>CM022302.1:334848043-336215309 GCA_011799875.1 Thinopyrum elongatum | reverse complement strand
AAGAGATAAATGTAGGCGACTGTGGTCAATCATGCCGGGCTTTCATGTTCTTGGGGCTAAAGCGTTTCGTCATGGATTTTTCTGGCTCGACGGTCAATGCAGATGCAGATGATATCATAGTAAATGTATGGGTTTGTCAGAAGTCGCAAGACAAGCTCATTGTGCCGGCTCAGGAGTTGCGGATGATCCCAATTACTTGGCAATTTGCAGTCTGGGGGCTTGATTATGGTGGCCATTCAAGAGATCTAAGGACAAGAAGACCCAATTCTGGTGGCGGTGTTTTGACAAGGTTACCAAGTGGGTTGAGGTTAGAGCCAGTTGCAATTGTGAGGCAGCGACTGCCAGTTCAGCTTTTCAAAAAGCTAATCTTCCGTTTGGTATCCTCATAGTATCATCACCGATAATGGCACAAATCTGCTAAGGGTGATATTGAAGGAGTTCTGTCAAAGAGAGCACATCGCCTTGATGTGTCCTTGGTGGCTCATCCACAGTCTAATGGGTCAAGAGAAGGAGCTAATCAAGAAATTTGCGACGGATCACGCCCGGCTTATGTTTCCCATGGAAAAGAACATGGGTTGTTGGGCTGAGGAGCTTCCTTCGTTTACTTTGGAGTATCAGGACCACCCCCAACAGATCAACAGGCATACACGCCTTTCTTCATGGTTTTTACGGTGCAGAGGCGGCGTTTACTTCCAAGTGATATTATAATTGACTCGCCAGGGTGGCGGCTTATGTTGAAGATGATAATGAGACGGCGCGTAAGGAAAGCACGTGATGCCTTGGTATGAAGAAAAGTGGACTAGCAGCAGCCTGGTCGGCGATTTATCACAAGACCTACACGCTATCATAGCCGCAAAGTTAAAACCCAGACATTCCAAGAGGGCGAATTAGTGCTCCGACTGATTCAAGATCAGCATGCAGCATAAAGCGATCAACGCCTTGGGAAGGGACCTTTTGGGGTCAGCAAAAATCTCAACAATGGGTTGTATTATGCATGATATACGTGAGCGAAGAAATCACGTTTCTGGAGGCGTAGACCAAACATGCCATGGAACATGCTCATCTTCGCCCTTACTACACTGGAGTCATTGGCTCTCATCATTAGGCATTACCTTTTGTCAATGTATATATCATTTTATGATCAACATATAAAAGCGACATCCCCATAAATTCGGGGACTCTGTGTTTTATCTAATATTTTCTGTGCATGAGTCTTTATGTTGATTATAAGGTACTCTTGGGGCTTCCAACTCACTGAGTTTAGCTTTCATACCCTCTTGTACCGGCTTATATGCTATTATGAGTTAAACCGCCCTGTTGCAACTTGCTACTCCGCCAGGTGACCAGCCATACTCTGACACGTCAACTTTGATGACCCTGAACTTGTCAGGTTTAAAAATGGCGGGTTTAGGTCCACATGAGGAGGCCCGGCTTCCAGAGAGCTAGATTTAAAACTCACTGTCTAATTGTTGCCTGACTTCGCTATGTGGATCGTTTGTATCTTAACAGTCAATCTTTTTGACCTGAACAGTTAGTCTAAAACGAGAGATTTAGTCACGGAGAGAGGCCAGCTTACGGGATGAAAGGGTCTCATGACAAAGCTTCTTTGACAGAAAAAACAACAGTTTTTCAAAAAACAGAAAAGAGATAGCTCTTCTGTTGGGCCTTCAAAACCGACTTACAAATATTTGGGATATACATGTTTATATTCTCTGTTTCTTGTTTTACAGGAATTTTGTGTTCTTCATCATCTGAAGGCTATAAAGTCCTTGGGATCACAGAAATGTCAGAGTTAGTTAGCCTTCCTTCATAATTGGTTATAGCAGCCATGACCCGCAAGGGATTGTTCAAAAGTTTTAAGTCCATGAGTCATTGGGTTATTTAACTCGCCCTTGATTTTGACTATAAGTAGCCAATACAGGGGGGTTGTGGTTCTTTGACAGATTATATATCAGACCTCAAGAAATTTCAGCGATATGGCAAGACAGATAGAATATATGATATGGCAAGATCAGAGAGATGAAGCTGCTGGAGCACAGGTGATAGTAACATGATCAAAGGCATGACAAAGAGGCATCAAGTTTTGTCTACGCTTATTACAAGGTACAAACGGATCCCAAAGTTTTTTCTGATAAGTTTCTGAGGAGTTAGGTCATCCTGAGAGGTTGAGACCGTCCGGGTAGATACCGTCGTTTAATGTCCTGTCTGCGTTCGTGTGGTTGAAGCTCCGGGTATCCGTGCCTGCTCTTGTGCGCTTGAAATCGGGAGATATCCGACGTCCAGCGATACCGGTTAAAGCTTCGAAGGTGGCTTCGTCCCATTCATGACAGCCAGAATAGTCAATGCAGAGGCAAAAATATTGCTTACGCCTTGGTGGAGTAGGGTGGTCTACAATGGCGTGGGAAGGAGCGGTAATGCGCGGGGCTGTTGTATGTCGTAAGCCGGGCTGGTATTTCATAAGTCCAGCTTCTGTGCAAGTTGACCGCCAAGGGCTAGGCAGCATCTATTGACGCACCGGGTTGGTTAAAATCGGCGTCTCAAAGATTTTAAACATCATCCTTGAACTCCTGGACACCGCCAACCATTTTGGTGGGTCCAAGCTTGACTGCCACGCCTTGGCCCGAGTTCATGAGTGATGCTGCCCAGCAACGGGGCGGCTGATAGTTTGAGGTTCCTCCACTTGTGCTGGCCTGTGGACAAATGTCAACACAAGATTTGTATGAGTGTGGCGGTTTTTCTTTCCATTGAGATAGCCACAGGTCCGAAGGGCGCACATAGAAATGCTATGTCAAGGACGTAGACGACTTTCAAGTGTTGCCATGCATTTATCCAAGGTGAGCACTCCTGGCACCTGTATACAGGAGTTGCCAGGCCGAGGGAGTTAGCATGATTATGCATAAGCCACAAGGCAAGTATACAATGGAGGGAATAATTTACTTACCCAAGATGGCAGCCAGTTCATTTGAGAGATATGCGTTCTTTAAAGCCGGCCATATCTCAGCTACCGATCTTAACTGGTTTAGCCGTCTTCGCACGTTCAATAGAGCAGCTTACTCAGATTCGAAGGTTGTGACTACCTTTCTGTTAAAAGCCGGCCTTGACTTGATTTTTCTAAGTCTTCCAAAGGAGCAGTATTTAGCGTAAACTCACCTTGGCACGTTGCAAGGTGTTGTGTATCCAAGTTTTTCTTTAAGTGGCATGTTTGACTCGCACTAGACTTAAAGCTTCCTGCCAAGGGGGTGACAAAAAGATAATGGTGTTCAAATAAGTGATAGGTGATAGGTAGTTTCAACAATTGTATTTAAGTCCCAAGAACATTTGTTTGGCAAGCAAGATCCGTGCACTGTGGGGGCTATGTACGATGATTTTTAGTTCTGGGCTGCGCAGAAGGACGACTCATCTTACAAAGATAAGCCGGCCTTGGGGGGCTACAGGCGATTCTTCAAAATAGACATTTTTAGACCGACTCATCTACCTAAAGATAAGCCGGCCCTTGGGGGCTAGCTACGCAAGGATCTTCAAATTGTACATTTCAAGACCGGCTTTTTTCACAAAAATAAGCCGGTCTTAGGGGCTACACTTTGGAAATTATTCAATTCAGTCTCAAGCATACTCAATGTTTTCCTATGCTTAAGATATGGGGGGCTACGTGGAACATATATACAGACTGAGGGGTTAAACTTCATAATACCTCATACTTTTGCTTCATCAGGTTTACTAAGGCCGGCTTCCATGTCACGGCTTGTATGAAGGCGGCTTAGAAGAAGCCAGCATGGCTCACCCGTAGCTAAATTCGCATAGCTTGCAGCATCCAGTTTGTTTGACCTTTTTCCAAAATGGGTTTCTTCCTTTAGCAGGTGTATGAGCTGCACAGGGGAGCTCCTGGCGCTTTTATAACTCGCCCCCGTGATAGTAACATCATCGTTTCTTTTCGGAAGGGAATTTCTTCAAACTGGTTGGATGGGAGTTGAGAGGAATAGGGCTTGGGCGGGTCAAGGATATATGCCGGGTTAGCTTCAGTATCAATAGCATCAGAAATTGCTGCTGTTTGATGGTGGCTGATGTCTGTGTGGTTTAACCGGTTTTTAGGGTTCTGGATTGGGGACACTCGGGGGTTTTCAGCACCTCCTTCTGGACTCAGAAACCTCGGGAGCATGGAAGAGCCGCCCACCTTTGCTTCTTACCAGTTTTGCTTTAGCCATGTGTGAAAAAGGACTATAAAGGACTTATGAGTATATTTGGTAACAAGTTTAATTGTCAACAAATACAATACTCCCCCAGTTAACGACGAAGGCTGGAAGCGGGCGAGGATGAGCCGCCTGACCGTGAAGCATGGACGTGAATCACTGATTATTTGAGTCAGAGGATTAAGAGGTTGCTGATAAGGCTGCTGCTTGGGGTAAACGAGTTAGTTGGGTGTGGGCACCTCAGTGTAGTCGCGGCGAGCACGGGTTATGAGTAATTGGTCGTGAGTTCTACAGTGCGCTACTCCGGAGTTTGGCGTATAACTTCATGTGTGAGCCTTTTTCAAAACAGTAGTTTGGGTCTAATGAGCTTTTGATGAGAAAAATGGACTTTCCGGACAACTCGCCTTGATTCTCTCTGGAGGTGGTGACGTCTGAGCCGCGAAGAGAGAGAAATTACCTTGGAATTCTCAGCCCGGCTTGATGCACCCTCATCCGGGGAGTAAGAAGTGTCAGCAATTCATTAAAGAACGACCAAGAGAGTCAAGTCTACCTCCGATTCATAATCAATTTATATTACTGGCTCGCGGTGGCTGGCTTAGTTGCAAACAACCGGCTTGTTCTTCTTTGACTTGGGCAGTCTTGGTTTTGGTAGTGTGGTGTTATTTTCTCTTCCAAAAGAGCATCGGGTCTATGAAGTAAGAAAAGATTGACAAGTGAGATACGAACAAAGTCAAGGTATTTTGAAAACCAGACATAAAATAGTGCACAGTTGGACCAGTCTGTTAGCTTGAAGAATGGAGGCAGTCTATCTTATTGCAATTTTCTTGTGACTCCCCGAGTAAGGAGTTCACAGCTGAAAGAATTCCATCAGCAGTAAAATTGTCAGATATTGTATCGTTGAGGGTCAGCTGACTCGCAGATATATTCACACATTAACTTGGGCCGGTTGACTTAGGGAAGGGAAGAATCTTCCATGAAACCAGTGCGGGCTAAGTCGACTCCAGTCAACCCGTGGCTAGCAAAGCTGTCAACTTGGGGTAATATGGAGTGCTCGTGTTAGTTTGAATGAGCTGGCTAGTTGAAGTGAAAGTTGAAGTTGAAAGGGAGGCGATTAACCCGATAACCTGGTTAGAGGGTTTTCATTGGCGGGGGCAGTGTTCTGCAGTAAAACCAGGTCTTTACCCACCTTTGGGATAGCAGCGGGAAAGCTGTCCATCTGAGCGCTCTGGATTGAGATTCCACCCAGTTCTGAGTCAGACCGTTAACACATTCAGTCTGGCGGTTTAAGTAGGAAGAATTCCTTGAAGAGAGCAACAATGGGTTCTACTTGCAAATAAACTTCACAAAAGATTTGAAAGTGACAAAGGTTTGTTATTGAATTTGGGGCCTAGTCTTGCAGTGGAGATTGAAGTAGTGCAAACATCACAGAGAACTTTGATCCAGGAGGTGTGAAGTCCTCTGAGGATATGATCAGTGAAGACTATCACCTCTCCGTCAGCAGGGTTGGGAGCATTTCACCTTGCTGAGTCGCCATCCAATTTCCTCTTGAGCCGCAAGAGACCTTGATCTACATAATCCTTGAGGATTGTTCAGTGACAAGGAAGGGCCCCAGTGCCTATGTGGTCTTTGCTATATTGAGTGCCTATGAATAATAGAAAGGGGATTAAGAAAAGGAACACTAATTCATTATCAATGTAAGGTGAGACGCCTAAAAGGATTGGCGAGTGTATAGATACATTGATTTAAGCCGCCCGAGACACATAGGCGAGTTAGCTAGAAGTTCAGGAATGGTGAATTCTACTAAGTATGTGTACAACAAGTTTCACAAATGATTTCTATGTTTATGGATCTACAGGCTGTTCAAAATGGAAAACAATTGCTAACCAAAGGGTGATGACGGAAGAACTAGCGGGCATCCTATCGATCTAGAAGGGAATAAAGTTGTTTACAATTGGAGATGATGTTTTAAAACTACTACTGACTGTACTTTCCTGGTGTTTTCAGATCAAAAATAGCCCAGTTCAAAAGCGTGTGATGAATTAAGATGAACGCGATGAGCTCTACTGAAATAACCTAATGCAGATCTGAGAAAGGGGGAGAAGCAGTAGAGTACCTATTTGCGGGGAGAGCGGAGGGTGTGCCACAGATCCGATGGGACAGAGTGATGGGACGACCTTGACTGTGAATGGACTGGTGTGGATAGTCTGATGCGGCGGAGCTCGGTTGGAGATGGGCGTCATGAGAAGAAGGAGTGGAGGCGACGGTGGTAAAGTGAAAGAGGCGGACCCCCATACTATTTAAGGAAAAAATGGAACAGTAAAAGACCCAAGCGGAGATCAAGGAGGCGCAATAAATTCCACAACAAAAGGGCGGCCTCAATTTTCGGAATGGCATAATTTATACAAAGACTGTTATTGATGTCATGAAGGTTTTTCTAAATTTATGATAGGTGACATCATCTTTCTTATGGAGGGTTATGAAAGCTGTTCAAGATTAATCTTGTCAAAGTCAGCGTTTTTAAAGAGATTGACAGAAGACTCGCCAGACGAAAAGGTTGAAGATTGACATGAACAAGTTCAAATCAATCTGGGCCTAATGTGGGGATATAACCCACGATATAACCCGCCCTGAAAGGGCTGGGTTAGGCGCTGGCCACTAAGATGAATAAGCCTAGACAGGCCCAGATGATCAAGACATGAAGATAAAGAGGCGACTTACAAGATGGGCCAAGGTTGAGCTTTAAGGTCCAAGGACGGAGCGTGGCCCAGAAGCGTAAGACGCCGATGGCGACTTGCCATAGAGGCAGGCGAGTTAGACCCGGATCGGTCAATGAGGACAAACCCGACCCGGACTCTTGTAAGCGGTGACCTCGTCATATATATAAGGCGAGTCCCCGGCATAGAATAGATAGGTGACAATCAATCGATAGTCTAGGTCAAGCGAATCCACTCCCTTGTAATGATACTCAAGCAATACAACACAAAGCATGACGTAGGCTTTTACACGATGTGAGGGGCTGAACCTGGGTAAATCATGTCTTTAGTCGCTCAAACCTTCAAAGCTATTCACCATAGCGAGGGCCTCCCACCTAAGTCTTCACTAGGGCATATGCGTCGTTAACCCCACAACACATACAAAACGCTGGAAATGTGAATGCTCGGACTTCTTTCTTGTTTTGCGAAGATTTCAAACGACTGCTCATGCGACGCCTCATATGAAACACGACACTCTGTTTTGCTGGTTGTTTGCGCTGAACGCCAGGAAGTCATGCGACGCCCTAAAGACCGTAGTTGTCAACTCAAAGGCCATCTTTTGATCCATTTCTTGTGAAACCTCTCTTTTACTTCATTTCCTGTGGGGTTAGTTCCAACACAATACATAGGCATATTTCCACGCACCCGAAAGTCAATACAACATATAATTTATTGCACATGCAAAGCCTTCATATGAACAACTCTTCCAAACTCACTTCTTATCTAGAACTTCAATCACTCTTTTTATTGAAACAAAAAATAAAAAATACGTGGTACTTTATTGCAAGGGTTGCCTCCCACTAAGCGCTGTTTTTGGTCGGTTAGCTCGACCATAGTGTGATCAAGGTGGTGCAAACACACCGAGACCAAAGCTTCTGGCATTCACAATAAGGCCCTCATCAGTATAGATATTCATTTTCTTTTTCCTGGGGAAATGTCTTTGTGACGCCATGAGTTCTACTACGCCAACCTTTTCTTGTAGACTGTGTTGGGCCTCCAAGCGCAGAGGTTGTAGAGAAGTAGCCAATTTTCCTCAAGGATGACCTAAGGTTTATAATCCGTGGGAGGCGTTTAGGCATGAAGATGGTCTCTCTCAAACAACCCTGCAAACCAAATAACAAAGAGTCTCTTGTGTCCCCAACACACCTAATACAATGGTAAATTGTATAGGTGCACTAGTTCGGCGAAGAGATGGTGATAACAAGGTAATAGGATGGTAGAGATAGGTTTTGTAATCTGAAATATAAAAACAGCAGGTAAACTAGTAACAAAAGTGAGCAAAAATGGTATCAATGCTTGAAACACGGCCTAGGGTTCATACTTTCACTATGCAGATTCGCAAATCTCTCAACAATGATAACATAACTGGATCATATAACAATCCCTAACGTGCAACAAAGACCACTCCAAAGTTTCTATCAGAGAACGTAGGACGGAAAAACGTGCATCAATACCTATGCATAGATTACCCCAATGTCCCCCGGGAATCCGCGAGTTGAGTGCCAAAACTACATCAAGTGAATCAATAGAAACATCCCATTGTCAGCACAATATACCATCGCAAGACATAAACTCAAGTGTTCTCAAATCCAATACTCAATCCAACTAAGAAACCTCAAAAGCAAGACTCAATTCATCACAAGAAGGTAGAGGGGGAAGAACACACATAAGATCCAAATATATTAACAAAAGCTCGCGGGGACATCAGATTGTGCCAAATCAAGAACAAGAGAGAGAGAGCGAGATTCAAAACAAATAGGCTCAGGACATACCCCCCGAGGGTGAACTACTCCCTCCTCATTCATGTGGCCACCGGGATGTATGAGATGGCCTCGGTGGTGATTTCCCCCTCCGACAGGGTGCCGAAACGGGGCCCCGATAGGATTTTCGTGGTACCAAAGGCTTGCGCGGCGGAACTTCCATCTAGGGTTCTTTTGGAGGTTTGGGTATTTATAAGAATTTTGTGGTGTTGGTAGGACGTCAAGGGGGTGCTCGAGGGACCAACCAGCCTGGAGCTAGCGCCCTGGGGTAGGGCAACGACTAGCAGGCTTGTGGCCTCCTCGGTTCACTTCCTGGCCCGATCGGTGCTTCGGGGGTTCTCTTTTGGTCCATTAAAAAATCACCGTAAATTTTCAGCCCATTCCGGAACTTTTATTCTGAACAAAAAACAACACCATGGGTAGTTCTGCTGAAAACAACGTCAGTCCGGGTTAGTTCTAATCAAATCATACCAAAACCATATAAAATTGTTGTTAAACATGGCATGAATACTTCATAATTATAGATACATTGGAGACGTATCAGCATCCCCAAGCTTAATTCTTGCTCGCCCTTGAGTAGGTAAAGATAAAAGAAGAATTTATGAAGTGTGAATGCTACCTAAACATATTTATAAATGTAGTAATCTTCTTTATTGTGGGCTGAATGTTCAGATCCATAAGATTCAAAACAAAGTTTTATATTGAAAGAAAAACAATCATACTTCAACTAATAAAGCAATCATGTCTTCTCAAAATATCATGGCCAAAGAAAGTTATCCTACAAAATCAATTTAGTATGCTATGCTTTATTTGATCACACAAAATATTTCATCCGGCACAACCCCGGCAAGTCAAGCAAAAATATTTCATTACTTTAATGTCTCAAGCTTTTTCAACTTTCATGAATACATGAGCGTGAGCCAGGATATAAGCACTATAGGTGGAATAGAATATGGTGGAGGTTGTGAGGAGAAGACAAAAAGGAGAAAGAAAGTTCTCACACTCAACTAGGCAAATTAATGGGCTAGGAGATGCCCATCAATATATTGATGCAGTGAGTAGGGATGTGCATGCAATGAGGCACTAGAGCTATAAGGTATGAAAGCTCAAAATGAAAACAAGTGGGTGTGCATCAAATGCTTGCTCACGAAGACCTAGGGCAAATGAGGAAGCCCATCATTGGAATATACAAGACAAGTTCTATAATGCAAAAATTCCCCATAGTATATGAATGATAAAATAGGAGACCTTATCATGAAGAACATGGTGCTAATTTGAAGCACAAGTGTGGAAAAAGCTAGTAACATTGTCCCTTCTCTCTTTTCTCTCATTTTTTTGTTTTTTTTTGTTGGCCTCTTTGGCCCTTTTTTTTAATTTTATTTTGGGCTCTTTGGCCTTTTTTTAATTTTATTTTGGGCTCTTTGGCTTTTTTTTTTAAGTACGGAGTCTCATCCAACTTGTGAGGGAATCATAGCTTCCATCATCCTTTCTCACACGGGATAATGCTTAGAATAATGATGATCATCACACTTTTATTACTACAACTCGATACTAGAAAAAATATGACTCATATGAATGCTTCGGCGGTGGTCGGTGTTACCAGACATGCGCAATGATCAAGAGTGACAGTATAAAAAATATGAACGGTGGCCAAGCCACAAATACTATGCCAACTACATGATACATGCAAAGCAATTATGACAATGATGGTATGTGTCATAATAAACGGAACGGTGGAAGTTGCATGGCATATATCTCGGAATGGCTATGGAAATGCCCATATAGGTAGGGATGGTGGCTGTTTTGAGGAAGGGTATATGGTGGGTTTAATGCACGATGAAGGTTGCGCGTACTAGAGAGGTAGCAATGGCGGAAGGGTGAGGGTGAGGTGCGTATAATCCATGACTCAACATTAGTCATAAGAACTCACCATTATTATTGAAAATTTATTAGCCATTAGGCAAAGTACTAATACGCATGCTCCTAGGGGGATAGATTATGTAGGAAAAGACCATCGCTGTCCAGAGCTCCACTCATATGGAAGACAATTAAAAAATAAATCATTGCTCCAACTTTATCACATAACGGTTCACCATACGTGCATGCTTCGGGAATCACAACTTTAACACAAGTATTTCTACCAATCACAATTACTCACTAGAATGACTCTAATATCACCTCTTTATATCTCAAAACAATGAAAGGAATCAAACTTCTCATATATTCAATGCTTCATGAAAGTTTTTATTAATCCCTCTTGAATACCCATCATATTAGGACTAAATTCATAAACTAAGAAAATTGCCATACTATTTATAAGACTCTCAAAATAATAAAGTGAAGCATGAGAGCTCATCAATTTCTTCAAAATAAAACCACCGCCGTGCTCTAAAATATAGTGAAGCACTAGAGAAATGACAAACTACTCCAAAAGATATAAGTGAAGATCAATGAGTAGTCAAATATTAAGTAGCTATGTGAAGTTCTCTCTCATTTAAGAATTCAGATCTAAATGATTTTATTAACATAAACAAAACAAATAAAAAAGACATCTAAATACCTCTCCTTTAATACTTTCCCCCGTCACCGTATTATCAATTTGAAATATTTCTGACAAATAGCACTCATCATGTGAAGAAGCAAAAATTTAGGCTCAACCGATATAACCGATAATCTTGATGAAGAAAGCGCGGGATGCCTCGGAGCATCCCAAGCTTAGATGCTTGAGACTTCTTGAATATTATCTTGGGATGCCTGGCACCCCAGCTTGAGCTTTTGTGTCTCCTGATTCATTTTATATCACGGTTTCCCTAAATCTTAAAAACTTCATCCACACAAAAATCAACAAGAAACTCGTGAGATAAGTTAGTATAAATCAATGCAACACCTATCATTCTATACGGAGCAGATCACTAAAACATAATTTAACATTGCATACTAAATGTCTTGCATATTTAATAGTCCTATCCTCAAATAGAATCATTAAACAAGCGAAACATTGCAGACAATGCAAACATAACAGCAATCTGTATAACAGGACAGTCTGCAAAGAGTGCAAATTACTCCCACTTCCCCTATCTCAAAAATTATGCAATTTACCACACTGTAGAAAAATATCATATCTCATAGTGTAAAAATTTCAATATTTTATCAATTTTGACTTTCTAGAAGAATTCAGACAATGATAGAAAACTTTCTGTTTCAAAAGCAACATTAGACTTGCAAAATACGCATGGGAGGCTATATGACACTGTTATTGAAATAAAAGATGCAAAACATAATATAAAAGAAAGAAATCAAATCCTATAAAATAAATGACGCTCCAAGCAAAAACTCATATCATGTGACGAGTAAAAATATAGCCCCAAGTAGGTTTACCGATACTGTGAAGACGAAAGAGGGGGATTGCCTTCCGGGGCATCCCAAGCTTAGTGCTTGGGTATTCTTGTAATATACCTGGGGTGCCTTGGGCATTCCCAAGCTTAGGGTCTGTCCTCCTTATTCTCTCATATCGATATCTCACCCAAAACTTGAAAACTTCAATCACACAAAACTTAACGGAACTCGTGAGATGGTTAGTTATGATAAAACAAATATCCACTTTTAGGTACTGCCAAGAAAAGATTCAAAATTTTTTCTCACATGATTCCACTGTACCTATATTCTACAAATTTATATTGAGCAATATAATCCATGGAAACTGAAAACAAGCAAACTATGCATCGAAAACAGATCTGTCAAAACTAATCGTCTGTAAATATCTGAATTATAGTGCTACCTATTTATCTCCAAAAACTCGTGAAAATAGTAAACCGTAGGAAATTTGTTATAAATCCTATGTAAAAATTCGAGTTTTTACATGTTCCAGAGAATTTTAACAATTCTGTTACGAAATAAAATTTGCTGTTTTGCACAGAATCAAATCAACTACCACCACACTATCCCAAAGGCTTTACTTGGCACTTTATTCAAACAAAGCTGTAAAACATGATTATTTAGTATATTAATCATGGAACACACAAAAACAGTAGGTGGTAAAATATTGGGTTGTCTCTCAACAAGCGCTTTTCTTTAATGCCTTTTTAGCTAGGCATGATGATTTCAATGATGCTCACATAAAAGATAAGAACTGGAAAACATAATGGGAGCATCATGAAGCTATTACTAGCACATTTAAGTCTAACCACTTCCTAGCATAGGGATTTTGTGAAAACAAACAATTTATGGGAACAAGAATCAACTAGCATAGGAAGGCAAAACAAGCAAAACTTCAGATTTTCAACACTCGAGAGGAAACTTGATATTATTTCAAGTAACAGCAATTTTCCTCTCCATAATAATTTCAGTAGCATCATGAATGAATTCAAAAATATAACTATCACATAAGACATTCTTTTCATGATCCACAAGCATAGAAATTTTATTTACTCTCCACGTTAAGCAAAATTATTTCATGAATAGTAGTGGGTGCAAAACTCACCAAATAACTACCATGTGAGGCATAATCCAATTGAAAAATTAAATCATCGAGACAAGTTCATGGTTATGATAATTATTTTAGCATACATGTCATCACAATAATCATCATAGATAGCAACTTGTTCTCATAATGAATTATAACCTCTTCCAAAATAGTGGATTCATCACTAAAAAGTTCATTGACCTCTCCAAATCCACTTTTATCAATATGTGAAAAGATTCAACACCCTCCAAAATAGTGGGATCATTAACTGAGTTGACACTCTTCCAAACCCACTTCATCAATATAATTGTAGGATCGAAAGTTATGTCTAGAGGGGGGGGGGGGTGATTAGACTACTTGGACCAAATAAAATCTAGCATTTTTCCCAATTATTTTGGCAGATTTTAGCAAAACCTTAACACAATTCAGCAATCAACTACACATGCAATTCTAAGAGTATGCAGCGGAAGTAAATCAGTGCTATGAGGTAAGGGGAGAGTTTGGAGAGAGAGCAAAACACAATGTAGACACGGAGATTTTTGGCGTGTTCCGATAGGTGGTTGTATCGTACATCCACGTTGATGGAGCACTTCAACCCACGAAGGGTAACGGTTTGCGCGAGTCCCGAAGGGCTCCACCCACCGAAGGGTCCACGAAGAAGAAGCAACCTTGTCTATCCACACCATGGCCATCGCCACAGAAGGACTTGCCTCACTTGGGTAGATCTTCACGAGTTAGGCATCTCCCTTGCCATTACAAACTCCTTGGTTCAACTCACAATCTGACAGAGGCTCCCAAGTGACACCTAACACATCTAGGAGAACCACTCTCAAAGGTAATAGAAGGTGTGTTGATGATGAAAACTCCTTGTCTTGTGCTCAAATGATAGTCTCCCCAACCCTCAAATCGCTCTCACAGATTGGATATGGTGGAAAGATGATTTGAGTGGCAAAGAACTTGGGGAAGCTAGAGATCAAGAATCTTGTGGTTGGATTGGAATGTCTGGGCTCAACACTGAGTAGTGGTTCTCTCTCAGAAATGAGTAGTGGAAGTGTAGGACACGTTTCTGATGGCTTTCTCTAATGGAGAAGGGGGTGGAGGGGGAGTATTATAGCCTCCACACAAAATCTAAAACCGTTACACACAATTTACCAAACTCGGTGGGACGAATAGTGAAACTCGTGAGGACCGACCTGGTTCAAAATGTGAACGTTAGGCTTTTCGGTGGGACCGACAATACCAACTCGGTGAGGACCGATGCGCTAGGGTTAGGGCGAAACCTCATCTCGGTGAGACCGATCACATGAAACTCGGTGAAGACTGATTTCAGTAATAGCAAATAGAGACTTGGAGGCAAACTCGGTGGGACCATCGCTCATTTCGGTGAGACCGAAAACGTTACGAAAGGAAACAAAGAGTTGCATTGCCAACTCGGTGGGCGATAGCTCATCTCGGTTAGACCGAAACGTTACGAAGGAAACAGAGAGTTTGCCATCCCATCTCGGTTGAGACCGAGATCCCTATCGGTGAGACCGACTGATTAGGGTTTTCTGGCAATTGCTATGTCAAGTGAAATCGGTGGCACCGGGTAGCATCAAAATCGGTGGGGCCGAGTTTGACTTTAGGTTTAGGACATATGTGAAAGAGAGAAAGTGTTGAGGGCATTTGGAGCAACCTAAGCATTTTGAGCAAGCAAGCCATTAAGCAACACCTCATCCTTTATATAGTATTGGCTTTTCCTATGGTACTCAAGGTGATCTGGATCAATAAAATGAAAAAGTAGAGAGTCTTGAGCTTTTTGCCAAATGTGTCCTTAGCATTTGATGGGGGTCCACATCTGTAGTCCCATGCCATACCAATCATTGAACTTTCGAAACATTATCTTGAATGGAATTAGTTCAATGAGCTATATGGTGTTATGAATTCCAAAACACCCGGGGATAAGTTGCACTTTCAATCTCGCCCTCTTTTGGTAATGATGACAACATATAGATTCAAAGCTTCGACAAATGATAATTAAATGAAGTACATCATCGCTTTGAGAAGTATGTGATAAGCAAGAGCTCCCCCTAAATTTATGCATTATTAAAATTTGCTTTTGATGCAAATGCACAATCGATTAGGATATGGGTTACCTTCCATGTCACATACATCTTGGTGGAGCGCTCAAAAAATGATAGAATATCAAATATGCACTCATTACCAAGACAAGATATGAAGATCATATTGAGAGATAGAATATCATCATTCAAGCCAAAACATTAAAGTATGATATGATCAAGCACCATGATCATATAAGTATTCACACACACATAAGTAGAGTATCAACCCAAACAAGCAAGCAAATAAAGTAGAAGAGAGGCAAAAGAAGCAAAACACTCTCTCTCGAAACCTATGATCTATACACTTTCTCCCCTTGGCAACAAGTTACCAAAAAGTCTTGAAAATGCATAGTGCTATGCGGTCTTAAAGCACGATCGCCGGGAGTCGCGGAGTGCGAAGGTGGCGTGTGGAGAGAGAGTCCTGCAACGATACATAGTGAAGAGGTGTGTGGAGATGGTGGAGTAGCAATGGCAAGGACCAACAGAGGCTTTGTCTGTAGCTGGTGTGCTGATGATAGTAGCCCTTGTGTCACTGGCTGGCACAGCTACAAACCTTTGTGCCCTAGGCACTCTCTGAAAGCTTCAGTGGAGCTCTCCCTCTTCTCTCTCAGCTTCATCCTGGAGGTTGCTCAACTGCAGTCTGGATCTCTGTGACCTTCATGTCTAGATCATAAAACTTTGTCTCGATGATCCTCTCAAGACTCTCTTGATTTTGAGTCAGAGGTTGTTGTTAATCCTTCTCAATTCTGACAGTGGCCATCAAGCAGAAGCTCAGCTGATCCTGCTTGGTCTTGAGGTGAGTAGTGTAAGCATCCTGGAACTTGTGAAGATTGTGCTGCCGTTCTCTGCTTTAGCTTTCTCCTTCTCTCCTGAGCCTCTACTGAAGTAGGATGTGTAGCATCCATGACAACTTCATTATCTTCAAATTCATGCAACAGGGAAGATGCTCCTGTCCAAGAGATATGTGCCTTTGCCCATCTTGGAGTTGATGAGCATCTGAAGTGTGGAGCATATCCACATGATCTTTTGATCAGCAGCAGTCCTCTTGATTGTCTCTACAATCAATGTCACACTTGAACTTCTCTGGTATGTAAACATGTGCCACAAATGATGGAGTGTCCTCTTAATTCCTGTCATCTCCAGACTTGGGGCAACAATGTGTGCTGAGGATAGGTGTTGATTGTGGGCAGTCAGACAGCAGATAGTACACAGAGCCAAACTTGTGAGTATCCAGGGCAGCATCAGGAATCTCCGTGTACATGTGTGCCATGAGTTGTGTCTTTCCTGGCTTGGCAACACACTGTGTCATCCTCTGCTCTTCAGGGGCATTGATAGCTTGCCCACACAGCACTGTAGACTGGGGTACACTAGTACCCTCAGTCATCCAAGCATTTTACCATCTGGGTAAAATGTGATGTGGAGTAGAACTGCATCACCATCTCATCATTCACTTGGTGAGTTTCTGGCCAACAAATTGTCAAATCAGTCAGTCTGAAGCTGTCATGAACTCTGGGAAGTGATCTGCATTGTTGTAATGTAAGTCAAGTCAACCCATCTCATATCACTGGACTATGGGCTTCTTGTCCAGGAGCACAGTCTCATAGAAATCTTGCGTTCCTTTATGTGGAACCTGTAGTCTCATACAGCAGTCCTCTTCTGGTGGATATGGTCTGGTCTGCCTCCCTAGCCTGGACCTGCATCCTTCCTTAGCTTCATGTTCAGACCCAGGAGGTATATCATTGATTTGGGATCTGCGGCTTCCTATTCAAGACATTGGTAGCTTCTTCTATTCTTCCACTTCAAGGCACTGGGGCCGTGTTCTTCTTAGCAGTGTATGGTATGTTCCTAGTGATTCTTGGGTGCTGCAGCTTAGAAGCTTGAGCAAAGTAGCAGCAGCTTGGGGACAGTCTTGTGCTTTGATGGAGCAGCCCCTGACTTGATGGCATTCCCATATAACATTCTGAGCTTTGGGAACTGGTGCAACATCTTCTTCATCCTCATTGAATCCCTGGACCATGGATGGTCTGCCAATTACTATTTGGCCATGGTCTTCTTGACATTTCCTTCCTTTATTGCCTTCACAGCTCCTTGTGTGACGCCCCCGCCCAATCGTGCACTAATCATAACGCAAATGCACATGATAAGCCTAAGGACTCACGGGAAGATTACTCACAACACAACTCAAAACATAAAATAAAGTTACAAGCTTTATATTACAAGCCAGGGGCCTCGAGGGTTCGAATACATAAGCTTGCGAACAAGCATCAGCGGAAGCACAGATATCTGAGTACAGATATTAAAAGAAACAGAAAGGCCTTTAGAAAGGGGGGCCAAATAAAACACTACGATCGAAAGGCGTAGGCCTGCCTGCCTGGGACCATCCGATCCACTCCTGGTCGTCGGCAAGCTCGTAGTAGTAACCACCTCTGGTAGTAGTAGTAGTCGGTCGACGGGGCATGTCTCAGGGGCTCTCATTGATCACGTCTCAAACTGATATGGGGAGAAAAAGGAAAACAAAGCAACCGTGAGTACTAAGAAGTACTCAGCAAGCAAGGATCTACACTAATATGCAACATTTCAATGAGAGGCTGTAAGTGGACTGGGCTGCAGAAATGCCAGAATAAAGAGAAGGCTAGTCCTATGAAGACTAGACATCTTCAGCGGTCTTGCAGCAGTAGAGAGAGTAGAACAGTACCAATAAATGTAGCAGTATCATTTTAAGTCTCAACCTCACACAGAGATCCTTTCTCGACGCCCTGCGAGAAAGCAATCCCAGAGCCATACAGTCATCAACTCGTCTGAGATCCCTTCTCGACTCCTGCGGAGAAGCAATCCAGAGCTCATATCCAAGTAATCCAGTTCTAAATTGTATCAATCAAGGATACACTCCGAGGGTCCGTTATCGTAGGACAGGCTATCGATAGCCAGTTTTTCTTCCCTGCAGGGGTGCACAACTTACCAACACGCTGAGTAACCTCGGCCGGACAAACTTTCCTGGGTATGCCCGGCCTCGGCCAAACGACACATCGCAAACCCTACCTAGAGCTCAGCAGAGGGTCCGTCGGTTTACATTCCTAAGCGTCCGAGAGTTGGGCCACGCCCTGTGCATCCGAGTCGTTGGTTGCAGGGGGAAGCCAGGACCAGGGGGGCGCCGGTCCGTCCCGGCCGCAAGGTGAACTAGACGTCTGACAGAGCTTTCGGCTTGATGCACGATGCGAACGCCCATACTATGCCCCACGTGATGGTTAGTGCTATCAGGCCAGAGACCTGCTCGGATCAAATATCCAAATCGTTAATGGACTAGGGGCTTGCGGGTAACGGCAGAGACTCACGAAAGATGTGGACCCCGTCGCCCGTCTCGAGGACTTGCTGCAAGGGTTAAAATGCCCGGCCGCGCCTCGTATTCAACAATCGGGACCATACGGCACCCGTCTTCACAATACTGCATTCAGGCGACGGGGTCCCCCTCAGGGTCGACCCGCCTATCCAAGTAATAGTGTAAACTCCAGTATCCGGGTTGTCCATAACATCAGGGGAATCCGAGGTATCACCCTCGTTGGATTCCTACTCGATGTATCGTAAGGGTGAATCGGAGGAATCACCCTCGTGGGTTCACACTGAGTGTTGCACGACAGCGTCGTTACCGGAAGGTGAAGGAGGAATCACCCTACGCTACGATAAAAGCAATTCCTTTCAATCCCTTCTCGTTCCTCTATCTCCTAATCCACTCCGGAATAGCACTTACAGAGTAACATCAGAAGTGCTACAGCGGGATACCCCGCACGCGATAGTAAGCTGCAGCGTCGTTTAAAACTAAGGGTGGTGATGTGGTGTCGTGGGCCGGTATTACAACCGTTGATGGGTCTTCGGATAACCAGCCGTGGCAGTCGGGATAAGTGGGGGTCACTGATAGGTTCTACCCAGCTATACTAGCAGTTTAGGATAGCAGGTAATATCAAGAGGTACAATGAACAGCTAGCATCGAATAGGTAAAGCAGCAGCGCAATTTAAGCAAGCTGAGAAATAGAATGGGCGATATCGGGATGATCAAAAGGGGGGCTTGCCTGGTTGCTCGGGGAAGGGCAAAGGTGTGTCAATGGTGTCTTCGGGCTCCGGGCGCGTCGACCCGGGGACGACGTAGGTGTCGGGGCACGAGAGAGGAAGAGGGGGAGAAACGAAATAATAAGCATACAAGTGCATGACATGTCAATAGGACAGAGCTAGCGGTGTCTATCGTAGTGCAGGTAATCCCGGCGAAGGGAGGAGAAACGTCCGGGAAAATATTCCCAGTGGCGGCATTTCGGACAGACGAAAAAAAAAGGGGAACGGTTGCATGTTGGATTAGTTAGGGACGCGTGAAGGACGAACGGACCGCGTATTCAAGTCGTCTCGTCGTTTGAGCAAATTTCATGTACAAAGTTTTTCGATCTGAGCTACGGATTATTTAATATGTTTTATAAGATTTAACATTTCTGGAATTTATTTAATTATTTTAAATTAACATTATCCGAAACAGTGTTATGCTGACATTCATCATGACGTCAGCAGGCGTCCTGACACGTGGGTCCCACAGTCATATGGCTGTTAGGTTAAATTAGTGGTTAACTAATTAATTACTTGTTATTATTAACACTAAATGATATTAGATTAACCTAACAGGATTAATTAACTTAATTATTAATTAATTAATAATATATAATTAATTATTATTATTATTATTATTTTAAACGTTTTGGGCGTGGGCCCCGCGGTGTCATAGTCAGGGTGGGACGGGCCCATTGTCGGTGGCCAAGGCCAAGCGGCCGTAGGCTACGGGCGGCGGCGAAGGCGGAAGGGGGGGGCGGCGAGGGGGACTGAGGGGGGGGAGCAGGATGCGCGGCGCGAGGCTGGTGCGGAGCGGTCGGTGCGAGGCCGGGACGGCGGGTGCGCCGGCCAGCAGAGGCAGGAGAAAAGCAGGCAGCGGCGACGCGACGCGCGACGGAGGCGCGACCACGGGCAGGAGCACGCAGGCCAGCTGTGGAACGCGACCGGAGAAGGTGGAGGAGGAGGAGAGCAGGGAGGAGAGACAGGATGGGCCGAGGGAGCGGAGCCGGGGGGCGGAAGGGAAGACCGTCCGTGAGTGTCCCCGAGAGAGAGCGGAGCACGGGGTGGGATGCAGCGAGCGGGGGAGCAGAGGAAGAGATAGAACACTGGAGAGGGTGATGGGCGGGACGGGGACGACGCGAGGAGCGTGAGGGGGAGGCGCGGGTGTGCGTGCGGGGCGAGGGAGGAGAGAGGCTGGTCGAGCATCAATTGCGGGGCGTTAGGGCACGGGGCAGTGGGCGGCAGGGAGGAGTCCGGGGTCGGGGGGCGGCGACGGCGGTGGCGACGAGGGCGACCAGGGCGCGGCGTGCGGGGGCGGGGCGAACGGGTGGGGCGCCGTGCCACCGAATCTGGATCGGTGGGTGGGGTGGTGGGGGGAGAGGGAGTGAGAGCAGGGGGTGGGGGGGGGAACTGGGGGTGACGGTGGGTGGGGTGGGTTAGGGTTCGAGGCCACAGGCCATATAGGAGGGGGGGGGGGGGGGGGGGGGGGCGGCCGGCCGGCTGGGCTATGGCCCAGTTGGGCGGGGGGGGGGGTCTTTTTTCTTTTTTCTTTCTGTTCTCTTTTTCTGTTCTCTTTTTTTATTATTTTCTTCTTCACGTTTAGTAAATCAGTTAGGCCCCAAAATGGTTTTTGTAAACATAACAAATGCTCCAATAAATACTGGCATTACCTAAAACTATCAAAAATTAGTTTGAGGGACAATTTGAGTTC
This sequence comes from Thinopyrum elongatum, assembly GCA_011799875.1. NCBI lineage: Eukaryota > Viridiplantae > Streptophyta > Magnoliopsida > Poales > Poaceae > Thinopyrum > Thinopyrum elongatum. The sequence continues at coordinate 336,194,251 of CM022302.1, read as the reverse complement.
ACACGATTTTTCATAATTAAAATGCATATTCCTTACTGTTTGATAATGTTTGAGCCACCAATTATTTATTAATTGTTGGTTTCAATTTTAGAATGGTCTCTGTATATTTGTTATTGATTGAACATTTTAGTTTCTATGTTGCACAACTTTTATATTTCACTTTATTTAGATTGAATTTTGACTTAGGAGTTGAAATGCAATACAATGCTAAGATGATCATGCACTGTTAAACATGATGACATGGCATAATCAAAAAGGTGATTACTGTAGTTAACCACCGTGGGTGTTTCACATTTGGTTCAAGAGTGAACTCATGGTTTTCCTGTGCGCCCCCGGCTCGATCGTAACTAATATGCACGCAAACGTGTACGATCAAGATCAGGGACCACGGGAAGATATCACAACACAACTCTAAAACATAAATAAGTCATACAAGCTCATAATAAAGCCAGGGGCCACGAGGGCTCGAATACAAATGCTCGATATAGAAGAGTCAGCGGAGAAGCAACAATATCTGAGTAGACATAGGTTAAACAAGGTGCCATAAGATGGCTAGCACAAACAGGGATAAACAGATCGAACAGGCGCAGGGCCTCCGCCTGGGATCCTCCTAATACACCTGTGTCCGGCGTCCTGGACGTACGAGTAGTAGGGCTCCGCCCTGGTGTTGTAGTAGTCGTCGCGCAGGTGGCGTCTGGCTCCGGGGCCCCACATCGTGGTTGCGAGAGACAACAGCAAGAAGGAAAGGGGGAAAAGGGAGGGGGGGGGAAAGCAACCGTGAGAATCTCATCCAAAGTACTCGCAAGCACAAGGATCTATACTACATATGCATGGTATATGTGTAAAGAGAGGCAATACGGTGACTGAACTGCAGAATGCCAGAATAAAAGGGGAGATAGCTAGTCCTGTCGAAGACTACGCTCGGCAGCCTTCGTCTTGAAAGCAATAGAAGAGATTAGTTGGAAGTGAACCACAACAACAACGTAAAGCATAATCCTACCCGTCGATCTCTCTCATCATCGCCACCACAGAGAGAGAGCGACCACCGGGTTATATCTGTCACTTGTAAAGGGTGTGTTTTATAAGTATCCATTTCAGTGTCATGAGGTCGGAATACAACTCGGTGTCTTTTACGAGGGACACGGCTATTCGAATAGATAAACTTCCCTGCAGGGGTGCACCACATATTCCCCAACGCTCGATCCCCTTTGGCCGGACACACTTTCCTGGGTCATGCCCGGCCTCGGAAGATCCACACGTCGCAGCCCACACTAGGCTCAACAGAGAGGTCAGCACGCCGGACTAATCCTAGGCACTCTGGGGTCTGGGCCCATCCCCCAGTGCGTCCTGCACGTTGCGTACGCGGCCGCGAGCAGACCTAGCAAACCCACACGATCACGGCGGTTACGTTAGCGCGGTCCAACACGGCGCGCGCCGCTCAGTCGCTGACGTAAGAAGGCTTCAGCTGATACCACGACGCCGGGATACCCATAACTACTCCCGCGTAGTTGGTTAGTGCGTATAGGCCAGTGGCCAGACTCAGATCAAAATATCCAATCTCGTTAAACGTGTATTATGAAGTAGTAAACGCGAACGCCGACCAGGGCTGGCCCACCTGTTCCTAGGTGGTCTCAAATGCCCTTGTCGCTCCGCCACAAAGATCCACACAAAGGGGCCGTGGGGACAAGGTCCTTTCAGCCCCCAATCCGTTGAATCACCGCGGGACTCTTCGAGCCGACCCGACTTTAGTCCACATTTGGTATAGTATTGTATATATGTATGTATACACCGTGATCACCTCCCGAGTGATCACGGCCCGATAGTATAGCAAGGCAGAATGACAAGAATGCAGGGCCAATGATGATAAACTAGCATCCTACACTAGGCATTTAGGATTGAGAGGTAAGGTATCAACAACAGTAGCAACATGACAGGGTATGAGCAGAATAGGATTAACCGAAAGCAGTATCATGCTACACTACTCTAATGCAAGCAGTATAGAGAGAATAGGCGATATTGGTGATCAAGGGGGGGGGGGGGCTTGCCTGGTGCTCTGGCAAGTAAGAGGGGTCGTCAACAACGTAGATCCGGGCGGGGAACCAGCGCTGCGTCGGTCTCGTAGCTCTACCGAAGAGAAGAGGGGAAGAGAAAGAAACAGTAAACACACGGCAATAATGCCACAGGGATGCATGACATGTCTAAATGTATGCCGGGGTTGATTACAGCCAACTAAGCGATTAGTTATTAGGAAGTTATTCGGATTTATTTAATTAAAAGTTGGACCATATTCATTATCGGAATCGGTCTAATTGTTCATCGTTCTCATAGATGGGGCGTCTGACGGAGATACGAGGGCGTATCGGTCGTATCGTCGTTTGAGCAAGTTTCATGTATAAAATATTTTCATCGGAGTTACGGTTTAAAAGATATGATTTTCTAAAGTTTTATTAATTTCTGAAATTTAATAATTATTTAATTCAACATTATCGAAACAGTAATTGATGAATCAGCATGACATCATGCTGACGTCAGCCAGTTATAGTTAATTACTAATTACTGTTTAATTAACACTAATCAGTTAATTAGATTACCATATCAGGATAATTAACTAATAATTAATTAATTAATAATTATTTTTAAGTATTTATTCATTTCTATTTTCTCAATAACTGTTTCTGGGCCGTGGGCCCCATTTGTCAGCGTCACAGGGGGTCGGCCCCACTGGGAAGTGGCCCAAGGGGCGGACACGTCCGGGGCGTGCCCGTTCGGGACGGACATGTCCGGTGCCCCAAAAGGGGACGCACGGCCTCGTGGGGGAGCGGCTAGCGGGAGACGGAGGAGCAGGAAGGAAGGGAAGGGAAGGGGCAGGAGGAGAGGGGGTGGCGAGACGGGCGCGGGAAGAGAGCGGGGCGGAAGAGCGGCGGAGCGGCGGCGGCGGGGGAGGAAGAGGGAGGAAGCGGGGGGGGGAGGGGGGGCGGAGAGGGGAGGTTGGAGGAGAGGGAGGAGGGACGAGACGAGGCGAGAGAAGCGGGGAAGTGATGGCGGCGAGTGGCGGAGATGCGCAGAGCCGCGAGGCTCGGTGCGGGGGGCGCGTGGCGAGCAGAGAGGGGGGGAGAGGCCCGAGGCATCACCGGGATGCGTAGGGACGGTGGCCCAGGGGGGTCGGGGTGGTCGACGGGGAAGAACGGCGATGGGGAGGCAGGCGGCGGGGACAAGCGGCGACCGTAGACGAGGCAGACCGGCGAGGAGAAGCTCCGGGCTGGGTGAGGTGTGCGGCGAGGGCGAGGCGGCGCGGTCGGGCGCGTCGGGGGAACGGCGTCGAGGGAGCAGGCCGGCGAGGGAGAGGGGATCCGGTCGGCGGCGTCCAACGGCGACGGCGAGGCGGCGCGGACGGGATCGGGGGATCGCCCCGATCCAGAACAGCCGAGGGAGGGGCGACCGAGCGCCAGGGGGGGCGGGCTTGGTCGGGAAGGGAAGAGGAGAGGAGGGGCGACGTCGGTTTGTGGCGGCGGCTCGGCGAGCGGAGTCGGCGACGAGGCGACGGGATCGGGCCTGCGCCCGATCCCAGATGGGGGGAGGAGGATGGAAAACGAGGGGGAGGGGGGATCGGGGGTAGGGTTAGGGTTTCGCCGGGGGGGTGACGGCAAGTAGGCGCCGGTGGCGGCCTGGCGGCCCCGGTGGCTTGCGGGCCGGGCCCAGTCGGGGGGGGGGGGGGGGTGTGGTGTGTTGCTCTTTTTTTCTTTTTTGTTTCTTTTCTTTTCTTTATTCTCTTTTCTTAACTGTTAAAGTTGTAGGCTCCCAATGGTTTTGTAAAAAGGTTGACCTATTTCAAAAATACCAGTGCATTATTCCTTAACACCTGAAATATGAGACGGACAAAACATAATTCCATATTTATTTCAGGTTATTAATAAATGGTTATTAATATATTCTTATCCATGTTTGAGGTTGTTCGAGTCACTTTCCAATTCCGATGATGTTGGTTTCAATTTTAGAATAGCCTCTGGAATATTGTTATTTATCTGACATTTTAGGTTCTATGTGTGGAAAACTTTTATATCCCACTTTCATTCAAATTTGAATTTGACTTAGGAAGTTGAAATCGCAATATGCTGCTAATGTGATTATGCACTATTAATCATGAGACATGGCCTCATCAAAAGGGTTGATCTCTGTAGCTTAATACAGGGGGTGTTACAAATCTCCTCCACTACAAGAAATCTCGTCCAGAATTTAGGAGGTAGAAAGAAACAAGGCGGGGTATTCATCGCGAAGACGATCCTGGTTCCAAGGGCCTTCATCTCAGAATGGTTTGACCACTGAACCTGAGGAACTTGATAACCTTCTGGCTGTGCGACGCTCGGCTTGATCGAGAATGCGGGACAGGATGCTCTATAGAGAGGTCTTGTTGCATTTCAAGCACATTCGTGATCTACTCCGGGAAGGGTTGAAGCAGCGGCGGAGTTGTGATAGTGTGGAACACATGTGAACCTGAGAAAGGTTCGATGGAGTTCCAACTGATATGCCACCTCTACCACGCCTTTCAAGAACAGTGAAAGGACCAATATAGCGAGGAGCTAGCTTGCCCTTGATCCGAATCGGTGTGTACCTTCATCGGTGGGACTCGAAGATGAGCCTTTTCGCCAGGTTGATAGACCATATCTTTGTGTTGCGGTCAATAATGACTTTTGAGTGACTGAGCAGTCTTTCAAAATGCTCGCGGACAACGCGAACTTGATCTTCGGCAAAGTTGGATAATATCCGGACGAAGAGGTGGACGTTCCCAGTTTCTGACCAATTTAGAGGGGTTCGGCACTTCGTCCGTACAATACTTCGAAGGGGGCCATCTTCAGACTGGCTTGATAGCTGTTATTGTAAGAGAATTCGGCATATGGGAGGAGTTCTTCCCATTCCTTCCGAAGGATATGACACAAGCTCGAGCATATTTCGAGAACTTGGTTCACTCGTTCAACTTGTCCTTGAGACTGAGGGTGAAAAGCGGTGCTGAAGGACACTGAGTGTTCCCATAGCTTCTTGGAAACTAGCCAAACTTGAAGTGAATAAGCATGGGCCCACGGTTGAACTGATAACCAGTGGAATACCGTGAAGTGAAACAATTCTGGACATGTAGAGAGGTGCGAGCTGACTAGCAGTGTGATCGTCTCTTTGACGGCTAGAAAAGTGCAACTTTGGAAAGTCGGTCAATGACGAAAGAATAGCCTCATTACCTTTCTGTGATTTGGGAAATCCAGTGATAAAGTCCATTTCAACCTGTCCATTTCATTAGGAACAGCAATTGGTTTGCAGAGTTCCGGCGGGCCTTTGTTTGAGTTCTGCTTGACGCGACGGCAAACATCACATTCAGCAACATAGCGAGCAATGTCTGGCTCATGTTTGACCACAGAATCTTGACGGATGTCTTGGTACATCTTGGTACTGCCGGGATGAATAGACAACGGCAGTGTCGTGAGTTCTTGCATGGACCTCCTGAGTCATACCCAGGGTACCTGTAGAGGGGCACACTAGACGACTTTAAAGAACAATGTTGCCAGATCATCAATAGTGAAGAACGAAGGCCTTCCTTCAGCGAGATAGCGCTTAATCTTGTGGGCTGAGAGTCATAACCCGCAGCGTCTTGATGTGTCCCACGAGATCTGGTTAACAACCAGGGTATTAGAGAACCTGGAACAACGTGGAGGTTCATTTTGTAGGAACCTTCAGGAGGGGAGCGAGTGCTCCAGGAGAGAACATGTGGAGATTCAGCTTTCTGAATTTGAATAAGCGAAGGTTGAACTTCGTGAAACTGGAGGTGTGACTGCATAGACTTGCGGCTCAAGGCATCGGCCATTCTTAGCCTTGCCAGGGGTATCAGAAATACCCAAGTTAAAATCCGCTACGGTCTCATCCATCTCTGTTGAGAGGAGGTTAGTGTTGGCTGAGTGAACAAGATACTTAGACTGTTGATGATCGGTGTAGATCTCGCAACGATTACGAGAAGGTAATGTCGCCACTGTTTTAGTGCAATGGATGACGGCAGCAAGCTCGGGTCATGTACTGGGTAATTCTCTTCGTGCGGACGCAATTGACGCGAAGCATAAGCAATACTCTGCGGTCTGCATTAGGACACCGCCTAATCCTTGACGGGATGCTCACAATAGATGACAAAATCCTTCTGGGAACAGGAGGGGCAAGCACTGGGGCAGAAGTCAGCTTGTCTTTGAGCGTCTGGAAACTCCTGACACTTTTCCGTCCAATCGAAATGACGCCTTTATGAAGAGGTTAGTCAGGGGCTTGGCGATCTTGGAGAAGTTCTCGACAAACGACGGCCAATAGCTGGCGAGTCCGAGAAAACTTCGAACTTGCTTGACGTCTTTGGAGGAGCCCAATCAAGAATAGCCTGAATCGCTCGGGGTTTGACGGGCAACCCATCCTGGAGATGACATGCCCAAGGTATGTTACTTCGGGAAGCCAGAATTCACACTTGGAAAACTTAGCATATAGTTGATGCCTTGAAGTTTTTCCAGAACAAGTCGAAGATGTTCAGATGTTCTCTTGTTCCTGGAGTATACTAGGATATCATCCAAGTAAACACGAAGAATTGTCAAGGTATTCCATGAAATATAATTCATCAGGCGGGGAATGTGGCGGGAGCATTGTTAAGCCGAATGACATGACAGTTGTACTCGTATGAGCCATATCGAGTAAACGAAGGCGGTCTTTGGGATATCCTCTTCACGAACCACGGATTGGGTAACCCAACCTAAGTCGAGTTTAGAGAACACTGATGAACCCGCCAGTTGATCATACAGATCGTTTATCCGAGGAAGGGGATATTGTTCTGGATGGTTGCTTGGTTAATGGACGGTAATCTTGGACCAATCGGTTTGATCCATCTCTTTCCGACAAGAGAGAAGGTGCTCCAAGCACGAGGAACTTGGCGAATGAAACCCTACGAAGTGAAGCGTCGATTTCCTCCTTAAGTTCAAGGAGTTATGCGGCGGCATCTGTGGGTCGCTGGCGATAGGAGTGGTGCCTGGTTTCAAGTTGATGACAAATCGAAGCTCGAGCAGGGTTATCCCTGGGAGTTCTTCTGGGAAAAACAACCTTGGAATTCGCGAACAAATGGAATGTTCTCGATGCCTTCAAGTGTGTGATGGTTTTAACGCATTCAGGGCAATAAAGTCTCGCCTCGCATTTGGATGTTTGAGCCTGGTAGCTTATTATTTCATAAAGGGTGTAGAAGATGGCGTCTCGTGGCGCAAATATAGAAGCAGTATGCGCTTTCAACCAATCCATTCCGAGAATGAGGTCGATACTACCAAGACTTTAGTATGAAAGGGGAGGCATGAAACTCAGCCCTCAATTCAACGGTGACGTCGTTGCTACCATGGAGTTTGACATTGACCGCGGGGGTTGTGTATTACTATTGCAGTGTTCATGACCTCACATTTAATGTCGTGGTGTTGATGCAAATTTCTCGGACATGAAGAATGCGATGCTCCGAATCCAAATTAAAACAGAAGCGGGTATGAATTAACAAGGAGAGTACCTATCACGGTGGCAGGCTGGTCTGAGCTTCATTGAAATCGGTTGTGGTTGGCCTGAATACGCCCATAAGACTTGGCATTGTTGTTGCGAGGCTGATTGTTCCTACGGCCAGTGCAGGACAGTGCCAGTTGGTTCTGGTTCTGAATGCGTTCCTGGAAAAATGACCTGGATTCCCACACTTGTAGCACGACTATCATTGGGATTGGAGCAGGAGCTCGGTGGTGGTGGAGATGGAAGTCTGGCTGCCTAGGTGGTGGAGGCAGGCGTGGTGCAGTATAGGACTGTCATCTCAATCGTCACGCCTAATCCGTGGAAAAAGGTGTAGTCGGTGTCTGAGTTGTTCTGCTGTCAATAAATCCGAACTTCAGCATAGTACTGTTCTGGTTGAACTCGCGGTAAACCTCATAAACCAAGTACTCAGGGTACCAACGGTTAGCCAAGTCTGGTCATGAGAGCGATCAGGACAGCTGGAAACCCAGGGGTATACGAGCCCAAGTGCGAAGCACAAGCTGTGTCGTAGGACGCGGGTGGAAACAAACGGTCCATCTGAACAGAGGAAATTCGATTTGTCAAATGACAATGAGAAGTTTAACACAAACTCGGAGAGAAAGGTTAGACAAAACAATGGAAAGGAAAATGATTATCAGACTAATCGATCAACGAAGGGAAATCGCACAGAATCCAGCTCCGGGTAGACGCAATTTACGAGATCCTAAGGTCGGCGTTAGTAAACTTATTTAACCCGAGTAAGAGAAGAGAGACAGTAGTCCCAGAGTATAGGAGAATAAAAGAATCCTAATACCACCCAGGTTGGCAATGTGGGCCGTAGCCACCACAGCCAAGTTAGTAAAACGGTTTTCTTTGTCTAGAATAACTTCGGCCAAGGAATTGGAAGGGGATTCTACAGGCAGTCGGCTCTGATCCCACCTTCCTGTGGCGCCCCCGGCTCGATCGTACACTAATCATGCACGCAAACGTGTACGATCAAGATCAGGGACTCACGGGAAGATATCACAACACAACTCTAAAACATAAATAAGTCATACAAGCATCATAATACAAGCCAGGGGCCACGAGGGCTCGAATACAAATGCTCGATCATAGACGAGTCAGCGGAAGCAACAATATCTGAGTACAGACATAGGTTAAACAAGGTGCCATAAGATGGCTAGCACAAACAGGGATACAACAGATCGAACAGGCGCAGGGCCTCCTGCCTGGGATCCTCCTAACTACTCCTGGTCGTCGGCGTCCTGGACGTAGTAGTAGGCTCCGCCCTGGTGGTAGTAGTCGTCGAAGGTGGCGTCTGGCTCCTGGGCTCCAACATCTGGTTGCGACAACCAGCAAGAAGGGAAAGGGGGAAAAGGAGGGGGGGAAAGCAACCGTGAGTACTCATCCAAAGTACTCGCAAGCAAGGATCTATACTACATATGCATGGTATATGTGTAAAGAGGCAATATCGGTGGACTGAACTGCAGAATGCCAGAATAAAAGGGGGATAGCTAGTCCTGTCGAAGACTACGCTTCTGGCAGCCTTCGTCTTGAAGCAATAGAAGAAATTAGTTGGAAGTTAACCAAACAACAACGTAAAGCATAATCCTACCCGTCGATCCTCTCATCGCCACCATGCGAGAGAGCGACCACCGGGTTATATCTGTCACTTGTAAGGGTGTGTTTTATTAAGTATCCATTTCTAGTTGTCATGAGGTCGGAATACAACTCCGAGTCGTCCTTTTACCGAGGGACACGGCTATTCGAATAGATAAACTTCCCTGCAGGGGTGCACCACATATTCCCCAACACGCTCGATCCCCTTTGGCCGGACACACTTTCCTGGGTCATGCCCGGCCTCGGAAGATCCACACGTCGCAGCCCCACCTAGGCTCAACAGAGAGGTCAGCACGCCGGACTAATCCTAGGCACTCTGGGGTCTGGGCCCATCGCCCAGTGCGCTCCTGCACGTTGCGTACGCGGCCGCGAGCAGACCTAGCAACCCACACGATCACGGCGGTTACGTTAGCGCGGTCCAACACGGCGCGCGCCGCTCAGTCGCTGACGTCAAGAAGGCTTCAGCTGATACCACGACGCCGGGATACCCATAACTACTCCCGCGTAGTTGGTTAGTGCGTATAGGCCAGTGGCCAGACTCAGATCAAATATCCAATCTCGTTAAACGTGTTATTATGAAGTAAAAGCGAACGCCGACCAGGGCCTGGCCCACCTGTCTCCTAGGTGGTCTCAACCTGCCCTGTCGCTCCGCCACAAAGATCCACACAAAGGGCCGTGGGGACAAAGGTCCTTTCAGCCCCCAATCCGTGAATCACTCGCGGGTACTCTTCGAGCCGACCCGACTTTAGTCACCATTTGTATAGTATGTATATATGTATAGTATACACCCGTGATCACCTCCCGAGTGATCACGGCCCGATAGTATAGCAAGGCAGACTGACAAGAATGCAGGGCCAATGATGATAAACTAGCATCCTACACTAGGCATTTAGGATTGCAGGTAAGGTATCAACAACAGTAGCAACAATGACAGGCTATGCAGCAGAATAGGATTAACCGAAAGCAGTATCATGCTACACTACTCTAATGCAAGCAGTATAGAGGAGAATAGGCGATATCTGGTGATCAAGGGGGGGGCTTGCCTGGTTGCTCTGGCAAGTAGGGGTCGTCAACAACGTAGTCGGTCGGGGCACCAGCAGCTGCGTCGGTCTCGTAGTCTACCGAAGAGAAGAGGGGGAAGAAACAGTAAACACACGGCAATAATGCAACAGGGATGCATGACATGTCTAAATGATATGCCGGGGTGATATACAGCCTAACTAAGCGATTTAGTTAATTTAGGAATTTATTCGGATTTATTTAATTAAAGTTGGACACTATTCATTTATCGGAATCGGTCTAATTGTTCATCGTTCTCATAGCTGCGGGCGTCTGACGGAGATACCGAGGGCGTATCCGGGTTCGTATCATCGTTCTGAGCAAGTTTCATGTATAAAATATTTTCATCGGAGTTACGGTTTAAAAGATATGATTTTCTAAAGTTTTTATTAATTTCTGAAATTTTAATTAATTATTTAATTCAACATTATCCGAAACAGTAATTGATGACGTCAGCATGACATCATGCTGACGTCAGCAGTTAATTAAGTTAATTACTAATTACTGTTTAATTAACACTAATCAGTTAATTAGATTAACCTAATCAGGATTAATTAACTAATTAATTAATTAATTAATTATTTTAATTATTTATTTTCATTTCTATTTTCTCAATAACTGTTTCTGGGCCGTGGGCCCCATTCGTCAGCGTCACAGGGGTTCGGGCCCCACTGGGCAGTGGCCCAGGGGCGGACACGTCCGGGGCGTGCCCCTTTCGGGACCGGACATGTCCGGTGCCCAAAAGGGGACGCACGGGCGGTCGGCGGGCGCGGGCGCCGGCGAGGCCACGGCAGGGCCGGAGGCGGGGCGGCGGCGCGGTGGCTGGAGCGGCCGCGGGCGGCAGCGCGGTGGCTGGAGCGGCAGCGGGCGGCGGTCGCGCGGAGGCGAAGCGGGGGGGGGGGGGGGGGAGGACACGCGGTCACGGCGAGCGTTGGCGGCGAGGAGCTAGAAGATTAGCTCGCTAGGAGGTAGATCGAATTGGGAGGAGTGCTCTAGACGCGCGTGCGCAGCAGAAGTACGACGGTGATGAGTCGTAGAGCTCCCTCGGGCGCGGTCGCTGAGCAGGAGGAGGGGGGGAGGGCCGAGGCCTACACCGGGATTGGGATCGTAGAGGAGGGGTGCAGCGGGGGGTGGGGTGGTCGACAGGGGACGGCGGCGATGGGGAGGCAGGCCGGCGGGGACAGGCGGCGACGTAGACGAGGGCAAGGAGAGGGGAGAGCTCCGAAGGGGGTGGCGTAGTGCAGATGAGGGAGAGGAGGCGGGGTCGGGCGGAGGGGCGAAGGAGTACGAGGCGAGCGGAGCAGGCCGGCGGAGGGGAGAGCGGATCCGGGCGCGGCGTCAACGGGAGGCGAGGGGAGCGGACGGGATAGGGGATCGCCCGATCCAGATCAGCCGAGGGAGGGGGCGACACGAGGCCAGGCGGCTGGTCGGGGGAAGAGGAGAGGACAGGGGCAAGTCGGTGGTGGCGGCGGCGTCGGCGGAGGCTCGTCGGCGACGAGGCGGACGGGATCGGGCCTGCGCCCGATCCAGATGGGGGGAGGGGAGAGAAAACGAGGGGGAGGGGGGGGATCGGGGGTAGGGTTGGGTTTGGCCGGGGGGGTGGCCGGCTAAGTAGGCGCCGGCTGGGCCGCCTGGCGGCCCGGTGGCTTGCTGGGGAGCCCAGCGGGGGGGGGGGGGGTGTGCTCTTTTTTTCTTTTTTGTTTCTTTTCTTTTCTTTATTCTCTTTTCTCTACTGTTAAATGTTTAGGCTCCCAATGGTTTTTGTAAAAAGTGTGACCTATTTCAAAAATACCAGTGCATTATTCCTTAACACCTGAAATTAGTTTGGACAAAACATAATTCCATATTTATTTCAGGTTTAATAAATGGTTATTAAATATTATCTTTATCCACTGTTTGAAGTTGTTCGAGTCACTTATCCAATTCCGATGATGTTGGTTTCAATTTTAGAATAGCCTCTGGAATATTTGTTATTTATCTGACATTTTAGTTTCTATGTTGGACAACTTTTATATCCCACTTTCATTCAAATTTGAATTTGACTTAGGAGTTGAAATGCAATATGCTGCTAATGATGATTATGCACTATTAATCATGATGACATGGCCTCATCAAAAGGGTGATCTCTGTAGCTTAATACAGGGGGTGTTACATTTCCTGTGTTGAGGCTCTGGCTTTGGACATTGGGATCCTTCTGGCTGGTTCCTTCTTCTTCATACCTGGCTTGGTTGAAGCTGCTGTGCCAAACTCTTTCTTGACAACCTTTTTCCTTGAAGTGACTTCCTCATCAGCCACAAAATCTTCATCTTCTGAATCTGAATTCCTTTTCCTCCTCTGCCTAGTAGCAGCCTTAGGCAGGTTGCTAGGAGTACTTCTGCTCCCATCATCATAGCTGTCAGAGGGACTAGTGCCCTCACTTAAGTTAACCTGTTCCTCAGACCTGTTTTGGCTGTCACTGTTGTCTGGCATGGCTGAAAGCTGAAAGCTGACCCTGTGAATAGATATAGTTGAGACAGAGTGGATGAGCATCACAAAGTGCAGAGATTTTGCAAAACAAATGAGTCAAAAACTTAGTTTTAGTTTTCTACAGAAGTCATTTCGGAGCTACCGATTTGTTAAACTCGGTGACACCGAAGCAATATTAGAGTCTAAACTAGTGAAATCGGTCAGACCAAGACATAGTTCAGTGACTCCGAGATTGCTAGGGTTTCACTGAGAATCGAACTCGGTCACACCGATGTGTAAGTTTCGGTCAGACCGAAAATCACAAGTGCAATGGCCTGGGCCAAATCGGTGAGACCGATTTCTACAACTCGGTCGGTCCGAGATGAATTCGGCGGAAACCTGACCCTAAGTTTTCGAATCAAAACTAATCTAAAGGAGTTTTTGATTGGATAGAAGTATCTCAAATGTGGTAAGATTCATGGCATTGACCTAAGTGCAGGAATCAGAGGTAAAGATTGCACAAAGGGGTCGAGTTCATACCCTAACTCGGTGGTGAACTCGCTACGGCGACAACGGCGGTGAAGATTCTATTGACGGCGGCGGAGACCAGCGGCAGGAGGTCGCTGGCGACGGAGGAGACAATCCGGAGACCTCAAGTCGGCAGAGCTGGACAGGCGCGGGCAAAGGGTTTCGGAGAAATTTCCAAAATTCGACCCATGGGTATATATATCCAGACCCTGTCGGTGTGACCGAGTTGAGCAACTCGTTTGCACCGAGATGCAGAATCGCAAGCGGTTACTGCAACTCGGTGAGACCGAATTGTTCAAATCGGTTGCACCGAGATTGAAACCTAGATCAACTCAATGAACTCGGTATTACCTAAAGGAATTAATCAGTCAGGCCGAAATACATCGAGAGGTTTTGGAAGTTTAAGTCTATGACGAATCGGTGGCTCCGAGCGCTCCTCACCCAGAGGGTTCGAATCTGACTTGATCAAACTTTGTGATGTAGTATGAATAGAGTTTGAGACGAGAAAAGCATAGATAGCTAGAGGGAGTACTTAGGCATTCTTGTCCATCCATTTGGCAAAAGAAAAGACCAAACAATCAAAGCAACAAATGGATGTCCTTGAATGAAGAAAATTATGCATCCAGCATGCTCACACAATAAGATGGCAAATGAAATATGTGGCAAAGCATGCACAAACACTCTAGCATCTATCAAGCAATTGGCGATGACTAGGTCATCTATATATGAGTATATTGACTTAGGAGTCAAATGAGAACATTTGATCATAGGTCATACTCATCGTTTAAGCACAAGTGGGGTTACCACTTTTACATAAAGCGTTGTTGTGTTCACACCATTAGAGTTGCTTTAGCTCAATTCTTAGAGTAAAGCTCCCCCTAGATGTGATATCCCCCCCTAAGAGGGATGAACTAACCTTGGGTTTTGTCGATGATGACTTCATGTAGATGTTGAAGATGTGGATGCTCAATGTTGATGTAGTTTATTTGGAGCAATCCATTTGAGTGAGTTGTACTTTCAATACCTACATGGGTTAGTCCCACAAGGAACAAACAAGGATATCCATAGACATAGAGTGAAGTACACACAAGATGATGTCCATGAAAGCATTAGGTTACCTTGTCCCTTGACTTACCATCAAGAGGGTTTGTGACTCCTTGAACTAGTGCAAGATGTGGAAGTTGATTGCACTTGTCCTTGCCAATATCATATATGAGTGAAGTATGTTGGCGGAGTCACCCTCATGAGCTCTCTAGTTCTTCTTCTTCGGGACCCACATCATCTTGATGGGAATCCTTAGGGTTGTAGATGTACTTGATGAAGTAGAACTTGATGTAGTCTTGGGAACCCACTTGACCAAGGCCTTTGGAGCTTCTTCAAATGCATCAATCTCCCCATGAAGCTTGTCCTTGCCTTTTAGCTTGTGGTCTTGTGGTGGAAGATCATCTTGAGCTTGTGTCCCCTTGAAGGAAGTAGGATCATACTTCTCTTGTTGAGGAACAAACTTCGTCTTGGGGTATTGATCTTCTTCCCACTCAACTCCATTGGCATTGAACTTTCGTTCAAAACCAACACCTCGATTCTTCCGGTGCCTCCCTTGCTTGCGTACAATTTCCTCAAATTGCTTACTTCCGGCAAGGCTCTTGTAAACACCTTTCTCTATAATTCCCTTCAATAAGCTATTTTCTTGCTCAAGTGTAACTTGGCTAAGAGAATCATTAGTGGAATCAAGAGAACTACTAGAAGCAACAATATTGGATTTGGCATGATTATTGTTACTACTAGAAGAAGAATCTTTCTTACTCTTGTTGCTAGATTGTACTTGTGGCATGTAAGTAGACAAGAGTAAACGCTTGGCAATGTAAGAAGAACTTTTCTTCCGAAGATCATCATTGATAGCTTTTAAGAACCCATGTTCTTGCTCTAGGTTGAGCTTCTCGAAGCGTAGCTTCTCATGAGTTTTTAAAAGTTCTCGATGATCTTCTAAAGTAGTTTCATGAGCTAACTTAAGAGTGTTTAGTTCTTTAGTTAGATGCTCAATCTCCTTCTTATCATTTTCATTTGTTTCATCTCGATTAGCATGATTAATAGTAGTTTCATCATAGTTTTCATCACTAGCATTGTCAACAAGTAACTCATCATCACCTAGCAAATCATCTTCATCACTATTGAAATCAATATACTCGGGGTGTGATACCTTGGGGCCTTTAGCCATGAAGCATCTTCCAATTCCTTCATTTGGTGAGTCTAGTATGTCATAGGAGTTGGTTGACACAAGTGCAAGACCGGCAACACCTTCATCTTGAGTATATTCGAAGTCGGAGTGATAACTTCTCTCGGAGTGGTGGTCGGAGTCAGAACTGGATACCCATTCACCAACATGAGCTTGATGTCTTCGTTTTGTATAGCTCCTTGATGACTTGTCCTTCCTTTCCGAATCCTTGCTTCTGCGAGAGGTTCTTCGTTCATAACGGTCATCTCTACTCCTTCTCTCTCTTGGAGGTGATTCTTCTCTTCTACTTCTTCTTTTAGGTGAGTCTTCTTTTCTTTTGTATGGGGCCGTACACTCATTGGAGTAGTGTCCGGGTCTTCCACAATTGTAGCAATTACGTTCATGACTAGAAGATCTTTTGTCATGGTAGGATCTTGATTTGGAACTTCTCTCTTTGCTTCTACTCTTGTAGAATTTGTTGAAGTTCTTCACCATTAAGCTCAATTCCTCATTGAAGACTTATTTTTCACTTGATGTGGCAGGAGCATCACGTGAGGCTTTATAAGCACCACTAGACTTGTTGTGAAGCTCTTCTTTGTCCTTGAGTGACATCTCATGAGCAACAATTCTTCCAATGACTTTCGTTGGCTTGAGATATTTGTAATTGGGCATCATTTGGATCAATGTGCACACGGTATCATATTTTCCATCCAAGGCTCTTAGGATCTTTTTGATGATGAATCTGTCAGTCATCTCTTCACTTCCTAAGCCGGCAATCTCATTTGTGATGAGAGCAAGCCTAGAGTACATTTCAGCGACACCTTCACCATCCTTCATTTTGAACTTGTCAAGTTGACTTTGAAGCACATCCAACTTGGATTCCTTGACGGACTCGGTACCTTCGTGCATATCAATAAAAGTATCCCAAATTTCCTTTGCATTCTCAAGGTGACTGATTTTGTTGAATTCTTCGGGGCACAATCCATTGAAGAGGATATCGCAAGCTTGAGCGTTGTATTGCAGCATTTTCAACTCTTCCGCAGTTGCTTCACGATTTGGTTCTCTCCCATCAAAGAATTCACCTTGCAAGCCAATACACACAATAGCCCAAACGGCGGGGTTATGTCCAAGAATATGCATTTTCATCTTATGCTTCCAACTAGCAAAATTTGTACCATCAAAGTAAGGACTTCTACGGTGGTAATTTCCCTCACTAGACGCCATACTCTCCTAGGTTGTGAAACCAAGGCTATGGAAATCAAGGCAAATGGAGACCAAAGCTCTGATACCACTTGTAGGATCGAAAGTATGTCTAGAGGGGGGGGGGGTGATTAGACTACTTGACCAAATAAAAATCTAGCATTTTTCCCAATTTTATGTCTTGGCAGATTTTAGCAACTTAACACAAGTCAAGCAATCAACCTACACATGCAATTCTAAGAGTATAGCAGCGGAATGTAAATCATTGCATATGAAGGTAAAGGGGAGGAGTTTGGAGAGAGCAAACGCAATGTAGACACGGAGATTTTTGGCGTGGTTCCGATAGGTGGTTCTATCATACATCCACGTTGATGGAGACTTCAACCCACGAAGGGTAACGGTTGCACGAGTCCACGGAGGGCTCCACCCACGAAGGGTCCACGAAGAAGCAACCTTGTCTATCCCACCATGGCCATCGCCCATGAAGGACTTGCCTCACTTGGGTAGATCTTCACGAAGTAGGCAATCTCCTTGCCCTTACAAACTCCTTGGTTCAACTCCACAATCTTGA
Organism: Thinopyrum elongatum; assembly: GCA_011799875.1. NCBI lineage: Eukaryota > Viridiplantae > Streptophyta > Magnoliopsida > Poales > Poaceae > Thinopyrum > Thinopyrum elongatum. The sequence continues at coordinate 336,177,080 of CM022302.1, read as the reverse complement.
CGGAGGCTCCCAAGTGACACCTAACCAATCTAGGAGACACCACTCTCCAAAAGGTAATAGATGGTGTGTTGATGATGAACTCCTTGCTCTTGTGCTTCAAATGATAGTCTCCCCAACACTCAACTCTCTCTCACAGATTTGGATATGGTGGAAAGATGATTTGAGTGGAAAGCAACTTGGGGAAGGCTAGAGATCAAGATTCTTGTGGTTGGATTGGAATGTCTTGGTCTCAACACATGAGTAGGTGGTTCTCTCTTAGAAAATGAGTAGTGGAAGTGTAGGCACGTTCTGATGGCTCTCTCTCTAATGGAGAAGGGGGTGAAGGGGTATTTATAACCTCCACACAAAATCTAACCGTTACACACAATTTACCAAACTCGGTGGGACCGAATAGTGAAACTCGGTGAGACCGGCCTGGTTCAAAATGTGAACGATAGGCTTTTCGGTGGGACCGACAATACCAACTCGGTGAGACCGATGCGCTAGGGTTAGGGCGAAACCTCTTCTTGGTGAGACCGATCACATGAACTCGGTGAGACCGATTTCAGTAATAAGCAAATAGAGACTTGGTCAGGCAAACTTGGTGGGACCGATCGCTCATTTCGGTGAGACCGAATATGTTACGAAAAGGAAACAGAGAGTTTGCATTGCCAACTCGGTGGGACCGATCGCTCATGTCGGTTAGACCGAAACGTTACGAAGGGAAATAGAGAGTTTGCAATCCCATCTCGGTGAGACCGAGATCCCTATCGGTGAGACCGAACTGATTAGGGTTTCTGGCAATGGCTATGTCAAGTGAACTCGGTGGCGCCGGGTAGATCAAATTGGTGGGGCCGAGTTTGAGTTTAGGTTTAGACATATGTGGAAATGAGAAAGTGGTTGAGGGCTTTTGGAGCATATCACTAAGCATTTTGAGCAAGCAAGCCATTAAGCAACACCTCATCCCCTTTTAATAGTATTGGCTTTTCCTATGGACTCAATGTGATCTTGGATCACTAAAATGAAAAAGTAGAGTCTTGAGCTTTTGCCAATATGTGTCCTTAGCATTTTGAGGGGTCCACATCTGTAGTCCATGCCATACCAATCATTGAACTTTCTGAAACATTAATCTTGAATGGATATTAGTTCAATGAGCTATATGTTGTTATGAATTACCAAAACCACCCGGGGACTAGTTGCACTTTCAATAATCATCATAAATAGGAGGCATTCTTTCATCATTGTAAATATTCTCATCAAAACTTGGGGGACTAAAAATATCATCTTCATCAAACATAGGATCCCCAAGCTTATGGCTTTGCATATCACTAGCATCATGGATATTCCAAGAATTCATACTAGCAACATTGCAATGATGCTCATCATTCAAAGATTTAGTGCCAAACATTTTATTGAATTCTTCTTCTAACAATTAAGCACAATTTTCCTTTCAATCATTTTCACGAAAGACATTATAAAGATGAAGCATATGAGGCAACCTCAATTCCATTTTTTTGTAGTTTTCTTTTATAGACTAAACTAGTGATAAAATAAGAAACTAAAAGATTCAATTGCAAGATCTAAAGATATACCTTCAAGCACTCACCTCCTCGGCAATGGCGCCAGAAAAGAGCTTGATGTCTACTACGCAACCTTCTTCTTGTAGACTCGTGTTGGGCCTCCAAGCGCAGAGTTTTGTAGGACAGTAGCAATTTTCCCTCAAGTGGATGACCTAAGGTTTATCAATCCATGGGAGGCGTAGGATGAAGATGGTCTCTCTCAAACAACCCTGCGACCAAATAACAAAGAGTCTCTTGTGTCCCCAACACACCCAATACAATGATAAATTTTATAGGTGAACTAGTTCGGCGAAGAGATGGTGATACAAGTGTAATATGGATGGTAGATATAGTTTTTTGTAATTTGAAAATATAAAAACAGCAAGGTAACTAGTAATAAAAGTGAGCAAAAACGGTGTTGCAATGCTTGAAAACAAGGCCTAGGGTTCATACTTTCACTAGTGCAAATTCTCTCAACAATGATAACATAATTGGATCATATAAGAATCCCTCAACGTGCAACAAAGAATCACTCCAAAGTTTCTATTAGAGAACGTAGGATGAAAACATGCATCAACCCCTATGCATATATTACCCCAATGTCACCTCGGGAATCCATGAGTTGAGTGCCAAAACATAAATCAAGTGAATCAATAGAACATCCCATTGTCAGCACAGATATCCCATCGCAAGACATACATCAAGTGTTCTCAAATCCAATACTCAATCCAACATAACGAAACCTCAAAGAGCAAGACTCAATTCATCACAAGAAGGTAGAGGGGGAAGAACACCATAAGATCCAAATATATTAACAAAGCTCACGGTACATCAAGATCATGCTTAATCAAGAACACGAGAGAGAGAGAGAGATCAAACACATAGCTACTGGTACATACCCTCAGCCCTGAGGGTGAACTACTCCCTCCTCATCATGGTGGCTACCGGGATGATGAAGATGGCCTCCGGTGGTGATTTCCCCCTCCAGCAGGGTGCCGGAATGGGGTCCCGATTGGTTTTTCGTGGCTACAGAGGTTTGCTGCGGCGGAACTTCCCATCTAGGGTTCTTTTCAGAGGTTTGGGTATTTATAAGAATTTTTGGTGTCGGTCTCACGTCAAGGGGGTGCCTGAGGGGCCCACAATCCTGGAGCTGGCGCCCTTGGGGGTAGGACGCGGCTAGCGGGCTGCTGGCCTCCTCGGTCACTTCCTGGCCCAGCTCTGGTGCTTTGGGGGTCTCTTTTGGTCCATAAAAAATCATCGTAAATTTTAAGCCCATTCCGAGAACTTTTATTTCTGCACAAAAAACAACACCACGGTAGTTCTGGTGAAAACAACGTCAGTCCCGGTTAGTTCTAATCAAATCATACCAAAACCATATAAAATTGTTGTAAACATGGCATGAATACTTCATAAATTATAGATACGTTTGTGACGTATCACTCCCCTGATTCAATCGTACACTAATCATACACGCAAACATGTACGATCAAGATCAGGGACTCACAAGAAGATATCACAACACAACTCTAAACACAAATTAAAGTCATACAAGCTTCATATTACAAGCCAGGGGCCTCGAGGGCTCAAATACATAAGCTCGAACATAAACGAGTAAGCAGAAGCAATAATATCTGAGTACACACATAAGTTAAACAAGTTTGCCATAAGATGGCTAGCACAAAAGTAGCAACGGTCGAAAAGGCAAGGCGTCCTGCCTAGGAGCCTCCTAACTACTCCTAGTCGTCGTCGGCCTCCACGTAGTAGTAGGCACCCTCGGGGTAGTAGAAGTCATCGGCGGTGGCAGCTGGCCCCCTGGGATCCACCATCTGATCGCAGCAACCGAGTATAGAGGGAAAAGAGGTAGCAAAGCAACTATGAGTACTCACCCAAAGTACTCGCAAGACTTACATCAGATCTATACTAGATATGCATCTATATCAATAAAGGGGGTAGTATCTGTGGACTAAACTGCAGAATGCCAGAATAAGAGGGGGAGAAGCTAGTCCTATCAAAGACTACGCTTCTGGCAGCCTCCATCTTGAAGCAGTAGAAGAGAGTAGCCAGTATGGTAATAAGTAACACCGTATAGCATAATCCTAGCCGACGATCCTCCCCTCGTCGCCCTGTGGGAGAGCGATCACCGGGTTGTCTCTGGAACTTATCGGGGTGTGTTTTATTAAGTATCCGGTTTTAGTTATAAGAGGTCAGAATACAACTCCAACCATCCTGTTACCGTGGACATGGCTATTCTAATAGTTCAACTTCCCTGCAGGGGTGCACCACCTTGCCCAACATGCTCGATCACTCTGGCCGGGCACACTTTCCTGGGTCATGCCTGGCCTCAGAAGATCAACACGTCGTAGCCCTACCTAGTCTCAACAGAGGGGCCAACATGCCGGTCTACATCCTAAGCACGCAGGGGTCTTGGGCCCATCGCCCTTTGCACTCCTGCATGTTGCGAACGCGGCCGGTGAGCAGACCTAGCCCCCTTAGACAAGCGTAGGCGTTCCAGTCCAACTCGGCGTGCGCCACTCAGTCGCTGACGTCTGAAGAGCTTCGGCTGATACATACGATGTCGAGTGCCCATAACTGTTCCCGCGTGGTGGTTAGTTCATATAGGTCAAAAGACCAACTTAGATCAAATATCCAAATCTCATTAAGCGTGTTATTTTGAAATAACTGCGGACAACGACGAGGGACCAGGCCCACCTCTCTCCTAGGTGTCTCAACCTGCCCTGTCGCTCTGCCACAAAGACTCACTCAAAGGGCCATCGGGAAACATGTGTTTCAGCCCTAGTCCGTGAATCACTAGCGGGTACTCTACGAGCCGACCCGACTTTAGTCACAACATTGTATCATGTATAGTAGTATAGTATATATATATACCGGTGATCACCTCCCGAAGTGATCACGACCCAATAGTATAGCATGGCAAACGAACAAGAATGTAGGGCCACTGATGGTAAACTAGCGACCTATACTAAGCATTTAGGATAGCAGGTAATGCATCAACCACGGTAGCAACAAGGACAGGCTATGCAACAGTATGGGATCAAACCGATAAGTAACAGCTACACTACTCTAATGCAAGCAGTAGAGAGAAGGAGTAGGCGATATCGGGATGATCAAGGGGGTTTTGCTTGCCTGGAAGCTCTGCGGAGAAGGACGGGTCGTCGACACCGTAGTCGAACGAGGCAGCAGCGACGTCAGTCTCGAAGTCTACCGAAGAGAAGAGGGGGAAGAAACAATAAATACAATGCAAACAATGCGTCACGATGCATGACATGGCAATATGTGATGCTAGAGGTGACCTAACGCAGTACTACGCGATACTGGCGAAGGGGGAAAACATCCGGGAAAGTATTCCTGGTGTTAGGCACTTTAGGACAGATGAAATGAAGGGGGACGGTTCCATGTTCGCTATGCTAGGGACGTGTGGCAGACGAACGGAGTGCATATTCAGAATCGTCACATTTTTCTGAGCAACTTTCATGTATAAAACATTTTCATCCGAGTTACGGATAATTTTCTATTAATTTTCAAAGTTTTAAATAGTTTTTGAAATTAATTTTAATTCAAAAATAAATATTAAATTGCTATGTGCACACGGCACTGTGTACACAAAAGTGTACACATGCTGACATGTGGGCCAGGGGGGCCAAGTTGACCAGTCACAGTTTGACTGGTCAACAGGGGGGTGGAGCCCCCTGTCATAGACTGTCTAAGTTATTTAAATTAAGTTTAATTAAATTAAGTTAATTAAATTAGATTAATTAAGTTAATTAATCAATTATTATTTATTTTATTTTTTCATTTTCATTTTCTTTTTCGTTTTAAAAGGGGTGTGGGCCCCATCTGTCATAGGCCCATAGGCCAACCGTGGCGGGCGCTAACGGGCGTGGGTGCGGGCAGAGGGGGTGGAGCGGACCCGGGCGGCGGCCAGCACGTGGGGGTCACGACCGCGGCGAGGCCGGCTGGCAGGAGCTGCGCCCGGCAGCGGTGAGTCGAGGCAGCGACAGTGGACGACGTGAGCGGGCGGTGGGAGATGGCCAAGGGCAGCAACAGTCGCTGCTGCAGTGAGGCGAGCGGGGAGCGACGTGGTCGTCGGCGAGACCAGGGCAGGGCAGCAGTGGGGCGCTGGCGTGGCACGGGCGGTGGGCTGGGCGACACTAGCTCGCAGGGGCGAGCGGGGGAGCGAGCGGCGACACAGGCATGGGCGCGGCTGCGGCGAGCGTAGGCGAAGGCAAGGGGCGGTGAGTGGGGCCGAGGCGCGCGAGGGCGGAGCGGGAGCGGTTGGCTGCAGTGGTGCGCGCTGCGTGGCGGACTGGAGGCGCGGGCAACGGCAGCAGCGGCTCGGGCGCCGCAGTAGAGCAGCTGTAGCGCAGGGGAGGCGAATGGCGGGGCGGTGCGCAGCGCAGCGGGGCTGCGGGTGGGCGCCGGAAGGGGGGGTAGAGGCCAGCGGCGGAGCGTGGCGCGGTGAGCGCGCGGGCGCAGTGCGCGGTGGCCGGAGCGCGGGACGGCAGCGACAGAAAGGGGGAGGGGCTGGGCCTCACCGACATTTGGTGAGAAGAGGCGCGAGGAAGCGTGTCGGGGAGGCGGTCGGAGTCGGCAGCGACGACGCGGCGCCCAATCCAGATCGGGGAAGGGGGAAAAGGGCGAGGGGATTGGGGGGTTAGGGTTTCAGTAGGGTGCCCAGGGGCGCAGGGTGAGCCGGCTGACTGGGTGGTCAGTTGGGCCGAAGCCCGAGGGGCTCTTTTTTTGTTTTTATTTTTCTTTCATTTGTTTTTTCTTTCCTGTTCTTATTTTATTTTCTATTTATTATAGTTTTATAAAATATAAAATTAGTTCCTAAATTAGTATTTCTAATTATACCACTGCCACAAAAAGTTTAACTCCCAAATAAAATAGTTTAATATTATAGAAATTATAAAAGGCATTTAATTAATTGTTTTAGCTACTGTTTCAATTACTTTAGTGCATTTAACTATTTTATAAGAATGTGGTTTCTTCACCATTATTACTTATGAATTGTTTGTCACATTTAGAACATTTTAGTTATAACATTTGAAAACTTTTATCGTTTGACTTTATTTTAAATTTGAATTTTACTGGATTTAAATCAACGTGAGATTAGCAACGGTAATAGTGATGACATGGCATCATTAGCAGGGGATTACTGTAGCTTAATCATCCGGACGTTACAGTCTTACAAAAGGATCTTTAGAGGGTAAGTCAAATCTAACATTCCCCTAAAACACATTTATGACAGCTTTGATAGTCCTTAGAAAAGGTCTACCGAGGATTATTAGAGCAATAGGATCTTTTGGCATATCTACTATCACAAGATCAATCATGACAGGGCAATCATTTATTTGAACTATAACTCCTTGCTTAATTCCTACTGCCTAAGTAAAAGTAGAATAAGCAATATCCAATCTAATCTCAATAGTAACATAAGGACTTAGATTGAGACTATCACAAACAAATTTAGGGATAGTTTAAACACTAGCCCCAAGATCACATAAAGCATTAAACTTATTCAAACCAATCTCAATCTATATAGTAGGCTCAAAAGCATCTTCTTTCTTAGCTGGTAACTTACTATAAAGATTCTTTCGTTCATCGTCAAGTTCACGTACCTTAGCTGCAACGTGATCAACAAAGACATTATATGCCTCTTTATTAGATACCTCAGGTAGTGGGTACTTCATTGATCTCATCTTTACGAAATCTGCAACAGTATAATTATATTCTGGCACATGGCTTGTATCCAGTTTTCCAGTCTTCTCTTTGTTGCTTCTTACCATCTTGACATCTTCAACCAGGTTAGGTTCCGGTTTACCTGCCAACTTAGCTAGGATCAATGTTTGGCTCTGTGCAATTTTAGCCACTTATGCTTCCATATTCTTGGATCTTCCCTCAAGCATCTGCACATCATTTGCTAGTCCAACAATCTTACTGGTCAATTGACCAAGTAAGTAATCATGATTCTTCAAAATATTTTTGAATTTTTCATTCTGCTCAGTTTGACTAGCAATAAAACTTTTCAGAGTATCTTCAAGAGTATTTCTATTGCTGCTACTAGCTCCATTAAAATTATTTGATGCTCCATTATTATTAGGATACGGAAGTCTAGGAGCATACCCATTATTTTCCAGTTGTGATTATAGCTATTGTGAGCAATGAAATTCACATCACTAACTTCTTCATTAGTGATGGCATTCATGTTTACCTCTTCTTTACCTTTCATGACGGGGATAAGTTCATCTAGTTTGGCTATCAACTCCACATTATTTTCTTCAATTTCATTCACTCTTTTAGTGGTAGTTCTTTCAACTTGCCATTGGGCATGATTCTTTTGCATATCATCAAGTAGTTTCTTGACATCATCTATGGGTTTTCCCATGATTGTTCCTCTTGCAGCTGTATCAAGCATAGTTTTTGACATATGATTTGAACCATTATAAAACATATGAAGGATTAACCATTCCTCCATTCCATGGTTAGGACAGTTTCTTATGGCTTCCTTCATTCTATCCCACGAAAGCGCTAGTGGCTCATGTTCTTACTGCTTGAAACCTGTAATCTGAGAACGAAGTTGCATACTTTTTGCAGGTGGAAAAAACTTAGATAAAAAAATTGCTGCAACAATCAGCCCAAGAAGTTACGTTGCTTCTAGGTAGAGCTAGATGCCATTCTCTTGCTTTTCCTCTCAGACAGAAAGGAAATAGACGCAAATTCAAAGCGTACCGGTCATAATCTCTAATGCGTGTCATGTTGCACAATTCGGTAAAATTATGCAAGTGCATACCAGCATCTTCAGAAGCAGAGACTCCAAATTGGACGTGTTGAACCATGGAAACTAAGTTCTGTTTGATCTCATATTCAGCGGCTACAACCTCAGGTTGTGCTATGGGCTCACACATGAAGTTATTGCTGGGAGTAGAAAAACTTCCAAGATTATGAGCCATGATAATCTTTTTGTTTTTTTCAATCGACAAGACTTGCAATAAAAATAAAACCTAAACAAAAACAAAAACAAAAACTAAACTTTAACAAAAACCCTAAACACAAAAACCAGGAACACTAATCTCCTCACCAACAATGGGCGAGAAATGGGCTCGATACTTCCTTTTTGTATGATCCGGTAACGGAATAGAAAGTATCCCATGCCTGTTTCCCCAAAGAGGTGACCTTGGGTTATCGAACCCATGAGAGGAAGATTCCCTTGAAATGATGGTCTCTAGCAAATTTCTTTCAAAGAAATAATTCCAGATTTTGACCGGATCAATCAAGCTAATTGTAATGAAACACTTATAATAAAAAGAGGTACGGGTATGAGGTTTAATGCTTACAACCATGTATTTGTGTTGGGACCAGATATGATATTAATTTGTGTGCTGGAAGTCACCCATCGAGATGTGCCTGTTATGAACCGAAGTGGGGGATGTGCCAAATAACATCTTGACTGGGATGCGTCCTCATCAAGAATCAGTTGTCCAACCGAAGGCCTTATCCATCGCGCGGGGTTGCCTCAATAATTAAGATTATAATAATCAGACAAGAGCTTTGGCGTTTAATGACCACACTTCATGAATACCAAAGGATGGATCCGCGTTATCGTACTAAACCCTTCTAGTACTAATGTTCAGAATAACACTTCACGTTCTCCCTGCCCTTAGCCTCTCCGTGGCTCAATCACCATGGTCCTGGGTATCTGCAGGGATGAAGATCGTGGACAAGACAAGAGACATCTATGAAACAATTTTATTTCACACATACATGATGTTAATTCAAAGCCCTTTGATAGCCCACAAGTATAGGGGATCAATTTTAGCCTTTCTCAATAAGTAAGAGTGTCAAACCCAACGAGGAGCTAAAGGTAGATTTATATCCCCATCAAGTTCTATCGACCACCGATACAACTCTACGCACACTTAGCATTCGCTTTACCTAGAACAAGTATGAAACTATTTTGTAGGTGTAGTGATAAGTTTGCAAGGATAAAACTAGCAGTACTTAGCAAGAATAAAACTACGAATAATTTGCAAGATAATAAATTTTAATTGTTTAGTAGAAAGCTTTTTGTAACACAAGATAAAGATTTGTCCCTAGGCAATCAATAACTACACCGGTAATCATTATTGCAATTTTATATGAGGGAGAGGTATGAGCTAAAATACTTTCTGTACTTGGATTATATGCACTTATGATTGGAAATCTAGCAAGCATCCGCAACTACCAAAGATCATTAAGGTAAAACCCAACCATAACATTAAGTATCAAGTCCTCTTTACTCCCATACGCAACAACCTACTTACTCGGGTATGTGTTTCCGTCACTCACGCCACCCACCATAAGTGAATCATGAACATATTGCAACACCCTATAGTGGGAATCTCTCACGCTTGCGCGACACGGAGGGCACAATAGGACAACACCAAAATAAAACTTACAACTCAAACCAATCACGATCGTCAATTAACCCATAGGACAAAATGAATCTACTCAAACATCATAGGATGGCCATACATCATTGGGCAATAATATATAGCATGTAGCACCATGTTTCAGTAGAGATTACAGTGGGGAGAATAGGTGTTACACCACTGCATAGAGGGGGAGAGAGTTCGTGATGACGGTGGAGAAGTTGTTGGTGTAGATCGCTGTCATGATGGTTGGCTCGGCGGCGTTCCGGCGCAACCGGGTGAGAGGGGGAGAGAGCCCCCTCATTCTTCTTCTTCCTTGGCCTCCCCCCTAGATGGGAGGAGGTTTTCTCCTCTGGTCCTTGTCCTCCATGGTACCTGTAACACCCCCGGTGGTTAACTACAGTAATCACCCTTTTGATAATGACAAGTCATCATGTTTAACAGTGCATGATCATCATTTGCATCATATTGTATTTCAACTCCCAAGTCAAATTCAAATTTAAATGAAAGTGAAAAATAAAAGTTGCTCAAATCAGAAACTAAATTGTTCATATTATGGCAAACAATTCAGAGGCAATACTAAAATTGTAACCAACAAATAATAAAATAATTAGGTGGCTCTAACATAATTAAAACAGTGAGGATAAATGCATTTTAATTATTATAAAAATTGTGGGAGCTCCTATTTTTCTCCAAACTAATTTTTGGTAGTGGTAGATAATACCTATTATCTGTTGGAGTATCCTGTGTTTTGCAAAATTCAAAATGTGGCTTACTATTTACTAAACTGAGAAAAGGAAATATAAAAGAAAAAACAAAAGAAAAGGGAAAACAGAACAGAAAAGAAGGGAGAAACCCCCCCCCCCCTCTGGCCCAACTGGGCCGAAGCCCAGTCGGCCAACCCACCTGCTGCCCCCCTGGCCTATTAGGCCACCCCCACACCCGAACCCTAACCCACTCTACCCCCCCACTCGCTCTCTCTTCCCCCCCCATCTGGATCGGGATCCCCCGATCCCGTCGCCGACGCCGCTCGTTCCCCCCCCCCCCCCCCCGCCGACGACCGCGCCGCGCGCTTGCCCGCCGGCCTGCCTCCTCACCGCCGTCGTCTCCGCCTCCACCCCGCCCCTCCTCGCCATCGACCCCGGCGCCCCGAGCCCGCGCGCTCGCTCGGCCCGCGCCCTCAACGCGCTCGACGCCGACGCCGCCGCCTTGACCCGTCGCCGTTCCCCTCGAGCTCGAACCACCCCCCCCCCCCGCTGCCTTGGCCCTACGAACCCCCGGTGAGGACCCCCGCCGCTGCTCTCCGCCGCAGCTGTTGCTCGAGCTGTTGCTCCGCCGCCGTCGCGCAGGCCTCGCCTCCTCCCTGCTCACCGCGCCGACCACCCGTGGCCGCCCCCGCCTCGCCTCCGCGCGCCCTGCGCCGCGCGCCGCCGCCCGCTGCCGCTCCGGCCACCGCGCGCCTCGCCCGCACCTGGCGCGCCCGGGCTTGCCCTGGCCGCGCGCCCGCGCCCGCCTCGCCGTGCGCCCGCACGCGCGCCGCACCCGCGCCCGCCCGTGGCCCCCTGTGCCACAGACAGGTGGGGCCAAACCCCCAGAGACACTGACAAACGGGCCCCGCCCTAAAACGTTTTAGAAATAAATAAAAATAATAAATACAAATAAATAGATATTTAATTAATTAATTAGACTAATTGTTTAGTTAACTTAACCCTAATAACTGCTGACGTCAGCATGATGTCATGCTGACATCAGCGAGCACTATTCTGGATAATGTTAAATTTAAATAATTAATTAAAATTTAGAAATTAATAAAAACTTTAGAAAATCATATAAAATAATCCGTAACTCCGATCGAAAAACTTTGTACATGAAAGTCGCTCAGAACGACGAGACGAATCCGAATACACGGTCCGTTCGTCCGCCACACGTCCCTAACTATCCGAACATGCAACCGTTCCTCTCCGGTCATCTGTCTGACAAATGTCCGGAACCGGGAAAACATTCCCGGATGGATTCCTCCTTCCTCGGTGACGTGCAACCATAGTTAGGACAAACCCGGCACTGCACATTGTCATGTCGTACTTTGTGTTGCTCTTGTTTGCTTTATATTTATACTGTTTCCTCCCCCTCTTCTCTCTCGATAGAGCCTGGTGCCGACGCAGCTCCGGTGATTGGTTCCAGTACTGAAGACCTTGCCCTTGCCGCCGAGCAACCAGGCAAGCCCCCCCTTTGATCATCCCGATATCGCCCATTCTAATTTCCCATGCTTGCATTAGAATTGCTGTTGCTACTGCTTTACCTATTCTGATGCATAGCCTGTTTATTATAGCCTGCTGTTGATATTTACCTGCATATCCTAAACTGTTTAGTCTAGGCTGGGTAGAGACCTATCAGTGACCCCACTTACCCCGACTGCCGCGCTGGATCGTCAGAAGACCCGATCAACGGGATTGAAGACCAGGCCCCGACACCGCACATCACCCCCCCTTAGTTGTAACGACACTGCAGCGTTACTATCGAGTGTCGAGGGTGATACCTCGTCAGCACTCCTGATGTTAACTCTGTAGAGCAGCTATTTGGTCGTGGTCATCGAGGGTGATTCCTCCTTCTCCACTTCCGATACGACCCTGTCGTACAACACATCAAGTGTGAACTCATCGAGGGTGATTCCTCCTAAGTTCGACTTGACGGTTACATCGAGTGCGCATCCGTCGAGGGTGATACCTCGGATTTCCTTGATGTTATGGACACACGGTTACTGTGACTTTACTGCTGAACCTTGATAGAGACGGGTCGGCCCCGAAGGGGGACCCGAGGAAGTTACTTTTACTACAGGACTGAAGGGACAGGCGGTACCGCCCAGTAGAGGTGGACCTGAGTTCCCGACAGTCTTTTACGAGACGGGTTGACCTGGATGGTGCCCGAGTGATGAATACGAGGCGCGGCTGGGCATTCTTAGCCCTTGCAGCAAGTCCTCGAGACGGGGTGACGGGGTCACATCGATCGTGAGTCTCTGCTCGTTTCCGCAAGCCCCTAGACCATTTACGATTTGGATATTTGATCCGAGCAGGCCTCTGGTCTGATAGCACTAACCATCACGTGGGCATAGTATGGGCGTTCTGCATCGTATGCATCAGCCGAAAGCTCTGTCAGACGTCCAGTTCAGCACTGCGGCCGGGCTGGGCCGGCACCATCCTGAGGGGTGGAGCCTGGTTCGCCCGGCACGCAACGACCCGGAGGGCGAGGGGCGATGGCCAAGACCCCCTTGCGCTTAGGATGTAGACCGACGGGGACCTCTCTGCTGAGCCGTAGGTAGGGTTGCGGTGTGTTGTTTGGCCGAGGCCGGGCATGACCCAGGAAAGTGTGTCCGGCCGGAGTTAAGCAAGCGTGATGGGTAAGTTGGTGCACCCCTGCAGGGAAGAACACTTCTATCGATAGCCGGTCCTACGGTAAAGGACACTCGGAGTTGTATCCCGATCGATACAACTAGAACTGGATACCTGTGATGAGACCTGGATACTATGGCTCTGGGATTGCTTCTCGCAGGGAGTCGAGAAGGGATCTCAGGACGAGGTTGATGACTTTATGGCTCTGGGATTGCTTTCTCGCAGGGAGTCGAGAAAGGATCTCTGGGTGAGGTTGATATTATTACTGCTACATTATATTGTATTGTTCTACTCTCTTCTATTGCTGCAAGACCGCTGAAGATGCTAGTCTTCGATAGGACTAGGCCTTCTCTCTATTCTGGCATTTCTGCAGCCCAGTCCACATATACAGCCTCCCCTTGAAAATGTTGCATATGTAGTGTAGATCCTTGCTTGCTGAGTACTTCTGAGTACTCACAGTTGCTTTGTTTTCCTTTTTCTCCCCATATCAGTTTGACGTGACCAGAGGACGGAGCCCCCTGAGACAGATGCCCCGACGATCGCTACTACTACTACCCAGAGGATGGATACTACTACGAGTTGACTGACGACCAGGAGTAGGATCGGAGGGTCCCAGGCAGGAGGCCTTCGCCTTTCGATCGTAGTGTTTTATTTTGCCCCGCCTTTCTAAAGGCCTTTCTGTTTCTATTTCATATCTGTACTCAGATATCTGATGCTTCCGCTGACGCTTGTTCGCAAGCTTATGTATTCGAGCCCTCGAGGCCCCTGGCTTGTAATATAAAGCTTGTATGACTTTATTTATGATTTAGAGTTGTGTTGTGATATCTTCCCGTGAGTCCTTAGGCTTGATCGTGTGCATTTGCGTGTATGATTAGTGCACGATCGGGCCGGGGGCGTCACAGTACCCGGAGGGGCGAGAGCCCCTCCGAGATTGGATCTCTCTCTCTGTTCTCTTCTGATTCACGTTCCTATTTTCTAGCCTTTCATCGTTTCTTAAATTCCCGGATATCTGTAACTCTGATTGGGCTAAAATTTTGAGAGAATATTCTTCAGGATATTATCTTTCTTTCAGCGGAAGAAGGGCACCAACCGCCTTACAGGGGCACCACAAGCCTGCCAGGCACGCCTGGGGTAGGGGGCGCGCCCCTCGAGCTTGTGGCCCCCTCAGGCATCATATCGCGTTGATTCTTTTTCCCAAAAATCACATATATTCCAAAATAATTCTCCTTAAATTTTTATCGCATTTGGACTTTGTTTGATATGGATATTTTGTGAAACAAAAAACATGCAACAAACAGGAGCTGACACTGGGCACTGGACCAATATGTTAGTCCCAAAAATAATATAAAATGTTGCCAAAAGTATGTGAAAGTTGTAGAATATTGGCAAGAAACAATCAAAATTATAGATACGACGGAGATGTATCAGCATCCTCAAGCTTAATTGCTGCTCGTCCTCGAGTAGGTAAATGATAAAAAAGATAATTTGTGATGTGGAATGCTACCTAGCATAATGTTGATCATATAATCTAGTCATGACATGAATATTAAGACACGAGTGATTCAAAGCAATAGTCTATAATTTGATATAAAGACATCGATACTCAGGCATCCCAACAAACAATCATGTCTTTCAAAATATCAATGCTAAAGAACGTTATCCCTACAAAATCATATAGCCTTGCCATGCTCCATCTTCTTAACATGAAGTATTTATCATGCACAATCCTGATGACAAGCCGAGCAATTGGTTCATACTTTTTAATGCGCTTCAGCTTTTTCAACCCCCACGCAATACATGAGCACAAGCCATGGACATATCACTATGGGTGGAATAGAGTATGATGATAGGGGTAAATATGGAGAAGACAAAAAACAGAAAATCTCACATCGACGCGGCTAATCAACAGGCTATGGAGATGCTCATCAATTAATGTCAATGCGAGGAGTAGGGATTGCCATGCAACAGATGCACTAAGATCTATAAGTGTATGAAAGCTCAATATAAAACTAAGTGGGTGTGCATCCAACTTCCTTGCTCGAAGACCTCGGGCATTTGAGGAAGCCCATCATCGAAATATACAAGCCAAGTTCTATAATGAAAAATTCCCACTAGTTATATGAAAGTGACAACATAGGAGACTCTCTATATGAAAAACATGGTGCTACTTTAAAGCACAAGTGTGGTAAAAGGATAGTAACATTGCCCCTTCTCTCTTTTTCTCTCATTTGTTTTTGTTTTTTTTTGGTGGGCTCTTTTTTTCCTCACTTTTTTCTTTTTCTTTTTTTATTTCTTCACTGGGACAATGCTCTAATAATGAATAGTGATGATCATCACACTTTTATTTACTTAGAACTCAACATTACAACTCGATAAAACTGAAACATATGACTCTATATGAATGCCTCTGGTAGTGTACCAGGATGTGCAATGATACTAGCGTAACATGTATAATAATGATGAACGGTGGTTGAGCCACAAATACTATGTCGGCTATATGATCATGCAAAGCAATATGATAATGAATGCTCAAGTCATGTATATGATGATGATGGAAGTTACATGGCAATATATCTCGGAATGGCTATGAAAATGCCATGATAGGTAGGTGGCTGTTTTGAGGAAGATATAAGGAGGCTTATGTGTGATAGAGCGTATCATATCACGGGGTTTGGATGCACAGGTGAAGTTTGCACCGACTCTCGAGGTGAGAAAGGGCAATGCATGGCACCGAAGAGGCTAGCAAATTACGGAAAGGTGAGTGTGTATAATCCATGGACTCACATTAGTGATAAAGAACTCACATACTTATTGCGAAAGTTTATTAGCCCTCGAAGCAAAGTACTACTATGCATGCCCCTAGGGGGATAGATTGGTAGGAAAATACCATCGCTCGTCCCCAACCACTACTCATAAGGAAGACAATCAATAATAAATCATGCTCCAACTTCTTAGCATAACGAGAGACTATACGTGCATGCTTCGGGAATCACAAACCTTAACACCAATATTCTTACTAAACCACAATCATTCACAAGTAACTCCCATATATTACCATCTCTATATCGCAAAACTATTGCAAGGAATCAAACATATCATATTCAGGGATCTACAAGTTTTATGTAGGATTTTATGACTAACCATGTGAATGAACAATTCCCGTTGACTCCCTAAATAGATATAAGTGAGACATAAGAGTTTAATTCTTTCTGCAAAAGATTTGCCCACGCTCTAACAAATATAAGTGAAGCAAAAGAGCATTCTACAAATGGCGGTTTTCTATATGTAGAGAAACAGGCATCCAAACTTCAAATGATATAAGTGAAGCACATGAAGCATTCTATAAAGACATGCTCAAAAGATACAAGTGAATAGCATAGAGAATTCTATAAATCAACCAAGGACTATCTCATACCAGCATGGTGCATTGTTAAAATAAAAATAAAAGGCACACAACGCTCCAAGAATTTACGCATATCGTGTGAACAAAACAAAAACCGACACATACCAATAATTGTCGAATAAAGATGGGATGCCTTCCGGGGCATCCCCAAGCTTAGACGCTTGAGTCTCCTTGAATATTTATTTGGGGTGACCTGGGCATCCCCAAGCTTGAGCTCTTTCCTCTCCTCATTCTTCTCATATCAATACCTCCTCGATCTTTGAACACTTCATCCACACAAAACTTAACCGAACCTTTTATTAGAGGGGTTAGTACATATAACATCAAATCCCATCATGTCCTAACGTAACATTATTGTATAATTATAATCCAACATTACCCACTCAACGCTATCACAATTCAATGGCTCCCAACTCCCAAGTCAATGGGGCTCAACAAGATTTCAAATATAAGCAAATAACGAAACTATAACAACAATATGTGAAAACAAGACAGTCTGTAAAGATGCAACTATTACATATACTTCTGTAACCCAAATAATTCTGAAAAATTAGGAAAAAAATAAAAAATTTGAATAGAAGTATTGTGTAAAAATTTCATAATTTTTGCATGTTCTAGTAAAAAAATGTAAATTCACATGCTACAACAAAAGTTTCTGTTTTTGCACTGCACATACCAAACAAGCAATCTAAACACCCTAAAGGTAAATCTTGGCACATTATTTTTATAGTACAATGGATTCGTACAAGGGGATAATTATTTTTGTTGAAAAGTTTCTGTA
This sequence comes from Thinopyrum elongatum, assembly GCA_011799875.1. Taxonomy (NCBI): domain Eukaryota; kingdom Viridiplantae; phylum Streptophyta; class Magnoliopsida; order Poales; family Poaceae; genus Thinopyrum; species Thinopyrum elongatum. The sequence continues at coordinate 336,159,543 of CM022302.1, read as the reverse complement.
ATTTAAGATTCACAAAGTTTCCATAGGCATGAACAAATTCAAGGATATCCCCCACTTCAACGGTGCTCATCTATCTCACTTTCACTTTTCTTTTTGAAAACTTTTTAGGTTCCCCTCTATATTTTTTTGTTTTTAAACTTTTTAGAAGCACACAACAAAAATAAATGTCTCTCTAAAAACTTCCGGGTTGTCTCCCTGGCATCACTTTCTTTAAAGCCATTAAGCTAGGCATAAAGTGCTCAAGTAATTGATCCACCCGGATCCCAAGGTATATCAAAGCCAATTTTACTTAACAATGATTTGTCATTTAGTAGTGAGCACAAAGTAACATATATCACATAATTATGAATTCTAACTTTCTTCCTATGCATCGGCATGTCATAAAAGAACAATTCATGCACATCAAGTAAAGGCCAATGCATAGTATAAACAGTTTCTTGCAAGTTTATCGTATTGGAAACATGGAGAGACGAAGATGTAGTTCCTCTCTCATAATAGTTGCAGTTAGGAGCAGCAAGCACATGCATATTATATCCATCAAAATCATCATGTTCAATAGTAAAACTCAACCCATTAATATAATCCTTAATAAGTGCAAATTTCTCCGGTATAGTGTAGTTGGGAGAATTAAAAAAGATAATAGGACTATCATGTGTGGGTGCAATAGCAACAATTTCATTCTTAACATAATGAACTATAGCAAGTTCATCTCCATAAGCATAATTCAAATTGGCAACTTGGCCACAAGCATAGCGAGCATCAATTTCATCAAAAAGGGATATTTCAAATGAATCAAAGGGATCATAGCATTCATCCTTCGGTAAGCATGAAGGGAAATTAAACAATGTATGAGTTGAAGAGTTACTCTCATTAGAAGGTGGGCACGGGTTGCTAATCCGCTCTTCCTCCTTTTGTTCTTCGCTCTCCTCGTCATCTTTTTCATCTAATGACCTCACACTTTCATTAATTTCTTCTTCCATAGAATCCTGCAAAATATTAGTCTCTTCATGGACAGCGAAGACTTTATTAATAAATACATCAATATAGACATTGTATTTATAATTCTCATAGGAATATTTAAGTATAGCATAATTTTCAGATCCGTAAACAGCATCATCAGAATCTTCATACTTTTCAAACAAAAATTAAATTTCATAAGCACCCTTAAAAGCAACAAATTCTTCTATTCGTTCCACATCATAGTAATCATATATACCATTAGCATAAGAAGCCAAGGTTTCATTATCATTAAATTCGCATGAAAAGGGAAGGTGTGGAGCCTTCATCCTGGAGCAACAAGTATAATCTTATCTTAAGCATAAATTACAAGCATACCCATTGCAAACAATCAATTTGATCCCATAAAAGTTTCCCTTTTTGAGTCAAGCGGTAATCCCTAAAGTATTCACGATGATCCAACTAGTGTTTAATATTTTCCACGTAACAAGCATCGAGGGTTTTAGGAGGTTCCCCATCTTCATGAGTAACAAGTACAACTATTTTTTTGGTATTTCTTGTTCCATATCCATAACTAAAGATAGAGAACAACTTAGAATAGAAAATAAAATCTACTTAGTGATAAAGCAAACAAGCACACACGAGAATATTCACCCCATGCTATTGCTCCCCGGCAATGGCGCCAGAAAAAGGTCTTGATAACCCACAAGTATAGGGGATCAATTGTAGCCTTTCTCGATAAGTAAGAGTGTCGAACCCAACGAGGAGCTAAAGGTAGGATTTATATTCGCTTCAAGTTCTATCGACCATAGATACAACTCTACGCACACTTAGCGTTCGCTTTACCTAGAACAAGGATTGAACTATTTTGTAGGTGTAGTGATAAGTTTGCAAGGATAGAACTAGAAGTATTAGCAAGAATAAAACTACGAATAATTTGCAAGATAATAAAATTTAATTGTTTAGTAGAAAGCTTTTTGTAATACAAGAGAAAGATTTGTCCCTAGGCAATCGATAACTAGATCGGTAATCATTATTGCAGTTTTATATGAGGGAGAGGTATGAGCTAACATACTTTCCGTACTTGGATTATATGCACTTATGATTGGAACTCTAGCAAGCATCCGCAACTACCAAAGATCATTAAGGTAAAACCCAACCATAGCATTAAGTATCAAGTCCTCTTTACTCCCATACGCAATAACCTACTTACTCGGGTATGTGTTTCCGTCAGTCACGCTGATACGTCTCCAATGTATCTATAATTTTTTATTGTTCCATGCTATTATATTATCCATCTTGGATGTTTTATATGCATTAATATGCTATTTTATATCATTTTTTGGGACTAACCTATTAACCTAGTGCCCAGTGCCAGTTGTTTTTTTTTCCTTGTTTTTGTCTTTTAGAGAAAATTAATACCAAACGAAGTCCAAACGGAACGAAACTTTTTGAGGATTTTTCTTGGACTAGAAAACAACCACGAAGCTTCGGGAGAAGGCCAGAGGAGCCATTAGAGGTCCACAAGCCCTAGAGGCATGCCCAAGGGGGGGGGCAGGCTTGTGGGCCCGTCGGGACCCCCTAGCCCTAATTCCAGCTCCATAAATACCCAAATATTCCCCGTATACCAGAAGGCACACCAAAAATACTTTTTCGCCGCCGAAAGCTTCTATTCTCGTGAGATCCCATCTTGGGGCCTTTTCCGGCACTCTGCCGGAGGGGGATTCAATCACGGAGGGCCTCTACACCAACCTTGCTGCCCTTCCGATGATGTGTGAGTAGTTTACCACAGACCTATGGGTCCATAGCTAATAGCTAGATGGCTTCTTCTCTCTCTTTGATCCTCAATACAATGTTCTCCTCGATGTTCTTGGAGTTCTATTCGACGTAATCTTCTTTTGTAGTGTGTTTGTTGAGACCCGATGAATTGTTGGTTTATGATCAGATGATCTATCAATATTATTTGAGCCTTCTCTGAACTCTTTTATGCATGATTAAGATAGCTTTGTATTTCTCTCCGATATATTGATTTGGTTTGGCCAACTAGATTGATTTATCTTGCAATGGAAGAGGTGCTTTGTTTTGGGTTCAATCTTGTGGTGTCCTCACCCAGTGACAGTAGGGGTAGCGAGGCACGTATTTGTATTGTTGCCATTAAAGATAAAAAGATGGGTTTTTACCATATTGCTTGGATCTATCCCTCTACATCATGTCATCTTGCTTAAGGCGTTACTCCGTTCTTGTTAACTTAATACACTAGATGCATGCTGGATAGTGGTTGATGTGTGGAGTAATAGTAGTAGATGCAGGCAGGAGTCGGTCTACTTGTCACGGACGTGATGCCTATATTCATGATCATTGCCTTGGATATCGTCATAACTATGCGCTTTTCTATAAATTGCTCAACAGTAATTTGTTTACCCACCGTATGTGTTCTTTCAAGAGAGAAGCCTCTAGTGAAACCGATGGCCCCCGGGTCTATTTTCCATCATATTATTTTCAGATCTATAAAACCAAAAATACAAAAATATCTTGCTGCAATTTATTTATATTTATTTTATTTAGCACTTCTATTTATCTTTTATATCAATCTCTATTAGATCTCACTCTTGCTAGTGACCGTGAAGGGATTGGCAACCCCTTTTTCGCGTTGTGTGCAAGTATTTGTTAGGTTGTGCAGGTACATCTATTGGGGATTTGTGTGTTCCTCCTACTGGATTGATACCTTGGTTCTTAACTGAGGGAAATACTTATCTCTACTTTGCTGCATCACCCTTTCCTCTTCAAGGGAAAAATCAACGCAAGCTCAAGAAGTAGCAGGAAGAATTTCTGGCGCCGTTGCCGGGGAGGATCTACATCAAGCCTACCAAGTACCTATCATAAACTCTCATCTCTTGCACTTACATTATTTGCCATTTACCTCTCATTTTCCTCTCCCCCACTTCTAAAATGTTTTCAGAAAAACACAAAAATGTTTTCCTTTATATTCGCCTTCTTTCCGTTTGTCTTTTTATTTGCTTGTGTGCTAGATTGCTTGCTTTGCTATCATGGCTAGTCCTTCTACATTAGTTGTTACCTCGGAAAGTAAGGTCCTTAATTTTAAACAAAGGAGGGGGAGAAAATTTAAAAGATGCTTAGTATAGAATTTGCGATGCTCAGAATAGATCTACTCGTAAGCAATCCACTACAGTTCTGCTTTGAAAATTTTATATGGGTGTTACTACTTGGTATAGATATGTTCTAGACACTATTACTGGGGGTAATTTCTTGGGTAGCCACCCTATGGATGCTTTTGATGCTATGGGAAATTTGGTAGGATCACTACCAATCATGATTAATGAAACAACTTTAACTTTGGAACATGTGATGCAAAGGCTTGATATTATTGAAAATAAAATTTCTACCATTGAACATATTGAAATTTTGGATAAGAAGATCCATAATCACATCACTTAAATTGGATCCAAGGTAGGAATCACTTAAAAAACCCTAAAGGAGAAAGAGCCTATAATTGATGAAAGGGTAGAACAAGGTTCCGCTAGAATCGATAAGTTAGAAGATATTATTACCAATTTGGGTTCCGCTTTTGCCGTTGTTAAAAATACTCCAAAATTTCTTCCTAATAAAACCACTAAGTTTATTTATGTTTCTAAAAATAAGGGTGGATCATCTAGTAAAGGGAACGAGGATCTTAAGATGATTAGTATTTGCCCCAGCTTTATCAATATTATTAAGGAACCGATCCCTAGAAATGAATTTCTTGATTTTCTACCTAGGAGAGTGATCACCAACAAACCTAATGAAAACCCTAGGGGTTATGGTTGTGCAATTGAGGAATTAAATACCAAAGATGACAATACCTAGATCTATGCATTATGCCTAGCTAGGGGCGTTAAATAATAGCGTTTGTTGGGAGGCAACGCAATTTTATTTTGTGTTTTTTGTTTTTGCTTATGTTCTTAATAATTATGCAATATTAATTCTGTAATAATTGTGTTTTAGTGTTTTAATTAGTGTTTGAGCCAAGCAAGACCTTTGGGATGCTTTGGTATATCGTTGATTTGATTTTGCTGAAAAACAGAAACTTTTGCGTCCAGTAGCAGAATTGTTAAAATTTACTAGGAGTGCAAAAATTCTGAATTTTTTACACAATATTTATATATGAATTTCCTATGTTTTCCTAATTTTTAGGAATTTTCGGAGTTACAGAAATATGACTAAAATTGTGGTCTTTACAGACTGTTCTGTTTTTGACACATTCTGTTTTTGATGTGTTGTTTGCTTATTTTGATGAATCTATGGGTAGTATCGGGGTGTATGAGCCATGGAGAAGTTAGAATACAGTAGATATAATGCAAATATAAAATTTAAATGAGTTCACAACAGTACCTAAAAGTGGAGATTTGTTTTATCATACTAACGGATCTCACGTGTTTTTTTGTTGAGTTTTGTGTTGTGAAAAGTTTTGGGTGAAGTTTTGATGGACTACGGAATAAGGAGTGGCAAGAGCCTAAGCCTGGGGATGACCAAGGCACCCCAAGGTAATATTCAAGGACAACCAAGCATCTAAGCTTGGGGATGCCCCGGGTGGCATCCCCTCTTTTGTCTTCAATCCATCGGTAAAATTACTTGAGGCTATATTTTTATTCACCACATGATATGTGTTTTGCTTGGAGCGTCTTGTATTATTTGAGTCTTTGCTTTTTAGTTTGACACAATCATCCTTGCTGTACACACCTTTTGAGAGGGACACACATTAATCATGAATTTATTAGAATACTCTATGTGCTTCACTTATATCTTTTGAGCTAGGTAGTTGCTCTAGTGCTTCACTTATATCTTTTTAGAGAACGGCGGTGGTTTTATTTTAAAGAAATTGATGAACTCTCATGCTTCACTTATATTATTTTTAGAGTCTTAAGAATAGTATGACAATTTGCTTAGGTTATGAATTTGGTCCTAATATGATTGGTATTCAAGAGGGATATAATAAAAACTATCATGAAGATCATTGAATACACGAGAAGTTTGATTCCTTGCATTTGTTTTGAGATATGAAGATGGTAATATTAGAGTCATGCTAGTTGGTAATTGTGGATTAGTAAAAATATTTGCATTAAGGTTTGTAATTCCCGAAGCATGCACATATGGTCTATCATTATGAGATGAAGTTAGTGCATGATTTATTTTTGATTGTCTTCCTTATGAGTGGCTGTCGGGGACGAGCGATGGTCTTTTCCTACCAATCTACCCCCTAGGAGCATGCGTATTTGTACTTTGTTTCAAGGGCTAATAAACTTTTGCAATAAGTATGTGAGTTCTTTATGACTAATGTTGAGTCAATGGATTATACGCACTCTCACCCTTCCATCATTGCTAGCCTCTTCGGTACCGTGCATTGCCCTTTCTCACCTTGAGAGTTGGTGCAAACTTCGCCGGTGCATTCAAACCCCGTGATATGATACACTCTTTCACACATAAGCCACCTTATATCTTCCTCAAAACATCCACCATACCTACCTATTATGGCATTTCCGTAGTCATTCCAAGATATATTGCCATGCAACTTCCACCGTTCCGTTCATTATGACACACACCATAATTGTCATATTGCTTTGCATGATCATATACTTGGCATAGTATTTGTGGCTTGGCCACCGTTCATATTTTGTATACATGTCATGCTAGATCATTGCACATCCCGGTACACCGCCGGAGGCATTCATATAGTCATATTTTTGTTCTAGAATCGAGTTGTAATTCTTGAGTTGTAAGTAAATAAAAGTGTGATGATCATCATTATTAGAGCATTGTCCCATGTGAGGAAAGGATGATGGAGACTATGATTCCCCCACAAGTTGGGATGAGACTCCGAACTTAAAAAAAGAGAGCCAAAGAGCCCAAAAGAAAAAAAAGAAAAAAAGAAAGAAAAAAGAAAAGAAAAAGAGAGAAGGGACAATGTTTATCCTTTTCCACACTTGTACTACAAAGTAGCACCATGTTCTTCATATAGAGAGTCTCCTATGTTGTCACTTTCATATATTACTAGTGGTATTTTTTCATTATAGAACTTGGCTTGTATATTCCAATGATGGGCTTCCTCAAATTGCCCTAGGTCTTCATGAGCAAGCAAGTTGGATGCACACCCACTTAGTTTTCTTTTGAGCTTTCATACACTTATAGCTCTAGTGCATCCGTTGCATGGCAATCCCTACTCCTTGCATTGACATCAATTGATGGGCATCTCTATAGCCCATCGATTAGCCTCATCGATGTGAGACTTTCTTCTTCTTTGTCTTCTCCACACAACCTCCACCATCATATTCTATTCCACCCAGTGTTATATCCATGGCCCATGCTCATGTATTGCGTGAAAGTTGAAAAAGCTTGAGAACATTCAAAGTATGAAACAATTGCTTGGCTTGTCATCGGGGTTGTGCATGATAAATACTTTGTGTGATGAAGATAGATCATGCCAAGTTTATACTATTTTGTAGGGATAACTTTCTTTAGCCATGATATTTTGAGAAGACATGATTGCTTTATTAGTATGCTTGAAGTATTATTGTTTTTATGTCAATATTAAAGTTTTGTTTTGAATCTTATGGATCTGAATATTCATGCCACAATGAGAAAGATTACTTGATAAACATGTTAGGTAGCATTCCACATCAAAAATTCTGTTTTTATCATTTACCTACTCGAGGACGAGCAGGAATTAAGCTTGGGGATGCTTGATACGTCTCCAACGTATCTATAATTTTTTATTGTTCCATGCTATTATATTATCCATCTTGGATGTTTTATATGCATTAATATGCTATTTTATATCATTTTTTGGGACTAACCTATTAACCTAGTGCCCAGTGCCAGTTGTTATTTTTTCCTTGTTTTTGTCTTTTTACAAAAAATCAATACCAAATGGAGTCCAAACGGAACGAAACTTTTTCAGGATTTTCCTTGGACCAGAAGACAACCACGAAGCTTCGGGAGGAGGCAAGAGGAGCCACAAGAGGGCCACAAGCCCTAGAGGCGCGCCCCAGGGGGGCGCCCCCAGGATCGTGGGCCCCTCGGGACCCCTAACCCTAATTCCAGCTCCATAAATACCCAAATATTCCTCGTATACCAGAAGGCACACCAAAAATACTTTTTCACCGCCGTAAGCTTTTGTTCTCGTGAGATCCCATCTTGGGGCCTTTTTCGACAGTTTGCCGGAGGGGGATTCGATCACGGAGGGCCTCTACACCAACCTTGCTGCCCTTCCGATGATGTGTGAGTGGTTTACCACAGACCACGGGTCCATAGCTAGTAGCTAGATGACTTTTTCTCTCTTTTTGATCCTCAATACAATGTTCTCCTCAACGTTCTTGGAGTTCTATTTGATGTAATCTTCTTTTGCGGTGTGTTTGTTGAGATCCGATGAATTGTGGGTTTATGATCAGATTATCTATGAATATTATTTGAGTCCTCTCTGAACTCTTTTATGCATGATTAAGATAGCTTTGTATTTCTCTCCAATCTATTGATTTGGTTTGGCCAATTAGATTGATCTATCTTGCAATGGGGGAGGTGCTTTGTTTTGGGTTCAATCTTGTGGTGTCCTCAACCAGTGACAGTAGGGGTAACAAGGCACGTATTTGTATTGTTGCCATTAAGGATAAAAAGATGGGTTTTTTACCATATTGCTTGGATTTTTCCCTCTACATCATGTCATCTTGCTTAAGGCGTTACTCCGTTCTTGTTAACTTAATACACTAGATGCATGCTGGATAGCGGTCGATGTGTGGAGTAATAGTAGTAGATGTAGGCAGGGGTCGGTCTACTTGTCCCAGACGTGATGCCTATTTTCATGATCATTGCCTTGGATATCGTGATAACTTTGCGCTTTTCTATCAATTGCTCAACAGTAATTTGTTTACCCATCGTATGTGTTCTTTCAAGAGAGAAGCCTCTAGTGAAACCGATGGCCCCCGGGTCTATTTTCCATCATATTATTTTCAGGTCTATAAAACCAAAAATACAAAAATACCTTGCTGCAATTTATTTATCTTTATTTTGTTTAGCACTTTTATTTATCTTTTATATCAATCTTTATTAGATCTAGTGACCATGAAGGGATTGACAACCCCTTTTTCGCGTTGTGTGCAAGTATTTGTTAGTTTGTGCAGGTGCATCTATTGGGGACTTGTGTGTTCCTCCTACTGGATTGATACCTTGGTTCTTAACTGAGGGAAATACTTATCTCTACTTTGCTGCATCACCCTTTCCTCTTCAAGGGAAAAATCAATGCAAGCTCAAGAAGTAGCACACGCCACCCACCATAAGCGAATCATGAACATATCACAACACCCTACAGCGGGAATCTCTCACGCTTGCGCGACACAGAGGGCACAATAGGACAACACCAACAACTCAAACCAATGACGATCATCAATTAATCCATAGGACAAAACGAATCTACTCAAACATCATAGGATGGCCATACATCATTGGGCAATAATATACAGCATGAAGCACCATGTTTAAGTAGAGATTACAGCGTGGAGAATAGGTGTTACACCACTGCATAGAGGGGGAGAGAGTTGGTGATGACGGCGGCGAAGTTGTTGGTGTAGATCATCGTCACGATGGTTGCCCGGCAGTGTTCCAGCGCCACCGGGTGAGATGGGGAGAGAGCCCCCCTCCTTCTTATTCTTCCTTGGCATCCCCCTAGATGGGAGGAGGTTTTCTCCTCTATCCTTGGCCTTCGTGGCACTTGGAGGGGCGAGAGCCCCTCCGAGATTGGATCTCTCTCTGTTCTCTTCTGTTTCACGTTCCTGTTTTCTGGCCTTTCACCGTTTCTTAAATTCTCAGAGATCCGTAACTCCGATTAGGCTGAAATTTTGAGGGAATATTCTTCAGGATATTATCTTTCTTGCGCCGAAAGAAGGAAACCAACTACCTTACAGGGGCTCCACAAGCCTGCCAGGAGCACCTCGCATAGGGGGGACGCGCCCCTCGAGCTTGTGGCCCCCTCGGGCATCGTCTCGCGTTGATTCTTTTTCCCAAAAATCACATATATTCCAAAATAAATCTTCGTAAAATTTTATTGCATTTGGACTTTGTTTGATATGTATATTCTGCGAAACAAAAAAACATGCAACAAACAGGAGCTAGCACTGGGCACCGAATCAATATGTTAGTCCCAAAAATAATATAAAATGTTGCCAAAAGTATGTGAAAGTTGTAAAATATTGGCATGAAACAATCAAAACTTATAGATACGACGGAGACGTTTCACCCTTCCATTGATCCCCACAACAGATACAGAGGGTTGCAAGGCCTATGGCTGAACCCATACCTCACCGAACACTCACACATGGAGATCAGATAGCAAGAAGAACACATTGAAGAACACATCTTGAAGATTGATTGATTGAAAATATGTCTTACATTGGATGCCTTGTGTGATGCACAATTACAAGTATGAACTAGAGGGAGATGGGCTATGGTGGTGATGGTTGCTATTGATATGGAAATGTAGAGGCTAGGGTTGATGAGAGGGGATGAAGATGGTTCTGTTCAAGCTCTGTCCGACGTTGTTCTATTGACATTACGACATGGCCCCCTTTATAAAAGTTGTTCAGGTGGACGAGTAGCCTCATAATCAATGCCATACGGGTGCTTGCAGTCATATGAAACATCGTCTTTTGCAATGTTTTCTCTGGTGGGCCTCCTGGTGATTTGCTCTATCTCCACTTCCATTCCTTTTTATGTTCACACGTGATTTCTTCGCCTTTTGGCCCATTTCTCGTGGAAACACATCAAAGAGAGGATTTGTGGAATCCTTTGCATTCATTAGTCATTAGTAGCAATATCAAAGTGAATATCTTGGTTTTAATGAAATATCTCGGTTTAAACAAAGGGTGAATGAGTGTAAAAATATCACTCATCAGGGACCGCTTGTCAGCATTGCTGGCCCATGATGGGTTGGTTGGCTCGCACCGGCCTGCTGTGCGCAAGGGCCTGACTCGTTTTGGGGCCAACTGAGTGCTTGTAGAGGGCTATCCAGTTGGGGTTCAGATGTCAGACCAGCCGGCTTTGAGGTCCATTCGGCCAGGTTTTGCGATGGCAAGAGGACGAGTCAACAACATGTCTTTTGCTAGGCTCCGCATGCGTCGGGGTGGCGCTTGTGCATGAAGTCTACCCGGATGGTGTTGTTCATTGTCATATGCCGTTGGTTGTACCTGAAGATGCATAAACCTGTCAGTACCCTTGGTAGGGTGTGAATGTGGCCGAAAATACTAGATCGGAGATCACACGAGGCAGTTACCCATGTTCGGGCCTCCGGTGATGAGTAATACCCTATGTCATGCTTGTGGATTATATTCATGGTGGAGTAGCTCATGTGAGGGTTACAATGGGGGATGAAGTATGAGTCTACCGAGAGCATGATTCTATGGATGTAGATGGTGAATGGCTACCCCTAGCCCCCACCTTATATAGATAACAGGGGCTAGGGTTTTACAAGAGATAGATCTGCTTTAAGCCGCCGCTATCTTGGCTTTGCTCGCCAAGATGATCCTTTTCCGCCTATCCAAGCTCCGAGGATCCCTCTTGTGTTTAGGTCTTTGCCTATCTTATAGGCCTGGTGATAGGCCTGCTGCTGGGCTCCCCACCGAGTGGCCACCCCATATGTATTATATTGTCGGTAGCCCCGAGCTTGTCTGGAGTTGGAGTATCTTGATCTTCGGAGCGAGAACCCAGGTGGGCTCCTCATGCCTTATGGTCTACTTTTGTGAGTTCGGCTTCAAGACGGGCCTGCGTGTGGTGTGGCCTCTTGGGAGGCCCCTTCATGAGGTAGGTGTGATGAGCATGGGCCTCAAGCGCTCGAAACTCCTGTTGTGCCTCGTGATGTGTCGAGGCCACATGCCTCATGGTTGTGTGGGGCTTGCCCGGTCTTGTCAGCCCCGATGTGTTGCATCTCAGGACATGATGAGGTTGCACCCTTGGGAACCAAAGCCTGACATCACGCTTTTTGTGTACTGAAGTTTAATCTACCCATTTCATCCCGTCTTGTCATAGTTGTTAGAAAAAATGTTACAACACCCTTTAGTTTCCTGTCGAAATGATGATCGTGACTGGATTCCCGCACCCACACCTCATGGAAAGGGAAACCGTAGAAGCTGTGGGACACATGTCGCGCAGTCGAGCACGACGTTTCGGAGGATATAAAAGAAGGGGAAATAGGGTAGTCACCTTCGTCTTCCTCCCGCATTTCTAATCTCCCCCTCTCCCTAATTGCCTCCTCCCGCATTGCCACACACCCGCAGCTCGCACCCTGATACGTCTCCAACGTATCTATATTTTTTTATTGTTCCATGCTATTATTGTATCAATCTTGGATGTTTTATATGCAATTATATGCAGTATTATATCATTTTTTGGGACTAACCTATTAACTCAGTGCCAAGTTCCAGTTCCTGTTTTTTGCCTGTTTTTGGTTTTCCAGGAAATCAGTACCAAACGAAGTCCAAATGCCACAAAACTTTTTGACGATTTTTTTCTGGACATAAGAAACCCTCAAGGGGGAATCGATCACGGAGGGCCTCTACATCAACCTTGCTACCCTTCCGATGATGTGTGAGTAGTTTACCACAGACCTACGGGTCCATAGCTAGTAGCTAGATGACTTCTTCTCTCTCTTTGGTCTTCAATACAATGTTCTCCTCGATGTTCTTGGAGATCTATTCGATGTAATCTTCTTTTGCGGTGTGTTTGTTTGGATCTGATGAATTGTGGGTTTATGATCAGATTATCTATGAATATTATTTGATTCTTCTATGAACTCTTTTATGCATGATTATTATAGCTTTGTATTTCTCTCCGATCTATCCGTTTGGTTTGGCCAACTAGATTAATTTATCTTGCAATGGGGGAGGTGCTTTGTAATGGGTTCAATCTTGCGGTACTCAATCCCAGTGACAGAAAGGGACATGGCACATATTTATGTTGTTGACATTAAGGATAAAATGATGGGGTTTATTCATATTGATTGGATTTACTTTGTCTACATCATGTCATCTTGCGTAAGGCGTTACTCCGTTCTTTATAAACTTAATACTCTAGATGCATGCTGGATAGCGGTCGATGTGTGGAGTAATAGTAGTAGACGCAGGCAGGAGTCGGTCTACTTGTCTCGGACGTGATGCCTATATGCATGATCATTGCCTTGGATATCATCATAACTATGCGCTTTTCTACCAATTTCCCAACAGTGATTTGTTTACCCACCGTATGCTTTTTGTTTGAGAGAGAAGCCTCTAGTGAAAACTATGGGTCCCCGGGTCTATCTTTATCATATATTTAAATCCAAAAATACCTTGCTTCAATTTATTTACCATTATTTTATTGTGTTTTTTTATCTATCTATCACTACGAGATTTGATCCTTGCAATTAACCGCCAAGGGATTGACAACCCCTTGTGTGCGTTGGGTGCAAGTATTTATTATTTTGTGTGTAGGTGCTGTTCATGAGGTCTTGCATGGTTCTCCTACTGGATTGATAACCTTGGTTCTTAACTGAGGGAAATACTTATATCTGCTGTACTACATCAACCTCTCCTCTTCGGGGAAATCCCAACGCAGCTTACAAGTAGCAGGAAGAATTTCTGGCGCCGTTGGCAGGGAGACATCACCAAAACCTATCAAGTAACATCACATAAACTTTCATCTCCTTGCATTTACTTTGATTTGCCATTTGCCACACATTTTCATCTCCCCCACTTCTAAAACATTTTCACAAAAACACAAGAATATTTTTGATTTGTCTTTTTTCTTCTTTGCTGATACGTCTCTGTCGTATCTACTTTTCCTAACAGTTTTGCTCTTGTTTTGGACTCTAATTGGCATGATTTGAATTGAGCTAACCCGGAATGACGTTGTTTTTAGCAGAACTACCATGGTGTTGTTTTTTGTGAAGAAATATAAGTTCTCAAAATTGGATGAAACTTTTTGGAGAATTATTTTGGAATAAATAAAAATTACTGGAACCAAGACCCACTGGAGGGGGGGGGGGGGGGGGGCAGACGGGGGGGTGCCCCATAGGCACCAGGGCTCGCCACCCTCCTCTGTTGGTGCAACGAACACCGGTGTTCATTGACCAGACTTATACACAGGCGTGCAGACGATCGTGTGTCAAACATCCAAAGCAAGGACAAGCCAGAGAAACCGCTCTTCGTGAGATCAAGGAGAGGATAAAGAAGACCAAGCCAAACAAGACAGCAGAGCACCACCTTGTGAAGGCCTCCCTTGCCGGGCAGGAGAGCCTGGCAGGGTCGAGGCCACCCCAGGGACAAGTCCAAGATTTCCCTGGCAGGCCTACTGGGGTGACCAAGAGGAAAATCCCCGCCAAGACACCACCGCTCCACCGCACGACGACACAAGTCACTTATCGGTGCGGTGTCGAGCCCCCAAGTGATTAAGTGGCTTCCACTAAGCACGTGGCAGCTCATTAGACGATAGTTTACACCCACTTGACACCCATCTAGACGCGTGTCGAGATGACAAGCAGGAGATGATTAAGCGGCACGGCAGGCTTGCCGAGCTTCACCTTCAGCACGACACCTAGCAGTGCATTTAATGCACTTTGTCCTAACTGCCAGAGTTAGGTGTGATAGCACTGTTAGCTATCTAATCACTAGATAAAGACTGTTTTGCCACTATGGTTACCCCTTGGACTATAAAAGGAGGTCCAAGGCAACCTAGCAAAGGATTCGGACCCTGTCACACTTGTACACGCGTAGCATCTCTCCCTGAGGCCACCTTGCCGGGCTTGAGCAATGCGTGTTCGTTGTGTTCCTCCACTCAATCCACCAAAGCAGGAGTAGGGTTTTACGCTTCACAGTGGCCCAAACCTGGGTAAAAATCACCAGAGTCATCATCGCCGTGCTGCATCATGGCCTCCGCTCTTTGTGCAACGTGATCTCCCCCTTGCCGAACCACAAAGGGGCCAGTGGCCCCATAGGTGATCGTGTTCACCCACGACATCTTTGGCGTGCTAGGTAGGGGGAATCGTTTGCGCGAACCCGAGGTTGTGAATAGCTGGTCGATCATCATCGACATCGTCTTCATCCATGGCGCCCAAGAAGAAACCCAGTGCAACCACGCACCCTTCCACTTAGAAGGCCCCCTCGCACGCGGCCACGGACGCCTTAGGCGTCCCGGCGGCATTGGGTGAGGTGGGTACCGCGGGAGACATGACCGGTGCAGGCGGCGCCATCGTTGTGTCCCCTGTGGTCGAAGCTGGAGCGGGAGACGTCGGGGAACAACAACATCAACAACATCCCGACGGCCATAATCCGCAAGCCGCGGGTGGAGGGAACATTCAGTGTCAACCTCCCCGCCGTGCTAGCGGGCGCAGCCGCAGCAATGACGCCTGATCTGGCGCGAGTCGTGACCCTCCAGCGGTGCCTGCTACGGGCGCGGCTACTGGGCACGCGCCTCACCCATAGCGAGACGAATGAGATGAAGCGCCGAACGGGGTCGTCAATCCCCGAGCATGGTCCAATCATCGCCAAGCCGCTTTGGTGACCGGTGTGCAATGGCAAGAATGCGGTGACACCCCTGCTAGTTCTACCAGGAGTCGAGCGACGTCGTGATCTGCCTCGACAGCTATGCCAAGCACAACTACGGAAGCCATGACGCGAGCTCAACTCCTACTGAGATTCCCACCGGCGGCTGATCAGATGGATGAGTGGAGGGCCACTATCCAGAGTTTGATCGGCTTCGCTGAAGCTGGGAGATCACAACAGGCAGAGCCGTCACAATACCCGCAAGCGATGACGGCAGCCCGGGCTGATGGCCATGTCAAGGGGGGCCGCACTAACGGTGCAGTCCCCTCTACGACAGCAAACCCAGAGGCAGCCGCAGCAAGAGCAGCATGTCAACAGGCCCAATGAGACATCGATGGCATCGTCTGGTCCGCGAACCCATCAAGATCAGTGACGAGTTCTGGAATATCAGCGGAGGGAAGATGCGCGTGTCACTATAGAGCGACGCCGGGAGACACGTCATGAATCAGATAGGCGCAACGGCCCAGGCATTGACGAGCCCACGCGCATTGATGGCGGGTACTTTCCTTACGAGGTTGGGTGCCCCGACTTCACTCGTGAGTTGTGGCAGGTCCGCTGGCCGTCTGCCCGAGTCTTCAAGCCAGAATTGCTAGAAAAGTATGATGGAAAGTTAAACCTGACAGAATTCTTGAGCATTTACACAATTGCCGTTCAAGCCGCCGGGGGCAGAGATGAGAAAGTGTTCGCCAACTACTTCCCTTTGGCGCTCAAGCCAAATGTGAGGTCATGGCTGATGCACCTGCCAGAAAACTCCATTTCATCATGGGCTGACTTGTGCAATGAATTTGTTGGCGCCTTCACGGGTGGCCACCAAGAGCCTGGGAGGCCCAGTGATTTGCATGTCCTTCCACAAAAGGAAGGGGAGAACTTGCGGAAGTATATGCAGAGGTTCAGCCGAGTGCACCGCAACATCCCAGAGATACACCCAGTAGTTGTGATTGCCGCATTCCATTCGAACGTGCGCAACAGAAGGATACGTTCTAAAATGAACGTCCGACTGCACAAGACCGTCAACGAGTTGTACACCTTGGCTGATAAATGTGCTAGGGCTGAGGAAGGAAGGCCACTCCCCGGGGAGGAGGATGGCGTTGAGGTTGATTCGGAGGACGATGATGAGGCCACTAACCTGAAGAGGAGAAGCCGGAGGCGCAACAGGAAGCGCAAAGATAAGGCAGTATTGGCCGTTGAGAGCTTTAGCGATCTCAGCTCCGGCAAGAAGGCCAAAACTGAAGCCCCCGACAAGGAAGCTTCCGCATGCGCTGATTGCCGGGAAGCCGTAGCGGCAGAGAAAGCCGGAAAATCCGATGGGCCATACTACAAAATCCACCGCACTAAAGGTCATGATCTCCAAGAATGTCATCAAGTTAGGCAACTTGTTAAGAAGCAAAAGGCAGAGTATGAGAAGCGTGATAGGGAGAGAGAGACCAAGAGGGTGCTAGCGGAAAAGGCCGTGTTAGTAGAGGGGGCCGTCGCGGCAAGGCCCCGCAATAAAAGGAGAAACCTGCTAGAGGCCGTGATATGAAAGAAGGAGATGGTGAGAGTGATGAAGGGGATGAAGAAGAAACCAGCGAGCAAGAATTCCAGAAAGCAATCGAAGCCATGTGTATTGACGGAGGTGCATCTTTCCACTCCTCTCACTGGTAGCTCAAGCAGTGGGTACAAGAGGTCAGTGTCGTGGAGCCAGCTGCAGACTCCCGGAAGCCGCTCAAGTGGTCCCGCATGACTATCATCTTTGATGAAGAGGATCACCCTGACCGCATTACTGCATTGTTGGTTTCACCAACAATCCACAACCTTAAAGTCACAAAGATGCTAGTTGATGGCAGGCTAGGCTGAATCTGATATCCCCTAAAGTGGTCAGCAAGCTACAGATCCCTGATGAAGAACTCAAGGTTACTGGCATGTTCCAAGGAATCAACCCCGGTAGGAGCCGTCCTAAGGGAAAGATTACGCTGCCGATAACATTTGGTGGAGAATTGAACTACTGGACCGAGAGGGTTGTATTTGATGTTGTTGAACTTCCCTTGCCGTACAACAGGATTCTTGGTCATCCAGCTCTGGTGAAGTTCATTGTAGCGTCCCACTATGCCTACAACACCTTGAAAATGCCAAGGCCAATGGGTATCATCTCCATTCCATCAGATAAGAAGGATGCAATCATATGTGTGGACATGATGTACTGAGATGTGGTAGCAGCTGAGGCTACAGAAACCGTAGCTCTTGCCAAAGAAACAAAGAAGGGAAAGAAGGCCAGCAGAGATGCCAGCAAGGAATCCGGGAAGCGCGCCTCTCCAGAGTGCGCTGCACCTGTCGATGACCTGCCGGAAAGTTCCACTAGTAAGAGAGCCAAGGTTGCTTCACCTGCTGTGAAGAGGGTCCCGGCAAGGCTGGATGGCGCTGACGGTACGTTCACCATTAACGCCACCCTTGATGACAAATCGGAAAGCGCCCTCGTTGCCTTCCTGCGGGTGTTGGGGCTGGGACACGACATCCCAGAAATTAACCCCTCGTGTCATCACCAGCCCAGGATTACCGTTACTGGTGGACACGTCCTTGTTACAGATTACCAAGCAATTACAAGAATTGGATACAAGACCATAATGGTCTAATGATACAACAATAATTCTGGAGATGGATGACGGAAGCGACTCGTGGTTCTCCAACGTCGATGGGGCACCATTCCCACATGAACGGCTGACCTGGATAATTCCTATCCCGCGTGGCTGCTATCCTAGGCTTCGTGTGGACGTCGTGGTGGTGCTCCTCGTAGAAGTCCTGACCTGGCCAAGTAAATAGCCAGGGACAAGCCTGTGAGTACATTGGAATGTACTCACAAACATTATGAACAAAAGATATACCGAATGCAGCAGATATTATGTGATCATGATGAATTAAATTATATGCGTATGCTCATGCTGGACTATATTATATGCATGCTGACAGGAATTAAATCATGGCATGATAAAATATTAGCATGTACAAATAAATGAATATATAAAAAATGTTAGTGATAAACAAGGAAAGTTAAAGAAAAATAAAAATAAAAGAAATGCCGGTCGGATGTCTAAAGTGACACCACGGTAGGTCTTGAAGAGAAATGCCTAACGGGTATCTACAAGAGTAGTGGCGTGATAGACCGCCTGATAACTCGAGGGACGCCACGAAGAGGTCTTGAAAAGAAATGCCAGTCGGGTGTCAAAAAGTGACGCCACGGTCAGTCTTGAAAAGAAATGCCAATCGGGTATCCACAAGAGTAGTGGCGTGATAGACCGTCTGAGAACTCAAGGGACGCCACGGAGAGGTCTTGAAAATAAAACCGAATGCCCGGGGTAGTCTAGCCAGCCCCTGAGACACTCAGGAAAATAAAATAAGAGAAACGGGTTAGTCCACAATAATATGCATAACAGTAATAATATTAATATGCATAGCAAAAATATTCATGGTAGCATCAGGGTGACAATAATTATTCTGCAAAATAATTCAGGCTCAATTTAATTATTTTCCTCCAAAGACCGACACTTGACCAACCCAGACTGTAGTCCTTAACCGCGGACACGGCCATTCGAATAGGTTTAAAATCTGTAGAGGGTGTACTCTTTACCCACAAGTAAAGGATTTCTTTAGCAACAACCGAGACGCTGGCTAATCCCCATTACGGCCTTTGGGCTGAAAACACACCTAACCAACACACACCAGATTAACCGTCCGGATGCCAGGAATCACCTAAAGCATCGTTCCAGAAAAACTCTAAGTCGGGGAGAAAACAATCTCGAGTAGCATGGGATCACTATTAATACGTGCGGATTCCAAGGGGTGCCCCCCTCTCGTTTACAACCGGAAACACCCATGCCCCTGACCCGATGACAGGATTTAGTCCACGGCCGTGGAAACCCTCATCGTGGCCCTCTGTATGGTGTGTGCATGGAAAGGGGTTATCAACTTACTGAACCATACCCTACCTGTGGCAGGGACAAGTGGTAGCACGAAACAAGTATGGGGGTTACCGGAACAAGACTCGATCTACGGTCGACTTAGGAGGTTCATGTTTTCCTGCAGTGGTTAGCTCAACAAAGTATCCTTTTAACAGTAATGCCAAAACAGGGCCACAACCCTTGCATGCTCCAACATGCATAACCAACAAGGCATGATCATGCTTCAACGTGGTCACCCTTCTGCCGGTACTGTATTTGACTTATACCCGCTCCTGCAAGTTAGTCATGACAAGCACACGATGCATGGTACGAGGAAACATGCCATCACTACATGCATGCAAATTTTATTTGAACTCAACCTATGGATGACTTCATTTATTCTTGCAAACAATATAACCATGCAATCCACCATATCAAGTGTTCAAGATGCTTGCCTTGATCATGCAGAAGTATTGGGTGCACACCAAAACTTTGAGAATTTCATCTTCCCTCCATTTCCTATTTTCAAAAATACTTAAATTACCACATATAGCAACAACAGTGCTAAAAAGTTGTTTGAGAAATTTTGAAATAAATACTAAAAAAAACTAGATGAAAAATAAGAAATAACAGAAAAAGATTCAATTCATTTGGAGTTAATATGAATTACCTATGGAATTTCTAAGCTGGAATAAATTACTAAATGGACTATTTAATAGGTTCAGCAGGGACAAAGCCTAGGAAAAAAATGTTCACATAGGCTTAAATAATAGAGCCTGATTTTAGAAGTCTGTAGAAATTTGAATCATTAGTTTTGGATTTGAAATGGCCACTGTGGAGATATTTGTAAACTATTGGAAAAGGAAAAAGTGAAAGATAGAAACGCGCCCTGAGCGCTACTTAACCGTGCGGTGCTACTGGGCCGAGCCCAGCCGATCAGCTGTGCGGGAGGACCGACGACGTCGATGGTGTATTCCCAGTAATACGCCTTCCCCGCGCGAACACAAGTTTTGGGGGAAACCATTTCCACTTAAACGGTGGGCCCCGCGACTTGTGAGGCTGACGGGCGGGCCCCACTTGTCGGGTTTGACGGAGGTCAACATGGCCTTCTCCCTCCTTTGGCCGGAACAGAGCGCGGTTGCCGGCGATGATTCCCGGCGACACAGGCCACCGTTCGAGGTGCTCTGGCCACCAGAATGTTCACGGAGGTGAGCCTCATCCGCACGTGGTAGGGGTGGTCACTGGGGAGGTCGGTATCGAGCACCGCTTCGACCACGGCGAAGGAGAGCTCGAGTGAAAGGGGGCTTTTGCCCATGGGCTAGCCCCGATGGAATTGGAGTGGGGAAAGGGTCCGCTGGATCATGGGGAGACTACTGGTGAAGAGAACGGAGTGGGGGAGGCACTGGTTAGCTCGGAACCGACCGGAGAGTGACGGCGGCCGAGGTGATCGGAGTTGGGGGAGACGACCTCTCCAGGTCGTCCTGCTGCTCGGGGAGGATCAGTGAGGGAGGGAGAGAGGTGTTGAGGGTATGAGCGAGCTGGGGGTGAGCTTTTATAGGCTGGAGGGGGTCGGTCCGCGGCTTCCAGAGAGGCACACGTCGGCGGCGGCCATTAATGGCGCCGTTCAGGTGGTTACCAGGGCGGCGTGACGTAGGCAGGCTTCTGGAGGAGGCCACCGTCCAGGTGATGTGTTGGCTCACTCAGACAGGCGCCAGGTGGCCTGGATGGCGCTGCCCACAGCGGACTGCGGCGGCGGTCGTTTATGGCGAGCGCGGTCGGTGGTGAAGCCGGTGAGGACGGTGGGGAGGTCAGCGAAGATAGGTGAGGTCGGTAGGGATTGGTGAGGGAGTGGATGAGCTCAGGTGGTTGGGAGTTAAGGCGGAAGAGGCGTGGAGAGGAAGAATTCGTCGAGCGGCGATGAACGGCGGCGGTGGACGGTGGTGGACGGTGCTAGCGGCCAAGGAGAGATGTCGGCGGGCTTCCAGGTGGTCGGGATGATCCATAGGACGAGCTAGACAAGAGGGGGAGGCAGCAAGGTCGCGGCAGGAGCTCGGGCATCAGCGCGGCCATAGGCATGCTCTGGACATGCTCTGCGCACGCGCACAACGTGTTTCACATAATGCCAGGGTGGTCTAGAGGGTTTTTATGCCAGTGAGACTTGACAGCGTCATGCACCTGGGTATGGGAGAGCTATAAGACAAGCTGGTTTGGCCAAAAGAGCAAGTCTGTAATGTAGTTAAGAGGAGGCCAAATTCCTGTCATGCCCACAGGGTGTTTGATGAAATGCTAGGGCTACCTAGGGAGTTTTGTTGGGTGTGAAAATTGGCAGCTTGATGTCTCATTAGATGGAAGATATGATGTTGGAGTTGGTTTGGCAAAAAGAGATACTTGCTAGGGCAAGTTTTACCAGAATTCATTTCTGGACAGAAACTACAGGAGGATATTTGGTGGCTTTATAAAATTCATATAGGGCTGAGCTCCTGGAGTTAAGGGTTTGGTAGGATGGACTATGAGTGGGAAAAAATTGGGAATTGTTTGAGTAGGGAAAATTGGGGTTGTAGTTCTAACCTAGAAAATGGACAGAATGGAAAAGAGGTAGTTACACTCAAAATTTTCAAAACACCAAGTTGGGTTTTTGCATAAAAGTGATATGTGGGCATCACATGACCCCTCATAATTTTTTTGGAATTTTGAAAGAATTATTTAAGAAGGTTGCAGTGCAACAGAGGCATTTAAAGTATTGAAATTGCTATTAAAAGAATTGTTATGGGCAAAATTTTATTATGAAAATAATTCCTACTATTATTTAAATTATAATTGAAATGATTTATGGGAACTACCCAAAACCCACATTATTCTGCAAAAATTTCTATATGGAGGGAAGAATTTTGAAAAACAGAGGGCAGAAAATACTCTAAAATTAATAAAACACCCAATATAATTTAAAAAATTTATTTCTGCCCAATTTTTACTTAATAAAACCATGGTTGGATTTTTGGGGTGTTACAAACTCTACCCCCCTTAAGAAAATCTCGTCCTCGAGATTTATTAAGGGCGGAAGAACTAAATGCATATCACAACAAACAATCATATGCAGAATGCAAACATAGCAATGCACTTATGACATACGTCCTACAATACAAAGGTTGCACCATGTAAATTAGCGTTAGACACAACAACAACCCTACTACGCCATACAATTGCTACTGCAAAAATACAGGGGAACCGGCCACTAAGGCTCTACAACAATCCAGTGGACTCAGTCCACCTCGTCGACATCTAGCCGGGCGTGTCTCGCGGACGTCGAGGCTTCTCCGGGGGCTTCAACATCGGAGTTGGCTAGAGTGGAATGAGGAGCTGCAGGGTTGGGGTAGCGGTGATGACCCATGCGGGGTGTAGTGGCTACAGTCCCATTGGAGAAAATCCCCAAGAGACGACGGAGTTCATCCGGGGAAATGAATGCATTGCCCGGGTGGGCAACAGGGGCAGACCTTGAAGGCTCGATTGGTCTCCCAGACAGCACTATCAGGGTGTCGGTGGCGGGTGCAGCTTCACTTCTTGCCGGGGTTAGGAGAGCGAGCATCCTGCAAGTCTCAATCAGGTCAAAAGTGACCTGATCAAACAGTGCCTCTTGCGCTCTCAGGTAGCGCACCAGATGCACCAGAGCAGGATCCGACTCTTGGTCTCCATTGGCGACTTGGGTCGGTCTACCATAGCCTTCACGGCTATGGTAATAGTAGAAAGGGCGGCAGTTAACCCTCGGCGATAGATGCCGAAGATGAACTATAGCCTCTCGGGCTACAAGTTGGATGGCTTGGGGCTCGTCGGAGGTCGTCCTCCTGGTGAACCGGTAATGGCTCTCCGATGTGATGCTCCTCCCGTAGATGTGCACCGTGGCCCAGAAGTCATGGATGGCATCACTCGCGTGCTCTTGGTACACAACATATTCCCGGGGCTCTTCCGTGCCAAATGCACGACGAGTGAGATTGGCAAGGATGGCTACGAAATCTCCCAGCTCGGATGTAGTGGTCTCGTTGCAGACGATGGGACCGGGCATCTTGGGGTGTTGGATACCAGGCTGCGAGTGAAGGCTGTGATGTGTTGCGTCGAGGCAAGGCTTCTTTTATAAGCCAGCGGAGTCTTCCATCGCACGCTTGTGGATGGGACAACTTAGGTGTCGGCCACAGGCACACAGCCTATGGTCTAGGAAGATAGGTTGGGCACTGACTGTCAAAAAGATGTCGGTTGACCATTGTACAGACTATTGGAAAGGATGGGCCTAACTGTGGACAGGGAAGCAGGTGGATGGTGTGGAAACCTAGAGATAGCACCAGGCTAAGATAGGATTAGCCAATGGTCAGCCTGGCTCTGATACCAAGGCTGTCGGGGCCGGGACACGACATCCCAGAAATTAACCCCTCGTGTCATCACCAGCCCAGGATTACCATTACTGGTGGACACGTCCTTGTTACAGATTACCAAGCAATTCCAAGAATTGGATACAAGACCATAATGGTCTAATGATACAACAATAATTCTGGAGATGGATGACGGAAGCGACTCATGGTTCTCCAACGTCGATGGGGCTCCATTCCCACAGGAATGGCTGACCTGGATAATTCCTATCCCGCGTGGCTGCTATCCTAGGCTTTGTGTGGACGTCGTGGTGGTGCTCCTCGTAGAAATCCTGAGCTGGCCAAGTAAATAGCCAGGGACAAGCCTATGAGTACGTTGGAATGTACTCGCAAACATTATGAACAAAAGATATACCGAATGCAGCAGATATTATGTGATCATGATGAATTAAATTATATGTGTATGCTCATGCTGGACTATATTATATGCATGCTGACAGGAATTAAATCATGGCATGATAAAATATTAGCATGTACAAATAAATGAATATATCAAAAATGTTAGTGATAAACAAGGAAAGTTAAATAAAAATAAAAATAAAAGAAATGCCGGTCGGATGTCTAAAGTGACACCACGGTAGGTCTTGAAGAGAAATGCCTAACAGGTATCCACAAGAGTAGTGGCGTGATAGACCGCCTGATAACTCGAGGGACACCACGAAGAGGTCTTGAAAATAAATGCCAGTCGGGTGTCAAAAAGTGACGCCATGGTCGGTCTTGAAAAGAAATGCCAATCGGGTATCCACAAGAGTAGTGGCGTGATAGACCGCCTGAGAACTCGAGGGACGCCACCGAGAGGTCTAGAAAATAAAACCGAATGCCCGGGGTAGTCTAGCCAGCCCCTGAGACACTCAGGAAAATAAAATAAGAGAAACGGGTTAGTCCACAATAATATGCATAACCATAATAATATTAATATGCATAGCAAAAATATTCATGGTAGCATCAGGGTGACAATAATTATTCTGCAAAATAATTCAGGCTCAATTTAATTATTTTCCTCCAAAGACCGACACTAAGACCAACACTTGACCAACCCAGACTGTAGTCCTTAACCGCGGACACGGCCATTCGAATAGGTTTAAACTCTGTAGAGGGTGTACTCTTTACCCACAAGTAAAGGATTTCTTTAGCAACAACCAAGACGCTGGCTAATCCCCATTACGGCCTTTGGGCTGAAAACACACCTAACCAGCACACACCAGATTAACCGTCCGGATGCCAGGAATCACCCAAAGCATCATTCCAGAAAAACTCTAAGTCGGGGAGACAACAATCTTGAGTAGCATGGGATCACTATTAATATGCGCGGATTCCAAGGGGTGCCCCCCTCTCGTTTACAACCGGAAACACCCATGCCCCCTGACCCGATGACAGGATTTAGTCCACGGCCGTGGAAACCCTCATGGTGGCCCTCTGTACGGTGTGTGCATGGAAAGGGGTTATCAACTTACTGAACCATACCCTACCTGTGGCAGGGACAAGTGGTAGCACAAACCAAGTATGGGGGTTACCGAAACAAGACTCGATCTACGGTCGACTCAGGAGGTTCAAGTTTTCCTGCAGTGGTTAGCTCAACAAAGTATCCTTTTAACAGTAATGCCAAAACAGGGCCACAACCCTTGCATGCTCCAACATGCATAACCAACAAGGCATGATCACGCTTCAACGTGGTCACCCTTCTGCCGGTACTATATTTTACTTATACCTGCTCCTGCAAGTTATTCATGACAAGCACACGATGCATGGTACGAGGAAACATGCCATCACTACATGCATGCAAATTTTATTCGAACTCAACCTATGGATGACTTCATTTATTCTTGCAAACAATATAACCATGCAATCCACCATATCAAGTGTTCAAGATGCTTGCCTTGAGCATGTAGAAGTATTGGGTGCACACCAAAATTTTGAGAATTTCATCTTCCCTCCATCCCTCCATCTCCTATCTTCGAAAATACTTAAATTACCACATATAGCAACAACAGTGCTAAAAAGTTGTTTGGGAAATTTTGAAATAAATACTAAAATAAAATGATGAAAAATAAGAAATAACAGAAAAAGATTCAATTCATTTGGAGTTAATATGAATTACCTATGGAATTTCTAAGCTGGAATAAATGACTAAATGAACTATTTAATAGGTTCAGCAGGGACAAAGCCTAGGAAAAAAATGTTCACCTAGGCTTAAATAATAGAGCCTGATTTTAGAAGTCTGTAGAAATTTGAATCATTAGTTTTGGATTTGAAATGGCCACTGTGGAGATATTTGTAAACTATTGGAAAAGGAAAAAGAGAAAGACAGAAACGCGCCCTGAGCACTACTTAACCGTGCGGTGCTACTTGGCCGAGCCCAGCCGATCAGCTGTGTGGGAGGACCGACGACGTCGATGGAGTATTCCCAGTAATACGCCTTCCCCGCGCGAACACAAGTTTCGGGGGAAACCGTTTCCACTTAAACGGCGGGGCCCGCAACTTATGAGGCTGACGGGCGGGCCCCACTTGTCGGGTTTGACGAAGGTCAACCTGGCCTTCTCCCTCCTTTGGCCGGAACAGAGCACGGTCGCCGGCGATGATTCCTGGCGACACAGGCCACCGTTCGTGGTGCTCTGGCCACCGGAATGTTCACGGAGGTGAGCCTCATCCGCACGTGGTGGGGGTGGTCACTGGGGAGGTCGGTATCGAGCACCGCTTCGACCACGGCAGAGGAGAGCTCAAGTGAAAGGGGGATTTTTTCCCACGGGCTAGCCCCGATGGAATTGGATTGGGAAAGGGTCCGCTGGATCATGGGGAGACTACTAGTGAAGAGAACGGAGTGGGGGAGGCACTGGTTAGCTCGGAACCGACCGGAGAGTGACGGCGGCTGAGGTGATCGGAGTTGGGGGAGACGACCTCTCCAGGTCGACCTGCTACTCGGGGAGGATCAGTGAGGGTGGGAGAGAGGTGTTGAGGGTATGAGCGAGGCTCGGGGTGAGCTTTTATAGGCCGGAGGGGGTCGGTCCGTGGCTTCCAGAGAGGCACACGTCGGCGGCGGCCATTAATGGCGCCGGTGAGGTGGTTACCAGGGCGGCGCGGCGTAGGCAGGCTTCTAGAGGAGGCCACCGTCCAGGTGATGTGTTGGCTTGCTCAGACAGGCGCCAGGTGGCCTGGATGGCGCTGCCCACAGCGGACTGCGGCGGCGGTCGTTTATGGTGAGTGCGGTCGGTGGTGAAGCCGGTGAGGACGGTGGGGAGGTCAGCGAAGATAGGTGAGGTCGGTAGGGATTTTTCTCGAAGACGCACAACATGCGTATCATTCATTGATAGAAAGAAGAAGGGTACAAGAGCCCTCTGCCAAGGGCGTTACATTACACACCCAGTCCACCGTTTGTTATCCTATGCCTACGTTTCATCTACATCCCACATGTGTAACCCCCCGAAGAAGCTCGCTAAGTACGACTTGAGGAGGCCTGCCGTTTTCCATGCCCGACCCTCGGCAAGCACCTTGGCCAAGAGTCTCCCCAGGGATGGTGTCTCTCCATCAAACACGATCCCGTTTCGGTGTTTCCACAACTCCCATAGTGCAAGCATAAAGATGGCTCTGACATCTTTCTGGGTGATGTCGTGCAGCTGCTTGTTCAGGATCCAATCTGGTAGCGTGTCCTCGATGTGTGGCGTCCAGTCAGGCTTCCCCAGGGCGGTGCATACCCGCAGCCAGAAAGTCCTGGAGAAAACACATTGCAGCGTGATGTGATTCATGGTCTCGTCAGCCTGATTGCATAGCGGGCATGTTTGTTGATGCGGCAACCCTCTTCTTGCCAAGCAATCCGAGGTCCAACACCGATTCCGGATTGCCAACCAAAGGAAGAAGCAGCATTGTAGGGGGGCCCGACACTTCCATGTTGCCTCCGCTGTTGGGGCTGTCACTCTACCCATGAACTTGGCACCGTAGGCCGATCTGGCTGAGTATTGGCCATCCCTCTCCCAGGCCCATGAGATGGTGTCTGGTACTCCGTCTTGTAGTCTTACTCCTTGTACGTGTGTCCACAGCGCCATGTACTCCCTGAGGGTTTGCGTGTTCAGGTCCGGCCCAATGGTGGTTGCCCACTCCCCGTTTTCTATGGCATCCTTGACCGAGGTCTGCTTCCTTATCTGCAGTGGTATTCTATTATAGACTGCCGGTGCTATCTCATTGATCCTGTAGCCATCCATCCAATGATCTTCCCAGAATAAGGCTTGCGTGCCGTCCTCGAGAGATGTTTTCATTGCCGCGCTGCACAGTTGTAGGGATGCCTTTGGCACTGATATGGTGAACTCATTCCAGGGCCGCGTTCTATCCACCCGCGCCAGCCATGGCCAGCGTGTCTGCATGGCTACATTCATCCAGCAGATATCCGGGATCCCGAGTCCTCCGGCCCACTTGGGTGTGCATACCTCCCGCCATGCGACAGCACAGTTCCCTCCATTTGCCTCTGCCTTCCCACAGCATAGGAAGCCCCGTAGGATCTTGTTGATTGCGGCGATTGTCTTGGCCGGCAGATCGAGTGCGAGCATCACATGCACTGGCATTGCCAACAAGACCGACTGTATGAGGATGAGCCTGCCACTCTTAGGTAGGGATGCAACGCGCCACGTGTGCAAGCATGCAGCAATATGATCCACCAGTCCCTGTAGTTGCGCCTCCGATGGCTTCCTGATGGTTAATGGCAGGCCCAGGTATTTGATCGGAAACTTTCCCAAAGAACTGCCCAGCACAGTTGTTACTTCCTCCATTTGCTCTTGCGTGCATCTGATTGGCAGGGCCGCACTTTTACGTAGGTTGACTCGAAGGCCAGAAGCAGCAGCAAACATGTCTAGAATTAGGGAACAGGCCCTCAAGTCCAGAGCGCGCGACTTCAGAAATATTGTGACATCGTCTGCAAATATGGACATTCGGTTCTTCAGCCCTGCCTGGGCCAACGACATGAGGAGTTAGAGCTCGGATGCGCACTGAAACAGCTGGTGCAGTGGCTCCATGATTAAGATGAATAGCAATGGTGATAGCGGGTTCCCTTGCCATAGCCCACACTTGTTGTAAATTGGTTTACCAGGCACCCCGTTCAGCATGATCCTCGTGGAGGATGTGGCAAGCAATCCACAGATCCATCCTATCCAACGTGGGCCAAAGCCCATTGCATGCATCACTTCCAAAAGGAACGACCACTGTACAGAATCAAAATCCTTGGATATGTCTAGCTTTAGGAGTACGGTGGGGTCTTTCAAGGCGTGTAGTCTCCGCACTGTCCCTTGTACGAGCATGAAATTGTCGTGCAAGTATCGTCCTCTCACGAACGCGCTCTGGTGCTTCCCCACTAGATGTGGCAGATCTTCCACAAGCCTTGCGGCTAATACTTTGTCAAACAGCTTTATTGCTCCATGAACCAAGCTAACAGGCCTGTAGTCCCTTAGCTCTTCCGCGCCATCCACCTTAGGTAGCAGGGACACTATCACTTTGTTGATGGCATGCATGCCCCGCATATCACCGCGGTAGAACGCGTCCAAGGCTATCATCATATTCGGCTTGATGATGCTCCAACAACAGGCATAGAACATGTTTGTAAACCCATCCGGTCCTGGAGCTTTGTCCGGCGGCAGCGATTTGATCACCACCTCCACCTCGTCTTCGGTGAACGGCTGCTCCAGGTGTGCTAGATTTCTCCTTGGTAAGTTCAGGTTCTCCATTATTAGTGCCGCATCCCTCCCGGGTGCCAAGCCCAACAGGCTGTTATAATACCTATCCACCTCCGCGGCGATCTGGTCGTGGCCTGTAATGACCTGTCCATCCTTCCTGATAGATGTGATCATGTTCCTCCGCTGGCGGTGCCTAGCGTGTTAGTGGAAGAATTCTGTATTGGCGTCTCCCTCCCTCAAGTGGAGTAGCCGGGATCGTTGCCTTGATATACTTCTCTCCAGTGAACAAAAACCTAGTAGTTTCCGTTTGAGTGTCTTGCGAAGGTGGATTTCTGTTGTTGAGAGCGCTCTATCATCCGCTGCTTGATCAAGCCAGTAAATGAGTTCCATTGCCATGGAAATTTGCATTTTGACGTTCCCAATCCACCTATCACTCCAACCTTGGAGTTTTCTGGCCGTGGCCCTCAGCTTTTTGTCAAGGACGACAAAAGGGTTGCCTGCAGACGGGACTGAGTTCCATGCCGTAATGACCGTCTCCATGAACCCCTCTGCCCATGGACAAAAGGATTTGAACCGGATCCTGCGTCCCATGTGCATGTCGGTGTGTAGATCTAATAGCATTGGGCAGTGGTCAGAGACCTAAGTGCCCAGCGCAGAGAGGTAACATGACGGGTAGAGATCATCCCAGCTGTTGGTGTTGAACACGTGGTCAATCTTCTCCAATGTGGCATTTTGTCGCTCGTTGGACCAGGTGTATTTACGTCCACTGAGATATAGTTCCTTGAGTTCCAATCTATTCAGCGTGGACCGGAAGCGTCCCATCATCCGCCTATTGACCGCGTCATTGTTCTTGTCGCTCGCGTTTACCAGGAGGTTAAAGTCTCCAGCGGCCACCCAGGGCCGTGCATGAAACAAGTGGTAGCATGCCTCAAGATGCTTGCCTTGAGCATGCAGAAGTATTGGGTGCACACCAAAAGTTTGAGAATTTCATCTTCCCTCCATTTCCTATTTTCAAAAATACTTAAATTGCCACATATAGCAACAACATTGCTAAAAATTTGTTTGGGAAATTTTGAAATAAATACTAAAATAAACTAGATGAAAAATAAGAAATAACAGAAAAAGATTCAATTCATTTGGAGTTAATATGAATTACCTATGGAATTTCTAAGCTGGAATAAATGACTAAATTGACTATTTAATAGGTTCAGCAGGGACAAAGCCGAGGAAAAAAATGTTCACCTAGGCTTAAATAATAGAGCCTGATTTTAGAAGTCTGTAGAAATTTGAATAATTAGTTTTGGATATGAAATGGCCACTATGGAGATATTTGTAAACTATTGGAAAAGGAAAAAGAGAAAGACAGAAACGCGCCCTGAGCGCTACTTAACCGAGCGGTGCTACTGGGCCGAGCCCAGGCGACCAGCTATGCGGGAGGACCGACGACGTCGATGGCGTATTCCCAGTAATACGCCTTCCCCGCGCGAACACAAGTTTCAGGGGAAACCGTTTCCACTTAAACGGCGGGGCCCGCGACTTGTGAGGATGATGGGCGGGCCCCACTTGTCGGTTTGACGGAGGTCAACATGGCCTTCTCCCTCCTTTGGCCGGAACAGAGCGTGGTCGCCGGCGACGATTCCCGGCGACACAGGCCACCGTTCGAGGTGCTCTGGCCACCGGAATGTTCACAGAGGTGAGCCTCATCCGCACGTGGTGGGGGTGGTCACTGGGGAGGTCGGTATCGAGCACCGCTTTGACCACGGCGGAGGAGAGCTCGAGTGAAAGGGGGCTTTTGCCCACGGGCTAGCCCCGATGGAATTGGATTGGGAAAGGGTCCGCTGGATCATGGGGATACTACTGGTGAAGAGAACGGACTGGGGGAGGTACTGGTTAGCTCGGAACCGACCGGAGAGTGACGGCGGCCGAGGTGATCGGAGTTGGGGGAGACGACCTCTCCAGGTCGTCCTGCTGCTCGGGGAGGATCAGTGAGGGAGGGAGAGAGGTGTTGAGGGTATGAGCGAGCTCAGGGTGAGCTTTAATAGGCCGGAGGGGGTCGGTCCGCGGCTTCCAGAGAGGCACACATCTGCGGCGGCCATTAATTGCGCCGTTGAGGTGGTTACCAGGGCGGCGCGATGTAGGCAGGCTTCTAGAGGAGGCCACTGTCCAGGTGATGTGTTGGCTCGCTCAGACAGGCGCCAGGTGGCCTGGATGGCGCTGCCCATAGCGGACTGCAGCGGCGATCGTTTATGGCGAGCGCGGTCGGTGGTGAAGCCGGTGAGGACGGTGGGGAGATCAGCGAAGATAGGTGAGGTCGGTAGGGATTGGTGAGGGAGTGGATGAGCTCAGGTGGTTGGGAGTTAAGGCGGAAGAGGCGTGGCGAGGAAGGATTCGTCGGGCGGCGATGAACGGTGGCGGTGGACGGTGGTGGACGGTGCTAGCGGCCAAGGAGAGATGTCGGCGGGCTTCCAGGTGGTCGGGATGATCCATAGGACGATCTAGACAAGAGGGGGAGGCAGCAAGGTCGCGGCAGGAGCTCGAGCATCGGCGCGGCCATAGGCATGCTCTGGACATGCTCTGCGCACGTGCACAGCGTGTTTGACATAATGCCAGGGTGGTCTAGAGGGTTTTTATGCCAGTGAGACTTGACAGTGTCATGTACCTGGGTATGGGAGAGCTATAAGACAAGCTGGTTTGGCCAAAAGAGCAAGTCTCTAATGTAGTTAAGAGAAAGGCCAAATTCCTGTCATGCCCACAGGGTGTTTGAGGAAATGCTAGGGCTACCTAGGGAGTTTTGTTAGGTGTGAAAATTGGCAGCTTGATGTCTCATTAGATGGAAGATATGATGGTGGAGTTGGTATGGCAAAAAGAGATACTTGCTAGTGCAAGTTTTACCAGAATTCATTTCTGGACAGAAACTATAGGAGGATATTTGGTGGCTTTATAAAATTCATATAGGTCTGAGCTCCTGGAGTTAAGGGTTTGGTAGGATGGACTATGAGTGGGAAAATTTTGGAAATTGTTTGAGCAGGGAAAATTGGGGTTGTAGTTATAACCTAGAAAATGGACAGAATGGAAAAGAGGTAGTTACACTCAAAATTTTCAAAACACCAAGTTGGGTTTTTGCATAAAAGTGATATGTGGGCATCACATGACCCCTCATAATTTTTTTAGAATTTTGAAAGAATTATTTAAAAAGGTTGCAGTGCAACAGAGGCATTTAAAGTATTGAAATTGCTATTAGAAGAATTGTTATGTGCAAAATTTTATTATGAAAATAATTCCTACTATTATTTAAAATATAATTGAAATGATTTATGGGAACTACCCAAAACCCACATTATTCTGCAAAAATTTCTATATGGAGGGAAGAATTTTGAAAAACAGAGGGCAGAAAATACTCTAAAATTAATAAAACACCCAATATAATTTAATTTTTTTATTTCTGGCCAATTTTTACTTAATAAAATCATGGTTGGATTTTTGGGGTGTTACAGCGGGCGAATGTCGATGTGTTTGCTTGGCAACCGTCTGACATCCCCGGTGTTCCCAGGGAGGTAATGGAGCACCACCTTGCTGTCTGCCCTCATGCTCGGCCCGTGAAACGGAAGGTCAGAAAGCAAGCTTTGGAGCGGCAGTAATTTATTGCCGAGGAAATCAAGAAACTTGAAGCAGCTGGTTTGGTCAGAGGAGTGCTGCATCCAACATGGTTAGCAAACCCAGTGGTAGCGCGTAAGGTGAACAAGGCATGCCCGAAGGACCCTTTCCCCCTGTCGCGCATTGATCAGATTGTAGACTCCACTTCAGGGTGCGACCTGCTTTCCTTTTTGGATGCGTACTCCGGGTACCATCAGATATTCATGTCCAAGGAAGATGAAGAGAAGACCGCGTTCATAACTCCATGTGGCACGTACTGCTTTGTACGGATGCCTTTCGGGTTAAAGAGTGCTGGATCCACTTTTGCAAGAGCAGTACAGATTGGTTTCGAACCTCAGCTACACAGGAATGTAGAAGCTTACATGGATGATATAGTGGTCAAGACCAAGGATAGATCAACACTCATTCAAGATTTGGAAGAGACCTTTGTAAACTTGTGCAAGATCAGTTTGAAGCTAAACCCAGAGAAGTGTGTGTTCGGTGTCCCCTCCGGCAAGCTTCTTCGTTTCTTTGTGTCCCAGCCGGGGATAGAGGCTAACACAGACAAGAATAGGGAAATCGAGCAAATTCAAGCACCCAGGACTGTTAAAGATGTGAGACGTTTGACTTGATGCGTTGCCGTGCTGAGTAGGTTCATTTCCAAGTCTGCCGAGCGTGCCTTGCCTTTCTTCAAAATCTTGAAGAAGGCGGGACCGTTGAAGTGAACCCCGGAGGCAGAAGTAGCACTACAAGACCTGAAAGCATACCTTTCCTCTGTTCCCACCTTAGTCACTCCTAAACTGCAAGAGCCGTTGCTGCTATATTTAGTGGCAACAAACCAAGTGGTTAGTGCAGCGCTGGTGGCGCAGCGAGAAGTTGTTGAGGAAGCAGCTGCAACAACTGTCCCCTCCGGAGATGAAATTGAACCAGCCGCAGTAGGATTGGACACAGATCGAGGAAAAGCGGAGCAAGTTAGCGAAGGCAGTCCTAAAACCGCGGCAAAGAAGAAAGTGGTGCAACTGCCAGTGTACTTTGTCAGCTCCCTGTTACAGGGGGCTAGGTCAAGGTACTCTGGAGTCCAGAAGCTGATCTTCGGCCTCATCATGGCCTCGAGGAAACTGCGCCACTACTTCCAAGCCCACGAAATCACGGTTGTCACTCGTTTCCCACTGCAGTGTATATTGAGGAACCCTGAAGCCACCGGCAGGATAGTTGAATGGGCGCTAGAGCTATCAAGCTTTGGCCTGAAATATGAGAGCACCTCAACTATTCAGAGCAGAGCATTGACGGAGTTCATTGCAGAATGGATGCCCACTCCAGATGAAGAAATACCAGAGACGGTTATCCCCGTCAAGGAAGCGCCTCAAGAGTGGATCATGTATTTTGATGGTGCTTTCTCATTGCAGGGCATCGGAGCTGGCGTGCTCCTTGTTGCGCCCACCGGAGAGCATCTCAAATATGTGGTTCAAATGCACTTTCCCCAGGAGAAGGCCACCAACAACACTGCTGAGTATGAGGGGCTCCTTGCCGGACTCAGGATTGCGGTGGATTTGGGAATCAAGAAATTGATCATCCGTGGACACTTGCAACTCATGGTGAGACAAGTCAATAAGGATTACCAGAGTCCGTTGATGGAGGCATATGTAGAGGAAGTGAGAAAGCTGGAAGAGCACTTTGATGGGTTACAAGCAGAGCACGTGCCACGTTCGAAGAACAACATTGCTGGTCACTTATCAAAGTGTGCCGCACAAAAGCTCCCTGTGGAACCAGGAACTTTTGTCCTCCACCTAACTCAACCCTCAGTATCCCCTTCAATGATGGCCAGAAAAAGGAGAAAGTTGGACTCCGGCAAGTATCTCCCGGCAGGACTTCCTGAAGCCGCTGGTAGAGAGGCTGCCGGGAATGACTCTACCTCGGTTGGTGAGCAGCACCCTCCCGCAGAACCACATGTCCTTGTGGTCGAGGTGGGTGCTCCCACGAACGAGGAGGTGCCATTAGTCCTTGTTGTCGAGCCTCAGGCTCCAACTTGGGCGCAGCACATAGTGCACTACCTTCAAACAGGAGAACTTCCCGAAGAGCAAGAAGAAGCTGAATGAGTAGCCCGACGGTCTAGTATGTGTCAGTTTGTCGATGCCACTTTGTACAGAAAAAGACCAAATGGTGTGAAATTGAAGTGCGTCTGCCGGGAAGATGGGCAGAAGCTACTGGCAGAGATACACAGGGGCGTGTGCGGCTCCCACATTAGGTCAAGAGCCCTGGTTGAAAAAGCTTTCTGACAGGGTTTCTACTGGCCCACAGCCCTCCATGATGCAACTGAGCTAGTCACCATATGTGAAGCCTGCCAGTTCCACTCCAAGAACATCCATCAACCAGCTCAAGCGCTCTCCAGACGATCCCTTTATCCTGGCCATTTTCGTTCTGGGGGCTCGACATCTTGGGCCCCTTCCCCCGTGCTACCGGGGGCTTTGAATTCTTGTAAGTTGCCATCGACATGTCTACAAAGTGGGCGAAAGTGGAGCCAATGAGGAAGGTAGCCACACAGTCAGCTATCAAGTTCATGAAAGGATTGGTGTGCCATTTTGGAGTACCCGCCAGAGTGATCACCGATAATGGCACCCAATTCACAAGCCGCGCCTACATGCAATACATCCAAAACCTTGGGAGCAAGGTCTCCTTTGCCTCTGTTGCTCATCCCTGGAGAAATGGACAAGCTGAGAGGATGAATGCTGAAGTGCTGCATGGGCTCAAGACAAGAACTTTTGATAAGTTGCAAAAGTGCGGCAAACGCTGGATCGACGAGCTACCGGTGGTTCTTTGGTCCCTCTGTACGGCACCGAATCGAGCCACCGGCCAGACTCCCTTCTCCCTAGTGTATGGGGCAGAAGCAGTGCTCCCCATGGAACTCATATACGGGTCACCTCGAAAACTTGCCTATGATGAAATAGAGTAAGAGCAGCCTCGGCATGATGATGTCGTGCTCCTCGAGGAAGATCATCTCCGGGCCGTTGTGTGTGCTGCACGCTACCAGCAAGCCTTGCGCCGCTATCATAGCCACATGATTCATGCCTGGAGCCTTGAGGAAGGCGACCTTGTCCTTAGGCGTGTTCAAACCGCCAAGGGTTCCAACAAGTTGACGCCGAAGTGGGACTTACCGGGTAGTACGAGTCACCAGGCTTGGCGCAGTCCGTCTGGAGACCGAAGATGGCATTAAAGTGCAAAACTCATGGAATATTGAGCATCTTCGCAAGTTCTACCCATAAGGCGCGCCTACCGGGCTCAGCCCCGGCAAACACCTTTTGTACAAGCCTTGCCGATGTGCATGTAACCCTTTGTACAAAGCCAGGCACAGACCCTGTGCAGAGATAATAAAATGAAGCGCTGGCGCCTAAGAACTTGCATGCATGTTTATTTTAGCATGATTCCGCCATGATCATTTAGAAAGGGTCGTATGCTGCTATTTTCCCCCTGTGCTAACTACAGGGCCCCTGCCATGGATAAAATCCCAAGGAGGATAAGTAAGAACAAGCTTGCATATCGGCCCCCGACAACACAAAGCAGATAAGTTCCCTTTAATCATCCATAGTGTACCCCTCTGTGGAAAGCTTGTGCGTAGAAAAACTTTGTCACCCTCCAACATTTGTGCTCCCATCCTTGATTCAAAGATTACTCCAGTCAGGATGGTCATAGTGGCATTTGGGAAAAGGGGTTGACGAAGGGCAGTTCTCTTCCACGCTCCTAACCCGCCAGGCTGAGCCTCACGGCAGAAATGGAAGGGATCGGCATGATGTATTGCCGGAGAACCTT
The DNA here is from genome assembly GCA_011799875.1 of Thinopyrum elongatum. Classification (NCBI taxonomy): domain Eukaryota; kingdom Viridiplantae; phylum Streptophyta; class Magnoliopsida; order Poales; family Poaceae; genus Thinopyrum; species Thinopyrum elongatum. Next base: position 336,122,560 of record CM022302.1, on the reverse strand, counting down.
GTTTACTTGGAAGTATAGAGGAATCATTCCTCTGCATGGACATGATACATGCACAAGTGCCCGGTAAACATATCTTTTTTTCATTTATACGCAGATAAGCAAGTACAAACCTTAGAGGGTACAAATATGGATGAAAGAGTACATAATTTGAACTAAAGTTTAGCAAATGCCTACATGTTTTAGATTGAAAAAAAAATAAGTGCTCCGTAATGCCTTTCTTGTCCCTCTCCTCCTAGGAGCAACAGTGGGAGGTAAAAAGGGCAAAAGGAGCACCTGGGCAGAAGCCCAGCCTGACCTTGTCAGGGCCTGCGGGGCGTAGCCTGACAAGATCGGGTGGGCGAGGACAAAGACGACGGACAGAGGGAGAGACTAGGCGATGCCCTGGTCACCACCGCTAGGACCAGCGGAACGCGGTAGGAGGGACACCAATAGGGAACATGAAGCCGGAGTCCACGAGGAAGCCTGCCGGGGTCCAGCTGGAAGACGGCTAGAGGAGGTAAAGGCATTGATACGTCTCCAATGTATCTATAATTTTTGATTGTTCCATGCTGTTATATTATCATTCTTGGATGTTTTACAATCATTTTATAGTCATTTTATATCATTTTTTGGTACTAACCTATTGACATAGTGCCAAGTGCCAGTTGCTTTTTTTTGCATGTTTTTTACATCGCAGGAAATCAATACCAAACGGAGTCCAAACGCAGCGAAACTTTTTATGGATTTTTTGGACCAGAAGACATCCAGTGGGCCGAAGAAGCGCCTGGGGGGGGGTGCTCCGAGGGGAGCACAACCCACCAGGGCGCGCCTGGAGGCCCAGGCGCGCCCTGGTGGGTTGTGCCCACCTCGGGTACCCGAACCGCCTCTTTGCTCTATAAATACCCCAATATTCCAGAAACCCTAGGGGAGTCGACGAAAATCAATTCCAGCCGCCGCAGAGTCCAGAACCACCAGATCCAATCTAGACACCATCATGGAGGGGTTCACCACTTCCATTGGTGCCTCTCCGATGATGCGTGAGTAGTTCTTTGTAGACCTACGGGTCCGTAGTTAGTAGCTAGATGGCTTTCTCTCACTTGTTTGATTCTCAATACAATGGTCTCTTGGAGATCCATATGATGTAACTTTTTTTGCGGTGTGTTTGTTGTGATCCGATGAACTTTGAGTTTATGATCACATCTATCTTTTTATCCATGAAAGTTATTTGAGTCTTCTTTGATCTCTTATATGCATGATTGCTTATAGTCTCGTATTTCTTCTCCGATATTTGGGCTTTGTTTGGCCAACTTGATCTTTTTATCTTGCAATGGGAAGTGGTGCTTTGTAGTGGGTTCGATCTTACGGTGCTTGATCCCAGTGACAGAAGGGGAACCAACACGTATGTATCGTTGCTACTAAGGATAAAATGATGGGGTCTATTTCTACATAAATAGATCTTGTCTACATCATGTCATCGTTCTTATTGCATTACTCTGTTTCTCCATGAACTTAATACACTAGATGCATGCTGGATAGTGGTCGATGTGTGGAGTAATAGTAGTAGATGCAGGCAGGAGTCGGTCTACTAATCTTGGACGTGATGCCTATATAATGAGCATTGCCTGGATATCATCATGATTATTTGAAGTTCTATCAATTGCCCAACAGTAATTTGTTCACCCACCGTTTGCTATTTTTCTCGAGAGAAGCCACTAGTGAAACCTAAGGCCCCCGGGTCTCTTTTCCAATATATTTGCTTTCAATATCTGTTTTGCTATTCGCTCTTTTCTTTATTTGCAACTTTTATTTTCAGATCTATTAAACCAAAAATACAAAAATACCTTGCTGCACTTTATTTTATTTGGCATTCTATCTATCAATACTTACTACTCTCTCACGTCCGTTTGCCAATTTTTGGCGTCGTTGCCCGAAAGGGATTGACAACCCCTTTTACCCGTCGGGTTACGAGTATTTGTTTTTTGTGTGCAGGTGCTGTTTACATAGTGTTGCTTGGTTCTCCTACTAGTTCAATAACCTTGGTCTCATCACTGAGGGAAATACCTACCGCCGTTGTGCTGCATCATCCCTTCCTCTTTAGGGAAATACCGACGTAGCTTCAAGCCGCATCAAAAGGAATTTCTGGTGCCGTTGCCGGGGAGGATCTACAACATATACCAGGTTCCTAATCACAAATCTCATCTCCTCGCAATTTAAATTATTTGCCATTTGCCTCTCGTTTTCCTCTCCCCCACTTCACAAAAATTTGCCGTTTTATTCGCCCTCTTTTTCGTTCGCCGTTTTCTTGCCGGATCTGTTTTTGAGTGCAATCTTGTTGCGTAGTCACAATGACTCAAGAGAACACCAAGTTGTGTGATTTCTCAAATACCAACAACAATGATTTTCTTAGTACTCCGATTGCTCGTCCCGCCACTAGTGCGGAGACTTGTGATATTAATACTGCTTTGCTGAATCTTGTTATGAAAGATCAATTTTCCGGTACTCCTAATGAGGATGTCGCGTCCCATCTTAACACATTCGTGGAATTATGCGATATGCAAAAGAAAAAAGATGTGGACAATGATGTTGTGAAGTTGAAATTATTTCTGTTTTATTTGCGAGATCATGCAAAAATTTGGTTTTCTTCTTTGCCTCGTAATAGTATCAATTCTTGGAATAAGTGCAAAGATGCTTTTATCACTAAGTATTTTCCGCCCACAAAAATTATTTCCCTTAGAACCCAGATCATGAATTTCAAGCAACTTGAACATGAGCATGTTGCACAATCTTGGGAAAGGATGAAAATGATGCTAAGGAATTACCCAACTCATGGGTTAATCTTTGGATGATCATACAAAAATTTTATGCGGGGTTGAATTTTGTTTCTCGTAATCTTTTAGATTCCGCCGCGGGTGATACTTTTATGGAAATTACTTTGGGTGAAGCCACCAAATTGCTTGATAATATCATGGCAAATTATTCACAATGGCATACCGAAAGAGCTCCTACTAGTAAAAAAGTTAATTCGGTTGAGGAAATTTCTTCTTTGAGTGAAAAAGTTGATGCTCTTATGAAATTGGTTGCTAGTAAAAGTGCTCCTAATGATTTTAATGATGTGCCTTTGTCTACTTTGATTGAGCAAAATAGTGATGCCGTAGATGTGAATTTTATCTCGCGAAACAATTTCAATAACAATGCTTATAGAGGTAATTTTAATCCTAGGCCTTTTCCTAGTAATTCCTCTAATAATTATGGTAATTCCTATGGTAATCCTTCTTATAATAATAATAGGAACACCTCTGATTTTGAGAATAATATTAAAGAATTTATCAATGCTCAAAAGAATTTTAACACTATGATGGAAGAAAAATTGAGTAAGATTGATGATTTGTCTAGAAGCGTTGATAAAATTTCTCATGATGTAGAAAATCTCAAGATGAAAATTTTTGTGCCTAAGGTTGAAGAATCAATTAGAGCTTTATATGTTTCTATGGATGAAAGTAAGAAAAGAACCGCTATGCTTAGAGCTAGAAGAGAATTTTTAGAAAAGGCGTTTTCTAGTGATTGCTTTCATAAAAGTGATGAAGATCTTAAAATGATTGGTGTTTCTTCTATTGATTCCTTGTTTAGTAAAATTAAGATTGATGAAAAAGGGACTGGAGAAGAGTCAACTTTAGCTAGAAGGCGTCCCGATAATTTGGAGGGTGAAAATCTTGTTGAAAAATTTGATAAAAGTGGGTTTGAAGAGGTAAAGACTTTAACTAGTGATGTGCCCACTATTTTGGATTACAAAGACTTTAATTATGATAGCTGCTCTTTGATCGATTGTATTTCTTTGTTGCAATCCATGATAAATTCACCCCATGCTTATGAACAAAATAAAGCCTTTACTAAACATATTGTTGATGCTATGATGAAAGCTTTGGAAGAAAAATTGGAATTAGAAGTTTCAATTCCTAGAAAATTACATGATGAGTGGGAACCTACTATCAAGGTCAAGATTAAAAATTATGAGTGTTTTGCTTTATGTGACTTGGGTGCTATTGTTTGTACAATTCCGAAATCTTTATGTGATGTGCTTGGTTTTACCGATATAGAAGAATGCTCTTTAAATTTGCACTTGGCAGATTCTACTATTAAAAATCCTATGGGAAGGATTAATGATGTTCTTATTCTTGCAAATAGGAATTATGTGCCCATAGATTTTATTGTTCTTGATATTGATTGTAATCCGTCTTGTCCAATTATTCTTGGTAGACCGTTTTTACGCACTATTGGTGCCGTGATTGATATGAAAGAAGGCAATATTAAATTTCAATTTCCACTAAGGAAGGGTATGGAACACTTCCCTAGAACAATAATTATGCCTCCATATGAATCAATCATGAGGGCATCTTATGGATCTCGGAACAAAGATGACAAAACTTAGATCCTTGCATTATGCCTAGCTAGGGGCATGAAACAATAGCGCTTGTTGGGAGGCAACCCAATGAATAAAATTTATTTTTGCTTTTTTCTTTCTGTTCTTGAGTGCTTGCACAATTATGCTACTGTTATAATTGTGTTTTTTGTGTTTTAATTAGTGTTTGTGCCAAGTAAAGCCTTTAGGATTGATTTGGGTGATAGTTGATTTGATCTTGTTGGAAAACAGAAACTTTTGCATCCATTAAAACAATTTTGAAAATTCATAGCAGAGACTAAAAATTCTTAATTTTTTACACAAGATTTATATACAAATTTCCTATGTTGTCCTAATTTTTCAGAATTTTTGGAGTTTCAGAAGTATTTGAAATATTCAGATTTCTACATACTGTTCTGTTTTTGACAGATTCTGTTTTCTTTGCGTTGTGTGCTTGTTTTGATGATTCTATGGTTTTCTTTGAAGAGTTTTTGCCATATAAAAGTTGGAATACAGTAGATATAATGCAAGAATAAAATATGAATTGGTTTGCTACAGAACTTATAGTAGTGATTTGCTTTCTTATACTAACGGATCTCACGAAGGTTTTGTTGAGTTTTGTGTGATTGAAGTTTTCAAGTTTTGGGTTATCTTACGATGGATGAAGGAATAAGGAGTAAGAAGAGCCTAAGCTTGGGGATGCCCATGGCATCCCAAGCTATTATCCAAAGAGAAGCAAGCAACTAAGCTTGGGGATGCCCCGAGTGGCATCCCCTCTTTCTTCTTACGACCGTCGGTATTTTACTCGAAGCTATATTTTTATTCGTCACATACTATGAGTTTTGCTTGGAGCGTCTTGTATGATATGAGTGTTTGCTTGTTTTGCTTTATGTTCTAAGTCATGAATCCTTGCTGGACACACCTATTTGAGAGAGCCAAAATTATGCCATGACTTGTTAGAATTGCTCTCTATGCTTCACTTAAATTTTTATGAGCTATGGATTTGCTCTAGTGCTTCACTTATATCTTTTTGAGCACGGCGTGCTTTAGTCTTATACACAGGCGTGCAGACGATTGTGTGTCAACCATCCAAAGAAAGGACAAGCCAGACAAACCGCTCTTCGTGAGATCAAGGAGCGGATCAAGAAGACCAAGCCAAACAAGACAGCAGAGCACCACCTTGGGAAGGCCTCCCTTGCCGGGCAGGAGAGCCTGGCCGGGTCGAGGCCGCCCCAGGGACAAGTCCAAGATTTCCCCGGCAGGCCTACCGGGGTCACCAATACCAAAATCCCCGCCAAGACACCACCGCTCCACCGCACAACCACGCAAGTGACTTACCGGTGCTGTGTCGAGCCCCCAAGTGATTAAGTGGCTTCCACTAAGCACGTGGCAGCTCATTGGAAGACAGTTTACACCCACTTGACACCCGTCCAGAGGCGTGTCGAGATGACAAGCAGGAGATGATTAAGCGGCACGACAGGCTTGCCGGGCTTCACCCTCAACACGACACCTAGCAGTGCATTTAATGCACTTTGTCCTAACTGCCAGAGTTAGGTGTGATAGCACTGTTAGCTATCTAATCACTAGATAAAGACTGTTTTGCCACTGTGGTTACCCCTTGGGCTATAAAAGGAGGTCCAAGGCAACCTAGCAAAGGATTCGGACCCTGGCACTCTTCTACGCGTGTAGCATCTCTCCCCGAGGCCACCTTGCCGGGCTTGAGCGTTGCGTTTTCGTTGTGTTCCTCCACTCAATCCACCAAAGTAGGAGTAGGGTTTTACGCTTCACAGCGGCCCGAACCTGGGTAAAAATCACCAGAGATCATCATCGTCGTGCTGCATCATGGCCTCCGCTCTTTGTGCAACGTGATCTCCCCCTTGCCGAACCACAAAGGGGCCAGTGGCCCCATAGGTGATCGTGTTCACCCACGACACCCTTTGGCGCGCCCTGGTGGGTAGTGGGGCACACGAGGCTCCGCTGACCCTAATCTCGGACCTATAAATTCCTATTTTCGAGAAAAAATAAGAGAGGAAGTTTCATCGTGTTTTACGATATGAAGCCGCCGCCACCTCCTGTTCTTCATTGGGAGGCCAGATCTGGAGTCCGTTCGGGTCTCCGGAGAGGGGGATCTTCGGTCTTCGTCATTATCAACCATCCTCCATCACCAAATTCATGATGCTCACCGCAGGGAGTGAGTAATTCCATCGTAGGCTTGCTGGACGGTGATGGGTTGGATGAGATTCATCATGTAATCGAGTTAGTTTTGTTAGGGCTTGATCCCTAGTATCCACTATGTTCTAAGATTGATGTTGCTATGACTTTGCTACGCTTAATGCTTGTCACTAGGGCCCAAGTGCCATGATTTCAGATCTGAACCGTTTATGTTTTCACCATTATATCTATGTTCTAGATCCGATCTTGCAAGTATACACACCTATTTCGTGTTATGATCCGCATACCCCAATGTGACAACAATTGGGATTCTTTCCGGTGATTACCGCAATTTGAGGAGTTCATGTATTCACTATGTGTTAATGCTTTGTACCTTTCTTTATTAAAAGGAGGCCTTAATATCCCTTAGTTTCCTTATGGACCCTGCTGCCACGGGAGGGTAGGACAAAAGATGTCATGAAGTTCTTTTCCATAAGCACGTATGACTTTATACGGAATACATGCCTACATTATATTGATGAACTAGAGCTAGTTCTGTGTCGCCCTAGGTTATGACTATTATATGATGAATATTATCCAACGTTATCACCGATCCAATGCCTACGAGCTTTTCACATATTGCTCTTGCTAAGTTACTACTGTTGCTACTGCTGCTACAACTGCTACGAAACTACTGCTACTGTTACTATTCTTACCGTTACCATTGCTATCAAACTATCATACTACTGTGCTACTAATCACTCTGCTGCGGATATTTAATCTCCAGGTGTGGTTGAATTGACAACTCAACTGCTAATACTTACAAATATTCTTTGGCTCCCCTTGTGTCGAATCAATAAATTTGGGTTAAATACTCTACCCTTGAAAACTGTTGCGATCTCCTATACTTGTGGGTTATCAAGACCTTTTTCTGGCGCCGTTGCCGGGGAGCATAGCTATATTTGTTGAGTAACTTGGGATTTATATCTATTTCTCACTATGAAGAATCTTAAGGATGATAGAACCAAGATCGTTCCCTCTAAGACGAGGGGAGGTAAGGAACTATCATCTAGCTCTATACTTGATTCGCCTTATGTTTTGAGTAAGCTTGCAACACCACCACATGCTATTGTTTCTGATATGTCGCAAGTAATTGATGATGCCACTTCTGCTATGAATGATTTTTATGATGATGCTAGTACCTTGCTTGATAATACTCCGCCACTATGTGAATTTCTTGATGAACAAATTGCTGAAGTCAAAGAAATTGAGAATGCTGAAACCAATGAAATTACTGAAACTGATGAGATTATTGAATCTGGAAATTTTGATTCACCTATTGGAACTAGTGCTCCTAGATATGAATTGCCTGAGATACCTGAGGGTTATGTTATGGATGGAGAAGTAGCTAGAGACTTTTTTGCTTGTAAGGATAGAGATGATCTTAAGAAATTGCTATGCAAGTTGAAAGAAAAAACTTTGAATGCTAGAATGAAATATGACCCTAAGTTTGCTACTTCACCTATATTTATTACTGATAAGGATTATGAATTCTCTATCGACCCAGAGTTAATCACTTTGGTTGAATCTGATCCTTTCTATGGCTATGAAACTGAAACTGTTGTGGCACATCTTACTAAGTTAAATGATATATCCACCCTATTTGCTCATGATGAAAAAATTCGCTACTACTATATTCTTAAGTTATCTCCGTTCTCAGTAAAGGGTGATGCTAAGATATGGTACAATACTCTTGCTCCTGGTTGTGTGCGTAGTCCCCAGGATATGATGTATTACTTCTCTGAAAAATATTTTCCTGCCCATAAGAAACAAGCTGCTTTACAGGAAATATTTAACTTTGTGCAAATTGAAGAAGAGAGTCTCCCACAAGCTTGGGGGAGGCTTCTCCAATTACTTAATGCTTTGCCTGATCATCCTCTTAAGAAAAAGGAAATACTTCATATCTTCTATAATGGACTAACCGATGCTTCTAAGGACTTCCTAGATAGTTGTGTTGGTTGTGTTTTCAGGGAATGAACTATTGAACAAGCTGATGAACTATTGAATAATATATTGAAGAATTATGAAGATTGGACACTTTGTCCGTGTGGAAGCACGATCACCTATGGGGCAGGGGTGCCCCTTTATGGTTCGGCATGGGGACGGCCGCGTTGACAAAGAGCATAAGCAGCAGGGGACAACACGGCGATGGACAGCTTGTTTTTACCCAGGTTCAGGCCGCTTTGCAGTGTAAAACCCTACTCCTGCTATGTTGGATTGATTTGGAGGAAGATGAAGGCGTGGAGTGCACTAGCCCGGCAAGGGTGCCTCGGGAGTGCAATCACGCACGTACAAGTGCAGGGGGGTCAAAGTGTTTGAACCCTTTGCTCGGTTGCCTCGGGCCTCCTTTTATAGGTTAAGGGGTGACCATAGTGGCAAAACAGTCATTTGGGCGAGATTAAATAGCTAACAGTGCTATGATACCTAACTCTAGCAATTAGGACAAAGTGCATTAAATGCACTGCTAGGTGTCGTGTCGAGGTTGAATCCCGGCAAGCCTGCTGCGCTGCTTATCTGCTTCTCCTTGTTAGCGTGATACGCCTCCTGGATGGGTGTCAATAAAGCTAATCACTTCTTGATCATGCTGCCACGTGCCTGACAGGATCCACCTAGTTGCTTGGTTCCTTTACACCACACAGATAAGTGACTTGGGTGCGATGAAGTGGAGCGGTGGCATCTCGGTCGAAACCTACCGGCAAGAAGCCTGGCGGGTTTTGGTCTTGGCGGCCCTGGCAACCCTGCCGGGGCAATCTGGACTTGTCCTCAGGTGCGGCCTCGGCCTGGCCAGGCTCTCCTGCCCGGCAAGGGAGGCCTTCCCATGGTGATTTCCTACTATCTTGTCATTCTTGATGCTCCACTTGATCTCACGAAGAGTGGCTTCTCTGGCCTATCTTTATACGGTGTACTGGTACTGGGCGTACGATCGTCAGCATGCCTGTGCATGAGTTCGGTCTGGCAAACATGAATGTTTGCTGCACCGACACACTTCCTGAACCACCACCTATACCCACTCCGAAGAAGAGGGGTATCTTATATCTCAGTCCTGAAGATATGCAAGAAGCAAAAAAATGTATGAAGGAAAAAGGTATTAAAGCCGAGGATGTTAAGAATTTACCACCTATTGAAGAAATACATGGACTTGACACACCACCAGAGGTGGTGGAGCTAAATTCTCTTTTAAAGTTTGATGAAGGTGACATCCCTTATAATAAACATCCTAGTCAATGCTTGTATGAATTTGATAATTACATTATGAAACAAGATCACTTCAACGCCTATGTTATGAAACAATTAAAGCAAAATGCTGATATGATTGCTTGCTTGAGTGACTTGTTATTTAGAATCACTAATGATGTCAGAGGGGTAGGAAAACATGCTTCTATGGTTCGAACCCAATTAGAACAAGTTGCCAAATCTCAAAGTGAATTGCTTAATGAAATGAATAATAATATGAATGATCATGCTGTTAGAGTAATGACTAGAGGAGATAAAATGACTCAGGAGCCACTCTATCCTGAGGGTCACCCTAAAAGAATTGAATAAGACTCCCAAAGAATTAATGTTGATGCACCTAGTCCTTCTAAAAAGAAAAAGAAAAATGATAGGACTTCGCATACTTCTAGTGAACCTGAAGTAGAAAAACTTTCTGAAGATAACAATGATGTTTCCATTTCCATTTCTGATGCTGAAGCTCAATCTGGCAATGAACATTCATCTAGTGATAATGAAAATGATAATAATGATGTTCATGAAGATGCTAAACCATACAATGATAAAGAACCAGATAATGATGTTGAAATTGAACGTGCTATTGATCTTGATAACCCACAACCTAAAAATAAACATTATGATAAGAGAGACTTTGTTGCTAGGAAACATGGTAAAGAAAGAGAACCATGGGTTCAGAAACCAATGCCCTTTCCACCTAAACCCTCTAAGAAAAAGGATGAGGAAGAATTTGAACGCTTTGCTGAAATGCTGAGGCCAGTCTTTTTGCGTACTCGTTTGACTGACATTTTAAAGATGGCCCTTATGCTAAATACATAAAAGATATTGTCACTAATAAAAGAAAAATACCTGAAGATGAAATCTCCACCATACTTGCTAATTACTCTTTTAAGGATGGACTACCTAAGAAACTAGGAGATCCAGGAATACCAACTATACCATGCTCCATTAAAAAAACTATGTCAAAACTGCCTTATGTGATTTGGGAGCCGGTGTTAGTGTTATGCCTTTTTCTTTATACAAAAGACTTGATTTGAATAAACTCACACCTACTGAAATATCATTTCAAATGGCTGACAAATCAACGGCCATACCTATCGGTATTTGTGAGGATGTGCCCGTTGTTGTCGCAAATGTTATTATCTTAACAAACTTTGTTATACTTGAGATGCCCGAGGATGACAACATGTTGATTATTCTTGGTAGACCCTTTTTGAATACTGCAGGGGCTGTTATTGATTGCAATAAAAGCAAAGTCACTTTTCATATCAATGGTAATGAGCATACGGTGCATTTTCTGAAGAAACAATTTCAAGTTAATGGTATGAATGTTATTGAAAAGGCTCCGACAATCACTATTGGAAGCTTCCAACTTCCACTTCCTACTACCAAAAGAAATATGAAATACTTATTGTTGGGGATATGCATATTCCCGTTGAGGCAACTTAGTGTTTTACGAAAATTCTTCGGGTTCATGCTAATCGAAAGTGGTTGTTAATAAGACTGGATCAACCTTATTAATGGATTATTTTTAGAGGCATGTGGTCGATGAATTAGCAAGCACAACCTTCTGCACCCACTTTTTGTTTTCTGTTATTTTTAGTTAAATACAATAAAATGCCATGTTTATCCTGTTTTCTGAATTATCCGTGCAATAAAAAAGTGCCCAAAAATAAAGGTGCTCAGAATGCCCTGAAATTTTGACACGATTTTTTCTGAATACTTAAGAATTTTTTATATAAAAAACACCATAGGGGGTGCCCCTAGTGCCCACCTGGCGTGCCCTGGTGGGTAGTGGGCCCCACAAGGCCCCCTCACTTATCCCTTTAGCTCACTTCGTCACCTACCTCCAGAAAAAAAATCACTCTAGCTCTCTCTCTCTCGTGTTCTTGCTCACAAACCCGCAGATTTTGATCTCTTTGATCGAACCTCCGTTTTCGAAACTGTTTTGGGGGATTGCTACTTGGTATGTAACTCCTCCATTGCTCCAATTAGTTTTTGTTCTATTGGTTTATATTTTGAGTAATTAGCTACTCTTGGTGCTGCTGTAAATGATCTTGCATGTTGAATTCTTTGAGTTCCAAGTAGTTTGAATGCTTGATATAGCCTCTAGACATCCATATGAGTAGTTGCTATCAATCTTGTGAAGTTTTGTTGACGAAATTTTATGGCTCAAAAATTTCAGAAAATTGTTCATACAAAAAATGTATCTCTTTGGGAGGAGTTCTTCGAGGAGGAGGTCCTCGGAGGCATCATTGAGCGGGAGATTGATACGATAGTCTTATGTTGAGCCAAGTGCAAGATCGATGCGGGATGCCGATACCAAATTGTGCTTATGGCCGTGTGACAAGTTCATGATAGGAGCAGATATCAAGGAAGAATTTGAGCAGTATGTTCACAACACCGAGCTCACTCCCTTCATCGCAGATAAGTGCATTCAGCATCTCAACCTAACCCAGACATTCACCAAGAAAGTTAAATATCATTCTTGTGATTCTAGAGTTCCATTTAGCCTTTATGATAGTGCCTTTACCATGCCTCTAGAAGAATTCTGTGTTGCTTGCAAAATTCCATATTGGGGTTCGCTGGATGAACCACCAAAATCTGAGTATGAGATGTTTTTAACTAGTCTTTGTGTGGTGAGAATAGAGGAGTGGCACAAGCTAGAATAAAAAGTATACAATTCCCATCAATCCATTATTTTCCGCTCTTTAATGGCAAATGCATCATGGGCAAACAAGATTCCAGTACCCTCTGTGCCCCAGACTTGAGCCTTATACACACTGCACTGATAGGGATTAAATGTTATAATCTTGGAGCAATCATTGCACGGAGGTTGCAACACAATGCTGATAGTGGCCACTTTTATGGAGGGATGTATGCATCCCGTATAGCTAGGAAGCTTGGTGTGTCACCTTGGCCCAATGATCCTATTTTACCTACCCAGTACCTAGACTTTAGGGCCATGCAATGTCCTAAGTTCATTAAGTTTGGAGCCTCTAATTATAACTATAACTTGATGTTCGATAAAAAACCCATTGTACCTGTTATTTTGCCTGCACCTGTTCTCTTTGATTATCAGAGTAAAGGAAGATACTACATCTATGAGAGAGAGGCGCGCGAATACAAGGCGGCGGTAGAGGCTGCCCGTCGAGCTGAGGAGGCTGCACCGAGAGCTTCCACGAATTATCACTCTGACTATTATCTAGGCCGCGAGTGGTGATTACCAAGCTAGGCCAAAAGCCTAAGCTTGGGGGAGTACGTATTTCCACCGACATTACATTCTTGTTCATACATTTCATTCCAGTTGTCGGTGTCCATACTTTTTCATTGTATCATCCATGTTAGTTTTATTTTCTCGCTTTCTTCTTGTGTGCTTGAAAAACTTTGAGAAAATCCAAAAATATTTCTCGCTTCTTTTTGTTTTTTCTTTCTAGTTTGAATTCGTTGTAGTATTAAAAGAAAACCCAAGAAGATTTCCCATATCTTCTTTTGCTTGTTGGGAGCTTTCCCGTGTAAATAGTTTTTTCTCATTTTTGTTTACCCTTGTTAATTTGCTTTCTTCAAGGAAAACTAAAAACTCCAAAAATATTTCAGTGTGTTTCTCTAAAATTCTTTTCTTTTGTTGAGTCGTACTAAGGAGAAGACCACGATGAAAATGTTGAGTGGCTCTCATTTGCATCATTGTTGATCTAACAAAGAGCCCATATTATTTTGTCTTCTCCTTTGAATAAAATGTTCGTAGATTCCAGCCTAGTCCATGGCACTCTTGCACTATTACTATTTTCATATCATTCGGTCGTGCAAGTGAAAGGCAATAATGACGATATATGATGAAGTGACTGTGGCAGGAAAAGCGGGTATGAACTCAACTTGTTTTTGTTTTTGTAAATATGTTTAACTTAGTATCCATGATTCAGCATATTATGATTAAACATGTTTGTGATGACAATTAGAGATTATAGTTGCTCATGCCATGCTTAAGTAGCTAGGAGTGGATAATAATTTATTTTGATTGTCAACATGCATTAAAATGATTGTGATGTAGTATGATGATATGATATCCTCCTCTGAATGTTTCAAGTGGCTTGACTTGGCACATGTTCACGCATGTAGTTGAATCAAAACCAACATAGCCTCCACAATATTTATGTTCACGGTGTTTATATCCTACTCATGCTAGTACTCAATGTTAATTATTCATAATGCATGATCATGACCGTTTTCGCTCTCTAGTTGGTCGCTTCTCAACCTAATTGCTAGCCTTCGCCTGTACTAAGCGGGAACACTGCTTGTGCATAAAAATCCTTAACCCAAAGTTATTCCAGATGAGTCCACTATATCTACCTATATGCGGTATTACCCTGCCGTTCTAAGTAAATTTGCATGTGCCACCTCTAAAAATTCAAACGAACAACTGTTTTGTGTGCCCGTACCGCTCATGGAGCGACAGGGGGTGGTAAGTATCTTCCATGCTAAGTGGGTTATTCTCATGATGAGTGTTTATTCACTCGTCCTTGCACGAGAGGGTGTGGTAATATGGATGCCTAGTCCCATCATAAAAAATGCAAATAATTAAACAAAACTCCCCCCGATTGTTGTTGGTTTGGAGGGCACCCGAGGATTCGGCTAGCCATGGCTTGTGTTTGTTGGTGGAGGGGGAGTGAACTTTACTTTTACCACTTGGGAACCATCGCTAATTTGTTTAGCATGGAAGATATTGAAAACTCTTGGTCGTAATGTTGATAGGAAAGGTATACCTCCCAAAACTATATTTATCTCTGATTTAAGCTTCGAGCTCTGGCACCTCTGCAAATCCCTGCTTCCCTCTGCGAAGGGCCTATCTATTTACTTTCATGTAATTTTACTTTTATTTTTGAGTCATCACCTTCTCAAATAAGCACCAGTCCTGAGAGCACTATTGTCATCCTCATGCATTGTGTATAGTTAATGTTGGATGCATCATGCCTGGATCTCTTCTACCATGAATTACAATGTTTAGTCGCTGCTTCAACTTTGGAGATGCTTTGCTTTTATGTTTTGCGGTCTCAGAAAGGGCTAGCGAGATACCACTATTATCATATTATATCATGATTGTTTTGACAAAGTGTTGGCATTGAAATATTTTATTATTGCTCGCTAGTTGATTATGCCATTGATTTGAGTGAATATAATTTATAAGAGTTATCATTCACATGGTTAGTTATGATCTTTGCTGAAAACCTGGGTGCTATTTAAGCATATATATGGACACGAGAACAAAAGAGTTCGTAAAAGTTTTTCTTTATCACTTTTAGTTTGTCAACTGAATTCCTTGAGGACAAGCAATGGGTTAAGCTTGGGGGAGTTGATAGTCTCCGTCGTATCTACTTTTCCTAACGCTTTTGCTCTTGTTTTGGACTCTAATTTGCATGATTTGAATGAAACTAACCCGGACTGATGTTGTTTTCAGTAGAACTACCATGGTGTTGTTTTTTGTGTAGAAATAAAATTTCTCGGAATTGGACGAAACTTTTTGGAGAATTATTTTGGAATAAATAAAAATTACTAGAACCAAGACCCACTGGAGGGGGGCCCAGCTGCCCACTAGGCACTAGGGCGCGCCACCCCCCTCTGGCGCGCCCTGGTGGGTAGTGGGGCCCATGAAGCTCCGCTGACCCTAATCTCGGACCTACAAATTCCTATTTTCTGAGAAAAAAATAAGAGAGGAAGTTTCACCGTGTTTTATGATACAGAGCCACCGCCACGTCCTGTTCTTCATCGGGAGGCCAAATCTGGAGTCTGTTCGGGGCTCCGGAGAAGGGGATCTTCGGTCTTCGTCATCATCAACCATCCTCCATCACCAATTTCATGATGCTCACCACCGGGAGTGAGTAATTCCTTCATAGGATTGCTGGATGGTGATGGGTTGGATGAGATTCATCATGTAATCGAGTTAGTTTTGTTAGGGCTTGATCCCTAGTATCCACTATGTTCTGAGATTGTTGTTGCTATGACTTTTCTATGCTTAATGCTTGTCACTAGGGCCTGAGTGCCATGATTTCAGATCTGAACCGTTTATGTTTTCACCATTATATCTATGTTCTAATCTGATCTTGCAAGTTATACGCACCTATTACTTGTTATGATCCGCATACCCCAAGGTGACAACAATTGGGATTCTTTCCGGTGATTACCGTAATTGAGGAGTTCATGTATTCACTATGATTTAATGCTTTGTTCTGGTTCTATATTAAAAGGAGGCCTTAATATCCCTTAGTTTCCTTATGGACCCCACTGCCATGGGAGGGTAGGAAAAAAGATATCATGCAAGTTCTTTTCCATAAGCACGTATGACTATTTACGGAATACATGCCTACATTATATTGATGAACTGGAGCTAGTTCTGTGTCGCCCTAGGTTATGACTGTTATATGATGAATATTATCCAATGTTATCACCGATCCAATGCCTACGATCTTTTCACATATTGTTCTTGCTAAGTTACTATTGTTTCTACTGTTGTTACAACTGCTACAAAACTACTGCTACTGTTACTATTGTTACTGTTACCATTGCTATCAAACTATCATACTATTGTTCTACTGATCACTCTGCTGTAGATATTTACTCTCCAGGTGTGGTTGAATTGACAACTCAACTGCTAATACTTACAAATTTTCTTTGGCTCCCCTTGTGTCGAATCAATAAATTTGGGTTGAATACTCTACCCTCGAAAACTATTGCGATCCCCTATACTTGTGGGTTATCACTTGCTTGAAGTTGCTATCATGTCTGAATTTGTTATCGAAAAAGGTGAAGAGGGTAAAATCCCTAAGGTTGAAATTCCCTCAAGTTTGGATACTAAAACTTTTGTAACGAGGAGTGGGAACATCATAGGAAAAAGTGTTGTTCAGGAAATCTTTAATTATACAAGAACTTCGGTTTGTGATGACATTCCTATTCTTAAAAGAACAAAAAATTAGGTCGAAGCTATTTCCGCACTTGTTCTTAAGCTTGAGAGAAGATTTATCCGCACTCATCCCACTTTTCAAAGATTGTTCTATGAATTGCCTTTTATAAACAACCCTAAAGCTAAAAAGATAGCTACTCTTGTCCTCATGAATGAATTTGATTACATCGTGCGAGAGGCTAGAGAGATCTTTGAATTTTACAACATGAGCCAAGAACATCCTGTGATAGATGAGATTTTATACAATGAAGATTATTTATTGAGGTACTTGTTTCGTGATAACCACACTTCTGATGAAAATACCAAGAAGGAAGTACCGCCTTTAAACATAATCCAACAAGTTTGCAATGGTATTAATCAGCAGTATTCTTGGATTGTAAAAGTAAACCAACAAGGATTTGAGGATGGCCAACTTAATAATGCTAAGATTTTGGTTGATGATGTGTTCCACATTGTTTTTGAAAATCCTCATGATAAACACACATCAAAAGATGAGGAAACTAAGGATGACAACACTTGAAACTATGCATTATGCCTAGCTAGGGGCGTAAAACAATAGCACTTGTTGGGAGGCAAACAAATAGCTATCTTTATTTTTCTTGTTTCTTTTCTGTTTTTGGTGTGCACAGAATTATGCTACTATTACGATTGTGTTTTTGTGTTTAAATTAGTGTTTGTGCCAAGCAAAGACTTAGGGATGATTTAGATGATAGTTGCTTTGTGTGACGCCCGGATAATTAAGCTACAGTAATCCCAAGTTAATGGTGCCATGTCATCATTTTTACTGTTGCTAAATCCCACGTTGTTTCAAACCGGTTCAAATTTCAATTTCAAATTAAAGTCAAAATTCAAATTTCATGAACGGTAAAACTAAAAATGTTTGAATAATTCTATAAATTCCCCTGATCATCTTTAGGTTGAAACCAACTTCATTGGACTCACAAGTAAATTCATAGGAAATTATTAAGTGGTCTAACAGAAAATAAAATGGCATTTTCAAAACAAACAAATGTATAAACTTTCCCAAATAAAATGGAACCTTGTGTGTAGCACCCAAAATATTGTAGTTGAGTTATATAATATGTGCAGTATCTTGTAGAACTAATATCATTTAGTGCCTAAAAAAGATAGAAAACTGAGACATAAGATTTACAGAAAAGGAAAATATGAAAGTGCTTGCTGTGCACTTTGGCCCGTATGAATAGTGCAGCCCAAGCCCACCACCGGCCTCTCCCTTACCTCTGTACTGTACAGAAGGGAGGCAGGAAGGCCGTGGCGGCCATCCGCCAGCCGTGGCCACTTGCGTGGCGGCCATCCGACCCCTCCCAGTGTTCTACTCGACCTACAAGACCCCGCGAACCCCCTTGATGAACCCTAGCTTTTTCCCCACTCGATCGCTCCTCCCCTCACTCACCTCTCTCTCCCGAACGCAGCCGCCGCTGTGCGCCGCTCGATCCCGCGGCCACCGGTGCCCCCGCGCCCGGGAGACTTATCTGGGAGGTGCGCTGGCCACCGCTTCTTCTTCCTCAACCATTGGTTGAAGCCGGGGCGATCTACATCGAAGGAATCGGGCCCTTCTTTGTCCTCGGCCGCGGCTTCTTCTCCGACGAACTCCGGCGCCATCGATCCTCCCCGAGCCTGCTGCCCTCCCCTACCGCACCATAGTGAGCACATGCTCCACCTCGTCCCGTTTGCTTCGATCCTCGTGCCCCCTAGCCTTTTCCTGCCGTAGACGTAGCTCGCCGCCGCCGGTCGCCTCGCCTCTGCCCGCACTCCCGCGCACGGCCTGCTCGCCCTAGGATGCGTCCTCGCGCACGTGCGCCCGCCCCGGTCCACTCCCTCGCCATGCCCCCTGCGCGCTTGGCCGTGCCCCCGCGAGCCCATGCGAGCTACTGCTGCATCTGCTGCCTACCGCGGCCGCGCCAGCCACGCCTCGCGCCGTCCGCGGCTCCGGCCGCGCCGGCCTGCAGCCCCCCATGGCTGCCGTAGCCCGCTGCTGCTTCGCCGGCACCGCTGCACTTGCCTTGCTGCTGCTCGTTGCCGCTTCAGCCACTCCTGCCGGCTGGCTGCGCCCGCCAGGGCCGCCGCCGCACGGGGCCACATCCCCTGCTCCCCGTCCGCGACCTGCCTAGCGCCGCTGCTACCTCTGCTTGCTACTGCTCGCTGTTACGCTGCTATCTACTGCTCTGCTACTGCTTGCCGCTGCTAGTGCTACTTGCTGCTACGCAACTTGTTGTTGCTTGCTTTGCCTGATGCGTCGCTGCTGCTGCTAACTCTGTCCAAGAGGCCGGCCCTGTAGTGCTAAGTTAGATTAGGTTATGGGCTAATCTAATTAGCTAGTCTAACTAGACACTGACTGGTAGGTCCTGCTTTAATTAGTTCAACAAAATAACCTCTGGATTAGTTACTATAGATGACATGTGGGCCCTGGGATTTGTAAAAGGTTTAATTTAACTCTAATTAAAAGTTGAGACTATGACATGTAGGCCCCACGGCCACTATTCACACTTTGACTAGGTCAACCTTTGACTGTTGACTTGCTGACTCAGCCACTGGACCCCACCTGTCATTCTAATGGGCTAGCGAAAACTGTGTATAAAAAGTATCTCACTGTTTAATTTCGAATTAATAATAAATCCAGAAATTTAGAATATTATTTAAAACTTTGAAAATTAATATAAAATAATCCGTAACTCGGATGAAAAAGTTTTATACATGAAAGTTGCTCAGAAAAATATGACGAATCCAAATACGTCGTTCGTTTGTCTGTTACACGTCCCCATCATAGCGAACATGCAACCGTCCCCCTCCCTTTCATTTGTCCGAAAATGCAAACTTCGGAAAAACATTCCCGAATGTTTTCCCCCTTCTTCGGTATCACGTAGTACTATGTTAGAACACCCCTAGCACCGCGTTACGTCATGTCATGCTTACTGATGCATCTGTGTGCTTTGTATTTATTGTATCTCCCCCCTCTTTTTCTTCGGTAGACCCTGAGACCGCTGCTGATGCCACTGTGATCGACTACGTCACCGACGACTCTTCCTCCTTTTCAGAAGAGCTTCCAGGCAAGCCCCCCCTTTGATCATCCCGATATCACCCATTCCATTCTCTCTCTTGCTTGCATTAGATTTTGCTACTGTAATTGATTGTTCCTATTCTGATGCATAGCCTGCTTTTGTACCTGCTATTGTTACCCACCTGCTTATCCTAAACTGCTTAGTATAGGTTGGTTAGTGATCCATCAGTGACCCCCACCTTGTCCTTGTTCCCCTGCTTCATCCTCGACGACTCGATCAACGTGATCGACGACCAGACCCGACATCTCACATCACATTGCGCCCCTTTTGTTGCTCGACTCTGCAGAGCTACTATCGAGTGCCGAGGGTGATACCTCGTAACGTACTCCTGATGATGACTCTGTAGTGTAGCTATTCGGTCATGGTCATCGAGGGTGATTCCTCTTTCACCACTCCCGATACGACTCTGTCGGGCAGCACCTCAAGTGTGAACCTCGAGGGTGATTCCTCCTAAGTTCAGCTTGACGATTACATCAAGTGGATTCCATCGAGGGTGGTTCCTCGGATTCCCCCTTGATGTTATGGACACACGGTTACCTGAACTTTACTTGAGACCTTTGTTAAAGTCGGGTCGTCCCTGAGGGGTACCCGCGAGTTGATGTGAAAGTCGGGCGGGCCCGGAGAGCACCCGCGAGATAATTACGTGGCACGGCCGGGCATTCTGGGCCCTTGCCGTAAGTCCACGACACGGGGCGACGGGGTCACATCGATCGTGAGTCTCTGCTCGTCTTCGCGAGCTCCTAATACACTAAAGATTTGGGTATTTGTTCTGAGTTGGCTTTTGTCCTTTATGCACTAACCACCACGCGGGAACAGTTATGGGCACTCGGCGTCGCAGTATCAGCCGAAGCTTTGTCAGATGTCCAGTTCAGCATTGCGGCATGGTCGGATCGTGCCATCCACTTCACAGGTGGTGCTAGTATCCACCCTGCGCCAATGACCCGGAGTGCAACGGGCGATGGGCCCAAGACCCCGGAGTGCTTAGGATGTAGACCAGCGGGGACCTCTCTGCTGAGCCTAGGTAGGGCTGCGACGTGTTGATCTTCCGCGACCGGGCATTGACTCAGAAAAGTGTGTCCGGCCAGAGTAATCAAGCGTGTTGGGTAATGTGGTGCACCCCTGCAGGGAAGTTATCTATTCGAATACCGTGTCCACGGTAATGGACATTCATACTTGTATCTTGATCTATTACAACTAGAACTGGTTACTTGAGACATGTGATGGATATGTTGGCTCCGGGATTGCTTTCTCGCAGGGAGTCGAGGAAGGATCTCTGGGCGTAATGCTACAACATGCTTGTTAAATATAAACTGCTATTCTATACTCTTCTGAATGCTGCAAGATGCTTGGAGCTGCTTGAAGATGCTAGTCTTTGATAGGCTAGGCTTTCCCCTCTTTTCTGGCATTCTGCAGTTCAGTCCACAGATACAACCCTTCCATTTGATACCAATGCATACTTAGTATAGATCTGATGCTTGCGAGTACTTTGGATGAGTACTCACGGTTGCTTTGCTACCCCTTTTCCCCCTTCTGCTTCTTTCTTTCTGGTTGCTGCGACCAGATGATGGAGCCCAGGAGTCAGGTAACACCCCCGTCGACTACTACTACTACCCTGACGGAGCCTACTACTACATGGAGATTGCCGATGACCAGGAGTAGTTAGGAGGTCCCAGGCAGGAGGCCTTGCCTCTTCGATCGTTGTTGCTTTTATGTTTGCCTTCTTAAGGCAGTCTTGTTTAAATTATGTCTGTACTCAGATATTGTTGCTTCCGCTGACTCTTGTGTATCGAGCTTCTGTATTCGAGCCCTCGAGGCCCCTGGCTTGTAATATGAAGCTTGTATTATTTCAATTTGTGTCTAGAATTGTGTTGTGATATCTTCCCGTGAGTCCCTGATCTTGATCGTACACATTTGCATGTATGATTAGTGTACGATTGAATCGGGGGCATCACACTTTGATTCTGTGAGAAAACAGAAACTTTTACGCCCAATAACAGAATTTTCTAAATTCACTGGAACGTGATAAAATTCTGATTTTTTTACACACGATTGATATACAAATTTCCCACTTGTCCTAATTTTTCGGAATTGTTGGAGTTACAGAAGTATGGTCATTGTTTGAATCATTACAGACTGTTCTATTTTTGACAGATTCTATTTTCGTTGCATTGTTTGCTTGTTTTAATGAATCTATGGATTGTATCGGGGGTATAAGTCATGGTGAAGTTAGAATACAATAGGTATTATGCAATAATAAAATATGAATGGGTTTATAAAATTACCTAAAGTGATGATTTGCTTGTTATACAAACGGATCTCATGAGTTTTCTGTTGAGTTTTCTGCGCTGAAGTTTTCAAGTTTTGAGTGAGATCGTGATGGATGAAGGAATAAGGAGTGGCAAGACCCTAAGATTGGGGATGCCCAAGGCACCCCAAGGTAATATTCAAGGACACCCAAGCGTCTAAGCTTGGGGATGCCCCAGATGGCATCCCCTCTTTCTTCTACCAACCATCGGTAAATTACTTGGAGCTATATTTTTATTCATCACATGATATGAGTTTTATTTGGAGCGTCGTGTATTATATGAGCCTTTGCTTTGTTTTCTTTTTAATTTGCCACAATCATCTTTGCTGGACACACCTTTTTGAGAGGGACACACATTATTCGTGATTTGTTAGAATACTCTTTGTGCTTCACTTATATCATTTGAGCTAGGCAGTTGCTCTAGTACTTCACTTATATCTTTTAGAGCACGGCGGTGGTTATATTTTAAATAAGTAGTTGCACTCTCATGCTTCACTTATATCATTTTTAGAGTTGATAATAGTAATGGCAATATGCACAAGTTATGAAATTGGTCCTAATATGATAGGTATTCAAGAGGGATATAATAAAAACTTTCATGTAGATCATTGAATGTGATAAGTTTGATTCCTTGCAATAGTTTTGCAATATAAAGATGGTAATATGTGGGAGGTACTAGTGAATGATTGTCACACCCTGAATTTTGGCCCTTTCTTTTTCTTTTGGATTTATTTGAACTTTTCTTTGGATTTCTTTTTCTTTGGCTCTGTGGTCTTTGAAACCTGGGAAGATTTACTCTTCTCACTGTCCCAAGTGGCTTGTCATCCTAAAATCCATCTCAAGACCATGTCATTTCCATCTTAGCCCTAACCCAAATTCTTTTTCTTGGAAATATTCCTTTTTCTATTAAAGGAATAATCCTTTTTGCCATAGGTTGTGAAGCAACCTATATTTCTGTCTTCCACAAAATTCCCAGAAAATTTTCAAAATTCCTTTCGACCATATGAACCTTGGATATGCAAAAATATCCATGATTCCATGCTCATGGTGAGCACACCATCCAATCTTCTAATCATATTTTCAGGTTGTGAAGCAACTATATTTTATATAGCTCCATAAATTCGGAAATTTTGCCAAGCCATTCTTCTACCCATATAATCTAGCTGCTCCAATTTTGAGCTCATTTCATTGAGCCAATATTTATCAAGAATTCTCTCAAGTTTCTGTCCAGAGAGAACCACTGTGAAGGAAGTACCATTTTGGCATGACCAAACGGTATGAAATTTTTATAGTGTCTTCTTATACCCAAATAACTCCTCTCCACGAAATTTCAGCTCAACACAATCATCCATGTGAGTGCAACATCAATTTTCTCATTTCTATCCAGTGGGGCACATTGCAAAACAAGTGCCATCTAAACCCCTCCATTTGAGTTGAAACTTTGCCACAGTGTTCATCTTAGTGATTGATAAACCACAGCTTATGATCAGAACCCCTCCCCAAGTGTGCCTCCCCCAGTTCACAACAAACACCGTGCTGCCAGGAGCTACAGTTGAGGCTACCACTTAGGACAGAGCTAATTTGATCGAACCAAGCCCATAGTGAGTCTCTAGCCAGCAGGGTCCACATGGTAGACAATATTCTGCAGGTCAGAGTGCACCGCGTGCACCTGTTAACGCGATGACTACGCGGCTGGCATGCCGTTCGACGTGCTCTAGACATTGGGCCCCTCGGCCGCCGTCCAAACGACGAGCTCGTGCCACCAATCCTTGTCTACAATGTTTCCCAAGCTCCCCTACATCCACACACCACCTCTGGACCCCGCTCCCCCTCCTCCTTCTCCCTCCTCGCGCCACGGCAGCCCTGGCCGTGGCACTGTGGCCGACCGGACTTCTTCCTCCCCGCGTCTGCCCCCTCTGCTCGTCTGGTGTTCCTTTGACCCTCTCATGTCGCCATCCAAGACTGTCCGAGAGCGCACATGTATGCGGTCACATCGGAGCAGCGTCCACGCGTCCTCAGCGGTCCCCGGCCACGGCGACCTTGCCCCGGCTATTTAAGCCGACCCCGAGGCCTCCCGACCTCACCATCCTCCTCACCACTCTCCTATTAGCCTCCCTTGCCACCCTTCTGAGCTCGAGAGCTCCCCCTGCCCTCTATTGCCCGCCATGGCCGTCGCCCTTGCCCACCTAAATTGGCACAATGACAAGCCCCTCTCTTCCCCATTTCCACTCCATTGAGACCCTGTGGCCATGACGACACTTCCCCAACCTTCCCCGCCCCCTCCGGTGCTCCATAGCACCTCTCTTGAGCTCGCCATAGCTGCCGCCAGCCGCGGCCGAGGTGCCGCCCGCCTCCTAGCTCCCCGGCGGCTGTGGATAGCTCCGGTGGATGCGCCTCCCTCCCCTGAGCTCGCCGGTGGCCGGGGCCTCATCGGAGGGGACCTGTGCCGTCGGGGGTGGCCGCCAGCGCACACGACTGCCCTTTGTCTCATGGGCAAGCGCGAGGTAGAAGAGAACGATCTCCCTTGCCAGTGGGCCCCGGATGTCGGCCTCCCATGTTAACTCAGCCAGCCCGCTGACATGGATTAGTGGAAGCGTATTCTGTGGAATATGTTTTCCCTGACCGAAAATGCGTTCGGGTAAGGCTGCGGGCTGGAATGCGCTTTCCCTGTTCTGAAGGTGTATTTCGGCAGAATGTGCTTTCTCTTTTTCAGCCCAGCGCCGAAAGCTCTAAATAGAGGACGTTCGTCAGTTAAACGCAGAAATGAATACTTTTTTTATTTCTTTTTCAGCCTAACGAACGAACAGCCGTATCTTTTTATCTGTGACTCCGATTCAGGTGATTCAAAAGCCCACGTTCTCTATTTGTCGAGCCCATTCCGTTTGTATCATTATCACTATGTTGTAACATTCTGAAAATGACCATTTTGCCGTTGCCCTTAATCAGCCCCCTTCGAGAGGGAAACTTTTTCGGTGATTCTTCCCGCGAGTTGAACACACTTCTTCCCGATGGTTACTTCATCCCCAAGCAAGCCACGACAACCACTTGCATGATGGCCTTGCAGTACCCATGTTTTTTCACTTGAATATTTAAATAATTATTTGCTCATTTAATTATTTTGAATGCTATTTATGCTTGTGGATCCATGTTCATCCTTATGCCATGTTCATGTGCATCTTGTTATTTAAATGATTATTCACTAGTATTATTATTCTAATGTTCAATCCTTGCAATCATTTCATATGCTAGTGATAATGTTATGCTCACATGAATAGTTATCGTCTGTTATACTTCTGATCATCCCTATGCCATGCTCATTTACTTCTCATAGAATAAATAATTTATTGTTATTGATGCTATGATCTATATGTTAATGGTTGTGTTTCTTATCCATGCTCATGTTGATATCATGTTCTTATGCATTGTTATTTGGGATAATTGGTTTTATACCCTTAGTTGTGTCCCCCTCGTCAGGATTGCCCCTAGTTTCTGAAAACATGTGGTCTTGCCCAACCCACTTTGGCGTCTTGTGCTTTTGCCCTTCGACCGTTTGACTGTCACTTTGAAAACTTCATAACTAATTCATAAAAATGCAAATAAGATACCAAAATGTTCGGAAAAACATCACCTGTATGTCAATGTCAGTTGCATTCATGAGAAAAGTGTTGGTAAGTTTCCATTCGAGTTTTAGCTCTTATCATACCACCATGAATGGTAAAATCTAAAAAATCTAAAAACTCAAAAACAAGTTGGTGGCAAAGAATGACGAATGATTTAAGTGTTTGCCAAGTTTCATCAGGGAATGACATTCATGGAAGTCGTGGCAAAAAAACAATCAACACTCGAAAATAGATTGTTTTTTGCCACGACTTCCACGAATGTCATTCCCTGATGAAACTTGGCAAGCACTTAAAACATTTGCCATTCTTTGCCACCAACTTTTTCTTGAAGTTTTTGAATTTTTGTAGATTTTACTGTTCATGGAGGTATGATAAGAGCTAAAACTCGGATGGGCACTTACCAACACTTTTGTCATGAATGCAAGTGACATTGACATACAGGTGATGTTTTTCCGAATGTTTTGGTATATTATTTGCATTTTTCTCATTTAGTATGAATTAGTTATGAAGTTTTCAAAGTGACGGTCAAACGGTCAAAGGGCAAAAGCACAAGACGCCAAAGTGGGTTGGGCAAGACTACGTGTTTTCAGAAATTAGGGGCAATCCTGACGAGGGGGCACAACTAAGGGTATAAAACCAATTATCCCTTGTTATTTCATCATGTTATTATGACAGCTCATCACCATTCAAGTTTAACCGGACATTAATTGAACTTGAACAAACCTGTTGGCTGAGTCATAGTGCCATTGAATCGAGCTGACCA
This sequence comes from Thinopyrum elongatum, assembly GCA_011799875.1. Taxonomy (NCBI): domain Eukaryota; kingdom Viridiplantae; phylum Streptophyta; class Magnoliopsida; order Poales; family Poaceae; genus Thinopyrum; species Thinopyrum elongatum. Next base: position 336,096,026 of record CM022302.1, on the reverse strand, counting down.
GTGCAGCCACACCTGCCCGGATGGGGACGCCCTAATTCAGTCTATTGTCATGCCTCTCGCCGGTGCCTCCAACCAGGGAAGGTTATGTGCGCGCACTACCCTGGCCCGGTAGGCAGCAATAACCTTGCGTGCCCAAGTTGGTTGCGCGCTTTTGTCCCCGTTTAGGATCATTTTTTATTTGCCACGATGGTGGCCGGCCATGAAGGTGGCGGATGTCACGCGGTGACATTGGGTCCACCCATGACTTAGCCCAAAGGGGAGTTTGTTGGAGTGGCTGGGAGAGTGTCATGCGATAGATCGGTTTTGTTGGAACGTCGTTGGTCCACTCGAATGGGAGCACGAGGCCCTGGGTTCTGTGGTGTGGGTACAGTGTACTAACCTCTGCAGAGTGTATAATCTATCGATAGTCGCGCCCTCACTTATGGGCCCAGTTCATAGTAGGTCACACTATGGGTCAAAAATAATAATAATCTGACTTATAAACAACCCCGGTTCGATGAGAGAAGAAGCTGGATGATCTTGATGTGGCCACGAGATGATCATGATGGTATTCTTGATAATGATGAAGTGATCTTGTGATGATCATGATGGTATTCTTGATAATGATGAAGTGATCTTATGATGATCATGATGGTATTCTTGATAATGATGAGGTGATCTTGTGATGATCACGATGGTAAGTGAGATTGATATATGTGGTGGTTATGAGATAACCTCCGAGAAGAGTAAGTTGGTCCAAGAGACCTTAAACATCGACCCCCTCTCATGCATTATCATCATGTTCATATCATAAGTAACATGTTCCTGCCATGCTCATCTCGTATTGTTCTAGTGGTATCATGCTCATCTATAATTAACCTGTAAATGCCATGTTATTGTTTGTCTTGATTGCTTTGGTTGCTGTGAGCTTGCGAGTACATTCAAAGTACTCACCTGGCGTGTCATGCCAATTTGCAGGTCATGCCGTGATTGATTGAGTGTCGAGGATTCTGAGTTTGCGAGCTAGGATGCGTTCCAGCCTGAGTCCCTATGGAGTGGAGTTCATCACAGTTGTCGTTGCTCCGCTGGTACAAGTTGTTCCGCTGCTAGCATAGAGCTGCCTTGGCAGGCGTAGTGTTGCCATGCCAATGTGATCCTTTGTAACATCAGAACCCTTGTACCCATATTCTTTGTAATAAGAGCTGATTTGTTCTATGCCAAGTAGTGCCATATTCCAGAAGAGTTGATCTCTGGGCTGGAATACGGGGTGTTCCGGTTCCTCTGAGCCGAGGTGCCACAATGATTGTGGTTTAGTAAGAATATTGGTGTTAAGGTTTGTGATTCCCGAAGCATGCACGTGTAGTCTCTCGTTGTGCTAAGAAGTTGGAGCACGGTTTATTATTGAGTGTCTTCCTTTGTGTGAAGGTCGGGGGCGCGCGGTGGTTAACTCCTACCAACCTCCCCCTAGGAGAATGCGTAGTATTACTCTGCTTCGAGGGCTAATAAACTTTTGCAATAAGTATGTGAGTTCTTTATGACTAATGTGAGTCCATGGATAATACGCACTCTCACCTTTCTGCAATTTGCTAGCCTCTCTTCTACCATGCATTGCCCGTTCTCACCTTGAGATGCGGTGGAAACTTCGCTGGTGCATCCAAACCCCGTGATATGATACACTCTATCACACTTAAGCCTCTTTATATCATCCTCAAAACAACCACCATACCTACCTATTATGGCATTCCCATAGCCATTCCGAGATATATTGCCATGCAAATTCCACCGTTCCGTTATTATGACACACATCCTCATTGTCATATTGCTTTGCATGATCATATAGCTGACATAGTATTTGTGGCTCAGCCACCGTTCATCATTTTTTATACATGTTACGCTAGATCATTGCACATCCCGGTACACCGCCAGAGGGATTCATATAGAGTCATATTTTGTTCTAGTATCGAGTTGTAATTTTGAGTTGTAAGTAAATAGAAGTGTGACGATCATCATTATTCATTATTAGAGCATTGTCCCAAGTGAGGGGAAAAAAGAGGCCAAAAAGAGCCCACCAAAAAAAGAGAGAAAAATGAGAGAAAAGGAGAGAAGGGGCAATGTTACTATCCTTTTCCACGTTTGTTCTTCAAAGTAGCACCATGTTTTTCATATAGAGAGTCTCCTATGCTTTCATTTTCATATAACAAGTGGGAATTTTTCATTATAGAACTTGGCTCGCATATTCCAATGATGGGCTTCCTTAAATGCCCGAGATCTTCATGAGCAAGCAAGTTGGATGCACAACCACTTAGTTTTCTTTTGAGCTTTCATACACTTATAGCTCTCAGTGCATCTGTTTCATGGTAATCACTACTCCTTGCATCGACATCAATTGATGGGCATCTCCATAGCCCGTTGATTAGCCTCGTCGATGTGAGACTTTCTCCTTTTTTATCTTCTCCATATTAATCTCTACCACCGTATTCTATTCCACCCATAGTGCTATATCCATGGCTTGCGCTCATGTATTGCGGGAGGGTTGAAAAAGCTGAAGCATGTTAAAAATTATGAACCAATTGCTTGGCTAACACCGGGGTAGTGCATGATTTATACTTTGTGTTAAGAGGATGGAGCATGACAAGGCTATATGATTTTGTAGGGATAACATTCTTTAGCATTGATATTTTGAAAGGCATGATTGTTTGTTGGTATGCTTGAGTATTGATGTTTTTATATCAAATTATAGACTATTGCTTTGAATCACTCAGATCTAAATATTAATGCCATAATAGAAAGATTACATGATGAACATGTTAGGTAGCATTCCACATCAAAAATTCTATTTTTACCATTTACCTACTCAAGGACGAGCAGGAATTAAGCTTGGGGATGCTTGATACGTCTCCAACGTATCTATAATTTTTTATGGTTCCATGCTATTATAGTATTAATCTTGGATGTTTTATATGCAATTATATGTAGTATTGTATCATTTTCTGGGACTAACCTATTAACTTAGTGCCAAGTGCAAGTTGCTATTTTTTTCCTATTTTTGATTTTCCAGGAAATCAGTACCAAACGAAGTACAAATGCCACGCAACTTTTTGACGGTTTTTTCTGGACATAAGAGACCATAGAAGCTTCGGGAGGAGGCCAAAAGGCGAAGGAGTAGGCCACAAGCCACATGGGCACGTCCAGGGGGTAGGCGTGCCCATGTACCTTGTGGGCCCCTCATTCCTCCATTTGACCTAACTCCTACTCTATGAATTCTCTAAAATCGGAAAACTAACAGAGAGCCACCCAAAATACTTTTTCCACTGCCGCAAGCTTCTGTTCTTGTGAGATCCCATTTGGAGGCCTTTTCCGGTACTCCACTAGAGGGGGAATCGATCACGAAGGGCCTCTACATCAACCTTGCCGCCCTTTCGATGATGTGTGAGTAGTTTACCACATACCTACGGGTCCATAGTTAGTATCTAGATGGCTTCTTCTCTCTCTTTGATTTTCAATACAATGTTCTCCTCGATGTTCTTGGAGATCTATTCGATGTAATCTTCTTTTGCGTTGTGTTTGTTGGGATCCAATGAATTAGGGGTTTATGATCAAATTATCTATGAATATTATTTGAGTCTTCTCTGAACTCTTTTATGCATGATTATTATAGCTTTGTATTTCTCTTCGATCTATCCGTTTAGTTTGGCCAACTAGATTGATTTATCTTGCAATGGGTGAGGTGCTTTGTAATGGGTTCAATCTTGCGGTGCTCAATCCCAGTGACAAAAAGGGACATGACACGTATTTTTATTGTTGCCATTAAGGATAAAACAATGGGGTTTATTCATATTGATTGGATTTACTTTGTCTACATCATGTCATCTTGCTTAAGGCGTTACTTTGTTCTTTATGAACTTAATACTCTAGATGCATGCTGGTTAGCGGTCCATGTGTGGAGTAATAGTAGTAGATGCAGGCAGGAGTCGGTCTACTTGTCTCGGACGTGATGCCTATATACATGATCATTGCCTTGGATATCATCATAACTATGCGCTTTTCTATCAATTGTCCAACAGTAAATTGTTTACACATCGTATGCTTTTTGTTCGAGAGAGAAGCCTCTAGTGAAAACTATGGCCCCTGAGTCTATCTTTATCATATATTAAAATCCAAAAATACCTTGTTGTAATTTATTTTCTGTTATTTTATTTTGTGTTTTTTTATCTATCTATCAGCTATCACTACGAGATTCGATCCTTGCAAATAACCGCCAAGGGATTAACAACCCCTTGTTTGTATTGGGTGCAAGTATTTGTTATTTTGTGTGTAGGTGCTATTCACGAGGTCTTGCGTGGTTCACCTACTGGATTGATAACCTTGGTTCTTAACTAAGGGAAATACTTATCTCTACTGTACTGCATCATCCTCTCCTCTTCGGGGAAATCCCAACGCAGCTCACAAGTAGCTCGCCCTCCACCCTTCTCCTCAAGCCCAGAGCAATGGCCAAGGGTGAGACCAGACACGGTCCAATGCGTGCTCGAAACGTGGCCCAGACCAACGCCATCAAAGAGCAGCTGAAAAAGAACATGGATGACAAAAGTGGTCAGGACATATAGTGGGGGTTTGAAGATCCGCTTTGGAGATGCCCTTAGAGCAATATTTGATAGACCATGAGAATGATATGCATATGCAAGAAAGAAATGAGATAGATGAAATATTCTTTAGGCAAGAACCTATACTTAAGCATAATTTGTCTGTTGAAATTTTGGGAGATCCTCCTCCACCTAAGGGTGATCATGTATTTGAATTAAAGAAACTCCCTGATACACTGGTACAGCGAGCTGCTATACAAACGGTTTTTAACCCCTTTCCGTGACAGAGTTTTAAACCGCCGCCTTGCATGTGTGTGCGATAGGGGGGGTCCTTCCCACACGACCCAGAAACCGTCGGGGATAGGGAGCCATGATGCAGACGCGTTGCCAAATGTAATCATATGTGATGTAGCAACATATCGCACACACCACATTCTGGCACATGTGTGGGATTGGCGATCAAACATTTCTAATGACGTAGTGAAACCAAACGGTGTTTCATATTGGACCATTTGCGAAACAGTATCTAAGGCACACGGGCCATCATAGAAAGTATGTGTGATATGTGCCCCATCACACACGAGTATTCTGCGGATATCGTCTGCCATGCATAACACCTTCGCACACGTTTCCCGAACAATTACCATGTGCGATAATGTGCTATCACAAACGGTTCAGGAGCCCCTTTGGACACATACAAGTGCTGGAAATCATCTACGATTTGTTGTGTATCACTGACGGTTGCAGTATGAGTGACATGTGCTTTCCATTCGGGATCGCACACGTTTCCTGAACAATTTACGAGTGGGATTGTATTTTGCATTGGGCACAGTTTACTATAAGCTCCCGTGTGCGATAATGTGCTATCACAAACGGTTCGGGAGCCCCTATGCACATGTAGAAGTGCTACAAATCGTCTGTGATATGTTGTGTATCACCGATGATTCCACTATGATTGACATGTGCTCTCCATTCTGGATCGCACACACTCATTTAGTTGAACCGTGTGCGCATCAATGGCTAGGTTAAAGCAAAAATGTCGCATTTGAATTGGCATACAAAAAACAAATTTGCCACAATATGCAATTGAACAAATAGTGCCCACAGGAAGAACATTCATCAGAATTCACAACAATATGCAATTGAACAAATGGTAGCTAAATTCCAATGATTTGTCGACATATGCAGTACATAATTAATCATAGTGTACGAAATACAAAGACCTCATCACATGGAAAACAATGGATCCATGCATATATGTTTAGTGGCTAACTCTTACTCATTGTTTCAGGAGAAGCCATACTGAAATCTTCATTATCACCAATGGTCTTGATGTAGTGATTCAGGAAGAAGTTGCTTATAAATCTCCTAACCATCAGCAATTCACCAGTAGGGATCGGTTCAGGGGTCCTCGGTTCGAAGATGAGCTGCAGGATTTTTAAGATTAGAATGTGCCATATGAGTGGAGTAGCAGATATTAATTAAGATAGACTTACTGATATTAATTTGCGAGCATCTTCACAACAATCAGCAGATTTGTAGATGGAGATCATGTGTCTGCAAACATAGTATCCACAAAGGTTGGTCCTTGCTTGTTGCTGAGGACACTGAAATTTTGTACACATAATTAGTCATGTATTTGCCCTGTTAGGAACAACCTAACCGGTGTTAGATGTATTTTTTCTTTGGATAGAAATAGAAAGAGGTTTATTTAGAAACTTGAACATTTGACTAGCGTAAGAAAAGGTATTTGCAAACTATTGGATGCATTTTACGAAAATAACGGATTTTGGTTTCTTACCGGAGAAACAATCTCGTGCTATAGAGGTAGTTCCCTCTTGAACAGGTTCCCTGGTTTAGTTTTCCACAATGCTAACACACTGCAAATGAAGATGAATTTCCACATACTCAATTCTTGAACCAGATATGAATGGAAATTAATTTCAACATCATAGAATTCAATACCTATCCATGAATTGCTGAAGAAGCGTCAGATCCTGAGGCTTTATTGACTCTCTGAGAGAATCCAGGTAGTAAACTTTGTTCTTGTTTGGAACAATGAATACCAAGATCTAGTGATTGCTACAGATTAATAAAACCATGAACTTATGAACTATGTCAAAATCTAAAAGACAATCAGTGTATGTGTGGTTGTTTATTTGACTTACCCTTCATGATATGGCCAGATAAATAGTTCTGCATGGGACGTGTTTTCGAAGATACTGGTGACCTTGTTAATGGCCCACTCCCGTTCACCCTTATCATGTAATAATGTGCCATTTGCTAATGCAGGATCTATGAAATACACACTCTGCCTTTTTCTTCTCTGCGTAATCAATCCCCTGAGAGGAATAAAATATAGTTAGTTGTTTATCGTTTACAACCTTGTATGGAGAAGTTGATCAAAGTTTGTTTAGTACTTACAAAATCAGGCATCTAACAAGAGTGGCATTGAGCACGTTGAAGTTGAAGGAGAGATGTAAGTCCTCGAAACCCACACTGATGGAACCCAGATCATGACGGAAATTATCCCTGTTGTAGTGGACTAGCAGAATATCATGACCTGCTGACATTTGATCCATGCAATATTTATGTAACATGCGACAACTGGAACTGCACTCATCAAAGTATTCGCCAACAAGAAATGGCTGGCCATGGACGTAATTGCGTGCTTCAAGTACGCCTGTTTATTTTTAGCAAGCATCGCATTGAATTCTGCATCCTCCATGTTGTCATAAACAATATTACTCTCCGATTCGAACAACTTGCTGGTAATTTGGTTCTGGGTGATGAGTGCCTTAAGTAAGAGGCTAAGTAAGAGGCTATCATTCTCATTCCACCTCAGCCTCGGGCCCCGCCTCCTCACGGGTGCAGCCTTTTTGCCCGCTTCCTTCTTGGTACTTGAAGCACTTCTGGTGCAAGGTCTGGATGGTTGAAAGGCGGACTGCCAAGCAAACGGTGAAGCTACGATGGACTGCTGAGTAGAGGTTTAGCTACGCCAGACTACTGAGCTAGTTGTGCTGCTGTGACGGATTGCTGGGCTTTAGGAGCAGAGGCATCGGACTGCTGACCGCGTGTTGAAGCTATGTCGGGTTTCTGCGCAGGTGGTGCCAACTTGTGGGTGTGCTGAGGAGGCTATGTCAACGCGTTGGTTTGCTGAGCAGGCAGTGCTGACGCATTCGTATGTTTATCACGCGGTTGCGGACCGACGGACTGATGAGCAGTCGGTTTTGGACCTTCAGACTTCTTAGTACGTGGTTCCAAAGAATCGGACTGCTTAGCAATCCATTCCACCAAGTTGGTCTGCTGAGCATGCGGTGCCGCTGAATCTCCCCCTGCTGCTTTAGTGACCGACATCTGAACCGGTGGTGCGCCTTCAACAGTTGTAGGCCTTGCCACTGGCTGCTCTGGGGCGGACGAAGACATGGCCGATACAGCACAAATTTGGGCAGGCTAATCACGGTTGATGCATCGATCGTCGGATTACGAGTATTAGGTTCCTTGGGGGAAGCACATGAGACCTGCAGTGGCAAGGAGAGGGTAATCGGTTGAAGGGCGACATTGGTTGCTCTTGGCGGGCGAGGGAGTCATGGACTAAGGGGTCCTCGGGGCGACGGCCCATTATACATGGGCCGGACTGGTGGAGCCGTATAGTGATAGGAGATCTATGAAGCCGTGGTGTGCCCTGCAAGTCAAGAAGGCGCAGGATCTCTTTAAACCTTATTGTAATCTATCGTCGGTAACCCTAACCCTACCATTGTCTATATAAACCGAGGGTTTTTAGTCTTAGGGCTAGAGCTACATTCATCACCTCATCTCCTTAGGGTTTAGCTTATGCTGATTTCGAGGTAGATCTACTCTGTAAACCACATTATACATCCAATACAATCAAGCAGGACGTAGGGTATTACCTCTTTGAGAGGGCTTGAACCTGGGTAAACACTGTGTTCATCATCCCTTGTTCCCCATCGATCCTAGATCCACAGCTCAGGACCCCCTACCCCGAGGTCTGCCGGTTTTGACACCGACATTGGTGCTTTCATTAAGAGTTCCACTGTAGGGTCGCCCAGAGGATCGATGGCTCGCCTGATCATAGGAGAAGGCATCAAATCCGGGGACCACTTCGTCTTCGGACAACTCTTCGCGTTCGGCAGCATCGTGCTGCACGCAGACCCGATGGGCCGTCTGGTTCAGGTCGATGCCTTCACCCCCGGACACCGAATTCAATTCGGTGGTCTGGAATATGCTGCGGACGCACAGGATGATCTGGTTTTCACCGGATTCACTTCCCCCTCCCGCACCCTCGCCACGCCTGCTCTGGAGTTCCTTTCCAATCTGATCGGCAGATCGGCCTCGACAACTTCAAGCTAGGAGAGCTCCGCTTCGAGCAGGGGCTAGACTCCGCCTCCGTCCGGACACGTCATGACTGCGGAAGACCTATCCTCGACCTTCGAGGTAGAATCAGGAGGCAGAGGCCAAGAGTCAATCTCGGCCGAACCTTCCTTTCACAATGCTCGCCCGGCCTTGAGCCCTTACAACAAAGCGGCAGCCAACGGCCAGGGGTCACCCCCAGCCCAAAGCAGCTCGATCTCGAACCCCGACGGGGAAGCCACAAGCAAGGACCAAAGCCCGTCCTTGACCTCCAGTGACGGCTCGGACCCCCTCAAGGATCTGGCTCTGCACCCCGAGCTCAGCACGGCCAGCGGAAATCAGTGACCGGCCAGGGCATTGATCGCCCCCCACGCCGTTACAAAAGAGTTCGGCCCAGAGCCCTCGAGCTCGGCGCCCTCGCAATGGTAAATGAGGCGCTAGACCGAATTCAGAAAATGACCATCCAGGAGGACCTGCCCTCCGCCTTCAATCATCGACCCTTCGAGGCGTACGATAGGGAATTTCGCATCCCACCCACCACCCACTTGGTAGCCACTATCGATGATTTAACCGGTACGCTAGACTATAATTCAGAGAATTCTGAATACATCGACGAGGAGGACGGAGCCATGGCCAATGCAGATGCCAATGTTGCCCCCTCCCCTTGTCACCGGCCGCTGGTCGGCCACATCCACCTATGACATTTACATGGTGGACACCCCCAAGGACGGCGATGGCACTCCTAATCAGGACCGAGGCAAGCCCAGAGATGAGCTGCCCAAACGCCGAAAACAGCGCCGCCGATCAAAGCCACGTCGAAGCCATGCGAGCAACATGGACTCTACGGAGAACGGCACCGTAAATAGTATGGATGACCTCGCTGGAGATGCAGCCAACGAACATCATCAGGATGACCCCGCGGGGCAGGAGGACTCTCTCAATCCAGAAAACCCTGACGACTCCGAGGATAGCAACTACCTCCCACTCTCTGAAGAGGAGGTCAGTCTCAGGGATGACGATTTCATCGTCCTCGAATACCCTATGGAGCAGGAACGGTTCAAGCGGAGGCTTTTAGCCACCGCCCGCAGCCTAAAGAAACAAAAATGAAAAATCAAGGCCGAACAGGACACCCTCAACGACCGATGGACTAAAGTCCTAGCCACCGAAGAAGGGTACGGCCGCGAACAGCCAACCAAAAGTTATCCCAAGCGAAGACTACTGCCACAGCGACGACGAGGCCTTAGAGCCAACACGTCCGACATACACAAGCGCCGAACAGTAGGACCGCCCCCCTAGAGGGTGGGACAGAGAAGCTGAGGAGGCCGAACACCCAACCGCCCCACCCCGCCGTTACAGCAAAGATCAAGTGCGGCCCACTTATGAGTACGACCTCTGCGATGACCTAGACGCTCGAGGAGGCCGTACCAGGTCCATCTACGGACCCAGAGAAGACCCGCCCGCTTACCGGGAAGGATACTACGATCGGCTAAACCAAAACGATAGAATCCGGGAGCAGCAACAGATTCGGAGGGCCGAAGACCTCCGATGCGATGTAGCCCGAGTTCGGGGCACCGCACACCCCATGTGCTTCACAGAGAGGGTAATGTAACACCAATTCCAGGAAGGCTTCAAGCCTGTGAACATCGAATCATATGACGGAACCACAAATCCAGCCGTATGGATAGAGGATTTCCTCCTCCACATTCACATGGCGCGAGAAGATGACCTCCACGCCATCAAATATTTGCCGCTAAAGCTTAAAGGTCCAGCTCGACACTGGTTAAACAGCCTTCCTGAAGACTCTATAGGCTGCTGGGAAGAGCTCGAGGACGCTTTCCGAGCAAACTTTCAGGGCACCTATGTCCGGCCTCCGGATGCTGACGACCTAAATCGCATCACACAACAACCCGGAGAATCTTCCCGACAATTTTGGAACCGATTCCTGACCAAGAAAAACCAGATCGTCGACTGTCCAGATGCCGAAGCCTTGGCTGCCTTCAAGCATAGTGTCAAGGATGAATGGCTCGTACGGCAGCTCGGCCAGGACAAACCAAGAACTATGGCAGCCCTTACTTCCCTCATGACCCGCTTTTGCGCAGGCAAAGACAGTTGGCTTGCTCGCAAAAACACCAACCCAGACACACCCGGTACCTCTGAGGTTCGGGACGGAAATGGAAAGCCCCGACGCAGCAAGAATAAACATCGCCACAATGACGGCGAGGGCGAGGATATGGCAGTAGATGCCTGATTTCAAAACCAGAAGTCCGGACCCCGAAAGAAAGCCCCTAAAGGCAACAGCGACGGCCTGTCCAGACTAGATACAATTCTGGACAGGCCCTGTCAGATCCACGGCACGTCAGAGAAGCCCGCCAACCACTCCAACCGAAATTGTTGGGTGATCAAACAGGCCGGCAAGCTCACAGACGAAGACTCGGGCAAAAGCCCATGAAGCGAGGACGATGGTGAGCCCCGCAGGCCAAACAGTGGAGGCCAGAAACCCTTCCCTTCCGAGGTCAAGATGATAAACATGATCTATGCAACCCACATACCGAAGAAGGAGAGGAAGCGAGCGCTACGGGACGTATATTCCGTCAAGCCAGTAGCGCCGAAGTTCAATCCATGGTCAGGCTGTCCGATCACATTTGATTGCAGGGACCATCTGACCAGCATACGCCACGGAGGGTCTGCAGCCTTCGTGCTCGGCCCTATCATCGATGGATTCCACCTCACTAGAGTCCTCATGGACGGAGGTAGCATCCTCAATCTGATATACGAAGATACAGTGAGGAAAATGGGGATCGATCCATCAAGGATCAAACCCAGTAATACCACCTTTAAGGGAGTCATTCCGGGAGTGGAGGCCCGCTGCACAGGCACCGTGACGCTTGAAGTAGTGTTCGGATCTCCGGATAACTTCCAAAGCGAGGACTTGATCTTCGACATAGCACCTTTTCGCAGCGGCTATCATGCACTACTCGGCCCAACAGCGTTCACCAAATTCAATGTCGTCCCGCATTATGCGTACCTCAAGTTGAAGATGCCTGGTCCCTCAGGCGTCATAACTATCAATGGCAACACAAAACTCTCACTTCGAACCGAAGATCACACTGCGGCCCTAGCGGCCAAAGACTACACTAGCCCATATAGGCCCGGATGCCGACCCACCGTAAAGGCCGGCGACAATAGTAAACGGGTTCGAACCCGTTCCTCGTCATGGGAACCTGCATGCGTCCGCCGCAAATAGGGATACGCGCCCCACGGCACGCCCACATTCTTCATGCCCCACGTGCCTCGTCAGCACAACTTCGCACTCAAAATACCATGGGAAGCCATGAGGCATACATTAATAAATCCGAAGTGCATGTTCAGTTAAACCGAACTTCGGAATTACTTCGTCTTCGAACGACCCCGGGACCAATTTCGGATACCACCAAGCATAAAGCTTCATCGGCAGGGTCCTTGCCCATCAAGGTCTAATCGAAGGTCCCAACCCCCACCTATCAGAAGCAAAGGCGCAGATGTGCAGCAGGGCACAGTGAAGGCTTCAACTCACGCATCAAGGCCCTGCGTCAACCTTTACTCTGTAAACTCTCTTTTTCTTTCACAAGTACTGCCTTCGCAGTTTGAATTGTACGGATAGACGTCCCGAGCTTACGAGAAATAATAAAAATACACTTTATGGTGTTCGGATATCCGCATCCTGCGATTTGTCTATTCCCTTTCCGATTCTTCCCTCACTCTTTGAACAGCCTGGCATGAAAATATATTAACTAGTCAAGAGTTCAATTTATATATCAGCTCAATATCTTCAAGTCCGGCACCGCTTTCCGCTAGGTGTTCGGCGTCTCGGATATTGCATTATATGCATCAAGTTTTGAACCATGTCTTAGGTCAATAGTTGGGTTGCCCGGCTCCTGTGCTTGCCCCTTATGTTCCGCACGTTCGGCTAAGAGGGCAAAGGGAGAACCCCTGCGATTGTACTTCTGGCTCGCCCGGTCAAGTACCTCAGGAGAAGAAAGCTGAAAACTGACCGTCATGGTAAGCGCGAACTGATCAGCGATCCGACGACGAGGTTCGACTCCAAAAATCGTTGGCGATTTCACCGTGTCACACGAAGGGTTCGTCTTAACACAAACCACGTGATCGGAAAGGGTAAGCGTTCAGCCCCAAGTACATCACAATACACCGGGGGCTAGTCCTTAGTCCCCACCGTCAAGCTCCTAAGGCTAAGTGAAAGCAGTAAAACCGAATAGTCTAGTTGCCTAGTTTTGCTCATGCGCTGCCGCCTCCGGGTACCAAGACGTTGGCTAAGGGTAATAGTGCGGAGACAAAAACACCCCTCGCGACATTCACCTGTGGGCCAAAGCCGATGACTGGTAGCTTTCAGATTTAACATACGGCCGAGTAAGAGTCAAAATTAAAATTATGACAATATAAAACAAGTCCGGCAGATGCATTATAAAGCACAAGGTCCACTTGGTACAAACTTAACACAATCACTCAAATATTACATCTTTCGAACATTGGCCCTCTATCGCCCGCGCGCCTGTGCAAAGTACTGCTCAGGGCGGTGATGCTCCTTTCCCTTGGGTGAAGGACCAGTGGCCATGTCCATCGAATTAATCCTCGGCCAATGCACCATGGTCTTCGCGAGTGCAAGCCTCGCCCCCTCAAGGCACGCTGACCGCTTTACGGCGTCAATCCGGAGTGGCGCCTCCCGCAGCTTCTGCACAAGGCCGAAGTAGGTGTCCGGAAGGGGCTCGGCAGGCCACAGACTGACACAGAGGTCCTTCACGGCCAGCTCGGACATCCGATGCATCTCCATCAGCTACTTCATTTGATCACTAAGAAGGGGAGGATGCTCGGAATTCAAAAACTGTGACCAGAAGAGCCACTGCGTGGAGTCCTCCTCGAGGGTGGCATAGTGCCTCGCTGCGGCTGCCACATTCTTCGGAAGTTCGGCGAAGACGCCTGCGGAGCGCCAGACCCATGTCAGCAGGGCGAACCTGTTGCCTCCGAACACACTCTGCAGTAAGTATTTCTTACCATTCGCAATTTGCGCAGCTTGGCGGAGCTCCTCCCGGACACCTCGCGTGTCAGTCCTCGCCTCCTGGAGCTCCTTCTCTGCCTTGGATAGCCGGGAGGATTGCTCCTCCTGCCCTTCTCAAGGGCCTCCAGCTTCTTGGCGGCATCCTGGAGCTCCACTTGGACTTCGGTCACTCGAGCCTCGTGCTGCTCAGCAGCAAGCTTGGCCTTCTCAAGCTCGGCCACCACCTTCTCAGCGGCCGTCTTCTTCGCGGCCGCCTCGGCCTCGGCTTTCTTCAGGGCCTCCCTCAAGCCCTCGACCTCGGCAGCAGTAGCTATCGGACCATCAAGATAAAGGATTAGTATACAGTCCGGATCGTCAATATTCGGCGTCAAGCAAAGTACACATCTTCTCACAGGGCTTACCTTGTGCCTCGTCAAGCTGTTTGTTGACAAGGTCAAGCTCTTCATCTGAAAGCTTGAGCTATTAATCCATCTCCTCTAACGCCGCGACATTAGCAGCCGCGGCCACAGAAGAGACCTGCATCAGCAAAAGAAATGTCAACATCATTAATCGGCCTACCGATTTTGATCCTCTGTAGTTTTCTTCGAAGTCCTTGCAGAGTCTCGGGAGCTGCTATGTATATGGCCTACCCAAACTAACAATTACAACCACATTATGAGGAAAGAGCATTACTTGACTTACCTCAAAGCCTGTTAGAAGGCCTTGGACAGCGTCGTTCAGTCCGGATTGGATGAACCGAACACCCTGCATAACCGCACTCATAAGAGTACGGTGCCCATCAATGATGGCGGAGTTGTCCACCAGCTCCTCCAGCATGTCTGGCCAGCCAGCCGCCACCCGTGTAGAGGTGTTCGGCATTGACGTTGGCTCCCCGGCCCCTTCCACGCTGGGAGGAGCTTGGGCCGTCGAAGGCCTTGGGGGCTCGGGAGAGGTCGACGGATGGGGTCCGGATGGTCCGGACTCCTTTCTCGCGTCAGCCAGGAGGGACGCTCCCTCCTAGTCTTCGGTGACCGAGGTGTTAACCTCGACCACTATGGCGTCGGCCTCTCCCTCTGTGTTCGGAGGAGGAGGAGTCCTTCGGGACCGCACCTCCTCAACCTCTTCGTGGACCAGGGGAGGCACGGAGTGCGCCATATAGACACATTGTCCACTAGTTTGGTGGGCGGAGACGTCCCCTCCGAAGTCTGCTCGGTGGGGCATTCATGTGGGGGGTTGCAATTCAGAAGGGTTAGCCTTCAACCAAAAGGAATTACTGAAAACAGGATAGCTAAAAATACCAACTCCTTACCTGCTGGCTGGGGGCTTGACCCTGGGTCCCTTCTGCGGGATCTCCTCGGACGCCTCGAACTCCTTGTTGGAGTCTGAGCTGTCGGACAGGACCAACTTAGGCCGGCATCGTCTCTTCGGGGCCGAAGAAGGTTGGACCTCCACGACGTCCTCGGACAGCGCCCTCTTTTTGGAGCGTGAGGAGGCGCTCTCCTCCTCCTCCTCATCCTCGTCCCCATCCTGTACGGATGAGGCCGCAGCGTTTCCGGAACGGTTGCCCAGACGAACCCTGCGGCGGAGGCCCTCCCTGGCCTCTGATACTTCTTTTTTCTTGCCCTTCTATACGGGCGCCATATAAGGCACTACGACCAGCAGCTTTTCCAGCTGCTCTGATCAGGGCTCGTCCGGCAGTGGCGCCGGGCCGCTGATCTTCTTGGCCTTGGCAAGCCATCCCTGCAAAATCCGCATAACAAGGTCAGGCCGAATCAAACGCGGTATGAATATCCGAACACTCCTCGTAGAAGAGTTCCGCTGACCTCCTTTGGGGGGTTCGCGGCATTGAGGCCGATATCCTTCCCCTCGACAGGCCACTCCTTCTGGGGCTGGAATAGTTGGCCCCATATTTTGTAAGGAGTCGTGCCGTAGAGGTGTCGCACGGTGGCCGGATCCTCGGGCTCATGCTCCCACATAGGCTTGGCCCTCTCCTGGCAAGGGAGGGGCTGGCTGTGGAGCATGATCTGGACCACGTCGACCAGCTTCGTGCCGGTCTATATTATGCTGTCAACGCGCTTTTTGCAACGCCTTCATGTGAGCGACGCACCCCCAGTCCGGGCTCTTGGTGGTCCATGAGGCCAATATGGTAGGGGGTCCGGACCTGAATGCGGGGGTCGCTCCCCAGGCGGCCTCCCTCGGCTCGGTGATGTAAAACCACTCCTTTTGCCACATCCGGACGGTGTTGACAAAGTGGCCATCCGGCCACTAGACCCGCGTCAGTTTACTAATTATGGCCCCTCCACAGTCTGCATGCTCGCCGCCAACCACCTTGGGCTTGACGTTGAACACCTTCAACCATAAACCGAAGTGCGGCTGAACTCGAAGGAGCGCTTCACAGAAGACGATGAAGGTTGAGATGTGGAGGAGGGAATTGGGGGCTAGATCGTGAAAATCTAGCCCGTAAAAGAACATCAACCCCCTTACGAAGGGGTGCAGAGGAAATCCAAGCCCCCTAAGAAAATGGGGGAGGAACATGACCCTTTCGCCTGGCTCGGGCGTGGGGATGATCTGGCCCTCTTCGGGGGCACGATGGGTGATGTTGGTCGACAAATAGCCGGCCTCCTTCAGCTTCAAGATGTCCCCCTCGGTGACGCTGGAGGCCTCCCACTTCCCATTAGCTCCAGATCCAGCCATGGTCAAAGGAGGCAAAGAGGGATTCGCTGTGGAAGCAGAGAAAAAGGGCGCTAGAGCTCTGAAGGTCTGCGTGAGCGAAAGATGGAAGAGGGCGTGGGATGCAGACTGTAGTAGCCCTCCCTTTATAGACTGTTGACAGGCCTGGGATTCCTTTTTCCACGCCGTTGGCTTCTCCACTTCCCGATATGCCCGTGACGTTATGTGTAGGGGGGTGATGTCTACTACGCAACTTTATTCTTGTAGACTCGTGTTGGGCCTCCAAGCGCAGAGTTTTGTAGGACAGCAGCAATTTTCCCCCAAGTGGATGACCTAAGGTTTATCATTCCGTGGGAGGCTTAGGATGAAGATGGTCTCTCTCAAACAACCCTGCAACCAAATAACAAAGAGTCTCTTGTGTCCCCAACGCACCAAATACAATGGTAAATTGTATAGGTGCACTAGTTTGGTGAAGAGATGGTAATAAAAGTGTAGTAATGATAGTAGATATTGATTTTTGTAATAGGAACAATAAAAAACAGCAAGGTAGCAATTGATAAAACGGAGCACAAACGGTATTGCAATGCTTGAAAACAAACCCTAGGGTCCGTACTTTCGCTAGTGCAATCTCTCAACAATGCTAATATAATTGGATCATATAACCATCCCTCAACGTGCGATGAAGAATCACTCCAAAGTTCCTATCTAGCGGAGAACATAAGAATAAATTGTTTGTAGGGTACGAAACCACCTCAAAGCTATTCTTTCCGATCGATCTATCCAAGAGTTCGTACTAAAATAACACCAAAGCAAATTCAGATTCGTAATGCTCAATCCAACACAAAGAACCTCAAAGAGTGCCCCAAGATTTCTACCAGAGAAACAAAGACAAGAACGTGCATCAACCCCTATGCATAGATTACCCCAATGTCACCTCGGGAATCCACGAGTTGAGTGCCAAAACATATATCAAGTGAATCAATATAATACCCCATTGTCACCACAGGTATTCATATGCAAGACATATATCAAGTGCTCTCAAATCCATAAAAGTATTCAATCCGATAAAACGAAATCTCAAAGGGAAAACTCAATTCATCACAACAAGATAGAGAGGGGAAAACACCATACGATCCGACTAGATTAACAAAGCCCTCGATACATCAAGATCGTGACATCTCAAGAACACGAGAGAGAGAGAGAGAGAGAGATTAAACACATAGCTACTGGTACAAACCCTCAGCCCCGAGGGTGGACTACTCCATCCTCATCATGGTGGCCACCGTGATGATGAAGATGGCCACCGGTGATGATTTCCCCCTCTGGCGGAGTGCCGGAATGGGGTCTAGATTGGTTTTTCGTGGCTACAGAGGCTTGCGGTGGCGGAACTTCTGATCTAGGGTTTCCGCGAGGGTTTTTGGAATATTTGGCAATTTATAGGGTGAAGAGGCGGTGTGGGAGGCCACCGAGGTGGGCACAACCCACCGGGGCGCGCCTGGGGGCCCAGGCGCGCCTTGGTGGGTTGTGCCCCCCTCGGGGCACCCCCCAGGTGCTGCTCTGGCCCATTGGATGTCTTCTGGTCCATAAAAAATCCACAAAAAGTTTCGCTGCATTTGGACCCCGTTTGGTATTGATTTTCTCCGATGTAAAAAACAAGCAAAAAACAGCAACTGGCACTAGGCACTATGTCAATAAGTTAGTCCCAAAAAATGATATAAACTTGCTATAAAATGATTGTAAAACATCCAAGAATGATAATATAGCAGCATGAATACTTCATAAATTATAGATACGTTGGAGACGTATCAGGAGGGGAATCGAAATCATTAACCATGTCCCCCGAAAAGCGGGACACGATCTTCACCTCGAGGGGATGTGCCAAACGTGGCGTCGACCTCGAGCCATGCTTCGAGACATAGTAACTGCTCGGCGTTATGGTCGAAAGCCACTCTTCGTTGGAGGAGAAAAAGTTGTCAGACGAAGGCACCATTTGCGCTTGAATGATATCTTTATTATTGCCTTCGGTGTTGAGTAAAACTACCGTTTCAAATTCCGGACATCACTTAGTTCCGAACATGGGTAAAACATATTGAAGAACTCGCCTCGCAAGCCGAATACTGGGCGGATGAGTGGATGCCGGATACAAGTCTTGGCGTTGGAGGCAAGTTTGGGGGCTACTGAGGGAGTCATGGACTAAGGGGTCCTCGCGGCGACGGCCCATTATACATGGGCTGGACTGGTGGAGCCGCATAGTGACTGGAGATCTATGAAGTTGTGATGTGCCCTCCAAGTCAAGAAGGCGTAGGATCTCTTTAAACCCTTATTGTAATCTATCGTCAGTAACCCTAACCCTACCGGTGTCTATATAAACCAAGGGTTTTTAGTCTTAGAGCTAGAGCTACATTCATCACCTCATCTCCTTAGGGTTTTGCTCATGTTGATCTCGAGGTAGATCTACTCTGTAAACCACATTATGCATCCAATATAATCAAGCAGGACGTAGGGTATTACCTCTTCGAGAGGGCCTAAACCTGGGTAAACACTGTGTTCGTCGTCCCTTGTTCCCCATCGATCCTAGATCCACAGCTCGGGACCCCCTACCCCGAGGTCTGCCGGTTTTGACACCGACAGCGGGGCTTCAGGGATCTCATCCATGAAGTGTATTTCCTTTCGTGGCCACTAGATATGATGTAACATTATTTCTGCCAAGGTCCTCTACTCATCAAAGTCCCCTAGGACATTCTTCAGGGCAAATTCATTGAATCCAGACTTTACTTCAGTCACATAGCACTTCACACAGCCCATCTTCAATGGCACATTGTCCAACAAGAGCCCCCCTTCCAAGAAGGGGGAGGGTAAACCCAGGCTATTGCACATTTTAACGTACCTTCATAATGTGTAAGCATGCCCCTCAGTCTGTCTTTCATTCCAGATAGATCAGATATAGCATCATCATGTGCAGCTGCAGTCTCAGTGTCGCTGGGGTCAGCTGATGCATAGCTACTCTTATGCGGTGTTGTCGCGCAGTACGCAGCATCCTCCATGCCCACCTCCCCTCCCATCTGCTGGCTATCTATCAGTGTTAGAGTCTTCTGCATCATCATTGACTCCTCAATTTCCTTTTGAAGCCCCGGATACATGTCCCTCCTCAACCTTTCATACAATTGATTCTGCTTCATTTTACTTCTTGCTTTTTTCATGATGAGCCTCTCTTCTTTGCTGAGTGTGAAAGCCCTCTTGTGCGAGACATTGACACCTATACCCCTTGCACGGCCAGGGGGCTCTTTTGTTTCCAGAGCATCGAATAGAATGTCACATGGCCCTGTGTTCTTGTAGAACCTTCCAGGGATCTTGGAAGCCTTTAACATCACGCGATATAGCTCTTCGCCATGTGAGTTTTCAAAGTAATAAGTTCCATCGTCATGCCTCCTTGCACGTGCCCGCAAGTAGTCTCTAGCACGTTCACCCCTGATTTCACTAAAGGCCACTTTCCCACCCGCGACTACTGCTTCTTTGGCCTCCTGGTCCCATATTGGTTTCATGCCATAGTATCCTGCCACACCCATATGGTGGGGCTGTGTTCCTCTTCTGAAGTTCCGATTGCTTGGCACTCTTCTCAGTAAACTCTGTAGTTGCCCTGTGTGACGCCCCCGGCTTAATCGTGCACTAATCATACACGCAAATGCACACGATCAAGCCTAAGGACTCACTTGAAGATATCACAACACAACTCTAAAACATAAATAAAGTCATACCAGCTTTATATTACAAGCCAGGGGCCTCGAGGGCTCGAATACATAAGCTCGCGAACAAGCATCAGCGGAAGCATCAGATATCTGAGTACAGATATGAAACTGAAATAGATAAGCCTCTAGAAAGGCAGGGCAAAACAAAAGCTATGATCGAAAGGCGCAGGCCTCCTGCCTGGGACCCTCCGAACCAACTACTGGTCGTCGGCCAGCTTGTAGTAGTAGCCACCCTCGGGGTGGTAGTAGAAGTCATCGGCGGGGGCAGCTGGCTCCGGGGCTCCGTCATCTGGTTGCATCAAACGGATATATGGGGAAAAAGAGGAAGCAAAGCAACCGCGAGTACTCATCCGAAGTACTCAGCAAGCAAGGATCTACACTACATATGCAACATTATCAAGGAAAGGCTGTATATGTGGACTGGGCTGCAGAAATGCCAGAATAGAGAGAAGGCCTATTCCTATCGAAGACTAGCATCTTCAGCGGTCCTGGAGCATTAGAAGAGAGTAGATTAGCATAATGTAAAGTAGTAATAGTAGTGTCATCAACCTCGGCCAGAGATCCTTTCTCGACTCCCTGCGAGAAAGAGATCCCAGAGCCCTACTATCCATTTCTCACCACAAGTATCCAGTTCTAGTTGTATCGATCGGGATATAACTCCGAGCGTCCGTTACCGAGGATTGGCTATGCATAGATTAGTCTTCCCTGCAGGGGTGCACCAACTTACCCACCACGCTCGATTAACTCCGGCCGGACACACTTTCCTGGGTCATGCCCGGCCTCGGCCAAACGATACGCCGCAACCCAACCTAGGCTTATCAGAGAGGTCAGCACGCCGGACTAAACCTATGCGCCCAGGGGCCTGGGCCCCTCGCCCTGAGCGCTCCTGCACGTTATGTTCACGGCTGAGAGCAGACCTAGCAGCCTCTAGTACAACGGAGGGTGCTTAACGCGGTCCAACCCGGCACGTGCTGCTCCTTGCTGACGTCCAGTAAGCTTCGGCTGATGCCACGACGCAGAGTGCCCATAACTCCTCCCACGTGATGGTTAGTGCTATTGGGCCAGAGGCCCACTCGGATCAAATATCCAAACTGTTAGTGAATTAGGAGCGCGCAATAAAAAGCACAGACTCACGATCAATGTGACCCCGTCGCCCCATCTCGAGAACTTGTGGCAAGGGCTAAGAATGCCCGTCCATGCCTCGTAATAATCTCGCGGGTACTCTCTCTTGTCACCCGACTACACATCAATCGCATCACATGCTCGCGCGGGTACCCCTCAGGGCCGACCCGACTTTATCATGGTTCATGGTTAAAGTCTTAGTAACTGTGTGTCCAAACACCAGGGGGGAAACCTGAGGAATCACCCTCGATGGATCCCACATGATGTAGTCGTCAAGGTGAACTTAGGAGGAATCACCCTCGAGGTTCACACTTGAGGTGTTGCACGACGGTGTCGTTATCGGAAGTGGTGAAGGAGGAATCACCCTCGATGACCACGACCGAATAGCTACTCTACAAAGTTAACATAAGAAGTGCTAAATGAGGTATCACCCTCGGCACTCGATAGTAACGCTGCAGTGTCGTACAAATAAGGGGGTGATGTGCAGTGCCGGGGCCTGGTTGTTGAGTCTTCTGATGATCCAGCAGGGCAAATTGGGACAAAGTGGGGTCACTGGGGTCTCTAACTAGCCTATACTAAGCAGTTTAGGATAAGCAGGTAAGGTATCAATAGCAGGTTACAATAAATAGGCTATGCATCAGAATAGGTAAAGCAGTAGCAGCAGCAATTCTAATGCAAGCATAGGAGAGAAGAGAATAGGCGATATAGGCATGTTCAAAAGGGGGCTGCTTGCCTGGAAGCTCTGCGGCAAGAGAGGGGTCGTCAGGGGCGTAGTCGATCTCCGGAGCTGCGTCGGCCTCGGGGATTACGTCGGTGTCGGGGTCTACCGAGAGAGAAGAGGGGGAGGAAACAGATAAATACACAACAAACATAAGCATCATAGAGCATGCTATGCTAATGTGCAGTGTAGGGTTGCCTAAAGACATATCTAAATCATTTTAGTTATTTTAGGATTAAAGTTGGTTTTATTAACCGGTGTATATACACTATTCATCTACCGGAAACAGGATAAAAGTTGTGGGTTCACCTCCATAGAGGGTCCCGACACGGAAACGGATAGCACGGTCGGATTCATCTCGTCGTTCTGATCAACTTTCATGTAGAAAGTTTTTCGATCCGAGCTACAGTTTAATTTCTACGGATTTTAAAAGATTTAATCATTTTCTGAATTTAATTAATTTAACAAAAATGAATTATGATGTCAGCATGACATGGGGATGACATCAGCAGTCAATAGGACGACTGACCATGTCAAACCTGACCAGTGGGTCCCACATGTCAGCATCCGTTTCTTAACAGAGTTTATTTTAAACTAAACAGAGTTAATTAGGTAGTAGGTCCCACCTGTCAGTCTCTAATTAGAAACTAATTAGGTTTTATTTATTAAAACATTTTAATTAGTGGATTAAGCGGTGGGGCTCGCATGTCAGCGTCACAGAGACGCCCAGTCAGCACGTTGACTGGGTCAACCCAGTCAACAGGGCCCCCAGGGCCCACTGGCAGTGAGCCAGGGGTGGGGCCCACGCCATGCTAGGTCAGCACAGCGCCGGACTTGCGCCAGTGACCTCTTTCGCGGCGGCAGATCGCCGGAGGGGCTCGGGATTCGGCTACGGTGGTTCTTGCGTGACGCGGCTTGCATCTATGGACTCGCGAGAGTCGCGCGCATCCAGTGGTGGCGGCGGCTGCCCGTAGAACGGCCGGAATCGTTGCCGGTGTCGAGGTCCGTGGCGGTGACATTTCGGCCGAGCTCGGGCGCGCGGTTTTGGGCTGTTTTTGAGCGATCTACGCGACTACGCGGTCTACTAGGGACGCCAGGAGCTCGACGGGCAAGGAGAAAGAGCTCGGGCGGCTCTGCACTGAACAGTTCATCGGCATCGGTGGCAACCGGAGCAACCGAACGACGGCGGCTCCGTTCGGGCTCAGAAACGAGCAAAAGAAGGAGGGAGGAGAATTGGAGCTCACCGCAGCGGATCACAGTGGCCTGTGATAACTTGGTAGCAGCAGACCGGTGGCGAGTCATGGCGACAGAGCGTCGGGGATCTGAGGAAGAAGAAGAGGTCGAGGCAGCTCCTGCAGGCGTCCGGCGTCGCGTGGCTCGACGGGGAGACGTGGTCGATGGAGACGGAGCACGTGGACAGCTCGGAGGGACGAGCGGACGCCGGTGGCCGCGGTTTCATCGGAGGTGCGGCGACAGCGGCGTTCGGGACAGAGGGGAGAGGCGAGCGCGAGCGCTGGAGAGCGAGAGAGAGAAGGGGGAAATGGAGGATGTGGCGTCCCGATCCAATCGTACACTAATCATACACGCAAAGGTGTACGATCAAGCACAGGGACTCACGGGAAGATATCACAACACAACTCTAACACAATTTAAACGGAGGTCCACAATATTACAGACCAGGGATCCGAAGATCCGAATACATAAGTCAGTCATACAAATATTATCTGAGTACAGACATAGTTAGACAAGTTTTGCCTTAAGAAGGCTAGCACAAACAGCGACACTAGATCGTAAGGCGTTGGCCTCCTGCCTGGGAGCCACCGATCCTACTCCTGGTCAGCTGGCTCGATCCAGTAGTAAGTACCCTCTGGACCCTCCTGGTAGTAAGCTCCGGTGGTGGCATCTGGCTCCTGGACTCCATCGTCTGATGTATCAGCAAGGTGGGGTATATGGGGAAAAGAGAAAGTAAAGCAACCATGAGTACTCATCCGAAGTACTCAGCAAGCAAGGATCTATACTACATATGCAACATTATCAATGGAGAAAAGCTGTATAAGTGGACTGGGCTGCAGAAATGCCAGAATAGAGAGAAGGCCTAGTCCTATCGAAGACTAGCATCTTCAAACATCTTCACAAGGCCATCATCTTCAAACATCTTCACAAGGTCGTATCCAGGTGCAGCGTCGTCGATCTCAGCGTCTATCGAGAGAGAGAAGGAGGGGGAGAGAAACAATAAATTCACGGCAATAATGCAAACAATATGTATGACATGCCTAAATGATATGCCGGGGTGTTCTACTGCCTAACTAAATGATTTAGTTAATTTAGGAATTTATTTGGATTTATTTAATTAAAGTTGGGCACTATTCATTTATCGAAATCGGTCTAAAAGTTTAATGTTCTTATAGCTAGAGGCATCTGACGGGAATACAGAGGGCGTATTCGGGTTCGTATCGGAATTCTGAGCAAGTTTCATGTATAAAGTATTTTCATCGGAGTTACGGATTATTTAATATGATTTTCTAAAGTTTTTATTAATTTCTGGAATTTATTTAATTATTTAAATTAACATTATCCGAAACAGTGTTAATGATGACATCAGCATGACCTTATGCTGATGTCAGCAGGCGTCCTGACACGTGGGTCCCACATGTCATAGACTGTCAGGTTAATTAGTGGTTAACTAATTAATTAACACTTAACTAAACTAATTAACTAATTAAATTAACCTAATCCGGATTAATTAACTAATTATTTATTTATTTATTTATTTTAATTATTTTTATTTTTATTTCTAATTTTCTTAAAACGTTTTTAGGGCTGGGCCCCATCTGTCATTGGGCCAGGGGGGAACTGGCCCACTGGCCAGTGGCACGAGGCCACTGACGCGGGCGCGGCGCGCGTGCGCGGCGCGTGCGCGTGTGCGTGCGGTGGCAGGGGCGCGGCGAGCGGGCGATGGGCGCGGCGAGGGTGCGGCAGCGCGGGCGCGTGCGGGCCGGCGGGCAGCAGGAGCGGGGGTGGGCGCGGGCAGCGGGGCGGAGCGCGGCGACCGCGGCGAGCGCGTGCGAGGGACGAGCGGCCGAGGCGAGCGAGCACTGGCGAGGCCGCGCGCGGGCGCGGTGCGGGGTCGGGCGAGCGCGCGACGGGCGAGCCAGAGCGCGGCCAGGGGGAAGAGGAGGCCGGGGGGGTTCCTCACCCCCGATGCAGAGAAGATGGTGGCGAGGCTCGGTGGAGTCGGCGATGGCGAGGCGGGGTAGCGCAGTCCGGCGAGGTGGCGGTGGCGACGGGGCGGCGGCGTCGAGCGGCGGGGCGCGTCGGGCGCGGGCAGTGCCTGATCCAGAAATGGATCGGCGGGGAGGGGGGAGGGGAACTGGGGGTGTCGGTGGGGGGTGGGTTAGGGTTCGCTCTCCACGGGGAGGCCATATAGGGGCCGGCCGGCTGGGCTGTGGCCCAGTTGGGCCGGGGGAATTTTTCCTTTTTTTTGTCTTTTCTGTTTTGTTTTTCTTTTGTCTTTTTCTTTTTATTTAATCATATCTCCTGTTTAGTAAATAGTTAGGCCACCAAATGATTTATAAAAAATGGCAATTGCTCCAATAATACTAGGCATTACCTACTACTACAAAAACTAGTTTGGAGACAATTTGAGTTCACACAATTTTTATAATAATTAAAATGCATTAATCCTAGCTGTTTTGGTAATGTTAGTGCCACCTAATAACTTATTAATTGTTGGTTACAATTTTAGAATAGCCTCTGCAATATTTGCTATTTACTGAACATTTTAGTTTCTATGTTGGACAACTTTTATTTTCCACTTTCATTTAAATTTGAATTTGACTTAGGAGTTGAAATGCAATATGATGCTAATGATGATTATGCACTATTAAGCTTGCTGACATGTCATTATCAAAAGTGATTACTGTAGCTAATGACAGGGGGTGTTACAACTCTCCTCATCTATCAAGAATTCTCGTCTCGAGAATTAAGAGGAAGACTGAAAGAAAGTGGGGTATTCTTCGCAAAGACGATCCTCGCGTTCCCAAGTGGCCTCATCTTCAGAATGATTTGACCAGTGAACCTTGAGGAATTTGATTGACTTTTGACGAGTCCGACGTTCAGCTTCATCAAGAACATGGATGGGATATTCTGGATAAGACAGATCTTCCCGTAATTCAAGCACTTCGTGATCCACAACTCGAATAGGATCCGTGAAGCAGCGACGGAGTTGGGATACATGAAAGACATCATGTACTTGAGAAAGATTTGGCGGCAACTGCAATTGATATGCCACCTCTCCTCGACGGGCAAGAATAGGGAACGGGCCAATGTAGTGAGGAGCTAACTTGCCTTTGATTCCGAACCTATGAGTGCCTTTCAACGGAGTGACGCGGAGGTAAGCTTGCTCGCCAGGTTGATAGACCATTTCCTGGTGCTTTCGGTCATAGTTGCTCTTCTGACGAGACTGAGCAGTTTTCAAATGTTCACGGACAATGCGGACTTGATCTTCAGCTTGCTGAATAATGTCCGGTCCGACGAGTGAGCGTTCCCCAGTTTCTGACCAATTCAGAGGGGTTCGACACTTACGTCCGTAAAGAACTTCAAACGGTGCCATCTTCAGACTAGCCTGATAGCTATTGTTGTAAGAGAATTCGGCATACGGGAGAGATTCCTCCCATTTCTTACTGAAGGAGATGACGCAAGCTCGAAGCATATCTTCGAGCACTTGATTAACTCGTTCAACTTGACCCTGTGACTGAGGGTGAAAAGCGGTGCTGAAAGACAGATGTGTTCCCATAGCTTCTTGGAAACTATTCCAGAATCTGGAGGTGAAGAGGCTGCCACGATCAGAACTGATCTCCAACGGAACACCATGGAGTGACACAATTCGGGAAACATACAAGTCTGCTAACTGGCTAGCAGTGATTGTCTCTTTAACTGGCAGAAAGTGAGCAACCTTGGAGAATCGGTCAATGACGACAAAAATAGCATCATGACCCTTCTGAGATTTGGGAAAACCAGTAATGAAATCCATTTGGACCTTGTCCCATTTCCATTCAGGAATTGCAAGGGGTTGCAGAGTTCCAGCGGGCCTTTGATGTTGAGCTTTAACGCGGCGGCAAACGTCACACTCAGAAACATAACGAGCAATATCTCGCTTCATATTAGGCCACCAGTATCTCTGACAAATGTCACGGTACATCTTTGTGCTACCAGGATGAATTGACAAAGGAGTGTCATGAGCTTCCATCATAACGTGTTCCCTCTCATCTTTGAACTTAGGTACGAAGAGACGGTGTTGGAAAAATAGGATCCCATCATTATCAAGATGGAACTCCGACGGTTTTCCTTTTTCAAGGTATCGCTTGATCCTTTCAACATCAGAGTCATACCGTTGCATAGTTTTGATGCTCTGCTCTAAATCTGGTTCGACAACGAGGGTATTGAGATAACCCTGTGGAACAATATGGAGGTTCAATTTACGAAGCTCTTCATAAAGCATAGGTTGTGATTCCTGAACCACATGGTTGCTGCAATAAGCCTTACGGCTCAAAGCATCGGCCATTACATTTGCCTTGCCAGGGGTGTATGAGATATTCATATCATAATCGGCAATTGTCTCGAGCCATCTTTGTTGACGAAGGTTCAGATCCGGTTGAGTATATAAATACTTCAAACTTTGATGATCCGTATATATCTCGCAACGGTTACCGAGAAGGTAATGTCGCCATAGCTTAAGGGCATAAATAACCGCAGAAAGTTCGAGATCGTGCACTAGGTAATTTTCTTCGTGAGGACGCAATTGTCGGGAGGCATAAGCAATCACCTTGCGTTCTTGCATTAGGACATAGCCTAATCCTTGACGGGAGGTGTCACAGTATATCACAAAATCCTTTTGCGAATCCGGGGGTGCTAATACTGGGGCAGATGTCAATTTATCTTTTAGTGTCTAAAAGCTTTCTTGACATTTTTCTGTCCACTCAAATTTAACACCTTTGTGAAGCAGATTTGTCAATGGTTTTGCAATCTTGGAAAAGTTCTCAACGAATCGACGACAATAACTAGCAAGTCCGAGAAAACTTCTGACTTGCTTAACATTCTTCGGGGGAGTCCAGTCAAGAATAGCCTGAACTCGTTCGGGGTTAACAGCAATTCCATCATTGGAAATCACATGTCCAAGGTAAGTTACTTCAGAAAGCCAAAATTCACATTTGGAATACTTGGCATACAACTGGTGTTCTCGGAGCCTTTCTAGCACCAAACGGAGGTGTTCAGCATGTTCTTTTCTATTCTTAGAATATATCAGGATATCATCCAAATAAACCACGACGAATTTGTCGAGGTAATCCATGAATATATAATTCATCAGACGGGAGAAAGTTGCTGGAGCATTCGTTAGGCCAAATGACATGACGGTGTATTCATAGGAGCCATAATGAGTGACGAACGCAGTCTTGGGAATATCCTCTTCACAGACACGGATCTGGTGATAACCCAACCTCAAGTCGAGTTTAGAGAACACCGATGATCTAGCGAGTTGATCATAAAGATCATTGATCCGGGGCAGTGGGTACTTATTCTGGATTGTGGCTTGGTTAATGGGCCGATAATCCTGAACCAAACGGTTAGTTCCATCCTTCTTCTTAACGAAGAGTGAAGGTGCTCCCCAAGCAGAGGAACTGGGGCGGATGAAACCACTCTTAAGCGACTTATCAATTTCTTCCTTAAGCTCGAGTAGGTGATGCGGAGGCATCTTATAAGGTCGCTTGGCAATAGGGACGGTGCCAGGCTTCAAGTCGATGACGAACTCGACAGCTCTAGCCGGGGGTATTCCTGGAAGTTCTTCTGGAAAGACGTCTGGAAAATCTCGAACGACAGGAACGTTCTCGATCCCTTCCAGAGGTGAGGCGTTCAAAGCATTCAGAGCATATATCTGAGCTTCAGCGTCCTGAGTAATGCGGGCGGTATAGTTCACTATCTCATCGGTGGGGTGAAGAAGTTAGACAACTTTAGTGGCGCAATTGATCGAAGCAATGTGAGCTTTCAACCAATCCATTCCAAGAATGAGGTCTATGGTGGAAGACTTCAAGACGATGGGCGAGGCAAGGAATTCCAATCCTTTAATTTCAACGATAACGTCAGGTGCTATTACGTCAGCATGACAGTGACCTCCGGGAGTTTTAATGACTAACGGCGTATGCATTTTCTCATATCGAATGCCATGCATAAATGCAAATTTTCCAGAGATGAATGAATGTGATGCTCCTGAATCAAATAAAACAGAAGCAGGTACTGAGTTAACAAGAAGGGTACCCATCACAGTAGCAGGTTGATCCTGGACTTCTTCAATTTCAATGTTGTAGGCGTGTCCACGACCATGTGCAGCAGACCCAGTATTATAGTTGCGGGTCTGGTTGTTGCCACGACTATTGCCAC
Organism: Thinopyrum elongatum; assembly: GCA_011799875.1. Taxonomy (NCBI): domain Eukaryota; kingdom Viridiplantae; phylum Streptophyta; class Magnoliopsida; order Poales; family Poaceae; genus Thinopyrum; species Thinopyrum elongatum. The sequence goes on along the minus strand of CM022302.1, from coordinate 336,066,377 downwards.
GGCCAGCACGGGGAAAGGCTAACTGATTCTGATTCTGGCGGCAGTCTTTAGCCTGGTGTCCTGGTTTGCGGCACTTGAAGCACAGACCATCTTCAGGACGAAGAGGAGCATTGTTTTGAATAGCTTGAGCTTTTGGCTGCCTCGGTGGTGGAGGAGGCAGACGTGGTGCAGCATAGTTGTTCTTTGGCGTAGAGGCATTGGGATGGAACACATTGTTGGGAATCCAAACTCGACGCTTCGATGCCGAGCCCGAAGATGAGCCAGCACCACGATAGCGCTTCTGCGAGTCCTTGTATTCCATCTGAGCGGTCTCAACAAGAATAGCCTTGTTCGTCAGAGTTGAAAAGTCATTGAAGTCTTGAGCAGCTAGTGCAAGGTTGAGGTCGGGGTGTAGTCCACTACGGAACTTCTCTTGTCTGCGTGCATCTGTGGCGATGTCTTCTTCAGCATAGCAGGAGAGGTCTAGAAATTCCCGCTGATAAGCTTCGACGGTCTTGTTGCCCTGAGTGAGGTTACGGAACTGGGTCTTCATGCGTTCCATAATTGCCTGAGGGATGTAACGTGTATGGAAAGCAGCCTGGAACTCATACCAGGTGATGACTGTTCCAATAGGCAGAGTACGCTTGTGTGTGTCCCAACATTGAGCAGCGGGTCCCTTTAAGAAAAAGGCCGCGAAGTTGACGAAGTTGGCAGGGGCGACATTAGCAGACTCCATCTCATGAGTGATGTCGCGGAGCCAGTCATCCGCATCCAGTGGCTTGTCAGAGTTGCGGAACTGAGTTGGGTTGAGTCGCATAAACTCTGTCAAAGTTATTGAAGCTGGGTTCTGGTTCTGGTTGTTCTGATGCGGAAACTAAGCCATGATTCCAACCATGAACTGGCGGTTAAGCTCAAACTGTTGCATCATAGCCGCCATATAGTCTGGCGGTGGTGGGCATTCAGGGGCACGACCACGACCACGACCACCTGGTCTAACCATCCTGCTAAGTATCAACAGGGGGTAGTTTAGTAAAAGCAATTGCGAGCGTTTAGTGACAAGCATGATGTAACTCAACAACAAATTTAAGTAGTGTAATAGATACATAACAGTCATCAATTAAGACATACAGATCCATACACAGAGTCGGGTACATGCGGACAGCATAACGGCGCAATTTCAAAAGCTAGACATACTAGGCGGCGCGCAGGCACGCGGTAAGGAAGTACACAACGAGACATAGCAAAGGCTACATCAACGTCAGAGAAAACCACCGAAACGGGGTAACTGCAAGTGCGGACGACGAATATTCGTCGCGGAAGGATCCTGCGCTCCATGTGCACTCTGATGCAGAATCCGGTCTCGAGCTGTAAGAAGAGGTCCACGTGCAGGTGTATGACCTCCAACAACAGGCCAATCAATACCAGCATACATCTGAGTCCTGCGCGGGTAAAGGATGTGCTCAGGATGTATCCCTGCGCGAACAGCGGGTAGCAACTGCATCATAGCATCGTAGAGACGTGCTCGAGTGGCAACCAACTCGACGGCAAGAGCCCGAACAGTGCGATCCAGAGCCTGAGTGCACTGAATCAGAACGCGCGGGTCATAGCGACGAGGCTCGAACGGGGCACAGATAGCTGTGTAGTATCCAGTAGCATCTCTAGCAGGGGCATACGAAATGTATCGGAACTCAGAGTCATCCAAGATATCGCTGAACTATCCTCGGAGACGTGCGACGGCAGAGTAGGCGGCATCATGGACTGCCATCTCAATCGTCACGCCGATACCGTGGAAAAGGTGTAGCTCGGTGTCTAAGTCATTCTGCTGATCATAGATACGAACATCAGCATGGTACTGCTCTTGATTGAACTCGCGGTAATCCTCGTAAACCAAGTACTCAGGGTACCAACGGTAGCCAAGTCTTGTCATGAGAGCGATCAGGACAGCTGGAAACCCAGGGGCATCACGAGCCCAAGTGCGAAGCACAAGCTGTGTCGTAGGACGTGGTGGAAACAAACGGTCCATCTGAAACAGAGGAAATTCAGATTTGTCAAATGACAATGAGAAGTTTAACACAACTCGGAGAGAAAGGTTAAACAAAACAATGGAAAGGAAAATGATTATCAGACTAATCAGATCAATGACAAGGAAATCGCATAGATATCCAGCTCTCCGGGTAGACGGGATTTACGAGATCCTAAGTGTCGGTGTTAGTAAAATTTATTTAACCCGAGTAGAAGAGAGATCAGAGTCCCAGAGTATAGACGAGGAATAAAAGATCCTAATACCACCCAGTTGGCGACTTGGGCCCGTAAGCCACACAGCCAAGTTAGTAAATTAGTTTTTCGGTTTCTAGACTCAACTTCGGCCAAGGAATGGAAGGGGACTTCCTACAGGCAGTCGGCTCTGATACCAACTTGTGGCGTCCCGATCCAATCGTACACTAATCATACACGCAAACGTGTACGATCAAGCACAGGGACTCACGGGAAGATATCACAACACAACTCTAACACAATTTAAACGGAGGTCCACAATATTACAGACCAGGGATCCGAAGATCCGAATACATAAGTCAGTCATACAAATATTATCTGAGTACAGACATAGTTAGACAAGTTTTGCATTAAGAAGGCTAGCACAAACAGCGACACTAGATCGTAAGGCGTTGGCCTCCTGCCTGGGAGCCTCCGATCCTACTCCTGGTCAGCTGGCTCGATCCAGTAGTAAGTACCCTCTGGACCCTCCTGGTAGTAAGCTCCGGTGGTGGCATCTGGCTCCTGGACTCCATCGTCTGATGTATCACCAAGGTGGGGTATATGGGGAAAAGAGAAAGTAAAGCAACCGTGAGTACTCATCCGAAGTACTCAGCAAGCAAGGATCTATACTACATATGCAACATTATCAATGGAGAAAAGCTGTATAAGTGGACTGGGCTGCAGAAATGCCAGAATAGAGAGAAGGCCTAGTCCTATCGAAGACTAGCATCTTCAAACATCTTCACAAGGCCATCATCTTGCAGCAGTAGAAGAGAGTAGAACAACATTTTATTTAGCAAACATGTTGAAGTACAGCTTAAAGATCCTTCCTCGACTCCCAAGCGAGAAAGCGATCCCGAAGCTTCAATTAAGTAACAAGTATACAGTTTAAGTAGTAGATCGGGATACACAAACTAAGCGTCCTTTACCGTAGGACCGGCTATCGATAGAAGATTCATCCCTGCAGGGGTGCACTACTGTTACCCAACACGCTCGATCAACTCTGGCCGGACACACTTGCTGGGTAATGCCCGTCCTCGGAAGATCAACACGAAGTAGCGCTCTACCTAGGCTCGGCAGAGAGGTCAGCACGCCGGACTAACCTATGCACCCAGAGGTCTCGGGCCATCGCCTTGGGCACCCTGCGTGTTGCGAGACTAGCCGGGGTGCAGGCGCGACACTGAACTCGTCAGTGAAGTATCCAGCCCAATCCCAACAATCAGCCCGCACGATGAATCGTGACGTCAGACGAGCTTTCGGGAGAAACGTACTTCGCAGAGGGTCCCATAACCATTATCCCGCGTGGTGGTAGTGCGTATAGGGCACGTCGACCCACTCAGATCACACACCCAAATCCAATAGGCTCAATTAGTATCACGCGGAGACAATCAGAGTCTCTGATGCTCCGCCACAATGTCACACTCGAGTGCCCTTCCGGCACACCCGAAAATCATAGATCCCCAGCGTGTACCCACCAGGGTGGACCCGCCTGTAACAAGGGTCAAAGTAACCGTGTGGTCATAACATCAAGGGGGGAAACCCGAGGAATCACCCTCGGCGGATTCCACTCGACGAAATCATCAGGGTGAATGTATGAGGCATCACCCTCGAGGTTCACACTGAGGGTTGCACGACAGAGTCGTATCGGAAGTGGAGAAGGAGGAATCACCCTCGATGACCACGACCGAACAGCTACACTGCAGAGTATTCATCGGGAGTGCGTTACGAGGTATCACCCTCGGCACTAGATAGTTACTAAGCAGAGTCGTACAACTAAGGGGGTGTGAAGTGAGGTGTCGGTCTCTGGTCGACGATCACGTTGATCGAGTCGTCGACGATCAAGTAGGGGTATCAAGGATAAGGTGGTCGGGTCACTGATGGTTCACTACCAACCTATACTAAACAGTTTATCATAGGCAGGTAAGGTAGCAATGAACAGGTTACAACAGCAGGCTATGCATCAGAATAGGAGCATACATTAACAGTAGCAAAATCTAATGCAAGCAGGAGAATAGAATGGGCGATATCTGGATGCTCAAGGGGGGGGGGCTTGCCTGATTGCTCTGGCAAGAGAGAGGGGTCGTCAACGGGCTGCTCGTCGGCAGTGAAGTCGTATCCAGGTGCAGCGTCATCGGTCTCGGCGTCTATCGAGAGAGAGAAGGAGGGGGAGAGAAACAATAAATTCACGGCAATAATACAAACAATATGTATGACATGCCTAAATGATATGCCGGGGTGTTCTACTGCCTAACTAAATGATTTAGTTAATTTAGGAATTTATTTGGATTTATTTAATTAAAGTTGGGCACTATTCATTTATCGAAATCGGTCTAAAAGTTCAATGTTCTTATAGCTAGAGGCATCTGACGGGAATACGGAGGGCGTATTCGGGTTCGTATCGGAATTCTGAGCAAGTTTCATGTATAAAGTATTTTCATCGGAGTTACGGATTATTTAATATGATTTTCTAAAGTTTTTATTAATTTCTAGAATTTATTTAATTATTTAAATTAACATTATCCGAAACAGTGTTAATGATGACATCAGCATGACCTCATGCTGACGTCAGCAGGCGTCTTGACACGTGGGTCCCACATGTCATAGACTGTCAGGTTAATTAGTGGTTAACTAATTAATTAACACTTAACTAAACTAATTAACTAATTAGATTAACCTAATCTGGATTAATTAACTAATTAATTAATTGTTTACTTATTTATTTTAATTATTTTTATTTTTATTTTTATTTGTAATTTTCTTAAAATGTTTTTAGGGCTGGGCCCCATCTGTCATTGGGCCAGGGGGGAACTAGCCCACTGGCCAGTGGCACAGGGGCGGCGGGGCCCCACCCGTCAGTGGCACGAGGCCACTGACGCGGGCGCGGCGCGCGTGCGCTGTGCGTGCGCGTGTGCGTGCGGCGGCAGGGGCGCAGCGAGCGGGCGATGGGCGCGGCAGCGCGGGCGCGTGCGGGCCGGCGGGCAGCAGGAGCGGGGCTGGGCGCGACAATGGCGAGCGGCAGCGCGGCGCTGGGCGCGTGCAAGGGCAGGCGCGGGCAGCGGGGCGGAGCGCGGCGACCGCGGCGAGCGCGTGCGAGGGACGAGCGGCCGAGGCGAGCGAGCACTGGCGAGGCCGCGCGCGGGCGCTGTGCGGGGTCGGGCGAGCGCGCGACGGGCAAGCCGGAGCGCGGCCAGGGGGAAGAGGAGGCCGGGGGGGTTCGTCACCCCCTATGCAGAGAAGAGGGCGGCGAGGCTCGGTGGAGCCGGCGATGGCGAGGCGGGGTAGCGCAGTCCAGCGAGGTGGCGGTGGCGACGGGGCGGCGGCGTCGAGCGGCGGGGCGCGTCGGGCGCGGGCAGTGCCTGATCCAGAAATGGATCGGGGGGGAGGGGGGAGGGGAACTGGGGGTGTCGATGGGGGTGGGTTAGGGTTCGGTCTCCAGGGGGAGGCCATATAGGGGCCGGCCGGCTGGGCTGTGGCCCAGTTGGGCCGGGGGAATTTTTCCTTTCTTTTTTTTTCTTTTCTGTTTTGTTTTTCTTTTGTCTTTTTCTTTTTATTTAATCATATCTCCTGTTTAGTAAATAGTTAGGCCACCAAATGATTTTTATAAAACATGGCAATTGCTCCAATAAATACTAGGCATTACCTACTACTACCAAAAACTAGTTTGGAGACAATTTGAGTTCACACAATTTTTATAATAATTAAAATGCATTAATCCTAGCTGTTTTGGTAATGTTAGTGCCACCTAATTAACTTATTAATTGTTGGTTACAATTTTAGAATAGCCTCTGCAATATTTGCTATTTACTGAACATTTTAGTTTCTATGTTGGACAACTTTTATTTTCCACTTTCATTTAAATTTGAATTTGACTTAGGAGTTGAAATGCAATATGATGCTAATGATGATTATGCACTATTAAGCTTGCTGACATGTCATTATCAAAAGTGATTACTGTAGCTAATGACAGGGGGTGTTACAACTCTCCTCATCTATCAAGAATTCTCGTCCCGAGAATTAAGAGGAAGACTGAAAGAAAGTGGGGTATTCTTCGCAACGACGATCCTCGCTTCTCGTTTGAGCAATTTTGGAGTTCATTTGGATTTCCCAAAAAATGGAAATGGCATTAGTAATGCTGATTTGGCTCTGTTTTAATTGTTCTGGCCCATTTCAAGTTGATGGTGATGTTGTGTTCCTTAACAACATATGGTTTTAGAATATTTGCTATAAAGTGAACATTTTTCCCACAAGTTTTGAACAACTTCAATTTTCACTTTGAATTTGAATTGATTTTCAGAGAAGGATTTGAATTGAATCTTTAACCATTGATTCTAAGCACTGTAAATGAAGATGACTTGGCATTATTAGCAGAATGTCACAGTGGTTATTACACAGGGGTGTTACAATTCTCCTCCTCTAAAAGAAATTCTCATCCCGAGAATTCAGGAGGTAGAAGGAAAGAGGTCAGGGTATTCCTCCCGAAGATGATCCTCGCATTCCCAAGTGGCTTCATCTTCAGTATGATTTGACCACTGCACTTTCAGGAACTTGGTTGTCTTCTGACGGGTTCGACGTTCAGCTTCATCTAGGATGCGGATCAGATGCTCCTTATAAGAAAGATCATATTGCAATTTGAGCAACTCGTGATCCACTGCTCGGTGTGGAGATTCCTTGAAGCAACGACGAAGTTGCGACACATGGAAGACGTCATGAATATGAGAGAATTGCGACGGCAACTCCAATTTGTATGCCACCTGTCCACGTCTAGCAACAATGCGAAAAAGACCAATGTAGCGTGGAGCTAACTTGCCCTTGATTCCTAAACGGTGAGTGCCCTTCATAGGAGTGACACGAAGACAAGCTTGATCACCAGGTTGATAAGTCAAACCCCATTGTTTGCGATCATAGTTGCTCTTTTGGCAGTCCTGAGTCGCCTTCAGATTTTCTCGAACGATACGGACTTGTTCTTCGGCGTGTTGAATAATATCCCGTCACACGAGCGGTCGTTCCCCAGTTTCTGACCAATTCAGAGGGGTTCGACACTTACGTCCATAGATTACTTTGAAGGGGGCCATTTTTAAGCTGGCTTGATAGCTGTTGTTATAAGAGAACTCGGCATAAGGAAGAGATTCTTCCCACTTCTTACCGAAAGATATAACACAGACTCGAAGCATGTCTTTAAGCACTTGATTGACTCGCTCGACTTGGCCTTGGGACTGGGGGTGATAAGCTGAACTCCAGGTAATATGAGTTCCCATAGCTTCTTGGAAACTTTTCCAGAACTTTGAAGTGAAAAGACCGCCACGGTCTGAACTGATCTCTTTCGGAATACCGTGGAGCGATACAATTCTGGAGATATACAACTCTGCTAACTGACTAGCAATGATAGTCTCCTTGACATGCAGAAAGTGTGCAACCTTAGAGAGTTGGTCGACGACGACAAGAATAGCATCGTGACCCTTTTGTGACTTGGGAAGGCCAGTAATGAAATCCATTTGAACTTTATCCCATTTCCATAAAGGAATACGGAGCGGTTGCAGAATTCTACCAGGCTTCTGATGTTCTGCTTTAACGAGACGGCAAACGTCACATTCAGCAACATAGCGAGCAATATCCTGCTTCATTTTAGACCACCAGTACCTTTGACGGAGATCACGATACATCTTGGTGCTACCCGGATGGATAGACAGTGGTGAATCATGTGGCTCCTTCATGACCTTGTCAGTCATAAGCTCGAAGCGAGGTACCACAATGCAGTCTCTGAAATACAAAGTTCCATCTTCAGATAGTGAGAAATCCATGTACTTTTCCAGGTGAAGATCTTTCTTCATCAGATCAATTTCAGCATCTTTAGCTTGTGCACTCTTAACATCTTTCTCAAGATCTAGTTGTACCACAAGGTTTTTAAGAGAACCCTGGGGAACAATACGCAGATTCAGCTTGCGCAGTTCTTCATAAAGGTGAGGTTGAGCTCGCCTAACCATGAGGTTGTTGCAATAGGACTTGCGGCTTAAGGCATCAGCCATCACATTCGCCTTGCCAGGGGTATATGAAATACCACAGTCATAGTCCGTAATTGTTTCCAACCATCGCTGTTGATGGAGATTAAGATCCGGCTGAGTAAACAAATACTTCAAGCTTTGATGATCGGTATATACCTCACACCGGTTACCCAGAAGGTAATGTCGCCACAGCTTCAATGCATAGATCACTACAGCAAATTCAAGATCATGCACTGGATAATTTTCTTCATGAGGACGCAGTTGACGCGAAGCGTACACAATTACTCTTCATTCTTGCATTAGGACACAGCCTAATCCTTGACAAGAGGCGTCGCAATATATCACAAAGTCTTTGTGAGAATCCGGAGGAGCAAGCACTGGAGCAGAAGTTAGCTTGTCCTTGAGAGTTTGGAAACTTTCCTGACATTTGTCTGTCCACTCAAACTTAACGCCTTTGTGAAGTAGGTTAGTCAGGGGCTTAGCAATCTTAGAAAAGTCCTTAACGAATCGGCGGCAATAGCTTGCAAGGCCGAGAAAACTTCTCACTTGCTTGACATTCTTCGGAGGAGTCCAGTCCAGAATAGCCTGAACCCACTCTGGGTTAACAGCAATTCCATCCTTGGAAATCACATGACCAAGATAGGTTACTTCAGAAAGCCAGAATTCACATTTGGAGTATTTGGCATACAATTGGTGTTCACGAAGCCTTTCCAGAACAAGACAAAGGTGTTCAGCGTGTTCTTCCTTATTCTTCGAATATACCAGAATATCATCTAGATATACCACGACGAACTTGTCTAGGTAATCCATGAAGATATAATTCAACAAGCGGGAGAACGTAGCTGGAGCATTTGTTAAGCCAAATGACATGACAGTGTACTCATAGGAGCCATAACGAGTAACAAATGCAGTCTTTGGAATATCCTCTTTGCGGACACGGATCTGATGATAACCCAACCTCAAGTCGAGTTTCGAGAACATAGAGGACCCAGTAAGCTGATCATAAAGATCATTGATCCGGGGAAGCGGGTATTTGTTCTGGATTGTGGCTTGGTTAATGGGCCAATAATCCTGAACCAATCAGTTAGTTCCATCCTTCTTCTTAACGAAGAGTGAAGGCGCTCCCCAAGCAGAGGAACTAGGGCGGATGAAACCCTTCTTAAGCGACTTGTCGATTTCTTCCTTAAGCTCGAGAAGGTGGTGCGGAGGCATCTTATAAGGATGCTTCGCAATAGGAGTTGTGCCTGGTTTCAAGTCGATGAAAAACTTGACAGCTCTAACAGGGGGTATTCCTGGAAGTTCTTCTGGAAAAACATCCTGGAAGTCACGAACGACTGGAATGTTTTCGATTCCCTCAAGCGGAGAAGCGTTCAACGCATTTAGGGCGTAGATTTGAGCCTCAGCATTTTGAGTGATATGAGCATGATAATTCACTAGCCCAGCTGTTGGGTGCATGAGATGTACAACTTTAGAGGCACAATTGATTGAGGCGAAGTGAGCCTTCAGCCAATCCATTCCCAGGATAAGATCAATGTTGGAAGTATTCAGGATAATGGGGAAGGCCTGAAAATTCCTCCCTTCAATCTCAACAGAGACTTTGGGGCTGAATATGGAGGCTTGGCATTGACTCACGGGTGTGTTTACCACTAATGGATGGTGTAGCATTTCACATTTAACGTCATGCATGAGTGAATTTTTTTTTGACATGAATGAATGCGATGCTCCTGAATCAAATAAAATAGAAGCTGGTACTGAATTAACATGAAGTGTACCCATCACAGTAGCTGGCTGGTCCGGGTCTTCATTCATGTTGACATGATAAGCCTTACCACGACCATGAGCAGGCCTGGCATTGTTGTTGCGGGGCTGATTGTTGTCACGGGCATTAGCAGGCAGAGCCAGTTGATTCCGAATCTGGTAGCAGTTCCTGGCAAGATGACCTGGTTTAACACACTTGTAACACAGCCCACTATCTGGACAGATTGCAGGAGCTCGGGGTGGTGCAGCTCGAAGAGGCTGCCTCGGTGGTGGAGGAGGCAGACGAGGTGCAGCATGGTACGGCCTTGGTGCAGGTGCAGTTGGACGGTACATGTTGTGGGGAATCCAAATACGGCGCTTCTGTGAAGACGAGCCAGAAGATGAGCCAGCATCACGATAGCGCTTCTGCGACTCCTTGTGCTTGATCTGAGCAGTCTCAACCAGAATAGCCTTGTTCACAAGGGTAGCAAAGTCAATGAAGTCTTGAGCAGCAAGTGCAAGCTCGATGTCTGGGTGGAGTCCACTACGGAACTTCTCTTGTCTACGAGCATCTGTGGTGATGTCTTCTTCAGCATAGCGGGATAGGTCAAGGAATTCCCGCTGATAGGCTTCGACAGTCTTGTCGTCCTGAGTGAGGTTGCGGAACTGAGTTCTCATCCGGTCCATGATTCCCTGAGGAATATATCGGGCACGAAAGGCAGCCTGGAACTCAGGCCAAGTAACGGCTGTTCCAGTAGGCAGTGTACGCTTGTGTGTATCCCACCATTGAGCAACGGGACCCTTTAAGAAAAAGGACGCGAAGGTGACAAAGTTGGCAGGGGAGACATTTGCAGACTCCATCTCGTGAGTGATGTCGCGAATCCAGTCATCAGCATCCAGTGGCTTATCAGAGTTGCGGAACTGAGTGGGGTTGAGACGCACAAATTCCGATAGAGTTATTGCAGCAGGGTCCTGGTTCCTGTTGTTCTAATGCGGGAACTGAGCCATAATCCCAGTCATGAACTGACGTTTGAGCTCGAATTGTTGCATCATAGCTGCCATATAATCTGGCGGTGGTGGTTGTTCAGGGGCACGTCCACGACCACCTGGTCTAACCATCCTGCTAAGTTTCAACAGGGGTAGTTTAGTAAAAGAATTGCGAGTGTTTAACGACAAGCATGATGTAAGTCGACAATAATTAAGCAGTGTAATAGATGCTTAATAGTAGTCAATTAAGACGTACCGATCCATACACTGAGTCGGGTTCATGAGGACAGCATAACGGCGCAAATTCAGAAGCTAGACATGCTAGGCGGTGCGCAGGCACACGGTAAGGAAGTACACAACGAGACATAGCAAAGGCTACATCAACGTCAGAGAAAACTGTTGGAGCGAGGAATCTGCAAGTGACAACACAGGGTGTCCTCGATAAAAGGATCCTGAAAGCAGAACCTGGCTCACAATCTTGATGAAAGGGGGGGGGAGAATTTCAGAACTCCGGATGGATGTGATCACGAGAACCTAATGTTGGAGTTAGTAAAACTTTAACCCAAAAGGAAGAGAGATCAGAGTCCCAGAGTATAGACGAGGAATAAAAGATCCTAATACCACCCATTCGGTGACGTGGGCCCGTAAGCCACATAGCCAAGATTTTGGACGACTAGACTCAACTTCGGCCAAGGAGTTGGAAAGTGGGATCCTACAGGCAGTCGGCTCTGATACCAACCTGTGACGCCCCCGGCTTAATCGTGCACTAATCATACACGCAAATGCACACGATCAAGCCTAAGGACTCACTTGAAGATATCACAACACAACTCTAAAACATAAATAAAGTCATACCAGCTTTATATGACAAGCCAGGGGCCTCGAGGGCTCGAATACTTAAGCTCGCGAACAAGCGTCAGCGGAAGCATCAGATATCTGAGTACAGATATGAAACTGAAACAGATAAGCCTCTAGAAAGGTGGGGCAAAACAAAAGCTATGATCAAAAGGCACAGGCCTCCTGCCTGGGACCCTCCGAACCTACTCCTGGTCGTCGACCAGCTCGTAGTAGTAGCCACCCTCGGGGTGGTAGTAGAAGTCATCGGCGGGGGCAGCTGGCTCCGGGGCTCCGTCATCTGGTTGCACCAAACAGATATATGGGGAAAAAGAGGAAGCAAAGCAACCGTGAGTACTCATCCGAAGTACTCAGCAAGCAAGGATCTACACTACATATGCAACATTATCAAGGAAAGGCTGTATATGTGGACTGGGCTGCAGAAATGCCAGAATAGAGAGAAGGCCTATTCCTATCGAAGACTAGCATCTTCAGCGGTCTTGGAGCATTAGAAGAGAGTAGATTAGCATAATGTAAAGTAGTAATAGTAGTTTCATCAACCTCGGCCGGAGATCCTTTCTCGACTCCCTGTGAGAAAGAGATCCCAGAGCACTACTATCCATTTCTCACCAAAAGTATCCAGTTCTAGTTGTATCGATCGGGATACAACTCCGAGCGTCCGTTACCGAGGATCGGCTATGCATAGATTAGTTCTTCCCTGCAGGGGTGCACCAACTTTACCCACCATGCTCGATTAACTCCGGCCGGACACACTTTCCTGGGTCATGCCCGGCCTCCGCCAAACTATACGCCGCAACCCAACCTAGGCTTATCAGAGAGATCAGCATGCCGGACTAAACCTATGCGCCCAGGGGGCTGGGCCCCTCGCCCTGAGCGCTCCTGCATGTTATGTTCACGGCCGAGAGCAGACCTAGCAGCCTCTAGTACAACGGAGGGTGCTTAACGCGGTCCAACCCGGCGCGTGCCGCTCCTTGCTGACGTCCAGTAAGATTCGGCTGATGCCACGACACAGAGTGCCCATAACTGTTCCCACGTGATGGTTAGTGCTATCGGGCCAGAGGCCCACTCAGATCAAATATCCAAACCGTTAGTTAATTAGGAGCGCGCGATAACGAGCAGAGACTCAAGATCGATGTGACCCCGTCGCCCCGTCTCGAGAACTTGCGGCAAGGGCTAAGAATGCCCGGCCACGCCTCGTAATTATCTCACGGGTACTCCTTCTGGTCACCCGACTACACATCAATCGCATCACATGCTCATGCGGGTACCCCTCAAGGCCGACCTGACTTTATCATGGTTCATGGTTAAAGTCTTAGTAACTGTGTGTCCAAACACCTGGGGGAAAACCTGAGGAATCACCCTCGACGGATCCCACATGATGTAGTCATCAAGGTGAACTTAGGAGGAATCACCCTCGAGGTTCACACTTGAGGTGTTGCACGACGGCGTCGTTATCGGAAGTGGTGAAGGAGGAATCACCCTCGATGACCAAGACCGAATAGCTACTCTACAGAGTTAACATCAGAAGTGCTAAACGAGGTATCACCCTCGGCACTCGATAGTAACGCTGCAGTGTCGTACAACTAAGGGGGTGATGTGCGGTGCCGGGGCCTGGTTGTTGAGTCTTCTGATGATCCAACGGGGCAACTTGGGACAAAGTGGGGTCACTAGGGTCTCTAACCAGCCTATACTAAGCAGTTTAGGATAAGCAGGTAAGGTATCAATAGCAGGTTACAATAAACAGGCTATGCATCAGAATAGGTAAAGCAGTAGCAGCAGCAATTCTAATGCAAGCATAAGAGAGAAGAGAATAGGCGATATAGGCATGTTCAAAAGGGGGGTGCTTGCCTGGAAGCTCTGCGGCAAGAGAGGGGCCGTCAGGGGCGTAGTCGATCTCCAGAGCTGCGTCGGCCTTAGGGATTACGTCGGTGTCGGGGTCTACCGAGAGAGAAGAGGGGGGGATTAAAGTTGGTTTTATTAACCGGTGTATATACACTATTCATCTACCGGGAACAGGCTAAAAGTTGCGGGTTCACCTCCGTAGAGGGTCCCGACATGGAAACGGATAGCACGGTTGGATTCGTCTCGTCGTTCTGATCAACTTTCATGTAGAAAGTTTTTCAATCCGAGCTACGGTTTAATTTCTACGGATTTTAAAAGATTTAATCATTTTCTAAATTTAATTAATTTAACAAAAATGAATTATGACATCAGCATGACATGGGGATGATGTCAGCAGTCAACAGGATGGTTGACCAGGTCAAACCTGACCAGTGGGTCCCACATGTCAGCCTTTGTTTCTTAACAAAGTTTATTTTAAACTAAACAGAGATAATTAGGCAGTAGGCCCCACCTGTCAGTCTCTAATTAGAAACTAATTAGGTTTTGTTTATTAAAACATTTTAATAAGTGGATTAAGCGGTGGGTCCCGCACGTCAGCGTCACAGAGACGCCCAGTCAGCAAGTTGACTGGGTCAACCCAGTCAACAGGGCCCCCAGGGCCCACTGGCAGTGAGCCAGGGGTGGGGCCCACGCCCTGCCAGGTCAGCACGGCGCCGCAGTTGCACCGGCGACCTCTTTCGCTGCGGCAGATCGCCGAAGGGGCTCAGGATTCGGCAACGGTGGGTCTTGCGCGACGCGACTTGCATCTATGGACTCGCGAGACTCGCGCGCATCTAGTGGTGGCGGCGGCTGCCCGTAGAACGGCCGGAATCATTGCCGGTGTCGAGGTCCGCGGCCGTGGCATTTCGGCCGAGCTCGGGCGCGCGGTTTTGGGCCGTTTTCGAGCGATCTACGCGGTCTACTGCGGACGCCAGGAGCTCGACGGGCAAGGAGAAAGAGCTCGGGCGGCTCTGCACTGAGCAGTTCGTCGGCATCGGCGGCAACCGGAGCAACCAAACGACGGCGGCTCTGTTCGGGCTTGGAAACGAGCAAAAGAAGGAGGGAGGAGAATTGGAGCTCACCGCAGTGGCTCACGGTGGCCTGTGATAACTTAGTAAGTGCAGACCGGCGGCGAATCGTGGCGGCGGAGCGTCGGGGATCCGAGGAAGAAGAGGAGGTCGGGGCAGCTCCTGGAGGCGTTCAGCGTCGCGTGGCTCGACGGGGAGACGTGGTCGACGGAGACGGTGCGCGTGGACAGCTCGGAGGGACGAGCGGACGCCGGTGGCCGCGGTTTCGTCGGAGGTGCGGCGACAGCGGCGTTCGGGACAGAGGGGAGAGGCGAGCGCGAGCGCTGGAGAGCAACGGAGAGAAGGGGGAAATGGAGGAGGAGGTCCAGGGGGAGTGGACGAGGTCTCCCTTATCCCCTCGGCCGCTCCTGTAGCGTCAGTGGGCATCGCGCTGTCAGCATTTCGCAGGCGCGGCGCGCGGCGACCATGGGCGAGGCGACACGACGAAGGAGAGAGAGGGACGAGAGAGCGATGGGCTGGCTGGACTGGGCCATCAGGCACTGTGCACTTAGGCCCAGTGCACAATGGTCTTTTTCCTTTTTCTTTATTTCTTTTCTATTTTTGCATTTTTCTTTTTCCAGAGATGGTTTTTGAATTAAAAGGGCTGCCAAATGATTTTGCTCAAATGTGAAACTTGGTCACACAAGTACATTGGGATATTCTGCATTGCCACAAAAAGTTTGAGCAATTTTGGAATTCATTTGGATTTTCCAAAAAATGGAAATGGCATTAGTAATGCTGATTTGGCTCTGTTTTAATTGTTCTGGCCCATTTCAAGTTGATGGTGATGTTGTGTTCCTTAACAACATATGGTTTTGGAATATTTGCTATAAAGTGAACATTTTTCCCACAAGTTTTGAACAACTTTAATTTTCACTTTGAATTTGAATTGATTTTCAGAGAAGGATTTGAATTGAATCTTTAACCATTGTGACTAAGCACTGTAAATGAAGATGACTTGGCATTATTAGCAGAATGTCACAGTGGTTATTACACAGGGGTGTTACACCCTGACCCTTTTGAATTATGCCTAGTCTGCCTTTGTAATTTGGGGGTATGCGGGGATTGGGTCCTTGCCTTCACTCAAGTACTTCTTGTACAACACGTGCTTCTAGTTTCTCCAAACATCCCTGGCCTTCTTCAGTGCAGCATGTTCCACCTGCATTCTCCACTGCTCTGGAACATTGAAGTGATCCATGATCTCCCGAACTGTCCTTTGCCGTGTTTCTGTGTCAGCCTTCCGAAACCCCGGCAGATTAATGTTGAGCCTTGCCTTGCCAACAAATCCACACACACTCCTGAACCTCATGCGTGCTTTATCTGGTTTAATTGGAGCTCAAGACTTTAATCGATGTCGGTTACTTCTTATACACCTTTAGGCTGGTGTGTGGGCTTTCTTGGAGCATTCTTCTATGTCCTGACCTGAAGGGTGATTGCGGCAACTCTATCCTGTTCCATATTACTTGATCCCTGACCATCTGCTGGAGACCTAGGGTTGTCAGACTCAGATGAAGATACATCGCCTGAAGCATGAGTGTTGTCGCTGCTACTCGGCATCTACAGAGAACACATGCGAAACTCGGGAAAGGAGGATAAGCATAAAACTAACAACTTGGTAGCAAGCTGTCTAAACATGTCATGCAATAATTTTGAAAATGTACGGCTAATTTATTAACTTTGTGTGACTCGGGCGCCCATGATCTGTAAATCGACAATAACTAATTGGAACAAATACAACTTATATGTACTAGTTAGGAAGGTAGATAATGAACATATATACGCTCTCCATTATTTTATAGCCAATTTGTGAACATACCTAACGAAATAGGAAGAGGGATTGCAAGGAAATATGCCTCACCACGATGGAGAGCAGTAACTAACAAGTTTTTGTGCAAACCTGGCAGGACCATAGGAGAGGCGAGGGTTACAGGATCGATATGCTCGAGGGTGGCTGGCGAGCAAACAAAGACGGCGAGGTGCGAGCAGCCGCGGGTTGGGAATGGCAATGGAGGTAGGGTTGACGCTAAAGAGCGGGCACACGGCCGGGTTGAGCACGCCGGTGCCGGAGAGGGTTATGGTGTGGATCTGGGGGAGGCGGGAGCTAGCGATGGAGATTGGGTGGAATATGCGGATTATTGAGTGAAACGGGGGTGGGCGGTGGGGGGATGTTGGTGGCTTCGGTGAAAAAAGTGAAAATAGATCACTGGTCACCGCGTGGAAATGCCTATGCAAATGGTTGCCTCTAAGCGCCCGTGTGCACAAAGAACATAATTTCGTTTGAAATGAAGACATGCTAATTTAGAAATGAAGACGTGAGTTCATCGTTTCGCCTTGAATTTTTTCCACGGTAAGCAATCACCATTATACCCTAGGTTGGATTTTCTGGCACACTTCAGGCCTTGTTTGATATATTAAAGCCATTTTTTGCATTTACCATGCATTTAGTGCATACATATCAAATCCTAGCCGCAACTGCATGTGCTGATGAAAGGGATGAGGATTGCCGTTCGATCTGGGATCATCCAACGATGCAGATGTATGAACGGTGGGGTTTGGGTTTTGGCCAATCAAAATGCATGACTCACATCGCGCGCGCAGTAGGGGCATCAGCCACAGTTTGTTAGGCACACGGCTTTCATGAATGAACCGTGTGCTATTTGAAAACATTCACATCAACTAACAACATATTTTTGTTTGAATGAAGATGTGAGTTCATCGTTCCACCTCGAATCTTTTCACGGTAAGCAATCACCATTATACCCTAGGTTTGATTTTCTGGCGCATTTCAGGTCTCGTTTGCTATATTTAAGCCATTCTTGCATTTACCATGCATTTAGTGCACACACACACACACACATATATATATATATATATATATATATATATAAACCGTGTCGCAACTATATGTGGGTTTTAGCAAAATCATTTGTGTGAAGCTTTGTGAATTTTCATTCATTGTCCAAGAAACGGGGAGAATTTTTAAACATTTCGGCTAAGAGGTGCGGCCACCGGCGTAGGCCTTGTTGGTATTTTAATTACAGGAAATGCATATAGAGTCCGAAAATCATGAAAGTCGGTGTGTCACCGTGGCATGCTCTCGCGACCCCATGGAATTTTTTTGGTAAAGTTTGGCACAAGTTTTGATGATCGCTCCTTGGAAACCGGAGCATCTCACAAGAAGGACCATAGTTTCCAAAAGGAGACACGGCAATTCAGACTCCAATCGTCGGTGACTTCATCGTTCCGCCTAAAAAAAATCCACGGTAAGCCATCACCAATATACCTTAGGTTTGATTTTTCTGGACCATTTAAGGTCTCGCTTGCTATATTTAAGCAATTTTTTGCATTTACCATGCATTTAGTGCATATAAAATCAGAGCTCTACTACAACTACATGTGGGTGTTAGCAAAGAAGGTGTACGAATCATTTGTGTGTCGCTTTGTGAGTTTTCATCCATTATCCGAGAAGCGGGGAGAATTTTCAAACACTTTGGCTGCGAGGTGCGGCCACCGGCGTAGGCCTTGTTGGTATTTTAGTTACATGAAATGAAGATGGAGTCCGAAAATCATGAAAATCGGTGAGTCACCGTCGCGTGCTCTCACGGCCCCGTGGAAAAAATTTGGTAAAGTTTGGCAAAAGTTTTGATGATCGCTCCTTGGAAGCCGGAGCATCTCCTAAGAAGGATCATAGTTTCCAAAAGGAGATGTGGAAATTGAAACTCGAGTGGCCGGTGACTTCATCGTTTCACCTCATAAAAATTTCCATGGTACGCAATCACCATTATACCATGCGGCATTTCAGGTCTCGTTTGCTATATTGAAGCCATTTTTTGCATTTACCATGCTTTTTGTGCATATAAATCAAATCCCAGCCTCAACTGCATGCGCTGATCAAAGGGATGAGGATTGATGTTCGATCTAAGAGCATCCAATGGTGTAGACGTACGATCCGTGGGGTTTGGGTGGCCAATCAGAACGCACGACTCACATCACGCGTGCAGTAGGGGGCATCGGCCATGGTATGGTAGGCACACGGCTTTCATGAATGAACCGTGTGCTATTTGTAAACATTTACATCAACTAACAACATATTTTCGTTTGAATGAAGACGTGAGTTCATCGTTTCGCCTCGAATTTTTTTCCGCGGTAAGCAATCACCATTATACCCCAGGTATGATTTTCTGGCGCATTTTAGGTCTCGTTTGCTATACTTAAGCCATTTTTTGCATTTGCCATGCATTTACTACATACATATCAAAACCATGCCGCAACTACATGTGGGTGTTAGCAAGATTATTTATGTGTCGCTTTGTGATACGTCTCCAACGTATCTATAATTTTTTATTGTTCCATGCTATTATATTATCTGTTTTGGATGTTTTATATGCATTAATATGTTATTTTATATTATTTTTGGGACTAACCTATGAACTTAGAGCCCAGTGCCAGTTTCTATTTTGTCCTTGTTTTTGAGTTTCGCAGAAAAGGAATACCAAACGGAATAAAACTTTCATGGTGATTTTTCTTGGACCAAAAGGAAACCAGGAGACTTGGAGATGAAGTCGGAGGAGCCACGAGGCGGCCACAAGGACGGAGGGTGCGCCCAGGGGGGTAGGGCGCGCCCCCCACCCTTGTGGGCCCCTCGTGCACCTCCTGACCTAATTCTTTCGCCTATATATACTCATATATCCCCAAACCAATAGAGGCATCCACGAAAAGACTTTTCCACCACCACAACCTTCTGTACCAATGAGATCCCATCTAGGGACCTTTTCCGGCACCCTGCCGGAGGGGGGTTCGATCACGGAGGGCTTCTACATCAACATCATTTCCCTTCCGATGAAGCGTGAGTAGTTTACCACAGACCTACGGGTCCATAGCTAGTAGCTAGATGGATTCTTCTCTCTCTTTGATTCTCAATACCATGTTCTCCTCGATGTTCTTGGAGATCTATCCGATGTAATAATTTTTTGCGGTGTGTTTGCCGAGATCCGATGAATTGTGGATTTATGATCAGCTTATCTATGAATATTATTTCAATCTTCTCTCAATTCTTATATGCATGATTTGATATCTTTGTAATTCTCTTCGAACTATCGGTTTGGTTTGGCCAACTAGATTGGTTTTTCTTGCAATGAGAGAAGAGCTTAGCTTTGGGTTCAATCTTCCGATGTCCTTTCCAGTAACAGTACGGGTAGCAAGGCATGTATTGTATTGTTGCCATCGAGGATAAAAAGATGGGGTTTTCATCATATTGCTTGAGTTAATTCCTCTTCATCATGTCATCTTACTTAATGCGTTACTCCGTTCTTTATGAACTTGATACTCTAGATGCATGCTGGATAGTGGTCGATATGTGGAGTAATAGTAGTAGATGCAGAATCGTTTTGGTCTACTTGACACGGACGTGATACCTATATTCATGATCATTGCCTTAAATATCGTCATAATTTTGCGCTTTTCTATCAATTGCTCGGCAGTAATTTCTTCACCCACCGTATTATTTTCTATCTTGAGAGAAGCCTCTAGTGAAACCTATGGCCCCCGGGTCTATTTTCCATCATATAATCTTCTACATTTCATCATACAAGTTTCCGATCTACTATTTTGCAATCTTTTACTTTCCAATCTATAAAACAAAAATACCAAAAATATTTACTTTATCGTTTATCTATCTCTATCAGATCTCAATTTTGCAAATAATCGTGAAGGGATTGACAACTCCTTTATCTTGTTGGGTGCAAGTTGTTTGATTATTTGTGCAGGTATTCGGTGATTTGTGCGTTGTCTCCTACTAGATTGATACCTTGGTTCTCAAACTGAGGGAAATACTTATCTCTACTTTGCTGCATCGCCCTTTCCTCTTCGAGGGTAAAAACCAACGCAAGCTCAAGAAGTAGCAGGAAGAATTTCTGCCGCCGTTGCTGGGGAGATCTACGCCAAGTCAAGACATACCAAGTACCCATCATAAACTCTCATCTCTTGCATTAGATTATTCTCCATTCGCCTCTCATTTTCCTCTCCCCCAATTCTAAAACGATTTTCGAAAAGATTTGCATTTTTCTTCGTCCCTCTCTTTGACTTTTCTTCGTCCCTCTTCCATTCGTCTTCTTCGTCTGCTTTTTGCTTGATTTGTTTGCTGCCACCATGTCTGAATCTGGGGAGGTTATCGTTGAAAATCTTGAGGAAAAGCTTGAATCTTGTTCGTTGGATCATGAAACTGAAACTCCTCCTAATTACAAAACAAAAATCTTTCGTGTGGGGGACGGTAATATTATTGGAAAAAGTGTTATTCAAGAATTCTTTGATTGTACAGGATCTATGCCTATTAATAAACGATATATTCTTCTCGATACAAATTGTTATGCGGATGCCATTGTTATGCTCATTGAGAAATTAGAAAGGAAATTTGTGCATATTCATCCGGCTTTGCAAAAGGTGTTTTATGAACTTCCCAATATTAATCATCCTATAGCTAAAAAGATTGCCACCATTATCCTTATGCGTGAATTTGATTTTATAATACAAGAAGCTAGGGATATTTTTGCTTTCTATAAAAAGGATGTTGAACACCCTCCAATTGAAGATATCCTCCATGATAAAGAAACTATGCGTAGTTTGGAATCTAGGGACTATCAATCTTATAGTGAAAATCTTAGGAGGAGAGTTCCTTATTCAGAAATCTCTCAATCTTTGTACCTAGAGGATTTTGAGGAGTTTGATTGGATTACAAGGGGAATTTATGTAGGATTTGTTAGGGATTGGTTGAATAAAATGATGAAGGAACCCATTAGAAACGAGATACGTGTTTTATATGATGATATATATGGTGATGATCCTGATTATGGGTCTATGAATGTTAAAATTACCAACCAAAGTCCTTTTCATGATTTAAGTTCTTCTACTAGGAGGGAAATAAAGAAAAGAATAGATTTATTAAGATGAGTTTTGGAGGATTTGATGAGAAAAGAATTGCATACCAAAGATAACAATACCTAGATCTATTCGTGTTTTTATGCCTAGCTAAGGGCGTTAAACAATAGCGCTTGTTGGGAGGCAACCCAATTTTTTTTTTGTTCTGTTTTGCAATAAATAATTCATCTAGCCTCTGGTTAGATGTGGTTTTATGTTTTAATTAGTGTTTGTGCCAAGTAAAACCTTTGGGATGGCTTACGGTGATAGTTGATTTGATCTTGCTGAAAAACAGAAACTTTAGCATCCAATCACAGAATTTTAATAATTCACTGGAGAGTTTAAAACCCCTGAATTTTTTATACGAGATTTATATACAAATTTCTCAGGTTTTCCTAATTTTTCAGAATTTTTGGAGTTACAGAAGTATTCGAAGTTCTCTGATTATTTCAGACTGTTCTGTTTTTGACAGATTCTGTTTTCTATGTGTTGTTTGCTTATTTTGATGAATCTATGGGTTGTATCGGGGGGTATGAACCTTGGAAAAGTTGGAATACAGTAGATATTACACCAATCTATACTTCTAATGGAGCAGTTGGTAGCCTGGTACTCCGGTTTTATTTTCGTCAGGTTTTATTTCCTCCCACCTCCGACCACCCCTCCCACTGATTTTTCTCTTTCTCACTAAAAAACCAAATCAGGAGATCTTGTTTCCTGCTTGCTTTGGCAGGTGTTGATTCATTTTAATCATGTAAATAATAGGTATTTAAGAATTTAGAAATCGCACCATATATCATATATGTTAGATCACCTTCCTAAAATATTGACATGATATTTTTCTCGATAACCTTCCAAAACAAAATGAGATATTTCTCAATAATAAATCATTAATCCCCGCACACTATGCCATTTATTATTATCATTATCTCTACTATTAATAGAGAATCACAAGTTTCCTAACATAACAAAAATAATATATCTTTTTCTTATGGGTGTACGCATCCGTGCGCCCCCACGGAGTGACGCCGTGCGCGACACCATGAAGGATGCCATTGCCGGGCATGATGTCGGGGCAATACTCAGGAATGCTACGGCGTGCATCACAGCGTCGAGGATGGCCGTGGCGGAAGGCGGGTCATCAAACCGCCACGTACATTCGGTCGTGGACGCGGTCATATTATATTTCTTTTCAGTCAACAGAGAGCTAGACATGCTACATTATGAAATCAAGTGTGACCACTCAAATGTTATGAAATTTGTTAAAAAATTATGCTACAATACTCGGTAGTCATCATCGTTCGTAATAGCCATTCATGCAAAAATATTCTAGAAATTGAGCTCAGAATCAATTTGGAAAGCAAACCTTTAATGCAATTAATTAGCTAGCGAGTTAATTACGTATGCTCTTAATTAGGTCTATTTAAATAGGAATTATTTTTCGCACCGAATCAGTTTGGAAACCGAGTGATTATTGCAATTAATTAATTAGGTAGACACTTCATTATGCCTACACATAATTAGAAGTAAGGATTTTTTTCCAATTAGGAAGATAACTAATTGATTTGGTTGGCTGTTAAGTAGGCATGAAGAGAATTAGGTAGGCATTTAATTATTTGTGTAATCTCTACTCGTAAAGTCTCAGTATGTAGGTCGTCCACTCGTTTCATTCGTCCTCACCCCTCCCCATCGATCGATAGATGCCCTCCCACCGATTTTTCTTTCGCCGACCACCACCACCGGTTTTCATCTCCAGCCCCACCTGTTTTCTATCCATCTCACACCTTTGTTGCCCAAAAAACCAAATGTTCCATATACAAAAGCAACGATATCCTTCTGCAAACATATACAACAACACTTTCCATATAAACCAGCCTCTTCTTTCGAAGGAAAGAAATCAGGACGCGTTCGTCACCCCTTCTTTGAAAGGAAAGAAATCAGGACACTAGCGAACCAACCAGGACGCGCAATCCGATTTGATTCGATCTACTAGAGCCACCATATAAACTAGCCTCCCCACAATAGAACACCACTCCACAACCCTAATCTCCCCAAGTTCCTTCCACCTCAAGCGGTCTAGGCTAGCGGCGGCGCGCAGGCTCCCCCACTCAACCATCTCTGACGTCCCCTTGGCTCGTCTCCCTCGTAGCCAAGCCTTCTATGAGGCTTCGACTCTCCTGTATGGTCATGTGGATGCATCTAGGCCGTCGTCGACCTGCCCTGTGAGGCTGTGCCGTGGTCTCCGTCGTTGTTGCGTCTTGAGCATGGTTGTGCCAAAGATGTCCTCCTATCCGTCGAGGATGCGTCCTCCTGCTGCCCTGTCACACGGTGGCGGTGGCCACCGAGGTGACGTTGGTCATGGCTGCTCTCCTTCCCTTGTGTTGTGTGAGGCATGGGCCTGTAGATCCCTTCTCCACTGACCAGAGCTTGAATCACTTTTCCTGTGCTATATGTATTTATCATGGATCTTATCAAGATTTCAGATCTAGATGCATGTATCCCGTGCTAGATGTATTTGTGATGGATCTTGTCTACTACCAGATCTGGATGTGTACGCTTGTTTGAGAAGATTTGTTGATGCATGCTTGCTCGGTGTTCGTTGCCCATGTGTAAATGTGTGGATGATCTGGTATGTATGCGTGTGAACATGTATTTTTATTTTTACTTTTTAGAGCTTATTTTTTGCATGGTTTAGAGCTTAATTCATGGCTTGTACATAGTTCTATATAGAACAGGTACGAATTTGCAAAAAGGAGGAAGACGACGTAGCTAAACTTTGTACAAATGTTTATTCTTGGGCTTTCGGGCTGGGCCTCGTACTTCAGGCTTTCCTGTCGGGCCGGGCTCGGGCTTGAACTTAGTGAAAAAAACTAGATTTTGGGTCGGGCTAGGGCTTCATATTTGCACCTTGGGCTTGGCCCGAGAAATGCCTAGGTTTAACTGGAGGTACATGTGATTCTGCTCCTGACTCCGCCACATACAACGACGAGGACGTCGCCACCCTCTCGGACGTCAACGAGGACACCCTCCCTCATCCCCAAATGACTGGGGAGTGGGGATTGGCATCAATAACCGCAATATAACACAAGGTTACAATGAAGGATTTATTGTCGATATATCAGAAGTTGCCATGGGCATCTGTGTGATGACCTAGAAGTACTATGAAAGAAACCTAGAATCCAATCTTATCTTTAACTGTTGGGAATCCTTGTGCGGTTGTGCCTAGATACCTCTAAATGCATCTATTGCTATATCTCTCAATACTCAATACCACTATTCTTGGTGAATCAGAGCCAGTGTTATGTGTGTTTTTGTTTGAACCGAACCAGCGATTTATTCGAACTTATATTGTTTCTTTTATATGATTGTTCTTGCTGGCTCTTTCAGTGAAGTTTTGTACTAGCCAATCAAGAGCGGACCGACCAACAGTGTACCATGTCTTTGTTCCAGATTTATTATGAGGATGGATTGAGTGGGAGTTGAGAATCTTAGAATTCCCAGATTTGAGTACAAGTGTAAATTGGGCAAAATTGTGTTGTCTCCTATGTACCACAGAGTAATTTTGCTTTTATCCTGCAAATTTTAGTCGTGCTAGATATGTTGAGGACAGTAATTTTTTTACCCATAATCTCACCAATTACAGAGCACATGTTCTCATTTCTATGTACTCATCAGTGTCTTGCATGTTCAACATATCCTACTTTTACAATCCTCATCTAAGCCAATTCCTAACAGATAGGAAGAGGAGGCTACAAATCCTACGGAATGTAGTTGTCTCAAAAGACTGAATAGAAAACAATGAGACCAGATAATTGCTGCTAAATAAGTGATACAAACAGAGTTTGGTAGTTGTGTGATAACTCATTCAAACATATTCTAGCAAAATGGAAAGAAAAGTACTAAAAAGTGTGCCATGACCCTATAGTTTCTCATGATGTGTGTCAGTTTGGCGACATGACTGATAAATGTGTCCTTTCTTATTTTCTTTGAAGTGAAACATTATGCTTTTCCATATGAAACTCTAAGAATATGTATATACTTTTGATTTGCGGATCAGATTTATGGTCAAGACAAGCCCAGTTGAAATGAAGTTGAGCAACAATCTGGGCTTAACATCTCACACTTTGTTAGCTAGCTACTGTTGAATCTTTAATGTTTGAAATCTTTTCCACTTCAGCTTAAGCGATGGGAATGAAATAAGTGTAAACTTAAGTAATCTTCCTATGCTGCACAAGATGCATATATATACGCAGTGAAGTCGTCACAGGATTTGAGAAAGGTAAAGCTTGGGACGTCGTGTGGCTTTACAAACACAACAACGATGTGATAGGAAGGAGCTGAAGTTAAAGTCGAGGCACAAGAATTGCGCAGAGGATGAACCAGGTGAAATCATCATGGTTTGTAGTATTTTTACGGAACTTCTCTCCATTCCTCTTATCTTGCATGCTAGCACATATACCCGACATTCTCGTAGATTCAATGGCACATTTTTTTGGGCATGCAACAAAGGTGATCGCCCACCTAAAATTGTATTAACATTTTATTTTTGAAATTGTTACAGTTGGTTTACAAGGGATTGAAGCCGGGGATCACACATCAGGTTCAAGCAACAGAATCACACAGAGGTTTAGGGGGAGGGGAGATCAACACGATGGGGGGCTCTAACCATCGAAGACGTAGGTGGTCAACTATCGTGTGATGTAGCTCAACGTTGGTGGAACGCACGGTGTCAAAGACCATGCTGTTCCGAGACTTCTAAATTCACCACAAGATCGCGCCGACCACTGAGCTATGAAGTGCAACATCCCATGGACGGTGGCACGAGGAGGAGGCACTCTAGGAATCTTTGAGGTGTTCAAAGTGTGGGAAGCGACTATGGCTATACATCGATCTGGGAGGCGTGGGCATTTGAATAACAGGTCTGCCAGACGAGACACGTAATTTCCTTTTGTCAGATCGAAGGCCCCATTCATAGCTTGAATATGATGCTCTATTCAAAGGAAAATAATATGACAAGCAGGGCTGTGCACAAACTCTTCGAGTACTATAAAGCATCCATGAGAATGCAATTACCTCCTATTAGGATAATTTTGTCAGATCGATGATAGATAGTATTGCTCGTGCATTGCAGTACACTGCACTCGGATGATTTTGTCGACAAAAAATTTGAAGCTCCTTGATTTGTCAAGAGGATTTGTGCAAAAAAGTATGTACGTCTTAAAGTTTTGCATCTCAATTTTAGTACTTGTATTGAACAAGGGGAAGCTTCAAATTCGCTTCGGAGATGGAACTTATCAATATAGAAAAGTAACACATAGACCAAATCAAATCTGGTTGGAGAAGCCGATTGTACCTTCTTCCGGGGTGTCCAAATAGATGACTAATGTTGACGATGTGATTCACTTGCCTTGTTTTTAAAGAACACATGTGCAACACAACAATGCAAAGAGAATCTCATGGAGTTGGGAGAATAAGACATATTTGTGCAGTTGAAGGAGCACACGAAAGTAGATATGTTGGAGAGGGTGGAAATTGAAATGCATGCTTGGAGAAACATATATAGAGGAAAGCAAGAGATAGACAAGAAGTACATGTGACAACATAGTCTTAAGCATGGGATGTACACACTTCATATAATAATATTTTTTATATGTTTCCATAGATTAGTTTGTTGTTTCAGGGCAACACACACCATTCAACAAGATTTAGCTTCCTTGGATTAGGAATAGATCAGGAAGGTGATGTGGTCGGGTTGTTTTTTAACCTTTGGAGACACAAAACAACAACATGGAAGCTACATGCGGAGTCAAGAGGCAATAGATTGAGAGGATGAATGATATATGGACAAAGAAGATGATGGACGACAAGTTCAGCAAGAAAGACCGGCTGGAGGGGTGCTTGTTGTTTGTAAGAATAGAGAGAAGATGGTGCTTGCATTTCTGTTGTGGTTGAACATTTCATGCGATATGCTTGCTCATAGGGAGGAAAATGAGAATTGGTTACAAATTTATTTGTTGGTCCGTGGCAACGCACGGGCAGTCTACTAGTATAAATAAAGAATGAGTTCACAACAGTACCAAAGTGGTGATTTATTTTCTTATACTAACGGAGCTTATGAGATTTTCTGTTGAGTTTTGTGTTGTGAAGTTTTCAAGTTTTGAGTAAGGATTTGATGGACTATGGAATAAGGAGCGGCAAGAGCCTAAGCTTGGGGATGCCCAAGGCACCCCAAGGTAATATTCAAGGACAACCAAGAGCCTAAGCTTGGGGATGCCCCGGAAGGCATCCCCTCTTTCGTTTTCGTCTATCGGTAACTTTACTTGAGGCTATATTTTTATTCAACACATGATATGTGTTTTGCTTGGAGCATCTTGTATAATTTGAGTATTTGCTTTTTAGTTTGCCACAATCATCCTTGCTGTACACACCTTGTGAGAGGGACACGCATGAATCGTGATTTATTAGAATACTCTTTGTGCTTCACTTATATCTTTTGAGCTAGGCAATTTTGCTCTAGTGCTTCACTTATATCTTTTTAGAGCACGGTGGTGGCTTTATTTTGTAGAAATTATTGAACTCTCATGCTTCACTTATATTATTTTGAGAGTCTATAAACAGCAGGGTAATTTGCTTTGGTTATAAATTTAGTCCTAATATGATAGGCATCCTAGAGGGATATAATAAAAACTTTCATATAAAGTGCATTGAATACTATGAGAAGTTTGATTCCTTATGATTGTTTTGAGATATAAATATGGAGATATTAGCGTCATGCTAGTGAGTAATTGTGAATTTGAGAAATACTTGTGTTAAGGTTTGTGAGTCCCGTAGCACGCACGTATGGTGAACTGTTATGTAACGAAGTTGGAGCATGAGATATTTTTTGATTGTCTTCCTTATGAGTGGCGGTCGGGGACGAGCGATGGTCTTTTCCTACCAATCTATCCCCCTAGGAGCATGCGCATAGTACTTTGTTTCGATGACTAATAGATTTTTGCAAAAATTATGTGAGTTCTTTATGACTAATGTTGAGTCCATGGATTATACGCACTCTCACCCTTCCACCATTGCTAGCCTCTCTTGTACCGCGCAACTTTCGCCGGTACCATACACCCAATATATACCTTCCTCAAAACAGCCACCATACCTACCTATTATGGCATTTTCATAGCCATTTCGAGATATATTGCCATGCAACTTTCCACCGTTCCGTTTACTATGACACGCATCATCATTGTCATATTGCTTTGCATGATCATGTAGTTGACACCGTATTTGTGGCAAAGCGACCGTTCATAATTTTTTCATACATGTCACTCTTGATTCATTGCACATCCCGGTACACCGCCGAAGGCATTCATATAGAGTCATATTTTGTTCTAGTATCGAGTTGTAATTTTTTTTGAGTTGTAAGTAAATAGAAGTATGATGATCTTCATTATTAGAGCATTATCCCATGTGAGGAAATAAAAACAGAGGCCAAAGAAGCCAAAGAAAAAAAAGGGGAAAAGAGAAAAAAAAAGAAGAAAGAAAAAAAAGAGGAAAAGAAAAAATGAGAGAAAAAGAGAGAAGGGGCAATGTTACTATCCTTTTTCCATACTTGTGCTTCAAAGTAGCACCATGATCTTCATGATAGAGAGTCTCCTATGTTGTCACTTTCATATACTAGTGGGAATTTTTCATTATAGAACTTGGCTTGTATATTCCAACGATGGGCTTCCTCAAATTGCCCTAGGTCTTCATGAGCAAGCAAGTTGGATGCACACCCACTTAGTTTTCTTTTTGAGCTTTCATACACTTATAGCTCTAGTGCATCCGTTGCATGGCAATCCCTACTCACTCACATTGATATCTATTGATGGGCATCTCCATAGCCCGTTGATATGCCTAGTTGATGTGAGACTATCTCCCTCTTTTTGTCTTCTCCACAACCACCATATTCTATTCCACCTATAGTGCTATGTCCATGCCTCATGCTCATGTATTGCGTGAAAGTTGAAAAGGTTTGATAACATCAAAAGTATGAAACAATTGCTTGGCTTGTCATCGGGGTTGTGCATGATTTGAGTATTTTGTGTGATGAAGCTGGAGCATAGCCAGACTATATGATTTTGTAGGGATAAGCTTTCTTTGGCCATGTTATTTTGAGAAGACATAATTGCCTTGTTAGTATGCTTGAAGTATTATTGTTTTTATGTCAATATTAAACTTTTGTTTTGAATCTTATGGATCTGAACATTCATGCCACAATAAAGAAAATTACATGGATAAATATGTTAGGTAGCATTCCAAATCAAAAATTCTGTTTTTATCATTTGCCTACTCAAGGACGAGCAGGAATTAAGCTTGGGGATGCTTGATACGTCTCCAACGTATCTACAATTTTTTATTGTTCCATGCTATTATATTATCTATTTTGGATGTTTTATATGCATTAATATGCTATTTTATATTATTTTTGGGACTAACCTATTAACCTAGAGCCCAGTGCCAGTTTCTGTTTTTCTTTGTTTTTGAGTTTCGCATAAAAGGAATACCAAACGGAGTCCAAACGGAATAAAACTTTCGCGATGATTTTTCTTGGACCAGAAGGAAACCAGGAGACTTGGAGATGAATTCGAAGGAGCCACGAGGCGGCCACAAGGACAGAGGGCGTGCCCAGGGGGGTAGGGCGTGCCCCCCACCCTTGTGGGCCCCTCGTGCACCTCCTGACCTAATTCTTTCACCTATATATACTCATATATCCCCAAACCAACAGAGGCATCCACGAAAAGACTTTTCCACCGCCGCAACCTTTTGTACCCATGAGATCCCACCTAGGGACCTTTTTCGGAACCCTGTCGGAGGGGGATTCGATCACGGAGGGCTTCTACATCAACACCATTGCCCTTCCGATGAAGCGTGAGTAGTTTACCAAAGACCTACGGGTCCATAGCTAGTAGCTAGATGGCTTCTTCTCTCTCTTTGATTCTCAATACCATGTTCTCCTCGATGTTCTTGGAGATCTATTCAATGTAATACTTTTTTGTGGTGTGTTTGCCGAGATCCGATGAATTGTGGATTTATGATCAGCTTATCTATGAATATTATTTGAATCTTCTCGGAATTCTTATATGCATGATTTGATATCTTTGTAATTCTCTTCGAACTATCGGTTTGGTTTGGCCAACTAGATTGGTTTTTCTTGCAATGAGAGAAGTGCTTAGCTTTAGGTTCAATCTTGCAGTGTCCTTTCCCAGTGACAGTAGGGGCAGCAAGGCACGTATTGTATTTTTGCCATCGAGGATAAAAAGATGGGGTTTTCATCATATTGCTTGAGTTAATTCCTCTACATCATGTCATCTTACTTAATGCGTTACTCCGTTCTTTATGAACTTAATACTCTAGATGCATGCTGGATAGCGGTCGATGTGTGGAGTAATAGTAGTAGATGCAGAATCGTTTCGGTCTACTTGACACGGACGTGATGCCTATATTCATGATCATTGCCTTAGATATCGTCATAACTTTGCGCTTTTCTATCAATTGCTCGGCAGTAATTTCTTCACCCACCGTATTATTTTCTATCTTGAGAGAAGCCTCTAGTGAAACCTATGGCCCCCGGGTCTATTTTCCATCATATAATCTTCTACTTTTCATCATACAAGTTTCCGATCTACTATTTTGCAATCTTTTACTTTCCAATCTATAAAACAAAAATACCAAAAATATTTACTTTATCGTTTATCTATCTCTATCAGATCTCACTTTTGCAAATAACCATGAAGGGATTGACAACCCCTTTATCACGTTGGGTGCAAGTTGTTCGATTGTTTGTGCAGGTATTCGGTGATTTGTGTGTTGTCTCCTACTGGATTGATACCTTGGTTCTCAAACTGAGGGAAATACTTATCTCTACTTTGCTGCATCACCCTTTCCTCTTCAAGGGAAAAACCAACGCAAGCTCAAGAAGTAGCACTTTGCGAGTTTTCATTCATTGTCCGATAAACAGGGAGAATTTTCAAACATTTCTGCCATGAGGTGCGGCCACCAACGTAGGCTTGTTGGTATTTTAATTACAGGAAATGCATATAGAGTCCAAAAATCACGAACATTGGTGTGTCACCCTGGTGTGCTCTCACGACCCCATGGAAATTTTTTGGTAAAGTTTGGCACAAGTTTTGATGATCGCTCCATGGAAACCGGAGCATCTCACAAGAAGGATCATAGTTTCCAAAAGAAGATGCAACAATTCGGACTCTAATCGCCGGTGACTTCATCTTTCCGCCTCGAATTTTTTTTCCACGGTAAGCAATCACCAATACACACTAGGTTTGATTTTCTGGCCCATTCTAGGTCTCGTTTGCTATATTTAAGCCATTTTTTGCATTTACCATGCATTTAGTGCATATAAAATGAAAACCCTACTACAACTACATGTGGGTGTTAGCAAAGAAGGTGTACAAATCATTTGTGTGTCGCTTTGCGAGTTTTCATTCATTGTCCGAGAAGCAGGGAGAATTTTCAAATATTTTGGCTGCGAGTTGCGGCCACCGGCGTAGGCCTTGTTGGTATTTTAATTATAGGAAATGCAGATGGAGTCCGAAAATCATGAAAATCGATGTTTCACCGTGGCGTTCTCTCACGACCCCGTGGAAATTTTTTGGTAAAGTTTGGCACAAGTTTTGATGATCTCTCCTTGGAAACTGAAGCATCTCACAAGAAGGATCATAGTTTCCAAAAGGAGACGTGGCAATTCAAACTCCAGTGGTCGGTGACTTCATCGTTTCGCCTCATAAAAATTTCCACGGTACGCTATAACCATTGTACCACAAGTTTGATTTTCTAGCATATTTCAGGTCTCGTTTCCTATATTTAAGCCATTTTTGCATTTACAGTGCATTTTGTGCACATCAATAAAATCCCAACCACAACTGCATGTGCTGATGAAAGGGATGAGGATTGTCGTTCGATCCGGGAGTATCCAACGGTGCAGACGTACGATCCGTGGGGTTTGGGTTCTAGCCAATCAGAACGCATGACTCACATTGCGCGCGCAGTAGGGGGCATCAGCCATGGTTTGGTCAGCACATGGCTTTCATGAATGTACCATGTGCTATTCGCAAACAAGATTGCATATGTTATGTTCATACATACTGAGTGAGATCAATTGAGTGTGCTAACTCTATGGTATATAATCATAAATAGTTCAAATTCATTGCCTGGGCTGACACCATATCAAGGTCAACATATTAACCGTTCTTAGATCAACAGAAGGCCAGGCATAACTCACAAATTCAGTACACACGACAGTTCTAAATTGAATGAATTAAGTTGCAGAATAGGCATAAAAAATAGTGTTACGTCTTAATTCCCATGTGCATGGGGGAACTAGGATCATTAGGTTGACCCCAAATGAACTTAGGTTTTTTGATGATTTCAAGCCTCTCTGTTTGGCTGGTGCGTGATCCCTTGACCGGCAACTCGCAAATTCATCGTACTCATCCTCATAAGCAACATCCTCGACGCCTAGTACCCTCCTCTTCCCATGCATCACTACATGGTAGTTCTTATGCAAGGGGACTTTCACATAGAAAATCTGGGTAGCATCACTGGCAAGAATGAACGGGTCCATGTGATATGCCATCTTTGACATGTTAACACAGGTCTTCCTGTAATCATCAACCTTTACCTGACTAAGAGGGATCCATGTGCACCTAAATAATGCCACCTTAACTTTCACATAGTTAAGCTCCCAAATCTCTTTGATGGTTCCATAGTATACCCTTTTATCAGCTTCATCTACAATCATGCATTCTACTCGAACAGAGCTATTCTGATATGAGGTATTCTCATTATGTTCCTCAATGAAGAACATGTAGTCATTTATGTCATGCGCTTGGTACATCAATACTGTAGGTGATGGCTTTTGTGCCAACCACGTAGCAATGTCATCCATGGATCCGCATGCCAAATGATTATTCAGCCATTTGGTGTAGTCCTTACTGTGCTCCTTCATCTCGACATCTAATGGATGCATCATGGGTAAGAAGCTTCGTCGTATCACCTCCAAGTGTCCGTTAGCATAAGCGTTGAGAGCTCAGCTGTTAGCAGTACCGTCAAATGGGCTTTGTCAGTCAAATCTCTGAGTGCAATGTTTTGCGTGCCAGCAAGGACCGGCTTACTAGCCAGCCTTCCCTCATGGCGAGAGAGGGGCAAACCTATAGGTTTTTGTTTCATGTATTCGGTGCAAAACTCAACCACCTCCTCCGTGATATAACCTTGTAGGATGCTTGCCTCTGGATGGCTTCGGTTCCGACAATAGCGCTTCAATATTCCCATGACCAGCTTGAAGGGATACATGTTACGAAGAAACACAGGACCACAATATTTTATCTCATCGATAAGGTGCATAGTGAGATGGACCATGACATCAAAGAATGACGGTGGGAAAAACATCTCTTGGCTGGACAATATTCTTGCAATATCCTCTTGCATAGAATCCAACTCTTCAAGATCTACCACTTTCTGCCATAGTTTGTTGAAGAAATCATAGAGATCAATGAGTGTGTTTCTTATATCTGTGTCCATCATATTTCTAATGGCCACCGGGAGGATTTGTGTCAACATTACGTGGCAATCATGTGACTTCATGTGTGACAACTTCATTTTACCTGAGCTCACATCCATGAGGCTTTTGATGTTTACGGAGTAGGAAGAGGGTGTCTTAACTGACAACAAATAGTCGAAGAACTCTTTTGCTTCTTTTGTACTGAAATTGTAACTCTGGCGAGCGTGGAGGAGTTTGTTATCATCGCCTGCTTCATTCTTGCATTTTTTATTGATCACCAAGCATATCGAGTTGTGCACTGTCACCATCCTTTGTTTTACCTTTAATATTGAGCAGAGTACCAAGGATGCTTTCACATACGTTCTTCTCTACGTGCATGACATCAATGCAGTGACGTACACGTAGAATCTCCTAGTAAGGTAATTCCCAGAACACCGATTTCTTCTTAAACACTTGATCCCTGGGTGTTTATTTCACCGTCAAAGCGTGCTTCTTGCGAAGCATGACTTTAATTTGCTTAGCCATGCTGTGGACCAACTTCCCAGGATAAGGTCTTGGGCCCAAACCTACCTCTGCCATACCATCAAATTTGGCTTTCATCTTTCGGTATGGGTGATCTTTCCGTAAGAACCTATGATGACGCAAATACACGGTTTTGTGCGAGTTGGGAAGAAATATGCTCGCTGTCCTATCCATGCATTGACACACCCTACATCTCCCCTTGTTTTCTGCCTCGATGTGTTGCCTAATGCCGGCATATCTTGAATGGTGTGTAGTAGCATTGCATGTAGATCGAAAAACTCCTTTTTGTAAGCATCATAACATTTTACAATAGGCTCTTTTACCCACAATGTCAGCAGTTCTTCTACCAGTAGCTGAAAGTAAATGTTAATGTCATTTCCAGGTTGCTTCGGGCCTTGGATAATCATTGACATCATGATGTATTTTTTCTTTATACACAACCAAGGAGCAAGGTTATATATGCACAGAAGCACCAGCCATGTGCTGTGTTTGGTGCTCATATCACCAAATGAATTCATCTCGTCAGTACACTCCCCGAGTCTTATACTTCTAGGATCCTTGGCAAAGTCTTTATACATGTTGTCGATTAATTCCCACTGAGCCCCATCTTTCGGGTGCCTCATATATTTATCCGCAGTTCTCTCATCATGATGCCACTGAAATCTCTTTGCCTCTCTAGGGTTTGCAAACAAATGCCTCAACCTTGGAATTAAAGGCAAGTACCAAACAACCTTGAATGGGATTCCTGTCTTGATCCCGTTGTCCAATTTGTACTTGTCCTTTGCTCTCCCATGCTTGTATCATGCATGCTTGCATGTGGGACATGCACACAAATCTTTGTACTCACCACGATACAATATACAATCATTCACACAAGCGTGTATCTTCTGTACTTCAAGTTCCAATGGGAAAACAACTTTCTTCACTTCGTTCGTGCTTTTGGGGAGAACATTATCTTTTGGAAGTATTTCTTTGAAAAGACCTAACAACTCTGTGAAGCCCTTGTTTGATAGACTATTTGCTGCTTTAAATCTAAGAAGTGCTAGTGTGGCACTTAACATGGAATATTTCTTTTTGCAACCTGGATACAAATCTTTCTTAGAGTCCGCATTAATGGATGGTAGATCCTTGTACCCAACCATATCTTTTTTTGGGCCCTAGAAATCTGCAATCATAGCAGCAAAATCTGGAATATCAAGGTCGTCATCTGCGTCACCATCTTGGTTTTTCAGTGGGGTTTTTGGCTTGTCTATGTTCCATTGGTAGCTTGACACCTCAGCCCCGATGTTAGATTAAACATCCTAGTGACTCTGATCGAGGTTTGGCATCTCGTAGCACCAGGTACATTCATCCATGACTGGCTCTTCACCATGTCTAGTCCAACGTGTATATCGATCCATGAATCCCCATTTGAGTAAGTGGTACTCGACATCTGTAACTTCACGTGACTCTATATTGGCACACCGATTGCATGGACACAGGATGTAATCGTCATTACGAACTCTCTTCTTTGTCCTTTCAGCCAAATTGATGAACTCTGTCACGCCATGGATAAAATCTGAGCTTCTCCAATCCTTCATCCATTCAGATCGTTCCGTCTGCACCACACGAGGGGTAATTCAAAAAAAACATTAATACATGGATTAATTGATGCCCAAAGATGTGTGCATAAATCACAAGATTTTATTTTCATAATTTACTGAGAGCGCTCCATATTGTTATCCAGCCGTGCGATGACAAAAATGAATGGCCAGTCAATTTACACGCAGAGTACTACAGTACTACCCCTTTGAATTGAATACCTTAATTAAGACACTCAACCAAAAGAATACCTTAATTACTTAGCCGTGTGGCAACCTCCACCAAGTAGACAGAGAAGCGCGATGCCTCAGCATGCCGAGACAGCAGGATCGAGGAGCAACCACCTGAAGTTTGAGCTCCACTACCCTGCCATCGACCGCGATGGATGTGCTCCAATCACGCTGCCGCCGACCTTGAGGGTTGAGATCCTCCTATCTCCCGCCACAGATCAAGAATTGACCTCCTATCATGCCGACCGACCGAGGATTGACCTCCTATCCGGTAGCCCCTGCCTCGGCCGCCGCCGCCATCTCTATCTGCAGAGCGGCTGCTTTTATTTTTTTGATGGGTATCTGCAGAGTGGCTGTTTATCCTAAGTATTAACTCAATTATTGCATCCCCATATGTACAGGGGAGTACATCACATACGGTTATGTCATGGCAACCGTGTCTCACCTATGTTGTCCTCTCACATAGTTTGGTGTGGAAATCGTGTGTGAAGTTGTAATACCGAACACAAACGACATGAATAAACCGTGTGTCGTATACAACAGAGTGCGATAAGTAGTTCCCGACCGTTATCATATCCCCACAATTTCCCATTTCCCCCCAAATCCCTATATAGCCTCCAAATCCCTAGCCCCCAAATTCCCTCGCGTGGCGCTGACAGTGGGGGAATGCAGACGAGTGGTGTTGATGGTTTTGGTGCGGCTGCTCCTGCTCGTATCACCGCTCTCGGCAGCGCGATGGGCGGCGCCGCCACGACGGCGGTCACCGCCGAGCACTTGCCTATGGTCATCATAAGCCAGGTGTACTACGGATCCGAATTGTATTGTCAGGTTCCAATCTATCCTGATCTTTTTTAGCATGTCCAAAGTAGCTCCCTGCTCAATCCGTCCTAAATTAACCACCCCCCCCCCCCACACCCACACATACCTAGGAAAGCAATCAACCGCCAGATCCGGAGTATGACTCCAGACTCCCACAACATGAGTTCGACTCCATGTTTTGCGCCACCGAGAAGTACCAAAAGCTGAGTTGTGTGCACGGAGGGATTCAACATTGGCAGACGGTTTCTCAGTTGCCCCTTTGAGGTTAGTGCTAAGTTCATCCTTTTAGTTGAGTTAATGTCATCGCTCATCCTGAATACTGTTTAACATTGGCAGGGATATGAGGCGTGTGCCTTTGTTAACTGGTTGGATGAAGAATGGCATGGTAGGGCTCGGAGTGTTATCACCAAGCTCGCAGAAGATAACATAAAGTTGAAGAAGAAACTGACTGTTCTGGAGTGTACAATCAGTACGATGAAGCAAGAAAGAATCAATCACACGCAACAAATGAAAGCAAGAGACAAGAAGGAACTAGCATGTGTAGTTGTGGTTGTCGCATTAGCCATCTTCTCTGCATACCCCGCTTCAGTGTCCACCATCTTCATCGTCCCGGCCGGCCATGCTACACACTTGCATACACTCTGCAATATTGCTTTCTCGCGGTTTGTATATGTACCACAACCATGTCGAGCGATAGCGAGGATGACGGTTCCACTAGTAGTCTGGCGCCCGATGACAGGTCAACATCGGAATCATCCCGCTTGTCTTCCATGAGTTCGGTGTCGAGTTAAGAACTCATTTTTATCTGAATCATGGAAGGGACGCCGCTGCCCGAGTCGTCAGACGACAACCAGACGAACAAGGAGCCGAGGGCGAAGAAGAGGACGACGGTGATGAGGAGGAGGAATGGTCGAACAAGGAGGAGGACAACGATGACAGCAACGACGATGACGACGGAGGCGGTGATGAAAAGCCAACGGTCAGCGGCAAGAAGCGTCCTCGCCAAGACGATATCGCAGGGCCATCGAACAACAACAACAACAACAACAACAACAACAACAACAACAACAACAACAACAACAACAACAACAACAAGAAGGACTAAATTAAGTAGACTGTATATATCTCTATTGCTGTTCGCTCATATTAATTTGTTACCTCTGTTTCCCTTGTCAGTCTCATCGCAAATGGTTAGCAAAACGTATTCGACAGAGATCTTTTACATTATCGCCCACAGGTTGGTTTCTTGAATTGTGTGCCCTGTCGAGCACACAATTCACAACAAAAAATCGTATGTGTTGTCTATAATGATCACACACAATTCTGATTACTGATATGTTTGCCAGGTATCACACACATCTTGTTACGCCAAATCATTTGTGTTCTTCTCGACCATCGCAAATAGTTCATCCGACTAAACTGTATGCTACCTATCGCACACACCTTGATATGGCTGACCATTTCTGTTGTTCTCGCTCATCACAAATAGTTCGTATGAATCAACTGTATGCCACGCATCGCACACACACACCTATAATTTGAATCATGTTTGATGTCTCCGCCATAACAAATGATTTGTATTATTTGTGATGGTTTAACTACAACACTATTTGCGATTTATGCATCACACATAGTTTCGTCGAAGGGTCTCTGATTGTAGTGTCGCGTTAGTAGCATCCTGCAGTAGTGATACACTAAAGTATGCTTATCTTGATGAAAAGAAATATATCTTGTTATTATCAATTCTAACCTTTCAGCTCACTGATACGTATATTTTTCATCATATTTTCCTGCTGATATTTATAATGTTTTTGGTCAATATTTCACTTTATGATGCAGTTCTAATGCCTTTTCTCTCTCTTATTTTGCAAGTTTCACATGAAGAGGGAAATTGCCGGTAGCTGGAATTCTGGACCTGGAAAAGCTATAGCAAACATAGCTATTCTCTGGAGCTCCAAATAATCTAAAATTTTACGAAGAATTATTTTGGAATTAAAAAATACTGGAAGAAGAATCACCAGGAGGGCCCCCACCGGTAAGCCACAAGCTCAGGTGGTGCACCCCCTGGGGCGCGCCATGTGAGCTTGTGGGACCAATAGCAGGCCTTTGTAGCCCGCTTCTCCTATATGATGCCATTTTTCCTAGAAAAAAATCAAGAGAAGACTTTCGGGACGAAGTGCCGCCATCTCGAGGCGGAACTTGAGCAGGAGCACTTTTGCTCTCCGGCGAAGCGATTCCGCCGGGATACTTCCCTCCGAGAGGGGGAAATCAAAGCCATCGACATCACCAACGATCCTCTCACCATGGGAGGACTAATCTTCATCAACATCTCCACCAGCACCATCTCATCTCAAATCCTAGTT
Organism: Thinopyrum elongatum; assembly: GCA_011799875.1. Classification (NCBI taxonomy): domain Eukaryota; kingdom Viridiplantae; phylum Streptophyta; class Magnoliopsida; order Poales; family Poaceae; genus Thinopyrum; species Thinopyrum elongatum. Next base: position 336,026,642 of record CM022302.1, on the reverse strand, counting down.
CATCTCTTGTATTCAATCTTTGTCCCAAAAACCTCAGGTTGGTACCTGTGGGTTGCTAGTAGTGTTGATTACATCTTGTAGTTGATGCTAGTTGGTTTACTTGGTGGAAGATTATATGTTTAGATCCGTAAGCATATTCAATACCCCTCTAATCTTGAACATGAATATGATTTGTGAGTAGTTACTTTTGTTCTTGAGGAAATGGGAGAAGTCTTGTTATAAGTAATCATGTGAAGTTGGTATTCATTCAATATTTTGATGATATGTATGTTGTTCTTCCTTTAGTGGTGTCATGTGAATGTCGACTACATGACACTTCACCATACTTGTGCCTAAGGGAAGGCATTTGGGAGTAATAAGTAGATGATGGGTTGCGATAGTGACAGAAGTTAAACCCTAGTTTATGTGTTATTCCGTAAGGGGCTGATTTGGATCCATATGTTCCATGTTGTGGTTAGATTTATCTTAATTCTTATTTCGTAGTTGAGGATGCTTGCGAGAGGGGGTAATCATAAGAGGGTTGCTTGTTCAATTAAGAACAACACCCTAGCACCGGCCCACCCACATATCAAATTATCAAAGTAGTGAACGTGAATCAACTAGCGTGACTAGACAAGAATTCCCATATGGCCCCGAGAACACTTTTCTCATCATAAGAAGTACTTTCGGCTTGTCCTTTGCTACAAAAAGGATTGGGCCACCTTGCTGCACCCTTGTTACAATTGTTACTTGTTACTCATTATGAATTACCTTGCTGCAAACTACTTGGTACCACTACTTGCAGTACTTGCAGAGAATACCTTGCTGAAAATCGCTTATCATTTCCTTCTGCTCCTCGTTGGGTTTGACACTCTTAATTATCAAAAGGACTATGATTGATCCGCTATACTTGTGGGTCATAAACTCTTTTCTGGTGCCGTTGCCGGGGAGTGAAGCGCCTTTGGTAAGGAAACATTTTTATTACGTGCTGAAATTTATTGTTACTTGTCACTATGGAAAATAATCCGTTGAGGGGCTTGTTCGGTGTATCTTCACCTTGACCAGAAGTGGTATAAGCCGCTCCTCAACTTACTGAAGCTACTAAAAATATTTATTATGAGATTCCCTCGGGTATTTTGGAGATACTGCTAGCTAATCCTTATGCAGGAGATGGAACAATACATCATGATATTCACCTAATCTCTATGGGACTTCTATTTTCATGCCCTCGGTTCCTTAGTTCTACTCAGTTTTACCCATGGCAACAAACGCACCTCACTTTTGCCCTTCTCCCTCCAGATGATCCTCATATAAGGCCAAACACACCATTTCCGTCGGGTCAACCCCTATGACCGTTACCTGGATACAAGCATGTGGGCCCACTGTAAACTCCGGCCACATCATCCAACCGGCGGTGAGTCAATGATGGGCTGCAGGTGTAACACCCCATGTATTAAGCTACAGTGATCACCCTTTTGATTATGACATGTCATCATGATCAACAATGCTTAATCATCATTAGTATCATATCTCTTTTCAAATTCAAATTCAAATGGAAATTCAAACTAAAAGTGAAAATAAAAGTTGTCCAAACCCAGAAACTAAAATGTTCATTAAATAGCAAATAATTTGGAGGCAATGATAAAATTGTAACCAACCTTATTGAAATTGGATAAGTGACTTAAACATCCTCAAACAGTGGCTGAAAACAATATTTAATAACCTATTAATTAAATATAAAATAAATATGAAATGATAAATACCCCAAACTAATTTTTGGTGATAGGGTATGTTGCACTGTGATTTATGGTCCAGGTCATATATTTTACAAAATTCATTTGGGTGCCACACATTTTACAAAACCAGAAACTAAAAGGAAAACAGAAGAAAAGAAAGAAGAAAAAGAAAAGGCCGCAGCGCCTGGGCCCAAGTGAGCTAGAGTGCGGCCCAGCCCATCTAGCTCGTCCCCTACCTCTCTCTGTTCATCGCCGAGCCGCTGTCGCCGCGTGCGCGCTCGCCCGCCTGGCCCCCCTCTCCGCAGCTCGACAGCGCGCCCGCGCTCGCTCGCGATGGATAAGGGGCAGCCCCCCCTCGCCCTTGGCCTCTCCCTTCGCTCTCTTTGTGTTTCCCCCAGATCCTGATCGCGCCCGTCGCCATGGCCCCATCCTAGCCGCGGCCACCGTCGTCCCTTCGACGCCTCTCTGTGTCCGTCTGCTCCACCGCTGATCGCTACATCAGCCAGTGCCGCTTGGTGGAGCTAGGAGCCCCTGCCTCGCCCGCGTCGACCTTCTCCTTCATCTGCGGCCACCGCGGCCTCGCCGTCGATCCGCGCCACCTCGAGCTCCTCCGGCATCCCTGGGCCTCCTCGTCAACGCTGTGAGCACACGCGCACGCTTCTCTTCTCTCTCTTCTGCGCTCTAGCATGCACCGTCGCCGTCCCTGCGAAAACAGGGCTCCGCCGGCCGCCATGGCCGCCGACTACGCGCTGTGCGCGCTCCCGACCACGCGCGAGCCACTAGCGCGCTCCAGGGCGCGCGCGACACCGAGCCGAGCCTCTAGCTCACCCTCCAGCCCGCTCCAGCCTCGCCCCTGTCCATGCCCGATCCTCGCCGCCGCCACGGCTCGTCGCAGGCGCCCCTGCCGGCCACCACTGCACCTGGAACCACCACCCTAGATGCGCACGAGCGCCAGGGTCCCGTAGAGCTACTCCGCGCGCGTTTTGGTGGCCGGAGCGCGATTTCCGGCGACGTCCGATGTGCGCCGCCGTGCAAGTTGGTCGCCGGCGTTGAGCCACCGGCGCCGACGTGGCCGGCCCCTGCGCCGCTGACTGTGGGCCCGATGGGGTCCGGTTGACTGGGTTGACCAAGTCAACCCTGCTGACTGGGCTGGCCCAGTCGCTGACATAGCCCACACCCTGTTAATTAATTAGATTGATTAAGTTAATTAGTTTAACCAAATTACACACTGACGTGTGGGCCCAGTAGTTTAATTAAGTAGATTTAGATTAGTTTTAACTCTGATTAAACCCACTGTGTATGACATGTGGGCCCCACCTGTGAGGTTTGACTCTGGTCAGCCAGAGTTGACCGCTGACATCATCTTTTCGTCATGCTGACATCACCATTTACTGTTTTGGATAATTCGAATTTAAATAATTAAATAAAATTCGGAAAATCAATTAAACTTTAGAAAATCATATCTTTTAAACCGTAACTCCGATGAAAATAATTTATATATGAAAAATGACCAGAAAAATGAGACAAATCCGAATACGCTACCCACATACCTGTTAGATGCCTCTAACTATTTGAACATGAAACTTTTTGCCTGTTTTTGATAAATGAATAGTGCCTAGCTTTTATAAAATAAATCCAAACGATTTCCTAAAATAACTAAATGACTTAGACATGTCTTTAGGCAACCCTGCATTGCACGTTAGCATAGCCTGCTTTGTGTTGCTTATGTTTGCCGTGTATTTATACTGTTTCCTCCCCCTCTTCTCTCTCGTTAGACTCCGACGCAGTTTCTGGTACCGACGCAGCTCCGGAGCCCGACGACACCGTTAACGACCTTGCCTTTGCCGCCGAGCAACCAGGCAAGCACCCCCCCCCTTTGAGCATACCGATATCGCCTATTCTTTCTCTCTCATGCTTGCATTAGAATTGCTGCCGCTACTGCTTTACCTATTCTGATGCATAGCCTGTTTATTGTAACCCGCTGTTGATAATTACCTGCATATCCTAAACTGCTTAGTATAGGCTGGGTAGAGACCTATCAGTGACCCTCCTTGTCCCGACTGCCCCGCTAGATTATCAGAAGACCCGATCAATGGGATTGAAGACCAGGTCCCAGCACCGCACATCACCCCTTAGTTGTACGCCGCTACTGGGTCACTATCGAGTGCCGAGGGTGATACCTCGTGTAGCACTTATGATGTTAACTCTGTAGAGTAGCTATTCGGTCGTGGTCATCGAGGGTAATTCCTCCTTCACCACTTCCGATAACGACGTCGTCGTACAACACCTCAAGTGTGAACCCATTGAGGGTGATTCCTCCGAGTTCACCTTGACGGATACATCGAGTAGGAATCCAACGAGGGTGATACCTCGGATTCCCCTGATGTTATGGACACACGGATACTTGGACTATACTATTGTTACTTGGAAAGGCGGGTCGACCCTGAGGGGTACCCGCGTGAGCCTAAGTGGCGAGTGTTGTGGAGACGGGTTGACCTGGATGGTGCCCGAGTGATGAATACGAGGCGCGGCCGGGCATTCTTAGCCCTTGCAGCAAGTCCTCGAGACAGGGCGATGGGGTCACATCGATCATGAGTCTCTGATCGTTACCGCAAGCCCTAGTCCACGAATGATTTGGATATTTGATCCGAGCAGGCCTCTGGCCTTATAGCACTAACCATCACGTGCGCATAGTATGGGCGTTCTGCATCGTAGCATCAGCCGAAAGCTCTGTCAGACGTCTAGTTCAGCCTTGGCCGGGACGGACCGGCGCCCTCCTGGTGCCTGGCTTCACCCTGCTCGCAACGACCCGGAGTGCACAGGGCGATGGCCCAAGACCCCTGAGCGCTTAGGATGTAGACCGGCGGGGACCTCTCTGCTGAGCTGTAGGTAGGGCTGCGGTGTATCGTTTGGCCGAGGCCGGGCATGACCCAGGAAAGTGTGTCCGGCCGGAGTTAATCGAGCGTGTTGGGTAAGTTGGTGCACCCCTGCAGGGAAGAACACATCTATCGATAGCCGGTCCTACAGTAAAGGACACTCAGAGTTGTATCACGATCGACACAACTAGACCGTGAGATGATACCTGGATATATGGCTCTGGGATTGCTTCTTGCAGGGAGTCGAGAAGGGATCTCAGGACGAGGTTGATGACCGTATGGCTCTGGGATTGCTTTCTCGCAGGGAGTCGAGAAAGGATCTCTGGGTGAGGTTGAGACTTAATAGTACTACTACATTATACCTTGCTGATCTACTCTCTTCTATTGCTGCAAGACCACTGAAGATGCTAGTCTTCGATAGGACTAGGCTTTCCTCTCTATTTCTGGCATTTCTGCAGCCCAGTCCACATATACAGCCACTCTTTGATAATGTTGCATATGTAGTGTAGATCCTTGCTTGCTGAGTACTTCGGATGAGTACTCACTGTTGCTTTGCTTTCTTTTTCCCCATATACCCCTTTTGATGCAACCAGATGACGGAGCCCCTGAGACAGCCGCCCCCGCTGACGATCGCTACTACTACCCCGAGGATGGATACTACTACGAGCTGGCCGACGACCAGGAGTAGGTTCGGAGGGTCCCTGGCAGGAGGCCTGCGCCTTTTGATCGTAGTGTTTTATTTTGCCCCACCTTTCTAAGGGCCTTTCTGTTTCTCTTTAATATCTGTACTCAGATATCTGATGCTTCCGCTGACGCTTGTATGCCATCGAGCTATGTATTCGAGCCCTCGAGACCCTGGCTTGTAATATAAAGCTTGTATGACTTTATTTATGTTTTAGAGTTGTGTTGTGATATCTTCCCGTGAGTCCTTAGGCTTGATTGTGTGCATTTGCATGTATGATTAGTGCACGATTGAGCTGGGGGCGTCACAAGTTGGTATCAGAGCCGACTGACTGTAGGAGTCCCCCTTTCCAACTCCTTGGTCGAAGTTGAGTCTAGTAACCGAAAACTGTTTTACTAACTTGGCTGTGTGGCATACGGGCCCACGTCGCCAACTGGGTGGTATTAGGATCTTTTACTCCTCGACCTTTACTCTAGGACTCTGATCTCTCTTCTATTCAGGTTAAATAGATTTTACTAACTCCAACTTTAGGTTCTCGTGATCACATCCACCCGGAGTTCTGAAATTACCCCCTTGCTTCAAGATTGTGGGCCAGGTTCTGCTTACAGGATCCTTTTATCGAGGGCACCCTGTGTTGTCACTTGCAGATTCCTCGCTCCAACAGTTTTCTCCAACGTTGATGTAGCCTTTGCTATGTCTCGTTGTGTACTTCCTTGCCCCGTGCCTGCGCGCTGCCTAGATGTCTAGCCCTCCCCTTTCAACTGTCATAATGCCGGATTGTAACCAAGGCTATGTGTGGCTTTGAATGTTTGGTGCGAATATGATGAAGTATCTATTGCACTTCCTTCTGTTGTGCGTGTTACTTCATGAATCACTCCATACACCTGCAGTTTTTCTTGCTAAACTGCCCTTGTTGAATTTGGCAGGATGGCTGACGATCCCCCACCTCCACCTTATACTGCCGCAATGATGCAGCAGTTTGAACTGAACCGTCAAGTTATGACCGGAATATTGGCCCAGTTCCCTAATCAGAATGCCCAGCAACAGACTGCTCCAATAACTCTGCCAGAATTTGTGTGCCTCAATCCATCCGTTTTCCGCAACTCCACCAACCCTATGGATGCTAATGATTGGCTTCATGACATCCTGTTTGAGATGGAGTCAGCTAATGTTGCCCCTGACAGTTACGTCGCCTTTGCGACATTCCACTTAAAGGTTCCAGCTGCTCAATGGTGGGAAAGCTACAAGGGTATGTTGCCTGCTGAAATAGTAACCACTTGGCAGGAATTTTAGTCAGCTTTTCGTGCACGGTACATTCCTCAAGGTCTGATGGACCAGAAGAAGTAGGAGTTCCGCAAACTCTCATAGGGCAAAATGACTGTGGATGAATATCAGAGGAAATTTCTCGAATTATCCTGCTATGCTGAAGATGACGTCTGCACTGACGCCCGCAAGCAGGAGAAATTCCATGAAGGACTGTGTACGGATATAAACCTCGCACTTGCTGTCCATGATTGTACAGACTTCGCAATGCTTGTCAGCCAAACTTTCCGAGTTGAGACTGCTCTGACTAAACACCAGGAGTCGCTCAAGCGCACTCATGAAGCTGGCTCATCCTCGGGTCAGCCTGTTCAGAAACGTCGAGTCTGGATACCACACAATGTTCATCATCGACCTGCTCCAACACCAAGGCCGTCTTACGTTGCACCTCGTCTGCCTCCGCCGCTGAGACAGCTAACGATTCAGGGTGGACAGTCCAATGCCATGGCTTCTCCTCAAGCTGCACCATGTCCTCCTGATGGTCGTACGAAGGGCTATTGAACCCATCATTCCAGAAGTCATAAGGCCAGGCCGCTTGCTATGGGTCGTGGCCAGGTCACTCATGTCAAAATGGGAGAAGCTCGTGAGTCACCTAAGATCGTGATGGGAACTCTGCCAGTTAATTCAGTTGTAGCTTCTGTTCTCTTTGATTTCGGGGCATCACATTCCTTTGTGTCCCAGCAATTTGCACAAATACATGAGTTAGCTATGAGCTCACTACCCACTCCATTAGAGATTATCACTCCCCGTTCCAGGTGGCAAACCAAGATGGTAAGTCACAACAATCAGATCAGAATTGAAGGGTTGATGTTCTCTGCTTCCCTTATTGCTCTTGGACCTTCCGACATAGACATCATTCTCGGTATGGACTGGTTGACAGCCCATAATGCTTTGATTGACTGTGCTACTAAGACAGTCCAGCTCACACACCCTTCTGGTCAGGTGATCAATTACTCAGCCCGAATAGCTCAGGATGCTGAGAGCCAGATATATGTTCTGAATGCATTGAACGCTTCACCTCTTGAAGGCATCGAGAACGTTCCAGTTGTTCGTGATTTTCAAGATGTCTTTCCAGAAGAACTTCCAGGAATACCCCCTGCTAGAGCTGTCGAGTTTGTCATCGACTTGAAGCCTAGCACTACCCCTATTGTGAAGCGTCCTTATAAAATGCCTCCGCACCACCTTCTTGAACTTAAGGAGGAAATCGACACGTCACTTAAGAAGGGTTTCATCCGCCCTAGTTCCTCTGCTTGGGGAGCACCTTCACTCTTCGTTAAGAAGAAGGATGGAACTAACCGATTGGTTCAGGATTATCGGCCCATTAACCAAGCCACAATCCAGAACAAATATCCGCTTCCTCGGATCAATGATTTGTATGATCAACTTGCTGGATCATCGGTATTCTCTAAACTTGATTTGAGGTTGGGTGACCATCAGATCTGTGTTCATGAAGAGGATATTTCGAAGACTGCATTTGTTACTCGCTATGGCTCTTATGAGTACACTGTCATGTCATTTGGCTTAACAAATGCTCCAGCCACGTTTTCCCGCCTGATGAATTATATCTTCAAGGATTACCTCGACAAGTTCGTCGTGGTTTATCTAGATGATATTCTGGTCTATTCAAAGAATAAGGAACAACATGCTGAACACCTCCGTCTTGTACTGGAAAGGCTCCGAGAACACCAGTTGTATGCCAAATACTCCAAATGTGAATTCTGGCTTTCTGAAGTAACGTACCTTGGTCATGTGATTTCCAAGGATGGAATTGCTGTTAACCCGGAACGAGTTCAGGCTATTCTGGACTGGACTCCTCCGAAGAACGTCAAGCAAGTGAGAAGTTTTCTTGGCCTTGCAAGCTATTGCCGTCGGTTTGTTGAGAACTTTTCTAAGATTGCTAAGCCTTTGACTGATCTGCTTCACAAGGGCGTTAAGTTTGAATGGACAGACAAATGTCAAGATAGTTTTCAAACACTCAAGGACAAGCTAACATCTACCCCAGTACTTGCTCCACCAGATTCTCGCAAAGACTTCATGATTTATTGTGACGCATCCCGTGAAGGATTAGGCTGTGTCCTAATGCAAGAGCGTAAAGTGATTGCTTATGGCTCTCGTCAGTTGCGCCCACATGAAGAGAATTATCCGGTACATGATCTAGAACTAGCTGCTGTCATCTATGCACTGCAGTTGTGGCGACATTACCTTCTCGGTAATCGTTGCGAGATATACACGGATCATAAAAGCCTGAAGTACTTGTTCACTCAACCATCTCTAAACCTCCGTCAGCAAAGATGGATGGAGGCCATTGCGGACTATGATTTGGGTATTTCTTATACCCCTGGCAAAGCTAACTTGATAGCTGATGCCTTAAGCCGCAAGTCCTATTGTGACAACCTCATGGTTAGGCGAGCTCAACCTCGTCTTTTTGAAGAACTGTGCAAGCTAAATCTGCGTATTGTTCCACAGGGCTCTCTTAATAACCTTGTGATACAACCAGATCTTGAGAAAGCTATTAAGAATGCGCAAGCTAAAGATGCTGAAATTGATCTAATGAAGAAAGACCTTCACCTAGAAAAGTACATGGATTTCTCGCTGTCTGAAGATGGAACTTTGTATTTCAAAAACCGCATTGTCGTACCTCGCTTCGAACTCATGACTGATAAGGTCATGAAGGAGGCACATTATATACCGTTGTCTATTCATCCGGGTAGCACCAAGATGTATCGTGATCTCCGTCAAAGGTACTGGTGGTCTAGAATGAAGCAGGACATTGCTCGCTATGTTGCTGAATGTGATGTGTGTCGTCGCGTTAAAGCAGAACATCAGAAGCCTGCTGGAATTCTGCAACCGTTGCCTATTCCTCTATGGAAATGGGATAAGGTTCAGATGGATTTCATTACAGGATTTCCCAGGTCATAGAAGGGTCACGATGCTATTATTGTCATCGTCGACCAACTTTCTAAAGTTGCACACTTTCTGCCTGCTAGTCAGTTAGCAGAATTATATATCTCCATAATTGTATCACTCCACGGTATTCCGAAGGAGATCAGTTCGGACCGTGGCGGCCTTTTCACTTCCAAGTTCTGGGAAAGTTTCCAAGAAGCTATGGGAACTCATATTACCTGGAGTTCAGCTTATCACCCCCAATCCCAAGGCCAAGTCGAGCGAGTAAATCAAGTACTTGAAGACATGCTTCGGGCTTGTGTTATTTCTTTCGGCAAGAAGTGGGAAGAATCTCTTCCGTATGCCGAGTTCTCTTATAACAACAGCTATCAAGCTAGCTTGAAAATGGCCCCCTTCGAAGTACTCTATGGACATAAGTGTCGAACCCCTCTGAATTGGTCAGAAACTGGGGAACGACCACTCGTGGGTCCGGATATTATTCAACACGCCGAAGAGCAAGTCCGTATCGTCCGTGAAAACCTCAAGGCGGCTCAGGACCGCCAGAAGAGCAACTATGATCGCAAACGATGGAGTTTGACTTATCAACCAGGTGATCAAGCTTATCTGCGTGTCACTCCTATGAAGGGCACTCACCGCTTCGGAATCAAGGGCAAGCTAGCTCCATGCTACATTGGTCCATTTCGCATTGTTGCAAGACGTGGTCAGGTGGCGTATAAATTGGAGTTGCCGCCGCAATTCTCTCATATCCATGACGTATTCCATGTGTCGCAACTTCGTAAATGCTTCAAGGAATCTCCGCACCGAGCAGTGGATCATGAGGTGCTCGAATTGCAAGATGACCTATCTTATAAGGAGCATCTGATCCGCATTCTCGATGAAGCTTAACGTCGGACCCGTCAGAAGGTTACCAAGTTCCTCAAAGTGCAGTGGTCAAATCATACTGAAGATGAAGCCACTTGGGAACGCGAGGATAATCTTCGGGCGGAATACCCCGAACTTTTTCCTTCTACCTCTTAATTCTTGGGACGAGAATTCTTGTTAGTGGAGGAGATTTGTAACACCCCATGTATTAAGCTACAGTGATCACCCTTTTGATTATGCCATGTCATCATGATCAACAGTGCTTAATCATCATTAGTATCATATCTCTTTTCAAATTCAAATTCAAATGGAAATTCAAACTAAAACTGAAAATAAAAGTTGTCCAAACCCAGAAACTAAAATGTTCATTAAATAGCAAATAATTTGGAGGCAATGATAAAATTGTAACCAACCTTATTGAAATTGGATAAGTGACTTAAACATCCTCAAACAGTGGCTGAAAACAATATTTAATAACCTATTAATTAAATATAAAATAAATATGAAATGATAAATACCCCAAACTAATTTTTGGTGATAGGGTATGTTGCACTGTGATTTATGGTCCAGGTCATATATTTTACAAAATTCATTTGGGTGCCACACATTTTACAAAACCAAAAACTAAAAGGAAAACAGAAGAAAAGAAAGAAGAAAAAGAAAAGGCCGCAGCGCCTGGGCCCAAGTGAGCTACAGTGCGGCCCATCCCATCTAGCTCATCCCCTACCTCTCTCTGTTCATCGCCGAGCCGCTGTCACCGCGCGCGCGCTCGCCCGCCTGGCCCCCCTCTTCGCAGCTCGACAGCGCGCCCACTCTCGCTCGCGGTGGATAAGGGGCAGCCCCCCTCGCCCCTGGCCTCTCCCTATCACTCTCCCTTCGCTCTCTCTCTGTTTCCCCCAGATCCTGATCGCGCCCGTCGCCATGGCCCCGTCCTAGTCGCGGCCACCGTCGTCCCCTCGATGCCTCTCCGTGTCCGTCTGCTCCGCCGCTGATCGCTGCATCAGCCAGTGCCGCTTGGCGGAGCTGGGAGCCCCTGCCTAGCCCGCGTTGACCTTCTCCTTCATCTGCGACCACCGCGGCCTCACCGTCGATCCGCGCCACCTCGAGCTCCTCCGGCGTCCCCGGGCCTCCTCGTCAACGCTGTGAGCACACGCGCACGCTTCCCTTCTCTCTCTTCTGCGCTCTAGCATGCACCGTCGCCGTCCCCGTGAAACAGGGCTCCGCCGGCCGCCATGGCCACCGACTACGCACTGTGCACGCTCCCGACCACGCGCGAGCCACTGGCGCGCTCCAGGGCGCGCGCGACACCGCGCCGAGCCTCTAGCTCGCCCTCCAGCCCGCTCCAGCCTCGCCCCTGTCCACGCCCGATCCTCGCCGCCGCCACGGCTCGTCGCAGGCGCCCCTGCCGGCCACCACTGCACCTGCAACCACCACCGCTAGATGCGCACGAGCGCCAGGGTCCCGTAGAGCTACTCCGTGCGTGTTTTGGTGGCCGGAGCGCGATTTCCGGCGATGTCCGACACGCGCCGCCGTGCAAATTGGTCGCCGGCATTGAGCTGCCGGCGCCGCTGACCTGGCGCCGACGTGGCCAGCCCCTGCGCCGCTGACTATGGGCCCGATGGGGTCCGGTTGTCTGGGTTGACCAAGTCAACCCTGCTGACTGGGCTGGCCCAGTCGCTGACATATGGGGCCCACACCCTGTTAATTAATTAGATTGATTAAGTTAATTAGTTTAACCTAATTACACACTACCGTGTGGGCCCAGTAGTTTAATTAAGTAGATTTAGATTAGTTTTAACTCTGATTAAACCCACTGTGTATGACATGTAGGCCCCACCTGTCAGGTTTGACTCTGGTCAGCCAGAGTTGACCGCTGACATCATCTTTTCGTCATGCTGACATCACCGTTTACTATTTTGGATAATTCAAATTTAAATAATTAAATAAAATTTAGAAAATCAACTAAACTTTAGAAAATCATATCTTTTAAACCGTAACTCCGATGAAAATAATTTATATATGAAAAATGACCAGAAAAATGAGACAAATCCGAATACGCTACCCACATACCTGTTAGATGCCTCTAACTATCTAAACATGAAACTTTTTGCCTGTTTTTGATAAATAAATAGTGCCTGGCTTTTATAAAATAAATCCAAACGATTTCCTAAAATAACTAAATGACTTAGACATGTCTTTAGGCAACCCTGCACTGCACGTTAGCATACCTGCTTTGTGTTGCTTATGTTTGCCGTGTATTTATACTGTTTCCTCCCCCTCTTCTCTCTCGTTAGACTTCGACGCAGTTTTCGGTACCGACGCAGCTCCGGAGCCCGACAACACCGTTAACGACCTTGCCTTTGCCGCCGAGCAACCAGGCAAGCACCCCCCCCCCTTTGAGCATACCGATATCGCCTATTCTTTCTCTCTCATGCTTGCATTAGAATTGCTGCCGCTACTGCTTTACCTATTCTGATGCATAGCCTATTTATTGTAACCCGCTGTTGATAATTACATGCATATCCTAAACTGCTTAGTATAGGCTGGGTAGAGACCTATCAGTGACCCCCCTTGTCCCGACTGCCCCGCTGGATTATCAGAAGACCCGATCAACGGGATTGAAGACCAGGTCCCGGCACCGCACATAACCCCCTTAGTTGTACGCCGCTACTGGGTTACTATCGAGTGCCGAGGGTGATACCTCGTGTAGCACTTCTGATGTTAACTCTGTAGAGTAGCTATTCGGTCATGGTCATCGAGGGTGATTCCTCCATCACTACTTCCGATAACGACGCCGTCGTACAACACCTCAAGTGTGAACCCATTGAGGGTTATTCCTCCGAGTTCACCTTGACGGATACATCGAGTAGGAATCCAACGAGGGTGATACCTCGTATTCCCCTGATGTTATGGACACACGGATACTTGGACTGTACTATTGTTACTTGGAAAGGTGGGTCAACCCTGAGGGGTACCCGCGTGAGCCTAAGTGGCGAGTGTTGTGGAGACGGGTTGACCTGGATGGTGCCCGAGTGATGAATACAAGGCGCGGCCGGGCATTCTTAGCCCTTGCAGCAAGTCCTCGAGACGAGGCGACGGGGTCACATCGATCGTGAGTCTCTGCTCGTTACCGCAAGCCCTAGTCCACCAACGATTTGGATATTTGATCCGAGCAGGCCTCTGGCCTTATAGCACTAACCATCACGTGGGCATACTATGGGCGTTCTGCATCGTAGCATCAGCCGAAAGCTCTGTCAGACGTCTAGTTCAGCCTCACGGCCGGGACGGACCGGCGCCCTCCTGGTGCCTGGCTTCACCCTACTCGCAACGACCCGGAGTGCACAGGGCGATGGCCCAAGACCCCTAAGCGCTTAGGATGTAGACCGGCGGAGACCTCTCTGCTGAGCTGTAGGTAGGGCTGCGGTGTATCGTTTGGCCAAGGCCGGGCATGACCCAGGAAAGTGTGTCCGGCCGGAGTTAATCGAGCGTGTTGGGTAAGTTGGTGCACCCCTGTAGGGAAGAACACATCTATCGATAGCCGGTCCTATGGTAAAGGACACTCGGAGTTGTATCACGATCGACACAACTAGACCGTGAGATGATACCTGGATATATGGCTCTGGGATTGCTTCTCGCAGGGAGTCGAGAAGGGATCTCAGGACGAGGTTGATGACCGTATGGCTCTGGGATTGCTTTCTCGCAGGGAGTCAAGAAAGGATCTCTGGGTGAGGTTGAGACTTAATAATACTACTACATTATACTATGCTGATCTACTCTCTTCTATTGCTGCAAGACCGCTGAAGATGCTAGTCTTCGATAGGACTAGGCTTTCCTCTCTATTCTGGCATTTCTGCAGCCAGTCCACATATACAGCCACACTTTGATAATGTTGCATATGTAGTGTAGATCCTTGCTTGTTGAGTACTTCAGATGAGTACTCACGGTTGCTTTGCTTTCTATTTCCCCATATACCCCTTTTGATGCAACCAGATGACGGAGCCCCTGAGACAGCCGCCCCCGCCGACGATCGCTACTACTACCCCGAGGATGGATACTACTACGAGCTGGCCGACGACCAGGAGTAGGTTCGGAGGGTCCCAGGCAGGAGGCCTGCGCCTTTTGATCGTTGTGTTTTATTTTGCCCCACCTTTCTAAGGGCCCTTCTATTTCTCTTTAATATCTGTACTCAGATATCTGATGCTTCCGCTGACGCTTGTATGCCATCGAGCTATGTATTCGAGCCCTCGAGGCCCTGGCTTGTAATATAAAGCTTGTATGACTTTATTTATGTTTTAGAGTTGTGTTGTGATATCTTCCCATGAGTCCTTAGGCTTGATCGTGTGCATTTGCGTGTATGATTAGTGCACGATTGAGCCAGGGGCGTCACAGCAGGGCAGAGCATAGTTGCTTGTCCCGCTGATTCTGGCTATGGTTGGATGATATCTTGGCCTCTATGGGTTGCTGGTGCGCGTGCACGTCGTTGGGTGGCATCAGGGTGGACGAGGGTGAACGGAAATGATGTCAGTGGGTGAGTTCCATCGTGGCCGGAGTTTGGTACTTGTTGGCAACAAAGCTATAGTATGCAGATTCAAATGAGTTTTTCTGCTAGTGTTGTTCTACGACTACATGCGGTGCAGTTTGACATGGGCAGATGACCAAATGGTCACCGGAGCATCATCATGAGCTCGTGTGTGCTCATCAAAGGGATCTCATGGTTAATGCACTATGGCACGAAAACATTTACAATGAGAGAGGGAAAATCTATGGAGCTCACAATGAGGCTATAGAGCACATTATCGAGCTTGGGGATGGGTTGTAGGCGATGAATCGACAGCGGCGACCTCAGCTACAGACAATAAAGAAGGCTACGATGGTGACGATTCAGGGCGTCCGGTCTTGCGATCTTTGTTGTAGAGGTTCATAGTGTAGAGGCGAAGCTAAAGGACACAGTGGTGAGACGAGGATAGCATGCTGGCTATGTTCGTTGACATCGGCGCGTCCATGGCGTTCTTGGTCATGGTTGGAGATCGAGCAAGAGGAGGGGAAAGTGATGGACAAAAGATAGATTTGAACTAGTGGCATCTTGCTTGTCTCTTGGTGAAGATATGGGGAGGAAGAAGCCCTCGACGGCACGTACAGGAGCAGGCGCTCTTGGACGTGTCCTCCTCTGCCACTAGTGGCGAGGTTGAAGATGGTGTTGCCCCTGAGTGGCCTGGGCTGCACAATGTTGGGCTGCTATGTAAGTTTTCCTCTCTCTCTCTCCCCCTCTCTCTCTCTCTTTTCTTTCTATCATTTTATTTTAGTTTGAATCGAGTTTGATTCGATTTTAGATGAAAACATTTGTAAATACATATGGAAAATTAAGTGTGAATTTAATGGATTTAAAAAAACACAGACATTTTAACTCTGATCATAGTATCTATGCCGGCCCACGTGCCTCGCTAAAGAGTACGCCCTAAATAACACAACGTAGTAAACTATGCGGTTTAGTCCCACATCGTCGCGCGGGAGGCTCACCGACCATCTTAAATAGCAGCGGCGCTGAGATGCACTAAACTACTTCTATTATAATAGAATCATCAATGCTCGCTTTGTGAAGGTGATGATGATGATTTAGTTCTTGATCATCTCTTTCACAAAGTAAGCATAGATGGTCTTACTATAATATAAGTATTTGTTTTACAAGTCGCAACTTTTTAAACATTTATATGACCAGCCTATAGCACTATTATGTTTCATTTTTGAAGTGCTAAATTAATCCAATTTACAAGAAAAAAAGGAACATGTCAAAATTTGGCACAACCATGGGTGTTACCATTGTGGACAATGTTTGCATGGAAATTATAATTTTTTGGAATAAAAACTTACTTTTCCATTTTTCAAGTGCTAGAAATGTTTTTTGTGAAGGAAGTGCCTGAAATAAGTTGTGAAATGGAGCTTTTTTATTTTTCATCCAAAGTAGACCACATTGGAAGCCAACTGACCAAGTGATACGTCTCCAACGTATCTATAATTTTTTATTATTCCATGTTGTTATATTATCATTCTTGGATGTTTTATATTCATTTACTAGCAACTTTATATCATTTTTTGGGACTAACCTATTGGCATAGTGCCCAGTGCCAGTTGTTGTTTTTTGCTTGTTTTTTACATCGCATAATATCAATACCAAACGGAGTCCAAATGCCACGAAAGTTTTTGGAGAATTTTTTCTCCCCAGAAGACACCCATGAGGCCCAAGAAGTGCACCAGAGCGGGCCTGTGGGGCCCACTAGGCACCAGGGCGCGCCAGAGGCCCCTGGCGCGCCCTGGTGGGTAGTGGGGCCCATAGACACCCCCTCCACCACCTATCAGCTCTATAAATACTCTAAAATCCAAAAAACCCTAGGCGAGTCGAGAGAAAACAGTTTCCGCCGCCGCAAGTTCCAAAACCACGAGATCCAATCTAGAGGCCTTTTTCGGCACTCTATCGGAGGGATCAACGATCACGGAGGGGTTCTTCATCATCACCCTTGCGCTTCCGATAATGTGTGAGTAGTTTACCACAGACCTACTGGTTTGTAGGTAGTAGCTAGATGGCTTCTTCTCGCTTTTTGATCTTCAATACAATGTTCTCCTCGATGTTCTTGGAGATCTATTTGATGTAATGACTTTTTGCAGTGTGTTTGTTGGGATCCGATGAATTGTGAGTTTATGATCATATCTATCTATGAATATTATTTGAGTCTTTGCTGAACTCTTTTATGCATGATTGTTATAGCCTCGTATTTCTTCTCCGAAACTTTGGTTTGGTTTGGCCAACTAGATTGATTTTTCTTGCCATGGGAAGTGGTGCTTTGTGATGGGTTCGATCTTGCGGTGCTCAATCTCAGTGACAGAAGGAGACATGACACGCATGTATCATTGCCATTAAGGATAAAAATATGGGTTCTATTCCTACATGAATAGCTCTTGTCTACATAGTGTCATCGTTCTTACTGCATTACTCCGTTTTTCCGTGAACTTAATACACTAGATGCATGTTGGATAGCGGTCGATGTGTGGAGTAATAGTAGTAGATGCAGGCAGGAGTCGGTCTACTAATCTTGGACGTGATGCCTATATACATGATCATTGCCTTGGATATTGTCATAATTATTTGCTCTTCTATCAATTGCCCAACAGTAATTTGTTTACACACCGTATGCTATTTTCTCGAGAGAAGCCTCTAGTGAAATCTACGGCCCCGGGTCTATTTCCTATCATATTAAAAACCCAAAAATACCTTGTTGAACCTTTCTTTATTTATTTTATTTTGTGTTCTTGTTAGATCTATTTATCAAATCTCATACAATTTAATCTATCTCAATACCGAGGAGAGATTGACAACCCCTCTTACGCGTTGGGTTGCAAGTATTTGTTATTTGTGTGCAGGTGTTGTTTACATAGTGTGGGTGGATCCTCCTACTGGATTGATAACCTTGGTTTCATAACTAAGGGAAATACTTACCATTGCTATGCTGCATCATCCTCTGCTCTTCGGAGAAATACCAACGCAGATACAAGCAATCACCAAGTTTCATGCATTTTCTAGTTTTATTTCTATATTTCATCCATTTACTGGATTTCTAGAGATTTATCAGAACTTGCTCAAATTTGAACTACAAGGGTGATGTATGTTGGTCCTAAAAATTCAGAAAAATCATGTTAAGCTTTTGTATTGGTGGTGTAGGCACTGGGCAGAACCAAAGTTAAAATTCCCAACCATCTAGTAGGTGTGGTCAACAATGCAAGTTTGACCCCATTTTGAAAAAAATGAAAATGAAAAAGGACCCAAAAAATGAAATCCTTGTGCATGAAGCCCTTTTGTGTGAACTAGTTACTAGGAAAAATTGTAAACTTGCAATACCACAAGTTTGAAGAAAAAACTTCACAAAATGGCCTATCTAGTATGAACTTGTATGGATTTCAAGGCATATGCCCATGGTCATGGCCACATCCATGACATAGTTCATGATAACATGTCAAAATTTCGCACAACCATGGGTTACCATTCTGGACAATTTTTGCATGGAAATTTTTTTTTGGACTAGAACTTATTTTTTTCATTGTTCAAGTGCCAGAAATGACTTTTTGTGAAGGAAGTGCCTGAAATAAGTTTTGGAATGGAGCCTTTTTATTTTTCATCCAAAGTAGACAACATTGGAAGCCAACTAACCAAGTTTCATGAATTTTCTAGTTTTATTTCTATATTTCATCCATTTACTGGATTTCTAGAGATTTACCAGAACTTGCTCAAATTTGAACTACAAGTGTGATGTTTGTTGGTCCCGAAAATTGGGAAAAATCATGTTAAGCTTTTGCATTGGTGGTGTAGGCACTGGGCACAACTAAAGTTAAAATTCCCAACCATCTGGTAGGTGTGGTCAATAATGCAAGTTTGACCCCATTTTGGAAAAAAAATCAAAGAAAATGAAAAAGGCCCAAAAAATGAAATCCTTGTGCATGGAGCCCTTTTGTGTGAACTAGTTACTAGGAAAAATTATAAACTTGCAATACCACATTTGAATGGACCACATTGCAAGTTTGACCAAGTTTAAGTAAGTTTTGCATGTCGCTATTTTTAGTAAGTTTTGCTTGTTGCTATTTTAGGTAAGTTTTGCATGATGCACACATGCAAAACTCTCTCAATGTTCATAAGTAGGTGTTTGTTCAAGTAAGAATAGTACATTAGCTCCAGTCCACCCACATAACACTTATCAAGGCAATGAACGCGAAGTCAATGAATCATGGTGAAAGTAACTAGATGATATTCCCGTGTGTCGTCAAGAGCATTTTAATCACTATAAGAAGTACCATCGGCTTGTCCTTAGCATAATTAAGGATTGGGACACTTGTTGCACCTTGCTACTTGTTACCAATTATCTTGCTATCAAATTATCTTACAACACTTATAGAGAATACCTTGCTGAAAACCGCCTATCAACACCTTGTGCTCCTCATTGGGTTCGACACTCTTACTTTTCGAAACGACTGCGATTGATTCCCTATACTTGTGGGTCATCACTTCCTCGGGACGGCCCCCACTTCGAGTAGTTCCGCTATTTCTTCTGTGTGGGGTGTAGAAGAACGGGGACGACATCTGCGAGCTCGGATGGGCGAACCTCCAGCTCTGCCCAAACATGAAGTTCTTTTAGGTCGCCTTCCGAAATCAGTGTGGGAGTGTCACAAGTATTGGTTCTAAGCATTCGACCTCAAGGGCGACTACCGGCCTTCGTTAATGAGCCCCCAAAGAAACTGAGATCCTAGGCGCCTATCAACAGCTTGTCCAAAAGTGCTCAGGAGGGGGTTTCTGAGGAGGAGGGACTTTTAGGATCAAAAGTAGGGCGAACCTCCAGCTCCTCCCAAACATGAAGTTCTTTCAGGTCGCCTTCCGAGATCAGTGTGGGAGTGTAACAAGTATTGGTTCTAAGCGTTCGGCCTCGAGGGCGACCTAGCGGCCTTCATTAATGAGCCCCCAAAGAAACCGAGATCCTGGGTGACTGTCAACAACTTGTCCAAAAGTGCTCGGGAGGGGATTTTTGAGGAGGAGGGGCTTTTAGGATCAAAAGTAGTTCTAGAGGGGGTGATTAGACTACTTGCCAAATTAAAAATGATTATTTTCCAATTTTAGTTATTGGCAGGTTTTAGCAATTCCAAGCAAGTCTAGAAACACCCTACACATGCAAGTCTAATAATAGGCAGCGGAAAGTAAATACATTACAAGTGATAGTAGTAAAGGGATAGGTTTGGAGAGATGCAAATGCTATGGTGACATAGAAGATTTTGACTCGTGGTTCCGATAGGTGGTGTGCTACTTATGAGCTACGTTGGGATTTCCCTGAAGAGGAGGGGATGATGCAGTACAGTAGAGATAAGTATTTCCCTCAGTTAAGAACCAAGGTTATTAATCCAATAGGAGAATCACGCAACACCTCGTTAGCAATACCTGCACACAAAATAACAAATACTTGCACCCAACGCGAACAAGGGGTTGTCAATCCCATGACGATTACTTGCAAGATTAAATTTTGTAGTGATAGATACATAGATAAAATACAAAATAAAATAAAGAAAGAAAAATTGCAGCAAGGTGTTTTGGATTTAATTATATGATAAAAGTAGACCCGGGGGCCATAGTTTTCACTAGAGGCTTCTCTCTTGAAAATAGCATACGGTGGGTAAACAAATTACTGTTGGCCAATTGATAGAAAAGCAAATAATCATGATGATATCCAAGACAATGATCATGTATATAGGCATCACATCCGAGACAAGTAGACCGACTCCTGCCTGCTTCTACTACTATTACTCCACACATCGACCGCTATCCAGCATGCATCTAGAGTATTAAGTTCATAAAGAACGGAGTAACGCCTTAAGCAAGATGACATGATGTAGACAAAGTAAACTCATGCATGAATAAACCCCATCTTTTTATCCTTAATGGCAACGATACAAATACGTGTGATGTCCCTTTCTGTCAATGGGATTAAGCACCGCAAGATAGAACCCATCACAAAGCACCTCTCTCATTACAAGAAAAAACAATCTAGTTGGCCAAACCAAATCAATAGATCGGAGAGAAATACAAAGCTATAATAATCATGCATAAAAGAGTTTAGAGAAGACTCAAATAATATTCATGGATAATTTGATCATAAACTCACAATTCAACGGATCCCAATAAACACACCGCAAAAAGTGATTACATTGAATTGAACTCCAAGAACATCAAGGAGAACATCATATTGAAGATGAAAGAGAGAGAGGAACCAATCTAGCTACTAACTATGGACCCATAGGTCTGTGGTAAACTACTCACACATCATCTGAAGGGCAGTAAGGTTGATGTAGAGCCCCTCCGTGATTGATTCCCCCTCCAGCAGAGTGTCGGAAAGGCCTCCAGATGGGATCACGCGAGAACAGGAACTTGCGGCGGTGGAAAATGTGTTTTGGGTGGCTCTCTATTGGTTTCCCAATTTTAGAGAATTTATAGAGGTGGAATTAGGTCAAACGGAGCAAAGGTGGGTCCACGAGGCACCAAGGAGTGCCTACCCCCCTGGGTGCACCCTGGTGGCTCGTGGCCACCTCCTTCGTATGTTGGCCCTCTCTCGAAGCTTCTAGTGTCTCTTTTGTCCAGAAAAAAATCTCCAAAAAGTTTCGTGGAATTTGGACTTCATTTGGTACTGATATTCTGAAAAAACAAAAACAGGCAAACAACAGCAACTGGCACTAGGCACTAAGTTAATAGGTTAGTCACAAAAAATGATATATAATTGCTTGTAATTCCATATAAAACATCCAGGATTGATACTATAATAGCATGGAACAAACAAAAATTATATATACGTTGGACACGTATCATGGTGCTAACGTACGTCCACATTGATGGAGGCTTCAATCCCCAAGGATAATGGTTCCGCGAGTCCACAGAGGGCTCCACCCATGAAGGTTCCATGAAGAAGTAACCTTGCCTATTCCACCATGGCTTACGTCCATGAAGGACTAGCCTAACTCGGGCTAGATCTTCACGAAGTAGGTGATCTCCTTGCCCTTAAAAACTTCTTGGTTTCTCCACATGATTTGGATAATCTCAAGCACACCTAGCCAATCTAGGAGGCTCCACCCTCCAAACAATAATAGATGGGGTTGTTGATGATGAACTCCTTGCTCTTGTGCTTCAAAAGATAGTGTCCTCAACACTCAAACACTCTCACATATTTAGGCTTTTTGGAGTAGGAGAGGATTTCAGTGGAAAGAAATTGAGGTGGCTAGAGATCAAAGTTCTATGGTTGGAGTGGAATCCCTTTGATCTCAACACAAGGATGAGGAGCTCTCTCTCTCGCTCTCAGAAAAATGGATTTGGGAAGTGTATGCTTCGCTCTGGTTGCTCTTTGAGAGTTGGTGGAATGGGTGGGGGTATATATAGTACACACCTTTATGCACTACTCGATGCGACCGGGTGAAACCACTCGGCGAGACCGACTAGTACAAACGATTTGAACTTTAGGATTTTCGATGAGACTGACTGAAACCATTCGGTGGACCGAGACATGTTGACCTAAGCACTTTCCACACTTTGATGTCACCGACTGAAACTGATCGAAAAATTCAATTGAATTTCAGTTGGCAACATGAGGTTAGCCAGTGCACTCTGGTGGGACCGAAGGGCCAACTCGGTGAGACCCAGGTTCTAGGGTTTAGGCAACGGCTATGTCATGTGTATCTCGGTGAGTCCGGATGGATGTGGTCCGGTGGGACCGAGTTTGACTTTAGGTTTTTTAAATAGTGGAATGTGGGAAAGTTTGAGGCTTTTGGAGCAATATCTCTAAGCACCTGAGAATTGAGCCATTACAAAAACATCACCCCCTTTTAATAGTATTGGCTTTCCTATGGACTCAATGTGATCTTTGATCACCCAAATATAAATGAAGAGTCTAGAGCCTTTGACCAACACTTGTCCTTGGCATTTTGAGGGGTCCACTTCCACATCCCAAAGTTGTACCTAAATTAAACTCTTTCCTGAAATACTATTTGAGTAGGAATTAGTTCAATGATATATATGTTGTGATGAATTACCAAAACCACCCGGGGATTAGATGCACTTTTAGAGTTGGAGGTCGTCGCCTCCCGGGATGAAGATGAAGCTGCAGCATCTCCCAAAGAGGAGGAAGGCGAGGCCGCCGCAACCTCCGCGTTGGAGGAGGGTGGTGGTGAAGACAATGACGATGACGATGACACTAAGGCCTCCGAGGAGGAGTTCGAGGGAGACGAGGGCGCAGTGGCACCTCCTCCCCTATGAAGGTTGAAGAGAGGGCACAATGGAGAGGCCTCCTCCAGCAAGGCCAAAAACAAAGAACAACGGCTGGACATGCCGAAGATCTGCGAGCCCGTCAGGTGCTCGGGAGCGCCTTTGCAGCTCTCGCTATCCAAGTTGCAGTGGCGAGGCTGGCAAGGGCACTCAATGTCCTTGGGAAGGGACTGGAAGTCATTTATCCCATCTTCAATTGTTGTCATGTATTATTTATTTTTTTGACAAAAGACAGATTTGTATATTCATTCAGAAATTTGTTCAATACAAACAATGGCCCTGACAATATCAGGAAACACATTAAACAAGCAAGACCCTACATCATGTCCAGTTGACTTTGCTAGAACGTGAGCTGTCTCATTACAAGAACGACTAGCATGAGTAAAATTACATGACATGAACTTTGGAGCCCTTCTCTCAATATCAAAGACTATGGCACCAATGTGAGATATGTCCTTCTCTCCACTTTTCACCTTACTGACCAAACTAGCACAATCAGAAGCTACAATAATCTGCTGGAAGCCAGTTTCTTCAGCGAAGGTTAAAGCATGGTGCATAGCAATAGCTTCACCCAGCTCTGGTTATCCACATGATAAAAAAATATTCTTCTTGCAGCTAACAGCAGACCTAGGTGGTTGCGGAAGACAACACCAATGCCCATGCATTTGGTCTGGGGGAAATGATCAACATTGACCAGGATCGACCTAGCCAGCGGCGGGGACCACTTTGGGATTGTCGTCTGGTGCTCATGCCTAGTGGAAATAGTTGACCTAAAGTTGTACAGTAAGATGAAATCAACATAAGCTTTGATCTTGCCCACCACACATGAAGGATCAGGCAATTTTTCACCATTTCTTATATTGTTCCGATTCTCCCAAATGTGCCAAATTGCAATAGCAAGGATCATTGAATGGAGATGTGAGGCATTCAAAATCTAGTTCAATAACCACTGTTGCATATGGACAAAGCTTTTCAGATTTAGTGATGTATCAAATGATCTCTTTAGCTCCGCTCAGATTTCTTTCACATAGTGGCAAAGAAGAAAACAATGTTCCATTATTTCAAATTTGTTACAATATGTGCAGTCATTCCTTGTTGGGATTGATCGCCTGAGGAGTTGGTCGTCGGTAGGAAGGCAATATAGTGCAATTCTCCACAACATAATCTTCATTCTTTTTGGACACTGAATTCTCCATAGGTTTTTCCACAATTTCTCCATAACACACTATTCTAATGATGACCCTCTGCCTGGAGAGCTTTGACTAATCCAGGAGATGTGTTCCTGCAATATTATAGCTTGATCTCACCGTATAAATTCCAGTATTGGTGTATGGCCAGGAGGCGACATCATTGCACCCTTCAGAGCTTCGGGGAATTTTAAGAATTCTATCTGCAGTGTCCTCCGCAAAAAGTTCTCTAACTATTTCTTCTTTGCATGAAGAACCATCACTAGAAATTGGAGAGCTCAATGTTTGGTTGTCTTGCACAGGGACTAAGGTGTGTATTGTACCTGGTGTAGTATCTCACACCCAATTATCCCTAGTACTGGAAATTTTCTTGCCATCTCCTACTCTCCATAGTAATCCTTTTGTAGAAGTTCCCTCCCATGGAAGATGCTTCGCCAAGTGTAGGATGCTGCTCTTGTACATTTTGAGTTCCAAAAGCCTCCATGAGGGAAGTATCTCCCTTCCATTATACGGTGAAATAGAGAGCAGGGCTCCGATAGTAGTCGCCAACACTACTTTGTAAGCATAGCTTGGTTAAATAAGTGCATATCTCGGATCTCCAGTGTAATTTATTTCTACCATCTTCGATGCCCCACCAAGAATTAGATATTCACCTTCTTAGTTTGTCACAAAGTACTAGCAGAGATCTTAAAACAGTTCATCACATACGTCGATATTGCCTGTGCAACTGATTTCAAGAATACTTCTTTACCATCCCTTGACACAGGCCTATTGCTCGAGCCATTTAGCCTCTTCCATAACCTGCCTATGAGAAAATTGAAGTTATTCGATGGAGAACGTCCCACACAGGTTGGCATGCCTAGGCAAGTATCCTGAAGTGTTTCATCTTGCACACCTAATTTAGCCTTCACCCTTTCTTTAATATGAGTTGCGCATCAAGGGCCAAAGTAGATGGAAGACTTATGTAAATTGATTTTCTAGCATGTACCCTCACAATAGGTCTTCATAATAGATTAGAGGGCACTTGTACTTTTGTAGTCTCCTTTCACAAAGAAAATGATGTCATCTGCAAACAAAAGATGCGAGATAGGTGGCCCATTTCTACCATTGCAAATTCCCTTGAGATCACCAGATGATTCCTCTGTTGCATTAAACATGATAAGCCTTCAGCACACAACAAAAATAAATATGGGCTAATAGGATCGCCTTGGTGGATGCCTCTAGTAGGAAAGAAAGGTTCAGTTAATTCACCATTAACTTTAACAGCATATTTCACAAAGGTAACGCAGCTCATTACTGTGTCAACCCAAGAGGAATCAAATCCCAATTTCAAAAGAACACCTTTTTAGAATTCCATTCTATCCTGTCATAGCATTTTGCCATGTCAATCTTAGGGGCAAAAAAGTGGAATTTATCTTTTTGTTTCTTAATGGATTGAAGACACTCCTAAGCAATGAGCACATTATTTGTAATGAGTATACCAGGTACAAATGCACTTTGTTGCTCAGATATAATCTCTGAAAGAAGAGTTTTTAGGCAATTTGCAAGCACTTTTGAAGCAATTTTGTAGGCTACATTGCATAAACTAATTGGTCTGAAATTAGTTAAGGAGTCAGGATTATTCACCTTTGGTATTAGTACTATTATGGAGTCGCAGAAGCCATCTGGAGTATTTGACCCCATTACTCACTACTGAACATAAATCTTGCTCCAAGAGTTCCCAGTGCCTTTGATAAAAGATAGCCGGAAATCCATATGGCCCCGGTGCCTTTTGTCGGCCCCATCTAGAATAGAGCATATTTAGTTTCTTCGTTGGTGTATTCCCGGGTCAAAACTTCATCCATTTCATCATCGACTTTCCTTGGAATTGCATTCAGTACTTCATTTAGTAATGAACATTGTTTAGAAGAAAACAGGTTCACATAAAATTCATGAACTAGGCTTAACATGCCTTTCTGATCTTCACACTTTGTGTCGTCGGCCCTTCATAAACCTTTAATCATGTTTGTTCTTCATCTTGCTGACGCCCTAGCATGGAAAAAATAAGTGTTGTGGTCTCCAACTTTAAGTCACTCTACTCTATACCATTGATGGGATATTATCTCTTCCCTTTCAAATAGCTCGCACAATCGCTTTTCAACTTCCTTTTCCTTGGTGAGATATATCGCCTCATTATTTTCCTTTCCCATAATAGCTAAGCTCCTCTCTAGCTTCTTGGTTCCTTTCCTGACCAGCCCAAAGAAGTTCCTACTCTAGCTTTGAAGTGTATTGGACATCCTTTTTAGGGTTGATCATGTATTACTAAGGGAAGGAGGGCCTTCTCTATGTGAATGCCAAGAATCCTTCACTGTTTGAGAATAGTCAGGGGCTCTCATCCATGCTGCCTCGAATTTGAGGGTTTGTTGAGCTGGATGGTGAGCAGACCTCGCTATCATGACTAGGATTACCAAGTGGTCAGAAGATGTTGTGATCATGTTCTCCATTGTACAGCTGTCAAAGATTTGCAGGAATTCTCCATTGGCCATAGCTCCATCCAATCTGACCTTGATGTTTCAGATCCCATCCTGTCTATTAGTCCAAGTATACTTGGGCCCAGGGCCGTCTCCAGGAATTTGGGGGCCCGGGGCGAAAGGCTAAATGTGGCCCTAAATTTTAAAAAATTCATATAATTAAAACATACTCTCATTTAGCAATTCGGTGCAATATTATGAAATTTATCAGAAATTGATCCTAAGAGAGTAAAGGTGATATAATACATGTAATAAAAACTAACGCATGTTCTACCAAAAAGCAAAACAAAAGTCATAATTCAAAAAATACATGCATGATTTATGAGCTTATCATTTATCACCATATAAGAAAATAAAATTGGACCGTACCTTGAAATTTGAATGAGAAACTATGTTGAAAATTTCGATGACCGAGTAGCTATCTCCAAAAATAGTTCTTGCAATCCAAGTGACGTTTGAACTTTTGACTGTAAAGCATAAAAGAATTTGTTATTTATCAATCAAGCCGAAGTACAATGGCTAATTCTCAGCTTATTAATTATCAATGTGATCATTTTCTCTACCGAAATTTGAGGACAAATAGCATATCTTCATATGTACGATGGTTAGAGGGACTCAAGGAGTGCCCACCTTGATTTTTTGATCAGAAGTTGCAGATTTTTTTTCCATTTTCTATATCCAAAAATCAAAATTCAGAACCCTATTATCTGAAGCAAATCGAGTCAGATCTGAAACAATTAGGCCTCAGGAACTCACGCGGGGATGCTTGAGGGAATTAGCCAACTAGCATGCACCATCCATGGCCAGTGAGACAGGAGGAGAACTCACGAGGACGGCGACGAGAGGGAGAGCAGCACGAGCGCTCAGATCTGTGGACGGAATCCTGGTCGTAACATGTGATCGGGCGAGGCGGCTGCAAGTACTACGAGATGGGTGTGTACCATGCGAAGACGAGCAGCGAGCAGACAATCGGACAACCTAATCGGCCTACCAGGCCTTTTATGTTTCCAGTGATTTGGGGGCCCCAAAAAATTGGGGGCCCTGTGCAGTCGGCCAACTTGGCTTGCCTTATCGACGGGCCTGCTTGGGCCCAACAAAACCCTTGTCCACTACGCCACAGTCATCAAGGCAATCTCTAAAAAGTTTCATCTGATTTTCTTCTCTATGCCTCGCTCCCAGGTGTTCGTCATTATGTAGAGCCTCATTGAAATCACCTGCACAAATCCATGGGCCTTCCCTCATGGTCCTAAGGAACCTCATTATGTCCCAAACTTTATGTCTTAGCTCCTTTTTTGTTTCACCATATACAAGTGTAGCACGCCACTCGATACCTTCCTCCTGTGAAACAATAATGTCAATCAATTGTGAGGAGAAGCCTCTTAAATCCACCTTCAAGGAAGCTAACCAAAACAGAGCCAAACCACCGCTCAACCCATTACTGTTGACTGGATGAGCGCCCGAGAAACCAAGAGACCACATGAGTTTCCGAGCTCTGCTATCCCTCATCTTCATCTCAGATAAGAAGAGGAGTGAGGGACGGTGTCTACTAACAAGGCATTTGATCTCACCAATTATCACGTCCGTCACTAGGCCATGACAGTTCTAATAAAGCAAATTCGCTCCACTACAGCCTCCGCCTGATCTGCCGATCTCGAGGGGATAAATATGAGTTCCTTGTTCTGCTTCTTATAAGAATCTATGTTCCCTTCTGCATACATTTGACCCGAAGTTGTACCTGGTTTGCTTGTATTCAGACTGTTTCCACCCTATACAATGGCCTTACTTTTGTTGTCCACCTTCGGTTCTGTGTTTGGGGATGGTCCTTTGGGTCTATATACCTTTATTTGCTTCCTTTTTGCCCAACAACATGACTATTTGTAGCCCCTGAAGAAAAAAGTTCCTTACTCACCATGCCTTGATCCACCTTATTTTTTAATTTCTGATTCTGAACCTTCAGATTCATGGGAGAGGTGACTACATATTCCTCTTGCAATTTCTTAGTTTTTGGTTCGACAATCTTCGCTTTAGCAGGGACATGGGATTCCCTCTTTTTTCATCGTAGTGTGAACATATGCCACTTGATTGTGAACTTTGCACTGATATGGAACCTGGAAAACTCCTCTTCTTCTCATCCTTGACACACAGCCTATCGGCATTCCAAGGTAGCTTACCCTCTGCATCCCTCTCACCTCGTGTTCGAAATTCCATAGAAGAGTGTCCCAACAAGCCACATGAGAAGCAGTAATGTGGGTGCCTCTCATACACTACCTGATGCGGAGCATCCTATGGACATCACCATGCCAGGAGTCTATTTGGCAAGTGACACGTGTCAGATCTACTTCACATACACAAAGGTGAATCATCTCCTTTACACGTGTCCATTTGTATCCTTTGAGGATGGTATACTACGTGACCCCTCTCTCGTGTGCATACATAGGTGTGAGCGGACCTACACATTCATCGAGGAGGAGTCCAAGCTCAAGGGTACATGTACACCTTCAGTGAGGAGTACGCACGGAAGAACCCCAAGGCCACAAGGAAGGAGGCAGCCACCAAAACGAAGCCAGCAACTCCTAGGCAACCCCATGCGCACAGGCCTCCCCGACCCCGTGCCCACAGGCCACCCAGAAGCCTTCTGGAAGTGAAGACGTGCACCCCCATGCACACGGGCCCCTGGACCCCGTGCACACGGGACCCCCATGCCCAAGGTACAAGCCCGTGTGCACGGGCTAAGTTGTCAGGTCGCTGGATACCCCGTGCGCACGGGCTCCACTTACCCCATGCACACGTGGCTGCATGTGTGCAGTTGTTGGGCTTGCCCATGTAATTCCTATTACGCCCCTGCTTACCCTTCATCCCGCAGGGCTATATATACTGCTCCATCTCATCCATTTAAGCTTAGCTAAGAATAGATCTAGACATTAGAGCTTAGATCATGTACCTCCCCTTGTGGGATTCCTCTTGAGAGAGAAGATCCCTAGTGGATATCAAGACCCCTACTAGGGAAGGATCTATCTAGATCATCAAGACCTCATCTCCTTCATAGGATTTGGGATGAACTTTACCATGTATCTTGTTTCCCTTTGATTGTTCTTGTACCTTGTGAATCTCATGTGTTTGTGAGTCTATTGGATGTGTGATTGGGCCTGTTCTTGAGTGTTCCTCTTGTGATTTTTTCATGTTCTTTCCCGTGTTCTTCGCATTCTTCATGGATCCCCCTCCATTTCGTTAAAGATCTCCACTTAGGGTCTCCACCCTACAACATCTTGGTATCTAGAGCCACGTTGATCACGAATTTGGAGTCTCCACCGCCGTTTTCTAGCCTAATTTTGTGTGTTTTTGACCTATTCCCCACAAAAAGAACCATACCAATTTTTTTTGTGATTTCTTGTTCCTAGTGCATTTTTGTTGATTTCAATCCATGGATCTGGTGTTTAGCAAGTAGATCCACCTCCTATTGCGTCCTCATAGCCTAATTTTTCTTTCCCCCCTTCGAATTTGGAGTTAAAATCGCAATTTTTTTGCCACCTCCATGTCCACGAGCCCCCACGAAGTTCAGGGACACCCCGTGCCCATGGCACTTGTACCGTATGCATGGGACCCTGTGCCCACGGCCCTTTGACCCCGTGCGCATGGCCCCCCTACAGAACAGCCGCCACCGCTTCACGTTTTCTGCCATATCTCCCACTCCCGAACTCCGATTTGGGTGTTCTTTGGCTCGTTGGAAAGCTAGCGACGTGCCTGAGCTGCTCATCTTGGTTTTACCGTAATTTGACTCCATAAAATTTTGCACATTTTGGCATCTTTGCATAGGCCTTCCGACATAACCTCCGCACCACCACATAAAAATTCCGCAACCTAACCCATTTTGGTTCTTATTGCATTTGTGGTTGTTTGAGTTGTGATTAGAGTATCCTAAGGTGTTTTGTCTACTTAGGGACGATTGCATCTTCATCCACCACTGGACACTTGTATCGTTCCATCGACTACATCCACTACAAGCTTCTGCGTCGACGATGACCATCCATCCTTTGAGACCATCTTCAACCGGAAGCAAGGCCGGTTACCCCCCGACTTCGTGAAAGGTTAAGTGTGATGAAGGTATCCATTTCGTCATAAACTTTTCCTTCCTTGCCATTACATCTTGCTAGCCCCACCATCTTTGCGCATACCTTCATACGCATTGAGACTAGCTATTCGAGTATTGTCGGGCTTCGCAAAAACTTGTGCACCATAGTGATACAATATCATCTTGTTGCATCATATAGTGTAATTGCTTGCTCTCGTGCATATCTTGTGATACTTGTCTCATATTTGTGGTTGAGGCTCAATAAGCATAGTGGAAAGGAAGAAAAAGATAGACAGAAAGACAAAAAAAAGCTTTTAAGCAAGAAAAGAAAGATCAAAGCTTATAAGCAAAGAGAGTTGAGCATGAAAAGAGATACTTGTGCATGAGGATACATGGAATAGGAAACATTATGCTTACATGCATATAGGTTGGTGCCAAGTGGTGAATCATGCCCAAGTGTGCAATCAAGCTAGTGCTCTCCTAGTGTTTGTGCAACACGAGATTAGTCTTCTTCAGGCAATTTTGTATTGCTCATCCCTATAGTTGCACAAGCCTCATTATCCCACCGTGTGTGTTTCTTTATTGCCCTCCTCTATATTTGTGATCACTTGCTTTGTATTTTGAGTCCTTTGGATTTATCTCAACATTTTCAATATCTTGGACTTCAATTTGCATGAATTTGTGCCACTTGTCCTAACCAAGCCACTCGATAAGCTTTACTTTTGTAGGTGTGAGTGAACAAGTCCGGTACCAATTCCACTATTCTTTCATTTCACATTGAGTGACACGAGATACATCCTCAACTTTGGGAAAAGGTAGCTTGGTATTGTTTATCTCATTTCCTACTCACCTTTGCTCGAGTCTTGTGATGGATAGGAAAGCACATCATCTCCGGTCTACAACCACGATGACGAGTTCGATGCCACGAAGAACTTCATCGACACCAAGATGGACAAGCACATGGAGGAGCTCAAGGTCCTCATCAACAACCTCAAGAGGTCTTCCTCATCTTCGAGAAGATGCTCAAATGCACATGCTTCCGAGCTACCATCTCCGGCAAGTACACGCCGGCATCGACACCGACAAGACCAGGCCACTCAAGATCATCAAGGGCATGCCACAAGAATGGAAGAGCGACCTTTCGGATGCGAGTTGGCATCTCTGCCAACCCCGTGCACACGGGCCTTCAACCCCCATGCACAGGGGACCCCGTGCACACTGCCTCCTACAACCGCGTCCGCACGGACCATACAGAACCGCGACATCGACCTCAAGACTACGACTTCTTCGACTACGTTGGCATCTTTGCCACATGATATCAAGGCATCTTCGCCTTCAGATGTACGGCATCTTCGCCTACTCCACGAGCTCAAGTCCACTACTTCCATGAGCTACTTCAACTTCGACGATGACAATGAGATTCCATTCTTTGGGACTCATGACCCCAAAGAGTACCTCGATTAGGAGCGCAAGATGGACGACTACCTCAAGCCAAACAAGTCCTGTACGATCGAAAGTAGGTCTAGAGGGGGGTGATTAGACTACTTGACCAAATAAAAATCTAACCTTTTCCCAATTTTAAGTGTTGGCAGATTTTAGCAACTAGTACAAGTCAAGCAATCAACCTACACATGCAATTCTAAGAGTGTAGCAGCGGAAAGTAAAACATTGCATATGAAGGTAAAGGGAAGGGTTTGGAGAAGGCAAACGCAATGTAGACACGGAGATTTTTGGCGTGGTTCTGATAGGTGGTGCTATCGTACATCCATGTTGATGGAGACTTCAACCCACGAAGGGTAACGGTTGCGCGAGTCCACGGAGGGCTCCACCCACGAAGGGTCCATGAAGAAGCAACCTTGTCTATCCCACCATGGCCATAGCCCACGAAGGACTTGCCTCACTCGGGTAGATCTTCACGAAGTAGGCAATCTCCTTGCCCTTACAAACTTCTTGGTTCAACTCCACAATCTTGTCGGAGGCTCCCAAGCGACACCTAACCAATCTAGGAGACACCACTCTCCAAAAGGTAATAGACGGTGTGTTGATGATGAACTCCTTGCTCTTGTGCTTCAAATGATAGTCTCCCCAACACTCAACTCTCTCTCACAGATTTGCCTATGGTGGAAAGATGATTTGAGTGGAAAGCAACTTGGGGAAGGCTAGAGATCAAGATTCTTGTGGTAGGATTGGAATGTCTTGGTCTCAATACATGAGTAGGTGGTCATCTCTCAGGAAATGAGTAGTGGAAGTGTAGGTACGTTCTGATGGCTCTCTCTCAAATGGAGAAGGGGGTGGAGGGGTATATATAGCCTCCACACAAAATCCAACCATTACACACATTTGACCCAAATCGGTCAGACCGAATAGAAGAACTCGGTGAGACCGATTCAGTTCAAAATGTGAACGTTAGGAATCTCGGTGGGACCGACTGGAACAACTCAGTGGGACCGATGTCCTAGGGCTAGGGCAAAACCTCATCTCGGTGAGACCGATTGCTTGAACTCGGTGCGACCAATTTCAGCAAACAGAGAGTTGGTCAAGCAAACTCGGTGGGACCGATTGCACATTTTGGTGAGACCGAAATAATTGCAACAGACAACAGAGAGTTTGCAGGGCCATCTCGGTGAGACCGAGATTCGTATCGATGTGACCGAATCGTCTAGGGTTTCTGGCAGTGGCTATGTCAAATAAACTCGGTGGCGCCGGATGGATCAAATCGGTGGGGCCGAGTTTGACTTGGAAGTTTTGGACATATGTGGAAATGAGAAAGTGGCTGAGGGTTTTAGGAGCAATATCACTAAGCACTTTGAGCAAGTAGACCATTAAGCAACACCTCATCCCCTTTTAATAGTATTGGCTTTCCTATGGACTCAATGTGATCTTGGATCACTAAAATAGAAATGAAGAGTCTTGAGCCTTTTGCCAATCTTTATCCTTTGCATTTTGAGGGGTCCACATCTCTAGTCCATGCCATGCCAATCATTGAACTTTATGAAATATTCAACTTGAATGGTTATTAGTTCAATGAGCTATATGTTGTTATGAATTACCAAAACCACCCGGGGATTAGTTGCACTTTCAATCTCCCCCTTTTTGGTAATTGATGACAACGTATAGATCAAAGCTTCGACAAATGATAATATGAATGAAATACATCGTCGCTTTGAGAAGTATGTGATAAGCAAGAGCTCCCCCTAAATTTGTGCACTATTTAAAATTTGCTTTTGAATGCAAATGCACAATCGATTAGGACCATGGGTCACTCTTCCATGTCACATACATCTTGGTGGAGCGCTCAAAATGATAAGATTTAAATAACATGTACTCATCACCAAGGATAAAAGTGGTTAATCATACACAAATATCATAGATATAATCATGTAGGCACACATTAAGGCATAGTATGATCAAACACATGATCACATAAGTATCTCACGAGCATAACACAAATAGTAGCATAGGAATCAAACAATCAAACGATCAAAGTAGCAAGAGAGGCAAATAAAAAGGCAAAACTCTCTCTCTCTCTCTCTCAGCCTAATGATCTATACACTTTCTCCCCCTTTGGCAACAAGTTACCAAAAAGTTTGAAAACATATAGTGCTATGCGTCACTCTAGACACGATCTCCGGGAGCTTCTGAAGGGTTCTTCTGACTTGTCGCTCTGGTGTGTGTAGATGGCATGGATATGAGGGTATCTGCAAAAGCTTCGGCAGAGGTCTGTGGAGCTGGAGGGGTTGATACTAAAGGTACAACCATGGCAGTTGCTGCAGATGCTGAAATAGTAGTCCTAGTGTCTATAACAACGGGCACTGCTGATGACCTTTGTGCCCTTGGCACTCTATGGAAAGTATCAGTGGTTGGTCTATCATTCCTCTCCTCAGCTTCTTCCTGGAGCTTCTCCACAGTGGTCTGTATCTCTGTGACCTTCACTTCTAGATCATGAAATTTAGTCTCAATGATCCTCTCAAGACTCTCTTGATTTTGAGTCAGGGTGGCCAAGCCCTTCTCAATTCTCACTGTGGCCTCAAGCAGATAACTGAGTTGATCTTGCTTGGTCTTGAGCATCACTGTAGAAGCATCTGGTGCACTGGCTACCTTTGCTGCTTTTGTAGCCTTTGCTCTCTCTCTCTTCTCCTGGGCTTCTGCACATGTAGGATGGGATGCATCCATGACAACCTCGTTGTCCTCAAAATCTGGTCTTAGGGGAAGATGCTCTTTATCAAGAAGATATGTCCCGGTTCCCATCTTGGAATTGATCAACATCTGAATGTGAGGGGCATATCCACATGATCTCTTTTGATCAGCAGTTGTTCTCTTCACAGTCTCAACAATCAGACTCCTCACCTTGAACTTCTGAAGTACATCAAACATGTGGAGCAAGTTGATTGAGTGACCACAGATCATCCTATGATCTCCTGACTTGGGCAAAAGAGTGTGCCTCAAGATAGTGTTGATAGTGGTCAAGCCAGACAGCAGATAGTATATTGATCCAAGCTTGTGTGTCTCCAGGGCATCATCAGGAATAGTCTTGTACATGTTGGTCATGGAGTTGTGATCCTTCCTAGGCTTGGCATATACATCAGTGTCATTCTTCTCTTCCTCTGGGGCATTGATCAACTTGGCCTATTCAGAGATTGTTGATTGATACCTTGTACCTTCAGTCATCCAGACAATCCTTCCATCAGGGTAGAAGTGAGCAGGGGAGTAGAACTGCATGATCATCTCATCGTTCCACTTGGTCAACTTCTGTCCAACAAACTTGTCCTGGCTATCACTGCCCTCTAACATAGCTGAAACTGACCCTGTGAATAGTTGGGTATAGATAGAGTGGATGAGCATCACAAAGTGCAGCTTATTTTCCAAAAAAAAATATTGAGACAAAAACTTAATTTTAGTTTTCTGCAGAAAACATTTCGGAGCTACCGATTTGACAAACTCGGTGACACTGAAGCACAAACAGAGTCTAAACACACAGTTTTGGTCAGACCGAAATGCAGTTCGGTGACTCCGAGATGCTAGGGTTTCATAGAGAAAGTGATTTCGGTCGCACCGATCAGTACACTTCGGTCAGACCAAGTTATACTTGTGCAATGGCCAGGGCCAATCGGTATGGCCGAGATCCTCAGATCGGTCGATCCGAGATGAGTTCGGCGGAAACCTAACCCTAAGTTTTTGCATCAAATCTATTCTAATGGATTCTTTTGGTGGATAGATTAATCTCTTACGTGGGAAGAACAATGGCAATGAACTTTGTGCAAGAATCAGAATTAGAGAAAGCACAAAGGGTCAAGTCCGTACCCTAACTTGGCGGTGGACTTGCTACGGTGGCAACGGCGGTGAGAATCCCGTTGACGGCGGCGGAGACCAGCGGCAGGGGGTCACTGGCGACGACGGCGACGATCCGGAGACCAAGGGGGCGGCAGAGCTGGGAGGCGCGGTCGAGTGTTTGGATAAATTTCCAAAATTTCAACCCGTGGTATATATACCTAGTCACTATCGGTGTGACTGAGTGGAATGACTCGGTGGCACCGAGATGCAAAACTGCTAGTAGTTGCTGCAACTCGGTGTGACCAAATTGTTCAAATCGGTTGCACCGAGATGAAAACCTAGATCAACTTAATGACTTTGGTGAGACCGAGTGGGAGAGAGTTGGTCTGATCGAAATGCATTAAGAGGTTTTGGAAGTTAAGCCCTTGACGGATCGGTGGCTCCGAGTGCTCCTCACCCGGAGGGTCCGAATTCGACTTGTTCAAACTTTATGATGTAGCATGAATAGAGTTTGAGACGAGAAAAAGCATAGATAGCTAGAGGGAGTACTTAGGCATTCTTGTCCATCCATTTGGCAAAAAGAAAAACCAAACAATCAAAGCAACAAATGGATGTCCTTGAATGGAGAAAATTATGCAACCAACATGCTCACACAATAAGATGGCAAATAAAACATGTGGCAAAGCATGCACAAACACTCTAGTATCTATCAAGCAATTGTCAATGACTAGGTCACCTATATATGAGTATATTGACTTAGGAGTCAAATGAGAACATTTGATCATAGGTCATACTCATCGTTTAAGCACAAGTGGGGTTACCACTTTTACATAAAGCATTGTTGTGTTCACACCATTAGAGTTGCTTTAGCTCAATTCTTAGAGCAAAGCTACGCCTAGATGTGATATCCCCCTTAGAGGGATGAACTAACCTTGGGTTTTGTCGATGATGACTTCATGTAGGTGTTGAAGATGTGGATGCTCAATGTTGATGTAGATCATTTGGAGCAATCCATTGGAGTGAGTTGCACTTTCAATACCTACACGGGTTAGTCCCACAAGGAACATACAAGGATATCCATAGACATAGAGTGAAATACACATATGATGATGTCCATGAAAGCATTAGGTTACCTTGTCCCTTGTCTTACCAACAAGAGGGTTTGTGACTCCTTGAACTAGTGCAAGATATGGAAATTGGTTGCACTTGTCCTTGCCAAAATGAACATGAGTGAAGTATGTTGGCGGAGTCACCCTCAAGAACTCTCTAGTTCTTCTTCTTTGGGATCCACATCAACTTGATGGGAATCCTTGGAGTTGTAGTCGTACTTGATGAAGTAGAACTTGATGTAGTCTTGGGAACCCACTTGACCATGGCTTTAGGAGCTTCTTCAAATGAATCAATCTCTTCTTGAAGCTTGTCCTTGCCTTTTAGCTTGTGGTCTTGTGGTGGAAGATCATCTTGAGCTTGTGTTCCCTTGAAAGAAGTGGGGTCATACTTCTCTTGTTGAGGAACAAACTTTGTCTTTGGGTATTGATCTTCTTCCCACTCAACTCCATTGGCATTGAACTTTCGTTCAAAACTAACACCTTGATTCTTCCGGTGCCTTCCTTACTTGCATACAATTTCCTCAAATTGCTTACTTCCGACAAGGCTCTTGTAAACACCTTTCTCTATAATTCCCTTCAATAAGCTATTTTATTGCTCAAGTGTAACTTGGCTAAGAGAATCATTAGTGGAATCAACAGAACTACTAGGAGCAACAATTTTGGATTTAACATGATTATTGTTACTACTAGAAGAAGAATCTTTCTTGCTCTTGTTGCTAGATTTTACTTGTGGCATATAAGTAGACAAGAGTAAACGCTTGGCAATGTAAGAAGAACTCTTTTTTCAAAGATCATCATTGATTGCCTTTAAGAACCCATGCTCTTGCTCTAAATTGAGCTTCTCGAAGCGTAGCTTCTCATGAGTCTTTAAAAGCTCTCGATGATCCCCTAAAGTAGTTTCATGAGCTAACTTAAGAGTGTTTAGTTCTTTAGTTAGACACTCAATCTCCTTCTTATCATTGTCATTCATTTCATCTTGATTAGCATGATTAATAGCAATTTCATCATAGTTTTCATCACTAGTGTTGTCAACAAGTAAATCATCATCACCTAGCAAATCATCTTCATCACTACTGAAATCAACATACTCGGGGTGTGATACCTTAGGGCCTTTAGCCATGAAGCATCTTCCAATTCCCTCATTTGGTGAGTCAAATATGTTGTAGGAGCTGGATGACACAAGTGCAAGACCGGCAACACCTTCATCTTGAGTATATTCGGAGTCGAAGTGATAACTTCTCTCGGAGTAGTTGTCGGAGTCGGAACTGGATACCCATTCACCAATGTGAGCTTGATGTCTTCATCTTGTGTAGCTCTTTGATGACTTGTCCTTTCTTTCCGAATCCTTGCTTCTACGAGAGGGTCTTCGTTCATAACGATCATCTCTACTCCTTCTCTCTCTTGGTGGTGATTCATCTCTTTTACTTCTCCTCTTGGGTGAATCTTCTCTTCTCTTGTAGGGAGCCGTACACTCATTGGAGTAGTGTCCGGGTCTTCCACAATTGTAACAATTGCGATCACGACTAGAAGATCTTTTATCATTGTAGGACCTTGACTTGGAACTTCTCTCTTTGCTTCTATTCTTGTAGAATTTGTTGAAGTTCTTCACCATTAAGCTCAATTCTTCATTGAAGACTTGTTTCTCACTTGATGTTGTAGGAGCATCACATGAGGCTTTGTAAGCACCACTTGACTTGTTGTGGAGCTCTTCCTTATCCTTGAGTGACATCTCAGGAGCAACAATTCTACCAATGACTTCCGTTGGCTTGAGATCTTTGTAGTTGGGCATCATTTGGATTAAGGTGCACACAGTATCATATTTTCCATCCAAGGCACTTAGGATCTTCTTGATGATGAATCTGTCGGTCATCTCTTCGCTTCCTAAGCCAGCAATCTCATTTGTGATGAGAGCAAGCCTAGAGTACATTTCAGCGACTCCTTCGCCATCCTTCATTTTGAACTAGTCAAGTTGACTTTGAAGCACATCCAACTTGGATTCCTTGACGGACTCGGTACCTTCGTGCATATCAACCAGAGTATCCCAAATTTCCTTTGCATTCTCA
The DNA here is from genome assembly GCA_011799875.1 of Thinopyrum elongatum. NCBI lineage: Eukaryota > Viridiplantae > Streptophyta > Magnoliopsida > Poales > Poaceae > Thinopyrum > Thinopyrum elongatum. The sequence goes on along the minus strand of CM022302.1, from coordinate 335,987,243 downwards.
AGGCGGCTAATTTTGTAGAATTCTTCGGGGCACAATCCATTGAAGAGGATATCGCAAGCTTGAGCATTGTATTGCAACATCTTCAATTCTTCCGCGGATGCTTCACGATCCAGTTCTCTTCCGTCCTCGAAGTATTCACCTTGCAAGCCAATTCGCATAATAGCCCAAATGGCAGGGTTATGACCAATAATATGCATTTTCATCTTATGCTTCCAACTAGCAAAATTAGTACCATCAAAGTAAGGACCTCTACGGTGATAATTTCCCTCGCTAGACGCCATACTCTCCTAGGTTGTGAAACCAAGGCTATGATCACCAATGCTATGAAAATCAAGGCAAATGGAGACCAAAGCTCTGATGCCACTTGTAGGATCGAAAGTAGGTCTAGAGGGGGTGATTAGACTACTTGACCAAATAAAAATCTAACATTTTCCCAATTTTAAGTGTTGGCAGATTTTAGCAACTAGTACAAGTCAAGCAATCAACCTACACATGCAATTCTAAGAGTGTAGCAGCGGAAAGTAAAACATTGCATATGAAGGTAAAGGGAAGGGTTTGGAGAAGGCAAACGCAATGTAGACACTGAGATTTTTGGCGTGGTTCTGATAGGTGGTGCTATCGTACATCCACGTTGATGGAGACTTCAACCCACGAAGGGTAACGGTTGCGCGAGTCCACGGAGGGCTCCACCAACGAAGGGTCCATGAAGAAGTAACCTTGTCTATCCCACCATGGCCATCTCCCACGAAGGACTTGCCTCACTCGGGTAGATCTTCACGAAGTAGGCGATCTCCTTGCCCTTACAAACTTCTTGGTTCAACTCTACAATCTTGTCGGAGGCTCCCAAGCGACACCTAACTAATCTAGGAGACACCAATCTCCAAAAGGTAATAGACGGTGTGTTGATGATGAACTCCTTGCTCTTTTGATTCAAATGATAGTCTCCCCAACACTCAACTCTCTCTCACAGATTTGGCTATGGTGGAAAGATGATTTAAGTGGAAAGCAACTTGGGGAAGGCTAGAGATCAAGATTCTTGTGGTAGGATTGGATTGTCTTGGTCTCAACACATGAGTAGGTGGTTCTCTCTCAGAAAATGAGTAGTGGAAGTGTAGGTACATTCTGATGGCTCTCTCTCAAATGGAGAAGGGGGTGGAGGGGTATATATAGCCTCCACACAAAATCCAACCGTTACACACATTTGACCCAACTCGGTCAAACTGAATAGAAGAACTCGGTGAGACCGATTCAGTTCAAAATGTGAACGTGAGGAATCTCGCTGGGACCGACTGGAACAACTCGGTGGGACCGATGTGCTAGGGCTAGGGCAAAACCTCATCTCGGTGAGACCGATTTCAGCAAACAGCAAACAGAGAGTTGGTCAAGCAAACTCGGTGGGACTGATTGCACATTTCGATGAGACTGAAATAATTGCAACAGGCAACAGAGAGTTTGCAAGGCCATCTCGGTGAGACCGAGATCCGTATCGATGTGACCGAATTGTCTAGGGTTTCTGGCAGTGGCTATGTCAAATGAACTCGGTGGTGCCGGATGGATCAAAGCGGTAGGGCCGAGTTTGACTTGGAAGTTTTGGACATATGTAGAAATGAGAAAGTGGCCGAGGGTTTAAGAGCAATATCACTAAGCACTTTGAGCAAGTAGACCATTAAGCAACACCTCATCCCCTTTTAATAGTATTGGCTTTCCTATGGACTCAATGTGATATTGGATCACTAAAATAGAAATGAAGATTCTTGAGCCTTTTGCCAATCTTTGTCCTTAGCATTTTGAGGGGTCCACATCTCTAGTCCATGCCATGCCAATCATTGAACTTTCTGAAATATTCAACTTGAATGGTTATTAGTTCAATGAGCTATATGTTGTTATGAATTACCAAAACCACCCGGGGATTAGTTGCACTTTCAAGTCCCCTCCAAAGATCAAGTGAAGTGCGCCACACGTACCTTCCACGACTACATGTTGATATGGTGGCTTCACAGACCTCCGAGAAACTTCGACATGAGTTGGCCCAAGACGAAGAAAGCTATGAGGCGAGAATTTGTGCCTTCCACCTACACGAAACATCTTCAACGCCAATTGGAGAACACCATACAAGGATCCAAGTCCCTTGACGAGTACTTCAAGAAGATGAAGAAAGCCTTGCGACGAGCTGGTGTGGACGACCCCATTTGGGCGAAGTTCTACTTCACTATGGGATTGAACAATGACATCGCCAAGACTCTCTTCACCAACAACTACGAGTCCCTCGACTACATGTACTTTGGTGCTCTCAAGGCGGAGCAAGAACTCATGAAGGCCAAGTCTACTCGACCCCAAGCACACATTGCGACGACCACGCTACAAGACTGCGAGCATGACGCTAGTACCACCGAGATGTCCAAGCCCGATGAGCTCCAAGACGACGCTCCCAAGTTTGACTTCACCGCCATCCCTCGTTGTGGCTCCACTTACCCCGTGCACACGGGGCTGCCTGTGTGCAGCTATTGGGCTTGCCCATGTAGATCCTATTACGCCCCTACTTACCCCTTCATCCCCTAGGGCTATATATACTCCTCCATCTCCTCCATTTAAGCTTAGCTAAGAATAGATCTAGACATTAGAGCTTAGCTCATGTACCTCCCCTTGTGGGATTCCTCTTGAGAGAGAAGATCCCTAGTGGATATCAAGACCCCTACTAGGGAAGGATCTATCTAGATCATCAAGACGTCATCTCCTTCATAAGATTTGGGATTGTTAAATGTAAAATCGAGAGACAACGAGAGACAAGGCAAAATGATTCAAGTGTCATCTTTATTGATCATGTTCACGTATATATACAATCTGGAAGGATGCATCCAAGAGATGCGTCCGTTGGAGAAGGCGTCGATCGAGAGGAGAGGAGCAACCGTCGAGCAGTTGCCAAAGTGGCAACCACATGCATGGTGCGGGAATGTGGGGATTCCCCTAACTAACCGCTGGGGTTAATTAGTTTTAACACTCCCCCTAATCACCGCTTAACCGTGTGTTTGATCATCATCTTGATTAAGTCTCCTCAAAAACCCTATGGGAAAAATGTGAGGAGCATAGTATTTGATATGTTGCCAAAACTCCTTCAAACCCAGTGGGAAAAATAAGGAGAAAATTATGCAACATATAATGGTTATTGTCTCTTTCAACGCAATACGAGAAAACTCATAGAATCAAGAGGACAATAAATATGTCGTATATACTTTCCTAAAAACCCCGGTACGGAAAACAGAAAGTATGACATATGATCTCATGTTGATATTACCTCATTAAATTATGCGAACCTGTAAAGTAAACTCATGAAGGAAAAAAGAGTATAATATGATGCTTTGAACAGGAACAATTCAGGAAGATACTCCCCCTGATTCTTGCAAATTCCGAAGCCATCATGTACCAATTCCATGAACATATTTCTAGAATGTAGTAGTTGGTAGAGACTTGGTGAACAAATCAATCACATGATTTGTCTTGCAAGATATGCAATATAGCTATATTGCTTATTACGTAACCTGTTTGCATCCGGGCAACACAAGCATCATTATCTTTGAGATGATGGTTGGTGGATGTAGCCACGAGGCTTGTTTCGAAGACTCTCATGAGATGGCTATCACACCTAGTAGGAACACAAACTTTGTCTACGATCTGACATAGTAGGGATCTGATCGATGTATCCAATGATATTCGTGTCCAGATTTCTCTGAAACTAAAAGATTAGGACAAAATGTTTGATACCATGGAGATATCGAAAGATATTCTTGAGCCCCAACCAATTATGTGTGGTGGGTCCAATGGCACTAGGATATGGAACTCTATGTCCCAATATCGCATTCCCATCAACTCATGGTTTTAATGGATCTTTCTCTACATCTAGAGAATGAAGCCATGCGAGTTATGGATGCATAAGATTTGTCCACAGTCAATTTCTCCAATATAATCAGGATAGAGACAACATGTGTACCATAATGTATGAGTGAAGGTGCTCGAGGTTTTACCCAAATCCTTTATCTCAAATTTCATCATTTATATGATCACATGTGTCGGTGCAACAAACCCTGGGTCTGTTGCCCAGACGTGCACAGGCCAAAAAGGGCTAAGTTACAGCATCCAAGACCAAGACACTGCTAAGGAGAAACCTCCCTTGCCGGGCAGGCGAGCCTGGCGAGGACGAGGTGGCCCCGAAGACAAGCCTCAAGACCGTCCCGGCAGGCCTGCCGGGCACTACCGAAGCAAACTACCCCACCAAGGCTTCACCGTTCCACCTCATAGCGACGCAAGTCATCGATCGGTGTGGTGCCAAGCCCCCAAGTGACTAAGTGGCAGTTATGCGACACATGGCAACCACTTCCAGAGGAAACCACCTCCAAATGACACCCGTCCAGAGAGGTGTCAAGCAAACAGGCAAAAAGGTGGCCAAGCAGCCCGGCAAGGCTTGCCGGGGAGGCTACGATGTGACACTGAGCGGCGCATTTAATGTGCTCTGCTCTACCTACAGAGTTAGGTATGATAGCACTGTTTGCTATCTAATCAGCACACAATGACTAATTTGCCATTGTGGTAACCCCTTGATCTATAAAAGGAGGGCCATGGCAACTGGAGAAAGGGTTTGAAACCGTGTACACTCATACGCGCGTAGCTGCTCTTGTCCAGAGGCAACCCTGCCGGGCAAGGGCGCTGTGTTTCCACCACAATCCACCATCAATCCACCAAAGCAGGTGTAGGGTTTTACGCCTCGCGGCGGCCCGAACCTGGGTAAAAACTGCATGTGTGATCTCTGCCGCGCTTCGCTACGGTCATCCGCTCTTTGTGCAACGCGCTCAGCCCCCCTGCCGAACCAAAAGGGGCCGATGGCCCCATAGGTGGCCATGATTTCCCACGACATCTTTGGCGCGCCAGGTAGGGGGAAGTGCTTGCGCGAACCCAAGAAGCATACACAGCGCGTCATCTTCATCGACGGCTCCATCATTCATGGCGCCCAAAAAGAAGCCCGGTGCTGCGGCCCACCTGTCCACTTCAAAGGCCCCGCTGCACGTGGCCGCCGATGCCGCGGAGACCACGAGGCCGCATGGGGACACGGACGCGGCGGGGGACATGGCCGGCGCAGCCGGCATCGCCACCACCTCCCCTGCGGTGGAAGTAAGAGCAGAAGGCACCGGGGAAGTACAACACCAACATCATCCCGACGGCCACGCTCCACAAGGTATGGGTGGAGAAATCGTTCTATCCGCACCTCTCCGTCCGGCCGAAAGGCACAGCCGCAGCGGCGGCATTCGCTCTGGGGCGAATCACAACCCTCTGGTCGCTCTCGCTACGGGCGCGACCGCGGGGCGTGCGCCACTCCCGGAGCGGGCTGACCCAGTCGATGCGCCAAACGGAGCCGCTGACCCTCAAGCGCCTCCACCTCGCTACCACGCCACCATGGCCGCGGGCTCATGATGGCGAGAACATGGCGCAGCTACTACTGGCACCGTAAGGAGCCAAGCGACACAACGATCTACGTCATCATCCATGCCGAGCACCGCTTCGGAGGCAATGGCGCGGGCCCAGCTGCTGTTGAGATTTCCGCCGGCAGCCGATCAGATGGATGAGTGGAGAACCACCATTCAAAGCTTGATTAGTTTTGCCCAAGCGGGGGGATCACATCAAGCTGGCCCGCCACGGCCTCCCCACACGACGACAACGGCCCGCGCGGCTGGCCACGCCGAGGGGGGCACCCCCACAGTGCAGTCCCCTCCACGGCAGCCTGCACAAGGGCCACGTCCAATGCCACACGATCAAGAACCCGACGACGTCTCGATGGCTTCGTCCGACCCTCGAGCGTGTCGAGACCAGGGGCAAGCCCAGGAAGACAGGCGAGGGGAAGGCGCACGCGTCACCGTCGAGCAACGGCATGACACCCGCCGCCAGTCTGATCGGCACAACGGCCCCGGCATCGATGAGCCTGCGCTCGATGAGGGTGGGTGCCTATCTTTCGAGGTTGGGTGCCCCGTTTTTATCATTGTAGGACCTTGACTTGGAACTTCTCTCTTTGCTTCTATTCTTGTAGAATTTGTTGAAGTTCTTCACCATTAAGCTCAATTCTTCATTGAAGACTTGTTTCTCACTTGATGTTGTAGGAGCATCACATGAGGCTTTGTAAGCACCACTTGACTTGTTGTGGAGCTCTTCCTTATCCTTGAGTGACATCTCAGGAGCAACAACTCTACCAATGACTTCCGTTGGCTTGAGATCTTTGTAGTTGGGCATCATTTGGATTAAGGTGCACACAGTATCATATTTTCCATCCAAGGCACTTAGGATCTTCTTGATGATGAATATGTCGGTCATCTCTTCGCTTCCTAAGCCGGCAATCTCATTTGTGATGAGAGCAAGCCTAGAGTACATTTCAGCGACTCCTTCGCCATCCTTCATTTTGAACTAGTCAAGTTGACTTTGAAGCACATCCAACTTGGATTCCTTGACGGACTCGGTACCTTCGTGCATATCAACCAGAGTATCCCAAATTTCCTTTGCATTCTCAAGGCGGCTAATTTTGTAGAATTCTTCGGGGCACAATCCATTGAAGAGGATATCGCAAGCTTGAGCATTGTATTGCAACATCTTCAATTCTTCCGCGGATGCTTCACGATCCAGTTCTCTTCCGTCCTCGAAGTATTCACCTTGCAAGCCAATTCGCATAATAGCCCAAATGGCGGGGTTATGACCAATAATATGCATTTTCATCTTATGCTTCCAACAAGCAAAATTAGTACCATCAAAGTAAGGACCTCTACGGTGATAATTTCCCTCGCTAGACGCCATACTCTCCTAGCTTGTGAAACCAAGGCTATGATCACCAATGCTATGAAAATCAAGGAAAATGGAGACCAAAGCTCTGATACCACTTGTAGGATCGAAAGTAGGTCTAGAGGGGGTGATTAGACTACTTGACCAAATAAAAATCTAACATTTTCCCAATTTTAAGTGTTGGCAGATTTTAGCAACTAGTACAAGTCAAGCAATCAACCTACACATGCAATTCTAAGAGTGTAGCAGCAGAAAGTAAAACATTGCATATGAAGGTAAAGGGAAGGGTTTGGAGAAGGCAAACGCAATGTAGACACTGAGATTTTTGGCGTGGTTCTGATAGGTGGTGCTATCGTACATCCACGTTGATGGAGACTTCAACCCACGAAGGGTAACGGTTGCGCGAGTCCACGGAGGGCTCCACCAACGAAGGGTCCACGAAGAAGCAACCTTGTCTATCCCACCATGGCCATCTCCCACGAAGGACTTGCCTCACTCGGGTAGATCTTCACGAAGTAGGCGATCTCCTTGCCCTTACAAACTTCTTGGTTCAACTCCACAATCTTGTCGGAGGCTCCCAAGCGACACCTAACTAATCTAGGAGACACCACTCTCCAAAAGGTAATAGACGGTGTGTTGATGATGAACTCCTTGCTCTTTTGATTCAAATGATAGTCTCCCCAACACTCAACTCTCTCTCACAGATTTGGCTATGGTGGAAAGATGATTTGAGTGGAAAGCAACTTGGGGAAGGCTAGAGATCAAGATTCTTGTGGTAGGATTGGAATGTCTTGGTCTCAACACATGAGTAGGTGGTTCTCTCTCAGAAAATGAGTAGTGGAAGTGTAGGTACGTTCTGATGGCTCTCTCTCAAATGGAGAAGGGGGTGGAGGGGTATATATAGCCTCCACACAAAATCCAACCGTTACACAAATTTGACCCAACTCGGTCAAACCGAATAGAAGAACTCGGTGAGACCGATTCAGTTCAAAATGCGAACGTGAGGAATCTCGTTGGGACCGACTAGAACAACTCGGTGGGACCGATGTGCTAGGGCTAGGGCAAAACCTCATCTCGGTGAGACCGATTGCTTGAACTCGGTGAGACCGATTTTAGCAAACAGCAAACAGAGAGTTGGTCAAGCAAACTCGGTGGGACCGATTGCACATTTCGATGAGACTGAAATAATTGCAACAGGCAACAGAGAGTTTGCAAGGCCACCTCGGTGAGACCGAGATCCGTATCGATGTGACCGAATTGTCTAGGGTTTCTGGCAGTGGCTATGTCAAATGAACTCGGTGGTGCCGGATGGATCAAAGCGGTAGGGCCGAGTTTGACTTGGAAGTTTTGGACATATGTAGAAATGAGAAAGTGGCCGAGGGTTTAAGAGCAATATCACTAAGCACTTTGAGCAAGTAGACCATTAAGCAACACCTCATCCCCTTTTAATAGTATTTGCTTTCCTATGGACTCAATGTGATATTGGATCACTAAAATAGAAATGAAGAGTCTTGAGCCTTTTGCCAATCTTTGTCCTTAGCATTTTGAGGGGTCCACATCTCTAGTCCATGCCATGCCAATCATTGAACTTTCTGAAATATTCAACTTGAATGGTGATTAGTTCAATGAGCTATATGTTGTTATGAATTACCAAAACCACCCAGGGATTAGTTGCACTTTCAAGTCCCCTCCAAAGATCAAGTGAAGTGCGCCACACGTACCTTCCACGACTACATGTTGATATGGTGGCTTTACACACCTCCGAGAAACTTCGACATGAGTTGGCCCAAGACGAAGAAAGCTATGAGGCGAGAATTTGTGCCTTCCACCTACACGAAACATCTTCAACGCCAATTGGAGAACACCATACAAGGATCCAAGTCCCTTGACGAGTACTTCAAGAAGATGAAGAAAGCCTTGCGACGAGCTGGTGTGGACGACCCCATTTGGGCGAAGTTCTACTTCACTATGGGATTGAACAATGACATCGCCAAGACTCTCTTCACCAACAACTACGAGTCCCTCGACTACATGTACTTTGGTGCTCTCAAGGCGGAGCAAGAACTCATGAAGGCCAAGTCTACTCGACCCCAAGCACACATTGCGACGACCACGCTACAAGACTACGAGCATGACGCTAGTACCACCGAGATGTCCAAGCCCGATGAGCTCCAAGACGACGCTCCCAAGTTTGACTTCACCACCATCCCTCGTTGTGGCTCCACTTACCCCGTGCACACGGGGCTGCCTGTGTGCAGCTATTGGGCTTGCCCATGTAATTCCTATTACGCCCCTACTTACCCCTTCATCCCCTAGGGCTATATATACTCCTCCATCTCCTCCATTTAAGCTTAGCTAAGAATAGATCTAGACATTAGAGCTTAGCTCATGTACCTCCCCTTGTGGGATTCCTCTTGAGATAGAAGATCCCTAGTGGATATCAAGACCCCTACTAGGGAAGGATCTATCTAGATCATCAAGACGTCATCTCCTTCATAAGATTTGGGATTGTTAAATGTAAAATCGAGAGACAACGAGAGACAAGGCAAAATGATTCAAGTATCATCTTTATTGATCATGTTCACGTATATATACAATCTGGAAGGATGCATCCAAGAGAAGCGTCCGTTGGAGAAGGCGTCGATCGAGAGGAGAGGAGCAACCGTCGAGCAGTTGCCAAAGGGGCAACCACATGCATGGTGCGGGAATGTGGGGATTCCCCTAACTAACCGCTGGGGTTAATTAGTTTTAACACTCCCCCTAATCACCGCTTAACCGTGTGTTTGATCATCATCTTGATTAAGTCTCCTCAAAAACCCTATGGGAAAAATGTGAGGAGCATAGTATTTGATATGTTGCCAAAACTCCTTCAAACCCAGTGGGAAAAATAAGGAGAAAATTATGCAACATATAATGGTTATTGTCTCTTTCAATGCAATACGAGAAAACTCATAGAATCAAGAGGACAATAAATATGTCGTATATACTTTCCTAAAAACCCCGGTACGGAAAACAGAAAGTATGACATATGATCTCATGTTGATATTACCTCATTAAATTATGCGAACCTGTAAAGTAAACTCATGAAGGAAAAAAGAGTATAATATGATGCTTTGAACAGGAACAATTCAGGAAGATACTCCCCCTGATTCTTGCAAATTCCGAAGCCATCATGTACCAATTCCATGAACATATTTCTAGAATGTAGAAGTTGGTAGAGACTTGGTGAACAAATCAATCACATGATTTGTCTTGCAAGATATGCAATATAGCTATATTGCTTATTACGTAACCTGTTTGCATCCGGGCAACACAAGCATCATTATCTTTGAGATGATGGTTGGTGGATGTAGCCACGAGGCTTGTTTCGAAGACTCTCATGAGATGGCTGTCACACCTAGTAGGAACACAAACTTTGTCTACGATCTGACATAGTAGGGATCTGATCGATGTATCCAATGATATTCGTGTCCAGATTTCTCTGAAACTGAAAGATTAGGACGAAATGTTTGATGCCATGGAGATATCGAAAGATATTCTTGAGCCCCAACCAATTATGTGTGGTGGGTCCAATGGCACTAGGATATGGAACTCTATGTCCCAATATCGCATTCCCATCAACTCATGGTTTTAATGGATCTTTCTCTACGTCTAGAGAATGAAGCCATGCGAGTTATGGATGCATAAGATTTGTCCACAATCAATTTATCCAATATAATCAGGATAGAGACAACATGTGTACCATAATGTATGAGTGAAGGTGCTCAAGGTTTTACCCAAATCCTTTATCTCAAATTTCATCATTTATATGATCACATGTGTCGGTGCAACAAACCATGGGTCTGTTGCCCAGACGTGCACAGGCCAAAAAGGGCTAAGTTACAGCATCCAAGACCAAGACACTGCTAAGGAGAAACCTCCCTTGCCGGGCAGGTGAGCCTGGCGAGGACGAGGTGGCCCCGAAGACAAGCCTCAAGACCGTCCCGGCAGACCTGCCGGGCACTACCGAAGCAAACTACCCCACCAAGGCTTCACCGTTCCACCTCATAGCGACGCAAGTCATCGATCGGTGCGGTGTCAAGCCCCCAAGTGACTAAGTGGCAGTTATGCGACACATGGCAACCACTTCCAGAGGAAACCACCTCCAAATGACACCTGTCCAGAGAGGTGTCAAGCAAACAGGCGAAAAGGTGGCCAAGCAGCCCGGCAAGGCTTGCCGGGGAGGCTACGATGTGACACTGAGCGGCACATTTAATGTGCTCTGCTCTACCTACAGAGTTAGGTATGATAGCACTGTTTGCTATCTAATCAGCACACAATGACTAATTTGCCATTGTGGTAACCCCTTGATCCATAAAAGGAGGGCCATGGCAACTGGAGAAAGGGTTTGAAACCGTGTACACTCGTACGCGCGTAGCAGCTCTTGTCCAGAGGCAACCCTGCCGGGCAGGGGCGCTGTGTTTCCACCACAATCCACCATCAATCCACCAAAGCAGGAGTAGGGTTTTACGCCTCGCGGCGGCCCGAACCTGGGTAAAAACTGCATGTGTGATCTCTGCCGCGCTTCGCTACGGTCATCCGCTCTTTGTGCAACGCGCTCAGCCCCCCTGCCGAACCAAAAGGGACCGATGGCCCCATAGGTGGCCATGATTTCCCACGACATCTTTGGTGCGCCAGGTAGGGGGAAGTGCTTGCGCGAACCCAAGAAGCATACACAGCGCGTCATCTTCATCGACGGCTCCATCATTCATGGCGCCCAAAAAGAAGCCCGGTGCTGCGGCCCACCTGTCCACTTCAAAGGCCCCGCTGCACGTGGCCGCCGATGCCGCGGAGGCCACGAGGCCGCACGGGGACACGGACGTGGCGGGGGACATGGCCGGCGCAGCCGGCATCGCCACCACCTCCCCTGCGGTGGAAGTAAGAGCAGAAGGCACCGGGGAAGTACAACACCAACATCATCCCGACGGCCACGCTCCACAAGGTATGGGTGGAGAAATCGTTCTATCCGCACCTCTCCGTCCGGCCGAAAGGCACAGCCGCAGCGGCGGCATTCGCTCTGGGGCGAATCACAACCCTCTGGTCGCTCTCGCTACGGGCGCGACCGCGGGGCGTGCGCCACTCCCGGAGCGGGCTGACCCAGTCGATGCGCCAAACGGAGCCGCTGACCCTCAAGCGCCTCCACCTCGCTACCACGCCACCATGGCCGCGGGCTCATGATGGCGAGAACATGGCGCAGCTACTGCTGGCACCGTAAGGAGCCAGGCGACGCAACGATCTACGTCATCATCCATGCCGAGCACCGCTTCGGAGGCTATGGCGCGGGCCCAGCTGCTGTTGAGATTTCCGCCGGCGGCCGATCAGATGGATGAGTGGAGAGCCACCATTCAAAGCTTGATTGGTTTTGCCGAAGCGGGGGGATCACAGCAAGCTGGCCCGCCACGGCCTCCCCACACGACGACAACGGCCCGCGTGGCTGGCCACGCCGAGGGGGGCACCCCCACAGTGCAGTCCCCTCCACGGCAGCCTGCACAAGGGCCACGTCCAATGCCACGCGATCAAGAACCCGACGACGTCTTGATGGCTTCGTCCGACCCTCGAGCGCATCGAGACCAGGGGCAAGCCCAGGAAGACAGGCGAGGGGAAGGCGCGCGCGTCACCGTCGAGCAGTGCCACGACACCCGCCGCCAGTCTGATCGGCGCAATGGCCCCGGCATCGACGAGCCTGCGCTCGATGAGGGTGGGTGCCTACCTTTCGAGGTTGGGTGCCCCGCTTTCACTCACGAGCTGCAACAAGTCCGTTGGCCATCTTCTCGCACATTCAAGCCGGAGATACCAGAGAAGTACGATGGAAGATTGAACCCGGCAAAGTTCCTAAGCATCTACACCATCGTTGTTCAGGCTACCGGGGGAAGAGACAGGAAGGTGTTTGCCAACTACTTCCCTTTGGCACTCAAGCCAAACGTGAGGTCTTGGCTGATGCACCTGCGGGGGAACTCCATTTCAACTTGGGCTGACCTGTGCCATGAGTTTGTTGGCGCTTTCACGGGTGGCCATCAAGAACCAGGGCGGCCAAGCGATCTGCAACTCCTCCCACAGAAGGAAGGGGAGACCCTACAGAAGTACATGCAAAGGTTCAGCCGAGTGCACAGGAACATCCCAGACATCCACCCGACAGCCGTGATAGCTGCATTCCAGTCCAACGTGCACAACCACCGGGTACATTCCAAAATGAACGAGCGGCCGCCCCGGACTGTGAATGAGTTATACACTCTGGTGCATAAGTGTGCTCGCATAGAGGAGGGAAGGCGACTTCCCGGTGAAGAGGACGGCATCGACATCGATTCAGACAATGACGATGACGCCACCGGCCAAAAGAAGAACAAGAAACGCAATAAGAAGCGCAAGGAGAAAGTTGTGATGGCGGTCGAAGGGTCAAGCACACCTAGTACCGGCAAGAAGGCCAAGGCCGAAGCACCTGGCAAGGAGGTTGTCACGTGCACTGACTGTCGGGCGGCTGCGGTTACCGAGAAGGCCGGGAAGGGTGAGGGGCCGTATTGCAAGATCCATAGGACCAAGGGCCACGACCTTCAAGAGTGCCATCAGGTTGAGCAGCTCGTCAAGAAGCAGAGGGCTGAGTACGAGAAGCGGGATAAGGAGAAGAATCAGGATGGTACTGGCGGGAAGGGCCGTGGCGGCGGAGTAAGCCGCCCGGCAAGGCTCATCAGAATCAAGGGAAACTCGCCAGAGGCTATGAGAAGAAGGATTGCAGTGATGAGACCGATGAGGGAGATGAAGAGGAAACCAGCGAGCAGGAGTCCCAGAAAGCCACTGACGCCTTGTGCGTTGACGGGGGTGAATCTCTGCACTCCTCTCACCGCCAACTTAAACAGTGGGCGCGTGAAGTCAACGCCATGGAACCAGCGGCAGATTCACGGAAGCCGCTCAAATGGTCCCGCACACCCATCATCTTTGACGAAGAGGATCACCCTGATCGCACCACTGCGGTAGGGTGCTTGCTGTCGTTGGTATCACCAACGATACGCAACCTCAAGGTCACGAAGATGTTGGTGGACGGCGGGGCTGGGTTGAATCTGATATCTCCAAAGGTCCTCAGCAAACTTCAGATAGTGGATGAGGAGCTCAAGGTTACTAGTACGTTCCAAGGAATCAACCCCAGTAGGAGTCGTCCTAAAGGAAAGATCACGCTGTCGGTGACATTCGGGGGGGAGTTAAACTACCGGACTGAGAAGATCGTGTTTGACGTAGTTGACCTCCCCTTGCCGTACAATGGAATCCTTGGTTGCCCAGCTCTAGCCAAGTTCATGGCGGCATCCCACTATGCCTATAACACCTTGAAGATGCCAGGGCCGATAGGAGTCATTTCCATTCCGTTAGATCAGAAAGATGCAGTTATATGCATGGCCAAGATGTATCGGGAAGCAGTCACGGCAGGGGCTGCGAAAGCCAGTATTCCCGCCAAGGAGAGTAAGAAAATGAAGAGAGCTAGCAGGGATGCCAGCAAGGAATCCGGGAAGCGTGCCTCTCCGGAGTGCGCTGCGCCTGTCGATGACTTGCCGAAGAGTTCCAATAGCAAGAGATCCAAAGCTGTTGCGCCTGCTGTGAAGAAGGTCCCGGCAGGGCTGGCTGGCACTGATGGTACCTTCACTATCAGTGCCACCCTCGATGACAAATAGGAAAGCACGCTCGTTGCCTTCCTGCGGGCGAATGTCGATGTGTTTGCCTGGCAACCATCTGATATCCCTGGTGTTCCCAGGGAGGTAATCGAGCACCACCTTGTTGTCTGCCCTCATGCCCAGTCCGTCAAGCAGAAGGTACGGAAGCAAGCTTTGGAGCGTCAACAGTTCATTGCTGATGAGATCAAGAAACTTGAAGTAGCTGGTTTGGTCAGGGGAGTGTTGCACCCCACATGGTTGGCAAATCCAGTGGTGGTGCGCAAGGCGAATGGGAAATGGAGGCTTTGCATAGATTTTACGGATCTGAACAAGGCATGCCCAAAGGACCCATTCCCCTTGCCGCGCATCGACCAGATTGTGGATTCCACTTCTGGGTGCGACCTGCTTTCATTTCTGGATGCCTACTCTGGATACCACCAGATCTTCATGTCCAAGGAAGACGAGGAGAAAACTGCGTTCATAACCCTGTGCGGCACATACTACTTTGTACGGATGCCCTTCAGGCTGAAGAGCGCCGGATCCACCTTTGCAAGAGCAGTACAGATAGGCTTTGAGCCCCAGCTGCACAGAAACATTGAGGCTTACATGGATGATATTGTGGTCAAGACCAAGGACAGATCAACCCTCATCCAGGATTTGGAAGAAACCTTTGCCAATCTGCGTAAGATCAACTTGAAGCTGAACCCGGAGAAGTGTGTGTTTGGCGTCCCCTCTGGTAAGCTACTTGGTTTTGGTTGTGTCTCATCGAGGGATAGAGGCCAACCCCGACAAGATCAAGGCTATCGAGCAGATTCAAGCACCAAAGACAGTCAAGGACGTGAGGCATTTGACAGGATGTATGGCTGCGCTGAGCAGGTTCATTTCCAAGTCTGCTGAGCGCGCCCTGCCATTTTTCAAAATCTTGAAGAAGGCAGGGCCCGTAAAATGGACCCCGGAAGTAGATGCTGCACTGCAAGATTTGAAGACCTATCTTCCCTCGGTGCCCACCTTGGTCGCTCCCAAACCACAAGAGCCATTGCTACTATACTTGGCGGCAACCAATCAAGTGGTTAGCGCAGCACTGGTGGCGCAGCGGGAAGTGGATGACGCGGCAACTACAGCCACTATTACTTATGGAGGAGAAAGTGGACCTATCCCGACAAGGCCAGAGTCAGTTCAGAGCGAAGAAGGGCAGAGCAGCGGAAGCAGTTCTCTGGTCACGGCAAAGAAAAAAGTGGTGCAGCGCCCAGTATACTTCGTCAGCTCCCTGTTACAGGGGGCTAGGTCGAGGTACTCTGGCATGCAAAAGTTGATTTTTGTCCTTATCATGGCCTCAAGGAAGCTGCGCCACTACTTCCAAGCCCACGAGATCATAGTTGTCACCCGTTTCCCCTTGCAACGCATACTCCGAAACCCTGAGGCCACCGGCAGGATTGTGGAATGGGCTTTGGAGTTGTCCAGCTTTGGTTTGAAGTTTGAAAGCACGACAACCATTCAGAGCAGAGCACTAGCAGAATTCATCGCAAAGTGGACACCAACTCCTGATGAAGAGGTATTGGAGACAGTTATTCCTGGCAAGGAAGTGCCCCAAGATTGGATCATGTATTTCGATGGTGCTTTCTCCCTACAAGGTGCAGGGGCTGGCGTGCTTCTTGTTGCTCCCACTGGGGAGCACCTTAAGTACGTCGTCCAGATGCACTTTCCCTGGGAGAAGGCTACCAACAATACTGCAGAGTATGAAGGGCTCCTTGCCGGCCTCAGAATTGCAACAGAAATAGGAATCAAGAAGCTGATCATCCACGGAGATTCACAGCTTGTGGTGAGACAAGTCAACAAGGATTACCAAAGTCCATTGATGGAGGCATATGTTGAGGAAGTGAGAAAGCTGGAGGAGCACTTTGACGGATTGCAAATAGAACACGTACCCCGTGCGGAAAACAGCATCGCTGTTCATCTACCAAAGTGCGTTGCGCAAAAGCTCCCTGTGGAACCAGGGACTTTTGTTCTCCATCTGACTCAACCCTCCATATCCCCAGCAACAATGGCTAGAAAGAGGAGGAAACTGGACTCCGGCAAGCCTCACCCGGCAGGACCTCCCAAGGCCCCCGGCAGAGAGCTTGGCGGGAACAACTCCCCTTCGATCAGCGAGCTGCACCATTCTGCCAGACCACCGGTCCCTGCGGTCAAGAAGTGCGCTCCTGCGAATGAGGAGGTGCCGTTGGTCCTTGTTGCCGAGCCTCTGGCCCCAGCTTGGGCACGGCACATAGTCCATTTCCTCCAAACTGGAGAACTCCCCGAAGAGCAAGAAGAAGCTGAAAGAGTAGCCCGGAGGGCCAGTATGTATCAGTTTATCGATGACACCCTATACAAAAGGAGGCCCAACGGTGTGAAATTGAAGTGCATTTGCCGGGAGGAAGGAAAGGAACTGTTGGCAGAAATACACAAAGGCATGTGCGGCTCACACATTGGATCAAGGGCCCTGGTTGGAAAAGCCTTCCGGCCAGGTTCCTATTGGCCCACGGCCCTCCAAGATGCAGTTGAGCTCGTCACCAAATGTGAAGCCTGCCAGTTCCACTCCAAGAACATTCATCAGCCTGCCCAAGCTCTTCAAACGATCCCTTTATCATGGCCCTTCTCAGTCTGGGGGCTCGATATCTTGGGCCCCTTCCCCCGTGCTACAGGGGGCTTTGAGTTCTTGTTTGTCGTTATCGACAAGTTCACAAAGTGGCCAGAGGTGGAGCCTGTGAGAAAGGTGACCGCTTAGTTAGCTATCAAGTTCTTGAAAGGATTGGTGTGCCGCTTCGAAGTCCCTGCCCAGATCATCACTGACAATGGCACCCAATTCACGAGCCACGCCTTCATGCAATATGTTCATGCCCTCGGAAGCAAGATCTCGTTCGCCTCTGTTGCCCATCCCAGAAGCAACGGACAAGCTGAGAGGGCAAACGCCGAAGTGTTGCGGGGCCTCAAGACAAGAACTTTTGATAGACTGCAGAAGTGTGGCAGGCGATGGATCGATGAGCTGCCAGTGGTTCTTTGGTCCCTCAGAATGACACCAAATCGAGCTACTGGGTAGACTCCCTTCTCCCTAGTCTATGGGGCAGAAGGAGTTATCCCCACGGAACTCATATTCGGGTCTCCTTGAGTGCTTGCCTACGATGAAGTAGTGCAGGAATGGCACCGGCATGACGACGTTGTGCTACTTGAGGAGAACCATCTCCGGGCCGCTACGCGTGCTGCATGCTACCAGCAAGCCCTGCGTCACTATCACAGCCACAGGGTTCGTGCTCGGGGTTTTGAGGAAGGCGACCTTGTCCTTAGGTGTGTTCAGTCCGCCAAGGGTACAAAAAAGTTGACGCCAAAGTGGGAAGGCCCTTATCGGGTAGCACGAGTCTCCAGACCTGGCGCAGTCTGTCTGGAGACCGGAGATGGCATTCAATTGCAAAACTCATGGAATATTGAGCATCTTCGTAAGTTCTACCCATAAGGCGCGGCTGTCGGGCCCTGCTTGGCAGCCACCCTTTTGTACAGGCCTTGCCGCTGTTGCATGTAACCCCTTGTACAAAGCCAAGCACAGACCCTGAGCAACAGAAATAAATGAAGCGCTGGGGGGCCCCCAAAACTTGCATGCATGCATAAGCATATCATGAGCATAGCATGATCATGTAGATGAGGTCGCATGAAGCATTGTTTTCATCTGCATTAAGTTGCAGGGTTCTTGCCGTGGACTTGGTCCCAAGGGAGAAGAAATGAAGACAAACCTACGTGACAATCCCCGGCAAGCCAAATAGATAAGTTCTCTTCTTATCCTTACGCGTTCTGTAAGCAGAAACTTGTGCATATGAAAACCTCGCCACCTTCGAAACATAGGTTCTCCCATCCTTTGGCTCGAACATTGCTTTGGTCAGGGTGGTCGCAGTGGCCTTTGATGGAGAAGGCTTGGCGGGGGGCTGGTCCCTCTTTATGATTTGTGCCCGGCAGGCTTAGCTTCACGGCAACAATTCGGGGGTACCGGCAGGATAGCTTGCCGGGACTAACTTGTTTACTTGAACGTATAGAGGCATTTCACCTCTGCATGAGTATGACACATGCACAAGTGCCCGGAAAAGCTTGTCTTTTTCATTAATATGCAGATGAACAAGTACAGATCTTACAGAACACTAACAAGGATAAAGAGGATTACATTATTTAGACTAAAGTTTGGCAAGTGCCTGCATGTTTTAGATTGAAAAAAGATAAGTGCCCTGTGATGCTCTTTCTTGCCCTCCTTCTCCTAGGTACTACGGCAGAAGATGAAGAAGGCAAAAGGAGCGCCTGGGCAGAAGCCCAGCCTGACCCTATCAGGCCCCTTGTCAAGGGGCCCAACAGGAGCAGGAGGGTGCGGGCGAAGGTGATGGTGAAGAGAGCAGTGGAGACGACCCGCCAGCCACCGCCACCAGGGACAACAGGGCATGGTAGGGCAAACGGAGCTGTAGCCCGCGAGGAAGCCTGCCGGGGCCCAGCTGGAAGGCTGCTGGAGGAGCCCGAAGCACCACCCCCACCTCTGCATCCAACTCCCCGGGGAATCTCCTTGCCGGGGACGGGATGCAGGTGCAGGTAGTGGTGCTGCCGCCTGACGGTGATGGTGCGGTTGACGATCAGTCGGAGTCAGAGTCACCGTCCTCCCCATTGGCGCCATCGTCATCGCCGTCACTATCCTCCTCGTCGCTGTAGCTCGAGGAGGAGCTTTCGTTGTCGGTTGAGCTCTCCGCGCAGCACCCTAAGCGAGCACCCGAGCACCCAAAGACCTTGACAGAGAGCAAGTCAGCCTCCATTAGTTTGAAATGGAGGACGTGCCCCTCCGAGAAGCTATGGGCGCGTGCAAAGGTCTTCCAGCCGCGTCGGAAGAGCATGACATGAGGGGAGGGGAAATCCACATCCACCCGCATGCCGCCATTCCCGCAGCCCCTCATGTGCAGCTTCAATGAGCGCGGTTGCTCAAGCTCCATCGCCCTTGAAAATGGAGTGGGGAGACGAAGACGGCCGCGCAGAGGCTTGTATAGTCTGATGATGAACTCCAGAGGTTGATCTCCAACATGGCCTTCCACCAGGGGAGGGGCGGCCGGCGGGGGCACAACCAGAGCACCACCCCGTCCTCATCGACCCCGGGCGCCATGACGACCTCGACCTCGCCCCCTCCCACCTCCTCTCGCAGCGGGCTCTGCCCCCGCATTTTTGGAGGGAGGAGGGAGGCGCTGTCGAGCAGAAGTTCTCGTCACCGTCGCTGGAACAGCGCCGCGCCCCCGACCTCTCGCCATGGCACGGGAGAACTGCTGCAGGAATGGAAGGAGAAGGGAGTGTGGGGAAACACCTTACCCCACGTTCCCTTTTTTATAGGCGAACGGGGCAGGGGGCTGGATTCCTCCGTGAAGGTAGCCGCCCTGCTCAGCCAGTCTGGCTCCTCCTCGCCACTAACGGCTCAAGAAATCAAGGCCGACCCCCTGCGCCAATCTGCGACGCCTGGCTTTCTGCCACAGCACTCATTCCCGCGCCCTCCGGATCCGCCACCAACCCTGCGCAGTGCATGCGATACACGTGGCAGAAGCACTCGAGGCGGGAAGGATAATGGGATGGCAGTTACCGCCCCGTGAATGTGGGATGTGGGTACCACACGAATCATGGCCCATTATCCTCCTCCACCACAATTGGCGTTACGCAACGAGCGGAAGAACCGGAAACTGACCTGGGCTCAAGTTAATGAAGAAGCAAAGAAGATCTCAAAAGACGAAGCAACTGCTACCCCCTTGCCTGTGCACTGGAAAAGGGCCTACCCCGACGACGCCCGGCAGCGCGTTCGGGCCAGGCCCGGGGGCTCCTGTCGGTGCAACAAACCTTGGGTCTGTTGCCCAGACGTGCATAGACCAAAAAGGGCTAAGTTACAGCATCCATGACCAAGACACTGCTAAGGAGAAACCTCCCTTGCCGGGCAGGCGAGCCTGGCGAGGACGAGGTGGCCCCGAAGACAAGCCTCAAGACCGTCCTGGCAGGCCTGCCGGGCACTACCGAAGCAAACTACCCCGCCAAGGCTTCACTATTCCACCTCACAGCGACGCAAGTCATCGATCGGTGCGGTGTCAAGCCCCCAAGTGACTAAGTGGCAGTTATGCGACACATGGCAGCCACTTCCAGAGGAAACCACCTCCAAATGACACCCGTCCAAAGACGTGTCAAGCAGACAGGCAAAAAGGTGGCCAAGCAGCCTGGCAAGGCTTGCCGGGGAGGCTACGATGTGACACTGAGCGGCGCATTTAATGCGCTCTACTCTGCCTGCAGAGTTAGGTATGATAGCACTGTTTGCTACCTAATCAGCACACAATGACTAATTTTCCACTGTGGTAACCCCTTGATCTATAAAAGGAGGGCCATGGCAACCAGAGAAAGGGTTCGAAACCTTGTACACTCGTACGCACGTAGCTGCTCTCATCCCGAGGCAACCCTGCCAGGCAAGGGCGCTGCTTTCCACCACAATCCACCATCAATCCACCAAAGCAGGAGTAGGGTTTTATGCCTCGCGGCGTCCTGAACCTGGGTAAAAACTGCCTGTGTGATCTCTGTCGCGCTGTGCTACGGTCCTCCGCTCTTTGTGCAACACGCTCAGCCCCCCTGCCGAACCAAAAGGGGCCGATGGCCCCATAGGTGGCCATGATTTCCCACAACAACACGCTTAACATGTATGGGCAATCATCAGTGTAGGAGTAATCCTTGTGTGTAAGGAACTCACTACGTCAGTTGTACCAAAATATACCGACAACAAATAAGACGTATAGTGACTTATTGATTTTACACAATGTATGTCGCATTTTGCATTTCGATTCAGAAGTGAGATTCCATCGGGAACCATCTATATCTGAATCTAGTGATCCACATGGATATGTAATCACTACATCTATCAACTACATAGATAGACGATTTTGTACTGCCAATGATATAAGTTACCGGAAAGAGATTCCACCTCTGGAGAATAGTTGGGTATCTGCATGAACCCTTGTGCTACAATACTTGCTCTATGTTTCACCACCTCATTGTTCTCAATTCTATTTCTAGAAGAAAACTGGTGTAGGTACTGCTTATGTGAATACCTTCCCTTTATTGAGCAAGTTTATTTCTACCTAGATATAACCTTTGCTCGAGTCCAGTCCGAGTGTTGTTCACACTTTGCCATGGCCATGGTCTTTGAATCTGAATTCATTTGAAAGGATTTTGCAATCTAGTTGAGAAATATATGTTGACAGTTGTAGACTTCTGGTCATATGATTCTCCAGAATCTATATATGTATATATATACAGTTGATGGAAATATCGTTACCCATGGTGACAGATCGCGATTTCCCAATGCGATTGAGTCGGGTATTCCGATGTCCCGGTCATTGTGTGCACTATGACCTGGGTTGTTGGAGATTTCCCATCCACTAGGTGGATACAACCCATTAGGTGTCTGTCAACATGAAGTTGACTTGCATTTACTGATTCAGAGGCCTTGATATCCTTGCTTGCAAGAAGCTGAATCCTGATGTACTTTTGCCATACATCTCCCCATGTTGCTTCGAACGGGGAGTGGAGTGTATTTTGTTGGTACCTTCACTCTTTCAGACATTTTTTGCAGGATTGTGGGATTGTGTGACACCTTTATAGTCAGTAAATGAATTTGGAAGGTTATTTGCAATGTGTTGCAAATCTTCTGAACGCATGGTTCAGATCTTTGAGTATGTGGATTTGAGGTAGAAATGTGTTGAACATTCCACTAATTTCCTGGCATTCTTTATGCTACTTGAACTCTCCCCCTAATGCCTGGAAATGTTCCTCATTGAATTGGCATACTGGCCTTGAATAAATCCTCATATGAGGGGCTTGAGGTATTGACGGAAATACAGTTATTCCTCACATAGATCCCAACTTTATGCTGAGGGGCCAATGATGTATGCCGAGGTGGTGATATCGGTGTGTAATCGAATTACCGCAGATGGGAAATACTTGGTAGATTTCCACGTATCAAAGATAGAGGGCAATAATATTATGCAGTTTGGTCATGAGCGTGTAAAACTACATGACTCCAACGTAAAGTTGGTAAAGATGCAATTCCAAAGTAAAGATAATGCAATGAGCTTAACTCTTTGGATAAAGGATTCAACCAAACCATTTTGAGTCTAGACATATTGGACAAAATGCTAAACTTCAATCCTAGGGTCATAGTGAAGGCACGCAAGGAGAATTCTGCAATGTTGTCCATGAGATTTTGATTGAAATTGATGTTCAGGATAATGAGCCAATGGTTTTGTGTGGATAAAGCACACTTGAGACCATCGTGTAGATGTGTCTTTCAGAAACCATGGATACCTGAATAGTCTAGTCAATGATTGGGAAGATCCACTTACCTCGACTTGATGTATTCAAGGAGTCTGAGTGGTTCAGCATAGACTTTAAGGTGCGTGTCGTGGGGTTAACACGGCAGATGCCCTTGTGAAAGGACTTAGGTGTGGAGCCATCGCTACGGTGACTAGCTTGAAGGGGTTGAACGGGACGAAAGACATAGATTTACCCAGGTTCGGCCCCTCACGGTGGAGGTAAAAGCCTACTCCTGCTCTCGTAGATTATAGATTGAGTATCGATTACAAGGGTGTGGAATCACTTGACCTAGTTCTCGATTGGTTGTTTCTTAGGTTTACCCACCACAGGGACTCGCCTTTATATACACAGGTCGAGGCCCTGGGCTTACAAGAGTCTGTGTCGGGTCATACTACATGAACGTCCCTAGTTCTAATTCGCCTTGCCTTACCAGGCAAGTCATCGCCGGGCAGCTTACAGCTCCGGGTCTCGCACCATCCTCTGGGCTTGGGCCTCCGGCGGCTCACCGCGTAAGTCGCCCTCTGGGTCTCACGTCTTGATCTCCCAGGCCTACCTAAGGCCTCCTTTATGAGTCACCAAAAACCTAACCCGGCCCAGTTAGGGCGGGTCTCACCGTGGGATTATATCCCCAACATTAGGCCCCAGATTGATTGGAACATGTTCATGTCAATCTCCACTGTCTCTGGCTGGCTAGTCTCTTTGATTCCTTCCAACGCTTAAACTTGAATAGATCTTTATAAACCGCCATATGGAAAGATGACATCATGTTAAATAAATTCAGAAAAACCTTATGACGTCACAACGGATCTTTGCATTAACCAGCCATTCCGAGAATCGAGGCGTCTCCTTTGGGCGCAGTAATTATCATGTCTCCTCAATTTTTGCACCTGCCTGTTTACTGTTCCACCAACCTTTCCATATAAATAGGCACGGGGGGTCAGCCTTTTTTACTTTTTACCCCCATCGCCTCTGCCTCTTCTTCTTCCTTGCGACCGCAACCGGAGCTCCTCCGCACCAACTAAACCGCGCCAACCACTTCGTCGAGGCCACTGCATCAACCTATTAGGACCAGAATCCAGCGGCACTCATCCGCTCTTCACCAACATCGCCAGGTATGCTTCTTCTCCTTTCTCAGATCTACATTAGGGCATTCAAGTTCATACAGTTCATCCAAGTTCATCTGAGTTCATCGAGCCCGTGTATAGAAACCATATTTCAATCCAAAAAGTTCCATGAGAGCAACGCGGTAGTGATTTCGCCTTCATCTTGTATCTAGGATAGATTCCTTTTTTCCTTAAAATCAATATACAATCTGCTAGTTCTTCCGCTGCCGCCTGTTAGGTTTAGTGTTTATTCTCCTTTTTTGAGCTGCCGTAGATCCAAAAACATAGCTGTAGATTGTGAAACAAGTTTATCCTATACTTAGCAAAATTTAGCAAATGTAAGATCCATAGAGAACTGACCCGCCCTTCACTTTATGGGCAGCTTAACAGTGAACTTGTAACCCGCCAGCATGCTGTCGGCTTAGATTGTCACAACTTAACTTGCCATACTTCAATCAATCTGAGAGTCGCCCTACCCTCTTGACTAGGGCGGCTTATAATATCTCCATGATTCGTCATAATGATTAATCTTATAACCATAACCGGCTTGTTGCTACTGAAATGTCATTGCAATCACTTAGGCAGCTTATCATTGCAATATTAACCCGCCATACCTTTATTCCTTGGTCACAGCTTTTTAACCCGGCCAACCATGACTAAGACTCCCACTTCTTGCGACTGGGTGGCTACCAGAGTCTCCGAGCTCTCATTAAATGAGTATGTAGACATGGGATTTTTGCCATCTAAAAAGGTTATTCACTGGTGAGTTCCTGGCCCTGGAACTGCTCCTCAACCCGAAGAGGGTGAAGTTGTTGTCTTTTTGGACCACCTCCTCCATGGCTTTTCACCACCCGGGTCAAAATTCTTCCAGGACATTCTGCATTTTTCCAAACTTCATCCTCAAGACATTGGTCCCAACTCCGTCTCCAACATATGCAACTTTCAAGTTTTCTGCGAAGTGTATCTTCAAGAAGAGCCCGACATTGATCTATTCAGAGACTTCTTTTATCTCAACCGCCAGACTGAAATGACAGACAGGCCTAGTCTCAAGCTTGGAGGGGTTTCCATTCAGAGGCGAAGAGACGTCAACTTCCCCGCAGCCGCACTACCTAGTCACCCCAAGGACTGGAATTATACTTGGTTCTATTGTAAGGATACTTCTCTCGCTGGTGAAAATCCCCTGTCGGGTTTCCGCCCCTTCCGGCTCAGCCCCATCCATGAGCTCCCGGGTCACCTTACTACCACAGATCGTGCTAAGTATTCACCAAAATTTTCAAAAATAAGGGCCTTGCTAGCCAACGGCTTAACTGGAGTTGATCTAGTCCGCTGCTGGGTCGCATGGAGAATTTTACCACTGAGCCGGGGCACCAGCTTGATGTGCCAATATACTGGTGATACGAAGGACCCACAACGTTACAATCAAACATGCCTGACTGACAAAGAAATCAATGACACAGTCAAAACGCTGCATGGGGAGTCTTTAGAAAACTGCAGCAAAGTGGGACTGAATCCTTTCTGCACTCTTAACCCGGCTCCTGCTGTAAGTATTTTGAGTCAATCTTCATATTTTTCATCCATCTCTTTTGCTTCATATTCGTTAAATTATTGTCAATGCATATATATGCAGGCCGACTCTCCCTTCTAGAAGAAAAAATTGCAAGCCGCCCCGCCTACTAAGAAGCCTAGAGGAAAGACTCATGTTATGGGCTGCCGTAAGAAACAAACGGTAGAAGAACTTCTTGAGCTAGATGAGTCGGAGGTAGAACTTGACTCCCTTGGTCTATATTTTATGCAACTTATTGATGTTGATTCCTCATAGGACGAAGTGGAGACGAGCCATGCCGATGCTGTAGAGGTAATTACAGTCTCCTCCGACTCAGAACCCTTGCCAAGAAAGAAAACACGGCGGGTCACCCAGAAAGTAAGATTTTCTCACCCTCTTGCTTATTTGGATCCAAACTTTCTTTTGAAGAAGCAGCAACACGAGTCTAGGCATGCAACCCGGATTGGCGGCTCTGAGGACCTTGTGACTGGCTTATCAAACACACCAGTTCCTCGGAAACATCATAATGAGGTGCCTCATAGCCCGACTATATCCTTTCCAAAGGCCGGTCTCATGCGTCAACACCTTAATCCTTCTAATTCAAAATATCAGGGAACGCCTCCATCATCCGGCGACTCAACTGGAACACAGCTTCCTGCTTTCATTGTAGCCCACGGGTAAGTGTTTTTTTTGTAGATAAAAATCTGTTGTCGTATACTCATAAATTTGTACTCTTTATCACAGGGGCAAAGCAAAGGCTGGCAAAAAACAGAAAGTTGGCGGCTCGTCCAAGGACCCCAAGGCTTCTAAGACGGAGAAACAGGTGCTGGAGACCCCTGAGGTCATAATCCAGAACCCTGAAGATCCTGTCAACCAGCAAGATAACCCGCCTCCACAAGTTGACGCTGCGGTTGTTTAGCCTATGGACACTGATGTTAATCTGGCGGCCAGTCATGACCAGCCAAGTCCTAAGCCTACTTCTCCCACCAAGTCAACTGACAAGAGCCCGGCTGATGACAATGTTGATGATGTTGCTGTTACCGGGTCAGCTTTTAAGGCGCCCGAAGCCTCCAGAGTGCTAGCTAAGCACAGTACCAAAGAAGAATCACCTTCATTGGAGAAAGGAAAGGCCAAACTGGACCTGGAGAGCTATTCCTCCTTCAACGCAGGTGAGGTATATGCGGGTTACTTAAGACGCCTTCACACAAGCCGAGACATGGAAGCCGGGTTAGTCCACTTAATGAAGCAGAAATATGAGGTATGAATATATCAAACTCCTCTTTAGCCTTGAATGTATATGTCCATACTAGCCCCCAAGTCTTAAGTATAGGAAGAATATTGAGTATGCTTGAGACTTGCGATAATTTTCAAAGTGTAGCCCTCAAGGGCCGGCTTACCTTGATAAGATGAGCCGGGTCTTAGACCACTTATGAGAACCAAATATGTAGCCCCCAAGGGCCGGCTTATCTTGATAAGATGAGCTGGGTCTTAGAACCACTTATGAGAACCAAATATGTAGCCCCCAAGGGCGGGCTTATCTTTAAACCGGGTCATAATATAGATTAAAAATGACCTACATTAGCCCCCAAGTGCCAAGTATATTGCTTGCAATGTGCTTGGGACCTGAATACCATTTCTGAATATGAAGTTAACCATCTTAATATTGCTTGTTACCCTTGGCAGGAAGCGTTGAGCTTGGGCGAGTCAAACATCGCCGAATTGAAGAAAAATCTGGAGACGCAGCAAAGTGAGCACGCCCAGGCTGAATTAAGCCTAAAATCATCATTGGAAAATATTGAGAAGATCAAGGCCAAATTTGATGAAGAAAGAACCACCTTGGAAACTGAGAAGGCCAATCTTTTAAAGAGAGCAGAAGATGCCGAAGCGCAGCTTAAGTCGGTCACTGAAGAGTTATCCGGCTTGAAACGATACATCTCTCAAATGACGGTTGTCATCTTCGGTAAGTAAAAACATGTATTTCACTAAATTGACCTGCCTGGCGACTTGTAATATATGATTGCTAACCCGCCTAGTAACTTATGTGCAAAATTCTGAACAGGTGCAAGAAGTGCAAATCTTGGTCCAAACATGCTGTTGAAGTTGAAGGCGGTTTATTCTTTGACTGAGCAGTTATACGCTGGAACTCTGCACATCCTTGTGGCCTTATCAAGTGGCAAAAAACCTCCAACCCTCATTAAGACTGTGTTGGATCATCTTTCAATCGTGTCAGGTCAAATTGAAGAACTAACTTAAATTATCAGTCGCCCGTGTAGGAGCCATTGTTGCTCTAAGCCAGGCCAAAGCTTGGCAATCAGAGTTAGACCCAGAAGAAATGGCTACCGAGTGTCCGGAGATCAACGATGACGGGTCTATCTTTGAAGAGAAGGACTTCAACAGATGCGTCAGAGAGATGTGGCCCTTGGCATGCAAGCTTGCACAAGAACTGGATCTGAACAAGTACCAGCCGGCTTATGATAGCAACAATGCTAAGATTAAGCCGCCATCCCATGATGTTGTAGATCTTACTCCGCCAAGGCGTAAGCATATCTTCGCTCCTGATCTTGACCCCTCTCTTATTCTTAACAATGAGGCAGCTTTTGAAGCATTAATTGGCATCGACTAGACATCGGGTGATCTTCATATGATAAACGATGAAGAGCCGGCACAGGATGACCCGGAGGCCTCGACCACAAGATGCCATGACGACAGTAACCCGGTGGGTTCTAACCCAGATGGTACATAGGCCGGCTTAGAGGAGTAATGCCACTCCTGTAAACTTGAGGAAAAAACTTTGGGCTCAGCTGTAGCCATGTAATAACGTAGTTGAAAATAGTTATCTACTATGCCTTGTCATGCCTTCGAGCATGTTATGCCAATTGTGCTGTAGCAACTTAATCTCTTTGATCTTCTCATATATATATATGCACATCCGGTCGTTCAAAATTGCCGAACTTTTATCAAAGTACTGGCCTGTAGAAGATCCATCATTGTCTTGTACTGGCAACTTATAGTCACAATCCAGGGCAAGTTAAATAACCCATCAATTCCTGGCGACTTATAGTCATATCCAGTCTTTGCAAAAATCACTTCGGCGACTTATAGCCTTAGGAAACTCAACAAAGAGCACTATAACCCAGAACAATATGACCCGGAAACTTCTTATCAAAAAATTTCTGTAAAACAGAGATAAAGAGTATGTATAACTCAAATATTTGTGAAGCCGGCTTGTAAGGCACGACCAAGACAGATTGGTTTTGAAAAAACTCAATTTTTTTCTTCAAAGAAGCTTGGCATGAAAGCTTGTCATCCCGTAAGCCGGCTCTCACGTGACATAAATCCGTCGTTTAAACCTTAACTAGTTCAGGGTCTTATTTAAAAGATTAACCATTAAGAGTATGAACAGGCCACATAGCAGAGAAACTACAGCAGACGGGTGAGTTTATCCTAGCTCACTATAAGCCGGTTCTCTAGTGACATAAGCCGCCGTTTTAACCTTGACAAGTTTAGGGTCTTATGCAAAAGATTGACTGTCAAGAGTACAGCGGGTCACCTGGCGGAGTAGCAAGTTGCAAACAGGCAGGTTTAACCCGGTCATGGCATGAAAGCTTGTGACGCCCCCGACTCAATCGTGCACTAATCATACACGCAAATGCGCACGATCAAGCCCAAGGACTCACGGGAAGATATCACAACACAACTCTAGACACAAATCAAAATAATACAAGCTTTATATTACAAGCCAGGGGCCTCGAGGGCTCGAATACAAAAGCTTGATGTCAAACAAGCATCAGCGGAAGCATCAGATATCTGAATACAGATATAAAGTAAAATAGATAAGCCTAGGAAGGCGGGATAAAACAACGACAATGATCGAAAGGCGCAGGCCTCCTGCCTGGGAGCCTCCGATCCTACTCCTGGTCGGCTGGCTCAATCCAGTAGTAAGTACCGTCTGGACCCATCTGGTAGTACGCTCCTGCAGTGTCATCTGGCTCCTGGGCTCCGTTGTCTGTTGTATCATCAAGTAGGGGAATATAGGGAAAAAGAGGAAGCAAAGCAACCGTGAGTACTCATCCGAAGTACTCAGCAAGCAAGGATCTACACTACATATGCAACATTATCAAAGGGGGAAAGGCTGTATATGTGGACTGGACTGCAGAAATGCCAGAATAGAGAGAAGGCCTAGCCCTATCGAAGACTAGCATCTTCAAACATCTTCACGAAGCCACCATCTTGCAGCAATAGAAGAGAGTAGAATAGCATTTTATTAAGCAAACATGTTGAAGTACAGCTTAAAGATCCTTCCTCGACTCCCTGCGAGAAAGCGATCCCGAAGCTTCTGTTAAGTATCAAGTATCCAGTTCAAATAATAGATCGGGATACACAAACTGAGCGTCCTTTACTGTAGGACCGGCTATCGATAGATTATTCATCCCTGCAGGGGTGCACTACTGTTACCCAACACGCTCGATCACCTCTGGTCGGACACACTTGCTGGGTAATGCCCGGCCTCGGGAGATCAACATGAAGCAGCGCCCTACCTAGGCTCAGCAGAGAGGTCAGCACGCCGGACTAACCTATGCACCCAGAGGTCTTGGACCATCGCCCTGGGCACCCTGCGCGTTGCTAGACTGGCCGGGGTGCAGGCGCGACACTGAACTCGTCAGTGAAGTATCCAGCCCATTCCCAACAATCAGCCCGCACGGTGAACCGTGACGTCTGAAGAGCTTTCGGGAGAAACGTACGACGTAGAGGGCCCCATAAACCATAATCCCGCGTGGTGGTAGTGCGTATAGGGCACGTCGACCCATTCAGATCAAATACCCAAATCCAATAGGTTGATTTAGTAACACGCGGAGACGATCAGAGTTTCTGAAGCTCCGCCACAATATCACACTTGAGTGCCCTTCCGGCACACCCGACAGCATAGATCCCCTGCGGGTACCCATTAGGGTCGATCCGCCTGTAACAAAGGTCAAAGTAACCGTGTGGTCATATCATCAAAGGGGAAACCCCGAGGAATAACCCTCGGTGGATTCCACTCGATGAAATTATCAGGGTGAATGTATGAGGCATCACCCTCGAGGTTCACACTGAGGGGTTGCACGACAGAGTCGTATCGGAAGTGGAGATGGAGGAATCACCCTCGATGACCACGACCAAACAGCTACACTACAGAGTATTCATCAGGAGTGCGTTATGAGGTATCACCCTCGGCACTCGATAGTAACTATGCAGAGTCGTACAACTAAGGGGGGTGAGGTGATGTGTCGGTCTCTGGTCGACAATCACATTGATCGAGTCGTCGATGATCAAGCAGGGGCAACAAGGGTAAGGTGGTGGGGGTCTCTGATGGTTCACTACCAACCTATACTAAGCAGTTTAACATAGGCAGGTAAGGTAACAATAAACAGGTTACAAAAGCAGGCTATGCATCAGAATAGGAGCAAACATTAACAGTAGTAAAATCTAATGCAAGCAGGAGAAATGGAATGGGCGATATCTGGATGCTCAAGGGGGGGCTTGCCTGGTTGCTCTGGCAAGAAAGAGGGGTCGTCAACGGGCTGCTCGTCTGGAGCGTAGTCGTACCCAGCTGCAACGTAGTCGGTCTCGGCGTCTATCAAGAGAGAAGGAGGGGGAGAGAAACAATAAATTCACGGCAAAAATGCAAACAATATGCATGACATGCCTAAATGCTATGCAGAGGTGTTCTACTGCCTAAATAAATGAGTTAGTTAATTTAGGAATTTATTTGGATTTATTTAATTAAGGTTGGGCACTATTCATTTATTGAAATCGGTCTAAAAGTTCCATGTTCATCTAGCTAGGGGCATCTGATAGGAATACGGAGGGCGTATACGAGCAACTTTCATATAAAAATTATTTTCATCGGAGTCATGGTTTATTTTATACGATTTTTCAAAGTCTTAATAGAATTTCTGGAATTAATTAATTATCTAAATTCGAATTATCCAGAACAGTGTCTGATGATGTCAGCATGACATCACCATGACGTCAGCAGGTCAAACCCGGCTGACCAGGGTCAAACCTGATAGGTGGGTCCAATTGGACCCACATGTCATTGACAGTGCACTAACAGTGGGGTTAGTTTAATCTAATTAGACTAATAATCATGTGGGGCCTACTGTCAGTGGGTGCTTAGCCATTTAATTAACTAAACTAATTAATTACCTAATTATCTATTTGTTTTAAATAGTTTAATGGAGTGGGGCTCGCATGTCATAGACACAGGGGCGCCCAGACAGCGTTGATCCGAGTCAACGGGGTCAAAGGGGGCCCGCGGGGCCCACAGTTAGTGGCACAGGGCAGGACCCACCGATGCCAGGTCAGCGCGGCGGCCGGAGCAACGCCGGCGACCATTTCCAGCGGCGGCGCGGCTCGGGTTCCACCGGAAAATGGCCACAGGCCATCATTTTGGACGCGGATGGCCGCGTTCGAACGCACACGAGACGACGCATCCAGCGGGGGCACTAGCATGACCGGAGATGGACTAAAACGACGGCGGCGAGCAGCGAGGTGGGCATCGGAGTTCGACCGTCGTCGGGTTCGGAATTACGGTGCGCTAAACGAGCAGCGCGAGGCGTCTACACGATGCGGTGAAGGCAACGGTGGCACGCATGGGACCAAATGGTCACCGTGGCCACGCCGGCGACGAGGCCAGGCGGCGGAGGGCTCGGGTGAACTTGGTGCGGTCACTACGGGCGACGAGAGAAGGCAGGGGAGGGCGCGTTCGGCGCAGGGGCTCACCGGGGAGGCGTGGGGACTGGGCAGTGGGCTCGGGGTGGACCGTTGGGGCAGATCGACGGCGAGGTTGAACGGCGGCCGTAGATGAGAAGAGGAGGAATGCGACGGTGCGAGGGGCTCCCGGGCTCGATCCGGTTGCGTAGTCGATGAAGAAGACCACGGCGGTGCTGTTGGACTTGTCGGGGCGGCGAACGGGCGACGGTGGCCGCGGCTACGGCGATCGGCGGTGACGGTGGTGCTCGGTCATCTCGAACGGGAGCGAGGGAGGGGACGAGAGGGGGAATGAGGGCGCGCTAGGGTTTGCAGGAGGGAGCGGGGTGTTGCTCTTATCCACAGCGCGGGCGCGGGAGCGCGCTGTCGAGCGAGGGAGAGGGGGGGCCGGTGCGCGGCGAGCGCGCGCGGGCGACAGTGCGACGAGGTGAGCAGTGCGAGGTAGGAGGAGGCGCGGGGTGGGCTGGGCCGTGCTGTAGCAGCAAGCTTAAGTGCACAGTAGCTTATTAGGCCTTTTCTCTTTTTCTCTTTTCTGATTTCTTTTCTTTTCTGCTCTGTAAATTGTTTGGGCACTAAATGGTTTTTGTAAAATATGAGACCTAGCCCATAAATCACAGTGTAATATATCCTAGCACCAAAAACTAGTTTGGGGTAAATACTATTTCATATTAATTTTGGATTAAATAAAAGGTTATTAAATATTGTTTTCAGCCACTGTTTGAGGTTGTTTGAGTCACTTAATTAATTTATTAATTGTTGGTTACAATTTTAGAATTGTCTCTGGAATATTTGTTATTTAATGAACATTTTAGTTTTCAGTTTGGAGCAACTTTTATTTTCACTTTAAATTATTTTGAAGTTTAAAATAAGAGTTTGAAATGCAATATGATGCAAATGATGACTAGGCACTGTTAATCTAGCTGACTTGTCATTTTCAAAAGCGATTACTGTGGCTAATGACATGGGGTGTTACAAAGCCGGTCAAAATGGGTTATAAAGCTATACTCATAGAGTAGGAAGACCCCAAGCGACCTATGGCATGAAAGCCGATCGAAAGGGTTATAAAGCTATGCTCATTGAGCAGGAAGCCCCCAAGTGACCTATAACATGGCATAGAAGCCGATCAAGAGGGTTATAAGGCTATGCTCATTGAGCAGGAAGCCCCCAAGTGACATATAACATGGCATAAAAGCCGATCAAGAGGGTTATGAAGTTGTGCTCATTGAGCAGGAAGCCCCCAAGTGACCTATAACATGGCATAAAAGCCGATCAAGAGGGTTATGAAGCTATGCTCATTGAGCAGGAAGCCCCCAAATGACCTTATAAGTTGGCATGAAAAGCCGATCAACCAATAAAGACTTAGGCACAAAATATGTGAGACGAAACGACAGAGACCCCGATTTTTTTGGGGGTGCCAGCTTTATTGACTATAGAAAAAGGTATGTACATCAATGAAGGTATATACAATGATGAGAGTCAGCGACTCAAGTGTAGTAAGGCCGAAGGTGAGCAATGTTCCACGACCTGCTGGTCTCTTGCTCAGAAGTATGCGATTTCTTGTGCTCATGTATATCAATGAGATAATATGAGCCATTGTTGAGATTCTTGCTGACCACAAAAGGTCCTTCCCAAGGTGGGGATAGCTTATGCATGCCTGTCTGATCTTGAATCAGTCGGAGCACTAAGTCGCCCTCTTGAAACGCCCGAGTTTTGACTCTACGGCTATGATAGCGACGCATATCTTGTTGACAAATCACTGATCGGGCTGCTGCAAGATCACGTTCTTCATCCAAAGCATCAAGTGCGTTCTAGCGCGTTGTCTCATTATCAGCTTCAACGTAAGCTGCCACCCTGGGCGAGTCATGACGGATATCGCTGGGGAGAACCACCTCTGCACCATAGACCATGAAGAAAGGCGTATAGCCTGTTGACCTGTTGGGGGTGGTCCTGATACTCCAAAGGACTGAAGGAAGCTCTTCTACCCAACAACCCGGTGTCCGTTCTAGCGGAACCATAAGCCGGGGCTTGATGCCTCTCAAAATTTCCTGGTTAGCCCGTTCTGCTTGACCATTAGACTGTGGATGAGCCACTGAAGAAACATCAAGGCGGATATGCTCTCTTTGACAGAATTCCTTCATAGCACCCTTGGACAGATTAGTGCCATTATCAGTGATAATACTATGAGGATAACCAAAGCGAAAGATCAGCTTTTTAACAAACTGAACTACAGTCGCTGCATCACACTTGCTAACTGGCTCTGCCTCAACCCACTTGGTAAACTTGTCAACCGCCACCAGAAGGTGGGTCTTTTTATCCTTAGACCGCTTGAACGGTCCAACCATATCAAGCCCCCAAACCGCAAATGGCCAAGTTATCGGGATCATCCACAGTTCCTGAGCCGGCACGTGAGCTTGTCTGGAAAAAATTTGACACCCATCACACTTGCTAACAATATCCTCTGCATCAGCATGAGCTGTTAACTAGTAAAATCCATGACGAAAAGCCTTAGCCACCAAAGATTTTGAGCCGGCATGATAACCACAATCACCTTCGTGAATCTCTCGTAAAATTTCACGGGCCTCCTCAGGAGAAATACAGCTTTGGAACACGCCTGTCACACTGCATCGATGTAACTCGCCTTTGATAATGGTCATAGACTTAGACCTCCTGGTAATCTGTCGCGCTAAAATCTCATCCTCGGGTAACTCGCCCCGAGTCATATAAGCCAGATAAGGCAACGTCCAGTCAGGAATAACGTGAAGAGCCGCCACCAACTGTGCCTCCGGGTCAGGAATAGCAAGGTCCTCCTCAGACGGCAACTTGACCGAAGGATGGTGTAACACATCAAGGAATGTATTGGGGGGCACCGGCTTATGTTGAGACCCAAGCCAGGATAGCGCATCAGCCGCCTCATTCTTCCGCCGATCAAGGTGATCCACCTGATATCCTTTGAAGTGACCAGCAATATTATCAACCGCCCGGCGATAAGCCGCCATGAGTGGATCTTTAGAGTCCCACTTGCCTGAGACTTGCTGGGCCACAAGGTCTGAGTCGCCCAGGCACCTGACCCGACTTAAATTCATTTCCTTAGCCATACGAAGGCCATGAAGCAAAGCCTCATATTCAGCTGCATTGTTAGTACAAGGAAACATTAACCTTAAAACATAACAGAATTTATCACCTCGTGGGGAAGTCAAAATATCTCCAGCCCCCGAGCCCTCCAACTGCCTAGAACCATCAAAGTGGATCGTCCAATATGTGTTGTCAAGCTTCTCCTCAGGTGTTTGCAATTATGTCCAGTCATTGATGAAATCCACCAAAGCCTGAGACTTGATGGTTGTTCTTGGCACATACTTCAAATTATGAGGCCCAAGTTCAATTGCCCGCTTAGCAATCCGGCCGGTGGCTTCTCTATTCTGAATAATATCCCCCAAAGGAGCAGAACTGACCACCATAATAGGATGCCCAAGGAAATAATGCTTCAACTTGCGACTCGCCATGAACACCCCAAATATCAGTTTCTGCCAATGTGGGTATCTTTGCTTGGATTCAGTCGGGACCTCACTGACATAGTAAGCCGGCCGTTGCACTGGGTACTCCTTACCCGCCTCCTTGCGCTCTGATACGTCTCCAACGTATCTATAATTTTTTTATTGTTCCATGCTATTATATTATCTGTTTTGGATGTTTTATATGCATTAATATGCTATTTTATATTATTTTAGGGGCTAACTTATTAACCTAGAGCCCAGTGCCATTTTTGTTTTTTCCTTGTTTTTTAGTTTTACAGAAAAGGAATATCAAACGGAGTCCAAACGGAATAAAACTTTACGATGATTTTTCTTGGACCAGAAGACACACGTAGGACTTGGAGAGGAAGTCGGAAGAGTCCCGAGGGCTCCACAAGCCCTCAGGGCGCGCCCTAGGAGGGGCGCCCCTGGCTTGTGGGCCCCACGGAGTCCTCCAACCCTAATCTTTGGCCTATAAATTCAGAAATATTCCCAAACGACCAGAAGCATCCATCAAAATACTTTTCCGCCGCCATAACCTTCTGTACCCGTGAGATCCCATCTTGGGGCCTTTTCCGGCATCCTGCCGGAGGGGGATTTGATCACAGAGGGCTTCTACATCAACTCTATTGCCCTTCCGATGAAGCGTGAGTAGTTTACCACAGACCTACGGGTCCATAGCTAGTAGCTAGATGGCTTCTTCTCTCTCTTTGATTCTCAATACCTTGTTCTCCTCGATGTTCTTGGAGATTTATCCGATGTAATATTCTTTTGCAGTGTGTTTGTCGAGATCCGATGAATTGTGGATTTATGATCAGATTATCTATGAATATTATTTGAATCTTCTCTGAATTCTTATATGCATGATTCGATATCTTTGTATTTCTCTTCGAATTATCGGTTTGGTTTGGCCAACTAGATTGGTTCTTCTTGCAATGGGAGAGGTGCTTAGTTTTGGGTTCAATCTTGCGGTGTCCTCACCCAGTGACAAAGTAGGGGTAGCGAGGCACGTATTTGTATTGTTGCCATCAAGGGTAAAAAGATGGGGTTTTCATCATATTGCTTGAGTTTATCCCTCTACATCATGTCATCTTACATAAGGCATTACTCCGTTCTTTATGAACTTAATACTCTAGATGCATGCTGGATAGCGGTCGATGTGTGGAGTAATAGTAGTAGATGCAGAATCGTTTCGGTCTTCTTGACACAGACGTGATGCCTATATGCATAATCATTGCCTTGGATATCGTCATAACTTTGCGCTTTTCTATCAATTGCTCGACAGTAATTTGTTCACCCACCGTATCATTTGCCTTCAAGAGAGAAGCGTCTAGTGAAACCTATGGCCCCTGGGTCTATTTTCCATCATATATTTTCAGATCTATAAACCAAAAAACCCAAAAAATACCTTGCTGCAATTTATTTACTTTTATTTTGTTTTACTTTTTAGTAATATTTTATATCTATCTCTATCAGATCTCATCCTTGCAAGTGACCGTGAAGGGATTGACAACCCCTTTATATCGTTGGGTGCAAGTGTTTGATTGTTTATGCAGGTGCATAGATTGGGGACTTGCTTGTATCTCCTACTGGTTGATACCTTGGTTCTTAACTGAGGGAAATACTTATCTCTACTTTGCTGCATCACCCTTTCCTCTTCAAGGGAAAAACCAATGCAAGCTCAAGAAGTAGCAGAAAGAATTTCTGGCGCCGTTGTCGGGGAGATCTACATCAAGCCTACCAAGTACCACCATAAACTCTCATCTCTTGCATTACATTATTTGCCATTTGCCTCTCATTTTCCTCTCCCGCACTTCTAAAATGATTTTCAGAAAAATACAAAAAGATTTGCCTTTTTATTCGCCCTTTTTCCGTTCGTCTTTTCGTTTGCTTTTTGGTTGCTCGTTTGTTAGATTGCTTGCTTCATTATGATGTCTCAAGAAAATACCAAGTTGTGTGACTTTTCCAACACTAATAATAATGATTTTATTAGTACTCCGATTGCTCCCGCCACTAGTGCGGAATCTTATGAAATTAATGCCGCTTTGCTGAATCTTGTTATGAAAGATCAATTTTCTGGCCTTCCTAGTGAAGATGCCGCATCCCATCTAAATACTTTCATTGAATTGTGTGATATGCAAAAGAAGAAAGATGTGGATAATGATATTGTTGAAGCTATTTCGGTTCTCACTACGAGATCGTGCTAAAACTTGGTTTTCATCTTTGCCTAAAAATAGTATTGATTCATGGAATAAGTGTAAAGATGCTTTTATTTCCAAGTATTTTCCTCCCGCTAAGATCATCTCCCTTAGGAACAACATAATGAATTTTAAGCAACTTGATCATGAACATGTTGCACAATCTTGGGAGAGGATGAAATTGATGATAAGAAATTGCCCTACTCATGGTTTAGGTTTATGGATGATCATACAAAAAATTTATGCCGGATTGAATTTTGCATCTAGAAATCTTTTAGATTCGGCCGCGGGAGGTACTTTTATGGAAATCACATTAGTAGAAGCTACTAAACTCCTAGATAATATTATGGCTAATTACTCTCAATGGCATACCGAAAGATCTTCTACTAGTAAAAAAGTGCATGCGATTGAAGAAATTAATACTTTGAGTGGAAAGATGGATGAACTTATGAAATTGTTTGCTAGTAAGAGTGCTCCTATTGATCCTAATGATATGCCTTTGTCTACTTTGATTGAGAACAATAATGAATCTATGGATGTGAATTTTGTTGGTACGAACAACTTTGCTAATAACGCGTATAGAGGTAATTTCAACTCTAGGCCGTTTCCTAGTAATTCCTCTATTAATTATGGTAATTCCTACAACAATTCTTATGGAAATTATAATAATATGCCCTCTGATCTTGAGAACAATATTAAAGAATTTATTAATTCACAAAAAGTTTTCAATGCTATGGTTGAAGAAAAATTGCTCAAGATTGATGATTTGGCTAGGAACGTTGATAGAATTTCTCTTGAGATTGATTCTTTGAAAATTAGATCTATGCCACCCAAGCATGATATTAATGAATCTCTAAAAGCTATTAAAATTTCTATTGATGAGTGCAAGGAAAGAACCGCTAGGATGCGTGCTAAGCGAGATTGGTTTGTTAAAGCATGTTCTTCGATTTCTTGCGATAATAATGATGAAGATCTTAAAGTTATTGGTGTGACTCCTATTGAATCTTTGTTTTCTAATATAAATCTTAATAAATATGGGACTGAAGATGAGTCAACTTTAGCTAGAAGGTGTCCCAATGATTCGGAGTTTTTAGATCTTAATGCAAAAATTGATAAAAGTGGGATTGGAGAGGTCAAAACTTTAAGTAGCAATGAACCCACTCTTTTGGATTTCAAGAATTTTAATTATGATAATTGTTCTTTGATATATTGTATTTCCTTGTTGCAATCCATATTGAATTCTCCTCATGCTTATAATCAAAATAAAGCTTTTACTAAACATATCGTTGATGCTATGGTGAAATCTTTTGAAGAAAAACTTGAGTTGGAAGTTTCTATCCCTAGAAAGCTTTATGATGAGTGGGAACCTACTATTAAGATTAAAATTAAAGATTATGAGTGCCATGTTTTGTGTGATTTGGGTGCTAGCGTTTCCACGATTCCAAAAACTTTATGTGATGTGCTAGGTTTTCGAGAATTTGATGATTGTTCTTTAAATTTGCATCTCGCGGATTCCACTATTAATAAACCTATGGGAAGAATTAATGATGTTCTTATTGTTGCAAACAGGAATTATGTGCCCGTAGATTTCATTGTGCTTGATATAGATTGCAATCCTACATGTCCTATTATTCTTGGTAGACCTTTCCTTAGAACGATTGGTGCAATTATTGATATGAAAGAAGGAAACATTATATTTCAATTTCCGTTAAGGAAGGGCATGGAACACTTTCCAAAAAATAAAATTAAGTTGTCATATTAATCTATTATGAGGGCTACTTATGGAGTGCATACCAAAGATGACAATACCTAGATCTATGTTTTGTGCCTAGCTAGGGGCGTTAAACAATAGCGCTTGTTGAGAGGCAACCCAATTTTATTTTTATGTTTTTAGTTTTTGGTTCTGTTTTTCAATAAATACACATTATTACCTTTGTAGTAATTGTGTTTTGGTGTTTTAATTAGTGTTTGAGCCAAGTAAGACCTTTGGGATGGCTTACGGTAATAGTTGATTTGATCTTGCTGAAAAACAGAAACTTTTGCGTCAGTAACAGAATTGTTTAAATTCACTGGAGAGTGGAAAAACCCTGAAGTTTTTAAAAAATATTTATATAAAAAATTCATATGTTTTCCTAATTTTTCAGAATTTTTAGAGTTACAGAAGTATTAGAACAATTCAGATCTTCGCAGACTCTTCTGTTTTTGACAGATTCTGTTTTCTATGTGTTGTTTACTTATTTTAATGAATCTATGGGTAGTATCGGGGGGGTATGAACCATGGAGAATTTGGAATACAGTATATATTACACCAATATAAATAAAGAATGAGTTCAAAACAGTACCAAAAGCGATGATTTATTTTCTTATACTAACGGATCTCATGAGTTTTCTGTTGAGTTTTGTGTTGTGAAGTTTTCAAGTTTTGGGTAAAGATTTGATGGACTATGGAATAAGGAGTGGCAAGAGCCTAATCTTGGGGATTCCCAAGGCACCCCAAGGTAATATTCAAGGACAACCAAGCATCTAAGCTTGGGGATGCCCCGGATGTCATCCCATCTTTCGTCTTTGTCTATCGGTAAATTTACTTGGAGCTATATTTTTATTCACCACATGATATGTGTTTTGCTTGGAGCGTTTTGTATGATATGAGTCTTTGCTTTTTAGTTTGCCACAATCATCCTTCCTGTACACACCTTTTGAGAGGGACACGCATGAATCGTGAATTTATTAGAATACTCTATGTGCTTCACTTATATCTTTCGAGCTAGACAATTTTGCTCTAGTGCTTCACTTATATCCTTTTAGAACACGGCGGTGGCTTTATTTTATAGAAATTGTTGAACTCTCTTGCTTCACTTATATTATTTTGAGAGTCTCTCTAAACAGCATGGTAATTTTCATAGGTTATGAATTTAGTCCTAATATGATGGGCATCCAAGAGGGATATAATAAAAACTTTCATATAAAGAGCATTGAATACTATGAGAAGTTTCATTCCTTAT
This sequence comes from Thinopyrum elongatum, assembly GCA_011799875.1. NCBI lineage: Eukaryota > Viridiplantae > Streptophyta > Magnoliopsida > Poales > Poaceae > Thinopyrum > Thinopyrum elongatum. Next base: position 335,946,270 of record CM022302.1, on the reverse strand, counting down.
GATTGTTTTGAGATATAAAGATGGTGATATTAGAGTGCTAGTGAGTAATTGTGGATTGATAGAAATACTTGTGTTAAAGTTTGTGATTCCCGTAGCATGCACGTATGGTGAACCGTTATGTGATGAAGTCGGAGCATGATTTATTTATTGATTGTCTTCCTTATAAGTGGCGGTCGGGGACGAGCGATGGTCTTTTTCTACCAATCTATCCCCCTAGGAGCATGCGTATAGTACTTTGTTTTGATAGCTAATATACTTTTGCAATAAGTATGTGAGTTCTTTATGACTAATGTTGAGTCCATGGATTATACGCACTCTCACCCTTCCACCATTGCTAGCCTCTCTAGTACCGCGCAACTTTCACCGGTGCATTACATCCACCATATATCCTTTCTCAAAACAGCCACCATACCTACCTATTATGGCATTTCCATAGCCATTCCGAGATATATTGCCATGCAACTTCCACCGTTCCGTCTTATTATGACACACTCCATCATTGTCATATTGCTTTGCATGATCGTAAGATAGCTAGCATGATGTTTTCATGGCTTGTCCATTTTTTGATGTCATTGCTATGCTAGATCGTTACACATCCTGGTACACCGCCGGAGGCATTCATATAGAGTCATATTTTTTCTTCTAAGTATCGAGTTGTAATTCTTGAGTTGTAAGTAAATAAAAGTGTGATGATCATCATTATTAGAGCATTGTCCCATGTGAGGAAAGGATGATGGAAGCTATGATTCCCTCACAAGTTGGGATGAGTCTCTAGACTTTACAAAAAATAAAATAGGCCAAAGAAGCCCAAACAAAAAATGAGAAATAAAAAATGAGAGAAAAGAGAGAAGGGGCAATGCTACTATCCTTTTACAACACTTGTGCTTCAAATTAGCACCATGATCTTCATGATAGAGAGTCTCCTATGTTGTCACTTTCATATACTAGTGGGAATTTTTCATTATAGAACTTGGCTTGTATATTCCAATGATGGGCTTCCTCAAATTGCCCTAGGTCTTCGTGAGCAAGCGAGTTGGATGCACACCCACTTAGTTTCTTTTTGAGCTTTCATAAACTTATAGCTCTAGTGCATCCGTTGCATGGCAATCCCTACTCACTCACATTGATATCTATTGATGGGCATCTCCATAGCCCGTTGATACGCCTAGTTGATGTGAGACTATCTCCTTCTTTTTGTCTTCTCCACAACCACCATATTCTATTCCACCTATAGTGCTATATCCATGGCTCACGCTCATGTATTGCGTGAAAGTTGAAAAAGTTTGAGAACATCAAAAGTATGAAACAATTGCTTGGCTTGTCATCGGGGTTGTGCATGATTTAATACTTTGTGTGATGAAGATGGAGCATAGCCAGACTATATGATTTTGTAGGGATAACTTTCTTTGGCCATGTTATTTTGAGAAGACATGATTGCTTTATTAGTATACTTGAAGTATTATTCTTTTTATGTCAATATTAAACTTTTGTTTTGAATCTTATGGGTCTGAATATTCATGCCACAATAAAGAAAATTACATGGATAAATATGTTAGGTAGCATTCCACATCAAAAAATCTGTTTTTTTATCATTTACCTACTCGAGGACGAGCAGGAATTAAGCTTGGGGATGCTTGATACGTCTCCAACATATCTATGATTTTTGATTGTTCCATGCTATTATATTATCTATTTTGGATGTTTTATATGCATTAATATGCTATTTTATATTATTTTTGGGACTAACTTATTAACCTAGAGCCCAGTGCCAGTTTCTGTTTTTTCCTTGTTTTTGAGTTTTACAGGAAAGGAATATCAAACGGAGTCCAAACGGAATAAAACTTTACGATAATTTTTCTTGGACCAGAAGACACACGCAGGACTTGGAGAGGAAGTCAGAAGAGTCCCGAGGGCTCCACAAGCCCTCAGGGCGTGCCCTAGGGGGGCGCCCCCTGGCTTGTGGGCCCCACGGGAGTCCTCCAACCCTAATCTTTGGCCTATAAATTCAGAAATATTCCCAGACAACCAGAAGCGTCCACCAAAATACTTTTCCGCTGCCGTAACCTTCTGTACCCGTGAGATCCCATCTTGGGGCCTATTCCGGCATCCTGCCGGAGAGGGATTCGATCACGGAGGGCTTCTACATCAACTCTATTGCCCTTCCGATGAAGCGTGAGTAGTTTACCACAGACCTACGGGTCCATAGCTAGTAGCTAGATGGCTTCTTCTCTATCTTTGATTCTCAATAACATGTTCTCCTCGATGTTCTTGGAGATCTATCAGATGTAATATTCTTTCGTGGTGTGTTTGTCGAGATCCGATGAATTATGGATTTATGATTAGATTATCTATGAATATTATTTGAAATTTCTCTGAATTCTTATATGCATGATTTGATATCTTTGTATTTCTCTTTGAATTATCGGTTTGGTTTGGCCAACTAGATTGGTTCTTCTTGCAATGGGAGAGGTGCTTAGTTTTGGGTTCAATCTTGCGGTGTCCTCACCCAGTGACAAAGTAGGGGTAGCGAGGCACGTATTTGTATTGTTGCCATCAAGGGTAAAAATATGGGTTTTCATCATATTGCTTGAGTTTATCCCTCTACATCATGTCATCTTACTTAAGGCGTTACTCCGTTCTTTATGAACTTAATACTCTAGATGCATGCTGGATAGCGGTCGATGTGTGGAGTAATAGTAGTAGATGCAGAATCATTTTGGTCTATTTCACACGGACGTGATGCCTATATGCATAATCATTGCCTTGGATATCGTCATAACTTTGCGCTTTTCTATCAATTTCTCGACAGTAATTTGTTCACCCACCGTATTATTTGCCTTCAAGAGAGAAGACTCTAGTGAAACCTATGGCCCCAGGTCTATTTTCCATAATATATTTTCAGATCTATAAACCAAAAAACCCAAAAATACCTTGCTGCAATTTATTTACTTTTAGTTTGTTTTACGTTTTAGTAATCTTTTATATCTATCTCTATCAGATCTCATCCTTGCAAGTGACTGTGAAGGGATTGACAACCCCTTTATCGCGTTGGGTGCAAGTGTTTGATTGTTTGTGCAGGTGCGTAGATTGGGGACTTGCTTGTATCTCCTACTAGATTTGATACCTTGGTTCTTAACTGAGGGAAATACTTATCTCTACTTTGCTGCATCACCCTTTCCTCTTCAAGGAAAAAACCAACACAAGCTCAAGAAGTAGCACGCTCCACAACGACTGCTATGGTGACTGCCTTATTATTAGCCGCCACATACAAGAGCAAATGCTCTTTTTCAATGGGAGCTGCGAGGATGAGCGGCTCAGCCAACTATTTCTTGAGCGCCTCAAATGCCTCATTAGCAGCATCACTCTAGACAAAACGATCTATTTTCTTCAGCATTTGATATAAAGGAATTTCCTTCTCTCCCAGGCGGCTTATAAACCGGCTTAAAGCCGCAATGCGACCCGCCAAACGTTGGATGTCATTGATACACGCCGGCTTAGAATGTGAAGTGATGGCCTTTATCTTCTCTGGGTTAGCTTCAATACCCTGTTCTGAAACCAGAAAACCTAGCAATTTACCTGCAGGCACACCAAAGACACACTTGGTCGGGTTAAGCATCATTTTGTAGACCTGGAGATTGTCAAAAGTTTCTTTCAGATCATCCAGGAGAGTCTCCTTCTTCCTAGACTTAACCACAATATCATCCACATAAGCATGAACGTTGCGCCCAATCTGACTGTGAAAATAGTTCTGAACACAGCGCTGATAAGTCGCATGGGCACTCTTGAGCCCAAAAGGCATGGAAACATAGCAGAAAGCCCCAAAAGGTGTGATGAAAGACGTCTTTTCTTGGTCTTTAACTGCCATCTTGATCTGATGATAACCGAAGTAAGCATCCAGGAAGCATAAACTCTCACAACCCGCCGTTGCGTCAATGATCTGGTCAATGCGAGGGAGAGCAAACGGATCAGCTGGACAGGCTTTGTTGAGATCTGTGTAGTTAACACACATACGCCATGTGCCGTTCTTCTTGAGGACATGCACAGGGTTAGCCAACCACTCTGGGTGAAAAACTTCCATGATGAACCCGGCCGCCAAGAGCCGGGCTACCTCTTCTCCAATAGCCTTTCGTCGTTCTTCATTAAAACGATGGAGGAACTGTTTGACCGGCTTAAACTTAGGATCCACATTAAGGTTGTGCTCAGCGAATTCTCTCGGTACACCCGGCATGTCCGAAGGCTTCCATGCAAAGATGTCATGATTCTCACAGATGAACTCGATGAGCGCGCTTTCCTATTTGGGATCCATATTAGCCCCCACTATGAACAGTTGAGATGAGTCGCCAGGAACAAAATCCACTTGCTTGGTATCATCAGCCAAAAACTTTAACAGAGGGTCTTGCCCAGTAGTGGGCTTCTTCGGGGGGGGTCATATCAGCCGGGTCAACATTGTCCTTATAAAACTTAAGCTCCGCATCAGCACAAGACGCCTCTGCGTAAACAATATCACCTTCCTCGCATTCCAAAGCAATTTTCCGATCACCATGGACCATAATTGTCCCTTTCCGCCCTGGCATTTGAGCTGTAAATAGACATAACAAGGGCGAGCCATGAACTTAGCATAAGCCAGCCTTCCGAACAAGGCATGATATGGACTCTTAATTTTGACCACTTCAAACCATAGTGTCTCTGCCCTGTAGTCATAGTCATCACCAAAGGCTACTTCCAAGGCAATTTTTCCCACAGGATACGCTGACTTACCAGGCACCACACCATGGAAAACTATGGAAGACGACTTAAGATCCTTGTCAGTTAAATTCATCCGGCGAAAAGTGTCATAATACAGGATGTTGATGCTGCTGCCACCATCCATGAGCACCTTAGTGAACTTATAACCGCCTACTTGAGGGGCTACCACCAATGCCAGCTGACCCGGATTCTCAACCCGGGGCGGGTGATCCTCCTGACTCCATGTGATGGGATGTTCTGACCATCGTAAATATTGGGTTATTGCCGGCTCAACCGCATTGACCGCATGCTTATGAACCTTCTGATCTCGCTTGCAGAGACTTGTAGTGAAAACGTGGTATTGACCTCCGTTAAGCTGCTTTGGATTACTCTGATATCTTGACTGATTACGTTGTTGTTGGTTGCCCTGACTAGATTGTTGATTATGACCACCATGGTTACCTTAACCTTGATAGCCAGAATGTGAACCGCCACCACCAAAGCCGGATCCCTGAGAGTCAGATCCTGACCCGCTGGGCAGCCCATTGCCATTGCCATGATTCTGACTAAGGCTGTAATTCCTGAACTCTTGCATAACCCAACAATCCTTCCAAGCATGAGTGGACGGCTTGTTGGGAAGACTATGCTTCGGGCACGAGTCATTAAGTGCGCCTCAAGATTAAAGGGCTTTGCACCGCCAAAAGGCGGCTTACCATTACCATTGCGGCGCTGGTTTTTGTACCCAGTGTTGGTGTTAGCTACTAGATCTGACCCGCCGTCGGGGTGTCTGCGCTTACCACCATCACCCTGGTTGTTGCCATTATGCCCTGCCATATTCTGCTGCTGACCCTTACCATTGCCATTCTTCTTGCCTTTGTTGGATTTCTCCTCGTCAGATTCAGGGTCTTTTGTGTTATCAGAGTCTGCATATTTAGTGAGAGCCGCCATGAGCTCACCCATGTCCGTGCAATAACGCTTAAGTCGCCCGAGCTTTTGCTTAAGAGGGACAAAATGACAGTTCTTCTCCAAAACCAGAACCACCTGACCCGCCGCAATACTCTCCGACGAGTGAATAATAGCTGAGACACGCCGGACCCACTGGTGGGCCGACTCATCCTCATGTTGTACATAGTTATCCAGATCGATAATCGTCAGAGGCTGCTTACATGTCCCTTGAAAGTTTTTGATGAAGCGTGCCTTCAACTTTGCCCATGAACTAGAAGGTAGCCCTTTTAACCATGTATGAGCGGGCCCATCCAACATCATAGTGAAGTATTTTGCACATACAGCATCATTGACATCCAACATCTCCATGGCTAGCTCATAACTCTCAATCCAGGCCTCAGGAGGGAGATCAGTTGTATAATCGGGCACCTTGCGAGGACCCTTAAAATCTTTGGGCTGACGTTCATTACGCAAAGTCGGCACTAAACACGGCACACCAACCGTCCTAGAAATTGTCCCCGCTCCCGTCGAGGTTGAAAGGGTCATTGGAGGCTGTTGATAAGCCCCCAGCTGAGCCACCGTCGCCGCCTCCACCTCTCTGCGGGCTCTGGCTTCATCCACAATTGCCTGAGCATGAGTAAGGGGTGGGTTATTCCCACGGGGCGGGTCATCTTGGAGCGGTCGATGACGTCGTTCACTGCTGAAAACCGCGGGCGACTCAACACGCCGGCTGTAACTACGGCTCGGGAGAGGAGTTGAGTGCACCCGATCACGGTTGTATAAATATTTCTCCCGCTGTGCAACCGCTGTTTGCAAGAGCTCAATTGCGTTCCGCGCCTCTGCTGCGAAGGGTGTTTCATCAGTAAGGGGGAGCGCATTGCGCTGGGTAGCCGCCGCTAACATGTTATCCACCGGGTTAGAATAATGACCGGGTGGTGTCGAAAAACGCTGAGGCGGGGTCTGATCCCTACGGGGCGGGTCTGGCAAGCGAGGCTGAGCCGCCGCCCCACTCCCTGGCTCCTCTGCAGTCCAGGTTGTGCCTGGCGGATTACTTGGTCCTGCCCCGGGCATGTTAAAAAGGTTATGCGCCTCATACTGCAAAGGCAAACGGGTCTGGTGCCTCCTTCGAAGAACAGCGTTAGAGGCGTTCTGATCCAAACTTAAGTGAAAAGCTTCTGCCCTGATACGCTGTGACTCAGCATCCATCTGGGCTCGTTCCGTTGCCATCCTGACATTCTCTGCGTTGAGATCCTCCTGTGCTTTGGCTACCTGATCTCGCACCTTTGCAATTTCTGCATTATGCTCCGCCTGATTCGCCGCAGTAACTTCTGTTCCTAACAAAGTTGTCACAGTGCCCAAAAGATCCGATAAAACTTGAGCCGGCAGCCTATCTGAGCCGCCAGCACCAGCCGCAGCAGCAGTTGATCCAGACGTCATAGCTACAGCTGTTAACAAATTGAGAGCCGGCCCAGTGCCAGCCATGAAGATAGCAGCCCTGGATGGCGGCTCATAGGGGTCCGGAATACTGTCACCATCGGAATAGCCCCCAAGCCCGCCATCCTGAAGCTGGTAGATCGACTCCATCTCTCCGGTCGAGGACTCATTACCTGAGTAGATGAGAGTCTCTCCTCTGGATACAGAATCCTCCGCAAGATCCGTGTCGTGCGTGAAACCGACGAAAACACACTTCCGGCCGGGTTGAACCCGGGCGGGTTGCGTGCGCCGAGCCGACTCGATGAGGTTGGTGGAGGTGTCCGGCTCAGGCTCAGATCCGCCGATCCTTCCGATGAAGACATGAATTCCGCCGAAGGGGACCTGGTACCCGTACTCGATTGAGTCGGCCTCGGGGCTCCAGCCGGAGTCGTCGATATAGAACTTGCCGCGGTGACTCTTGGTCATCCTGCCAACGGCGTATCCCTCGATCCCTGGGAAAGAGCCCTTCAAGAACTTGAAACCATCGTGTGCGTGCCCCATGGTGGGCGCCAACTATCGTCGGGTTAACACGGCAGATGCCCTTGTGAAAGGACTTAGGTGTGGAGCCATCGCTACGGTGACTAGCTTGAAGGGGTTGAACGGGACGAAAGACACAGATTTACCCAGGTTCGGCCCCTCACGGTGGAGGTAAAAGCCTACTCCTGCTCTGGTAGATTATAGATTGAGTATCGATTACAAGGGTGCGGAATCACTTACCTAGTTCTCGATTGGCTGTTTCTTAGGTTTACCCGCCACAGGGACTCGCCTTTATATACACAGGTCGAGGCCCTGGGCTTACAAGAGTCCGGGTCGGGTCATACTACGTGATCGTCCCTGGTTCTAATTCGCCTTGCCTTACCAGGCAAGTCACCGTCGGGCGGCTTATAGCGCCGGGTCTCGCACCATCCTCTGGGCTTGGGCCTCCGGCGGCTCACCGCGTAAGTCGCCCTCCGGGTCTCACGTCTTGATCTCCCAGGCCTACCTAAGGCCTCCTTTATGAGTCGCCAAAAACCTAACCCGGCCCAGTTAGGGCGGGTCTCACCGTGGGGTTATATCCCCAACAGTGCGCGAGCCTTAAAATTAGCTTCCCTGCGTCACATGTAGTGCACAAAAAATCCAAATACTGTTAGAATTTAGCATCATAATAGTCATAAACCAATGGAATTGCTAATAGTTTCTGTTTCAACCCAATGTCACGATGACCAAGGCGAGAATGCCAAGTTTGTCATGTATAAGACATTTTGGAAAACTATCTTGTAAGCAACATGTGCTATGGGTTTTGTAGTATGTGTACTACAATCCTGATGATACATAGAGAATGTGCTTGTCATATCCGTTACATATGGTAAAGAGAAGATATTCCTCTTTGTTGTCATCATAAGTTTCGCTATGGAAACTATTTTGACGGATATCTCTATAGTTTAGTATGGTATGAGTTGATCCGAACACGATAAGCATCCTTAATTCTACTCAAGTACCCATAGGGATAGTAAATATGACTCGAGTTGAGCCAGCAATTACATCATCGCGTCTAGCGATAGTTAAAATATCTTATTTTCTCTTAGTGAGAGTGGAAATATTTCACTTCCCTAAGTATAGAGTTCGTGGTGCATATGTCCACAAGGCACATATCATCTTTCATCAGATTGACCCCCATAGAAATCTATATATAGACTTGAAGATTCTCAAAATCAAAATCAAAGTCAGATATATAGAATACATACAAATGTATTTGTACCAAAGTGCTGATACAATGTATTGTGATATACAATATATGATGACAACAATACTCATGTTCTTATTAGAACATCAGAAATGGACATAAATTATATTGACCACTGAGGAGATTGAGAGACTGTTCATAGTCTCCAAACATGTCGGTTGAGACATATTCAACCATCACGTTCTCCATGCCCAAAGGGTCCCGTCACCTTTGGTGATGTCGGGTTGAAGGTTGAAGTGAGCTTCAAACCTTTGCCCTTGAGGTCATTTGTATCACAGGGATTGCTAATACAGAATAACCAGATATTGAGATCTGGATCGATATAATGCCTTATGTTGTTATGCAGAAGGCAACATATTTATTCTGTTAGTGGTGCGTAGATGAATCCGATGGGTCTTGGATTGCACACATAATCTCACGAGACACAAGAGTGATCATAATGTCCATACCCCAGGTAGGCCATTGGTGGCCATTGAGGGTGAATGCCTCAAATTATCTAGCCATCGGTAACCAGAGATAATTAATTTACGGTCAGTAAATTAAAGACCATCATGGTAAGTGTTGTAATGAACTTTGCAAAATTAGTGGAAATTTCAAGAAGTTAGTTTGAAACCATTAGTGTGAACTTCAAATCGTTAAGCATGACACATTGTAAGATACTTCCCAAAACAAATTTCGGAGTCCATCTCTCAGCACTAGAGAGTATAATCTGATGAAATCAGTAGATACTCATATTTCTACTACCTTATGCCATAACTTAATAAAATGTACGGGAGAGCACATAGTTGAGCAATCATAATGTCAAATATGACAAAATATAGGCTTAAACAGTAGTGGTGATAATCTGCAAAGCAGTAGATCTACACACTACCTTATGATCCCAATACATCAATTTAAAGAAATCACTTCGGATTTTGCATCCATATTTGCAAGAAAATTGATATCTCAATTGCAAATGGATGTAATTAATCTCGACATGTGGTAAACATGGAAATATATTACATTATAGATAGATTCTGGAATGCATACATGGTACTCAACAGAAAAATAGTACTGAAACTGAAATAAACAGGTCTAAAACAGTGACTAGAAGTGTTGTTAGTAGACTAAATGCTAATCTACTAAAACAAATGTGCAAATGAGCAAAAACGTGCCATGCTATGCTGGATGCCTAAATTCCCAACGCATGCATATGGCCACGTAAGGCAGCCCCAACCTGGTCAAACCGAGTAGATAAGGGAGAGCGACTAGATGAAATAAACAGGTCTAGCAATTCCCGAGTCACTTCGATCCCAAATCCATAGCGGAGACCGGCGGAGGCCCCCAGCGCCGGCTGGCCAGCCGCATCACCGGCAGAGAGAAGATCTCCCGCTGCGCTCGTCCTGGAGTAGGAGCCACTACGGAGGTGGGTGCCGGGCGCAACACCGTTGTAGGCGCCATCCGTGAGCGCGAGCGCTGCTGCTGCGCGGCCGGAGCGGCTGCTCGACGGCGGACTCTCCAGCGGGACGGCGAGGGCCACGAGGCGGCGGCGAGCGCCAGTGCGCCGCGAAGGCGGAGGGGTGGCGGGTGTTTGGGACGGTGCGGCAGCTTCGGCATCGACTGCCGTGGCGCAAGAGGAGCCGCTCACGCCGGAGCCAAAGATGAAGATGGAGGCCCCGGTCGGCACGGACACGAAGGCGAGCGCGTGACAGGCGGCGACCTCGACGACCGCAAAGGTCGGAGATGGTAGCGGCGTGGCCTTGTGCTCATCGTCGTCAAGGACGACGATGTCGTTCCCCAGCGCCGCGCTCAACCGTCGTGTGCTCCGCGTTGGGAGCCGCCACCGGCTCGGACTGCAGCAGGCCACTGAGCCATGGTCGCGCACAGAAGGGCGCCACTTAGCCGCGTGCTATATGGAGCGCTCGCACTGCTTGCTAGCTGTAGGTCGTCCATGCCATGGATGCAAACTGAGGCTGCTGCCTCCGGTCTTGAATATGAGACCGCATCATGGACAACATCATTCACCGTTTGAGGTTAGTGCCGAACAAGAAAAGTTATAATAATAGAATAGCATCACCTGATGATGTAGCAATTAAGATCAATAAGTTTGATATATAGGCTTCATAGATGAACTATAGAATCAAGATGCTGATTGACTTGATTTTAGCGATTTGTGCTTCTGGTTCTCCCGTTGATCCATCTTTGTTCTTCTCTTTTAGTACCAGTGAAGAAATCCACAAGAAGAGGGTGTCGAGAGAGTCGCCGCGCCGGGGCTGTGGTCGCCTCGGGCTGGTGCAGGAGGTCGAGGCTGCGGGGTCACCCGGCAGCTGAAGACATGCGCCGCCGCGCCGCTCTGCAGGGTGAGGCCTGCTCGCGCCATATGTCGGAGGGCGTGTCCTGCCGCCAGTTGCCGCAGACGAGCCTTGCCATGAAATCGCTCCGCCGGAGAGTGTGCTCATAACGTGTTAAATGTAAAATCGAGAGACAACGAGAGACAAGGCAAAATGATTCAAGTGTCATCTTTATTGATCATGTTCACGTATATATACAATCTGAAAGGATGCATCCAAGAGAAGCGTCCGTTGGAGAAGACGTCGATCGGGAGGAGAGGAGCGACCGTTGGGCAGTTGCCAAAGTGGCAACCGCACGCATGGTGCGGGAACGCGGGATTCCCCTAACTAACCGCTGGGGTTAATTAGTTTTAACAAGGATGAATTTTACCATGTATCTTGTTTTCCTTTGATTGTTCTGGTACCTTGTGAATCTCGTTTGTGAATCTAGTGGATGTGTGATTGGACTTGTTCTTGAGTGTTTCTCTTGTGATTTCTTCGTGTTCTTTTCCGTGTTCTTCGTGTTCTTCGTGGATCTTCTTCAATTCGTGAAAGATCTCCACTTAGGGTCTCCACCCTACAACACTACCTCATAAGTGTCGTACTCTTGGTGATTTTTTGAATAAGTTCTAACCCACCTTAATAGAGGTTTGGAGATATCCACGATTACTCTAACTCGTAGACAGCCCCCCCCCCCCCCCCCCCCCCCCCCCAAAAAAAGCTCCACCCTGCTATCCACATCAACAGTCTCCACTATTCCTAGCTTTGCTCCAAGTTTTCTCCCCGAAGTTTGTTCATCAGTTTAAATCTTGGTTTTTAATGCAACTCTGAAAGTGCTAGTTATCGACTAGAGGGGGGTGAATAGGCGATTTTTATGAAAGTCTTCAAGACAGGTAATGTCTTTGAAGACAGACAACCAAATAACACCTACACAGTATGCAGCGGAAGGTAAACTAACCTAGCCATGCCATAGTCAAAGAAACAGTACAGAGTAACCACGAAGACAAATGGCAGCTAGGTAGATCAGATCAGAATAGGAAGACAGTATGAAGCCAAATATGCAATCAGGGAGAATATCTTCACACATTGAAGTCAAACAGAGCAGGCAAGCAATGACTTCATGAGGCTAAACTGTAAGTAAAGGGGTGAAGAGATAGAACCAGTTGCTTGACGGAGACAAGGATTTGGTTAGGGAGGCTAAGATTGAACTCAGAAGACCACGTCTTCACCTTATTCCCCTTGAGCTAAGGTCACTTAGTCCTTGCCCAATCACTCTGGTAAGTCTTCAATGTAGACTTTCAAACCTTCACAGACTTCGTTCACCGGCGATCCACAATGACTCTTGGATCCTCAGAACGCGACGCCTAACCGACTGAAAGATCACAGTCTTCAAGTCTAACAAGTCTTCAGATCACGTGGTCAGAATGACTTCAGTGATGCCAAACACTCTTTAGGCTCTGTGCGTTTTGGGTTTTGTCCTCGCAAGAATTCTCTCTCAAAAACTTCGGAGGTAAGTTGCTCTCAAACGATAAAAGCCGTGCACTAACTCTGAGCAGCCACCAATTTATGGTGGAAGGGGTGGCTATTTATAGCCAGGGGGCAAACCGACATGATATGTCCGAAATGACCCTGGGTCATTAAGGAACCGACACGTGTCCAACGGTCGGATTTCAAACACACGTGGCAGCTTGACTTGGGCTACAAGTAAAGCTGACTTATCCAACTCATGATAAGATTTTCTCTCATTGTCTTCACTCAAAGACATAGGATTTGGGTTGAGCATCACGTCGGTTTTCTGACTTTATTCACTTGGACCCCACTTAACAGTTCGATGGTTCCTATGACTCAAGAAAGAAGAAATTGAAACTACGAAAGAAACTATGTCTTCGCACTCCATTGTCTTCATGCGTCATTATCTTTGACACGAATGTCTTCGCAAACCACCATTGTCTTCAATGTCTTCATACATTTTTAGGGGTCATCTTCGATGGGTAAACCGAATCAATGGGGACTTCTACCTATGTTCTCCTGTGAATCTCACAAACACATTAGTCCCTCAACCATGTTTGTCGTCAATACTCCAAAACCAACTAGGGGTGGCACTAGATGCACTTACAATCTCCCCCTTTTTGGTGGTTGATGACAAACTGGTTGAAGTTTTCAACGGGCATAAAAATATGTGAAAGTTAAAGAACGTGGTCATTGGCTTCATGAAGTTGAAGGGCTCCCCCTGAAGATGTGCATATAAGTAATTTGCCTTTGATTGCAAATGCACATGGCAGGTTTTGATTTGTGGAGTTCTCCCTCTTTTCATGAAGTCAAATCAGAGTGCATATAGCAATGTATTGAAGATAATGACATGCACAATGATAAATGGGCGTCTGCAGAATGATTTCATGCGCATAAGATAGAAATTCAACCACATATAAGAAAGTAGCAGAAAATGTAGTAGACGTCCCATCTGGACTTAAGTGTTACAACTCAAAATCCAACTATTCATGAACGAGAGTTGCAAAACTTAACAAAAATATAGCACCCGACCCATATAATCTCGTTTGAAGACTATCAACCCATATGCTTCTCCCCCTTTTGTCATCAAATGACCAAAAAGGAATGAAGACATAGGGCGTCTACTCATTCCCGAGAGGCGTTGGTGAAGATGTTGGTGCAGCCGGGTCGACAGTGGAGGTGGGCGGTGCAGTAGGGCCTAATGCAGCATCTTGGTACAGTGAAGCCATAGCGGGTGAAGTGGCGTCGTCCTCTTCATCAATTACGCGTGCAACAACTGTTGGAGCGGACGATGAGTAGTTAGAGTCTTCAATGGATGGTGTTGGACGCCACTTAGTAGATTCCGGAGGCTTGGAGTCAAATTTGAATTATTCTATGAAGCCATCTGCAATGAGTTCATCTTCAGAACAGAGCATTCTGAGGCTCTTCCAAGCACGCCGGCAGGATTCATGAGCAACAAACGAGTTCTTGGTGGAGAGGTTGCGAATCCGATTGACATCCACGAGAAGACTTTGCATTTGGCGTTTCATCCAATCATGATGCCTATCATGCTTTTGATGGAGGGAAACTAGAAGTTCCCTGTCATTTAGTAGGCGAGCACGCTTCTGAGCCCTCTGAGGAACTGTGCTGGCAGTCGCATCAGTGTTAGCACAATGCGGCAGACGAAGCTGACCGACAAGTGCACCAGCAGCGACAGTATTGGGAATATGAGTTGCTTCAAGAGGTGCTGAGAAGCTTTGAAAGGCAGCATTGTCTTCATGCAGTGGTTCTTTGGCAGGCTCAGGATAGATGGCTTCATGAGACATATCAACTTTTGGCAGGAAGACAACATGATTGCGAGCTGAAGCTTGATAATTGACCGTGGAGCGAAGCTTAATCAACCGCATTATCCATGGAGCATAGAATTTCTGGCCAAAAAGATCAATGCCTGAAGCTGCCACCTGCCTGATGAAGAAGTCATGAGTATTGAAGCGGATGCCATTGAGAATGTAGAAAACCAAAGTCTTCATAGTGCCTTCAAGCTTCGCAGAAGATGAGTGCCCTTTGATTGGCCATAGAGTATGCCTCACAATGTGGTAGATTGTGCGTGGCAAGTACTCGAGGTCGTTGACAAAGAAATGAGTGGGGTACTCAGCATCTGCAGGCAATGGCTTCATCATAGACAGCATTTGGCTCATATTGGGCTCTGGCTTCTGGAATATGCTCTCAAGCTCCTTTTCATAAAGCTAACAACCTGGCTCATAAAGATCACCAGGAGTGGGCAGGGAAGTGAGCTCTAGAATATCTTGAGCTTTGGCTTCATGATGGACATCACCTATCATTCACTCAAGGACCCATGTCTTCGGATCCCTGTTGTAGCCTGATGTGTGCAGTGTGGCATAGAATTGGAGCAGCAACTCTTCATTCCAGTGCTCCTTGTCGATGACAAAGGGAAGCAGGCCAACATCTCGGAAACAATCAAGGGCTTCTTCTAAGCAGGGGAGGCCAGCCATAGCATCACAGCAGAGGCGCTTGTGAGGAAAGATCATGTCCTGATTGTAAAGAATGCATGAGTAATAGCTTCGCTGCAACGGACTCCAGAATCTATCCGAAGACATCTTTGGCCTCTTGTAAGGATTCTTGGCCCTGTCAAAAAGTGTTGTGCTCTCTGAAGTTCAGCACACTGAAGGAAGTCGCAGTTGTGGCAGCGCTGGGAAGCCTTGGCAATCTGGGCATTGGCTTCTGTGTTTGAGGCTTTTGCTCAACATGGTATTCATACAGAGTCCCATGCATATCGGGAGGTGTAAGTACAGGCCATCTGAAGCTGACCAATTGTCCTTCATGATTGAAAGCCCTCACCATTGTATGCGGTACAAGTGCATCAGCAGCGACATCAGAGGTGGATGGCTGACTGTCTTCAGTGGCAGCATTGGCTTCAAGGTTCAGATTGGCTTCAGGCTGCGGAGTGGCTTCAGCCATGATCACATCACTAGCTTCAGTATGCGTGGCAGCAGCAGCAGCATCACTGGCTTCAATGACAGGTGGTTCAGACATATTCACTTCTGGATTCACAATAGTTTTAGCAGGAGGTATCACAATATGTTCTTCTTCTCCTTGGTTGTCAGCGGCTGATGCAGCCAGAATATCTTCAGCCTCTTTGGCTTCAGACTCTTGGGCAATATCCGAAGGGATGGCTTCAGGAAACACTTCACGTGCGACTGAGCTTGTGGTTTGCACATCCTCTTCAGGAATACTGGACATGGAGACAGAGGGCCTTGGGACTTTGTGAAGCCTGTGAAACGTTGGCGACGCTTGAGGGGAAGGCGTTGTCTTCTCCACATCTTCTGGTGTGGCTTGGGGGGGTCTCAAGCACCGGTGTGGTGACTTGAGCTGGCGAAGTACGTGGAATGACTTCATGGAGCGGGGAGTTGTGGTGTTGCTCTTCCCAGAACTCATCTTGGGCGATTGGCGTCGTGGGACCGCCAATCCTTTGCTCACTGCTCGTGGGAGCAGGTGATGATACCGGGTTCTGGGTTAACTGAGTAAGGACTTCATCATCTTCTTTTTCAACATTGTCTTCACGACCAATGTCTTCAGCTGCGGTGTTGTCGACAGCTGGAATCTCAATAGTGACATGATCCTCTGTGATAGCAGGTTCATGCACAACCATTTGATGCTCTTGGTTGGAGGTGGCTGGCAAGGCAACTGATAGTGACTTCACAAGCAACGGCTCTGGAGGAGCAGATGAAGACGCTAGTGCTTGTGCCCTTCGAGAAGCCTTTGAAAATTTAGTCTTCTGCCTTTTCTCAGCGGTAGGAGCATCAGAAGCTTCTTGATGGTTGCGCTTCTTGGCTTCAGCTTCAGCTTGCTTGGTCTTGTTCCTTTCAGAAGCAACAGATGGAGCATTAGGCTTCAGACCAGCAAAGCCTATGGGGAAGACGATCTTAGGCACTTCTTACCGAGAAGCCTCAGGTTCAGGTGCAACATCCTTCTTCTTCTTGGTGGCAAGCTTGGGGTCGATGCTTGGTCGCCCAAGTGCCTTTCTCTTCAAGGCTTCATTGTGAGCCTAAACACATTTCTCAGCATAATACTTGAGACGCTCTCGAGAGCCCTTGGCTTCATCACGACGCTTTTGAAAATCTGCCTTCAGGTCAGCCAACATCAACTTAAACTTCTGAACATCAGAAACACTGAGCTTTGCCATGTGCTTCTTGAAGACAACCTTCTCATGGTCAATTTTGTTCTTCTGCTCAATGACCTTCTGAGCAATAGCAAGTTCCTTGGCAATGCAGCCTTGGAAAGTGACACTGATGTCAATTGACAGCTGCAGATCATCAATGGTGAGAGAAGTGTCTTCAAACCATTCATCAATGAAGTTGTACAGGATATCTGCACACTGGTTTCAGGAGGTGCAATTTTTAGTGGCTTCGTTCTCGAAGCTTTTGGTGCAGATGCAGGCTTTGAAGCCTTTGACTTCTTCATCGGCTTCGGGGGCTCAGGAGCAGCAGTGTGTTCTTCCTCTGCTGGAGTTGTTTCAACACTAGCTCTTTGAGCGGCACAGTGTGCCATAAATGTAGCAAAATCATCAAACGGTCCAATAAGATTGGTTTCAGCTTCACGACTGTCATCTGGCCTTGGTTCTGTTGGGCCTGGATTGAAGTCAATCCCAAGGTCCTTCTTGTTCTGGGCAGCAGAGCCCCTGGCGAATAGTTAGTTGGCCTCAAACAGATCATCATCTCGACACCACAACAAACTTGATGGATCTGGGTTTTCTGGCATTGGCCGCCTCACCATGCAAGGATAGAAGCCTTGATGTATAGCTTCAGCCTTGGTCTTGGGGTGAAGCTTCTTGTATAAAATATCTGCCCACGGTGGCCTCACAGTGTTCTTGGCAGCGTACTCTGGGGTCACAAAATTGTAAAGAAACCATTGCTCCGCCATTACCTGTGAATCCATTGAACGCGTGATTTGCGCTCCCCATACGTTTCTTCTGGGTCAGATTTATACATCTTATATAGATCTGGAGGCCGATCCAGTGCAGTGTTGTTACGACACTGTCTACCCCTTTCTTAGTTGATTTTCCACTGGCCATTGGCTTCGCTCTGCTTGACAGACAGGAACTAGCTTCAGGAGAGTCAAGGTGATGCTGTAAATAGTCTGCAAATGAAGTCAGACTATGAGAACCAAGCGACTCGCCCACGGACATGTACCTGTGAAAGAATTAGAGATGCGAGGGAAGTAGGAGAGGTCATATGCTTCTCAGAGGATTTTGAAGATAAAATCAGTTTGAAGACACTGGCCTCACAGTGCAAAGACATTCACTTATTTGGATAAGTTGGTTCCAGATTTGTACGAATCCATGAATAAGTACAAGTGAGGAATCATACTAGATATGAAGCATAAGTGAAAGTACTTGCAAATCATGAGATGCAAAAGATGGAAGATCCAGATTTGGAAGTGACAAGACAACTTTCTGAAGATATAGAAAGTTCATCTGATCAAACAAACGGTAAAAAGTAAGTGTTTATTTACCGCTCAAGAACAGATGAAGAACTGGTAGACGAGTTGGGAGAGGAGGCTGAGCAGTTCGATCTCCCGCGCCCTAACTTGGCGGCGGAAGACAGCTACGACGGCGGCAGGGCAAAGATGAACGCGGCTGGCGTGAGTATGACGATGGAGAGGTCACGGCAACGAAGCGCTTCTTCTCCGGCGACAATGAGAGCTAGCAATTGTGCTAGGGTTGCGAGCAAGACAGCGAAGGGAGCAGATGTATTAATGACTGTGGGGGTGTTGTATTTATAAGGAGGAGGTCGGCTCGGTGAAATTACTGAGCAGCCCCTGGCAATACGCATATGTGCGACGCGTGGCATGCATGCGCAGTTTAAACAACTGTGCCACGACCCCACCGCATAGCTGGTATGACGGGCGGTCGTTCCGGCATCTCCGGGTCCCGGCAAAGAGGATAAGAATAATAAAACGTTTAAATGTTTGTCTCAAAAATCTTCGACTGACAAGGACACAATGAAGACAATCGACCCATGTCAATAGAATGCATATGAAGATTTAGAGAGGGTAGGAGAGGTAAGCACATATGGGGTAAGGGTCCGATCACATTTACTTAGTGCAGAAAAGGGCAACTTGGAGACATAGCTATAAGTGAATGAGATCGAAATGGAACGTGAAGATAAATCATGAAGATAAATCCATTGTTGAAGACAAACAAATTATGAAGATAATGCAATATATGTGACGCCAAATGAAAATCTTCAAGAAAGATTGGTGGTGGCGTTACCCACCGTATAGGAAGTATTAGACCCAGACACGACGCACAATTATCGTGGCGCTCTGAAGTCAAATTCCGCATTAATGTCTGCACACTTAGAATGTATATCTTCATGAATTGAAGACATGCGTTACTTTGTGTGTTGCGCACCTAAGTAATCAATATGCATAAGCGTTAGGATGTGTGTCCATTCACAGGACATTCGAGGATTCTAAGATATTTAGCTCACACCGCAGCTTGCAAAATCTTTTCTCATCCAAGGGCTTTGTGAAGATATCTGCCAATTACTCTTCAGTGTTGACGTGAATGATATCAATGTCTTACTTCAACATATGATCTCTGAGAAAATGATGAAGAATCTGAATGTGCTTTTTCCTCGAGTGCTGAACTGGGTTGTGAGCAATCTTGATGGCGCTTTCATTGTCGCAGTAGAGGGGCACCATCTTCTTGTTGATGCCATAGTCCTTGAGAGTTTGCTTCATCCAGAGAAGCTAAGCGCAGCAAGATCCAGCAGCAATATATTCAGCTTCGGCAGTTGAGAGTGACACACAGTTCTGCTTCTTTGAAGACCAATAGATAAGTGATCGTCCAAGAAAATGGCATGTGCCTGATGTAGACTTGCGATCCACATTGTCACCAGCATAATCATGTTGGAAATCGTTGCATGGAAAACAAAAAAAAAATCTACGCACACGCAATGATCTATCCATGGAGATGCATAGCAACGAGGGGGAGAGTGTGTCTATGTACCCTCGTAGACCGTAAGCGGAAGCATTTATTCAACGCGGTTGATGTAGTCGTACACCTTCGTGATCCGCCCGATCAAGTACCGAACGCACGGCACCTCCGCGTTCTGCACACGTTCAGCTCGGTGTCGTCCTCGCCATCTTGATCCAGCAAGCGGGGTGAGGTAGTAGATGAGTTCCGTCAGCATAACGGCGTGGTGACGGTGGTGGTGAAGCAATCCCGCAGGGCTTCGCCTAAGCACTGCGACGATCTAGAGCGGAGGAGTAAACTAGAGGTGGAGGGGTGCCGACACACGGCGTGGAATAAGCTGTGTATTGTGTGGCACCCCTCCCCACATATATATAGGTGTGGGAGGGGAGGAGGCAGCCCCTAGGGCGCCCCAATAGGGCCGACGGCCACCCTAAAGTTTTCCTAGTGGTGCGCCCCCCCCCCCCCCCCCTCCATATAATGCACTTGGGAGAAGGAAAGGGGGAGGCGCCCCCACTCCTTCCTTTCTCCCTTCCGGAGATATGGTAGGAGGAGGTGGCGCCTCCCCCTTCCATATAATTGGGTGTGGCTGCCATAAGGGGGGCGCACCAGCCCATGTGGGCTGGTATGTTCCCCTCTACTTGGCCCACTAAGGCCCAATACTCTCCCGGTGCCTCTGGAACCCCTTCCGGCATTCCGATAACTTTCCGGTGCATTCCGAAACTATTCCGGAGACCAAATAGCATCATCCTATATATCAATCTTTACCTCCGGACCATTCCGGAGCTCCTCGTCATGTCTGTGATCACATTCGGGACTCCGAACAACATTCGGTCACCAAACCACATAACTCATATAATACCAAATCGACATCGAACGTTAAGCGTGCGGAACCTACGGGTTCGAGAACTATGTAGACATGACCGAGACACCTCTCCGGTCAATAACCAATAGCGGAACCTGGAATATTGGCTCCTACATATTCTATGAAGATCTTTATCGGTCGAACCGTTATGACAACATACGTAATTTCCTTTGTCCATCGGTATATTACTTGCCCGAGATTCGATCGTCGGTATCTTCATACCTAGTTCTATCTCGTTACCGGCAAGTCTCTTTACTTGTTCCGTAATACATCACCTTTGTAACTAACTCCTTAGTCATTTTCTTGCAAGCTTATGATGTGTATTACTGAGAGGGCCCAAAGATACCTCTCCGATACTCGGAGTGACAAATCCTAATCTCGATCTATGCCAACTCAACAAACACCTTCGGAGATACCTGTAGAGCATCTTTATGATCACCCAGTTACATTGTGACGTTTGATAGCACACAAGGTATTCCTCCGGTATCCGGGAGTTGCATAATCTCATAGTCGAAGGAATATGTATTTGACATGAAGAAAGCGATAGCAATAAACTGAACGATCATTATGCTAAGCTAATGGATGGGTCTTGTCCATCACATCATTCTCCTAATGATGTGATCCCATTATCAAATGACAACACAAGTCTATGGTTAGGAAACCTTAACCATATTTGATCAACGAGCTAGTCTAGTAGAGGCTTACTAGGGACACAGTATTTGTTTATGTATTCACACATGTATTTAAGTTTCCGATCAATACAATTCTAGCATGAATAATAAACCTTTATCATGAATAAGGAAATATAAAATAACAACTTTATTATTGCCTCTAGAGCATATTTCCTTCAGTCTCCCACTTGCACTAGAGTTAATAATCTAGTTCACATCACCATGTGATTAACACCCATAGTTCACATCGCCATGTGATCAATACCCAAAGAGTTTACTAGAGTCAATAATCTAGTTCACATCGCCATGTGATTAACACCCAAAGAGTACTAAGGTGTGATCATGTTTTGCTTGTGAGAGAAGTTTAGTCAACGGGTCTATCACATTCAGATCCGTTAGTATTTTGCAAATTTCTATGTCTACAAAGCTCTGCATGGAACTACTCTAGCTAATTGATCCCACTTTCAATGCGTATCCAGATTTAGAGTCATCTGGATCGGTGTCAAAGCTTGCATCGACGTAACCCTTTATGACAAAGTCTTTATCACCTCCATAACCGAGAAACATTTCCTTAGTCCTCTTAGGTAACTAAGGATAATTTTGACCGCTGTCCAGTGATCTACTCCTGGATCACTATTGTACCCCCTTGCAAAACTTATGGCAAGGTACACAACAGGTCTGGTACACAGCATGGCATACTTTATAGAACCTATGGTTGAGGCATAGGGAATGACTTTCATTCTCTCTCTATCTTCTGCCGTGGTCAAGATTTGAGTCTTACTCGACTTCATACCTTACAATACAGGCAAGAACTCCTTCTTTGACTGATCCATTTTGAACTCCTTCAAAATCTTGTCAAGGTATGTACTCATTGAAAGTCTTATCAAGTGTCTCGATCTATCCCTATAGATCTTAATGTTTAATACGTAAGTAGCTTCACCAAGGTATTTCATTGAAAAAAATTTATTCAAGTATCCGTTTATGCTATCCAGAAATTCTATATCATTTCCAATCAGCAATATGTCATCCACATATAATATCAGAAATGCTACAGAGCTCCCACTCACTTTCTTGTAAATACAGGCTTCACCGTAAGTCTGTATAAAACCATATGCTTTTATCACCTCATCAAAGCATATATTCCAACTCCGAGATGCTTGCACCAGTCCATAGATGGATCATTGGAGCTTGCATACTTTGTTAGCACCTTTAGGATTGACAAAACCTTCTGGTTGTATCATATACAACTCTTCTTTAATAAATCCATTAAGGAATGCAGTTTTGACGTCCATTTGCCAGATTTCATAATCATAAAATGCGGCAATTGCTAACATGATTCGGACGGACTTAAGCATCGCTACGGGTGAGAAAGTCTCATCGTAGTCAACCCCTTGAACTTGTCGAAAACCTTTCGCGACAAGTCGAGCTTTGTAGACAGTAACATTACCATCAGCGTCAGTCTTCTTCTTGAAGATCCATTTATTCTCTATGGCTTGCCGATCATCGGGCAAGTCCACCAAAGTCCACACTTTGTTCTCATACATGGATCCTATCTCAGATTTCATGGCCTCAAGCCATCTGTCAGAATCTGGGCTTATCATAGCTCCTTCATAGTTCGTAGGTTCGCCTTGGTCCAGTAATATGACTTACAGGACAGGATTACCGTACCACTCTGGTGCGGATCGTGTTCTGGTTGACCTACGAGGTTCAGTAGTAACTTGATCTGAAGTTTCATGATCATCATCATTAGCTTCCTCTCAAGTTGGTGTAGGCATCACGGGAATGGATTTCTCTGATGTACTACTTTCCAATTCGAGAGAAGGTACAATTACCTCATCAAGTTCTACTTTCCTCCCACTCACTTCTTTCAAGAGAAACTCCTTCTCTAGAAAGGACCCATTCTTAGCAACAAAGATCTTGCCTTCGGATCTGTGGTAGAAGGTTTACCCAATTGTTTCCTTAGGGTATCCTATGAAGACGCACTTCTCCGATTTGGGTTCGAGCTTATCAGGCTGAAGCCTTTTGACATAAGTGTCGCAACCCCAAACTTTAAGAAACGACAGCTTAGGTTTCTTGCCAAACCACAGTTCATACGGTGTCATCTCAACGGATTTAGATGGTGCCCTATTTAACATGACTGCGGCAGTCTCTAATGCATAACCCCAAAACAATAGTGATAAATCGGTAAGAGACATCATAGATCGCACCATATCTAATAAAGTACGGTTACGACGTTCGGACACACCATTACGCTGTGGTGTTCCAGGTGGCGTGAGTTGTGAAACAATTCCACATTGTTTTAAATGAAGGCCAAACTCGTAACTCAAATATTCGCCTCCGCGATCAGATCGTAGAAACTTTATTTTCTTGTTACGATGATTCTTCACTTCACTCTGAAATTCTTTGAACTTTTCAAATGTTTCAGACTTGTGTTTCATTAAGTAGATATACCCATATCTACTCAAATCATCTGTGAAGGTCAGAAAATAACGATACCCGCCGCGTGCTTCAACACTCATTGGACCGCATACATCGGTATGTATTATTTCCAATAAGTCCTTAGCTCGCTCCATTGTTCCGAAGAACAGAGTTTAAGTCATCTTGCCCATGAGGCATGGTTCGCAAGTATCAAATGATTCATAATCAAGTGATTCCAAAAGCCCATCTACATGGAGTTTCTTCATGCGCTTTACACCAATATGACCTAAACGGCAGTGCCACAAGTATGTTGCACTATCATTATCAACTTTGCATCTTTTGGCATCAATATTATGAATATGTGTATCACTATGATCGAGATTCAATAAACCATTCACATTGGGTGTATGACCATAGAAGGTTTTATTCATGTAAACAGAACAACAATTATTCTCTGACTTAAATGAATAACCGTATTGCAATAAACATGATCAAATCATATTCATGCTCAACGCAAACACCAAATAACATTTATGTAGGTTCAACACTAATCCCGAAGGTAGAGGGAGTGTGCGATGGTGATCGTATCAACCATGGAATCACTTCCAACACACATCGTCACTTCGCCCTTAACTACTCTCTGTTTATTCTGCAACTCCTGATTCGAGTTACTAATCTTAGCAACTGAACCGGTATCAAATACCCAGGGGCTACTATGAATACTAGTAAGGAACACATCAATAACATGTATATCAAATATACCTTTGTTCACTTTGCCATCCTTCTTATCTGCCAAGTATTTGGGGCAGTTCCGCTTCCACTGACCATTTCCTTTGCAGTACAGGTACTCAGTTTCAGGCTTGGGTCCAGCTTTGGGCTTGTTCATGGGAGTGGCAACTTGCTTGCCATTCTTCTTGAAGTTCCCTTTCTTTCCCTTGCCCTTTTTCTTGAAACTAGTTATCTTGTTAACCATCAACACTTGATGCTCTTTCTTGATTTCTACCATCACCGATTTCAGCATCGCTAAGAGCTCGGGAATCATTTTCGTCATCCCTCGCATATTATAGTTCATCATGAAGTTCTAGTAGCTTGGTGATAGTGACTAGAGGACTTTGTCAATCACTATCTTATCTGGAAGATTAACTCCCACTTGATTCAAGCGATTGTAGTACCCAGACACTCTGAGCACATGCTCACTGGTTGAGCTATTCTCCTCCATCTTGTAGGCAAAGTACTTGTCAGAGATCTCATACCTCTCGACACGGGCATGAGTCTGAAATACCAATTTTAGCTCTTGGAACATCTCATATGCTTCGTGGCATTCAAAACATTTTTTGAAGTCCCGGTTGTAAGCCGTAAAGCATGGCACACTATACTATTAAGTAGTCATCATATCGAGCTTGCCAAACGTTCATAACATCTGCATCTGCTCCTGCAATAGGTCTGTCACCTAGCGGTGCATCAAGGACATAATTCTTCTGTGCAGCAATGAGGATAATCCTCAGATCACGGACCCAGTCCTCATCATTGCTACTATCATCTTTCAACTTAGTTTTCTCTAGGAACATATCTAAATAAAACAAGGGAGCTATACGCGAGCTATTGATCTACAACATAGATATGCAAAAACTATCAAGACTAAGTTCATGATAAATTAACTTCAATTAATCAAATTACTAAAGAACTCCCACTTAAATAAACATCCCTCAAGCTATCTAAGTGAAACGTGATCCAAATCAACTAACCCAAATCCGATCATCGCGTGAGATGGGGTAATCATCAATGGTGAACATCTCTATGTTGATCATATCTACTATATGACTCACGTTTGACCTTTCGGTCTCCAGTGTTCCGAGACCATGTCTGTACATGCTAGGCTCGTCAAGTTTAACCCAAGTATTCTGCACGTGCAAAACTGTCTTACACCCGTTGTATGTGAACGTAGAGTCTATCACACCCGATCATCACGAGGTGCTTCGAAACGACGAACTTTAGCAACGGTGCATACTCGGGGAGAACACTTTTATCTTGAAATTTAGTGAAGGGATCATCTTATAATGCTACCGCCGTTCTAAGCAAAATAAGATGCATAAAGGATAGACATCACATGCAATCAAAATATGTGACATGATATGGCCATCATCTTGTGCTTTTGATCTCCATCTCCAAAGCATCATCATGATCTCCATCGTCACCGGCTCGACACCTTGATCTCCATCGTTGCGTCGTGGTCATCTTGCCAACTATTTCTTCTACAACTATCGTTAACGCATAGTGATAAAGTAAAGCAATTACATGGCGTTTGCATTTCATACAATAAAGAGACAACCATAAGGCTCCTGCCGGTTGCTGATAATTTACAAAACATGATCATCTCATACAATAACGTATATCACATCATGTCTTGACCATATCACATCACAACATGCCCTGCAAAAACAAGTTAGACGTCCTCTACTTTGTTGTTGCAAGTTTTACGTGGCTGCTACGGGCTTCTAGCAAGAACCGTTCTAACCCACGGCAAAAACCACAACGGTGTTTCGTCAAGTTTGTTGTTTTAACCTTCTTCAAGGACCGGCCGCAGTCAAATTCGATTCAACTAAAGTAGGAGAAACAGACACCAGCCGGCCACCTTTATGCAAAACTAGTTGCATGTCTATCGGTGGAACCGGTCTCATGTGCGTGGACATGTAAGGTTGGTCCGGGCCGCTTCATCCCACAATACCGCCGAATCAAAATAAGACGTTGGTGGTAAGCAATATGACTATCACCGCCCACAACTCTTTGTGTTCTACTCGTGCATATCATCTACGCATAGACCTGGCTCGGATGCCACTGTTGGGAATGTTGCATGGAAAACAAAAAAAATTCTACGCACACGTAATGATCTATCCATGGAGATGCATAGCAACGAGGGGGAGAGTGTGTCTACGTACCCTCGTAGACCATAAGCGGAAGCGTTTATTCAACGCGGTTGATGTAGTCGTACAGCTTCGTGATCCGCCCGATCAAGTACCGAACGCACGACACCTCCGCGTTCTGCACACGTTCAGCTCGGTGCCGTCCTCGCCATCTTGATCCAGCAAGCGGGGCGAGGTAGTAGATGAGTTCTGTCAGCATAACGGTGTGGTGACAGTGGTGGAGAAGCAATCCCGCAGGGCTTCGCCTAAGCACTGCGATGATCTAGAGCGGAGGAGTAAACTAGAGGCGGAGGGGTGCCGACACACGGCATGGAATAAGTTGTGTATTGTGTGGCACCCCTCCCCACATATATATAGGTGTGGGAGGGGAGGAGGCAGTCCCTAGGGTGCCCCAATGGGTTCGGCGGCCACCCTAGGGTTTTCCTAGTGGTGCCCCCCCCCCCCCCTTCCATATAATGCACTTGGGGGAAGGAAAGGGGGGAGGCGCTCCCACTCCTTCCTTTCTCCCTTCCGGAGATATGGTAGGAGGAGGTGGCGCCTCCCCCTTCCATCTAATTGGGTGCGGCTGCCATAAGGGGGCGCACCAGCCCATGTGGGCTGGTGTGTTCCCCTCTACTTGGCCCACTAAGGCCCAATACTCTCCCGGTGCCTCCGGAACCCCTTCCGGCATTCCGATAAATTTCCGGTGCATTCCGAAACTATTTTGGAGACCAAATAGCATCGTCCTATATATCAATCTTTACCTCCGGACCATTCCGGAGCTCCTCATCATGTCCGTGATCACATCCGGGACTCTGAACAACATTCGGTCACCAAACCACATAACTCATATAAAACCAAATCGACATCGAACATTAAGCGTGCGGACCCTACGGGTTCGAGAACTATGTAGACATGACCGAGACACCTCTCTGGTCAATAACCAATAGTGGAACCTAGATGCCCATATTGGCTCCTACATATTCTACGAAGATCTTTATCGGTCGAACCGTTATGACAACATACGTAATTCCCTTTGTCCATCGGTATGTTACTTGCCCGAGATTCGATCATCGGTATCTTCATACCTAGTTCTATCTCGTTACCGGCAAGTCTCTTTACTCATTATGTAATACATCACCTTTGTAACTAACTCCTTAGTCATTTGCTTGCAAGCTTATGATGTGTATTACTGAGAGGGCCCAGAGATACCTCTCCGATACTCAGAGTGACAAATCCTAATCTCGATCTATGCCAACTTAACATACACCTTCGGAGATACCTGTAGAGCATATTTATGATCACTGAGTTACGTTGTGACGTTTGATAGCACACAAGGTACTCCTCCGGTATCCGGGAGTTGCATAACCTCATAGTCGAAGGAATATGTATTTGACATGAAGAAAGCGATAGCAATAAACTGAATGATCATTATGCTAAGCTAACGGATGGGTCTTGTCCATCACATCATTCTCCTAATGATGTGATCCCATTATCAAATGACAACACATGTCTATGGTTAGGAAACCTTAACCATCTTTGATCAATGAGCTAGTCTAGTAGAGGCTTACTAGGGACACGGTATTTGTTTATGTATTCACACATGTATTTAAGTTTCTGATCAATACAATTCTAGCATGAATAATAAACCTTTATCATGAATAAGGAAATATAAAATAACAACTTTATTATTGCTTCTAGGGCATATTTCCTTCAAATCAGCATCTGAGAATCCAACTAGATCAAACTCTGAGCCCTTTGGATACCATAATCCTAGAGTTGGGGTGTGAGCCAAATATCGAAGTATTCGCTTCACCGCGAGGTGATGCGACTCCTTTGGTGCCGCTTGGAAGTGGGCACACATGCAAACACTAAGCATTATATCTAGCCTAGATGCACATAAGTACAATACAGAGCCAACCATGGAGCGGTATACCTATTGATCGAACTCTTTACCATTGTCGTCGGAGCCCAATTGACCATTAGTTGGCATTGGCATCTTGTAGCCCTTGCAATCTTGCATTCCAACCTTCTTCAGGCAATCTTTGAGATATTTTTCTTGAGATATGAAGATGCCATTGTTTTGTTGACGGATTTGAAGAACAAGAAAGAATTTCAGCTCCCCCATCATGGACATCTGATATTGCTCTTGCATCATGTGACTGAATTCATCATTGTATCTCTTATTAGTGCATCCGAAGATAATGCCATCCACATAGATTTGGCATACAAATAGCTCTCCATCATATGTCTTCGTGAAGAGAGTGGGATCTAGAGAACCAGGTTTGAAGCCTTTACTCTTTCGGAATTCTTTGAGTGTGTCATGTGACGCCCCCGGCTTAATCGTGCACTAATCATACACGCAAATGCACACGATCAAGCCTGAGGACTCACTTGAAGATATCACAACACAACTCTAGACACAAATTTAAAATAATACAAGCTATATATTACAAGCCAGGGGCCTCGAGGGCTCGAATACATAAGCTCGCTTACAAGCGTCAGCGGAAGCATCAGATATCTGAGTACAGATATATATAAAAAAAGACAGATAGGCCTTTAAAAGGCGGGGCAAAAGAAAATACTACGATCGAAAAGGCGCAGGCCTCCTGCCTGGGACCCTCCGAACCTACTCCTGGTCATCAGCCAACTCGTAGTAGTAACCACCCTCGGGGTAGTAGTAGTAGTCGTCGACGGGGGCAGCTGTCTTAGGGGCTCCATCATCTGGTTGCATCAAACGGATATGGGGGAAAAGAGGAAGCAAAGCAACCGTGAGTACTCATCCGAAGTACTCAGCAAGCAAGGATCTACACTACACATGCAACATTACCAAAGGAAGGCTGTATATGTGGACTGGGCTGCAGAAATGCCAGAATAGAGGGAAGGCCTAGTCCTATCGAAGACTAGCATCTTCATCGGTCTTGCAGCAATAGAAAAGTGTAGATTAGCATAGTATAAAGTAGTGGTAGTGTTATCAACCTCGCCCAGAGATCCTTCCTCGACTCCCTGCGAGAAAGCAATCCCAGAGCCATACTATCCATTTCTCATCACAAGTATCCAGTTCTAGTTGTATCGATCGGGATACAACTCCGAGCGTCCGTTACCGAGGATCCGGCTATGCATAGATGTTTTCTTCCCTGCAGGGGTGCACCAACTTACCCACCACGCTCGATTAACTCTGGCCGGACACACTTTTCTGGGTCATGCCCGGCCTCGGCCAAACGATACGCCGCAACCCGACCTAGGCTTAATAGAGAGGTCAGCATGCCGGACTAACCTAAGCGCCCAGGGGTCTTGGGCCATCGCCCCGGGAACTCCTGCACGTTGTGAACGCGGCCGGTGAGCAGACCTAGCCCCCCTTATACAAGTGCAGGGCGTTAACAGTCCAACCCAGCGCGCGCCGCTCAGTCGCTGATGTCTATTAAGCTTCGGCTGATGCATACGACGCAGAGTGCCCATAACTGTTCCCACGTGATGATTAGTGCTATCGGGCCAAAGGCCCACTCGGATCAAATATCCAAATTGTTAGTGTGTTGGTAGCATGCGGTAATGAGCAGAGACTCACGATCGATGTGACCCCGTCGCCCCGTCTCGAGGACTCGCGGCAAGGGCTAAGAATGCCCGGCCACGCCTCATATTTATCTCATGGGCACCTTCCAGGTCAACCCGTCTCCACATCCCTCGCTTCTTATGCTCGCTCGGGTACCCCTCGGGGTCGACCCGACTTTCCAAGTAACAGTTGTAAAGTACAAGTATCCGTGTGTCCATAACATAAGGGGAATCTGAGGTATCACCCTCGTTGGAATCCTACTCGATGTATCTGTCAAGGTGAACTCGGAGGAATCACCCTCGATGGGTTCACACTTGAGGTGTTGCATGACAGTGTCATTATCGGGAGTGGTGAAGGAGGAATCACCCTCGATGACCACGACCGAATAGCTACTCTACAGAGTTAACATCACAAGTGCTAAACGAGGTATCACCCTCGCACTCGATAGTAACGCTGAAGTGTCGGGGCCTGGTTGTCGATCACGTTGATCGAGTCATCTGATAATCCAGCAGGGGCAGCTGGGTCAAAGTGGGGTCTCTGGTGGGTCTCTATCCAGCCTATACTAAGCAGTTTAGGATAAACAGGTAGGTATCAACAGCAGTTACAAAAACAGGCTATGCATCAAAAATAGGTTAAACAGTAGCAGCAGCAATTTCTAATGCAAGCATAAGAGAGGAGGAATAGGCGATATAGGCATGCTCAAGGGGGGGTGCTTGTATGGAAGCTCTGCGGCAAAGGTCTGGTCGTCAGGGGCGTAGTCGATCTCCGGACCTGTGTCGGTCTCGGGAACTGCGTCGGTACCGGGGTCTACCGAGAGAGAAGAGGGGGAGGAAACAGATAAATACACAGCAAACATATGCAACATAGAGCATGTCATGCTAACGTGCAGTGCAGGGTTGCCTAAAGACATGTCTAAATCATTTTATTTATTTTAGGATTAAAGTTGGATTTATTAACCAGTATGTATGCATTATTCATCTACCGGAAATAGGCTAAAAGTTGCGGGTTCACCTCTGTAGAGGGTCCCAACACGGAAACAGATAGCACGGTTGGATTCATCTCGTCGTTCTGAGCAACTTTCATGTATAAAGTTTTTCGATCCGAGCTACGGTTTAAATTCTATGAATTTTCAAAGATTAAATCATTTTCTAGAATTATTTTAAATTAACAGAAATGGTTTATTGCATCAGCATGACATCACAGTGACATCAGCAGTCAACAGGGCGGCTCACCAGGTCAAACCTGACCAGTGGGTCCCACATGGCAGTGACAGAAGCTTAACTGAGTTTAATTAAAACTAAACAAAGACTAATTAGCTACTGGGCCCCACATGTCAGTGACAGATTGGGATAATTAATTAAGTTTATTTATAAAAATGTTTTAATTAACTAAATACGCGGTGGGGCCCGCATGTCAGTGGCACTGGGCTGCCCAGTCAGCATGTTGACTGGGTCAACCAAGTCAACGGGGCCCATGGGGCCCGCTGGCAGTGACCCTGGGGGTGGCCCCAGGTCAGCCATGTCGGCGGTGGCCGGCGGTGAGTCGCCGGCGACCAAAAACACGGCGGAGCATACGGGCGCTCGCTGGAATCGCGCTACACACGGCCGTTTGGCGCGTGGTTTGATTCGTTCGAATGAGCGGTGAGCGGCGCATCTGCTGGTGGTGGTGGTTTCGCCGGAGTCGGCCGGAATCGGCGCCGGCGACGAGCGGAGGCAGCGGCGTTCTCGGGCGCTCGTCGAGCTAGGTGCTAGGGGGCACAGGAAGATTCACGCGTGTGTGCGTCGTGCTCCTGGGAGCACCAGGAGCACGACGGTGGGCTCAGGCAAGCGTGTCAGTGGCTGTGGCCATGGCGGCGAGGTGATCTACGGCGGCGAGCTCACGGCAATGGCGATGAGCTAGCTACGGCGAGTACGCAGACAACCAGTGAGATGGGAGAGAGAGGAGGGCTCACCGAGCGGCTATGTAAACCTTCGGAGGTTTAGGAGCAGCAGCGACGACGAATTCATTGGAGAAGCTCGTCGGAACCGAGGAAGAGGATGAGCTCGAAGAGCTTGACGTGGTGCTCCCCGGCCCCGATGGCTTGGCTCAGACGGAGTAGCGGACAATGGCGGTGCTCTATGACATCCCGGCGAGGCGTGTGGTCCACGGTGGCCATGGGATCTCGGCATGCAGCGGCGGAGGCTCTTGGACGAGCTCGAGATCGAGAGAGAGAGCGATGGAGGGAGAGGAAGGAGTGGATGAGGATGGAGGGGAGAGCCTGAGGGGGGTCCTTATCCCCTCCTCGCGTCGGTGGCGTCGTCGTGTCGCCGTCTCACTGGCGAGCGCGCACGCAGCCACGGGCGCGCCGACACGGAGGCGAGGAGGACGGCGACTGTGTAGCTGGGCAGGCTGGGCCTATCACTGTGCACTAAGGCCCAGTGCACAGGAGTATTTCTTCTTTTCTTTCAATTATTTTTCTGTTTTCTTTTTCAGAGGATTATTAGGATTAAAATGAGCTGCCAAATGATTTTGTATAAATGTGAAACTTGGCCACGGAAATATAATGGAATATTTTGCACTGCCACAAAAAGTTTGGGGAGTTTTGGAATCCATTTGAATTTTTCAAAAATGGAAATGGCATTTTAAGTGCTGTGTTGGCATTGTTTTAAATGCTCTGGCCCATTTGAGTTGATGATGATGTTGGTTTCCTTAACAACAATTTGTTTTGGAATATTTGCTAGAAGGTGAACATTTTTCCAGCAACTTTTGGGCAACTTAATTTTGCACTTGAATTTGAATTGATTTTCAGAGAGAAATTTGAATTGAAGTGTTTAACCAAAAGTGATCAAGCATAGCAAATGAAGATGACATGGCAGGATTAGCAGAAGAACACAGTGCTTATTACACAGGGGTGTTACAATTCTCCTCCTCTAAAAGAAATTCTCGTCCCTAGAATTCAGGAGGTAGAAGGAAAGAGGTGGGGTATTCCTCCCGAAGATGATCCTCGCGTTCCCAAGTGGCTTCATCTTCTGTATGATTCGGCCACTGCACTTTCAGGAACTTGGTCGTCTTTTGACGGGTTCGACATTCAGCTTCATCGAGAATGCGGATCGGATGCTCCTTATAAGATAGGTCATCTTGCAATTCGAGCATCTCGTGATCCACTGCTCGGTGCGGAGACTCCTTGAAGCAACGACGAAGTTGTGACACATGGAAGACGTCGTGGATATGAGAGAATTGCGGCGGCAACTACAATTTATATGCCACTTGACCACGTCTTGCAACAATGCGGAAAGGACCAATGTAGCGTGGAGCTAACTTTCCCTTAATTCCGAAATGGTGAGTGCCCTTCATAGGAGTGACACGCAGATAAGCTTGATCACCATGTTGATAAGTCAAACCCCATCGTTTGCGATCGTAGTTGCTCTTCTGGCGGTCGTGAGCCGCCTTCAGATTTTCTTGAACGATACAGACTTGTTCTTCGGCGTGTTGGATAATGTCTGGACCCACAAGTGGTCGTTCCCCAGTTTCTGACCAATTCAGAGGGGTTCGACACTTACGTCCATACAGCACTTCGAAGGGGGCCATTTTCAAGCTGGCTTGATAGCTGTTGTTATACGAGAACTCGGCATAAGGGAGAGATTCTTCCCACTTCTTGCCGAAAGATATAACACACGCTCGAAGCATGTCTTCAAGCACTTGATTGACTCGCTCGACTTGGCCTTGGGATTGGGGGTGATAAGCTGAACTCCAGGTAATATGAGTTCCCATAGCTTCTTGGAAACTTTCCCAGAACTTTGAGGTGAAAAGACCGCCACGGTCCGAACTAATCTCCTTTGGAATGCCGTGGAGTGAAACAATTCTGGAGATATACAACTCTGCTAACTGACTAGCAGTGATAGTCTCCTTGACAGGCAAAAAGTGTGCAACCTTAGAGAGTTGGTCGACGACAACAAGAATAGCATCATGACCCTTCTATGACTTGGGAAGGCCAGTAATGAAATCCATTTGCACTTTATCCTATTTCCATAAAGGAATAGGTAATGGTTGCAGAATTCCAGCAGGCTTCTGATGTTCTGCTTTAACGCGATGACAAACGTCACATTCAGCAACGTATCGAGCAATATCCTGCTTCATTTTGGACCACCAGTACCTTTGACGGAGATCACGATACATCTTGGTGCTACCCGGATGAATAGACAGCGGGGTATCATGTGCCTCCTTCATGACCTTGTCAGTCATAAGCTCGAAGCGAGGTACCACAATGCGGTCTCTGAAATACAAGGTTCCATCTTCAGACAGCGAGAAATCCCTATACTTTTCCAAGTGAAGATCTTTCTTCATCAGATCAACTTCAGCATCTTTAGCTTGCGCATACTTAACAGCCTTCTCGAGATCTGGCTGTATTACAAGGTTACTAAGAGAACCCTGTGGAACGATACACAGGTTTAGCTTGCGCAGTTCTTCATAAAGATGAGGTTGAGCTCGCTTAACCATGAGGTTGTTACAATAGGACTTGCGGCTTAAGGCATCAGCCATGACATTAGCCTTGCCAGGGGTATATGAAATACCACAGTCATAGTCCGTAATTGTTTCCAACCATCGCTGTTGGCGGAGATTGAGATCCGGCTGAGTAAACAAATACTTCTAACTCTGATGATCAGTGTATATCTCACACCGATTACCGAGAAGGTAATGTCACCACTGCTTCAATGCATAAATCACTGCAGCAAGTTCAAGATCATGCACTGGATAGTTTTCTTCATGTGGACGCAATTGTCGCGAAGCATACGCAATTACTCTTCGTTCTTGCATTAGGACACAGCCTAATCCTTGACGAGAGGCGTCGCAATATATCACAAAGTCTTTGCGGGAATCCGGAGGAGCAAGCATTGGAGCAGAAGTTAGCTTGTCCTTGAGAGTCTGGAAACTCTCCTGCCATCTGTCTGTCCACTCAAACTTAACGCCTTTGTGAAGCAGGTTAGTCAGAGGCTTATCAATCTTGGAAAAGTTCTCGACAAATCGACGGCAATAGCTTGCGAGGCGGAGAAAACTTCTCACTTGCTTGACATTCTTCGGAGGAGTCCAGTCAAGAATAGCCTGAACTTGTTTCGGGTTAACAGCAATTCCATCCTTGGAAATCACATGTCCAAGGTAGGTTACTTCAGAAAGCCAGAACTCGCATTTGGAATACTTGGCATAGAGCTGGTGTTCTCGGAGCCTTTCCAGTACAAGTCGAAGGTGTTCAGCATGTTCTTCCTTATTCTTCGAATATACCAGAATATCATCTAGATATACCACGACAAACTTGTCGAGGTAATCCATGAAGATGTAATTCATCAGACGGGAGAATGTGGCTGGAGCATTTGTTAAGCCAAATGACATGACAGTGTACTCATAAGAGCCATAGCGAGTAACAAATGCAGTCTTGGGAATGTCCTCTTCGCGGACACGGATCTGGTGATAACCCAACCTCAAGTCGAGTTTAGAAAACACTGATGATCCAACAAGTTGATCATACAAATCATTGATCCGAGGAAGTGGATACTTATTCTGAATGGTTACCTGGTTGATAGGACGGTAATCTTGGACCAACCTATTCGTACCATCTTTCTTCTTGACAAAGAGAGAAGGTGCTCCCCAGGCAGAGGAACTTGGACGGATAAAGCCTTTGCGGAGTGATTTGTCGATTTCCTCCTTAAGCTCTAGAAGCTCATGCGGAGGCATCTTATAAGGACGCTTCGCAATGGGAGTTGTTCCTGGCTTCAAGTCGATGGCAAACTCGACGGCTCTAACAGGAGGTATTCCTGGAAGTTCTTCTGGAAAAACATCCTAGAAGTCTTGAACAACTGGAATATTTTCGATCCCCTCAAGCGGAGAAGCATTTAACGCATTTAGAGCGTATATTAGGGCCTCGGCATTTTGAGTGATATGAGCATGGTAATTCACTAGCTCATCTGATGGGTGCAGGAGGTGTACAACCTTAGTGACACAATTGATTGAGGCGTAATGAGCCTTCAACCAATCCATTCCCAGAATAAGATCAATTTTGGAAGATTTCAGGATAATGGGAAATGCCTGAAACTTCAATCTGTGAATCTCAATAGTGACTTCGGGGCTGAACATGGAGGCTTGCCACTGGCCCGCGGGAGTGTTTACCGCTAACGGATGGTGCATCTTTTCATATTTAATGCCATGCATGAATGCAAAATATTCCGACATGAATGAATGCGATGCTCCTGAATCAAATAAAACAGAAGCTGGTACGGAATTAACGAGTAGTGTACCCATCATAGTTTCTGGTTGATCTTGCGCTTCAGCCATGTTGACGTGATAAGCCTGCCCACGACCAAAAGAAGGCCTGGCATTGTTGTTGCGCTGCTGAACAATTCCACGGCCATTACCACGGCCAGCAGGAGGAAGGACAAGCTGATTCTGACCCTGTGACCTGGATGGCCACACTTGAAGCAGAGCCCACTGTCTGGACGGATTGCAGGAGCTCGAGGCGGTGCAGCTCGCAGAGGCTGTCTTGGTGGTGGAGGGGGAAGAAGCGGTGCAGCATAAGCAGGACGGTACACGGGAGCGGTTGGACGATACATGCTCTGGGGGATCCATATGGGCGCTTCTGTGAAGACGAGCCCGAAGATGAGCCAACATCACGATAGCACTTCTGTGACTCCTTGTGCTTGATCTAAGTGGTCTCAACCAGAATAGCCTTGTTCACGAGGGTAGCAAAGTCGGTGAAGTCTTGAGCTGCAAGTGCAAGATCGATGTCTGGGTGGAGTCCATTACGGAACTTCTCTTGTTCACGAGCATCCGTGGCGATGTCTTCTTCAGCATAGCGGGATAGGTCAAGGAATTCCCTCTGATAGGCTTTGACAGTCTTGTTACCCTGAGTGAGGTTGCGGAACTGGGTTTTCATCCGGTCCATGATTCCCTGAGGAATATATCGGGCATGAAAAGCGGCCTGGAACTCAAGCCAAGTAACGGCTGTCCCAGCAGGCAGAGTACGCTTGTGTGTGTCCCACCATTGAGCAGCGGGACCCTTTAAGAAAAAGGACGCGAAGGTGACAAAGTTGGCAGGGGAGACATTTGCAGACTCCATCTCATGAGTGATGTCACGAATCCAGTCATCAGCATCCAGCGGCTTATCAGAGTTGCGGAACTGAGTGGGGTTAAGACGCACAAATTCCGACAGAGTTATTGAAGCAGGGTTCTGGTTTTGGTTGTTCAGATGCGGAAACTGAGCCATAATCCCAGTCATGAACTGACGGTTGAGCTCGAATTGTTGCATCATAGCTGCCATATAATCTGGCGGTGGTGGGTGTTCAGGGGCACAACCACGACCACCTGGTCTAACCATCCTGCTAAGCTTCAACAGGGGTAGTTTAGTAAAAGCAATTGCGAGTGTTTAGCGACAAGCATGATGTAACACGACAATAATTAAGCAGTGTAATAGATACTTAACAGTAGTCAATTAAGACATATAGATCCATACACAGAGTCGGGTACATGCGGACAGCATAACGGCACAAATTTAAAAGCTAGACATGCTAGGCGGTGCGCAGGCACGCGGTAAGGAAGTACACAACGAGACATAGCAAAGGCTACATCAACGTCGAAGAAAACTGCTGGAGCGAGGAATCTGCAAGGGACGACGCAGGGTGCCCTCGATAAAAGGAACCTGCGGTCCGTGAACTGTGCGAAGCAGATTCGGGCTCTGAATTCAAGAGAGGCATGGAAAATCTCCGGGTGGATGTGAACACGAGATCCTAGAGTTAGCAAAATCATTTAACCCGAATAGAAGAGAGATCAGAGTCCCAGAGTATAGACGAGGAATAAAAGATCCTAATACCACCCAATTGGCGACGTGGGCCCGTAAGCCACACAACCATGTTAGTAAACAGTTTTCACAACTAGACTCAACTTCGGCCAAGGAGTTGGAAAGGGGGATTCCTACAGGCAGTCGGCTCTGATACCAACCTGTGACGCCCCCGGCTTAATCGTGCACTAATCATACACGTAAATGCACACGATCAAGCCTGAGGACTCACTTGAAGATATCACAACACAACTCTAGACACAAATTTAAAATAATACAAGCTATATATTACAAGCCAGGGGCCTCGAAGGCTCGAATACATAAGCTCGCTTACAAGCGTTAGCGGAAGCATCAGATATCTGAGTACAGATATATAAAGAAAAGACAGATAGGCCTTTAAAAGGCAGGGCAAAAGAAAATACTACGATTGAAAAGGCGCAAGCCTCCTACCTGGGACCCTCCGAACCTACTCCTGGTCGTCAGCCAACTCGTAGTAGTAACCACCCTCGGGGTAGTAGTAGTAGTCGTCGACGGGGGCAGCTGTCTCAGGGGCTCCGTCATCTGGTTGCATCAAACGGATATGGGTAAAAAGAGGAAGCAAAGCAACCGTGAGTACTCATCTGAAGTACTCAGCAAGCAAGGATCTACACTACACATGCAACATTACCGAAGGAAGGCTGTATATGTGCACTGGGCTGCAGAAATGCCAGAATAGAGGGAAGGCCTAGTCCTATCGAAGACTAGCATCTTCATCAGTCTTGCAGCATTAGAAAAGTGTAGATTAGCATAGTATAAAGTAGTAGTAGTAGTAGTAGTGTTATCAACCTTGCCCAGAGATCCTTCCTCAACTCCCTGCAAGAAAGAAATCCCAGAGCCATACTATCCATTTCTCATCACAAGTATCCAGTTCTAGTTGTATCGATCGGGATACAACTCCGAGCGTCCGTTACCGAGGATCCGGCTATGCATAGATGTTTTCTTCCCTGCAGGGGTGCACCAACTTACCCACCACGCTCGATTAACTCCGGCCGGACACACTTTTCTGGGTCATGCCCGGCCTCGGCCAAATGATACGCCGCAACCCGACCTAGGCTTAACAGAGAGGTCAGCACGCCGGACTAACCTATGCGCTTAGGGGTCTTGGGCCATCGCCCCGGGAACTCCTACACGTTGCGAACACGGCCGGTGAGCAGACCTAGCCCCCCTTATACAAGTGCAGGGCGTTACCAGTCCAACCCAGCGCGCGCCGCTCAGTCGCCGACGTCTATTAAACTTCGGCTGATGCATACAACGCAGAGTGCCCATAATTGGTCCCACGTGATGGTTAGTGCTATCGGGCCAAAGGCCCACTCGGATCAAATATCCAAATCATTAGTGTGTTGGTAACATGCGTTAACAAGCAGAGACTCATGATCGATGTGACCCCGTCGCCCTGTCTCGAGGACTTGCGGCAAGGGCTAAGAATGCCCGGCCACGCCTCGTATTTATCTCACGGGCACCCTCCAGGTCAACCCGTCTCCACATCCCTCGCTTCTTATGCTCGCTCGGGTACCCCTCGGGGTCGATCCAACTTTCCAAGTAACAGTTGTAAAGTACAAGTATCCGTGTGTCCATAACATCAGGGGAATCTGAGGTATCACCCTCGTTGGATTCCTACTTGATGTATCCATCAAGGTGAACTCGGAGGAATCACCCTCGATGGGTTCACACTTGAGGTGTTGCACGACAGCGTCGTTATCGGGAGTGGTGAAGGACGAATCACCCTCGATGACCACGACCGAATAGCTACTCTATAGAGTTAACATCAGAAGTGCTAAATGAGGTATCACCCTCGGCACTCGATAGTAACGCTGCAGTGTCGTACAACTAGGGGGGTGATGTGCGGTGCCGGGGCCTGGTTGTCGATCACATTGATCGAGTCATCTGATAATCCAGTGGGGGCAGCTGGGTCAAAGTGGGATCTCTGGTGGGTCTCTATCCAGCCTATACTAAGCAGTTTAGGATAAACAGGTAGGTATCAACAGCAGTTACAAAAACAGGCTATGCATCAGAAATAGGTTAAACAGTAGCAGCAGCAATTTCTAATGCAAGCATAAGAGAGGAGGAATAGACGATATAGGGATGCTCAAGGGGGGGTGCTTTCCTGGAAGCTCTGCGGCAAAGGTCTGGTCGTCAGGGGCGTAGTCGATCTCCGGAGCTGCGTCGGTCTCGAGAACTGCGTCGGTACCGGGGTCTACCGAGAGAGAAGAGGGGGAGGAAACAGATAAATACACAGCAAACATATGCAACACAGAGCATGTCATGCTAACGTGCAGTGCAGGGTTGCCTAAAGACATGTCTAAATCATTTTATTTATTTTAGGATTAAAGTTGGATTTATTAACCGGTATGTATGCACTATTCATCTACCGGAAACAGGCTAAAAGTTGCGGGTTCACCTCCATAGAGGGTCCCGACACGGAAACAGATAGCACGGTTGGATTCGTCTCGTCGTTCTGGGCAACTTTCATGTATAAAGTTTTTCGATCCGAGCTACGGTTTAAATTCTACGAATTTTCAAAGATTAAATCATTTTTTGGAATTATTTTAAATTAACGAAAATGGTTTATTGCGTCAGCATGATGTCACAGTGACATCAGCAGTCAACAGGGCGGCTGACCAGGTCAAACCTAACCAGTGGGTCCCACATGGCAGTGATAGAAGCTTAACTGAGTTTAATTAAAACTAAACAGAGACTAATTAGCTACTGGGCCCCACATGTCAGTGATAGATTGGGATAATTAATTAAGTTTATTTATAAAAATGTTTTAATTAACTAAATACGCGGTGGGGCCCGCATGTCAGTGGCACTGGGCTGCCCAGTCAGCACGTTGACTGGGTCAACCAAGTCAACGGGGCCCGTGGGGCCCGCTGGCAGTGACCCTGGGGGTGGCCCCAGGTCAGCCACATCGGCGGTGGCCGGCGGCGAGTCACCGGCGACCAAAAACACGGCGGAGCGTACGGGCGCTCGCCGGAATCGCGCTACACACGGCCGTTTGGCGCGTGGTTTGATTCGTTCGAACGAACGGTGAGCGGCGCATCTGCTGGTGGTGGTGGTTTCGCCGGAGTCGGCCGGAATCGGCGTCGGCGACGAGCGGAGGCGGCGGCATTCTCGGGCGCTCGTCGAGCTAGGTGCTAGGGGGCACGGGAACATGCGCGCGTGTGTGCGTCGTGCTCCTGGGAGCACCAGGAGTACGACGGTGGGCTCAGGCGAGCGTGTCAGTGGTTGTGGCCACGGCGGCGAGCTCACGGCAATGGCGACGAGCTAGCTACGGTGAGTACGCAGACAGCCAGAGAGATGGGAGAGAGAGGAGGGCTCACCGAGCGGCTACGTAAAGCCTTCGGAGGTTTAGGAGCAGCAGCGGCGACGAATTCGTCGGAGAAGCTCGCCGGAACTGAGGAAGAGGATGAGCTCGAAGAGCTCGACGTGGTGCTCCCCGGCCCCGATGGCTTCGCTTAGACGGAGTAGCGGACGACGGCGGTGCTCTACGACATCCCGGCGAGGCGTGTGGTCGACGGTGGCCGTGGGATCTCGGTGTGCGATGGCGGAGGCTCTCGGGCGAGCTCGAGATCGAGAGAGAGAGCGATGGAGGGAGAGGAAGGAGTGGATGAGCATGGAGGGGAGAGGCCAAGGGGGGGTCCTTATCCCCTCCTCGCGTCGGTGGCGTCGTCATGTTGCCGTCTCACCGACGAGCGCGCGCGCAGCCACGGGCGCGCCGACACGGAGGCGAGGAGGACGGCGACTGTGCAGCGGGGCAGGCTGGGCCGGCTGGGCCTATCACTTTGCACTAAGGCCCAGTGCACAGGAGTATTTCTTCTTTTCTTTCAATTCTTTTTCTGTTTTCTTTTTCAGAGGATTATTAGGATTAAAATGAGCTGCCAAATGATTTTGTATAAATGTGAAACTTGGCCACAGAAATATAATGGAATATTCTGCACTGCCACAAAAAGTTTGGGAAGTTTTGGAATCCATTTGAATTTTTCAAAAATGGAAATGGCATTTTAAGTGTTGTTTTGGCATTGTTTTAAATGCTCTGGCCCATTAGAGTTGATGATGATGTTGTTTTCCTTAACAACAAT
Organism: Thinopyrum elongatum; assembly: GCA_011799875.1. Taxonomy (NCBI): domain Eukaryota; kingdom Viridiplantae; phylum Streptophyta; class Magnoliopsida; order Poales; family Poaceae; genus Thinopyrum; species Thinopyrum elongatum. The sequence goes on along the minus strand of CM022302.1, from coordinate 335,904,287 downwards.
TTGTTTTGGAATATTTGCTAGAAGGTGAACATTTTCCAGCAACTTTTGGGCAACTTTTTTTTGCACTTGAATTTGAATTGATTTTCAGAGAGAAATTTGAATTGAAGTGTTTAACCAAAAGTGATCAAGCATAGCAAATGAAGATGACATGGCAGGATTAGCAGAAGAAAACAGTGCTTATTACACAGGGGTGTTACAATTGTGTCATACCAAGCTCGAGGCGCTTGTTTGAGGCCATACAGTGCCTTCTTGAGCTTGTAGACCATGTCAGGATGCTTGGGATCTTCAAAACCAGGTGGTTGAGCAACATCGACTTCTTCTTCAATTTTTCCGTTGAGGAAAGTGCTCTTCACATCCATTTGATATAGAAGGATGTTGTTGATTAGCATAGGCTAGCAGTATGCGAATGGCTTCAAGTCTAGATGGCTTCAAGTCTATCCACAGGAGCAAAGGTTTCATCGATGTCAATTCCCACAACTTGTGTGTAACCTTGAGCAACGGCTTTGTTTCTGACTACTTGACCATGTTCATCTTGCTTGCTGTGGTAGATCCATTTGGTGCCAATGATGTTGTGCTTGCGAGGATCAGGACGCTTAACTAGCTCCCAGACATTATTGAGCTCAAATTGTTGAAGCTCTTCTTGCATAGCTTGAATCCATTCAGGTTCCATGAAGGCTTCATCAACTTTCTTGGGTTCGGATATGGAGACGAATGTGAAGTGCCCACAGAAGTTGGCTAGTTGCGTAGCCCTTGATCGAGTGAGCGGACCAGGTGCATTGATGCTATCGATTATCTTCTCAATGTGTACTTCATTAGCAACGCGAGGATGAACAGGGCGAAGACTTTGCTGTTGCTGATCATTGTCTTCATCTTCAGCATTGTCTTTAGCCTTAGCATTGTCTTCACTCTGAGTAGGAGCAAGTATAATAACTCCTTCTTCTACGTATTCCTCGGTGGGTATGATTTCTCCAGTTCCCATTAGCTTGATAGATTCACTAGGAGAGGCTTCATCTAGCACATTTGGCAGGTGCTCTCTTTGCGAGCCGTTAGTCTCATCGAACCGTACATCTACAGTTTCAACCACTTTATAGTGAAAGAGGTTGAAGACTTTGTAGGTGCGCGCATCCTTTCCGTAACCAAGCATAAAACCTTCATGTGTTTTCGGTGCAAATTTGGAAGTGCGATGTGGATCCTTGATCCAGCACCTTGCACCAAAGACTTTGAAATAACTTACATTTGGCTTCTTACCAGTGAGTAGTTCATAAGATGTCATCTTGAAGAACTTGTGAAGATATATTGTGTTAATGATGTGGCATGCAGTATCAATGGCTTCAGGCTAGAACTTTCGTGGAGTCTTGTACTCATCGAGCATTGTACGAGCCATCTCAATAAGATTCATGTTCTTGCGCTCCACGACGCCATTCTGCTGAGGAGTGTATGGAGCGGATAGCTCATGAGTAATGCCCAGTGTATCAAGATAAGTGTCGAGGCCTGTGTTCTTGAATTCAGTACCATTGTCACTCCTGATGTGCTTGATCTTGATGCCATAGTTGGTCAAGGCGCGATTGGCAAACCGTCTGAAGACATCCTGCACTTCAGTCTTATAGAGAATTATGTGCACCCAAGTATATCTAGAGTAATCATCAACAATCACGAAGCCATAGAGGTGTGCAGTAGTAGTAAGGGTAGAGTAGTGAGTAGGGCCAAATAAGTCCATGTGTAGCAGCTCGAAGGGACGAGAGGTCGTCATGATTGTCTTCGAGGGATGTTTTGCCCTAGTCATCTTCTCGGCTTCACAAGCACCACATAGATGGTCCTTCTTGAACTTGACGTCCTCGATGCCAATGATATGCTTCTTCTTCAAGGGAGTGTGCAAGTTTCTCATGCCCGCATGTCCTAGCCTCCGATGCCAAAGCCAGCACTCTGAAGCTTTTGCTAGAAGACATACGATAACCTTCGAAGACTTTAGATTTGTCAGAAGCCATTAGCACAAGACATCGATATTTTCCAAATATCACAATCATGTCAAGATCACAAAGCATTAAGACAGACATGAGGTTGTATCCAAGGGATTCAACAAGCATCACTTTATCCATGTGTTGATCCTTTGAGATAGCAACCCTACCTAGACCCAATACCTTGCTTTTACTAGTGTCATCAAATGTGATATGGCTTTTTGTAGATGGTCGAAGAGTAGAATCCATGAGAAGACTTCGATCACCAGTCATGTGGTTAGTGCATCCACTATCCATGATCCATTCAGTAGCTTTCGGAGTTGTACCCTACAGTGCAGTTAGTAGGATAGGCTTCACCAAGAGTATTGTGAAGAACAAACATGTATCAATAGAGACTTTCATCATAGGTAAGCATAGTTGAGGATATGGTAGGACGATCATCAAGAAAACCATGGGCGAAATAAATGGTAAGACCTTTTTGACATTTTATCTTGCACCCAACAAGATTTTTCATGTCCCCAGCATTGTCTTCAGAAGTCAATGATTTTCAGCTGGAGACCCGACCCTGCAAGAGAAGTTAATTCTTCTTAACCACCCACATCTTAAGGGGTGGCTTAGAAGCAATGAGTCTAAGTGTAACATCTGAGAATTTTGGCTTTGAAGCCCTAGCAAATAGGTTTGCAGGAGGTGAATAATACTCAAATGAATAAGAAAAGTTCTTCGATTTGTGAACATAGTGGTTCAAAGAAACATTCTCATATTCATGAGTCTGATGATAGTTTCCCTGCAAAACATTGGCATTAGGGTGATCATATGAGGTCCTTGGTCTGTATGAAGCCTTTGGGCCATATGAAGCCTTTGATCTGGGGTTTGTCTTCTTCCCTGGAGGTGTCATGATGACATTCACGAGAAGCTTCTCAAGACGACTTTTAGGAAGCCAAATTTTCTTCATAGGTGACCCATTCCTGTAGTTAGTTCCAATAAACATGGCAAACACTTCACCATTCTGATTTTTGAACAGTTTATAGTTAGAGTCAAAGGACCCATCAATGATGCTAGGGTTAGCACAATTGAAACCAGATACGGTGGATGGATCCACTGAAGGTTCCTTAGCAGCAACCCATGTGGTTTTGGGGTACTGCTCAGATGTCCAATATGAACCATCGACATTCATGTTTCTCTCAAAACCAACACCCTCTTTCCTAGGGTTTAGGTTCAAGGTCTGCTTCTTGAGGACATCACAGAGACTCTGATGCCCTTTGAGGCTTTTTTACATGCCCGTTTGAAGCAATGTCTTCAACCTGGCATTCTCATCAGCAATAGTAGTGATATCCTCAGAAGAGGGGTTAGTTACCACATCTGCAGTTGAAGATATTGCAACTTCAGAAGCATTTGAACATTCAGCAGTAGAGATAGCATTATCAAGCTCAAGACATGTTAAGCAAGGTGGCACAAACTCTTCCTGAGCCGAACTGATCTGTTGAGCGAGTAGTGAATCGTTTTCCTTTTGAAGATCATCATGAGACGCTCTTAGTTTTTCTAGATCTTGCTTCCTTTGAAGATAATCATAGGAAAGCTTCTCATGATCAGCTAAGGGTTTCATGATGACTCGCAAGTTCCTCATACTTAACGCGAAGATTTTTTATGTCTTTGATTAAGGACTAAGTTCGATTCATTTCCTCATCCAACAGGTCATCGCTTTTGTCTAACAATTTTTGAATCTTTTCCATAGCAGTTTGTTGCTCAGTTGCAATTTTAGCAAGTGTTTTATAGCTGGGTTTGGATTCACATTCAGAGTCATCTTCACCAGAGGTCTGAAAGTAAGCATCGCGTGAGTTTACCTTAGCACCTCTTGCCATGAAGCAGTAGGTAGGAGCAAAGTCATCGTCATCATTGGCTTCAACGTCGGAGACGTGACCATTGTCTTAAGTGTTGATGATGGACTTGGCGACAAATGCTGAAGCTAGAGTCAGGCTTGCAACGCCTGAATCAGACTCCTCTTTCGACTCCACCTCCGCCTCCTCAGAAGTAGACTCCTCCTCTGGATCCATTTCCTTGCCAATGAAAGCACGAGCCTTTCCAGATGAGCTCTTCTTGTGGGATGAAGACTTTGAAGAAGACTTTGAAGATTTCTTCTTCTTATCGTCAGAGTCATATTCCTTGCTCTTCTTCTTTTTCTTGGCTTCCTTTTCCCACTGAGGACATTCAGATATGTAATGGCCTGGTTTCTTGCATTTGTGACAGGTTCTCTTCTTGTAGTCACGAGTGGAAGCCTCAGCATTCTTGGAGCTGGATTTTGAAGATTTATCGAAGCGATTCTTCTTGGAGAACTTTTGGAATTTTCTCACAAGCATTGCTAGCTCTTTGCCAATGTCTTCAGGATCATCAGAACTGCAGTCAGAGTCTTCAGATGAGGAAACAGCCTTTGCCTTCAAAGCACGGGATCAGCCATAGTTAGGACCATAGATATCTCTCTTCTCAGATAGCTGAAACTCATGTGTATTGAGCCTCTCAAGTATGTCAGACGGATCAAGATCCTTGAAATCAGGACGTTCTTGGATCATCAAAGCAAGGATGTCAAATGAGATGTCAAGAGATCTCACTAGCTTCTTCATGACTTCATGCTTGGTGATTTCGGTGGCGCCAAGTGCGCGGAGCTCATTTGTGATATCAGTGAGACGGTCAAAGGTGTGCTGGACATTTGCATTGTCAAGCCTCTTGAATCGGTTGAAGAGATTGCGGAGCACATCAATTCTTGAGTCTCTCTGAGTAGAGACGCCTTCATTGACCTTGGACAACCAGTCCCAGACTAGCTTTGCAGATTCCAGAGCACTCACACGGCCATACTGCCCTTTGGTCAGATGACCACGGATGATATTCTTGGCAGTTGAATCCAATTGCGCGAACCTCTTGACATCAACAGCGGTGACACCTTCACCGACTTTGGGAACGCCAGTCTTGACGACATACAAGAGGTCATTGTCAATGGCTTCAAGATGCATGTGCATCTTATTCTTCCAGTAGGGGTAATCAGTGTCATCAAAAACAGGGCACACAGCGGAGACCTTGATTATCCCTGCAGTTGACATAGCCAAAACTCCAGGTGGTTAAACCGAATCACACAGAACAAGGGAGCACCCTGCTCTGATACCAATTGAAAGTGCTAGTTATCGACTAGAGGGGGGTGAATAGGTGATTTTTATGAAAGTCTTCAAGATAGGCAATGTCTTCGAAGACAGACAACCAAATAACACCTACACAGTATGCAGCGGAAGGTAAACTACCCTAGCCATGCCATAGTCAAGGAAACAGTACAGGGTAAGCACGAAGACAAATGGCAGTTAGGTAGATTACATCAGAATAGGAAGATAGTATGAAGCCAAATATGCAATCAGGGAGAATGTCTTCACAAAGTGAAGTCAAATAGAGCAGGCAAGCAATGACTTCACGAGGCTAAACTGTAAGTAAAGGGGTGAAGAGATAGAACTAGTTGCTTGACGGAGACAAGGATTTGGTAGACCAGTTCCAGTTGCTGTGACAACTGTACGTCTGGTTAGGGAGGCTGGGATTGAACTCAAAAGACCACGTCTTCACCTTATTCCCCTTGAGCTAAGGTCACTTAGTCCTCGCCCAATCACTCTAGTAAGTCTTCTAGGTAAACTTCCAAACCTTCACAGACTTTGTTCACCGGCGATCCACAATGACTCTTGGATCCTCAGAACGCGACGCCTAACCGACTGGAAGATCACAGTCTTCAAGTGTAACAAGTCTTCAGATCACGCGGACAGAAAGACTTCAGTGATGCCAAACACTCTTTGGGCTCTGGGTGTTTTGGGTTTTGTCCTTGCAAGGATTCTCCCTCAAAAGCTTCGGAGGTAAGTTGCTCTCAAACGACAAAAGCCATGCACTAACTCTGAGCAACCACCAATTTATGGTGGAAGGGGGTGGCTATTTATAGCCAGGGGCAACCCGACATGATATGTCCAAAATGACCCTGGGTCATTAAGGAACTGACATGTGTCCAACGGTCGGATTTCAAACACACGCGGCAGCTTGACTTGGGCTACAAGTAAAGCTGACTTATCCAACTCATGATAAGATTTTCTCTCATTGTCTTCACTCGAAGACATAGGATTTGGGTTGAGCATCACATCAGTTTTCTGATTTTGTTCACTTGGACCCCACTTAACAGTTCGGTGGTTCCTATGACTCAAGAAAGAAGAAAATGAAACTATGAAAGAAACTATGTCTTCGCACTCCATTATCTTCAAGCGAATGTCTCCACGCGTCATTATCTTTGACACGAATGTCTTCGCGAACCACCATTGTCTTCAATGTCTTCATACATTTTTAGGGGTCATCTTCGATGGGTAAACCGAATCAATGGGGACTTCTACCTGTGTTCTCCTGTGAATCTCACAAACACATTAGTCCCTCAACCACGTTTGTCGTCAATACTCCAAAACCAACTAGGGGTGGCACTAGATGCACTTACAGACTCCAAATAGTTAATTTGTCAAAGCGAACATCTGATGGTCTCTGTCTAGCATCAAAATTGTTAATGAGCACTACATGCTTGCCAACAGTCCATGGAGATCCCGCTTCAACTCGATCTTTATTCGTCTTAGTTGCAAAAACTCAACAATAAACATATTGTCTCCAATAGCTCTAGGATTCATGCCTTTAGGATTTCCCCAAGCTGGCCTCAATGCCGCCATAATCGTCTGCATATTAAGAATGGTTGTGGATAGTACCTTTCCTATGATTGCCCACTCCAGGGACACCAAATCTTCCTCATTTTTGTCCTCCAAAATGACTATTGTAGCTTCTTCATATGTGAGATTGAGCTTCTCCGTTAATCTGGCAATCTTCTCTTTCGCTTCAGATGGGACACTGCCAGCCCCACTAGCTATATTGTTCTCCTGGTCCGCCGCCCCCATTGCCAGGAATGGACTAGACATGACCTCCATGGCAGAACCTGCACCGCCGTCTTCCATCACCGCTGCCAACGCCCCCAACTCACCTCATTACCCGCGACCAAGAGTGGGCAGCGAACCGAGATTTGCCCCGATGTCCTCTTAACCACTGCTGAAGGAAGAGGATTGGGAGTACTTGAGATAGTAGGGATTGGTGGAATCGGATCTGGATTCGGTGGAAACTCTGGACGACGCGGGATCAAAATCTCACTCACCAGATCGTAGCCTCACCCTAGAACGCCCGTCGCCACCAGAGGAAACGAGAAGGTTCTAAGGAGTGGCACTGCAGGCTAGGGCGTTGTTCCTTATCTCTCTGTGGCGTCCGAGTGCGTTGGGTTGCAATCTTGATTCTGCCTCTCGGTGGTTTGTACCAAATGACTGTGCAAGATCAGATCAGTACCCTCGGTAGGGTTGCTAACATGGCCGGAAGTCTTAGATCGGAGGTTACACAAGGGGTTTACATAGGTTCGGGCCTCGCCTTTGAGGAGTAATACCCTATGTCATGTTATTCATGGTGGGTATACCTCTTGCGAGAGATTACAGTGAAGAGTATGAGATGCTACCGACAGTTTGTTTCTATGGGAGTGGATGGGAATCGAAACCCCGCAACCCTCACCTTATATGCTCGGTGTGGGCTAGGGTTTTACAATGCAGAGATCTGATCTAGCCCGCCGCCAGGATGGCTTGGGGGTCAAGATGATTTGTTGAGGTGTATCCAATGATCTGGGCTCCTGGTTGCCACCCGTGGTAGAGTGGGCTCTTCGAGCCCTTCAGCACGCCTGCTGTCGGGCTCCCTATGGACCACCCCCGATGTATTTGTAACGACCCGAGACCGACGCTCCAGATGCCTTCCATGTTTTGCGTGTCAGTTGTGTTAATTATTTGTATGTTGCATTCATCATGTCATCATTTGCATTGCATCAGTAGTCCGCTGCCATCGTTTTCATAAAACTTGCATCCGTTCGTAGTTGTCGCGTCTCTCCCTTGTCATCATTGGCCGTTCCGAGTCCAACCACACTTGCAACCTTGTTCTTCGTTTTCTCTCTTGCCTAAACCAGAGTCTCTATGCACAGTGCATCGACCCCTCCCGCGCGTCCGAAAACTTCTCCGAACCTGACCCGGGCAGTCGTTACCGTTGGATGCGGATCATCTCCGAACACCCCTAAAATATCTTCGGTTTATTTATTGAACTCCCCTGATCTATTCTTCCCGTCCATCCGATTTAAATCGGATGTCCCAAAATTCCCCTTATTTCACTATATATATAGACCACCCCTAACCTAAGCTAGACAAACCACCTAATTTCTAGGGATCCTACCCTAAGCGCCGCCACCTTCTCCCTCGGGATCCCTCCCTCCCGATCCACCCACCTCTCCTCGATTTCAACCACCGCAGCCACCTCCCACTCGATCTGGACCGCCAGATCTCTGATCCGACGGCCCAGGAGGCTCCCAACGCCCCAGCCTCGCCTCCCGCATCCTCCCGCAGAGGCAGCCGCCTCCTCACCTCGGCCCCAAGCGCCACCACCCGCCGACGGCCTCGCCGGAGCAGCGGCGCTGCATCAGGCCAGGACCCCTCGCGCCTTCTCCTTCCTTCCCCTTCTTTCTTCTCTCCCTCTCTCTCTAATCTCTCATTTCACAGGAGATTCTCCCGTCGGCCATGGCGCCCGCAGCCCCAAGCTCGTCGTCCATCGCCGTTCTCCGCCGGATCCGGCCCCTCCTCGCCAGATCCATCCAGCCTCGCGCCGATCTGCTCCATTCCCGGCGGCCTCCGCCTCGCCTGCCCGCGCCAAATCCCAGCAAGCCGTCGTCTCCTGAACCTGGTCGTCTTCCTCTGCATCGAGCCAGAACGCTCGTCCGCGTCGACCACGACCCCGCATTGACCCGCCGCCCCACCAAGTCCATGGAGCCGCCTTGCCTGCTGCTGCTTCCTGCAACGCCAGCCGCCGCACGCTTCGCTCCCCAAGTCCCGCGTCGGCCTCTGCTTTGCCCTGCTGCCGCGCCTTCGTTCTGTCTCCTGGTGAAGGAGACGACCAGCAGCACCGAGCCGCATCGAGCCACGACCCAGCCCGTTAACCGCGACGGCTCCACGCGCAGGCCCAGCTCCCTTCGCCCGCGAGGCCCAGCTCCACGCGCCCCTGCAGGCCCAATGTGAGCAGCTCCCCCAGCCCAGATCGCCCAGATGCGGCCCGATATTTATTTTTCCTGTGCGCTGCGATTTTCCTATTTGTCCAGAAAACTGCATATTTGCAGATTGACCCATATCATAACTCACCAACCATGCATCGGATTAAAATGATTTAAACATGTAAAATGCTCAGAATTTCATGTAGTTTCATAATATCCAACTTTCATCCATGTTTAAAATGTTTAAACTTGTTGTTTGATTAAATTTGCATAAATAACATGCTAAAATGATTTATTTCATAACTAAATAACCGTAGCTTCGAATTAAATAAACTTTATATGTAAATAGGGTAGATAAATGCATAGATTAACATGGTGGCATTACTTTGCATGTTTAATAACTCTAAAATTATGTATAGGGCAGAACAGTACCAACTTCAAAATATGCATATGGGGATTTTCCGGAATTGTTGTTTGTTGTTCCGGCCTCATTTAAACTTGCCTAGATAGGTAGTTTTATTATGCTTCACTTCTTGACATGTTAACCAACATTTAATCTTGTCTTGTTCATAAACGAGAGTGAACTAAATATTTGAATGTGGTGTTTCGTCAATATGCAACTCATTGCATATTGAGCTTCACTTAATTTGTAGTATTATTTGTTGCACTTTGCCATGCCATGCCTCATTAAAATGGACATGCATCATACTTGCTTGTGCATCATGTCATGATTATGCTTGTTGGTTTACCATGTTGTTTGCTTCTTTCCGGTTGCGCTTCTCCTTGATAGTTCCGGTTACGTTGCGATTGTGAGGATTCGTTCGACTACGCCTGTTCGTCTACTTCATGGACTCGATCTTCTTTCTAGCGGGATTTCAGGCAAGATGATCATTATCCTGGATACCACTATTATCTTTACTTTGCTAGTTGTCTCGATGCTATCGCTATATCGCGCTACCTACCACTTGTTTATCAAGCCTCCCAATTGCCTTGAAACAGCCTCTAACCTTTTCACCATCCCAGCAAACTGTTGTTTGGCTATGTTACCGCTTTGCTTAGCCCCTCTTATGGCGTTGCTAGTTGCAGGTTGTTCCATGTTGGAACATTGATATCATGGGATATCACAATATCTCTTATTTAATTAATGCACATATATACTTGGTAAAGGGTGGAAGGCTCGGCCTTTTGCTTGGTGTTTTGTTCCACTTTTGCCGCCTTAGTTTCCGTCATACCGGTGTTATGTTCCTTGATTTTGCGTTCCTAACACGGTCGGGGTTTATGGGCCCCCCTTGACAGTTCGCTTTGAATAAAACTCTTCCAACAAGGCCCAGCATTGGTTTTACCATTTGCCTAATAAAAACTAAAACTTGCATAGGGACTTTCCGGACCCCGAGGATAATTAATCAACAACCCGGGCCAGTGCTCCTCATGAGTGTTGGTCCAAAACAGAGCACCTTGCGGCGCCCCCTTGGCAACTTGGGTCTCAGCGATCGTAAGCTTCACTCATCCGTCGTGGTCTGAGACGAGATACGCGCGGCTACTATCAGGGTGTCGGCACGTCGGGAGGTCTTGCTGATTTTGTTTTACCATTGTCGAAATGTCTTGTGAACCGGGATTCCGAGCTTGATCGGGTTGTTCCGGGAGGAGGATTTTCCTCCGTTGATCGTGAGAGTTTGTGATGGACTAAGTTGGGACACCCCTGCAGGGTTTGATCTTTCGAAAGCCGTGCCCGCGGTTATGTGGCAGATGGGAATTTTTAATATCCGGTTGTAGAGAACTTGAGAGCAGATCCGAATTTAAAATACACCTACCGCGTGTGTAACTGTGACCGTCTCTTTTCAAGTGAGTTCGAGAAGAGAACACGGTGGGGTTATGTTTGAACGTAAGTAGTTCAGGATCACTTATTGATCATTACTAGTTGCGACCGTTATGCGTAGTAACTCTTCTTACTCTTGTACTCGTAAGTTAGCCACCATACAATGCTTAGTGCTGCTGCAACCTCACCACTTATCCATTTCATATCCATTAAGCTTTGCTAGTCTTGATACCCATGGTAATGGGATTGCTGAGTCCTCATGACTCACAGATTACTACAACCACAGTTGCAGGTAGATGCTTTGACATGAGAGCGATGCTTGCTTGCTTGTTTGGAGTTCTGCTTCTTCTTCTTTGATCAAGGGATAGGTTCCGGGTCGGAAGCCTAGGATTAGTAGGGTGGATGTCATTCTTCTTTTTCGTTTGATTTCATCCGTAGTCGGATCCTGCTCTTCTGTATAATGATTGCTATGTATTGATGAACTGTTGTATTCATGTTATAGCTTGTGGCGAGTGTAAGCATTTGTCTTGTATTCTCATCTATTCAGTACATGATATGTTGTAATGATATCCACCTTGATATGCGCTCGAAATGCGATTGTGTCCCAATCATGAATTCATCACGTGATTGAGATAGAATCGCATCTTGGACGCTACAGTATTACGCCATCAGCACGTCGGAGGTCAGGCTCCGAGATCTCAAGCGGGCTCCCTGCCTTTTGCCCATCTTCAGGTCGCACCTTGGGGAGCTCGGCCCCTTTCTATTCCGGCTTTCTTGCGAGGAGGAGCTCGCGGAGAACAGAGCCCTGCAGGTCAAATCTTATCGTCTGACCTCTCGTGAGCCAAGCACTCGGTCTTGTCAATCTGGCCATGATGAGGGCACCATAACCCCACGCCCACGCCTCGTGAAACAACAACTTTATACCGAGGTGGTTATAAAAGAGGGGAAAGGGTAATTTCTTGTCCCGCTTCCTTCATCTTCTTCCTCGCGCCCCTGCCAAATTTGAGAGAATTCTTTAAATTTGATAGAATTATTTACATCACGTGACCAATAAATATACCTCACGATGGAAGCACATTTCATAACCAAATTTGAGAAAGGTCATCATGTGAGCAAATATATATCTGTGGATTATATACTAAAAAAGCCCATGTACGATCTGTGCAAATTAAACTCACAAAACTTCTTTTAACTAAAAATTGTAGTGTTAAAAAAATGTTAAGATCTATGTAATATCGACACAGAACATGTTGTTTGGGGAGCAAAGTACATCATTTAGGAAAAACAATATGCACATGATTTACAGTTCACTGTTTCTAGCAAAGCCCGCTATAAACAAGTTTAAATGGACATTTTTACAGTTCACTGCTGCTAGCAAAGCCCCCTACGAACAAGTTATATCGCTTTATCTCATGACGACATATTTTCAGGTGAATCAGCTGCACATTATCCAGAAATCTTAAGACAGCAAAACACTGTCAGGAACTATTCATTGTTACGATACAGCGATAACCCTAAGAGGTAAAAGAATAATACATCAGCAGGCACTCTTGCAACAGGGTTAGGAAGGGCGTATACATAAAATAAACTGGTGATTACAAGTTAATGTAATGCTACCTCTGCAACAGTGCAACTAAATATAAGACGTTTTTGCAGTTCAAATTGAACTAAAAAAAAGTCTTATATTTAGTTACGGAGGTGATTTTATCCTTCATATGCAGACATTAGTGTATGATGGGTTATAGGACGGGCTAATCCAGTTGGAGACAAGCTGGCAGATGCACCGGTGGTGCAACCAAAAATACAATAAAAGCTAGTAATAAAAGAGCACTTCTCCACCTTACTAGTCGTGATCATATGTTAACGCTACCAACAAACCATGATCCACACAGAATAATGATTAATACACTCTAATTCCCAAACGTGAACCTGCAAAACATGCAATAAAAATTGCATCAGGGGCAGGCTCAGGTGATATCTTGAATTATTGAGTAGGAATCAAGATATTTACAGTCAAAATGAAATGCACATACATCATGAATGGAGGCAGTTCTCGATAGTCCAATATTATCAAATACTGGACCTGACCTTAGCGATGCTTTAAAAGGCTTCCAAGCCAAACTTTGATCAAAACCTTTAAACACTTCATTTAAGAACTCTGGCTACAGCACAATTGATCCTTGACCTAACGACAACACAAATAGAGAAATGCCTATCAAAGCTGGATAGCATTTCTATTCGAAATGTTCGCGTGAAAGGAGGCAGTTACGATAGTACATAGTTAAGTGTCTAGCTGAGCAGAAGATTATCAAATACTGGACCAGACCTTGCCATGCTTTACAAGGCTTCCAAGCCAAACTTATTTGATCGAAATTTCAGCACTTTCATTCAAAAACTCAGGCTACAGCAGAATTGACCCTTGACTTACAAACGACAGCAAAAGAGAGAAATGGTTAACGATGTTAGATAGCATTTCTATTCAAAATATATGTACTAATTTGTTTTGAAAAGGTACAATAAGGTTCATAGTAGAATGCTCTGCTGCAGGCATTTCGTCTGCAACAGCTGACCAAGAGGATGCGCTGGAAACCAGCATGCCTTTGAGAATGATCTTGCATTCACGGAATACAGACATGCCTTTGACAATGATCTTGCATTCACGGAATAAGAAACGATATTTCAATGAACTGTCCAGTAAAATATTTAGCACGCTGTATCTGATAGCTAAAGATGAAGTGCCACTAAGAAGTTTGAGACCATCAACCTTTTAGATGGCCCACTATGGACACGACTTAACAGTCTTCTATCTAAACTAACACAATACAATCAACTTATACAAATACTCTGTTCCAAAATAACTGACATGGTTCAAATTTGAACTAAATCCACGACACTTATTTTGGATAGAAAATAATAGATTGGTACATGATTTTTTGTAGGAATTCATGAAGGATATGCAAGTCAGAACCCATAAACAGTTCGGTCCAGCACTCACAATAGAGCTTTGTTTGTGTCTCGATGCAAACACAAGCATCGCATCAACATCTCACTTGCCTGAATCTCACTCATATTCCCTTTTCCCTTGTCGGTACCTGCACAAGCCAGCAGGCCGCCCAAGTCGCTGGCAGCAAAGACAGAAATAGCTAACAAGCAGCACCCAATTAGGCGCAGCGGTGGCAAGAGCCACTACATAAGTTACCATCTTTGTAGAAATTTCGACAGATCTGAACTCTATAAATATCCCTCGATGAAAGAACAAAATAAATGGATCTGTGTTCTGATTTTGCTTAATACTGATAAGCATTTCATTCAGAAGTTGGGCAAGGAATTTCAATGCAAAAGGGTCATATCTATAAAAACAGGGCTCTCTTCTCCACAGTGGTACCATTTACTTAAGAGAGAGCTGTCTCGATGCAAACATAAACATCATATCAACATCCCACTTGGCTGAATCTAACTCCTATTCCTTTCTCCGTCTGTACCGGCACAAGCCAGCATGCCGCCCAAGTCGCAAGCAGCAAAGACAGAAATAGCTAACAAGCAGCCCGATTAGGCGCATCAGTGGCAAGAGCCAGCACTTCATTTGCACTTAAAACTTGTTTCACTCCACCCTTATCTAGGTTAGTTCTGACCACTACATAAGTTACGGATTTGTAGCAATTTGAAGAGATGTCTAAACTGTGTATAAATAATACAAATACCACAATAACAGAATACCCCTCGCCAAAAGAACAAAATGTATGGGTCTGTGTTCTGGTTTTTTCAGTACTGATAAGCATTGCATTCAGAAGTGGGGCAAGGAATTCAATACAAAAGGGCCATATCTATAAAAAAAACGGGGCTCTCTTCTCCACCGGTGGTACTATCTACTCCCTCCATTCCTTTATATAAGGTGTATCTGTTTTTCCAAAAGTCAAACGAGTGCATGTTTGACTGAGTTTTTAGAAAAATATATGAATATCCGCAATACAAAATTTATATCATTTGATTCATCATGAAAAGTAGTTTCATATTTTATCTATTAGGTATTGCATGTGCTGTTATTTTATTCTATAATCTTGGTCAAACATTCAAATGGTTGACTTGCACGGAAAACAGTACACCTTATATTCTGGAACGGAGGGAGTACTTGAGAGAGAGCAATTAATAGGTCGCTGCAAATAACTAACTACTGGAATTATCCAACAAATGTTCAACCAAGAATCATCATGTCCACTGGTGGGTCGTGGCACATGGTTGACAGGGATTAAATAAAAATGAACTGGTAACTACAAGGCATCCTAGGTAAATTATCAGAACATTAAGGAAACTAAACATGATTTATTTAAATGAAAACTAGTCTTGTTTTTACCAGCACCCGTGAGTTTTCCTGTAGTAAGCAAAGCATACGGAATCCAGAATTTTTTATCAAATTATGAAGTGCAGTATTTCATGACAATGGCGTGCATCTTCGGAAATATAGAACCAGAAAACAGGCAACTCTTCAAGGGATCATGTAGCAATACTAAGGTAAATGATGAGATTGCGTGAACTCTGAACAGATTTAAAAATAATCTATTTGTCAACCAAGGAAATGGGTAATCAGTTACCAAAGAAAACTACTAGCAAGAAAACATACCAAGATAGGATAGTATACTGACCAACTAAGATTCACAAGAGTAACAGAGCTTGGATACCTTCCACAAAGAAAGTCAATTAAGCAAGGTAAGCTGACAGCACTCGAGCTTCCTGTCTTGATAGCCACAGCTTAAGCTGCAGACGGGTCACAGAACACTCGAGTGAGTTCAATCAACTCTCCAAGCAGCTTACACAATACAAGTAATTCATAGTTCAAAGTTAAAATTGAGTAAGAGAACTGGATTAACTGATTTCACAGGAAGATATGCTATGTCCAAACAAACATTCAATCATGGACACCAATCAGACTAGCTTTTCTATCATCAGATGTCCTGCACATAGCAAATGACTTGAAACTGAAACAATGAAAACTGACTACCTCACTAAACGGACTCTACTTAAGTGCATGCAAGTATATTGTCATATAAGGAACTCCCGCATATGCTACTCTTAAAACCAATCCCTTGCATGTCATTGTTTTCAGCCTTATTCCTTGCATACCATCAAGGAATTTGTGAGGGATAACTCTTTTATATACAAGGGTAGTCCTAACAGATTGCTGGGTATTTAAGGGAGAGGGTTAGAAACTATGGCTTATAAATAATAATACTTAAAAGAGTGGCATATGAGTAAGAGTGCATAAACTTTTCATGAAGGGCAACCCAGTACCTAAGAACCAAAAACATTTTACAACTTCCACTAACTAGTGCTCCATCCAGTTCACAAAAGGATAGCATTTTAGTCAAACTTCTAAAAAATTGGCCACTGATGTTTTTTCACAAATTTAGGTCAGTTGTTGAAAATCATTTACATTTTGTAGAACGTGTCGATTCCCAAAACGTAATCAACACAAAATGAAAGCCTAGGTGAAAAACATAGTATCATTCAACAATGCAAGAAAGGCTTTTTATCCATCAGGCAAGATAGGCCAAACAACAAAATCCTGAAAATAATAAAAGCAGAACAAAATAGCATCTAGATTTGGGAGAACAAAGGTCATGGGAAGTCAATTTCCAAACTTTGCTCTCAAATTCCTGTTTTCAGGAAAGCAAACAATAACAGAAATGAAGGGTCTCCATTTCGCAATATAAAATTAGTTGTGTTTTTAAGACGACATTAGTTGTGCTCTTACGACGGAAGTTGCATTGACTGCACAAAAGAAGTTCATAAGTATTAATTTCTCCTTTTTGGTTTGCATTCATTATGTAAGTTAGAATTTCATATAGTACATTACCAGACAACATGAACATATCAAGCAGAATAAGCCATAAAACATGTATGTACAATTTTAGATATTTCCAAACAACGCCAAAGCTCACCTGAGCTTACAAGACCATTCACACAGAACATCCACAAACACAGAGATAAAAAATGGTAAATGTGTCGCATTTATATAGCACGATAACACATCAGTGGGAAATTAATTCCTCAGCATATTACCTTACAATTTGCATTACTATGCATCAGTTTCCTCGCGAAAAAGCAAAAAGGTACTCCCCTTCTTCGCTTCATTCATCTCTTGCAGAGAATATGCAAAGATAAAAATAAAATGTGCTTAACAAGGAAAAATGAAGTGAGAAGATCTCATTGATTGTTGTTTAGAAGGAATACACTTTATAGTACTTTACATACAGAAGATTGGTATGTGAAACTGGTGTATCCAATAGCTGTGAATAGGCCAGACCATACGATGCAGCTGTATGAGATATTTGCACACCTTACAATGCACAGTGGATTAGATTGTGACCAAAAGTAAAGTAAGAGTTCATTGTGACCAGAAGTTGGGGAAGAGCTAACCCTGTAAATGAAATAGTGCCTAGCACGGAATATAAGGAGAAATCTTATCCCCTTCTGATTATGCATCCATGCCTGCTAAAGAAGGCCACGAACTGTCGCCAGACACCAAGAAGACGATGTACTTCATATATCCAGTGGACGTCTGACCTTTGAACACGTGCACTTCCATAGGTTCATGTTGAAGATTGGCATCTGCAGCAAACCAAAAGATCAGGGCTCAGCCAAAAATTCCACGGTCGTGTATGCTCCCCAGTTCTTTCATTCGTTGCTCCTCCAGAGGATCAGGGCTCTTCATACGTTTCATCATGCGCCTACATGTTTGAAGAATGAAACATTAATTCAACCATACTACGCAGAAAAAAAATCATAGTATGCTGATAGGTTAAAGCTTATACAAAAAAATGCCAGTACCTGTCTTGTTCATTAAGGGAATGAAATGTTGGCATAGAATCCCTTGACTGAGGCAATGGTACTTCACAGAACCATTCATGGTTCAACGCATCCTCTGCTGATATGCGCTGTAAGAAGAAGACAAATATGTTCAGACAGGTAAAAAGTGAGGGCAGAATCAGCTAGTTCTCTATAGGGCATATATATTACCGTTTCAGGGTCATAAGTCAGCATTCTGTTTAGCAGGTCAAATCCAGCCTCTGACAGGGTCAGCCCACCAGTGAAAGATACAGCTGGAAACTTTTCCCTTAATCTATTGTACCTGAGGAGAGAATTGAAGGTTAGATTTTGATACAAACCTACCATGCTCAAAACACAAAAGAAGAAGCTACAATAAGTGGTTAACCACTTACGGTTGTTTGGCAAATTTGGCCCTGGCGCCCGGTAATTTAGAATAACCAGGCCATATGTCCTCGTTAGGTGTACCAAGCATTCTAAATATCTGCAGTCGAAGTTACTCACATGAGATTTTATTGATCTAGTTACAATGAACAAATAGAAATTATAGATCAAACCAGATACCTTACTAAGTTGGTCGATGTCACGTTTCCCATCAAACAGTGGCTTTTTTGAAAGAAGTTCTGCCATAATACAACCCAAAGACCACATATCAATAGCAGTGGAATATTCCTTTGCGCCTAACAGTAGTTCTGGAGCCCTGCAACAATAAAGCATCAAACAGTGAGGCTGTGATTGGTAAGTGAAAACTTACAGTTAAATACTCCCTCCGTCCCAAAATTCTTGTCTTAGATTTGTCCAAATACAGATGTATCAAGTCACGTTTTAGTATTAGATACATTCGTATCTAGACTAATCTAAGACAAGAATTTTAGGACGGAGGGAGTAATAATGTAACAGCACAACATTTGAAAACATTGATGTTGGCTAATGACTTACCTGTACCACAAAGTCACAACCAATTGAGTGTAAGGCTTTAGTGGGCTGCCATATTGACGAGAGAGCCCAAAATCACATATTTTCAACTCACCGCGGTTATTCAAGAGAATATTAGACGTCTTGAGATCCCTATCAAACAACACAGATCATTAGACAGAAAAATAAAACCTATTAAGAAACATGCATAAAGGTTGAAGAAAAATCAATAGTTGGTCATTACCTGTGAATCACCCAATTGTCATGAAGATACTTCACACCTTCTAGCAGCTGAAGCATCAAACATTTGACCTCGCTTTGACTATATGGTTGTTTCAAAGTCTCCATGACAGCCTTGAGATCATGCTCCATGTACTCCATCACCATATAGGTGCTGTCACCACTCCCAACGACTATTTCCTTGACATCCACAATCGAAGGGTGATGGAACGATAGCAGGATATTTATTTCCCTGAGAGAAGTCAGTGGGAAACCTTCCCGTTCATTCTCCATCTTTACCTTCTTCAATGCAACAATCTCACCAGTTTTCTTATCCTTTGCCCTAGATACAATACCGTATGTACCCTCATTGATTGTGTTGAGCCTCTCAAACTCGTCAACACCCCTACAACCCTGAAGCATGTTAATGCACCTATGCGGCGACCCTGGGGGCTTTGGGGTTCTAGAGCTACACAGATGACTCTCAGAATCAGTGCGCATCCCACAAAGAGCATAAGAATCATCCCCAGCATCCTTCTCGATATCCATGTATTCACCCTTATCTACTTCAAGATCCCTGTTTGCACTAAACTGTACTACGCCAGAGTCAGAAGACACTGAGGAGTTTGAGTCTTTATCCACCATCAACTTTCCAAGCTCTGGGCTTGTAACCTTCTTCACGGACCCTTGTTCTGGTGACACGCTTCTTTTCTTCTTTGACACAATTTCTTCCTCGTCATCAGCATCTGCCCATCGTGAAGTCCTAATGTTTATCATTGTTGGATAAGCATCCTCCTCCTCATCCTCCTCCATAATAACCCTATCATTGTCGTGCTCCTGTAATCTTTCAACATTTTGTACATCAACCGACACATCCAAATCAATGCTGCTCGGGTTGCCAACATCTGGGAGGGTGGCAACCACAGTGCCTACCTCTTTCATGCTCGGGTTGCCAACATCTTGTGCGCGAGGCTTTGAAGCATTCCTATCCAAAATAACCGGCGAGTATTTTCGCTTCTTACTTGGGGACGGCACCCCGCCCTCCCTGCTGACCCCAACAACACCATTCACACCAGGTTCCCTTGCCTTGAGCGGCCGCCCACCAGACTCTTCCGAGCCGCTTCCGCTTGAAACCTCGCCAGGTTCCCTCTCCTCCCTCCTCCCTGACGGCCGGCTCTTCGATGGCAGATGTGGCGACCGGTGGCGGGTGTGCCCATTTGACGGCTCCCGGTCCCTGCTCCGGCCGCCATCACGACGACGATCTGAGTCGCGGTGGCGGCTAGGGTTGCGGTGATCGTAATCCTTGCCCCTTCTAGAAGCCTCCAGATCGAACTCCCGCTCCTTCGACACCTCGTAACCACTGTACCCTCCGTGGCGCCCCGCGGCCATGATGCGCAGGCACAACAAATCCTAGCAATCGAAGGGAATCGCGGGAAAATTGGCCCGCCAAACCCTAGATCCTCCGGCCAAAACCAAACCCTAGAAAAAAAAAGGGTGTTCTGGATCGAACCGGGGATCGGACCTCTTCCGAAATTGGGGATAATATGCGGGAGCTTTGCGCTAGCTCGTGCGTGCGCGGCGAGGAAGCTTATCGGAAGTCGGCGACCAAGGACGCGGAGAGGGATCGTGCGGGCTTGTGGTGCTGTGGCGGCGGTGGGTGGGGTTGGAGGGCGACGCGAAGAAAAGAAGAGGAAGCTGCGTCCGGCGTCGCCTATGGATGTGTTTGGTTGGAGGGATAGTCAACCAGGGAACAGGGATAGCCATATTTAGAATGGATATCACATGTTTGGTTCATGGACGAGCTGGGATAAGATAGGACATGGATAACCAGATGCTCCGAATATTCCTGAAAAATCCGGCTCCGCGGCGCGTGAAAATCTCGCGGACATGGGCAGCCAGGCTCGCGCCCGAAGCGTTTTCGCCCCCGCCCACCCCTCCAAAAGGCCCGCTCCTCTCTCCAAAAATCCCCAACCTTATCTTTTCCCCTCGTTCCCTCGACTCTCTCCTTCCCCGTGGGCGCCGACAGCTGCAAATCGACGAGCCGTTCGCGAAGGTCAGTTCATCGGCCCTCTCTCCTTCCTTTCTTTTCTCTCCCGGCATAGAGATGCGGCGACGATGGTGGATGCGGATGGTTGCGGCGGCGGGGACGGACTGAGATGGTTGTCGCGGCGGGGCGGACTGAGATGGCGGGGAGGCGGCGGCCGCAGATGGGCGCGGCGGCGGGGTCGGCCGCAGATGGGCGCGCCGGTCGCGGCAGCCGCAGATGGGCGCGCCGGTCGCGGCAGCCGCAGATGGGCGCGCCGGTCGCGGCAGCCGCAGATGGGTGTGCGGCGGTGGGGTCGGACGCGGCGGCGGCCGTTGCTGGGCGTGGCGCCGGCGGTAGACGTAGCTGGGCATATGCGGTAGGCAGCTGCAGGGTGCGGCGGTGGATATGGACGCAGCGCAACGCGTGCGTGCGTGGTCTGTGTTGTGCAGTTTCTGGTTGGCGTACGTGCTGGTGGTGTTGACTTGTGGTGTGCGTGCTGACATTTGATCTTAATTTTTCTACAGGAATTGAAAGAGAAAAGACAACATTTGATCTCATTCAGGAGCGACATCTCCCTCATCCCTTTGATTTTCTCTCCAAAATCTGAGGTAACTTGTTTACTAGTAATCCTAATGTTATTCGTATGTACTGCTTGTCAGAGGGTGTGCATGTTGAGTTATTTTTGCTGAAGTTATACCATTTGTAATTGTTGATGACTTGAAGTAATATCATTTGTACCATTGCATCATAGATGGACAAAAAAATAAAGATGTTAATTTGTGCGGCAGCAGCACAATGGTTTATCAATATGATAGCTTTGGTTGTTCAATCTAGAAAAAGAAAACGAAGAGAAGCAATTACATATGCCCCAATTGACGAGAGAGATAGGATGAGAAGAGAGTACTTTGATAACAAAGTATGGAAGAATGACACAACTTGTGTGAACATGCTTAGGCTACGGAAAGCACCTTTCTTTCGGTTTTGTCAACTCTTTAAAGATCGCAATTTGTTAAAGGACACAATCCATATGTCTATTGAGCAGCAAGTAGCAATGTTTTTGCACATCATTGGTCACAATGTTCGGAATAGGGTAATCGGTGGGAATTTTGGTAGATCCCGTGAAGTTGTTAGCCGCTACTTTAAAAAAGTACTCCATGTGATTGGTGAGCTTCGTGATGACCTTATTAGGAAGCCTTCATTGGAGACCCAAAAGAAAATAGAAGGAAACCACCGATGGGATCCATACTTTAAGGTATAAGACCGTGTAACAACTACATTTTGTCATTGTAGGCACAAATCTGTTTAGATCCTAATTTTTTGGTTTATATTTCCACCTGATAGGATTGTATCGGAGCTATTGATGGTACACATGTACGTGCCTCTGTTACACCTGATATGGAGGCTGCCTTTCGTGGTAGAAAGAAATATACTACTCAAAATGTGATGGCGGCTGTTGATTTTGACCTTCGATTCACATCTGTGTTGGCTGGTTGGGAGGGGACAGCACATGATGCTGCAGTTTTACGTGATGCTTTAGTATGTGAAAATGGTCTACGTGTCCCACAAGGTAATAGATTAACCATGTATATACATGTCGTTAATGAGACTTTGATATATATCCAAGTAACCCCAATTCTCATCATATTTAGGAAAATTTTATCTAGTTGATGTCGGATATGGAGCCAAACCAGGGTTCCTGCCTCCTTTTCGTGGCGTGAGGTACCATTTAAATGAGTGGGGAAACAATCCTGTGCAAAATGAGAAGAAGTTGTTCAACCTAAGGCATTCTTCTCTTCGCACAACCGTAGAACGTGCATTTGGGTCATTGAAGAGAAGATTCAAAATCCTTGATGATGCCACTCCATTTTTTCTTTATCCTACTCAAGTAGACATTGTTGTGGCTTGTTGCATTATTCAGAATTGGATTTTAAACGATGGGATTGATGAATATATCATACCCGAGGATGAATGGGTCCCAAATATCACTAATGCTTCATCATCAAATGGCCAAGCACAAGAACATGCATACATGGCTAATTTTAGGCAAGGACTTGCCGATCAAATATGGGAAGACCGACAAAACTATATGCAACATCAAAACATGTAGTAGTTGTAATGATTTGTCTGAACTATTGTACTTTATTTGAACTATTGTGCTTGCTAGAATTTCATTGTAATGACATTATTTGAACTGTTGTGCTTGCTGGAATTTCATTGTAATGGCATGCTATTATTGTTCTTTATGTTGAAATACTTGCTGGATTGTTTATTTCTCTCCAAATACTTGCTGAAATTTAATTATTTATGTTGTAATACTTGATGATTTGGTTCTTTCTCTCCATATACTTGCTGAAATTTAGTCCTTTCATGTTGAAATACTTGCTGATTTGGTTCTTTCTCTCCAAATACTTGCTGATTTAGTTCTTTATAATGTCTAAGTACTTTTTGGAATTGTAGGATATGGCTGCTAAGCAAATTTCATGGACACCTACCATGTCATCGTACATGCTAGCCCACCTATGTGGTTTGGTGACCGGTGGTCATAGACCAGGTACCTCCTTCAAGAATGTCCATTGGAACGGTTGTGCCACTGCTATGAATGAACATTTTCAGCGCACCGACTTGATTGGAACCCATATCACAAATCATACAAGGACATGGAAGAGGAAGTATAAACAGATAGTGCACCTCAAATCATTGAGTGGTGCACTTTGGGATGAAGAGAACTTTATGATTGTTCTTGATCATGAGCATTACACAAACCACATTAAGGTATATATTTTACTGCCCTTTAGTACTTGCTGAAGTTAGTTCCATCTGTCCAAAATACTTGTTGAAATGAGTTTTCTAATGTCAAATAGTTGTTGAATTGGTTCCATATCTCCTAATACTTCCTCCAATGATTTCTTTCATGCACTATCAATTGCTGGAACCTTTTTATACTCCAATTCCTTGTTGGAATGAGTACTTTTATAGCCAAATTCTTGCTGAATTGATTTCTTTTATGCATTACCACTTGCTGGAACTTATGTATACTCCATAATCCTTGCTGAAACGAGCTTTTTCATGCATTACCACTTGCTGAAACTTTTTTATACTCCAATTCCTTGCTGGAATGAGTACTTTTATAGCCAAATACTTGCTGAAATTTATTCTTTCATGCATTATAACTTGCTGGATTTTATTTATACTTCCATTCCTTGCTGAAATGATTACTTGTTGTTTATAAAGGATCACAAAGAAGATGAACCCTTCCTGAACAAGCCTATTAAACATTATGAGGAGATGCTGGTTATCGTTGGAGCAGGCATGGCTATGGGGCAATATGCAAAAGGTTCAAGTGACCCTTTAGCTACAGAGGTGATTGATCTTGAAGAATAGAAAATCAACAAAGCCGGAGCCTCGAATGAAGAGGTTGCCCAATCACACACTTGTGATGAGTCAGTCGCTCCCAAGTTGTAGAAAGCCAAAACTAATCCTTCTCCAGAAGATAGGATGGTTGCAACCATAATGGCTTCAAGTGAAAGGCTTGCTGTTGCCATTGAGAAACTTGCTAGCGACGTCAACCCCGCCATTGATGGTCTTTGGGATGAGATGAAAGAACTCCCTGGCTTTGATGTGGATTCCCTTGCTCATTACTATGCCTATTTGGTTGACAATCCTCGTGTTGCAATGGCATTCAAGGTCTTGGGGGCTGTTCAAAGAAAGGTTTGGGTCTCTAGGTATGTGAAGAGTACCTTTCCTGAAGCCGAAGCATGATGATTTTATATGTGTGTTTGACTTTATGCTTTTGATGACAACCAAAACAATGGAGCTATGGGTTGTATGGACTTGTTCTTTTGATTACAACCAAAACATTGAACTATGCATGGGTTGTATAACTATATAGATTTGATCTAGTATTATATGGAATGTTGAACTATGAGCTCCATGCACTTGTGTTTTACATATGGAAATGTTTAACTATGATGTGTAATGAAGATTACTAATGAGTTTGTTTGGATATGATGCTCAAGTTCCTAAATATTTCCTTATAATTACTATTTGTACATATCATATTTGATTGCCTCATATATTGAGAAATGGGCTAACCATACCCACCAACCAAACAGAAATATGGCTATCCACAACCATGATTCATCCTATAACCAAACAAAACATGGGCTAACCTTATCCACACAACCAAACAGAAAATATGACTATCCCTATCCAGCTGGATAGGGATGCCCATATCCACCCTAACATGTCCCTCAAACCAAACGCATCCACGTGCTATCCTGTTTGAGCGGTATCTTCAGAGTTCGCGTCGGACGCGGATGCGGCGCGTTTGAGCCGATGGCAGGTTGGGTCCGGATTGTCAGACGATGGTGAATCAGTGGTAGGCTCCTCATCGCGTGAAAATGGACAAAACTGGCCCTTATCTTAAACTTCAACACAAAATGACTCCATTCTGAAAATATTTCACGAAATGGCCCCTTTTACATGACGTCCGGGGCTAGAGCGCCATGCTAGATAGCATGACGCCCCGGGCTAGGGCGTCATGCTATTTGGCATGGCGCCCTATGCCGGGGCGCCATGCTACATGTCACTACCATGGCGCCCTAGTCCAGGGCGTCATGCTCTCTAGCATGGTGACCTAGACCCGGGCGTCATGCAAAAGAGGGCCATTTCGTGAAATGTTTTCAGATTGGGGTCATTTTGTGTTGAAGTTTCCGATAAGGGCCAGTTTTGTTTATTTTCACCCTGATCGCAGAAAGGGCTGTCACTGATGAACCGTAGGCTAAAAAATTGAGAGAGCAAAGCAGCAACTCTAACACGCCGATCCTTTCATCTACGCGTGTCCAACGCATCGATCCTTTCGTCCGCGCGTGTCTGTTTGGATCAAAACTGACACAAAAATTGGTCCAACGCGTCAATCCAAACGGACGCGTGTCCGCTTTTTGTCCACCTGCCGACCTATTTCTGGCCCAATTTTGGGCCTCATTTGCGTCGACGCGAACACAAAATGAACGCGTGCAACACCCGCCTACTCCTCCCCCTGGCCCGCCAGTCGGCGGCACAACCACCACCATTTTCCCTCACTTTTCCAAAAAAACTCCAGTCATCTCGCCCTCCCGGCCGCTCGCCATGGACGACGTGCCGACCCTCGATGCCGCCGCCGACCTCGCCTCCCTCGCCTCCGCCAAAGGCAAGCCCCGCGCGTCACGCAAGACTGCGGCGCCGCCCAAGAAGAAGCAGTTGATGCCCGAGCAGTGGGTTGCGCAGTCTGCCAAGTGGAAGGGTCGGAGGCACGCGCAGGACCGCAAGCTCAAAGCCGCCGCCCTTTCCGCCGCCGCACAGTAGGAGGAAACCAATGTCCGAGTCGTGGCGGCAATGAGGGAGGCCCTACTCTACCTAGGGTTAAACCCTGACCATCACGGGCTCGTCGCCGCCTGATACGTCTCCATCGTATCTACTTCTCCAAACTCTTTTGCCCTTGTTTTGGACTCTAATTTGCATGATTTGAATGGAACTAACCCGTACTGATGCTGTTTTCAGCAGAATTGCCATGGTGTTATTTTTGTGCAGAAATCAAAGTTCTCGGATTGACCTGAAAATTTACGGAGAATATTTTTGGAATATATAAAAAATACTGGCGGAAAAAGATACCAGAGGGGGGCCACCCATGAGCCACAAGCTCAGGGGGCGCCCCCCCCCAGTGCGTGCCTAGCGAGCTTGTGGGGCCCCTGGACCTCCCGCAACCCTAACTCTAACTCCATATATACCTATTCACGGAGAGAAAAATCAGAGAGAAGGATTCATCGCGTTTTACAATATGGAGCCGCCGCCACCTCCTGTTCTTCATCGGGAAGGCTTATCTGGAGTCCGTTCGGGGCTCCGGAGGGTGGAATCCGTCGCCATCGTCATCATCAACCTTCCTCCATGACCAAATTCATGATGCTCACTGTAGGGAGTGAGTAATTCTTTCGTAGGCTTGCTGGACAGTGATGGGTTGGATGAGATTTATCCTGTAATCGAGTTAGTTTTGTTAGGGCTTGATGCCTAGTATCCACTATGTTCTGAGATTGATGTTGCTATGACTTTGCTATGCTTAATGCTTGTCACTAGGGCCCGAGTGCCATGATTTCAGATCTGAATCTATTATGTTTTCAAGAATATATGTGTGTTCTTGATCCTATCTTGCAAGTTGTAGACACCTATTACGAGTTATGATCCGCATACCCCAAGGTGACAATAATTGGGATTCTTTCCGGTGATTACCGTAGTTTGAGGAGTTCATGTATTCACTAAGTGTTAATGCTTTGTTCCGGTTCTCTATTAAAAGAAGGCCTTAATATCCCTTAGTTTCCTTATGGACCCCGCTGCCACGGGAGGGTAGGACAAAAGATGCCATGCAAGTTCTTTTCCATAAGCACGTATGACTATATACGGAATACATGCCTACATTATATTGATGAATTGGAGCTAGTCGAGCGTCGCTCTAGGTTATAACTGCTACATGATGAATATTATCCAACACAATTATCCATCGCTGATCCAATGCCTACGAGCTTTTCACATATTGTTCTTTGCTAAGTTACTTTCGTTGCTACTGCTGTTAAAATCACTACAAACTACTACTGTTACTATTGCCACTGTTACCGTTACTATCATACCACTTTGCTACTAAATACTTTGCTGCAAATATTAAGTCTTTCGGGTGTGGTTGAATTGAAAACTCAACTGCTAATACTTGCAAATATTCTTTGGCTCCCCTTGTGTCGAATCAATAAATTTGGGTTGAATACTCTACCCTCGAAAACTCTTGCGATCCCCTGTACTTGTGGGTTATCAAGACCATTTTCTGACGCCGTTGCCGGGGAGCATAGCTCTATTTGCTGAGTCACTTGGGATTTATATCTGTTGATCACTACGAAGAATCTTAAAGATACCAGAACCAAGATTTTTTCCTCTAAGACAAGGGGGGTAAGGAACTGACATCTAGCTCTGCACTTGATTCACCTTCTGTTTTGAGTAAGGTTGCGACACCTACACCTGCTATTAATTCTGATATATCGCAAGTAATTGATGATGCTACTTCTGCTATGAATGATGCTTATGATGATGCTAGTACTCTGCTTGATAAGACTGTGTCACTAGGTGAATTTCTTGGTGAACAACTTGCTAGGGTTAATGAAATTGAGAATGCTGAAACTGATGATATTTCTGAAACTGATGAAATTATTGAAACTGAAAACTTTGAAACACCTATTAGACCTAGCACTCCTAAATATGAATTGCCTGATATACCCGAGGGTTATGTTATGGATGGAGAGGTAACTAGGGATTTTCTTGCTTGTAAGGATAGAGATGATCTTAAGAAATTACTAGTGAAGTTGAAAGAAAAATCTTTGAATGCTAGAATGAAATATGATCCTAAGTTTGCTACTTCACCTGAATCTGAAACTATTGTGGCACATCTTACTAAACTAAATGATATAGCCACCCTATTTGCTCATGAGGAAAAAAATTGCTACTACTATATTCTTAAGTTGTTTCCTTTTCTTGTTAAACGATGATGCTAGGACATGGCATAATTGTCTTGCTCCTGGTTGTGTGTGTAGCCCCCAGGATATGATATATTACTTCTCTGGAAAAAAAATCTTGCTCATAAGAAACAAGTTGTTTTATAGAAAATATTTAACTTTGTGCGAATTGAAGAAGAGAGTCTCCCACAAGTTTGGGGGAGGCTTCTCCAATTACTTAATGCTTTGCCTGATCATCCTCTCGATAAAAATGAAATACTTGATATCTTTTATAATGGACTAACCGATGCTTCTAGGGATCACCTAGATAGTTGTGCTGGTTGCATTTTCAGGGAACAAACTGTTGAACAAGCTGAAGAATTATTGAATAATATATTGAGTAATGATAATGATTGGACTCTTCCCGAACCATCTCCTAAGCCAACTCCGAAGAAGAGAGGTATTCTATTTCTCAGTCCTGAAGATATGCAAGAGGCAAAGAAATCTATGAAAGAAAAAGGTATTAAAGCTGAAGATGTTAAGAATTTACCACCTATTGAAGAAATACATGGTCTCAATACCCCGACACAGGTAGTAGAGGTAAATTCTCTCTATAGATTTGATGAAGGTGATATTCCTTATACTAAATCTGCTAGTCAATGCTTGGATGAATTTGATAACTTTATTGTTAAATAAGAAAACTTCAATGCATATGTTAGTAGACAATTGAAACAAAATGCTTATATGATTGAACACTTGAGTGACTATATGTTTAGAATTGTTAATGATCTCAAGGGTGTGAGTAAACATGCTTCCACAATAAAAACTCAAGTAGAACAAGTTCTCGAAGCACAAAATGATTTGCTTAATGAGATGAATAATAAGATGAATGATCATGTTGTTAGAGTTATGACTAGGGGTGATAAAATGACTCAGGAACCTTTATATCCTGAAGGCCATCCTAAGAGAATTGAACAAGACTCTCAAAGAATTAGTACTGATGCACCTAGTCCTTCTAGTAATAAAAAGAAAAAGAATGATGATAGGACTTTGCATGCTTCTAGTGGACCTACTGTAGACACACCTGAGAATCCAAATGATATTTCTATTTCTGATGCTGAAACACGATCTGGTGATGAACATGAACCTACTAATGATGATAATGATGATGTTCAGGTTGATGCTCAACCTAGTAATGATAATGATGTGGAGATAGAACCTGCTGTTGATCTTGATAGCCCACAACCTAGGAATAAAAGATATGATAAGAGAGAATTCATTGCTAGGAAACATGGTAAAACCATGGGTTCAGAAACCCATGCCCTTTCCTCCTAAAGCTTCAAAGAATAAAGATGATGAAGAATTTGAGCGCTTTGTTGAAATGCTTAGACCCGTCTTTTTGCGCTTGCGTTTGACTGATATTCTGAAAATGTCTCCTTATGCTAAGTATATGAAAGATATTGTTACAAATAAAAGGAAGATGCCAGAAGATGAAATTTCCACCATGCTTGCTAATTATTCATTTAAGGGTGGAATACCAAAGAAACTAGGATACCCAGGAATACCAACTATACCTTGCTCCATTAAAAGAAACTATGTTAAAACTGCTTTATGTGATTTAGAAGCTGGTGTTAGTGTTATGCATTTCTCTTTGTATCGAAGACTTGAGTTGAATAAGTTGACACCAACTGAAATTTCTTTGCAAATGGCCGATAAATCAACTGTTATACCCATCGGTATTTGTGAGGATGTGCCTGTCGTAGTTGCAAATGTTACTATCTTAACGGACTTTGTTATTCTTGATATACCTAAGGACGACAATATGTCGATCATCCTTGGTAGACCCTTTCTAAATACTGCAGGGGCTATTATTGATTGCAATAAAGGCAATGCCACTTTTCATGTTAATGGTAATGAGCATACGGTACACTTTCTGAAGAAACAACCTCAAGTGAATAGTATCAATTCTATTGGAAAATTTTCAACAATTACTATTGGAGGTTTTGAATTCCCTATTCCTACTGTTAAAAAGAAATATGAAATTCTTATTGTTGGGGACATGCATATCCCCGCTGAGGTAACCTAGTGTTCTACGAAGATTCTCCGGCTTCATGTCATTCGGAAGAAGTTTGCTAATAAGACTTGATCAACCTTATTAATGGATTCCTTTTGACGGGCATGTGATGGAGATGAATTTAGTAAACACAACCTTATGTACCCACTTTTTACTTTCTGTTATTTAGAGTTAATAAAGTAGAAATGCCATTATTTTACTATTTTCTGAATTACCCGTGCAATAAAAAATGACCAGAAAATAAAAGTTCTCCAAATGCCCTGAAAATTTTATATGATTTTTTCTGTAATATTTGAAAAAAATTGGCACTGAACACACCCCAGGGGGGGTGCACCTGTGAGCCACAAGATCACAAGGCGTGCCCACCACCCCTGGGCGCGCCTAGCAAGCTTGTGGGGCCCACATAGGGCCTCCAGCCACCCATGCACTTCGTCTTCCTCCAGAAAAAAATGCTCCATTGTTCAAACCCGTGTTCTTGCTCATCTTGCTGCCATTTTCGATCTCCTTGCTCGGAGCTCCGTTTTCGAAACTGTTTTGGCGGATTGTTCTTCAGTATGTGACTCCTCCAATGGTCCAATTAGTTTTTGCTCTAGTGCTTTCTACATTGCAAATTTTTCCTGCTGTGGTGACCATGTTCTTGAGCTTACATGTCAAATTTATATGGTTCAAAGTAGTTTTGTTGCATGATATAGCCTCTAGGCACTTGTGGGAGTAGTTGCTATCAATTTTGTTGAGTTTTGTTCACTTTTATTTTGAGTCACTAAAAGTTTCAGAAATTTTCAGAGAAAGAAAAACCATGAGGAGGTGGTTAAGGGGCTCATCAAGCTGTGATTCGGAGGAAACTCCGGAGGATAAGCCCAAGTACAACCTTCCGCGTGCGGCGGGGGTTCAGCCGTGTTAGTGGCTGAGTGATACATTTTTTAAGGAGGTGGGAATTCATGATGATTTCTATTATCTGGCGAACAATGCCGGCATCGTCCCCTTCCTCCGAGATAAGTGCGACCAATACCTCCTACTCACTAATACCTTCATGCAAAACATTCACTTTTATCCTAGGAAGGAACCACCTATGGTAGAATTTCACTTGTATGATGTGCCTAAGGAAATGACATTATATGATTTTTGCAATGTTTGCAAAATACCTTGTGAGGGCAGCGTCAGTGATCCACGTCCTAGAGAAATGGAGGATTTCATCTCTGAAACTACTGTGGCAGGAGAGAGAAGAGTGTCAGAAACGAGAGTGGCTAGCCTACATTTTCCTGTTTTATGCTATTATTCATTATTTTTCGGGAGATGCTTGATTGGTCGTTGGGAGAGTGGGTCTCTCAGTGCACCCGACCTTGCTATTTTGCGCCATGCCTTATATGCTGACAGAACTTTTAGTTTGGGCGCTATGGTTGCTCGACGGTTACACACGAACCGGTCGAAGGGTCCCATTTACGGTGGTATTTATGCGTCCCGCCTCGCTGCACATTTTGAGATTCCTATTAGACATGATGAGGAGGAAGAGATGCGGCTACCCAATAAATATTTAGATTATGCTAATATGGTAGCGCATCATTTTATTGACAAAGATAAGCAAAAGCGACTCCTCTACAACTTAGTGTTCAGTCAGGGCACTCGGGAGATTATTACTTTGCCTGCACCTTTTTGTTCAATATTTATTCAGGCAGGTACATTATTATGCCCGATGACATCTACGCGTACTGGGGTCTGATACAACCCCCAGCACCTGAGCCATATCAGGAGCCTATTTATCGGTGGGAGCCATAGGAGCTCACCAACCAGTGGAACCCTCAGGACCCTCTGCAGTATCCAGGAGAGCGTTACTTCTAGTCATGGCCATAGACCAACTTAGGCCAAAAGCCTAAGCTTGGGGGAGTACTTATTCCTCATTGACATTACATTCATGCATCACACATTCATTCCAGTTGTCGGTGTTCATCCTTTTTCATTGTATAATCCATGTTAGTTTATTTTTCTTACTTTCTTCTTGTGTGTTTGAAAAACTTTAATAAAATCCAAAAATATTTCTTGCTACTTTTTAGTTTTTCTTTCTAGTTTAATTAGTTGTAGTATTAAAAGAAAACCCCAAAAGATTTCTCGTTCTTCTTTTGCTTGTTGGGAGCTTTCCCATGTAAATAGTTTTTCTCGTGTTCATTTTTCCTTTGTTTTACTTTCTAGAGAAAACACAAAAACTCCAAAAATATTTCAGTGTGTTTCTTTGCAATTCTTTTCTTTTCTTTGGGTCGTAAGGAGAAGACCACGATGAAAATGTTGAGTGGCTCTCATATGCATTATTGTTGATCTAACAAAGAGCCCATATTACCTTGTCTTCTCCTATGAATAAATGTTTGCAGATTCCAGCTTAGTCCATGGCACGTGCACTCTTATTATTATTCACATCGTTTGGTCATGCAAGTGAAAGGCAATAATGACAAAATTTGATGAAATGATTGAGATGAGGAAAAGCTGGTATGAACTCGACCTATTTTGTTTTTGTAAGTATGAGTAGCTCATCATTCTTGATTCAGTCTATTATGAATGAAACATGTTTGCAATGACAATTAGAGATTATAGTTACTCATGCCATGCTTAATTAGCTAGGAGTGGATAATGGTTTATCTTGTGTGCCAACATACATTTAAAATGGTTATGATGTAGTATGATGGGATGGTATCCTCCTCTGAATGATTCAAGTGGCTTGACTTGGCACATGTTCACGCATGTAGTTGAATCAAAACCAACATAGCCTCCATGATATTTATGTTCATGGTGATTTATATCTTACTCATGCTTGCATTCAATATTGATTAATCTCAATGCATGTTTATGACCGTTGTCGCTCTCTAGTTGGTCGCTCCTCAATCTTTTTGCTAGCCTTCACTTGTACTAAGCAGGAATACTGCTTGTGCATCCACTTCCTTAAACCCAAAGTTGTTCCGTATGAGTCCACCATATCTACCTATATGCGGTAATTACCTACCGTCCCAAGTAAATTTCCATGTGCCAAGCTCTAGACCTTCAAATAATAATCTGTTTTGTATGCCCGAATCGCTCATGTAGCGATAGGGGGCTGTCAGTATCTTCCATGTTATGTGGGTTATTCTCACGACGAGTGTTTATTCGCTTGTCATTCACGAGAAAGTGGCTGGTATCCGGGATGCCCAGTCCTATGATCAAAATCAAAATCAAAATATAATAATGAAACAAAACTCCCCCGGATTGTTGTTGGTATGGAGGGTACCCGAGGATTCGGCTAGCCATGGCTTGTGTTTGTTGGTGGAGGGGGAGTAAAACTTTACCATTCTGTTTGGGAATCGCCTATAATGTGTCTAGCATGGAAGATAGTGAGATCTCTCGGTTGTTATGTTGACAATGAAAGAATGCCTCTCAAAATTATATTCATCTCTATTTTAAAATCCTCGAGCTCTGGCACCTCTGCGAATCCATGCTTCCCTCTGCGAAGGGCCTATCTATTTACTTTTATTGTTGAGTCATCATCTTCTTATTAAAGCACCAGCTGGAGAGCACTATTGTCATTTATATGCTTTGTTTTTAGTTGATGTTGAGTATGACTGTGACTGGATCTCTTTTGCCATGAATTACAATGTCTAGCCAGCGCTTGGTCTTCAGGGGTGCTATGCATTTATGTTTTGCGGTCTCA
Source organism: Thinopyrum elongatum (assembly GCA_011799875.1). Lineage (NCBI taxonomy): Eukaryota > Viridiplantae > Streptophyta > Magnoliopsida > Poales > Poaceae > Thinopyrum > Thinopyrum elongatum. Next base: position 335,870,186 of record CM022302.1, on the reverse strand, counting down.
GAAAGGGCTAGCGAGATACCATTTGTTATATTATATCATGATGTTTTGAAAAAGTGTTGTCATCCGAGACATCTTATTATCGCTCGCTAGTTGATTATGTCATTGATATGAGTAAATGTGAGACCTAAATGTTATTGTGAATATGGTTAGTTTATAATCTTTGCTGAAAACCTGAACATGGTTAGTCATATTTACAACAACAAGAACAAATAGAGTTTGTAAAAGTTTTTCTTTGTCACTCTCAGTTTGTCAACTGAATTGCTTGAGGACAAGAAATGGGTTAAGCTTGGGGGAGTTGATACGTCTCCATCGTATCTACTATTCCAAACTCCTTTGCCCTTATTTTGGACTCTAATTTGCATGATTTGAATGGAACTAACCCGGGCTGATGTTGTTTTCAGCAGAATTGCCATGGTGTTATTTTTGTGCAGAAATCAAAGTTCTCGGATTGACCTGAAAATTTACGAAGAATATTTTTTGAATATATAAAAAATACTGGCGGAAAAAGATAGCAGAGGGGGCCACCCACGAGCCACAAGCTCAGGGGGCGCGCCCACCCCCCCAAGGCGCGCCTAGCGAGCTTGTGGCCCCCCTGGACCTCCCGCAACCCTAACTCCTACTCCATATATACCTATTCGCGGAGAAAAAAATCAGAGAGAAGGATTCATCGCGTTTTACGATACAGAGCGGCCACCACCTCCTGTTCTTCATCGGGAGGGCTTATCTGGAGTCCGTTCGGGACTCTGAAGGGTGGAATCCGTCGCCATCGTCATCATCAACCTTCCTCCATCACCAATTTCATGATGCTCACCGTCGGGAGTGAGTAATTCTTTCATAGGCTTGCTGGACGATGATGGGTTGGATGAGATTTATCATGTAATCGAGTTAGTTTTGTTAGGGCTTGATGCCTAGTATCCATTATGTTCTGAGATTGATGTTGCTATGACTTTGCTATGCTTAATGCTTGTCACTAGGGCCCAAGTGCCATGATTTTAGATCTGAACCTATTATGTTTTCAAGAATATATGTGTGTTCTTGATCCTATCTTGCAAGTTGTAGACACCTATTACGAGTTATGATCCGCATACCCCATGGTGACAATAATTGGGATTCTTTCCGGCGATTACCGTAGTTTGAGGAGTTCATGTATTCACTAAGTGTTAATGCTTTGTTCCGGTTCTCTATTAAAAGGAGGCCTTAATATCCCTTAGTTTCCTTATTGACCCCGCTACCACGGGAGGGTAGGACAAAAGATGTCATGCAAGTTCTTTTGCATAAGCACGTATGACTATATACAGAATACATGCCTACATTATATTGATGAATTTGGAGCTAGTCGAGCATCGCTCTAGGTTATACCTGCTACATGATGAATATTATCCAACACAATTATCTATAGCTGATCCAATGACTATGAGCTTTTCACATATTGATATTTGCTAAGTTACTTTCATTGCTACTGCTGTTAAAATCACTACAAACTGCTATTGTTACTGTTGCCACTGTTACCGTTACTATCATACCACTTTGCTACTAAATACTTTGTTGCAGATATTAAGTCTTTCAAGTGTGGTTGAATTGACAACTCAACTGCTAATACTTGTAAATATTCTTTGGCTCCCCTTGTGTCGAATCAATAAATTTGGGTTGAATACTCTACCCTCGAAAACTGTTGCGATCCCCTATACTTGTGGGTTATCAGTGCCGCCGTGGCCGTGGCCAGCACGGACTCATCGGCTTTTCCTCGGGTGGGACTACCAGAGTCGCCACGCCCGTATGCCACACAGTCGATTCCCGGCTTCCATGTCTATCAGCAAACCTCCCGTTTCTCTGGGGAATGCTCGTTGGAGGTGATTGTGGTGACGCCGTCCACTCCCGCGCCCGAGCTCATGGCCATCGACCTCAATGCTACACCGGTGTCTGGTGTGATGCGGAGCATCCTACGAACATCACCATGTCAAGAGTTCATTTGGCAAGTGACACGTGCGACATCTATTTCGCATACATAAAGGTGAATCATCTCCTTTACACGTGCTCACTTGACCCCTTTGAGGATCGTATACTACTTGACACTCCCCTCATGTGCATACATAGGTATTGTCGGAGTTTCACGAATGATGAGGATGAGTCTAAGCAGAAGAGTACAACTATACCATCCACGAGGGAAGCATGGAAGAGAAGGAAGAAGAGGAATCTTCCCAGCCCAGAGATAGAGGTACAACCGCTCCTAACACCGATACAACCGGTCCACCAGTACAACCGGTCCACTATCGCCCAACTACCGCTCCGCATTCTGTGATCGAGCGGTGCAAGACCGGTACTGCCCCAGTTGTTCCCACAGTGTCATCTTGACCGGTACAACCGCTCCTACCACCGGTACAACCGGTTCCTACCTCCACGAACACCTCCAAGAAAGTGGTACAATCACCCCAAGCAGTACAACCGCTTGTGTGACCGGTACAACCGGCCTGCCTACATGCAGTGAAAGGGGTCACGACCCATGTAACCCTAACTTACCCCTTGGACTATAAGTACTCATCTCCTAGCTCTGAATTAGGGTTAGCAAATATGATAGCTCATCTTAGTTGAGCTTTGCTCCTTACCTCCTCCTCTTGAGAGAGAGGGACCACTCCCATGGAGTTCAAGGCCTCCATGTGAGCGTGTGAGAAGATCCCGAGGGATTCAAGACCCCCTTTGTGGGAAGGATCTATCTAGATCATCAAGACCCTATCTCCTTTGGATTTGGGATGAACTCTACCTTGTACCTTTCCATTTGTTGTTCATGTACCTTGTGGATCTTGTGTGTTTGATTGTCTAGTGGATGTGTGATTGGACCTGTTCTTGAGTGTTTCTCTTGTGTTTTCTCCCCGTTCTTTGATACGTCTCCAACGTATCTATAATTTATGAAGTATTCATGCCATGTTTACAACAATTCTATATGATTTTGGTATGATTTGATTAGAACTAACCTGGACTGACGCTGTTTTCAGCAGAACTACCGTGGTGTCGTTTTTTGTGCAGAAATAAAAGTTCTCGGAATGGGCTAAAAATTTACGGAGAATATTTTTGGAAAATATAAAAAATACTGGAACGAAAAGATATCGGAGAGGAGTCCCGGGGCAACCACAAGGGTGGAGGGGCGCGCCCCCTAGGGCGCGCCCCCTGCCTTATCGTCGCCTCATGGGCCCACTTGACTTGTCCCCGATGCCAACACCTCCTATAAATACCAAAACCTCCAGAAATAAACCTAGATCGGAAGTTCCGCTGCCGCAAGCCTCTGTAGCCACGAAAAACCAATCGGGAGCCCGTTCCGGCACCCTGCCGGAGGGGGAAACCATCACCGGTGGCCATCTTCATCATCCCGGCGGTCTCCATGACGAGGAGGCAGTAGTTCACCCTCGGGGCTGAGGGTATGTACCAGTAGCTATGTGTTTGATCTCTCTCTCTCTCTCTCTCGTGTTCTTGATTTGGCACGATCTTGATGTACCGTGAGCTTTGTTATTATAGTTGGATCATATGGTGTTTCTTCCCTCTCTATCTCTTGTTGTGATGAATTGAGTCTTGCTCTTTGAGGTTTCATTATGTTGGATTGAGTATTGGATTTGAGAACACTTGATGTATGTCTTGCGATGGGATATCTGTGGTGACAATGGGATGTTCTATTGATTCACTTGATGTATGTTTTGGCACTCAACTCGCGGATCCCAAGGTGACATTGGGGTAATCTATGCATAGGGGTTGACGCACGTTTTCGTCCTATGTTCTCCGATAGGAACTTTGGAGTGATTCTTTGTTGCACGTTGAGGGATTGTTATATGATCCGATTATGTTATCATTGTTGAGAGAACTTGCACTAGTGAAAGTATGAACCCTAGGCCTTGTTTTCAAGCATTGCAATACCATTTTTGCTCACTTTTGTTACTTTCTACCTTGCTGTTTTTATATTTTCAGATTACAAAAACCCATATCTACTATCCATATTACACTTGTATTATCATCTCTTCGACGAACTAGTGCACCTATACAATATACCATTGTATTGGGTGTGTTGGAGACACAAGAGACTCTTTGTTATTTGGTTCAGGGTTGTTTGAGAGAGACCATCTTCATCCTACGCCTCCCACGGATTGATAAACCTTAGGTCATCCACTTGAGGGAAATTTGCTACTGTCCTACAGAACTCTGCGCTTGGAGGCCCAACACAAGTCTACAAGAAGAAGGTTGCGTAGTAGACATCAAGCTCTTTTCTGGCGCCGTTGCCGGGGAGGTGAGTGCTTGAAGGTATATCTTTAGATCTTGCAATTGAATCTTTTAGTTTCTTGTTTTATCACTAGTTTAGTCTATAAAAGAAAACTACAAAAAAAATGGAATTGAGGTTGCCTCATATGCTTCATCTTTTTAATATCTTTCGTGAAAATGACGGAAAAGAAAATTGTGCTCAAGTGTTAGAAGAAGAAGTCTATAAAATGTTTGGCACTAAATTTTTGAATGATGAGCATGATTGCAATGTTGTTGGTATGAATTCTTTGAATATCTATGATGCTAATGATATGCAAAGCCATAAGCTTGGGGATGCTATATTTGATGAAGATGATATTTTTAGTCCCCCAATTTTTGATGAGAAAAATTATTATGATGAAAGCATGCCTCCTATTTATGATGATTATATTGATGAAAGTGGGTTTGGAAGAGTGTCAACTTTAGATAATAATGATCCCACTATTTTGGAGGGTGTTGAATATTTTCACAATATTGATAAAAGTGGATTTGGAGAGGTCATGACTTTATTTAGTGATGAATCCACTATTTTGGAAGAGGTTTCAATTGATTATGAGAACAAAGTTGCTATCTATGATGATTATTGTGATGACATGTATGCTATAAAGAATAATGATAACCATGAAACTTGTCATCATGATTTTAATTTTCAATTGGATTATACCTCATATGATAGTTATGTTGTTGAGTTTGCTCCCACTACTATTCATGATAATAAATTTGCTTGTGTGGAGAGTAATAAAATTTCTATGCTTGTGGATCATGAAAAGAATGCTTTATGTGATAGTTATATTGTTGAATTCATTCATGATGCTACTGAAAATTATTATGAGGGGGGAACATATGCTTGTAGGTATTGCAATAATATCAAGTTTCCTCTCTATGTGTTGAAAATCTTGAAGTCATGTTTATTTTGCCTTCCTATGCTAGTTGATTCTTGCTCCCATAAATTGTTTGCTCATCAAATCCCTATGCATAGGAAGTGGGTTAGACTTAAATGTGCTAGTTATATGCTTCATGATGCTCCCGTTATGTTTCAATTCTTATCTTTTATGTGAGCATCATTGAAATCATCATGCCTAGCTAAAAAGGCATTAAAGAAAAGCGCTTGTTGGGAGACAACCCAATATTTACCCCTACTATTTTTGTGTGTTCACATGATTAAGCTACTGTAGTAATCATGTTTTATAGCTTTTGTGTCAATAAAGTGCCAAGTAAAGCCTTTGGGATAGTGTGGTTGATAGTTGATTTGATTCTGTGCAAAAACATAATTTTTGCGTCCAGTACAGAAATTCCTATCTTTTACTGAAACTTCAAAAAACTCTGAATTTTTTACAGAGGATTTAGATACAAATTTTCTATGTTTTATTAAATTTTCAGAAATTTTGTAGTAACATAAGTATGAGCTTAATTTAGATCTTGACAGACTATTCTGTTTTTGACAGATTCTGTTTTCAATGCATAGTTTGCTTGTTTTCTAGTTTCTATGGCTTATATTGCTCAATATAAATTGTAGAAATGATAGTGTACAGTAGAAATCATGTGATAAAATTTGAATCTTGTCTCACGAAGTTCCGTTAAGTTTTGTGTGATTGAAATTTTCAAGTTTTGGGTGAGATATCGATATAAGAAGAATAAAGAGTGGGAAGAACCTAAGCTTGGGGATGCCCAAGGCACCCCAAGGTAATATTCAAGGAATACCCAAGCAACTAAGCTTGGGGATGCCCCGGAAGGCATCCCCTCTGTCGTCTTCAACATTATCGGTAACCTTACTTGGAGCTATATTTTTATTCGTCACATGATATGTGTTTTGCTTGAAGCGTCATTTTCTTTTGTTTAGACTTGCTTGCTGTTATTTAGAATAAGTTTTTGTATCTTTTATTTCAATAAAAGTGTCAAGTATGCCTTTACCATGCTTATTTTGCAAGTCTATATGTTGCTGTTTTGAAAACAGAAAGTTTTCTATCATTGTATGAATTCTTATGGAAAGTCAGAACGTGGTAAAATCTTGAAATGTTTACACAATGAGTAACAACAAATTTTATATAGTGTGGTAATTTTTCAGAATTTTTTAAGTTAGGGAAGTATGAGTACAATTGCACTCTTTACAGACTGTCCTGTTTCGACAGATTGCTGTTATGTTTGCATTGTTTGCATATGTTTGCTTGTTTAATGATTCTATTTGAGGATAGGAGTATTAAATATGCAGAGGAATTTAGTATGAAATGTTAAATAATAATTTTAGTGATTTGCTACAGTAGAGAATGATAAGGTTTTGCATTTGATTTATACTAACTTTTCTCACGAGTTCTTATTGAGTTTTGTGTGGATGAAGTTTTAAGAATTAGGGAAACCGCGATATGAGAAGAATTAAGGAGAGAAAAGAGCTCAAGCTTGGGGATGCCCAAGGCATACCTAGTTAATATTTCAAGAAGTCTCAAGCATCTAAGCTTGGGGATGCCCCGATTGGCATCCCACCTTTCTTCTTCAACAACTATCGGTCAGTTTTGGTTGAGCCTATGTTTTTGCTTCTTCACATGATGTGTGCTATTTTTAGAATGTCATTTTTTTTTTGTTTTGCTTGCTGTTTGAATAATATCCCAAGATCTGAAATTCTTAAATGCTAGAGAGTCTTCACATAGTTACATAATTATTCGACTGCTCATTGATCTTCACTTATATCTTTTTGGAGTAGTTTGTCATTTACTCGTGTGCTTCACTTATATCCTATGAGTAAATGGTTGAATGAATTGAATATCATAAATCTAAAATTATATATGTTCCATATGCTTATCCCATGGGGAGTAATGACTTCACGTATAAGAAGTAGAGGTGATAAATTTATTGAAAGTTAGCAAACATAGTATTGGTCACTTGAACAATTCATGAAATAATATTGAAGGAAGAGAGATTTCACATATAAATATACTATCTTGGACATCTTCTATGATTGTGAGCCCCATTAATTATTTTTAAACTTGAGCAAATTAGTTGAAGTTGGACAAGGAAGACAACGTAATGAGTTATGCTTGGGTATATTTGTATAGAAGTTATATTGTTATGGATCCTCCAACATGTGGTGCTTGCTATTTAGAATCTTTTGCTAGCCAAAATTTCTGTACTAAGCGGGATTACTGCTTGTGCATCCAAAATCCTTGAACCAAGTTTCTTCCCTGAGTGTCCATCATATCTACCTATATGCGGTATTTACCTGCCATTCCAAGTAAATTTGCATGTGCCAAACTCTGAACCTTCAAATAATAATCTGTTTTGTATGCCCGAATCGCTCATGTAGTGACTAGGGGCTGTCAGTATCTTCCATGCTAGGTGGGTTATTCTCACGATGAGTGTTTATTCACTTGTCATTCACGAGAGAGTGGCTGGTAATTGGGATGCCCAGTCCTATGATCAAAAGATCAAAAACAAAATTGCAAATAATTAAACAAAACTCCCCCAGGAAAGTTGTTGGTATGGACAGCACCCGTGAATTAGGCTAGCCGTGGAGTGTGATTGTTGGTGGAGGGGGAGTAAAAACTTTACCATTCTGTTTGGGAACCGCCTATAATGTATTTAGCATGGAAGATAGTGAGAACTCTTGGTTGTTATGTTGACAATGAAAGCATACCTCTCAAAATTATGTTCATCTCTATTTTAAAAGCTTCGAGCTCTAGCACATCTGCAAATCCCTGCTTCCCTCTGCGAAGGGCCTATCTTTTACTTTTATGCAAGAGTCAGTAGTATTCCTTCTCATTCCAACCTACTCTTTAGTTGGCAAGCATCATGTGATGGGGAAAGATCTAAGCATATATGGCCATTCAAATATATTTGATCATGAATTATTATTGTTGACAATTATCTATATGATAAATAAGTTGGGAGGCGAAACACTAAGCCCCTATCTTTCTCTGTGTTCGATGGATGCTATTTGTTCTAAAAATATGCTTTGAGTGGTAGCAATCATGGAAGACTATATGATAGTTGAGTATGTGGGATTTGCTAAATCAAAGCTCTTACATATACCCTTCCTGAAAATAAGATGAATTGTAATTGTTTGATGACTGAGAACTTAGTTTGTTAGTTTTCAAGAAAGTTTATTATCTATGCTTTAACATGTGAATAGCTTGCTACTTGATCATGAGAAGTTTTATGAGATGAGCTACTGTTTATGATATATAATGATGCTAGAAAAAGTGATTGAAATTATCATTAATCAAACTTGTGCACTTGCTAGCATTCACACTTCATAAATTATTTCTTTTATCATTTACCTACTCGAGGACGAGCAGGAATTAAGCTTGGGGATGCTGATACGTCTCCAACGTATCTATAATTTATGAAGTATTCATGCCATGTTTACAACAATTCTATATGATTTGATTAGAACTAACCCGGACTGACGTTGTTTTCAGCAGAACTACCGTGGTGTCGTTTTTTGTGCAGAAATAAAAGTTCTCGGAATGGGCTGAAAATTTATGGAGAATATTTTTGGAAAATATAAAAAATACTGGAACGAAAAGATATCAGAGAGGAGTCCCGGGGCAACCACAAGGGTGGAGGGCGCCCCCCTGCCTTGTCGTCGCCTCGTGGGCCCCCTTGACTTGTCCCCGACGCCAACACCTCCTATAAATACCAAAACCTCCAGAAATAAACCTAGATCAGAAGTTCCGCCACCGCAAGCCTCTGTAGCCACGAAAAACCAATCGGGAGCCCGTTCCGGCACCCTGCCGGAGGGGGAAACCATCACCGGTGGCCATCTTCATCATCCCGGCGGTCTCCATGACGAGGAGGGAGTAGTTCATCCTCGGGGTTGAGGGTATGTACCAGTAGCTATGTGTTTGATCTCTCTCTCTCTCGTGTTCTTGATTTGGCACGATCTTGATGTACCGCGAGCTTTGTTATTATAGTTGGATCATATGGTGTTTCTTCCCTCTCTATCTCTTGTTGTGATGAATTGAATCTTGCACTTTGAGGTTTCGTTATGTTGAATTGAGTATTGGATTTGAGAACACTTGATGTATGTCTTGCGATGGGATATCTATGGTGACAATGGGATGTTCTATTGATTCACTTGATGTATGTTTTGGCACTCAACTCGCGGATTCCCGAGGTGACATTGGGGTAATCTATGCATAGGGGTTGATGCACGTTTTCGTCTTCTCCGATAGGAACTTTGGAGTGATTCTTTGTTGCACGTTGAGGGATTGTTATATGATCCGATTATGTTATCATTATTGAGAGAACTTGCACTAGTGAAAGTATGAACCCTAGGCCTTGTTTTCAAGCATTGCAATACCGTTTTTGCTCACTTTTGTTACTTGCTACCTTGCTGTTTTTATATTTTCAGATTACAAAAACCCATATCTACTATCTATATTACACTTGTATCACCATCTCTTCGCTGAACTAGTGCACCTATACAATATACCATTGTACTGGGTGTGTTGGGGACACAAGAGGCTCTTTGTTATTTGGTTGCAGGGTTGTTTGAGAGAGACCATCTTCATCCTATGCCTCCCACGGATTGATAAACCTTAGGTCATCCACTTGAGGAAAATTTGCTACTGTCCTACAAAACTCTGCGCTTGGAGGCCCAACACGAGTCTACAAGAAGTAGGTTATATAGTAGACATCATTCTTCCCCGTGTTCTTCGAGGAATCCCCCTCCATTTCATGAAAGATCGGCCACTATGGTTCCATCCTACATTATCTTAGTATCATGAGCCACATTGATCACGAAATTTGAGTCCTCCCCTTTGTTTTCTAGCCTAATTTTGTTTGTTTTTGTCCCAATTCGTAAATCCCCACCAAAAATAGCCTCACCATTTTTTTTTGTATTTTGTTGGTTCTTGTGAGATTTTGTTGTGTTTGATCCACGATGTTGTTGTTTGGCAAGTGGATCTTGGCTTTCCCCACCTCCCCACCACGAATTCCATCCCAAATTTTCTTTCCCCCTTCGATTTGGCACCACAAATTTTGAGTTTGGTCCGCCCCAAGTCCATCCTGTATCCAGATCTAAGAGTTTTCCCGATAAAAGCGGTATAACCGACCCCCAAGGCAGTACAACCGCATCCCCCATCCCCTGATACTTCCGCCCGCACAAAACTTGAACCCCAAGATGCTCTAGGAGCGGTACAACCGCCCCTCCCGGTCTCAGTCTCGGCTGATTGACCGTTTGTCCATAACTAATTCATTCGGAGTCCGATTTTGACGTTCTTTAGCTTGTTGGATAGCTACTGACATCCCCCATCAATATAGATAGGTTCCAACACCATTTGACTCCATCAATTTTTTGTAACTTTGGCATCTTTGCCTAGGGCCTTCACCATATCATCCGTCATACCACCATAGCTTTCCACAACCTAACCCATTTTGTTCCCCATTGCATTTGAGATTGTTTGAGTTGTGGTTTGTGTCTCCTAAGGTGTTTCGCCTACTTAGGGACGGTGACTTCAACTCTACTTCCGCATTGCCAACTCCGGAACCACCATCGCATTCCGCTACCACCATTTGACATTTGACATTTGAGATTTTGAGTTGTGGTTTTCCGTTTCCTAAGGTGTTTCGGCTAATTAGGAACGGTTCTACATCAAGAACACCGCCTCTCATCATCGCCAAGGACTCGACATTGTCCACTTCATCATCATCCGTCCTTGCTTACAAACGAGAAACCATCGACGGTAACCTCGACAACATCGTTGTATATTATCCCTTGCCATTGCATTGTTAACCCCATGCCCATTTTGCGTCACTTTCCTATCAAGACTAGCCATTGAGTATTTCCAGGCAACGTTACTTGTGCACACTAGTGATAATCGATGCACACCTTCCATTGCATACATACCTCATCTTGGTATCATCATATCATCTCTTGTGTCACAAGATTGTTCCCGCATACACACACTTGCTATCTTGCTTTGAGCATTGCGCATATTGGCCATATAAAAAAAAGAAGCTTTTAAGCAAAAGAGCAGATACAAAAGAGCTTGTAAGCAATAGCCATAGCATAGCCACATTGCATATCATATACCATCATTGATCATCTTGGATCATCATGAGCGAATCACCGGGAATCATACATATACATATAGCATACTTGGGATAGAAAGTCGATACGTTTTGTCTCTCATTGGTTGTGCACAAGAATCGTATCCGCCTATTGAGGAATCGTGCTAGCGTCTCTCTAGAGTTGTGCAACAAGAGCATTTTCCATGGATTCCACATTTTGAGCACATTCATTGGTTGCACGACCCCAATTATCTATCCGTGTGTGTGTTTCCGTGTGCCATCCATAGCTATTGATCCATTTGCTTTACATTGCAATTTTGTGAATCTTCCTCAACATTTTCGATATCATTGATTAACATTTGCTTGAATTTTGTGCCGCTTGTCCTAACCAAGCCACTCGATAAGCTTTACTTTGTAGGTGTGAGTGAACAAGTCCGGTACCAATTCCATTCTTTCACTTCACATTGAGTGAAACGGGATACATCCTCAACTTTGGGAAAAGGTATCGTGGTATTGTTTATCTCATTTCCTAATCACCTTTGCTTGAGTCTTGTGATGGATAGGCAAAGCACATCTCCTTCGGTCTACTACAACAACGACATGTTTGATGCCATGAAGAACCACTTGGACGCCAAGATGGATGCTCTAAAAGAGGAGCTCAAAGCCCTCATCAAGAATGCCAAGAGGTCTCCCTCATCTTCGAGAAGACACTCAAGTGCACATCCTTCTGAGCTACCATCTCCGGCAAGATCACATCAGCATCGACACCATCACCAACAAGAACGTGAAGGTCAAGAGCTCAACACCAACCACCGCTCTACGACTTCACCATCTACGTTGGCATATTTGTCAAGCGACTTCAAGGCATCTTCGCCTTTGGACATGCGGCATCTTCGCCAACAAGCACCTCAAGACTGCGCTCAAGAGAAGCTCCCCAAGCTCAAGTCCATGACTTCCACGAGCTACTATGACCTCGACACCAACCACGAGATTCCGTTCTATGGGACTCGAGACACCGAGGAGTACCTCGAGTGGGAGCGCAAGATGGACGACTACCTCAAGCTACATCAAGTACCCTCCGAAGATCAAGTGAAGTGCACCACAAGTAACTTCCATGACTACGCGTTGACATGGTGGCTTCACACACCTTCGACGAGCTTCAACATGAGTTGGCCCAAGACGAAGAAAGCTATGCGACGAGAGTTTTTGCCTTCCACCTACACGGAACATCTTCAACGCTAATTGGAGAACACCATCCAAGGATCCAAGTCCATCAATGAGTACTTCAAGGAGATGAAGAAAGCCTTGTGATGAGCCGGCGTGGACGACCCCATTTCGATGAAGTTCCACTTCATGATGGGATTGAATAACGACATCTCCAAGACTATCTTCCTCGAGAACTACAAGTCCCTCGATGACAACTACATTGGTGCTCTCAAGGCGCAACAAGAACTCATGAAGGCAAGGCTTCTCCACCCCAAGCACACTTCGCGACGACCAAGCTCTACGACAATGAGCATGAGGATAGTATGATACGTCTCCAACGTATCTATAATTTTTTATTGTTCCATGCTATTATATTATCCATCTTGGATGTTTTATATGCATTAATATGCTATTTTATATCATTTTTTGGGACTAACCTATTAACCTAGTGCCCAGTGCCAGTTGCTGTTTTTTCCTTGTTTTTGTCTTTTACAGAAAATCAATACCAAAAGGAGTCCAAACAGAATGAAACTTTTTGAGGATTTTTCTTGGACCAGAAGACAACCACGAAGCTTCGGGAAGAGGCCAGAAGACCCATGAGGGGGACACAAGCCCTAGGGGCGCGCCTCGGGGGGAGGGGCGCCCCCTAGGCTTGTGGGACCCTCACAACTCTCATAACCCTAATCTTGGCTCTATAAATACCCAAATATTCCCCTTACATTAGAGGTGAAGGAAATATGCCCTAGAGGCAATAATAAAGTTATTATTTTATATTTCCTTATATCATGATAAATATTTATTATTCATGCTAGAATTGTATTAACCGGAAACTTGATACATGTGTGGATACATAGACAAAACACTGTGTCCCTAGTAAGCCTCTACTAGACTAGCTCGTTAATCAAAGATGGTTAAGTTTCCTAGCCATAGACATGTGTTGTCATTTGATGAACGGGATCACATCATTAGGAGAATGATGTGATGGACAAGACCCATCCGTTAGCTTAGCATAATGATCGTTCAGTTTTATTGCTACTGCTTTCTTCATGTCAAATACATATTCCTTCGACTATGAGATTATGCAACTCCCGGATACCGGAGGAATGCCTTGTGTGCTATCAAACGTCACAATGTAACTGGGTGATTATAAAGATGCTCTACAGGTATCTCCGAAGGTGTCTATTGGGTTGGCATAGATCGAGATTAGGATTTGTCACTCCGAGTATCGGAGAGGTATCTCTGGGCCCTCTCGGTAATGCACATCATAAGAAGCCTTGCAAGAAAAGTGACTTAGTCACAGGATGATGTATTACGGAACGAGTAAAGAGACTTGCCAGTAACGAGATTGAACTAGGTATAAAGATACCGATGATCGAATCTCGGGCAAGTAACATACCGATGGACAAAGGGAATAACGTATGTTGTCATAACGGTTTGACCGATAAATATCTTCGTAGAATATGTGGGAGCCAATATGAGCATCCAGGTTCCGCTATTGGTTATTGACCGGAGAAGTGTCTCGGTCATGTCTACATAGTTCTCGAACCCGTAGGGTCCGCACGCTTAACGTTCGATGACGATTTAGTATTATATGAGTTATGTGATTTGGTGACCGAATGTTGTTCGGAGTCCCGGATGAGATCACGGACATGATGAGGAGTCTCGAAATGGTCGAGAGGTAAAGATTGATATATAGGACAATGGTATTCGGACACCGGAAGTGTTCCGGGGGGTACCGGGTACATATCGGGTCACCGGAAGGGGTTCCGGGCACACCCGGCAAAAGATATGGGCCTAATGGGCCAAGAGGGGAAACGCAGCAGCCAGCAGGGGCTGCTGCGCCCCCCATATGGGCCACACCAGAGGAGAAGGAAAGAAGGGGAAGAGAGAAGGAAGGGAAGGGATTCGGCCTCCCCCTTCCTTCCCTCCTCCCTCCTCTTTCCTTCCCACTCCGGTAAATAAGGAAGGGGGGGGGGGCACCACTTGGGAAACCCCAAGTAGGATTTGGATCCTACTTGGGGCACCCCATGGCTGCCTCTCCTCCCCTCCCACCTATATATATGTGGGGAGGGGGGCGCCTAGAACACACAGCACCAATAACTGTTAGCCGTGTGTGGCGCCCCCCTCCACAGATTACACCCTCGGTCATATCTTCGTAGTGCTTAGGCGAAGCCCTGCGCGGATCACTTCACCATCACCATCACCACGCCGTTGTGTTGACGGAACTCATCTACTTCCTCGACACTTTGCTGGATCAAGAGTTCGAGGGACATCATCAAGCTGAACATGTGCAGAACTCGGAGGTGCCGTACGTTCGGTGCTTGATCGGTCGGAACGAGAAGAAGTTCGACTACATCAACCGTGTTGGCAAACGCTTCCGCTTTCGGTCTACGAGGGTACGTAGACACACTCTCCCCCTCTCGTTGCTCTGCATCTCCTAGATAGATCTTGCGTGAGCGTAGGAATTTTTTTGAAATTGCATGCTACATTTCCCAACAAGAGGGCACACCAAAAATACTTTTTTGCCGCCACAAGCTTCTGTTCTTGTGAGATCCCATCTTGGGGCCTTTTCCTACACTCTGCCGGAGGGGGATTCGATCATGGAGGGCCTCTACATCAATCTTGCTGCTTTCCGATGATGTGTGAGTAGTTTACCACAGACCTACGGGTCCATAGCTAGTAGCTAAATGGCTTCTTCTCTCTCTTTGATCTTCAATACAATGTTCTCCTTGATGTTCGATGTAATCTTCTTTTGCGGTGCATTTGTTGAGATCCGATGAATTATGGATTTATGATCAGATTATTTATGAATATTATTTGAGTCTTCTCTGAACTCTTTTATGCATGATTAAGATAGCTTTGTATTTCTCTCCGGTCTATCGATTTGGTTTGGCCAACTAGATTGGTTTTTCTTGCAATGGGAGAGGTGCTTTGTGATGGGTTCAATCTTGCGGTGTCCTCACCCAGTGGCAGTAGGGGCAGGGAGGCACGTATTTGTATTGTTGCCATTAAGGATAAAAAGATGTTTTTTTACCATATTGATTGGATCTATCCCTCTACATCATGTCATCTTGCTTAAGGCGTTACTCCATTCTTGTTAACTTAATTCACTAGATGCATGTTGGATAGCGGTCGATGTGTGGAGTAATAGTAGTAGATGCAGGAAGGAGTCGGTCTACTTGTCACGGACATGATGCCTATATTCATGATCATTGCCTTATATATCGTCATAACTTTGCGCTTTTCTATAAATTGCTCAACAGTAATTTGTTCACCCACCGTATGTGTTCTTTCAAGAGAGAAGCCTCTAGTGAAAACTATGGCCCCCGGGTCTATTTCTTATCATATATTTTCAGATCTATAAAATCAAAAACCCAAAAATACCTTGCTGCAATTTATCTATATTTACTTTATTTTGCCTTTTACTTATCTTTTATATCTATCTTTATTATATCTCACTCTTGTTCATGACCGTGAAGGGATTGACAACCCCTTTTACGCATTGTGTGCAAGTGCTTGTTAGTTTGTGCAGGTGCATCTATTGGGGATTTGCTTGTACCTCCTACTGGATTGATACCTTGGTTCTTAACTGAGGGAAATACTTATCTCTACTTTGCTGCATCAACCTTTCCTCTTCAAGGGAAAAATCAACGCAAGCTGAAGAAGTAGCAGGAAGAATTGCTGGCGCCATTGCCGGGGAGGATCTACATCAAGCCTACCAAGTACCTATCATAAACTCTCATCTCTTGCACTTACATTATTTGCCATTTGCCTTTGCCTTTTTTTATTTGCCCTCTTTCCATTTGCGTTTTCATTTGCCTTTATGTCTTACTTGGGTTGTTTGCTTGTTCGCTTGGCATAATTGCATATTTACTCCAAATCAGAAGGAAAATTTGTGTGGATCCGCATCCACTTGCTACCCTTTTTAAAAGATCCAACTATGATGAACCAATTGCTAGTGAGTTGAGTGCATTAGATTATCTTTGTGAAGATTTGCTTGAAATTCGTGAATTTTAAAATTGTGATGAAGTGCTAAAAGAAGAAATTTATAAAGAGATTCATGATAGCTCCTTGAATAAAAAGCATGATTGCAAAGATGTTATTGTAAATTCTATTAATGTCAATTGTGCTAATAATATGCAAAACCCCAAGCCTGGGGATGCTAGTTTTGCTATGTCCACTACTTATTGCAATGATCATGATTGGGGTGATAACCCTTCTTATGATCTTGAAATTTTATTTAAGCCTCATGATGAATATGTTTGCCATAATATTGAAAGTGGGTTTGTAAGTGTGTCAACTTCAGTTAAAAATAAACCCACATATTTGGAGAATGATCAAGCTTATGAATTTTTTGATAAAAGTGGGCTTGGAGAGGTCATGACTTTATTTGATGATAATCGCACTATTTTGGAAGAGTGTCAACTTTGCATGCATGTGGATCATGTAGAGAATATGTTATGTCATAGCTATATTATTGAATTTGAATATGATCCCACGTGTAATTATTATGAGAGAGGGAAATATGGTTGTAGAAATTTTCATGTTATTGAATTACCTCTCGTTATGTTGAGATTGCTGAGGGAGTCCCGGATTAGGGGGTCCTCGGGTGTCCGGTCTATTCGATATGGGCCGGACTGATGGGACGTGAAGATAAAGCAGAAGACTATCCCCCGTGTCCGGGTGGGACTCCTGTATGCGTGGATGGCAAGTTTGGTGTCCGGATGTACTCTTTCCTTCCTCTGTAAACCGACTTTGTACGACCCTGGGCCCCTCCGGTGTGTATATAAACCGGAGGGTTTAGTCCGTAGTGGCCATCAGAATAATCATAGGCTAGACAGCTAGGGTTTAGCCATTACGATCTCGAGGTAGATCAACTCTTGTAACCCCTATACTCATCGAATACAATCAAGCAGGATGTAGGGTTTTACCTCCATTAAGAGGGCCCGAACCTGGGTAAACATCGTGTCCCCATTGTCCATTGTTACCATCGATCCTTAGACGCACAACTTGGGCCCCCCTACCCAACATCTGCCGGTTTTGACACCGACATTGGTGCTTTCATTGAGAGCTCCGCTGTGTAGTCGCGAGAAGCGATCTATGGCTTGCCTTGTCATCAACGATGATATCACCTCTGGAAGAAGCCTAACTTCAGGACAGGTCCTCCAGCTCGGCAGTTTTACCGTGAGTGCTGGCATGGCCATCAAGCCGACAGCGTCCCCCGTGATCGCCAAACATCACCTCTGCATCGGTCTCGAATACTCCCAAAAGATGGATCCGGCGGACGTCTCGTCCTTAAATGAGCTGCTAGATCGCATTGCCGCCCTGAGGCTTTCAACGGATTATGATCGGATCGGGCTCAAACCCGACCAGAGGGAAATTAATTCCCCGCCGATCACCCACCTAGTAGCGGTCGTCGAGGAACGAGCCGAGAACAATTCTTCCCCTAAACTAAAGACCAGCTATGTTCGGGTCTCCAAACCTCTTGGCTCGGACACCCTCCCTTTGGATGAGACTTCGCGTCCCCCGAACTCAGGGTCGGACATTGGGTCCGGGGAGCACTTGGATCTCCCTGGACCCGAACTGGTGACTTCAGAGATTTTACAGGCTCCGGATGCAATCTTGGGTCGGGATTCGAGTTTTTGCCCGCCCACCCACCACAATCAATACTCTCCAAGTAATTCAGGCCCTCCAGACATATGTGACCTAATGTATGTACGGCAGCAACCTCGGGAAATGGTCCATCACTTCTGGGCCAGATTCTTACTTGTCAAAAACAAGATTAAAGATTGATGCGATGATGACGCAGTCTCGGTCTTTCATCGCAATTGTACCGACGAGGGAATTCGGAATGCCCTCAACCGTCATCGCATATAGAGTTTCACGGAGCTATCGCACATAGTACGGAAGTATTGCGCAATGGAAAGCACTTGGAAAGCACAGAAAACCCAATTGGAACCTGCTGCCTTTAAGCAGTGCACTGCCCGGGCAAAACAGATACACCCTTATGAGGCATCCGACCATAAGCCCGTCGGCAAGAAAAAACCCTCTACGGGATACAAGTTCATTCTTGACGAACTCCTCGACAAGCCCTGTCCGGTACATACAACGCCGAGCACTGACTCAACCCACAGCCTTCGAGCATGTTGGGTACTCCGGCAGATAGCTAAAAGTGGCGAGGCCATCCTCACCACCACCACTCCAGAGAAGCATTCTCCGGAGGATGATGATTTTAATGTCCTTATGGTCTTCGAGACTTTCTCCTCAAATAATCAGTGTAAGAGGGCACTCCGTGACCTTGCTGAAGTCCACCAAGTAACCGCAGTAAGCCCATGGAATGACGTGGAAATAACCTTCACTGCTGACGACGAACCAAGGGCCCGATCAGTCCGAGCACCCGCCGCTTTAGTCCTAAACCCAATTGTGGACGGCTTTCGACTTACCAAAGTGCTCATGGACGGCGACAGCGGGCTTAACCTCATCTACGAGGACACGCTCGACAAAATGCAGATCGATAGAACACGCATCAAGCAAAGTAGTACCACCTTTCGAGGTATCATCCCCAGTTGAGGAGCACGATGCTCGGGGAGAATTAAACTTGATGTAGTATTCGGCACGCCTGAAAATTACAGGTCGGAGGAGCTGCTCTTTCACATCGCTCCCTTCAATAGCGGCTACCATGCCCTTCTAGGGCGGGGCGCTTTTTTACGCTTCCAAGCCGTACCCCATTATGGGTACATGAAGCTTAAAATGCCGGGGCCCAATGGAATAATCACAGTTACAAGTGATCCGGATATAGCACTCCGCGCCGAAAACAAAACCGCATCCTTGGCCCTTGAGGCACTCTCCAAAGCCCTTGCGGCCGAAGAGTTAACCACCCTACGATCCACGGTGGACAGGGATGATGTGATTCTCGATAAGAGACCTAAATCCACCTCTTTCAAGCCAGCAGATGAAATAGTTAATTTCAAGTGCACCCGACGGATCCTAACAAAACAGCGTCCATCGGAGCACAGCTGGATTCGACGGTAGATGCCGCCTTACGCGCTTTCCTACGTGAAAATTGGGATATCTTCGCCTGGCACCCTTCGGACATGCCCGGTATCCCACGTAGACGGGCCGAACACAGCCTCAACATAATTAAGGGGTTCAAACTAGTCAAGCAAACGCTACGGTGATTTTCCGAACCCAAATGACAAGCTATGGGGGAGGAGCTAGCCAAACTACTCGAAGCCGGGTTCATCAGAGAAATCAAACACCCGGATTGGCTAGCCAACTTGGTCATGGTGCCGAAGAAGGACAAGTCTTGGCGCCTCTGTGTCGATTTCAAAGACCTCAATAAGGCTTGCCCTAAAGACCCTTTCCCATTGCCCCGCATTGACCAGATTATTGACGTGACCGCGAGACACGACTCATTGTGTTTCCTCGACGCTTACTCCGGATACCATCAGATTAAAATGAAGGAGTCCGACCAGGCCGCAACGGCATTCATCACCCCGTATGGGCCTTCCTGTTTCAACACTATGCCTTTTGGGCTCAAAAATGCTGGTGCCACTTACCAACGCATGATTCAAACATGCTTGGAAAAACAAATCGGCAAGACAGTAGAAGCATATGTGGACGACGTGGTCATCAAGACCAAGCACGTCGAATCATGGGTGGACGATCTCCGCCTCACATTTGACAACCTCCGAGCATACGACATACGGCTCAATCCGGAAAAATGCGTCTTCGGCGTTCCAGCCGGAAAGCTATTAGGGTTCATTGTCTCCCATAGAGGAATTGAAGCAAACCCAGCCAAAATCCGAGCCTTGTCGCAATTGGCTACGCCAACAGACCTAAAATAGGTCCAAAAGCTAGCAGGGTGCGTAGCGGCCTTGAGCCGCTTTATCTCCAGATTAGGAGAAAAAGCATTACCACTTTGTAGACTGCTCAGACACACCGACAACTTTGAATGGACAAAAGCGGCCACAACCAGATTGGAAGAAATAAAAATCCTATTAGCAGGCAATCCAATCCTAGTCGCCCCAAGTGTTGGTGAGCCTATGTTGCTTTATATCTCCGCGACTCACCAGATAGTGAGCGCCGTACTCGTCGTCGAGCGAGGGGAAGAGGGACATAAATTTCCCATCCAAAAGCCAGTGTATTATGTATCGGAGGTCCTTACACCCTGCAAATCCCGATACCCTCACTACCAAAAGATAGCTTACGTGGTCTTTATGGCATCCCGAAAACTCCGACACTATTTTCAAGAGTGTTCGATCATGGTGGCATCCGAAGTACCACTTAACGACATTATAAATAACAGGGATGCCACTAGCCGCATAGCTAAATGGGCCATTGAGCTCTTACCATTTGAAATAACATACAAGCCACGCCGAGCTATTAAATCTCAGGTGCTGGCCGACTTCATCGCAGAGTGGACGGAAGCCGAGCTCCCCAAAGAGTATAGTTCCTACTCTAACTGGATCATGTACTTCGACGGCTCTAAAATGCTAGCCGGACTGGGGGCTGGCGTCATCTTGACATCCCCTACGGGGGACACAGTCTGCTACGTGCTGCAAATCATGTATACGGACTCCAATAACGCAGCCGAATACGAGGCACTTCTACATGGTCTCCGCATGGATGTCTCCATGGGCATACAACGCCTAGAGGTGCGCGGCGATTCGAACCTCGCAATATCTCAGGTAAATGGAGAGTTTGATGCAAAAGATCCAAAAATGGTGGCATACCGAAATGCCGCATTAAAAATATTAGCTCGGTTCGAGGGGCTCGAATTTCATCACGTCACTAGAGACAGTAACCAGGCAGCGGATATACTCGCTCACATGGGCGCCAAGCGCGACCCCGTCCCGCCTAATACCTTCGTGGAAAGGCTCTTCAAGCCATCCGTGGTATGGCAGGACGAGAGTGGAGACGCAAGTACGGACCTGATTACACCCCCATCAGCCGAACATGATACAAGTATCATCGGGGGTTCGGATACCGAAATAACACCCTCTGCTCATGAGATCATGGCCGTTATTGCTCCATGGACCGAGCCCTTCCTAGCCTACCTTAATAGGCAGGAGCTTCCTGATGATCAAAATGAGGCCCGTCGCATAGTTCGGCGTTCTAAAGCCTACAAAGTTCACGAAGGTGAACTGTACAAGAAAAGCACTACCGGAGTTCTCCAAAGGTGTATCTCCGAAGAGGAGGGACGACAACTCTTGGCTGAAATACATGCTGGTATAGGCGGCCATCACGCTGCAGCTCGGGCCCTCGTAAGCAAAGCTTTCCGGACAGGTTTTATCTGGCCAACGGCCCGGGCAGACGCACAATCCCTTGTCCAGCATTGTGTGGGATGTCAGCTTTTCGCCAATCAAAGTCATATGCCTCCCACCGCCTTAAGAACAATCCCCATTACTTGGCCCTTTGCGGTCTGGGGGCTCGATATGGTCGGACCCCTTAAAGGGGGAAGCCATAAAAAGAAATATTTACTGGTTATGGTGGATAAATTCACTAAGTGGATAGAGGCCAAACAAGTAAAAACGGCTGAAGCAGGACCAGTGATTGACTTTATATCTGGCGTGGTACACCGTTATGGTGTCCCACACAGTATCATCACTGACAATGGCTCCAACTTCACAGCTGATGAGGTGAAAAACTGGTGTGCTAAATTGGGCATTAAACTCGACCATGCATCCGTCTACCACCCTCAAACAAACGGTCAGGTTGAACGGGCCAATGGCCTGATAATGAGCAGCATCAAACCCCGACTGGTGCGCTCCCTACAGGAGTCAGATAAACACTGGGTTGAGGAACTCGATTCCGTGCTCTGGGGGCTGCGGACTACACCTAACCGGACAACCGGATACACACCTTTCTTCATGGTGTACGGCGTGGAAGCTGTTCTGCCCTGCGACATTATTCATGACTCACCTCGAGTGCGCATGTACGAAGAGCGAGAAGCCGGGCTCGATCAGCAGGACGACCTAGACGGTCTTGAAGAGGAGCGTGATATTGCACAAGCCCGTTCCACACTTTATCAACAACAGGCCAGGCGATACCAAAGCAGAGAAGTGCGGGCCAAGACTTATAACGTTGGTGAACTCGTCTTGCGTCTCCCGGAGAAGAAGAAGGATAAGCTCAAACCAAGATGGGAGGGCCCCTTCATCATCGATGAAGTTCTCACAGGAGGAGCCTATTGCCTTCGTAACGCATCGGATAATCGCCTTGAGCCAAATCCATGGAACGCTGCTCGGCTCCGACGATTCTATGGATAGTTCGGTCGCATCCTTTTTTCTTTTTTTAGGTCCCTTTTTTCTCCTCTTCTTTTTTATTTTTTACTTCTTTTATCCCAGGGTATGTTCGGATCTACCGAACTGTTAGGGGTACACATCTTTAAATGTATACACCCCACTATAACTGGGGGCTTCTTTGACGAAGCTTATTACTGAAAGCTTGTTGCTTACATTGTTTACGTCGTTTGTTCTATACATCTTTTGCCATTATATGCACCACTATGACTTAAGTTTTTGCCAAGCCGGGTTGCCTCGCTCCTGTGTTTATACCCTACGTTCCCGATTGTTCGGCTAGGGTGTAAAGGGAGCACCTCTACGATTGTTACAACCGGGTACTCCGGATCTGTACCTCAGACGGGTGAAGCCGAAAGCTAGCATTCTTAAGGGAATAATTGGTCTGCAAGCAACAATAGATTATTTACTTTTGTGTAATTCTTCTAAAAAATACGGGATAGGCTGCCCGTAACTCGGATCAAAGCCTAGGCATGCATACTTAAGCGTGCCGACCCAAGGAAAGGAACCCTTAACGGAACTATTTTCCCTGGAAGATGTTTCTTACGTTAAAAAGTAATATAACATAACTCCCCGAACAAATTTTGTCTGTTCAAGCAACATGACCGGGTTGCCTGGTTTCCGGACATAGTGAATGTTTATTACATTCTAACATGGTATCCGGAAACACTCCAGCTTCTTGGTTTGGAGGTTGAAGCCGAAGGCCTGCGATGACAATTTTTTTACAAGTTCGGTTGGAGATAAGTTCGATGATAAAGTACATTGATACATTGAATCGAATGCCTACTCTTTATCTATGTCATCTATAAGACTGCTTAAGCTACAGTCTTCTTGCGAATGTTTCGCAACTATCATCACTTGGTCATATACCAAGTTCACGGGAATCTCTTTTCCGTCCGGTCCCTGCGGTCCAACTCGGGCCATACGATTCGGATCAAGCCCGGTGTAGCACGTCTTCACCATTGCCCATGCCTCTCGTGCACCTTCCCGGCATGCTGATGTCTTCCATAGCTCAAAACGGCGTCGGGCACCTTTGAACAGGTTTGCCAACCCCTCCATACTTTCTGGAGGGGCATCGGATGGCCACAAGGCCTTGGCCATACTTCTCATGGCTTTCTGGGCTCGCTCATGCACTACGCACAGCTCTCTTAAAGCGTCGCCTCGGAATCCGGATACTTCTTCTTCATGACGCCCGGTTAATAGACCTGCACGAGCAACATTATAACACACCGAATTACGGGATACTATGAGCAACTTGGATGGTTCAAAGGTCATACTGAATATGCCGCCTTTTAACTTTTTATTCTCTTTTTGAGCGTCCGATAATTGAGCCTTTAAGCTCTTTATCTCTTCGGCTTGCTTATCATTTTCCTCCTCTAGTTTGTTCTTTTGATCAACGGTTATCGTGACCTTCTTCAGTTCTTCTAGCTCTGTGTTGGCGGCGTTTAGCTTTGTCCGGCTCATTTCAAGCTCCTGGGACAGTGCGTTGTTCTTCTCTTTGAGGACCTGCGGTCATAACGATCCTTAAATCGGTTGCCCTAAACCGCTTCAAGTCTCAGGGGCTACTGGCATATATCTATTAAATTTACACAAACCATTACCTGCATATCTTTTGAAAACAGGTGGGCAACTCCAGCAAGTCCGTCTCGGGCGGCCCAGATATATGCATCCACGGTGCTGAGGGCATTAAATTCTTGCTCCGTAAAAGCTGGAGTGCGCATGGTCTCTTTTAGTCGTCGATGATTCATCACGCTCTCTACTTCGGAATTTGTGACGGACATGTCATCCGAATCTTCATGAGGCGGATGAGTTGGCGCTGCATCCGTATTGGCTCTTGTCCTGGGTGATGAGCCCGGCGCCGGATTAGCTGATGATCGGCTAACAGGGATTTTGGACACGGTTCGCCGTGTGCTCCTCCTGGAATAGGATGGGAGGAGAAATATGACAATCTGGTTTTATGCCTAGGCATATATTAAAGGTTATACCTCTTTGATGAAGGAGGGGGGTCGACGGCGCTCCCGGCTTCCTTTCGTTTTAAAGGCTCACCCTGCGCAGATGCTACCTTCCTAGGGGCCGCCTTCGATGGAGTACGGCTCGCCGAGCGCCGATCCTATAAAGCACGATTCAGTGTGATGGGTGAGGTGCAAGTGGGGACTCCTCTTTCTGAGGATGATTTCCGAATACTTACCTTAGAGAAAGGGAGAAGGCCGGGGTAGTCGGCTATAATGGCCACTTCCAAATCGTCATGGCTGGCTTGATAAAAGACTCCGTCATCAAACTCTATAAATATATCCGGATCCTCGCAGAGGCCGGTATCTTCGTGGCGAGCATAGTCCTCTGGTTGTGGAGAGGGGTAGTGCACATTTTCGACGACCTTCCTCCATGTCTGTTTTAAAGACGACCAGAACAATTCGATTAGTATGCCTCGATAATGAGGTAGGACAATGCTAATAATAAAAAACTCACCCATTCAATGGGGTTATTGTCACGGGAAACCGCGGCCAACTATGGGGCCAAGGGGCCCCTTGCTGGTTCGGCAGGGGGGATGTCGCGTTGCACAAAGAGCAGAAGAACATGGGGCAGCACAGCAGAGATCACACGTGCAATTTTACCCAGGTTCGGGCCGCCGCGAGGCGTAAAACCCTACTCCTGCTTTGGTGGATTGATGGTGGAAAAGTGGTGGTGGAGCGTAGTACACTTGCCCGGCAGGCTCGCCCTGGGGAGGCAGTGACTACGCGCGTACGAGCGTGGGGGTGTTCAACTTTCCAACCCTTGCTACGGTTGCCATGGGCCTCCTTTTATAGGTTAAGGGGTCACCACAGTGGAAAAACGATCATTATGCATTGATAAGATAGCAAACAGTGCTATCATACCTAATTCTGCAGGCTGACAGAGTGCATTAAATGCACCGCTCAACGTCACATCATTGCTTGCCCGGCAAGCCTTGTCGGGCTCGTCTTGCCAGCTCCATGCCTGCTTGCTTGGCACGCCACAGGACGGGTGTCATCTGTAGGTATTTCCTGTAGAAAGAAGCCGCCATGTGGCGAATGGCTGCCACTTAGTCACTTTGCGGCTTGACACCGCATTGATCAACGACGTGGGTCGTGGTGAGATGGCTTGGTGAGGTGTCTTTGCCCTCGTGAGTCCCGGCAGGCCCTGCCGGGACGTCTTGAATGCTTTCTTCCGGGGGAGCCCTTGCCCTTGCCAGGTCCGTCTGCACGGCAAGGGAGGCTTTTCTCCTGGTGGTGTCTCGCTTCTCCGTCTTGGTCTTGGCCTTCTTAATCTGCCTGCTGGTTCTTCGAAGATCTTGGTCTCTTGTATCTTGACACGGCCTTGGTGTTGTAATCTTGTTCTCGTGCCTGTGCATAGTCAGGCAACAGACCCAGGGTTTGTTGCACCGACAAAAGTCCCCGGGCCTGCCCCGATCGCGCTGCCGGGCGTCGTCGGGGTAGGTCCTAATAAGTGCACAGGCAGGGGCGCTGAAGAGGCTGATCTCTTGGAGTCTTCTTTGCTTCTTCATTAATCTCGACTCTGGACCAGTTTCCAGTTTTCCCGCGCGTCGTGTAAAGCCAATCGTGATGGGGCCATCTTTGCAATGGCCCGTGAATGACTTTAACGCACGGGGTAGAAACCGCCAATTCACTCTTCCCACCACGCCCTTATCCTTAGCCACGTATGCGGCATGCATCGCGCGGGGTAGGTAACGGAGGCGCGTGGCGCGGGAGAGCATCAAGGCGAGGGCCCAGTCTTCTTGAATTGGCGGAGAGGGGCGGCGATTGCTTGTTGAGGGAGCGGCTCCCTTTCTTGCTCCGCCTATAAAAGGAGGGGCGGAGGGAGAGCCGAGCCACCCATCTCCGGATCCTTCCTTCCCCCGCTTCTGCCTTTCGTTGGTCATGTTGAGAAGAAGAGCCTGGGGCCAAGCCCCGGGCTTTAGCTTGCGCCTAGAGTTGTTGAATGTTGGCGTTCGGGGAGTGAGCCTGGTCCATGCTCGGAGAAGGCGTCGTGGACGGGCTGCTCATAGTGCGGGAGATACCAAGCTCTCCCGTTGTGAGGGAATGCTTGCTCCTTTTGCCACGGTTGTCTGCCCGTTGGGTAGTGCGGTGTCCAGCCTCGGGTCACCGCCGCTCATGGTCTTGGCGATCGGGTCCTTGGCGTCTCTTGGGCGTGCCCGGGAGGCAGGGCTGGGAATCATCGGTAAACCCAGCACTGCCCCATCCGGGAGCCATGGGGATGATGTCGACGAGAGGCGCGCCTTCCTGCCCGCCAAGGCAGGGAGGGGCGTGTCCCGAGCCCCCTGGCCATCTTGGTCGCTCGCCGTCTCTCTGGGGAAGGCGTCGGGCTGGAGTCCTGGCGCTCCCCCGGAGCGATGTTGATGAAGATGAAGCTGGGGAAGACGAAGAAGGCGGGAGGCAGGCCATCCAGTAGGAGCGCGAATGCATCGACGCGTTCGTCTCGTACTGGCGACCTGCTGCCTTATCCCCCCGTCCTCCCTTCCCCTTCCCCGGCATCGTCATCACCATTTTCTTGGTGGCCGGGGAAAGGATTGCTCCCCTGGCGCTTCCGCTTCCTCCAGTGGTCTCCTGGCCGACCCCCGGCGCCCTCTTTGTCGGCGCCTGTGCTGGAGCCTTTGCCTGGTTCTGGAAGTGGTGACCAGGGAGCCGCTGAGGTGCTCCGTACATCTTCCTCCTTCGCAGCCTTGCCACTCCCGATCTTGTCAGGCTGTGCTCGGCAGCCCTTGACGGGGATCGGGGTGGCGTTGTGTCGATACGTTGCCTATCCTCTTCTCTTCCCGCCGCACTACCTGGGATAAGAGGGACAGGGAGAGGAGTTTACAGAGCATTTATCTTTTTTTCAATCTTAAACTTGCCGGCATTTGCCGAATTTTAGTTCAAATAATGTAATCTCTTGAGTCCATGTCTGTGTTCTGTAAGGTTTGTACTTGTATGACCAGCATATTAATGAAAAAGATGAACCTTGCCGGGAACTCGTGCATGTATATGTCCACGCAGAGGTGAAATGCCTCTTTATTTTAAATAAATGAGTTTTCCCCGGCAGGCTATCCTGCCGGTACCCTTCCTTTGTTGCCGGGGAACTGAGCCTACCGGCAAGAAATAGAGGGACCAGCCCCCCGCCAACTTCTTTTCATCAAAGGCCACTACGACCATCCAGGCCGAAGCAACGTTCGAGCCAGGGACGGGAGCACCTAAGTTTCGAAGAGTGGCGGGGTTTTCTTATGCACAAGTTTTAGCTTATAGAACACTTATGGACAAGAGGTAGAACTTATCTGTTTGGTTCACCGGGGATCGCAGCGTTGGTTCATCTCCCCATCTTCTTGCAGAAACCGAGTTATTGGCAAGAACCTGCAGCTTTATGCAGATGAGAATGATGCAGGATGCGATCCTATCTATATGCATATGCAAATGGATGCGATCCTATCTATATGCATATGCAAATGCTCATGAAATGCTTATGCATGCATGCAACTTGGTCGGGGGCCCCCCAGCGGTTCGTTTATTTCTCTGGTGCTCAGGGTCATCACCTGGCTTTGTACAAGGGGTTACATGCAACTGAGGCAAGGCCTGTACAAAAGGGTGGCTGCCAGGCCTGCCCGGCAGCTGCGCCTTACGGGTAGAACTTGCGGAGATGCTCAATATTCCATGAGTTTTGCAATTGAATGCCATCTCCGGTCTCCAGACGGACTGCACCAGGTCTGGTGACTCGTACTACCCGGTAAGGGCCTTCCCACTTTGGCGTCAACTTGTTTGTACCCTTGGCGGACTGAACGCGCCTAAGGACAAGGTCGCCTTCCTCAAAACACCGGGCATGAACCCTGCGGCTATGATAGCGACGCAGGGCTTGCTGATAGCGTGCAGCACGCATAGCAGCCCGGAGACGGTTCTCCTCGAGTAGCACAGTGTCGTCACGCCGGTGCTGATCTTGCGCTACTTCGTCATAGGCAAGCACTCGAGGCGACCCGTAAATGAGTTCCGTGGGGATAACTGCTTCCGCCCCATAGACTAGGGAAAAAGGAGTCTGCCTGGTAGCTCGATTTGGTGTCGTTCTGAGGGACCATAGAACTACCGGCAGCTCATCGATCCACCGCCTGCCGTGCTTCTGCAGCATATCAAAGGTTCTTGTTTTGAGTCCCCGCAGCACTTCAGCGTTCGCCCTCTCAGCTTGCCCGTTGCTTCTGGGATGTGTAACAGAAGCAAACGAGATCTTGCGTCTGAGGGCATGAACATATTGCATGAAGGTGCGGCTCATGAATTGGGTGCCGTTGTCGGTAATGATCCTTGTCGGGATTCCAAAACGACACACCAAATCTTTCAAGAACTTGATAGCTGATTGAGCAGTCACCTTTCTCATGGCAGCAACTTCCGGCCACTTTGTAAACTTGTCGATAGCAACGAACAAGAATTCAAAGCCCCCGATCGCTCGGGGGAAAGGGCCGAGGATATCGAGCCCCCAGACCGAAAATGGCCATGATAAAGGGATTGTCTGAAGAGCTTGGGCAGGCAGGTGGATTTTCTTGGAATGGAACTGACAGGCTTCACATTTGGTGACTAGCTCAACCGCATCTTGGAGGGCTATGGGCCAATAGAATCCTTGCCGGAATGCTTTCCCAACCAGTGCCCTTGATCCAATGTAGGAGCCGTGTATGGCAGCCAGCAGTTCCTTCCCTTCTTCCCGGCAGATGCACTTCAATTTCACACCGTTGGGCCTCCTTCTGTACAGAGTGTCATCGACAAACTGGTACATACTGGCCCTCCGGGCTACTCTTTCAGCCTCATCTTGGTCATTGGGGAGTTCTCCGGTTTGGAGAAAGTGGACTATGTGCCTTGCCCAAGTTGGAGCCTGGGGCTCGGCAACAAGGACTAGCGGCACCTCCTCAACTGCGGGGGCACATTCCTCATTCATAGGGACCATGGGTCCGGCTGGAGGGTGCGGTTCGGCAGGTTGTGAGGAGTTGTTTCCGGCAGGGTCCCTGCCAGGAGCGGATGGCTCTACCAGGAGAGGCTTACCAGAGTCCAGCTTTCTCCTTTTCCAGGCCATTGTTGATGGGGATACAGAGGGCTGAGTAAGATGGAGAACAAAAGTTCCTGGTTCCACAGGAAGCTTTTGGGCAGCACACTTTGATAGGTGATCAGCTATGCTGTTTTCCGCATGAGGTATGTGCTCTGTTTGCAACCCATCAAAGAGCTCCTCCAATCTTCTCACTTCCTCAACGTATGCCTCCATCAATGGACTTTGGTAATCCTTGTTGACTTGTCTCACCACAAGCTGTGAGTCTCCTTGAATGATTAGCTTCTTGATTCCCAATTCTGCGGCAATCCTGAGCCCGGCAAGGAGCCCTTCATACTCTGCTGTATTGTTGGTTGCCTCTTCCCGGGCAAAATGCATCTGGACGACGTACTTCAAGTGTTCCCCGGAGGGAGCGACGAGAAGCACGCCAGCCCCTGCACCTTGTAGGGAAAAAGCACCATCAAAATACATGATCCATTCTTGGGGCGCCTCCTTGCCGGGGATAACTGTTCCTGGCACTTCCGCGTCAGGGGTTGGTGTCCATTCTGCAATAAACTATGCCAATGCCCTGCTCTGGATTGTTGATGTGCTCTCAAACTTCAAACCAAAACTGGATAGCTCCAAAGCCCACTCCACTATTCTGCCAGTAGCCTCAGGGTTCCCGAGTATCCTTTGCAACGGGAAGCGAGTGACAACCGTGATCTCATGGGCTTGGAAGTAGTGGCGCAGTTTCCTTGAGGCCATGATGAGGCCAAAGATCAACTTTTGCACGCCAGAGTACCTAGATCTAGCCCCCTGTAGCAGGGAACTGACGAAGTACACTGGGCGTTGCACCACTTTCTTCCTTGCCGTGTCCTTGGGGTTGTCTTCGCTGCCGTGCTTATCTCTATCCTGATCCCTATCTGACTCTGCCGGTCTTTGCTCACTCTCTGTTTCATCCACTTCCCGCTGCACCACCAAGGCTGCACTAACCACTTGATTGGTTGCCACCAAGTATAACAGCAACGACTCTTGCGGTTTGGGAGCAACCAAGGTGGGCACAGAAGATAGGTAGGCCTTTAACTCTTGCAAAGCCGCATCTGCTTCTGGAGTCCACTTCATGGGCCCTGCCTTCTTCAAGATTTTGAAGAACGGCAAGGCGCGCTCGGCAGACTTGGAAATGAATCTGCCTAGCGCGGCAACGCACCCTGTCAGACGCCTTACATCTTTGACCATCTTTGGTGCTTGGATCTGTTCAATGGCTTGGATCTTATCGGGGTTGGCTTCGATCCCCCGATGGGATACAAAGTACCCGAGCAGCTTGCCGGAGGGAACACCAAATACACACTTCTCCGGGTTGAGCTTCAAGTTGATCTTGCGCAAATTGGCAAATGTCTCCTCCAAATCCTGGATAAGGGTTGATCTGTCCTTGGTTTTGACCACAATATCATCCATATAAGCCTCAATGTTTCTGTGCAGCTGTGGGCCAAAACCAATCTGGACTGCCCTTGCAAAAGTAGACCCGACACTCTTTAATCCGAAAGGCATGCGGACAAAACAGTACGTACCACACGGGGTGATGAACGAGGTCTTCTCTTCGTCTTCCTTAGACATGAAGATTTGATGATACCCAGAGTATGCATCCAAAAAGGAGAGCAAATCGTAGCCTGAAGTGGAGTCCATGATCTGGTCGATGCGCGGCAAGGGAAATGGGTCTTTCGGGCAAGCCTTGTTGAGATATGTGAAGTCTATGCAAAGTCTCCATTTCCCATTGGCCTTCCAGACAACCACTGGATTTGCTAACCATGTTGGATGCAGCACTCCTCTGACCAAACCAGCTGCCTCAAGTTTCTTAATCTCCTCTGTAATGAACTGCTGCCTCTCCAAGGCCTGCTTCCGGACTTTCTTCTTGACAGGTCGGGCATGTGGGCAGACAGCAAGGTGGTGCTCGATTACCTCCCTGGGAACACCAGGGATATCAGATGGTTGCCAGGCAAACACATCGATATTCGCCCGCAGGAAGGCAATGAGCGCGCTTTCCTATTTGTCATCGAGGGTGGCGCTGACGATGAAAGTACCATCAACGCCAGCCAGCCCTGCCGGGACCTTCTTCACTTGTGGAGCAACAACCTTGGATCTCTTGCTGTTGGAACTCTCTGGCAAGTCATCAACAGGCGGAGCGCACTCCAAAGAGGTGCACTTCCCGAATTCCTTGCCGGAGCCCTTACTATCCTTCTTCTTCCCTCTGTTCTCCTTGGCGGGAACTGCCGCTGCTGCTGCCTTTGCCGCGACTGCGTCCCGGTACATCTTGTCCACACAAATGATTGCGTCTTTCTCATCTGATGGGACGGAAATGACTCCAACTGGCCCTGGCATCTTCAAGACGTTGTAGGCATAGTGGGATGCCGCCATGAACTTAGCCAGGGCTGGGCGTCCAAGGATTCCATTGTATGGCAAGGGGAGGTCAACCACATCAAACACAATCTTTTCAGTCCGATAGTTCAGCTCTCCCCCAAACGTCACAGGTAACGTGATCTTTCCCTTAGGATGACTCCTGCTGGGATTAACTCCTTGAAATGTGCCGGTGACTTTTAACTCATCCTCTGCTATCTAAAGCTTGCTGATAACCTTTGGGGAAATCAGATTCAACCCGGCCCCGCCGTCCACCAACATCTTCATGACCTTGAGGTTGCGGATTGTTGGAGAGACCAACAACGGCAAACATCCTACAGCGGTGGTGCGGTCAGGATGATCCTCTTCGTAAACAATGATGGACGTGCGTGACCATTTGAGTGGTTTCCGGGCCCCTGGCGCTGGTTCCACGGCATTAACCTCACGCGCCCACTGCTTGAGTTGGCGGTGAGAGGCGTGTAGGGACGCACCCCCGTCAATGCACAGGGTGTCAGTGGCCTTCTGGAACTCCTGCTCACTGGTTTCGTCTTCATCCCCTTCCCTGGCGGGTTTCCCTTTGTTCCGAAGAGGTCTGCCGGGGCGATTTACTTCACCGCCACGACCCTTACCGCCAGCAACATTCTGTCCCTTTTCCTTGTCACGCTTCTCATATTATGCTTTCTGTCTCTTGACAAGCTGTTCAACCTGATAACACTCTTGAAGGTCGTGGCCCTTGGTCCGATGGATCTTGTAGTACGGCCCATCACCTTTCCCGGCCTTTTCGGCGGCCGCGGCCTCCCGGCAGTCAAAGCACACGACAGCTTCCTTGCCGGGGGTTTCGGCCTTAACCTTCTTGCTGGTACTAGGGATACCCGACCCTTTAACAGATATTACCGTCTTATCCTTGCGCTTCTTGCTCTTCTTCTGACTGGTGGACTCGTCATCATCCTATGAATCAACATTAATGCAATCCTCCTCTCCGGGCAGTTTTCTTCCCTCCTCCATCCGAGCACACTTATCCACCAAGGTGTAAAGTTCCTTCACAGTCTTGGGCAACCGTACATTCATCTTGGAACGAATCTTCCGGTTGCATACATTGGACTGGAAGGCAGCTATCACAGCTGCTGGATGGATATTTGGGATGTTTCTGTGGACTCTGCTAAATCTCTGCAAATACTTTCGGAGAGTCTCTCCCTCTTCCGGAGAGTCTCTCCCTCTCACTGGGCTGACCTGGTTCTTGATGGCCGCCAGTGAAGGCGCCAATGAACTCATGGCACAAACCAGCCCATGACGAAATGGAGTTCTCTGGCAGGTGCGTCAGCCAAGACCTCACATTGGACTTGAGAGCCAAAGGGAAGTAGTTGGCGAATACCTTCTCATCTCTTCCCCCGGCAGCTTGAACAGCGATGGTGTAGATGCTCAGAAACTCTGCCGGGTTCAGCCTCCCATCGTACTTCTCGGGTATCTCTGGCTTGAACGTGCGGACAGATGGCCAACGGACTAGCCGCAGCTCATGAGTAAAGGCAGGGCACCCAACCTCGAAAGGTAGGTACCCGCCAGTATCGAGTGCAGGCTCGTCGATGTCGGGACCGTCACACCCATTGGCCCGGCGGTGGGCATCACGGCGTTGCTCAACGACAACGCGCGCGCCTCCCCTCTACCTGTCCTTCGGGGCACGCTGCCGGCCTGGACGCGCTCTAGGGTCAGAAGAGGCCGTCGAGACGCCATCAGGCTCTTGATTCCGCTGCGCCCGCGCTAGCTGCCGTGGCGGGGATTGTACTGTGGGGGTGGCCCCTTCCGTACGACCAGTTGCACGGGCCGTTGTCGTCGCTTGGGGAGGCCGTGGCAGGCCAGCTCGCTGCGAGCCCCCAGCCTCGGCGAAGCCGAGCAGGCTCTGGATGGTGGCACGCCATTCATCCATCTGCTCGGCCGCTGGCGGAAACCTCAGCAGTAGTTGAGCCCACGCCATGGCCTCCGTAGCAGTACTTGGTATGGGCGATGATGACGCAGATCGCGCCGTCGCTCGGCTCCTGACGGGGCCAGCAGCGACCGTATCACGTCCCCGCTATTGCAGGGCGGCCACCTGGATGGCATGGTGGCGCGGTGATGGCGCTTGAGGGTCAGCAGCTCCACTAGGCGCAGCAGCCTGGTCGACTCGTCCCGGGGGAGGTGCACGCGCTGCGGCCGCCCCTGTGGTGGGGACGGCCGGAGGGCGGCGATTCGCCCCGGACCGAGCGCCATCGCTGTGGCTGTGCCCGTCGGCGAGGGGAAGGAGTGTGGATGGAGTAGCCCCTTCACCCGTACCTCGCGGAGCGTGGCCATTGGGGTGTTGCTGATGTTGCTCTCCTCCGGCGTCTCCTGCTCCTGCTTCGACCGCAGGGGAAGTGGTGACGGTGCCGCCTGCCCCGACCACAGCCCCAACGGCGTCCACACTCTCGTGTGCCTCCGCGTCCCCCGCAGCATTGGTGGCTGCGGGCGGCGGCGCCTTCGAGGTGGATGGGTGAGCAGCAGCACTGGGCTTCTTCTTCGGCACCATTGCCGACGGCGCCGTCAAAGACGAAGATGGTGATGAAGATGATGCGCTGCACACACTTTCTGGTTCGCGCAAGTGATCCCCCTACCTGGCGCGCCAAAGATGTCGCGGGAAACCACGGCCACCTATGGGGCCAAGGGGCCCCTTGCTGGTTCGGCAGGGGGGATGTCGCGTTGCACAAAGAGCAGAAGAACGCGGGGCAGCACGGCAGAGATCACACAGGCAATTTTACCTAGGTTTGGGCCGCCGCGAGGCGTAAAACCCTACTCCTGCTTTGGTGGATTGATGGTGGAAAAGTGGTGGTGGAGCGTACACTTGCCCATCAGGCTCGCCCTGGGGAGGCAGTGACTACGCGCGTACGAGCGTGGGGGTGTTCAACTTTCCAACCCTTGCTACGGTTGCCATGGGCCTCCTTTTATAGGTTAAGGGGTCAGCACCGTGGCAAAACAGTCATTATGCACTGATAAGATAGCAAACAGTGCTATCATACCTAATTCTGCAGGCTGACAGAGTGCATTAAATGCACCGCTCAACGTCACATCGTTGCTTGCCCAGCAAGCCTTATCGGGCTCGTCTTGCCAGCTCCATGCCTGCTTGCTTGGCACGCCGCAGGACAGGTGTCATCTATAGGTATTTCCTGTAGAAAGAGGCCGCCATGTGGCGAATGGCTGCCACTTAGTCACTTTGCGGCTTGACACCGCATTGATCAACGACGTGGGTCATGGTGAGATGGCTTGGTGAGGTGTCTTTGCCCTCGTGAGTCCCGGCAGGCCCTGCCGGGATGTCTTGAATGCTTTCTTCCGGGGGAGCCCTTGTCCTTGCCAGGTCCGTCTGCCCGGCAAGGGAGGCTTTTCTCCTGGTGGTGTCTCGCTTCTCCGTCTTGGTCTTGGCCTTCTTAATCTGCCTGCTGGTTCTTCGAAGATCTTGGTCTCTTGTATCTTGACATGGCCTTGGTGTTGTAATCTTGTTCTCGTGCCTGTGCACAGTCAGGGCAACAGACCCAGGGTTTGTTGCACCGACAGTTATACATGGAGAAACCTTCCCAACAATTTAAACGGAGGAATTCTTCTTTCTCCCCCTTATAAAGATCTGCCAGAATGGCGGCCAGAGCGGCGGGGGTATCCGGGCCCTCGCGCCTATAGCGAGATGCGTCGTCCTCCCCGTTGTAACACCATAAAGGGGTCACTCTGGACTGAAGGGGCTAGATGCCTCGCTTTATCCCGATAGCCATGACTTCGATTATCGAGAGTCCGGAATGGGCAAGTAACCTAACCTTGCTGACCAACCTCTTTACTTTTGCACTGTCTTCTTCTTTGGGGCTCCGAGGGCGCCAGTTGAGGCGTTTCTTTAAAGGAGCACTGGAAAATTCGGGGAGTCCATGTCGAACTGGGTCCGGAAGGGGAACATCCTCGATATAAAACCATTCCGAAGCCCATTCTTCGGATGCCTTCTTGGGAGTTCCGACGAGGTAACCTGATCCGGCTATGCGCCATACTTCGGCGCCGCCCACTTCAAATATATAACCCCCTTTATGACGGGGGACAAGGCAAAAGAACTTTCTCCATAGTTCGAAATGAGCCTCGCAGCCTAAGAATAGTTCGCAGAGAGCGACAAAACCAGAAATGTGCAGAATAGAACCTGGTGTGAGGTTGTGCAGCTGGATCCCATAGAATTCGAGTAGGCCTCTGAGGAAGGGGTGGATTGGGAATCCTAAGCCCCTCAGAAGAAACGAGACGAAGCACACCCTCTCCTCCTTGTTGGGATTGGGGAAGTTCTCTGCTAGCACGTCATGGCCAATCGAGGCCAATCCCGCCCGCACGGAGACTAGATCTGCAGGAGGGAGATATCCCTGTGTCTGAAGTTGATTCAGCTGAGGGTGAGACACTGAGCAGCTTCGCCAATCACCCGTTTGAGGGCGCGAGGAAGAGCCAGGAGTGCTCGCCATGTTTTGATTTTTCGTGGTTTGCTTTGATGCTCTTTGCGCGATATGGGATGACATTAGGAGATCTAACCTCCTTATATAGATACCACCCTTGCATGATAAGGGGCTTATTTGTAAAAAATTATGGACTGTTCACATTCGCCCGGCGCATGGAAATCGAGGCGACGACAGGGAGAAATCATAAAGGCAGAACATGGAGGTCAAAGCCGGACTGTCGTCAATCCGGAGTATGATGAAGAACCCGCCTTGCAAAGCCGAAGACATAAGCCGGATATTATATCGTCATTGAAGGCAAGTTCGGGGGCTACTGAGGGAGTCCTGGATTAGGGGGTCCTCGGGTGTCCGGTCTATTCGATATGGGCCGGACTGATGGGCCGTGAAGATAAAGCAGAAGACTATCCCCCGTGTCTGGGTGGGACTCCTATATGCGTGGATGGCAAGTTTGGTGTCCGGATGTACTCTTTCCTTCCTCTGTAAACCGACTTTGTATGACCCTGGGCCCCTTCGGTGTGTATATAAACCAGAGGGTTTAGTCCGTAGAGGCCATCAGAATAATCATAGGCTAGACAGCTAGGGTTTAGCCATTACGATCTCGAGGTAGATCAACTCTTGTAACCCCTATACTCATCGAATACAATCAAGCAGGACGTAGGGTTTTACCTCCATTAAGAGGGCCCAAACCTGGGTAAACATCGTGTCCCCATTGTCCATTGTTACCATCGATCCTTAGACGCACAGCTTGGGCCCCCCTACCCGAGATCTGCCGGTTTTGACACTGACAATTGCTATTGTTTCTTTCTTCTTCCTTGCTTATGCTAGTTTTTGCTTGTCTTGATAAATCTTTTCCCTATAAAATGCCTATGCCTAGGAAGTATGTTAGACTTAAACTTGTTTTTCACATGCTATATGATGCTGTCTTTGTGCTTCAATTTTTGTCTTTCATATGAGCATCAGTAAAATTATCAACACCTAGCTAAAAGGCATAAAACAATAGCGCTTGTTGGGAGGCAACCCAATTTTATTTTTTGTTTTTGCTTCTGTTTTTCAATAAATACACAATATTACCTCTGTAGTAATTGTGTTTTAATTAGTGTTGAGCCAAGCAAGACCTTTGGGATGCTTTGGTATATCGTTGATTTGATTTTGCTGAAAAACAGAAACTTTTGCTTCCAGTAACAGAATTGTTAAAATTCACTGGAGGGTGGGAAAATTCTGAATGTTTTACACAAGATTTATATATGAATTGCCTCTGTTTTCCTAAGTTTTCAGAATTTTTGGAGTTACAGATGTATGACTAATATTCGGGTCTTTACAGACTGTTCTGTTTTTGACAGATTCTGTTTTCGATGTGTTGTTTGCTTATTTTGATGAATCTATGGGTAGTATCGGGGGGTATGAACCATGAAGAAGTTGGAATACAGTAGATATAACACCAATATAAAATTGGAATGATTTCACAACAGTACCTAAAGGTGGGGATTTGTTTTATCATACTAACGGATCTCACGAGTTTTTTGTTGAGTTTTTTGTTGTGTAGTTTTCAAGTTTTGGGCAAAGATTTGATGATGAACTATGGAATAAGGAGTGGAAAGAGCCTAAGCTCGGGATGACCAAGGCACCCCAAGGTAATATTCAAGGACAACCAAGCATCTAAGCTTGGGGATGCCCCGGATGGCATCCCCTCTTTTGTCTTCAATTCATCGGTAAATTTACTTGAGGCTATATTTTTATTCACCACATGATATGTGTTTTGCTTGGAGCGTCTTGTATTATTTGAGTCTTTGCTTTTTAGTTTGCCACAATCATCCTTGTTGTACACACCTTTTGAGAGGGACACACAATAATCATGAATTTATTAGAATACTCTATATGCTTCACTTATATCTTTTGAGCTAGGTAGTTGCTCTAGTGCTTCACTTATATCTTTTTAGAGCACGGTGGTGGTTTTATTTTGTAGAAATTGATGAGCTCTCATGCTTCACTTATATTATTTTGAGAATATTAAAAATAGTATGGCAATTTGCTTAGGTTATGAACTTGGTCCTAATATGATGGATATCCAAGAGGGATATAATAAAAACTTCCATAAAGAGCATTGAATATATGAGAAGTTTGATTCCTTACATTTGTTTTGAGATATAAAGATGGTGATATTAGAGTCATGCTATTTGGTAATTGTGGATTAGTAGAAATACTTGTGTTAAGGTTTGTGATTCCTGAAGCATGCACGTATGGTCTATCGTTATGCGATGAAGTTAGAGCATGATTTATTTTTTATTGTCTTCCTTACGAGTGGTGGTCGGGGACGAGCGATGGTCTTTTCCTACCAATCTATCCCCCTAGGAGCATGCGTATTAGTACTTTGCTTCGATGGCTAATAATTTTTTGCAATAAGTATGTGAGTTCTTTATGACTAATGTTGAGTGCATGGATTATACGCACTCTCACCCTTCCACCATTGCTAGCCTCTCTAGTACCGCGCAACTTTCGCCTATGCATTAAACCCACCATATATCCTTCCTCAAAACAGCCACCATACCTACCTATTATGGCATTTCCATAGCCATTCCAAGATATAATGCCATGCAACTTCCACTGTTCCATTTATTATGACACACCATCATTGTCATATTGCTTTGCATGATCATGTAGTTGGCATAGTATTTGTGGCTTTGCCACCGTTCATATTTTTTGTACATGTCATGCTAGATCATTGCACATCCCGGTACACCACCGGAGGCATTCATATAGAGTCATATATTTGTTCTAGTATCAAGTTGTAATTCTTGAGTTATAAGTAAATAAAAGTGTGATGATCATCA
The DNA here is from genome assembly GCA_011799875.1 of Thinopyrum elongatum. Classification (NCBI taxonomy): domain Eukaryota; kingdom Viridiplantae; phylum Streptophyta; class Magnoliopsida; order Poales; family Poaceae; genus Thinopyrum; species Thinopyrum elongatum. The sequence goes on along the minus strand of CM022302.1, from coordinate 335,830,709 downwards.
TTATTAGAGCGTTGTCCCATGTGAGGAAAGAACGATGGAGACTATGATTCCCCACAAGTCAGGATGAGACTCTAGACTTAAATAAAAAAGGAAGAGGACAAAGAGCCCAAAAAGAAAAAAAAAGAGAAAAGAAAAAAAAGAAAAAAGAAAAAAATGAGAGAAAAAGAGAGAAGGGACAATGTTACTATCCTTTTACCACACTTGTGCTTCAAAGTGGCACCATGTTCTTCATGATAGAGAGTCTCCTATTTTATCACTTTCATATACTAGTGGGAATTTTTCATTATAGAACTTGGCTTGTATATTCCAATGATGGGCTTCCTCAGATTGCCCTAGGTCTTCCTGATCAAGCAAGTTGGATGCACACCCACTTAGTTTTCTTTTGAGTTTTCATACACTTATAGCTCTAGCGCATTCGTTGCATGGCAATCCCTACTCACTTGCATCAATATCAATTGATGGGCATCTCCATAGCCCATTAATTTTCCTAGTTGATGTGAGCCTTTCTCTTTTTTGTCTTCTCCTCACAACCTCCACCATACTCCATTCCACCTATAGTGCTATATCCATGGCCCACGCTCATGTATTGCGTGAAAGTTGAAAAAGCTTGGGAACATTAAAAGTATGAAACAATTGATTGGCTTGTCATCGGGGTTGTGCATGATAAATACTTTGTGTAATGAAGATAGAGCATGACAAGATTATATGATTTTGTAGGGATAAGTTTCTTTAGCCATGATATTTTGAGAAGACATGATTGCTTTATTAAAATTTTGTTTTGAATCTTATGGATCTGAACATTCATGCCACAATAAGAAAAATTACATTGATAAATATGTTAGGTAGCATTCCACATCAAAAATTCTGTTTTTATCATTTACCTACTCGAGGATGAGCATGAATTAAGCTTGGGGATGCTTGATACGTCTCCAACGTTTCTATAATTTTTGATTGTTCCATGCTATTATATTATCCATCCTGGATGTTTTATATGCATTAATATGCTATTTTATATCATTTTTTGGGACTAACCTATTAACCTAGTGCCCAGTGCCAGTTGCTGTTTTTTCCCTTGTTTTTGTATTTTACAGAAAAATCAATACCAAACGGAGTCCAAATGGAACGAAACTTTTTGAGGATTTTTCTTGGACCAGAAGACAACAGCGGAGCTTCGGGAAGAGGCCAGAAGACCCACGAGGGGGCCACAATCCCTAGGGGCCCCCCTAGGCTTGTGGTCCCCTCGCAGCTCTCCTAACCCTAATCTTGGCTCTATAAATACCCAAATATTCCCCTTACATCAGAGGGCACACCAAAAATACTTTTTCACCGCCGCAAGCTTTTGTTCTCGTGAGATCCCATCTTGGGGCCTTTTTCGCCACTCTGTCGGAGGGGGATTCGATCACGGAGGGCCTCTACATCAACCTTGCTGCCCTTCTGATGATGTGTGAGTAGTTTACCACAGACCTACGGGTCCATAGCTAGTAGCTAGATGGCTTCTTCTCTCTTTTTGATCTTCAATACAATGTTCCCCTCGATGTTCTCGGAGATTTGTTCGATGTAATCTTCTTTTGCGGTGCGTTTGTTGAGATCCGATGAATTGTGGATTTATGATCAGATTATTTATGAATATTATTTGAGTCTTCTCTGAACTCTTTTATGCATGAGTAAGATAGCTTTTTATTTCTCTTCGATCTATCGATTTGGTTTGGCCAACTAGATTGGTTTTTCTTGCAATGGGAGAGGTGCTTTGTGATGGGTTCAATCTTGCGGTGTCCTCACCCAGTGACAGTAGGGGTAGCGAGGCACGTATTTGTATTGTTGCCATTAACGATAAAAAGATGGGTTGTTTACCATATTGATTGGATCTATCCCTCTACATCATGTCATCTTGCTTAAGGCGTTACTCCGTTCTTGTTAACTTAATTCACTAGATGCATGCTGGATAGCGGTCGATGTGTGGAGTAATAGTAGTAGATGCAAGCATGAGCCAGTATACTTGTTATGGACGTGATGCCTATATTCATGATCATTGCCTTATATATCGTCATAACTTTGTGCTTATTTATCAATTGCTCAACAGTAATTTGTTCACCCACCATATGTGTTCTTTCAAGAGAGAAGCCTCTAGTGAAAACTATGGCCCCGGGGTCTATTTCTTATCATATATTTTCAAATCTATAAAATCAAAAACCCAAAAATACCTTGCTACAATTTATTTATATTTACTTTATTTTGCCTTTTACTTATCTTTTACATCTATCTCTATTAGATCTCACTCTTGTTCGTGACCGTGAAGGGATTGACAAACCCTTTTTCGCGTTGTGTGCAAGTGTTTGTTAGTTTGTGCAGGTGCATCTATTGGGGACTTGCTTGTACCTCCTACTGGATTGATACCTTGGTTCTTAACTGAGGGAAATACTTATCTCTACTTTGCTGCATCACCCTTTCCTCTTCAAGGAAAAAATCAACGCAAGCTCAAGAAGTAGCATAGTATCACCAAGATGTCCAAGCCCGATGAGCTCCAAGATGACGCCCCCAAGTTTGACTTCATCTCCATCCCTCTTTGTGGCATTGATGATGCCGAGTCTACCACGACTCTTTTTGAAGACGGCGCGGCGACAACTACGACTACAGAGTCTCTTAAGGAACATGCTTTGGAGGCGAGCGACATGGTGACGAGCATGGATGATGCTTTCATCTTTGGAGATGAGAGTGAGATGATCGAGCATGGGATTTTCCCTTCGGTCATGGAGGCGAGTGATGATGTGCCATCTTCAACATTCATCCATGGCGACAATGAAGAGATGGTTGAGCACGGGATTTTCCCTTCGACCACAACGGCGTATAATGATGACTTGAGTGACATGAGCACCCATAGTGAGAGTGAGAGCGAGTTCACCACTGGCCCCATATATGATGAGCTGCCCCAATTCCCATGTGAGGAGAGCCACAACCCCCACCACTTGAGTGAGATGAGTGACTCCACCATATGTGACTTTGAGTGCACCTATTTTGAGGGAGTGAGTGAGCCACTACATAGAGAGAGTGTGATAGTTGATAGGTCATGTGAGGACATTTTTAACTCTAACGACTGAACCTCTACCTCTATTGTGTCTTCTCATTTGGTGCTAGGTCCCATTTATGACGACGTGCTGACTCTCGACGACTTCATCCTTCCTATGGACAAGACGATGGCCATGGTGGAATATGATGCACCCCCCACATGGTTCCATCAAGATGATGATATTGACCACAATTTGGTCTTTGCCACCTCACCTACACCACATGAGTGGAATGAGAAAGGTAACATAGGTGAAGGTGATGCTCTAGCCCCACTAGTGGACATTGATTGCTTGCATGATGTTGATCTCCCTATCGACATGCTTCTTGCTAGTTCGACTTCCTCGTGTGATGATTTGTTACCCATTTATGATGAGTTTGATGATTCTCAAGTGGAGTCTATTAGTTATGATGCAATGTTGCATAGGATTTATTGTGATAATTCTCTCGGTCACATCATGTTTGACAAACCGCTTGACTTGTCATATGCTATGCATGAGATCAACCATATGTCTTGTTTGCAATCTCATCGTAATAACTATGCACATGCCATTAAAATGAACCCAATTTGCATATATGGCATAGATGACAAGCCCATGGTAGTTGGCATTTGCTTTTCTTGTGATGATATTGATATGCTCCCTTTACATCATTTATCTCATATGCCATGCCATGATCACCTAGCTTCGGATATGCATTGTTTTGGATGTTGTTCATTTTCTCCATATGATGTTTCTGATATTGCTCATGAAGAGACCCCCATAGTTTCCACATACATGTTAGGAGATTTTAATCCATCCCATCCATTGCATGATTCCCAATGCTTGTGTGCAAAATATGCTCCCAATGAATAATAATGATATTGTTGTGCCATATACTTGTATGCTCAATTTATGTCCCCATCGTGTCATACATAACACCTATTCTTTCATGATGGATGACATGTTCATATACCATGCATCAAATTTCTTTGAGCGATGCTTATCTTGTGCTAACTCTCACGTGTACACATCATGATGGATGATGTGTACATTTACCACACACACACATTGTTTCGTTTGCCTATTTGTTGTGTAGGTACCCATGCTTACTTCTCAACCTCACAATCCCATGAGTTGACAAAACAAGCTCTAGAGAGCAACGATGACTTGGGATCCCGTGGATTGTTTTCCACACCATTTCCATTGTGCAACGACTTCGCGCATTTCTTCTACATGGCCCTCACATGGTTATGGTCTATTGTCCACTATGTATCATTTGCCCATATTTCCATGTTCACTTTGCATGATATGCTCATTCTTATGCCTTTGCCATGCATTTGTGACCCATGCTTTGCATTACACATGATGATTGATTCTAGTACTTGTATGTGTATTTGCAAACTTGGTGGAGATATCACTTGTTATTGCCATGTTTGCTTTGTGCCCAATGCCTATGATGATATTTTGATATTTCTTTTGTTTTCGTGCTTGCGTTATGTCATGCGCATTGTCTATGCCTATTATTTGCTCACATGACTTGTTTGCCATGATTTCCTATAGTGTGTTGCATCTTCGCTCCACTAGTTTGTACGACTTGATTTCTATGTTTGCCTATGTTGCATCACCAATGATTCATACTTGCTCATTTCATGCGGTTGTTGACAACCATTGCCATGCTTTACACATGATTGCTAGTGAATGCTGTCATATGTCTCCATATGTTACTTCTCTCATGCTAGATGATTTGTCATGTATTGAGTGCAACAATGATTTTAGTTTTGCTAAAGCGATTGCCCCCATAGCATTCTCGCATATATTTGGAGATTTTGACATATTTCTTGTGAAGCATGCTTGTCTTATTTCTTTGCACCATATGCCTAGTGCCATGAATATAACCATTGTTGCATCATATTATTCATGCACTTTTGCTATGAATGGTTATGTGCAAGAGAAGAGAACCATCATGATGGATGATGTGTTTATCTACCATGTGCATACGTTCTTTGCTTTGTTGTGTGCATGTGTAGGATACTTGGACTTTGTATCAACTTCCACTTCACGTGAGTTGACCATTCAAGCTCTTGAGAGCAAGCCTCATCCATTCGACCACGACTCGCTTCTACACCGCATTTTCTTATGCATCGACATTGTGAAGGACGCACAAGGACATGCTTTTGAGGTGACATCCTTCTTGATCTTGGATATTGTGAATCATACTTCATGTGTTGCTTGCACCATGACACTTATCGGTCATCTTCGACTAGTTATTTGCACACATGTTAGCGATATTCCATTCATTTTTTATTGCCACTTCTCCATGCACCATGATATATATGCCTTGTGTGTTGCATCCAAATTACGGATTTGTTGATCCTATCATACGTTTGGTTGCAACAATGTCATCACTTCACATATGCCATGTCCCGTTGACTGCTACATGCTTGCCTTGTTTGCCTCACACATGTTGAACACTTGATCTTTCCTTTATGTTGAGTGCCACTTGATTTTCACTACACCATACGCACATTATGCTTGGATTGTCTTGCACTTTGGATCACCCCATGTGTTTCGACATCTCATCTTCTTTGGTGTTGTGAATGATTCTTATGCTTACCATAGACCCTTTGTTGAGCACTTTATGCATGTTTGCTATGACCTTGAGGTAGATGCTTGTTCTTTTGTCACACATAGTAGCATCTCTACCTCACATTTGAATGCTTGTTTCCATGATGCTCTTGATTGTGATCAATTTATGTGCTTACATACCATGTCACTATCCTTTGTCACACCATATGCTATGCATGATGATGACACTTGTTTGGTGAATCGCCACTTGAATGCTTGGTTTTGCACTAATGCTAACCACATTTGTTTTTCCAAGTGTTTGTTGTCCTTACTCCTTGTGAAGGAATCACGAGACGGTGCAACATTGGAGAGAGCCCATTTCGAGCTTCAAGATGATGAGTGCTTGGTGATCGTCCACTTCTACACGGCGATGCCATCTCTTTCCGATGGTGATTTGGATTTTGATCCGAGGACGGATCTTTCCCAAGGGGGAGGGGATGATGCGGAGCATCCTACGGACATCACCATGTCAAGAGTTTGTTTGGCAAGTGACACGTGCGACATTTATTTCACATACATAAAGGTGAGTCATCTTCTTTACACGTGCTCACTTGACCCCTTTGAGGATGGTATACTACTTAACACTCCCCTCATGTGCATACATAGGTATTGTTGGAGTTTCACGAATGATGAGGAGGAGTCTAAGCATAAGCATACAACTATACCATCCATGAGGGAAGCATGGAAGAGAAGGAAGAAGAGGAATCTTCCCAGCCCAGAGATAGAGGTCCAGCCGCTCCTAACACCGGTACAACCGGTCCACCAGTACAACCGGTCCACCAGTACAACCGGTCCACTACCGCCCAACTACCGCTCTGCGTTCTGTGATCGAGCGGTGCAAGACCGGTACCGCCAGGTTGTTCCCACAATGTGAGCCTGACCGGTACAACCGCTCCTACCATTGGTACAATCGGTCCCTTCCTCCACAAACACCGATACGTCCATTTTGCATCATGCTTTTATGTTGATATTTATTGTATTATGGGCTGTTATTACACTTTAGGATACAATTCTTATGCATTTTCTCTGTTATTTTACAAGATTTTACATAAAGAGGAAGAATGCCGGCAGCTGGAATTCTGGACCGGAAAGGAGCAAATCTGAGATACCTATTCTGCACAACTCCAAATGTCCTGAAACTTTACTGAGAATTATTTTGGAATATAGAAAAAATATTGGGCAAAGAAAGATTAGAATGGGACCCACCAGGTGGCCACAAGCCTGGTGGCGCGCCCCCTGAGCTTGTGGGTCCCCTGGCCAGCCTCCGGTGCCCATCTTCTGCTATATGAAGGGTTTTGATCTAGGAAAAATAAGAGGAAGGCTTTCGGGATGAAGCGCCGCCGTCTCGAGGCGAAACCTGGGCAGAAGCAATCTAGGGCTCCGGCGGAACGATTCTGCCGAAGAAACTTCCCTTCGGGAGGGGGAAATCAAAGCCATCGTCATCACCAATGATCCTCTCATCGTGGGAGGACCAATCTTCATCAACATCTTCACCGGCACCATCTCATATCAAACCCTAGTTCATCTCTTGTATTCAATCTTTGTCTGAAAACCTCAGATTGGTACCTGTGGGTTGCTAGTAGTGTTGATTACTTCTTGTAGTTGATGCTAGCTGGTTTATTTGGTGGAAGATCATATGTTCAGATCCTTAATGATATTCAATACCCCTATGATCTTGAACACGAATATGCTTTGTGAGTAGTTACTTTTGTTCCTGAGGACATGGGAGAAGTCTTGTTATAAGTAATCATGTGAATTTGGTATTCGTTCGATATTTTGATGAGATGTATGTTGTCTTTCCTCTAGTGGTGTTATGTGAACGTCGACTACATGACACTTCACCATGATTTGGGCCTAGGGGAAGGCATTGGGAAGTAGCAAGTAGATGATGGGTTGCTAGAGTGACATAAGCTTAAACCCTAGTTTATGCGTTGCTTCGTAAGGGGCTGTTTTGGATCCACATGTTTAATGCTATGGTTAGATTTATCTTAATTCTTCTTTCATAGTTGCGGATGCTTGCGAGAGGGGTTAATCATAAGTGGGAGGCTTGTCCAAGTAAGGACATCACCCAAGGACTGGTCCACCCACATATCAAATTATCAAATTAGCGAGCGCGAATCATATGAGCATGATGAAAACTAACTTGACGATAATTCCCATGTGTCCTCGGGAGCGCTTTGCTTTATATAAGAGTTTGTCCATGCTTGTCCTTTGCTATAAAAAGGATTGGGCCACCTTGCTGCACCTTTGTTACACTCGTTACTTGTTACTCATTACGAATTATCTTGCCACCAAACTACTTGATACCGATAATTTCAGTGCTTGCAGAAAATACCTTGCTGAAAACTGCTTGTCATTTCCTTCTACTCCTTGTTGGGTTTGACACTCTTACTTATCGAAAGGATTACGATTGATCCCCTATACTTGTAGGTCATCATGACTCTTTTCTGGCGCCGTTGCCGGGGAGTGAAGCTCTGATACGTCTCCAACGTATCTATAATTTTTGATTGTTCCATGCTATTATATTATCTGTTTTGGCTGTTTTATATGCATTAATATGCTATTTTATATTATTTTTGGGACTAACTTATTAACTTAAAGCCCAGTGCCAGTTTCTGTTTTTTTCCTTGTTTTTGACTTTTGCAGAAAAGGAATATCAAACAGAGTCCAAACGGAATAAAACTTTACGATGATTTTTCTTGGACCAGAAGACACCCAGGAGACTTGGGGAGAGGGCCAGAGGAGTCCCGAGGAGGCCACAAGGCTCTAGGGCACGCCCGGGGGGGGGGAGGGGGCCTGGCTTGTGGGCCCGTCGGAGGCCCTTTAACCCTAATTCTAGCTCTATATATTCTCAAATATTCCCCGAACATCAGAAGCGTCCACCAAAATACTATTCCTCCGCCGCAAGCCTCTGTTCCCGTGAGATCCCATCTTGGGGCCTTTTCCGGCACTCTGCAGGAGGGGGATTCGATCACGGAGGGCCTCTACATCAACCTTGCTGCCCTTCCGATGAAGCGTGGGTAGTTTACCACAGACCTACGGGTCCATAGCTAGTAGCTAGATGGCTTCTTCTCTCTCTTTTGATCTTCAATACAATGTTCTCCTCGATGTTCTTGGAGTTCTATCCGATGTAATCTTCTTTTGCGATGCGTTTGTTGAGATCCGATGAATTGTGGATTTATGATCAGATTATCTATGAATATTATTTGAGTCTTCTCTGAACTCTTTTATGCATGATTAAGATATCTTTGTATTTCTCTTCGAACTATCGGTTTGGTTTGGCCAACTAGATTGGTTTTTCTTGCAATGGGAGAGGTGCTTAGTTTTGGGTTCAATCTTGTGGTGTCCTCACCCAGTGACAGAAGGGGTAGTGAGGCACGTATTGTATTGTTGCCATCAAGGATAAAAAGATGGGGTTTATGTCATATTGCTTGAGTTTATCCCTCTACATCATGTCATCTTACTTAAAGCGTTGCTCTGTTCTTATGAACTTAATACTCTAGATGCAGGCAGGAGTCGGTCGATGTGTGGAGTAATAGTAGTAGATGCAGAATCATTTCGGTCTACTTGTCACGGACGTGATGCCTATATTCATGATCATTGCATTAGATATCGTCATAATTATGCGCTTTTCTATCAATTGCTCAAGAGTAATTTGTTTACCCACCATATGTTTTCTTCAAGAGAGAAGCCTCTAGTGAAACCTATGGCCCCTGGGTCTATTTTCCATCATATATTTTCAGATCTATAAACCAAAAATACCTTGCTGCAATTTATTTATATTTACTTTAGTTTGCTCTTTTATTTATCTTTTATACCTATCTCTATTAGTTGTCACTCTTGTTCGTGACCGTGAAGGGATTGACAACCCCTTTTTCGCGTTGTGTGCAAGTGTTTGTTAGTTTGTGCAGGTGCATATATTGGAGACTTGCTTGTGCCTCCTACTGGATTGATACCTTGGTTCGTAATTGAGGGAAATACTTATCTCTACTTTGCTGCATCACCCTTTCCTCTTCAAGGAAAAAATCAATGCAAGCTCAAGAAGTAGCTGGAAGAATTTCTGGCGCCGTTGCCGGGGAGGTTCTACATCAAGCCTACCAAGTACCCATCATAAACTCTCATCTCTTGCACTTACATTATTTGCCATTTGCCTCTTGTTTTCCTCTCCCCCATTTCTAAAACGTTTTCAGAAAACACACACAAATATTTGCCTTTTTATTTGCCTTCTTTTCGTTTGCCTTTATGTCTTACTTGGTTTGTTTGCTTGTTCGCTTGGTACAATTGTGTATTTATTGAAAATCGGAAAGCAAAAAGTTTATGGATCCTCATCCACTTGCTAATCTTTTTAAAAGATCCAACTATGATGAACCAATTGCTAGTGAGTTGAGTGCACTAGATTATGTTTATGAAGTTTTGCTTGAAATTCGTGAATCTGAAAATTGTGATGAAGTGTTTAAAGAAGAAATTTATGAAGTGATTCACGATAGCTCCTTGAAAGAAAAGCATGATTGCAATTATGTTATTATAAATTCTATTAATGTCAATTGTGCTAATAATATGCAAAGCCCCAAGCTTGGGGATGCTAGTTTTGCTATGTCCACTACTTATTGTAATGATCATGATTGGGGTGATAATGCTTCTTATGATATTGAAAATTTATTTAAGCCTCATGATGAATATGTTTGCCATAATATTGAAAGTGGGTTTGGAAGAGCGTCAACTTTAGATAAAAATAATCCCACATATTTGGAGAGTGTTCAATCTTATGAAATTTTTGATAGAAGTGGGCTTGGAAAGGTCATGACTTTATTTGATCACCCCACTATGTTGGAAGAGTGTCAACTTTGCATGCATGTGGATCATGTAGAGAATATGTTATGTGATAGCTATATTGTTGAATTTGAATGTGATCCCACATGTAATTATTATGAGAGAGGAAAATATTGTGGTAGAAATTTTCATGTTACTAAATTACCTCTCGTTATGTTGAGATTCCTATTGCTTCTTTCTTCTTCCTTGCATATGCTAGTTTTTGCTTGCCTTGATAATTTTTTTGCTTATAAAATGCCTATGCATAGGAAGTATGTTAGACTTAAATATGTTTGTCACATGTTTTATGATGCTCTCTTTGTGTTTCAATTATTATCTTTCATGTGAGCATCATTGAAATTTCAATGCCTAGCTAAAAGGCTTTAAAGAAAAGCGCTTGTTGGAAGACAACCCAATATTTTTATTTTATGTTTTTATGATTATACACATTTTTACCTCTGTAGTAATTTTGTTTTGGTGTTTTAATTAGTTTTTGAGCCAAGCAAGACCTTTGGGATGCTTTGGTATATCGTTCATTTGATTTTGCTAAAAAATAGAAACTTTTGCGCCCAGTAACAGAATTGTTTAAATTCACTAGAGCATTGAAAAATTCTGATTTTTTTACAAAAGATTGATATATGAATTTCCTATGTTCTAATAATTTTTTCAATTTTTTGGAGTTACAGAAGTATGATTAATATTCTGGTTACTATAGACTGTTCTGTTTTTGTCAGATTCTGTTTTTTATGTGTTGTTTGCTTATTTTGACGAATCTATGGGTAGTATCGGGGGGTATGAACCATGGAGAAGTTGGAATACAGTAGATATAACACCAATATAAATTTAGAATGAGTTCACAACAGTACCTAAAGTGGTGATTTATTTATTATACTAACGGATCTTACGAGTTTTCTGTTGTGAAGTTTTCAAGTTTTGGGTAAAGATTTGATGGACTATGGAATAAGGAGTGGCAAGAGCCTAAGCTTGGGGATGCCCAAGGCACCCCAATGTAATATTCAAGTACAACCAAGCATCTAGGCTTGGGGATGCCCCGGATGGCATCCCCTCTTTTGTCTTCAATCCATTGATAAATTTACTTGAGGCTATATTTTTATTCACCACATGATATGTGTTTTGCTTGGAGCATCTTGTATGATATGAGTCTTTGCTTTTTAGTTTACCACAATCATCCTTGCTGTACACACCTTTTGAGAGGGACACGCTTTAATCGTGAATTTATTAGAATACTCTATGTGCTTCACTTATATCTTTTGAGCTAGGCAGTTTGCTCTAGTGCTTCACTTATATCTTTTTAGAGCACGACGGTGGCTTTATTTTATAGAAATTGTTGAACTCTCATGCTTCACTTATATTATTTTGAGATTCTTAAACAGCATGGTAATTTGCTTAGGTTATGAATTTAGTCCTAATATGATGGGCATCCAAGAGGGATATAATAAAAACTTTCATATAAAGAGCATTGAATATATGAGAAGTTTGATTCCTTGCATTTGTTTTGAGATATAAAGATGGTGATATTAGAGTCATGCTAGTGAGTAATTGTGGATTGGTAGAAATACTTGTGTTAAAGTTTGTGATTCTCGTAGCATGCACGTATGGTGAACCGTTATGTGATGAAGACGGAGCATGATTTATTCTTTGATTGTCTTCCTTATTAGTGGCGGTAGGGGACGAGCGATGGTCTTTTCCAAGCAATCTACCCCCCTAGGAGCATGCATGTAGTACTTTGTTTTGATGACTAATAGACTTTTGCAATAAGTATGTGAGTTCTTTATGACTAATGTTGAGTCCATGGATTATACGCACTCTCACCCTTCCACCATTGCTAGCCTCTCTAGTACCGCACAACTTTTGCCGGTGCATTAAACCCTGTCGGATTCGGGGCTCCGCAAACCCAAGAAAGATTCAAACTCTGGGGTGCGTGCGAAGAACTCGATCTCCCCAGTCTACCAACCCGTCGATCTCACGGCCTAGCTCGATGAACTGGAAGGAAAAGGGACACGACAGTTTACCCAGGTTCGGGCCACCTTGCGGTGTAATACCCTACTCCTGCTTTGTGGTGGATTAGCCTCGCGATGGGCTGAGGATGAACTAGTACAGGGGAAGAACTACCTCACGAGGTCTGTTCTTGTGTGGGTGTGAGCTGGTGAGGTTCGGATGGCTCGATCCCCCTCCATGGTGGTGGCTAGGCTATATTTATAGTGACCTTGGTCCTCTTCCCCCAAAATAGAGGCGGGAAGGGATCCCACAACGGCCAAGTTTGAAGGGAGACAAATAGTACATCTTATCCTGATGAAAGGTGGTCTTCGCCTGCAAAGCTTCTGGTCGTGACGTTGTGGTGGGCTCGGCAATGACCTCCGTCCTGCCGTCCTAGCGGTCCTGGTCTTGTAGCACGGGAATGGAAACCTTTGGCTGATTCCTCGGGACTCTGCGCCTACGCTTGCCCCCTTAGCACCAAAGAGGAAACCTGCTGTACTGCGCCCGCTGGCGCCCGCCTGGCCTTGGTCGTCATGGCTTGCATCACGTTAAGCTCATGAGGTGAGCGCCTGCATAGAAATCTCCGCTCCTCAGGAGCTTGCCTTGGGAGGCCGCTCCCTCTGGAGGTCTTGGCGTCGTCCGCCTCGCGAGGCTTGGCCCCTCGCGAGGGTCTTGCTTGGTCGATCCTGAAGATGGGCCATACCAGGCCATTGGTGGAGCCATGCCGTGGGCCGCAGGCAGGCAAGTCTGGGTACCCTGGTTCCCAGAACGCCGACAGTAGCCCCTGGGCCCAAGGCGCGCTCGAACTTGGCTTCGAGGCGAAGCCAAAGGGCAAGGGTGAAGCACCGCGGGCCCCAATCGCTTGCGGACTGCGCCAACGCGTGGCGCTTGATGGGACATGGGTGTCTCCACTTCCCCACGCAGCCTCGGCAACCGTCCCAGGCTGACAAAAGGGCTGGCGCTTGCCGCTGAGCCTTCATTGCCTTCTCTTCGTCTTGATCTAGATCCCCTTTTCTCCCTGCTGAGAGCGCCTCCAGATCTGTCGAACCTTTTCCCCGAGCTCTCCACCGATGGCGACCGAGAAGGCGAAGCCCGCCGCTCCTTCGCACGTTCCGCCTCCTCGCCCGAGCCGGCCCTCAGCGTGTCCACCATCACCGAGGCAAAGCACCTCACCGCCGTGCTCCCTCTGACGGCGAGTAATGACAATGAGGGGAGGGAGACAGCGCTTCGGGTCGGCTGCACCAAGCAGGATAGCTTGGCGAGGACCTTCTACCCCTTCTTCCTTCACAGCGTCTTCGTGGGGCTCATCCCTCCTTTCTCCAGTTTCTTCTTCGCTGTCCTGGACCATTACCAGATCCACACCCTTCATCTCCATCCCAACTCCATCCTCCTCCTGCCAATCTTTGCCTTTTACTGCGAGGCATTCGTGGGGGTGGCGCCCTCTGTCGTGCTGCTCCGCCACTTCTTCTACCTCCGGATGCGCAGCTCAACCCAGTGCTACGGGTGCGTCTGCCTCATTGCGTCCCATGGCAGCAACGCACTCTCGAGGGCCGGGAAGAAGGTGGAGGACTTCCGGCGCAAGTGGATCTTCATGGACGCCAAGCGCCTCCATGCTCAGCTGGAACTGCCGACTGCGATCCCAGCGAAGCTGGACCGGTGGGCTCACGAGAAGCTCATCGACCCCCGGGCGGCGCCGGTCCTGAAGAAGATGACATCGGATCTGGAGGCGGAGAAGCTGACGGGGGCCATGCTCATCAAGGAATTCTTGACGCAGCGCCTGGCCCCGCTCCAGGCGCACTCGCGCCCCTTGTGGAATCTCAAGGGCGCGGAAGATGACCTCCGGCTGCGCCCGGAAGGCTTGACGGACGACGAGCTGAGCGAGGCCTTGCGCACCTTGCTTGAGAAGGACCCGGGTGGCCTCCCGGAGGCCTACCTCCCACTGTACCACCGCGACAACGGGGCGAAGGTGGCCGATGCCATGCCTGTCTTCAATGAGCTGGGGCTTGTGCCGCCCAAGCTCCCCAACTCCCTGGTGTCGGTGTCCTCCGGCAAGAGCTCCGAGGAGGAGGGGGAGGAGGAGGACTCAGACGCGACCATGGAGGAGGTGGGGGAGACTTCTCCTCGATTGCAGAGCGAGCTCCTCCGTGATCTCTCCGACGATGATGATGCCGGCGAGCACTTGGTTGAAGGGTCCCCATGCTCCATTGGGGTTGTCACGAGGTCCGGGGGCGCCCCTCTGCGGAGGCCGAAACGAGGGACCCTGAAGAAGGGCGAGGCGGTGTCGCCGCCCCGGGACAACGCCCCCGCCTTGTCGCCCGTCGCCGCTACTCCAGAGCCAGTCGCCATGCGCCCGGCCGATCCTGAGGGCGCGGCGAAGCCCGTGCTCAAGAAGCCCGGGGGCGCCGCGCTCCTAGCCAAGAAGAGGGCGTACGTTGCTGCTGACGAGTAAGTATTTTACCTTGTTTTTGCTTTCCATCCTTGATGCCATGCTCATGATATTCTCCTCCTGGTGGCCAGGCTGAAGCCGGTGGTGAAGAGGAAGGAGGAGGAGGTCAGGGCCTCTGAGGCCACGCAACCTGCCGTGGCCGCGGCGACCCCGGCACTTGCGGAAGAGGCCGCCTCGCGTTCGCTCGCGACGGAGCGAGTCCCTCGAAGCCCGGTGGCCAAGCCTCAGGAGGAGACCGCCTCCGCGTCCAAGTGGACTCTCGGGGCGCCCGTTTCCGGCGCACCCGCGGGGGATTTGAGGGCTCCGGAGCCCCCTGCCGCCCTTGCTGCTATAGCGGCGCCAGCCTAGGTGCTGGTGCCACCTCCTCCCCAAGTCCTCACGCCGGCGGACCATGGCTCCTCTGCCATGCCCTGTGCTTTGGAGGAGGCCTTCGCCGTGCTGGACCAGCTCCGGACTGATCTTTAGGGCGCTGACCGGCGCGTGGTGACGGGGCGCCTGGGGCTGATCTCGGGGTCGCTCCAGGCCGACTTGTCCGTCAGGGCGGCCTGGGGCCAGGCCGAGGCTATCGTCGCGGAGGGCAGGAAGGAGGCCGGCGAGGCAACAGTGGCTCGTGATGCAGCGCTGACCGACGCAGCGTCTGCCAAGGAGCGCTGCCGCACGGTGGAGGCCGAGCTGAAGGCCCTCCGCGATGAGCAGGCCGCCTGCACCCACCAGCTTGAGGAGCAGGAGGAGGATCTCAAGGCCCGGGAAGCTGCGCTCGCCGACCGAGACGCCAAGCTGGAGCGGGCAACCCAGGAACAGGTCGCGGAGCGGAGCCGCCTGGCGAAGCTGAAAGAAGAGACGGAGATGGCCCAGGCGTCCCACACCAAGCTTGTCTCCGAGGAGAAAGCCCAGCTGGAGGCCAGGGAGAAGTCCCTCGCCGGAGCTGAGAAGGCGGCTGCCGCGGGGCGCGACGCCTTCACCTCCCTTGAGCTGAGGTCCCGCACGGCGCTGCAGACCCTTTATGGGGAAGGGTACAAGGAGCCACTGGCGACTCCGGAGGAGGGCCCCACCGGGCTGCTCCCCAAGCTTGATGCGACGCTCGAGGGCATCGTCGCCGGAGTGGGCACCATGGTGGAGGGGGAGACTCGCGCACTTTTTACCTCGGCTGCGACGTGCGTCTTCAGCCACCTCTACCTTCGGGACCCAAGCTTCGACCTTGGCGCGCTGCTCGAACCTGTGGCCCCTGAGCTCCATGATGCTGCCGCCGAGGCGGTGGGGAAGCAAGTGGAGGCCCTGCTGCAGAAGTTCCTCTGCGTCGACCCCACGACCGGGGCCAGTGGCGAGGATGGCGGCGACGTTGTCGACGACGGGCCCCTCCAGGCGAGCGACGGTGGCATCCAAGGCTGAAGAAGAGGTTCGAAGGCGGCGCTTCCTCCTGTTTTAACCCTGCGATATTTACCATGCCTCGTGGAGGCATGAGAAGTTCTGCTTTGAGTTTAAGAGACAATATGTTTTGTAATAATTTGCTAGGATTTCGCGATTTCCTTCCCGTTTGCTTTAGTGTTCTGCGTCGGCAGGGCCCGGCCCGCGCATACCTCAGCCGCCGTTGGGGCGTCCGGATCACCAGGACGAGACCAAGGGGTGAGGGGCTACGTGACCAGTGAGGCCCCTGAGTCGCGATGCTCAGGGGTCCCCCTTGACGTACGAACAACCCTCAGGAGGGAGACGCGAGTGTCGTTTTTGGCGTTCTGCGTCGGCAGGGCCCGGCCCCACGCATACCTCAGCTGCCGTTGGGGCGTCCGGATCACCAGGACAAGACCAAGGGGTGAGGGGCTACGTGACCAGTGAGGCCCCTGAGTCGCGATGCTCAGGGGTCCCCCTTGACGTACGAACAGCTCTCCATACCTGTCCTCGCCGCGCTTCCGCTCGGGAGGGACGCGAGAAGACCAGGTCCGAGGGACCTGGTCAGGTGGCATACGCCAGGCGTGACCTGAGTGTAGCCCCCGTGCCCAGCCCCCTCGCGCGACCCTTCCGAGGGGAAGACGGTGCGGTGAGGCCGAGCAGCGAGCCTGGCGGCTCTCTTGAGGTTACTGCGATCGCTGGGGTGCCCTCAGTTGTTTATTCACCAGCGCGGAGCATGGTGCTTCCGCTCTTGCATGGGCATAGCCGCTCCTCGACCATGTCATCCGCCAGCGCGGAGCATGGGGCTTCCACTAGTGCGTGGGTGGGAGCTCCCTCTGAGGGGAGACTCCGGGGCGTGTATAGCCCCGTCCTGACACGTGGCTTGCATGGCAGGACTGGAGGTGGTGTGTATGGGCACTCGTGAGCCAGCGCGGGACTCACGAGGCCCTACCTCAAGGCGGGTTGCGCCTGAATTTTGGTTCGAGATGTTTGCGAGGGTCCTACGAGATGGTCAGGTAGCCTGCGCCGAGTGAATCTCCGGAGGATATCGCATGAGAAGGCCAAACATCAACGACCCCAGGAGGTGATGTGAACGGGGCCGGCCCGCCAGACAGAGCTCAGCCGTTGGGTTTGTTGACGCTGCAGGGACGGACCCGAGCACAGACACCGTGCCCAGTCTTCTCATGCGAAAATCCTAAAGAAAGACAACCGGCGCGCGGCTCCCGCGGCGGCGAGGCACCGGGTCGTGCGCCCTAACTCATCCGCTCTTGATTAGCTCATGCGAGAACAAGGCACCAAGGACCATGGGAGGTGATGTGCACGGGAGCTGGCCCGCGAGACAGAGCTCAGCCACTTGGATTTAGCGACGCTGCAGGGACGGACCCGAGCACAGATGCCGTGCCAGTCCTTAATCATGAGGCGGTCGTGGGTGGGTTTGTGAGGGCGTATGATGTTCATGGCGGCGAAGCACCGGACAGGCAAATGATAAACATAAAGCAACTCAGGAGAAGGTAAGGCCAGTTCTGAAGCATGCGCAAAATGATACACGCCGCAGGGACGGACCCATACAGCTTGGGGATAATGCAGCCCGAGGGGCGCCCCAACCGAACAAACCAAAAAAAGGTCACCTGGCACCGTCCCTGAAGAAGTGTTGGAGTAGCTGAAGACGCGAGCCACAAAAGTCGCTCCTCACGAGGCGTCCGGCTCCTGAACCTTGTGAGGCTCCGGAGGCCCGGGGGGGGGCTCGCGAGGGTCCGTCACCTCCTCCATTTGGACTGCCTTGCGCCTGACCTCGTGAGCCTCCAGGACGACCCGCATTTGGCGCTGGTGCGCCGCTGCCATGTTCGGCAAGCCGAAAGGCATGCGAACGTAGCTGTGAGGAGGGCCCTCACACCGGCCGACGCGGGACGGCTAGAAGAGCTCCTGAGACGCGACTCTATTGAGCCCTGGGACGTTGACGCAGACGCGCAGCTCGCTGCCCTCGTCAGGGGAAGGAGCTGCACCGGGTGGAGCAGGGCGACACTCGCCTCGCATGGCCCTCGCCTCCTGAAGCTCCTCGATCGCCTTGGTGATGAACTCCTGAGCGCCTGGCGCCTCGCGCCCTGCGCTCTTCTCGCGGAAGCGCGCATTGAAGCACGCCTCCAGATGGTGCCCGAATGCCTCCCTCGTGACGCTGGCCAGGTCTGAGGCCCTCCAGAGGCGAGCCCCCGAGCCCAACCTGAGAGGGGCGCCGAGCGCGCCTTCCTATGCGAGAGGGGAAGACGCCCCATCTGTGGGCGCGAGGCCCGAGGCACGATCGTTGGATGCCCCATCCTCCTGAGGTCCTCGGCGGAGCAGCTGCTTCTTCTTCTTGGGGGTGACCTCAGGGGGGTAGGCGGCGCCTTCGTCATCTGGGTTCTCGACCGCTGCAGCCTGGTAGGCGCACTCGAGGGAGCACACCGCATCCTTCTCGTCGCAGGCGACCGTGATGATGCCGCCGCTTCCTGGCATCTTGAGGACATTGTAGCCGTGGTGAGTCGCGGCCATGAACTTGGCCAGGGCTGGATATCCGAGGATGGCGTTGTACGGGAGGTGAATGTGGGCGACGTCGAAGTTGATGAGCTCAGTGTGGTAGTTGTCGCGCTTGCCGAAGGTGACAGGGAGGCGAATCTGCCCGATGGGGATGGTGGAGCCATCGGTCACCCCCGAGAAAGGCTTGGTAGGCTGAAGCTGGTCGTATGGCACCTGGAGCGTGTCGAACGCCTTGACGGAGAGGACATTGAGCCCCGCGCCGCCATCGATGAGCGTCTTGGTGACGAGGACGTTGTTGATGGTGGGCGAGCAGAGCATCGGGAGCGCGCCGGCAGCGGCTGCGCACTTGAGCTGGTCTGTAGAGTCGAAGGTGATAGCGTACTTGGACCACCTGAGCGGACGCGACGCCTCGAGCTTGGGGAGGGCCGCGTTCACCTCGCGAGCGAACTGCTTGAAGATGCGATGGGAAGCGGGGGCCTGAGCACCGCCTAGGATGCAAGCAATGGCACGTGGCACTTGGAAGCCCTCGACCCCATCATCTTGGTTGTGGCCGTCATTCCTCCTTGGCGGTGGTGGCAGCGGAGGAAGGCCTGCATTGCCCTGAGGACGGTCCTCACGAGGCTGGTCCCTCCAGGGGCCCTCGCGAGGCTGGCCCTGCTAGCGATCCTCACGAGGGTGGTCGCGCCAGTCCTGGCGGGGGTCGCGGTTGTCCCAGCGTCCCCCACCTCGGCCTCCTCCATAGCCGTAGCCGCGGTCGTTGCGCTCAGGGCGGCGCCCAAGGCGCCCATCCTAGATGGCCATGAGCTCTTGGCAGTCGTTGGTGTTGTGGCTGTGCACATTGTGGAAGACGCAGAATGGGCGGCTGCCCTTAGAAGATTCGGGGTGGTCGCAACTGCGCTTCATCTCTGGTTCAGCCGCAAGCACGGCCGGGCCTTTGCGCTTCACGTCCTTGGCCTTGGCCTTCTTGTCCTCCGGATCGGCCTCTGGGAGCTCAAGGAGGGAGAGGCGACCTTCCTCAGCCCTCGCGCATCTGGTTGCCATGTTGAACATCTCCAGAGCCGAGCACAGGTCCTCGTGTATGGCAAGCTCCTCCTTCATCTTGACATCCCGGACGCCATCAGTGAACGCCGAAATGATGGCCTCATCCGACACCTTGGGGATCCTGAGGCGAACGTTGGTGAAGAGCTGGATGTATTTGTGCAAGGTCTCCCCTGGCTGCTGCTTGATGCGCTGCAGGTCACCCGCAGCCGGGGCGCGGTCGCGAGTGCCCTGGAAGTTGGCGATGAAACGCTCTCGCATTTTATCCCATGAGGAGATCGATCCCGCGGGGAGGTTCAGGAGCCATGAGCGCGCGCCATCCTTGAGGGCCATGGGAAACTAGTTCACCATGACCTTCTCATCGCCGTTGGCCGCCTCGATGCTCAGCTCGTAGAGCTGGAGGAACTCGGCAGGGTCGGGGGTGCCGTCATAGCGTGGAGGCAGGTCTGGCTTGAACTTCCCAGGCAGACAACGCGGCGCAGCTCCGGGGTGAACGCACGGCAGCCCGTCGCGCTCACGGGAGCCCGCCGTAGAGGGGGAGCCTGGTCTTGGCGCTCGCGCACCGCCGCCTCGGGCAGCACGCGATCTTGACGTGGCGGCGCTGGGAGCACGCGCGCCTCTCCTTGGGGCCGCTGCACCACTTGACAGCTTTCTTCGTCATGCGCCGGCGCCCTGCGCGACGGGTCGCGCCGAGGAACCTCACGCCTTGGCTCGGGGGCGGCATCTTGCCTGGGAGGTGGAGGAGGTGCACCGTGGGCCACATCGCCCGCAAGAGGCTGCGGGGGAGGCAGCGAGCGAGATGGTCCAGGGGTTTCTCCAGCGGCGCTGACAAACTCGGCGATACGGTCCAGCCAGTCCTCGTAGAGGTCATTAGTCGGGCGATAGCGAAGGAGCTCGCGTGCCATGAGCAACGCAGCCTGCGTGTTCGCCGGCCCGCGACGGGCATGGGAGGATGATGCAGCCGCTGGAGTCAGCGACGGGGTGGCGGTGCGTCCGTCACGCCGCACAGAGGGCTGCAGCGACGAAGCCTGCTGCTCGTGGGCCGCGGGGCCGGTGGCAGCGTTTACCGCAGGCGATGGGGAACAGCGGGGGGCGCCGTCGCCTGCAGGCGCTGTCTGGGCGATGCGGGCGGCGAGGGCAGCCCGGCGCTCAGCTCGAACTCGACGAGCGTCAGCCATGAGAGCGATGGAATGGTGGCAAATCGACCGACAGAAGAGCGGCTCCGACACACCCCTACCTGGCGCGCCAAATGTTGGATTCGGGGCTCCGCAAACCCAAGAAAGATTCGAACTCTGGGGTGCGTGCGAAGAACTCGATCTCCCCAGTCTGCGAACCCGTCGATCTCACGGCCTAGCTCGATGAACTGGAAGGAAAAGGGACACGGCAGTTTACCCAGGTTCAGGCCACCTTGCAGTGTAATACCCTACTCCTGCTTTGTGGTGGATTAGCCTCGCGATGGGCTGAGGATGAACTAGTACAGGGGAAGAACTACCTCACGAGGTCTGTTCTTGTGTGGGTGTGAGCTGGTGAGGGTTCGGATGGCCTGATCCCCCTCCATGGTGTTGGCTAGGCTATATTTATAGTGGCCTTGGTCCTCTTCCCCCAAAATAGAGGCGGGAAGGGATCCCACAATGGCCAAGTTTGAAGGGAGACAAATAGTACATCTTACCCTGACGAAAGGTGGTCTTCGCCTGCAAAGCTTCTGGCCGTGACGTCGTGGTGGGCTCGGCGATGACCTCCATCCTACCGTCCTGGCGGTCCGGGTCTTGTAGCACGGGTATGGAAACCTTTGGCTGATTCCTCGGGACTTTGCGCCTGCGCTTGCCCCCTTAGCACCAAAGAGGAAACCTGTTGTACTACGCCCGCTGGCGCCCGCCTGGCTTTGGTCGTCATGGCTTGCGTCACCTTAAGCTCATGAGGTGAGCGCCTGCATAGAAATCTCCGCTCCTCAGGAGCTTGCCTTGGGAGGCCGCTCCCTCTGGAGGTCTTGGCGTCATCCGCCTTGCGAGGCTTGGCCCCTCGCGAGGGTCTTGCTTGGTCGATCCTGAAGATGGTCCGTATCAGGCCGTTGGTGGAGCCATGCCGTGGGCCGCAGGCAGGCAAGTCTGGCTACCTTGGTTCCCAGAACGCCGACAAACCCACCATATACCCTTCCTCAAAACAGCCATCATACCTACCTATTATGGCATTTCCATAGCCATTCCGAGATATATTGCCATGCAACTTCGATCGTTCTATTTTATTATGACACATACCATCATTGTCATATATCTTTGCGTGATCATGTAGTTGGCATAGTATTTGTGGCTTGGCCATTGTTCATATTTTTTATACATGTCACTCTTGATCATTGCACATCCCGGTATACCGCTGGAGGCATTCATATAGAGTCATATTTTTGTTCTAGTATCGAGTTGTAATTCTTGAGTTGTAAGTAGCATTGTCCCATGTGAGGAAAGGATGATGGAAGCTATGATCCCCTCACAAGTTGGGATGAGTCTTCGGACTAAAAAAATAATAAAAGAGGCCAAAGAAGCCCAAATAAACAAACGAGGCCAAAGAAGCCCAAACAAAAAAAAAAGAGAAAAAGAGAGAAGGGACAATGTTACTATCCTTTTCCACACTTGTGCTTTGAAATAGCACCATGTTCTTCATGATAGAGAGTCTCCTATTTTGTCACTTTCATATACTAGTGGGAATTTTTTATTATAGAACTTGGCTTGTATATTACAATGATGGGCTTCCTCAAATTGCCCTAGGTCTTCATGAGCAAGCAAGTTGGATGCACACTCACTTAGTTTCTTTTTGAGCTTTCATACACTTATAGCTCTGGTGCATCCGTTGCATGGCAATCCCTACTCACTTGCATCGATATCAATTGATGGGCATCTCCATAGCCCATTAATTTGACTAGTTTATGTGAGACTTTCTCCTTCTTTTTGTCTTCTCCACAACCACCATATTCTATTCCACCTATAGTGCTATATCCATGGCTCACGCTCATGTATTGCGTGAAAGTTGAAAAGGTTTGAGAACATCAAAAGTATGAAACAATTGCTTGGCTTGTCATCGGGGTTGTGCATGATGAAATACTTTGTGTGATGAAGATGGAGCATAGCCAGACTATATGATTTTGTAGGGATAACTTTCTTTTGCCATGTTATTTTGAGAAGACATGATTGCTTTATTAGTATGCTTGAAGTATTATTGTTTTTATGTCAATATTAAACTTTTGTTTTGAATCTTATGGATCTGAATATTCTTGCCACAATAAAGAAAATTACATTGATAAATATGTTAGGTAGCATTTCACATCAAAAATTCTGTTTTTATCATTTACCTACTCGAGGACGAGCAGGAATTAAGCTTGGGGATGCTTGATACATCTCCAACATATCTATAATTTTTTATTGTTCCATGCTATTATATTATCTGTTTTGGATGTTTTATATGCATTAATATGCTAATTTATATTATTTTTGGGACTAACTTATTAACTTAGAGCCCAATGCTAGTTTCTGTTTTTTCCTTGTTTTTGACTTTTACAGAAAAGAAATATCAAACGGAGTCCAAACGGAATAAAACTTTACGATGATTTTTCTTGGACCAGAAGACACCCAGGAGACTTGGGGAGAGGGCCAGAGGAGTCCCGAGGAGGCCAGAAGCCTCTAGGGCGCCCCCCCCCGAGGGGGGGGGCGCCCCTTGCTTGTGGGCCCGTTGGAGGTCCTCTAACCCTAATTCTAGCTCTATATATTCTCAAATATTCCCCGAACATCAGAAGCATCCACCAAAATACTTTTCCGCTACCGCAAGCCTCTGTTCCCATGAGATCCCATCTTGGGGCCTTTTTCGGCACTCTACCGGAGGGGGATTCGATCACGGAGGGCCTCTACATCAACCTTGCTACCCTTTCAATGAAGCGTGAGTATTTTACCACAGACCTACGCTAGCTAGATGGCTTCTTCTCTCTCTTTTGATCTTTAATACAATGTTCTCCTCGATGTTCTTGGAGTTCTATCCGATGTAATCTTCTTTTGCGATGCGTTTGTTGAGATCCGATGAATTATGGATTTATGATCAGATTATCTATGAATATTATTTGAGTCTTATCTGAACTCTTTTATGCATGATTAATATATCTTTGTATTTCTCTTTGAACTATCGGTTTGGTTTGGCCAACTAGATTGGTTTTTCTTGCAATGGGAGAGGTGCTTAGTTTTGGGTTGAATCTTGCGGTGTCCACACCTAGTGACAGAAGGGGTAGCGAGGCACGTATTATATTGTTGCCATCAAGGATAAAAAGATGGGGTTTATGTCAAATTGCTTGAGTTTATCCCTCGACATCATGTCATCTTACTTAAAGTGTTGCTCTATTCTTATGAACTTAATACTCTAGATGCAGGCAGGAGTCGGTCGATGTGTGGAGTAATAGTAGTAGATGCAGAATTATTTCGGTCTACTTGTCACGGACGTGATGCCTATATTCATGATCATTGCGTTAGATATCGTCGTAATTATGCGCTTTTCTATCAATTGCTCAAGAGTAATTTATTTACCCACCGTATGTTTTCTTCAAGAGAGAAGCCTCTAGTGAAACCTATGGCCTCGGGGTCTATTTTCCATCATATATTTTCAGATCTATAAACCAAAAAACCCAAAAATACCTTGCTGCAATTTATTTATATTTACTTTATTTTGCTCTTTTATTTATCTTTTATACCTATCTCTATTAGACCTCACTCTTGTTCGTGACCGTGAAGGGATTGACAAGCCCTTTTTCGCGTTGCGTGCAAGTGTTTGTTAGTTTGTGTAGGTGCATATATTGGAGACTTGCTTGTGCCTCCTACTGGATTGATACTTTGGTTCTTAACTGAGGGAAATACTTATCTCTACTTTGCTTCATCACCCTTTCCTCTTCAAGGGAAAAAATCAACACAAAGCTCAAGAAGTAGCAAGCTCCTTTGGTGAGTGGAATTTGGTAAGGAAACATTTATATTATGTGCTGAAATTTACTGTTACTTGTCACTATGGAAAATAATCATTTGAGGGGCTTGTTCGGGGTATCTTCACCTCGACCAGAAGCAGAAAGAGTTGTCCCTCAACCTACTGCACCTACTGAAAATATTTATTATGAAATTCCTTTGGGTATGATAGAGAAACTGCTAGCTAATCCTTATGCAGGAGATGGAACACTACATCCTGATATGCACCTAATCTATGTGGATGAACTTTGTGGATTATTTAAGCTTGCAGGTTTACCCGAAGATGAAGTCAATAAGAAGGTCTTCCCTTTATCTTTGAAGGGAAGGGCATTGACATGGTATAGGCTATGTAATGATATTGGAGCTTGGGACTGGAACCGTTTGAAATTGGAATTCCATGAAAAAGATTATCCTATGCATCTAGTTCATCATGATCGGAATTATATATATATAATTTTTGGCCTCGTGAAGGAGAAAGTATCGCTCAAGCTTGGGGGAGGCTCAAGTCAATGTTGTATTCATGCCCCAATCATGAGCTCTCATGAGAAATTATTATTCAGAATTTTTATGCTCGGCTTTCTCGTAATGATCAATCCATGCTCAATACTTCTTGTACTGGTTCTTTTATGAAGAAGACTATTGAATTCAGATGAAATCTTTTGGAAAGAATTAAATGCAACTCTAAAGATTGGGAGCTCGACGAAGGTAAGGAGTCAGGTATAAAGCTTGAGTTTGATTGTGTTAAAAATTTTATGGATACCGATGCTTTTCATAATTTTAGCACTAAATATGGACTTGACTCTGAGATAGTAGTTTCTTTCTGTGAATCATTTGCTACTCATGTTGATATCCCTAAGGAGAAGTGGTTTAAATATCATCCTCCCATTGAAGTAAAAATAGTAGAACCCATTGAAGCTATAGAAGAAACTATTACTTATAGTGCTAATCCAGTTATTCCTACTGCTTATATTGAGAAACTACCTTTCCCTGTTAGGATAAAAGAACATGGTAAAGCTTCAACTGTGGTTCGCAAAAGTTATACAAGAACACCTACACCCTCTGAACAAATTAAAGTTGAACCTAATGTTGCTATGGTTAAAGATCTATTGGTTGATAATATCGACGGGCATGTTATTTGTTTTTGTGATGAAGCTACTAGAATTGCTAAACCCGATGAAAACATAAAAATATACCTGTTGTTGCCATGCTGTTGTCTCTATTAAAATAGGAGATCATTGTTATCATGGCTTATGTGATTTGGGTGCTAGTGCGAGTGTTATCCCGTTTACTTTATATCAAGAAATTATGAATGATATTGCACCTGCTGAGATAGAAGACATTGATGTTACTATTAAGCTTGCTAATAGAGATACTATCACACCACTTGGGATTGTTAGAGATGTTGAAGTCTTGTGTGGGAAAATAAAATACCCTATTGATTTTCTAGTTCTTGGTTCCCCACAAGTTGATTTTTGTCCCATTATATTTGGTAGACCTTTCCTAAATACGGTTAATGCTAAGATTGATTGCACTAAAGAAACTGTTAGTGTTAATTTTGGCGATGTGTCTCATGAATTTAATTTCTCCAAATTCCGTAGACAACCTCATGATAAAGAATTACCTAACAAGGATGAAATTATTGGTCTTGCTTCTATTATCGTGCCTCATGTTGATCCGTTAGAACAATATTTGCTAGGCCATGAGAATGATATGCATATGAATGAAAGAAATGAAATATTCTTTAAACAAATGCCTATTTTGAAACACAATTTACCAGTTGAGACTCTTGGAGATCCTCTTCCACCCAAGAGTGATCCCGTGTTTGAGCTTAAGCAATTACCCGATACATTGAAATATGCTTACCTTGATGAAAAGAAAATATATCCTGTCATTCTTAGTGCTAACCTTTCAGAGCATGAAGAAAAGAGATTATTAAAAACTCTGAAGAAGCATCGTGCCGCTATTGGATATACTCTTGATGATCTTAAGGGCATTAGTCCCACTCTATGTCAGCACAAAATTAATAGGGAACCTGATGCTAAACCAGTTGTTGATCACCAGCAACGATTAAATCCTAAGATGAAGGAAGTGGTAAGAAATGAAATATTAAAGCTTCAGGAAGCAGGTATAATCTATCCTATAGATGATAGTAGATGGGTAAGTCCAGTTCATTGTGTCTCTAAGAAGGGAGGTATTACTATTGTTCCTAATGATAAAAATGAACTTATCCCACAAAGAATTATAACAAGTTACAGAATGGTAATTGATTTTAGAAAACTAAAACAGCTACTAGGAAAGATCATTACCCTCTACCATTCATTGATCAAATGCTAAAGATTATCAAAACATACACATTTCTGTTTTTTAGATGGATACTCTGGTCTTTCCCAAATACCTGTGTCACAAGAGGATCAAGAAAAAACTACTTTTATGTGCCCTTTTGGTACTTTTGCTTATAGACATATGCCTTTTGGTTTATGTAATGCACCTGCTACCTTTCAAAGATGTATGACTGCTATATTCTCTGACTTTTGTGAAAATATTGTTGAGGTTTTCATGGATGATTTTTCCGTTTATGGAACTTCTTTTGATGATTGCTTAAGCAACCTTGACCGAATTTTGTAGAGATGCGAAGAAACTAATGTTGTCTTGAATTGGGAGAAGTGCCACTTTATGGTGAACGAAGGTATTGTCTTGGGGCATAAAATTTCTGAAAGAGGTATTGAAGTTGATAAAGCTAAAGTTGATGCAATTGAGAAAATGCCATGTCCTAAAGATATCAAAGGTATAAGAAGTTTCTTTGGTCATGCTGGTTTCTATAGGAGGTTTATTAAAGAGTTCTCTAAAATTTCTAGGCCTCTTACTAATCTCTTGCAAAAAGATGTTCCATTTGTTTTTTATGTTGATTGTGTAGAAGCCTTTGAAATACTTAAGAAAGCCTTAATCTCTGCACCTATTGTTGAACCACCTCATTAGAACCTACCCTTTGAAATTATGTGTGATGCTAGTGATCATGCTGCTGGTGCTGTTCTAGGACAAAGAGTTGATAAGAAATTAAATGTTATCCATTATGCTAGCAAAACTCTAGACAGTGCTCAAAGAAATTATGCTACCACTGAAAAATAATTTTTAGTAGTTGTGTTTGCTTGTGATAAATTCAGGTCTTACATAGTTGATTCTAAAGTAATTGTTCACAATGACCATGCTGCTATTAAATACCTTATGGAAAAGAAAGAGGCTAAACCTAGACTCATTAGGTGGGTTCTCTTGCTACAAGAATTTGATTTACATATTATTGATAGGAAAGGAGTTGAGAATCCCGTAGCGTACAACTTGTCTAGGTTAGAAAATATTCTTTATGACCCACTACCTATTGATGATAGTTTTCCTAATGAAAAACTAGCTGTCATAAATTCTTCTCATAGTACTCCTTGGTATGCAGATTGTGCTAATTATATTGTTGCTAAATTTATACCACCTAGTTTCACATACCAACAAAAAAAAGTTTTTCTATGATTTAAGATATTACTTCTGGGATGACCCATGCCTTTATAAAGAAGGACTATATGGTGTTATTAGATGTTGTATACCTGAGCATGAACAGGAACAAATCCTACGGAAGTGTCACTCCGAGGCTTATGGAGGACACCATGCGGGAGACAGAACTGCACACAAGGTATTACAACCCGGTTTTTATTGGCCTACTCTTTTCAAAGATGCATGTAAGTTTGTTCTATCTTGTGATGAATGTCAAAGAATTGGTAACATTAGTAGAAGTCACGAAATGCCTATGAATTATTCACTTGTTATTAAACCATTTGATGTTTGGGGATTTGATTTATGGGACCCTTTCCTTCCTCTAATGGGTATACACATATTTTGGTTGCTGTTGATTATGTTACTAAGTGGGTAGAAGCCATTCCAACTAGTAGTTCTGATCATAACACTTCCATTAAAATGCTTAAAGAAGTTGTTTTCCTGAGGTTTGGAGTCCCTAGATATTTAATGACTGATGGTGGTTCACACTTTATTCATGGTCCTTTCCGTAAATTGCTTGCTATGTATGATGTTAACCATAGAATTGCATCTCCTTATCACCCCCAGTCTAGCGGTCAAGTAGAATTAAGTAATAGAGAAATAAAATTAATTTTGCAAAAGACTGTCAATAGATCTCGAAAGAATTGGTCTAAGAAACTTGTTGATGCATTATGGGCTTATAGAACTGCTTATAAAAATCCTATGGGTATGTCTCCATATAAAATGGTTTATGGAAAAGCATGCCACCTACCTCTTGAACTATAATATAAAGCTTATTGGGCAATTAAAGAACTCAACTATAATTTTAAACTTGTCGGTGAAAAGAGGTTATTTGACATTAGCTCACTTGATGAATGGAGAACCCAGGCATATGGAAATGCTAAACTGTTTAAAGAAAAGGTTAAAAGATGGCATGACAAAATAATACAAAAGCGGGAATTTAATGTAGGTGACCAAGTCTTGCTATACAATTCTCGTTTAAGATATTTTGCAGGAAAACTTCTCTCTAAATGGGAAGGACCTTACATTATCGAAGAAGTTTATCATTCCGACGCTATCAAGATCAACAACGCCGAAGGCACCAACCCGAAGTTGGTGAATGGGCAAAGAATCAAACATTATATCTCAGGTACGCCAATAAATATTGAGACTAACATCATTCATTCCATAACACCAGAGGAGTACATAAAGGAAACCTTTCAGAACGCTTTAGAACCCTGAAAAGGAATAGGTATGTGATACGGTAAGTAAACCTACTCCAAAAGTTCCAAGCAATTTTACTCCGTTTTGGAATATTTAAAAAATTAGGAAAATAATAAGTAGTCCGAAAAGTGCACGAGCAGGCGACAAGCCTGGGGGGCGCGCCCTACCCCCTGGACGTGCCTCCCGAGCTTGTGGTGCCCTCGTGTGCCATCCGGACTCCATTTTCTCCCAGATTACTTGTTTTGCATGGTAAAAATTCATTATATAATCTCCTGAAAGTTTTGACCACAATATTATGACAATATCCTCTGTTCTTGTTTCGAGCTATTTTTCTGACAGATCTACATCGCTATGTCGTCTCCAAGTGCCTCCAAGGACAAGTTCTACGAGAAGGTTATCAACCCCTACCTTCTGGAGGTGATGAAACAACCTCAAACCATTAAGGTGTGTGAGGGGGTGCTTCACATCCGGGATGTTCAAGGGCCAAAGAAGACTGGAAGCGTGGAGGCCAGGCTCGAAGTGGTGGAGCAGGAGGTCTTCAAGTGCCAATGGATGGTGGAACACGGACTCAACTCCAACCACTCCATGATCACGGAATTCACCCGTGATCACAAGCTGGACAATGAAAATATTAGAGAGGCCATCTTCAAGCTTCACGATAAAATTGAGCACCTCCAAGCCTAGATCTATGACCTGCGAAACCAAAATTGTGAGTATGAATCTAGGTTTAAGAGGATGAGTCTAGCTGTAGATTTTAGGATTCCAGAGACTCGTTCATCCTTCTACGATGGTGAGCCTATGCCTTGGAAGACGGAGGACAAGCCTCCCACATCATCAACTTCATCACCACCACCTCCGAAGAAGGAGACTTAAGTACACGAGTATGGGCACTCCCCTTGGCTTGTGCCAAGCTTGGGGGAGGTGTCCCGATATCGTATAACCATCACATCTTTGTCATTATCGTTTATCTTAGTTCGATCCTTTTGATTAAATCATGATCTAGTAGAATAAAAGTTTTTAGTATGATCTAGTCTTTAAGTTTTTGCTTCCTGATCTATCTATGTAATCGAGTATGGGAGTTATATAATAAAGATGAGTTTTGAGTTGAGGGTTTTTGCTTTCTTGTTTTGATCTTGGAGATGGAAAAGAATAAAATAAATAAAAAGATTATATAATAATCTTATGGAGAGTGATGACTTCACATATAAGAAGTATAACACATGAAATTTGTTAAACGTCGACAAACATAGTATTGGTCATTGTTACAATTAATGAGAAGTAATAAAGAAAGAAGGCTTCCACATATAAATACACTATCCTGGACATCCTTTATGATTGTGAGCACTCATTAAAATATTATATGCTAATAAGTTGATGTTAGACAAGGAAGACAATGTAATGTGTTATGTTCCCTTATATCCGAAAAGAAGTTATAATGTCCTGGATCTTCCAACATGTTGAGCTTGCTTTCTATCCCTTGCTAGCCAAAAAATCCACACCAAGTAGAGATACTACTTGTGCATCCAAAAACCATCAACCTAGTTTCATGTCATGAGAGTCCACTATATCTACCTATGGATTGAGTAAGAACCTTCAAGTAAATTGTCATAGGTGCAAGCAATAAAAATTGCTCTCTAAATATGTACGATCTTTTAGTGTGAGGAAAATAAGCTTTGTACGAACTTGCGATATGGAAGAAATAAAAGCGACGGACTGCATAATAAAGTTCTCTATCACAAGTGGCAATATAAAGTGATGTTCCTTTGCATTAAGATTTAGTGCAGCTAAATAAAAAGCGCATGACAACCTCTGATTCCCTATGCGAAGGGGCTATCTTTTATTTTTAATACCTACCTTTATGCAAGAGTCATGGTGATCTTCACCCTTCCTTTTATTTTTCTATTTTTGGCAAGCACTATGTGTTAGAGAAAGATCCAGACATACATATCCACTCGGATGTAGGTGATCATAAGTTATTATTGTTGACATTACCCTTGAGGTAAATGGTTGAGAGGCGAAATTATAAGTCCCTATCTTTCTATGTGTCTGATTGAAGCTTTGACCTCATAAGTATCGTGTGAGTATCAACAATTATGAAAGATTAAATGATGGTTGAGTATGTGAACTTGCTAAATAAGAGCTCTTACATTGACTCTTTCTGACATTATGACAAATTGCAATTGCATCAATGACTGAGATCATAGTTTGTTAGTTTCAATGAAGTTTTTGGTTCATACTTTACCATGTGAACGAATTATCACTTTTAGCATAAGAAGTTACATGACAATATATTGTTGTTCTAAAAGATGATCATGATGCCCTTATGTCCGTATTTTATTTTATCGACACCTCTATCTCTAAATATGTGGTCATGATTATCGATTTCGGCTTTCGCTTGAGGACAAGCGAGGTCTAAGCTTGGGGGAGTTGATACGTCCATTTTGCATCATGCTTTTATGTTGATATTTATTGTATTATAGGCTGTTATTACACTTTAGGATACAATTCTTATGCCTTTTCTCTCTTATTTTACAAGATTTACATAAAGAGGGAGAATGCCGGCAGCTGGACTTCTAGACCGGAAAGGAGCAAATCTGAGATACATATTCTGCACAACTCCAAATGTCCTGAAACTTTACTGAGAATTATTTTGGAATATATAAAAAATATTGGGTGAAGAAAGATCAGAAGGGGACCCACCAGGTGGCCACAAGCCTGGGGGCACGCCCCCTGAGCTTGTGGGCCCCCTGGCCAGCCTCCGGTGCCCATTTTCTACTATATGAAGGGTTTTGACCTAGAAAAAATAAGAGGAAGGCTTTCGGGATGAAGTGCCATCGTCTCGAGGCGGAACTTGGGCAGAAGCAATCTAGGGCTCCGGCGGAGCGATTCTGCCGAAGAAACTTCCCTTCGGGAGGGGGAAATCGAAGCCATCGTCATCACCAACGATCCTCTCATCGTGGGAGGACCTATCTTCATCAACATCTTCACCAGCACCATCTCATCTCAAACCCTAGTTCATCTCTTGTATTCAATCTTTATCTCAAAATGTTAGATTGGTACCTGTGGGTTGCTAGTAGTGTTGATTACTCCTTGTAGTTGATGCTAGTTGGTTTATTTGGTGGAAGATCATATGTTCAGATCCTTAATGATATTCAATACCCCTCTTATCTTGAACATGAATATGCTTTGTGAGTAGTTACTTTTGTTCCTGAGGACATGGGAGAAGTCTTGTTATAAGTAATCATGTGAATTTGGTATTCGTTTGATATTTTGATGAGATGTATGTTGCATTTCCTCTAGTGGTGTTATGTGAATTTTGACTACATGGCACTTCACCATGATTTGGGCCTAGAGGAAGGCATTGGGAAGTAGCAAGTAGATGATGGGTTGCTAGAGTGACAGAAGCTTAAACCCTAGTTTATGCGTTGCTTCGTAAGGGGCTGTTTTGGATCCACATGTTTAATGCTATGGTTAGATTTATCTTAATTCTTCTTTCGTAGTTGTGGATGCTTGCGAGAGGGGTTAATCATAAGTGGGAGGCTTGTCCAAGTAAGGACATCACCCAAGGACCGGTCCACGCACATATCAAATTATCAAAGTAGCGAGCGCGAATCATATGAGCATGATGAAAACTAACTTGACGATAATTCCCATGTGTCCTCGGGAGCGCTTTGCTTTATATAAGAGTTCGTCCAGCCTTGTCCTTTGCTATAAAAAGGATTGGGCCACCTTGCTGCACCTTTGTTACACTTATTACTTGTTACTCATTATGAATTATCTTACCACCAAACTACTTGATATCGATAATTTCAGTGCTTGCAGAAAATACCTTGTTGAAAACCGCTTGTCATTTCCTTCTGCTTCTCGTTGGGTTCGACACTCTTACTTATCGAAAGGACTACGATTGATCCCCTATACTTGTGGGTGATCAAACACCTCCAGGAAAGTGGTACAATCACCCCACGCGGTACAACCGCTTGTGTGACCGGTACAACCGGCCTGCCTGCACGCAGTGAAAGGGGCCACGACCCATGTAACCCTAACTTACCCCTTGGAATATAAGTACTCGTATCCTAGCTCTGAATTAGGGTTAGCAAATATGATAGCTCATCTTAGTCGAGCTTTTCTCCTTACCTCCTCCTCTTGAGAGAGAGAGAGACCACTCCCATGGAGTTCAAGACCTCAATGTGACCATGTGAGAAGATCCCGAGGGATTCAAGACCCCCTTTGTGGGAAGGATCTATCTAGATCATCAAGACCCCATCTACTTTGGATTTGGGATGAACTCTACCTTGTATCTTTTCCTTTGTTGTTCATGTACCTTGTGGATCTTGTGTGTTTGATTGTCTAGTGGATGTGTGATTGGACTTGTTCTTGAGTGTTTCTCTTGTGTTTTCTTCCCATTCTTCCCCGTGTTCTTCGAGGAATCCCCCTCCAATTTGTGAAAGATCGGCCACTAGGGTTCCATCCTACATCACTGTGGATCATCCTCCAGAGGAGCGAGGAAACGCCCACGGGAGATACCAGCCGACATGCATCCCGATGCCCACAACCTGTTCGACAAATGCCGGCCATGGGTGACGACGAGACGGCCATTCGTTTTATCACCGAGAACATCATCTTCAAAGGCAGTGCGGGAGCCGCTGCCTTCACAGGCGGTGCGGGCGCGGATGCCTTTGATTCCGACGAGACCGAAAGCCAAGACGGTCGAGCGTCCTTCATGCTCGCCACCTTTGATCAAGCTGGCATGGATGGCCCCTTCATGGAAGACCAGGTCGGCATGGGCATCACCTTCCCGCTCGACCACGAATTCCCGAAGGACTACAACCTTGAGGAAGAGGATGAAGTGGACATCGACAGGGAGCCTTTGTTCGAGGACAAGCTCGCCAACCAAGCCGGCGCAAATAAGAAGCGCAAAAGCAAGTGGATGAAGGAATACATGCTGCCGGAGGACAAACTCCTTTGTGAGTGTTGGAGAAACATTAGACAAGACCCCAAGGTCGGCGCCGAGCGAAAGGCATCTACCTTTTGGCTTCGTGTTCATTGTGAGTACCATGAACGCAAGAAGTTCGCGCCGTAACAAATGAAGAGCAAGTGCGCCAGCATGAACTGTGTGGTGGGTTTTTCGGAGGCTGACATGTATGCCGGCCGCTGCATGAACTCTGGGTGATGGCATGGCCGCTGACATGATCTATGGCCGCGAACCTTTTAAAAATTGTATGCGGATATGAAATGGGTCGACGCATTGGGCGCACGGCCGGCCCAAACGCAAAACGGGGCGGCCGACGAGCGGGCGACCGACCCAAATGAAAGAAAAGCGGACAAAGCGCGCGTCCTTTTGGGTCGGCACGTTGGAGTTGCTCTAAGGCTGCGTTTGGCGGCAAGGTTTTAGAAACCATGATTTTGAATACTTTGATGTATTTGGCTTCAGAAAAAACTGAAGTTTTGTAAATCACAGTGTACTAGAAACCATGGTATTTTTGCTGTATCGGGAAAAAAGGTCCCAGACTCTTTTTTCTAAACCGAACGGAGCGCAGTTGATGTCGCTGTCTATATCGAGATAACTATACTAGATGAGATAGCCTCCTACTTTTCCTCTGACTGTTATCTCCTGCTTAGAGCATCTCGAGCCGTTCGCCCTTCGGGGGCTAGAAAAAAGCGCTGCTTGGGGGCGAATCGGCGATATTTTCGGTGTGGGGGCGATCGGCTTCCCAGCCGCCGCCCCCAGGTCGGCCCCAGACGCTCTTTTTTAATTTTTTCTAAAAACATAATTGGGCAAATTTCGGCAAACACGACATAC
Organism: Thinopyrum elongatum; assembly: GCA_011799875.1. Taxonomy (NCBI): domain Eukaryota; kingdom Viridiplantae; phylum Streptophyta; class Magnoliopsida; order Poales; family Poaceae; genus Thinopyrum; species Thinopyrum elongatum. The sequence continues at coordinate 335,795,336 of CM022302.1, read as the reverse complement.
ATTCGGCGATATTTAGACGGTTCACAGTTTTTTACATATAGAAACATAATAATAAGTCTACTAAAAAGAAGAAAAAAACGGCCGCGCCTACAGGCCGAAGAACTCGCTGAACACGCCGAAGTCGCCGCCGTCGTCGTCCTCCTTCTCCTCCTTCACGCGGCCGTTCCTGCTGGACCTCTACCCGGGGTCGCCCTGGCGGACTGGTTTGGCCGGCGACGGCGCCTCTTCGTCGCTGTCGTCGAGAACGACGATGCCTCCCTCGTCGCGGCCACGGTACCGAGCAGCGATCTCCTCTAGGGCGCGGCGCTGGCGCTCCATCTCCATCCGCGCCCAGTCCTCCCGCGCCCACTTCATGGCGGCCATTGGCCGCCGCCCCATCGCCGGGGAACCTTTCGCCCATCGTCTGTGCGTGCACGGGGAAAGAGGAACTCATCGGCGGCGGCTGTGCGTGCACGGGGAGAGAGGGGGGGGGGGCGGGGTGCGTCCACCGGCGAGGGAGGGGCGGCTTATATAGTGGCCGGGGGGGGCGGCGTCGTGTGTACGCGTGGCGGGAGGGGGCGCGTCGCCTCACCGCGCCGCCCGTGAGGAATCAATGGAAGGCTGACCGGCGGCAGCCTTGGCATTGATTCCCCGCGGGAAACCGATGCGATGAGGACGACGAGGCGCGGGGTTCGCTGACTCGGCGGGCCCGCCGTTCTTTCGCGCCAAAACGGTTGCTCCGGCGCCCCCGGGCGCCCCCCAGCGCGCCGGGTTCGGCCTGGGTCCGCCGGTGCCAGTTTCGGGTCTAACCGGCGAAAATTGGGCTCCTGAAGACGCGATTGGGCCGTTTTTTCACCGTCGGCGCTAAAAAATGGCCTTGAGGGGCCTGTTGGGGGCGCGGCTGGAGATGCTCTTATTAGTCGATTCTGTTTGATTTGCGTACAATCTCTCACGTGCTTCTTCTTCTTCTAGTCGGCGTCACCTGCGAGTCTCCCATCTCTTCTCTCGGCCACGAGTCAATCAAGCTCACCACCAGGGAAAAATGGTATGCGCTCGTCTATGCCCTATCCTTAAATATTTGTCCAGTCCGGTGAATGCAATACTGCCGCAAGGGGCGGCATGTTGATTATAGATGTCAACGTTGGATGGGACGAGGGCAGTGATTAGTTTTCAGTGATCTTCCGAGCTTCTCCGTCGTGTCCTTGCATGCCTATTAATTTCCAGCGAGTAGCGCACGTCTTGAGTAGTTTATGGTGTAGATCGATTGGTCTTTTCTGGAGAACATTCGTACGCACAAGGCTATGCTAGCTAGCCGAGGGAGTGCAAACGGCGCACACGTACACGTACATAAAATTTTGGCCCGACTAGAAGTACATGCACGTATAGAAATAATACGGTGGCAACACTCCTAAGATTGTATTGTTTTAATCTAGTTGATTAATGAACTATGATGTACGTTCCCTAAAAAAAAAAAAAGAACTATGATGTACGTTCTGGTTAAATTCATCATGCCATTGAAGGCCGGCGATCTATTTCTTGCACTTGTCTAGTTAGCTCAGCATCTAACTGTAGTCCTGTTGAGTAGGTACATCATCTATTACTTGGCGACACATCATATTGTTTTGCTGTAATTATAGGCCAATCTTCAACTAACAATTAAAAAACACTTGCAAGGCCAAAGAAAGACAGAGCAGCATGGACTAACGGTCGCTTAGCTTTTCTAATGTCAACGATGAAAGTGTACTCGGATGTGGGGAAGTACTGTGGCCAAAATGGGTGACCAAGGAAGGATGGCAGGTTATGAAAAACCGTTTAAATGCGAGACCTCGTGGAGCTAATTTTACTATTCAACAACTGAAAGATAGGGAGCAAAGAGTGAAGAAGGAACTGAATGTCATCAAGTCTATTGTAGAAAAGAGTGGATTTGGTTGGGATCCCAAGAACAAAGTTCCAACGGCTATAGATGAAAAATGGGAGGAGATATCAAGCGAACAACGCAAGTGGAGGCACAAACCATTCCTCTACTATGATGTTCTATATGAAATTCATGAAGGTTTGTTTTTGACAATGATTAAAAAATAAGAAGTTACACCTATCATGTCACTTATTAGTCACCTAATTTGTACGCAGGTAAAATGGCAGAAGGCAAGCATTGCAAAAGGACAACTGATGGTACTGAAGAGAGGTACAAGAATATGTCCCATCTTCCTAAACATGGAAGTTATACTGATGATGTTATGAGGGCTGCTAGTATGGATTCTCCTGAGGCAACACTATCTGCTCCGGGATCAGCAATGCCATAATATGATTGGGGCGGAGATATATATGGTGATGATGTTGATTTATCATATGGTGGATATTCAGAACCTGTAGGGAGTAATGACAATCATGTTTCAGTAGTAGAAGATTTAACAGGTGTGGATTCACCTTGAAGGAAGAGGCTTCGGAATTCAAAAAGATCTGATGATGAAAGTGAGAAAACTAAGGGTAAAGGAGACAAGGAAGTTGTGTTGGCCAACTTGGTTTATGTGAGGGAAGAAGAAATGCATGCTTATAAAGAAATGAAGACAAAGCAAATTGACAACTACAAGGAAACCAAGATGGCCCAAATGGAAAGGAATGCCCCAAAAAATGATCCCTATGGCATGCCAAACTGTATTCAGAAACTTAAAACATTAGGACTCACACCAAGTGAACAACACAAGATCAACCATCTGAAAGAAGATATGCTAAACCGTCAAACATTCATGGAAGTGGACGAGGATGTTCTTTCCGTGATTATCAAAGAAGTGGTGGCCCCGCATGTTTGAAGGATACCAAAGCAGGAGACATTTTATTTAATAATGTTACCATTCCATTTATACGTCCTTTCAGTCTCATGAATTGTTGTCAGTTAAGTAGTACCACGTTTCTTTCTATTCTGAATAAAGGAAGCGCAATGACTATTGATTCTGTTTATTCAATCCTCATATACAATATTAATATTCTGTTTTTTTATTGTACTCATGACACATCCAACCTACCCAAAAAAATATTGCTAAAATAAATGAATTTATTTTATTCAGTACACTTCTGAATAAAAACATATATAATAAGGAGGGCAAATGGAAGTCATGCAGTATTTCTTCTAGCCCGTCTGAGATGGTCTTTACACATGGCATCGGCTATTTCATCCCTTTTTGTGCTACCTAGTGCTCGCCGCTCATTGAGATAATGTATAGCATTTGTATACTTCATATCTCCACTTGCAACATCAATTATTTTTCGATCAATCTCTGATTCAACTCGGCCCAACCATTGTTCGCCTCCCTCATTACTACGAATAAAATTATGAAGAGCACAACATGCTATCGCAATTTCTGCTTGCGAGTCAATGGGGTATTGCAATGTACACTTCAGTATGGGGAAACGCTTCTTTAGAACTCCAATTATACGCTCAACATGATTACGAAGTTGTGCATGCCTCAATTGAATAGCTCTCGAGTGTTTTGCGGCCGCTGATTGCATTTAGCTTGCTCCACCAAATGGTACCTTACATTGTGATAAGGTGCAATGAAATTACGTGTATTCGCATAACCCGCATCCACCAAATAAAACTTTCCTTCGAGGACATAGAAGTTATTTTGAGCATCTTGTAGAACTCGAGCATCAGAAGCTGAACCTTCCCATCCGCTGCTGACATGGATGAAACGATTATCAAAATCACATGCAATCATGACATTTTGTGACAATGTTCCCTTTCTGTTACGATATGGATCTTGGTCTTTCGGAGATATGGTAATTGGAATATGCGTTCCATCTATTGCTCCAATACAATCCTAAAACAAAATTAGATACAATGAAAACTTTGTATTTATATTTGGCTATAACATTGAAGGGTTAAAATGTGAATAATACCTTGAAATATGGCATAAATTTTGTATTGCTCACAACTTTGAAAGGAACGTTAGTTGGAGGCAACTGTATTACACTTCAAGACAATATCATGAGGGTGTAGAAAACAATACTGAAATAGCGACTTATGGTCTCACCACTATGCTAGAATTGCCCTTGGAGTGTACGATTGGTTGCATTCTTTGAAACGACATATAAAAACATGCCTACTTGTTCTTCCACCGAGACAAAATGTGTATCTCTTAGATGGCATCTCTCTTGAAGGAACTGGACCAAGTTACGAAAAATATACTACTCCATCCGAAAATCTCATTTGCATCTCAATTCATGACCTTCTAGAACTTCTCGCACGTACAGATATTCCGTAAGGATGGATGTATGAATACGTGTGGTGGCCGAGCTTCTATCATTAGCATACAAAGCCTCGATGTTAGACAATTCATCATCTTCTCTACGTTTGCGCGTCAAAAAATTACCCAACATTCTGATTGACAATATAACACACCTACAAAAATATGCATATGACATCTGATACGTCCATTTTGCATCATGTTTTTCTACTGTTATTTATAATATTTTTATGCATAATAATGCTTTATGGAGTAATTTTAATTCCTTTTCTCTTATAATATGAAAGGTTTACACAAAGAGAAAGAATACCGGCAGCTAGAATTCTGGACCTGAAAAAGCTATGTTAGAGATACCTATTCTGCACATCTCCATATGAGCTGAAAATTTACGGAGAATTGTTTTGAAATATATAAAAAACTAGTAGATACCCCGCGCGTTGCTGCGGAAATTTGTAGTCTCTTGTTGAGCACCTCTTTAGAGCATAACACAATTCATAAACTGCGAGAAATCAGGATGTGATCGATCTAACAAAGCTGTAATCCCCTTAGAATACCAAAATAATGGAACATTCATCCAAAAAACAATGTACTGTAAATATATTCCAACATGCTATAAATCCTACCTGCGGATATTGTTTAGAATGGTAAAAAAAGGTTGGTTACATCACATACAACTATACATCGCAAATTAAACACAGAACACAGCTCACAAGCAAACCATACCCACAGTTTCCCCTTAGATGTCTCACGTGTCTTCATATTTTTGGTTGGAGCAAGCTTGCTGGCCGAGGCACAATATACGAGGCTTTGCTGATTGTTTGGGAACAGCATACAGTGTACGCCAGCTACTTATTTAGTTGGTGGATTGAATCGACAAATTTAAAAGCATGAATAGATCATCTTCTTAAAATGGCCACTGGAAACCAAAGAATCGTGTTTGTGGAAATTTTCAAACATCACTGAAAATCAACTTAATATAAACATAACACTCCGTACCAAAGTTATCTAGATCTGCATAAACAATGAATGAGTCAGAAAATAATAAATTGTGTTGTGTACTCTGTTGGAATCAAAAGCAAAAATAAGCTTGACCTCGAACAAAAACTTTACAATGTAGCATATCAAAACTATTCACAGACCTCTTGTTCAAAATATTAGGATACTAACCCAGCCCTGGAAAATTGAGTCAATACTGACTTTTTAGAGCTAGGTAGTCAAACAATGTAGGAGAAATAGCAAGGGAACATAGCTTGATACAATGCACTCAGGGAGAAATAGGTTATTCTTGAATTAAAAAAGGTTAAGATAAAAGTACTATATACAACTGCAAATTCGATACTACACATGCTTCTATGTTCCTATTGCGTGTCTTCTTATCAGGTGGGTGAAAGAAAAAAAAACTGACATTAGCTTATATATTATTTCGACAAAGAGGATTTAGAATGGAATCCACCAAGAAATCCTAAAGTAACCTTGGGCATGTCTACAAAGAACCGCAAAACCTGTAGACATAGCCTGGCTTCACAAATATTTCAGACTAATCACCATCAAGTCATATGTAATCACATACACAGAGAGAGGGAGAGAACTGCAAAGAATGTGTAACCAAAATGAAAGGAAAACTTCAGTCACAAATCTTTCAAAAATACATTATTTTCTATTATAAAAAATCTTACAAATACTACTATGAAGGTGCTGAATTGCACATTAGAAAGTCTTTAGCTCTACCTGAAAGCACCTCCTAAACCCCTATCCAAGCAGACCAACCAAACTCTCTGCAAAATAAGTTGAACCACAAATTAAATCGCTGTATATAAACTTAAAAGAAAGAAAATTTGAACAAACCAACGCACAAAAAATCTGGATGGTAGATGATAGAACCTCCCATGCATTATTGTGATGAACTTTTCAATCCGCACATCCATACATGTTAGACTTTGTACATGACCACGAGCCACATTCCAATCAGTCAAAAAATCTAAAAGTAGTTAAGATGCATTTACAGTAAATATCAGGCCTGTACAGCAAAGATCTATACAAATATACGTTGGGAAGTTGGGAACGACCTCCTGCATTTACAGTAAGTATGCATCTCTTCCACTAAAAAACACACATATGCGTTCAGGTCAACAATACAGACTTAAATATCTGGACAGATAATCAGTTATACTATGGGAACGACCTCATCCTTCTGCTCCTACCTTGGCGACAGAGGCGCAACTTTGATTGGGATCCGGTAGACATCCATGGTTGGCATCAGTCTGAATCCATCACGCCATCGAACTACCCTTGGGGGCCGGCGCCCTCGCCCTTCCCAGTGACAGCTACTCTAACTGGAAACCCGGGCTTCTACCAAGCTAAATAAAAAAATCGCGATTCAGATCTGAGGAGATGGAGAGCTCGCACCTCTGACGCATGTGGGGTTGAAGGAGGACGCTGATGGTGGCACGTCTGGTTCCCTGGGAGGTAGGTTCGATGCCATGGCGCCTGGTTTGGGCCAGCATGTCCAGGCTCGCGGCGCTCCTGGGGCTCCCGGAGGGAGGCAGCGCGTAGGTCTTAGTGTTCACGACCAGAGAAGGTTTGGCCGGCGGCGGCGCAATATGGGAAGTATGACACAAATAAAGAGGGGAGGAGAAGAATTGGAAGACTACCCTAGAGATTTATTGGTGGAGGGAGATGAAAGGAACCACCAGACCAAGAGGCAAGGGCAGGAATCAGTGCGACGGTGAAAAAAAATCAGACGCTTCGTTTCGTTGTAAAAGAAAAAAAGGAATTGCCGTGTGCAGAAGGAAAGGCGTGTTGGACGGCCAGTAAACCGTGCGAACATAGCACAAAGCTAGCGGCCTGCAGCGACAACATTTAGCGGTGACGTGGCTTCACCGTACCGTAGGCGAGGAAAATCAGAAGAATTGCTGACTTGGCTAGATGATGATGTGGACGGGCTGCATGTTGAGAGAATAGGAAGAAGTGGGGAGCAACTTCTTAAGAATGGTAGATACTGGAGCAAATAACTACCGGAGGGAGGCCACCTGGTGACCACAAGACACCAGGGCGCGCCAGGCCCCCCAGGCGCGCCCTTGTGGGTTGTGGCCAGCCCAGCCCACCTCTGGTGCCCATCTTCTGGTACATAAGGTCTTTTGACCTAGAAAAAAAATAAGGAGAGGACTTTCGCGAAGGAGCGTCGCCGTCTCGAGGCGAAACTTGGGCAGGAGCACTTTTGCCCTCTGGCGGAGCGATTCCGTCGGGAGAACTCCCCTCCCAGAGGGGAAAATCGAAGCCATCATCATCACCAACAACCCTCTAATTTTTGGGATGCCAATCTTCACCAACATCTTCAACAGCACCATCTCATCTCAAACCCTAGTTCATCTCTTGTGTTCAATCTTTGTACCGTAACCTCAGATTGGTACCTGTGGGTGACTAGTAGTGATTACATCTTGTAGTTGATTACTATATGGTTTATTTGGTGGAAGATTATATGTTCAGATCCATTATGCTATTTAGTACCCCTCTGATCTTGAGCATGAATATCATTTGTGAGTAGTTACTTTTGTTCTTGAGGTCACGGGAGAAGTCATGTTGCAAGTAATCATGTGAATTCGATATGTGTTTGATATTTTGATGATATGTATGTTGTGATTCCCTTAGTGGTGTTATGTGAACGTCGACTACATGACACTTCATCATCTTTGGGCCTAAGGGAATGCATTGTGGAGTAGTTATTAGATGATGGGTTGCTAGAGTGACAGAAGTTTAAACCCTAGTTTATGCGCTACTTCGTAAGGGACTGATTTGGATCCATATGTTTAATGGTATGGTTAGATTTTATCTTAATACTTTTCTCGTAGTTGTGGATGCTTGCGAGGGGGTTAATCAGAAGAGGGAGGCTTGTTCAAGTAAGAATAGCACCCAAGCACCGGTCCACCCACATATCAAATTATCAAAGTAGCGAACGCAAATCAAACCAACATGATGAAAGTGACTAGATGAAATTCCCGTGTGCTCTCAAGAACGCTTTTCTTATTATAAGAGACTGTTTTGGCCTGTCCTTTTTTACAAAAGGATTGGGCTACCTTGCTGCACTTTATTTACTGTTACCGTTACTTGCTTGTTACAAATTATCTTGCTATCAAACTACCTATTACTGACAATTTCAATGCTTGCAGAAATTACCTTGCTGAAAACCACTTGTCATTTCCTTCTGCTCCTCGTTGGGTTCGACACTCTTACTTATTGAAAGGACTAAGATTGATACCCTATACTTATGGGTCACCAAGACTCTTTTCTGGCACCATTTCCGGGGAGTGAAGCACTATTGGTAAGTGGAAATCGGTAAGGAAAAATTTATATTACATGCTGAAATTTATTGTCACTTGCCACTATGGAAGACCATCCTTTGAGGGGTTTGTTCAGGGTATCTTCACCTCGACCGGAAGCACAATTAGTTGCCCCTCAACCTACAGCACCTACTAAAAATATTGGTTATGAAATTCCTTTGGGTATGATAGAACAACTGCTAGCTAATCCTTATGCAGGAGACGGAACCGAACATCCTGATATGCATCTTATACATGTGGATGAAATTTATGGATTATTTAAGCTTGCAGGTTTACCCGGAGAGGAAGTTAAGAAGAAGGTTTTCCCTTTATCTTTGAAGGGAAAAGCATTGACATGGTATAGGCTATGCAATGATATTGGATCTTGCAATTGGAATCGATTGAAATTGAAATTTCACCAAAAAAAAATATCCTATGCATCTAGTTCATCGTGATCGGAATTATATATATAATTTTTGGCCTCGTGAAGGAGAAAGTATCGCTCTAGCTTGGGGGAGGCTTAAGTCAATGTTATATTCATGCCCAAATCATGAGCTTTCAAGAGAAATTATCATTCAAAATTTTTATGCTCGGCTTTCTCGTGATGATCAATCCATGCTCGATACTTCTTGTACTGGTTCTTGTATGAAGAAGACTATTGAATTCAGGTGGGATCTTTTAGCAAGAATTAAATGTAACTTTGAAGATTGGGAACTCGAGAAGGTAAAGAGTCGGGTATTGAGCTTGAGTTTGATTGTGTTAAATCTTTTATGAATACCTATGCTTTTCACAAGTTTAGCACTAAATATGGACTTGACTCTGAGATAGTATCCTCTTTTGTGAATCATTTGCTACTCATGTTGATCTCCCTAAGGAGAAGTGGTTTAAATATCCTCCCCCTATTAAAGAAGAAATTAAAGAATCGGTTATAGCTAAAGATGAAACTATCATTTACAATGTTGATCCAGTTGTACCTACTGCTTATATTGAAAAACCACCTTTCCCTTTTAGGATAAAGGAACATGCTAAGGTATCAACTGTGGTTTGCAAAAGTAATGTTAAAGCACCTAAACCCTCTGAACAAATCAAAGTAGAACCTAGTGTTGCTATGGTTAAAGATCTCTTGGTAGAAAATATTGATGGGCATGTTATTTATTTCTGTGATGAAGCTGTTAGAATTGCCAAACCCGATGAAAAAGATAAACATAGACCTGTTGTTGGCATGCTTGTTGTCTCTGTTAAAATAGAAGATCGTTGCTATCATGGTTTATGTGACTTATGAGCTAGCGTGAGTACTATTTCTTTTACCTTATACCAAGAAATTATGAATGACATAGCACCCGCTGAAATAGAAGACATAGATGTTACTATTAAACTTGCAAACTGGGACACCATCACACCACTTGGATTGTTAGAGATGTTGAAGTCTTGTGTGGGAAAATAAAATACCCTACTGATTTTCTAGTTCTTGGTTCCCCACAAGATGACTTTTGTCCCAGAATTTTTGGTAGACCTTTCTTGAACACTGTCAATACTACGATAGATTGCCATAAAGAAACTGCCAGTGTTAGCTTTGGTGATGAGTCTCATGAATTTAATTTCTCCAAGTTTAGTAGACAACCCCGTAATAAAGAATTACCTAGTAAGGATGAAATAATTGGTCTTGCTTCTATTGCTATGCCTCGTACTGATCCACTAGAACAATATTTTCTAGACCATGAAAATGATATGGACTTGCGGGAAAGAAATGAAATAGATAAAATATTCTTTGAACAACAACCTCTCATTAAACACAATTTGCCTATTGAAACTCTAGGAGGACCTCCTCCACCTAAAGGTGATCCTGTGTTTAAATTAAAGCAATTGCTTGACACTTTGAAATATGCTTATCTTGATGAGAAAAAGATATATCCTGTTATTATTAGTGCTAACCTTTCAGAACATGAAGAACAAAGATTATTGAAAATTCTGAAGAAGCACCGTGCCGCTATTGGATATACTCTTGATGATCTTAAGGGCATTAGTCCCCCTCTGTGTCAGCACAAGATTAATATGGAACCTTATGCTAAACCCGTTGTTGATCACCAACAACGATTGAGTCCTAAGATGAAAGAACTGGTGAGAACTGAAATATTAAAACTTCTGGAAGCACGTATAATCTATCCCATAGCTGATAGTAGATGGGTAAGTCCTGTTCATTGTGTCCCTAAGAAGGGAGGTATTACTGTTGTTCCTAATGATAAAAATGAACTTATTCAACAAAGAATTGTTACTAGCTATAGAATGGTAATTTATTTTAGAAAATTAAATAAAGCTACTAGAAAAGATCATTACCCTTTGCCTTTTATTGATCAAATGTTAGAAAGATTATCTAACCACACACACTTTTGTTTTCTTGATGGATATTCTGGTTTTTCTCAAATACCTGTTTCACAACCTGATCAAGAGAAAACCACTTTTACTTTCCCTTTTGGAACCTATGCTTAAAGACGTATGCCTTTTGGTTTATGCAATGCACCTGCTACCTTTCAAAGATGTATGACTGCTATATTCTCTGATTTTTGTGAAAAGATTGTTGAGGTTTTCATGGATGATTTTTCCATTTACGGAACTTCTTTTGATGATTGCTTAAGCAACCTTGATCGAGTTTTGCGGAGATGTGAACAAACTAATCTTGTCTTGAATTGGGAGAAGTGCCACTTTATGATTAATGAAGGTATTGTCTTGGGGTATAAAATTTCTGAACGAGGTATTGAGGTGGATAAAGCTAAAGTTGATGCAATTGAGAAAATGCCATGTCCTAAAGATATTAAAGGTATTTGTAGTTTCCTTGGTCATGCTGGTTTCTATAGGAGGTTCATTAAAGAATTCTCTAAAATTTCTAGGCCTCTTACTAATCTTTTACAAAAGGATGTTCCATTTGTTTTTGATGATGATTGTGTAGAAGCCTTTGAAACACTTACGAAAGCCTTAACTACTGCACCTATTGTTCAACCACCTGATTGGAACTTGCCTTTTGAAATTATGTGTGATGCTAGTGATTATGCTATTGGTGCTGTTCTAGGACAAAGAGTTGATAAGAAATTAAATGTTATCCATTATGCTAGCAAAACTCTAGACAGTGCCCAAAGAAATTATGCTACTACTGAAAAAGAATTTTTAGCAGTTGTGTTTGCTTGATAAATTCAGATCTTACATTGTTGATTCCAAAGTAATTGTTCACACTGATCATGCTGCTATAAAATATCTTATGGAAAAGAAAGATGCGAAACCTAGACTCATTAGGTGGGTTCTCTTATTACAAGAATTTGATTTACATATCACTGATAGGAAAGGAGCTGAGAACCCCGTAGCTGATAACTTGTCTAGGTTAGAAAATATTCTTGATGACCCACTACCTATTGATGATAGTTTTCCTGATGAACAACTAGCTGTAATAAATGCTTCTCAAAACACTCCTTGGTATGCTGACTATGCTAATTACATTGTTGCTAAATTTATACCACCTAGTTTCACACACCAACAAAAGAAAAAATTCTTCTATGATTTAAGACATTACTTTTGGGATGACCCACATCTTTATAAAGAAGGAGTAGATGGTATTATTAGATGTTGTGTGCCTGAGCATGAATAGGAACAAATCCTACGGAAATGTCACTCCAAAGCCTATGGAGGACATCATGCGGGAGATAGAACTGCTCACAAGGTATTGCAATCTGGTTTTTATTGGCATACTCTTTTCAAGGATGCCTGTAAGTTTGTCTTGTCTTGTGATGAATGCCGAAGAATAGGTAATATCGGTAAGCGTCAAGAAATGCCTATGAATTATTCACTTGTTGTTGAACCATTTGATGTTTGGGGTTTTGATTATATGGGACCTTTTCCTTCCTCTAATGGGTATACACATATTTTGGTTGCTTTTGATTATGTTACTAAGTGGGTAGAAGCTATTCCAACTAGTAGTGCTGATCATAACACTTCCATTAAAATGCTTAAAGAAGTTTTTTTCCCAAGGTTTGGAGTCCCTAGATATTTAATGACTGATGGTGGTTCACAGTTTATTCATGGTGCTTTACGTAAAATGCTTGCTAAATATGATGTTAACCATAGAATTGCATCACCCTATCACCCTCAATCTAGTGGTCAAGTTGAACTTAGCAATAGAGAAATAAAATTAATATTACAAAAAACTGTCCATAGGTCCCGAAAGAATTGGTCCAAGAAATTGGATGATGCACTTTGGGCCTACAGAACAACTTATAAAAAATCCTATGGGTATGTATTCTTATAAAATGGTTTATGGAAAAGCTTGTCATTTACCTCTTGAGTTAGAGCATAAAGCATATTGGGCAATTAAGGAACTCAACTATGACTTCAAACTTGCCGGTGAAAAGAGGTTATTTGATATTAGCTCACTAGATGAATGGAGAACCCAAGCTTATGCAAATGCCAAGTTATTTAAAGAAAAAGTTAAAAGATGGCATGACAAAAGAATCCAAAAGCGGGAATTCAAAGTGGGTGCATATGTTCTATTGTACAACTCTCGTTTTAGATTTTTTGTAGGAAAGCTTCTTTCCAAATGGGAAGGACCATATATTATCGAAGAAGTTTATCGTTCTGGAGCCGTTAAGATCAATAATGCCGAAGGCACTAATCCGAAGGTGGTCAATGAACAAAGAATTAAGCACTATATCTCAGGTACGCCCATTAATGTTGAAACCAATATTATTCAAACCATGACACCGGAGGAACACATAAAAGAAACCTTCCAGAACACTCCAGAACCCTAAAAAGGAGGAGGTACGTGATACGGTAAGTAAACGGACTCCAAAAAATCCGCAAAAATATTTTCTGTCAGTTTTGGAATATTAGAAAAAAATAGGAAAATAATAAACAACCAGGAAGGCAATCGAGGTGACCACGATACACCAGGGCATGCCTGCCCTCCCTGGCGCGCCCTGGTAGGTTGTGGTCCCCTCGGGCACCTTCCCGACTCCGTTTTTCCTTCCGTATGCTTGTTTCCCAAGATAAAAAATCTTTATTTATACCCCCAACGATTTGACCACCGCATCACGGAGAAATCCTCTGTTCTTGTTTTGTGCTGTTTTTCTGACAGATCTAGATCGCCATGGCCGCACCAAGCTCCTCCAAGGACAAGTTCTTCGAGAGGGTAATCAATCCCTACTTGTCGGACGTGATGAAACACCCTCAAGCCATTGAGATGCGTGAGGGGGTGCTCCACATCTGGGATGTTCAAGGGCCCAAGAAGGTGGGAACCGTGGAGGCTAGGCTCGAGGTGGTGGTGATGGGGAACGTTGCATGGAAAACAAAAAATTTCTACGCACACGAAAGATCTATCCATGGAGATGCATAGCTACGAGAGAGGGAGAGCATCTTCATACCCTTTAAGATCGCTAAGCGGAAGCGTTTATCAACACAGTTGATGTAGTCGTACACCTTCACAATCCGTCCCGATCAAGTACCGAACGTACGGCACCTCCGCGTTCAGCACATGTTCAGCTCGATGACGTCCTCACCTTCTTGATCCAGCAAGAGGGGGCGAAGTAGTAGATGAGTTCCGGCAGCACGACGGCGTGGTGACGGTGGTGGTGAAGAACAATCTCCACAGGGCTTCACCGAGCACAATGGAAACTATGACGGAGGATAAACTAGAGGGGCGGGGTTGCCAGCACACGGCTTGGTGAATATTGATGTGTTCCGGGTGCTAGCCCTGCTCCTCTATTTCTATCTTGAGCCCTGGGGTCGTAACTTGGAGAGGAGGCCTCCCCAAAGTTGGTTTGGAATGCAAAGAAGAGTCCTTCTCGGACTTCCAGGGCCAAACGCTACGGTTCTTGGCATTTACGTAAACGCCACAGACTATGGCATCTGGCCCAGGGGGTAGACGTTAGGAACCTTGGCGTCTAGCCCCTGCCCTTCGAGAAAACCCCTTTTTGTGCTGTCTTAAGGCCTTGTGGGCCTTACCCCTTGGCCCAACCATATCATCCTATATATCAATCTTTGCCTCCGGACCATTTCGGAGCTCCTCGTCATGTCCGTTATCTCATCCGGGACTCCGAACAACATTCGGTCACCAACATACATAACTCATATAATACTATATCGTCAACGAACGTTAAGCGTGCGAACCCTACGGGTTCGAGAATGACGTAGACATGACCGAGACACTTCTCCAGTCAATAACCAATAGCGGGACCTGGATGTCCATATTGGTTCCTACATATTTTACAAAGATCTTTATCGATCGAACCTTTATGACAACATACGTAATTCCTTTTGTCTGTCGGTATGTTACTTGCCCGAGATTCAATCGTCGGTATCTTCATACCTAGTTCAATCTCGTTACTGGCAAGTCTCTTTACTTGTTTCGTAATACATCACCTCGTAACTAACTCCTTAGTCACTTTGCTTGCAAGCTTCTTGTGATGCTGTATTACCAAGAGGGCCCAAAGATACCTCTCCGTCATATGGAGTGACAAATCCCAGTCTCGATCCATGCCAACTCAACAGACACCTTCGGAGATACCTGTAGAGCACCTTTATGATCACCTAGTTACGTGACGTTTGATGGCACACAAGGCATTCCTCCGGAGTCTGGGAGTTGCATGATCTCATGGTCAAAGAAACATGTATTTGATATTAAGAAAGCAGTAGCAATAAACTAGATGATCATATGCTGTGCTAACGGTTGGGTCTTGTCCATCACATCATTCTCCTAATGATGTGATCCCGTTATCAAATGACAACTCATGTCTATGGTTAGGAAACCTTAACTATCTCTGTTCAACGAGCTAGTCTAGTAGAGGCTCACTAGGGACACGGTATTTGTTTATGTATCCACACATGTATTTAAGTTTCCTGTCAATACAATTCTAGCATGAATAATAAACCTTTATCATGAATAAGGAAATATAATAATAACAACTTTATTATTGCCTCTAGGGCATATTTCCAACAGTCTTCCACTTGCACTAGAGTCAATAATCTAGATTACATTGTAATTAATCTAACACCCATGGAGTCTTGGTGCTGATCATGTTTTGCCCGCGGAATAGGTTTAGTCAACAAGTCTGCCACATTCAGATCCGTATGTACTTTGCAAATTTCTATGTCTCCATCCTCGACATATTCGCGAATGGAGTTGAAGCGTCGCTTGATGTGTTTGGTTTTCTTATGAAACCTGGATTCCTTCGCTAAGGCAATTGCTCCAGTGTTGTCATAAAAGATTGTCATTGGACCCGATGCACTGGGTATTACCCCTAGATCGGATATGAACTCCTTCATCCAGACTCCTTCATGCGCTTCTTCCGAAGCAGCTATGTACTCCGCTTCACATGTAGATCCTGCCACAACGCTCTGCTTAGAACTGCACCAACTGACAGCTCCACTATTTAATATAAACACGTATCCGGTTTGTGACTTAGAGTTATCCGGATCTGTGTCGAAGCTAGCATCGACGTAACCCTTTACGACGAGCTGTTTGTCACCTCCATAAACGAGAAACATATCCTTGGTCCTTTTCAGGTACTTCAGAATATTCTTGACCGTTGTCCAATGATCCACTCCTGGATTACTTTAGTACCTCCCTGCCAAACTTATGGCAAGACACACATCAGGTCTGGTACACAGCATGGCATACATTATAGAACCTATGGCTAAGGCATAGGGAATGACTTTCATTCTCTCTCTATCTTCTGCCGTGGTCGGGCTTTGAGTCTTACTCAATTTCACACCTTGCAACACAGGCAAGAACCCTTTCTTTGACTGGTCCATCTTGAACTTCTTCAGAACTTTGTCAAGGTATGTGCTTTGTGAAAGTCCTATTAAGCGTCTCGATCTATCCCTATAGATCTTGATGCCCAATATGTAAGCAGCTTCACCGAGGTCTTTCATTGAAAAATTCTTATTCAAATATCCTTTTATGCTATCCAGAAATTCTATATCATTTCCAATCAGCAATATGTCATCCACATATAATATTAGAAATGCTACAGAGCTCCCACTCACTTTCTTGTAAATACAGGCTTCACCATAACTCTGTATAAAACCAAATGCTTTGATCACCTCATCAAAGCGTTTATTAAAACTCCGAGATGCTTGCACCAGTCCATAGATGGATCGCTGGAGCTTGCACACTTTGTTAGCACCTTTAGGATAGATAAAACCTTCTGGTTGCATCATATACAACTCTTCTTTAAGAAACCCGTTAAGGAATGCAGTTTTGACGTCCGTTTGCCAAATTTCATAATCATAAAATGCAGCAATTGCTAACATGATTCAGCTAGACTTAAGCATCGCTACGGGTGAGAAAGTCTCATCGTAGTCAACCCCTTGAACTTGTCGAAAACCTTTTGCGACAAGTCGAGCTTTGTAGACAGTGATATTACCATCAGCGTCCGTCTTCCTCTTGAAGATCCATTTATTCTCAACGGCTTGCCGATCATTGGGCAAATCCACCAAAGTCCACACTTTGTTCTCATACATGGATCCTATCTCAGATTTCATGGCTTCAAGCCATTTGTCGGAATCTGGGCTTGTCATAGCTTCTTCATAGTTCGTAGGTTCGCCGTTGTCCAACAACATGACTTTCAGGACAGGATTACCGTACCACTCTGGTGCGGAGCATGTTCTGGTTGACCTACGAGGTCCAGTAGTAACTTGATCTGAAGTTTCATGATCATCATCATTTGCTTCCTCTCTGGTTGATGTAGGCATCACGGGAACGGTTTTCTCTGATGTACTACTTTCCAACTCGAGAGAAGGTACAACTACCTCATCAAGTTCTACTTTCCTCCCACTCACTTCTTTCGAGAGAAACTCCTTCTCTAGAAAGGACCCATTCTTAGCAACAAAGATTTTGCCTTCGGATCTATGGTAGAAGATATACCCAATAGTTTCATTCGGGTATCCTATGAAGACGCACTTCTCCGCTTTGGGTTCGAGCTTATCAGGCTGAAACCTTTTGACATAAGCGTCGCATCCCCAAACTTTAAGAAACGACAGCTTAGGTTTCTTGCCAAACCATAGTTCATACGGTGTCGTCTCAACGGATTTAGACGGTGCCCTATTTAATATGAATGCGGCTGTCTCTAATGCATAACCCTAAAATGATAGTGGTAAATCGGTAAGAGACATCATAGAACGCACCATATCTAATGAAGTACGGTTACGACGTTCGGACACACCAATACTCTATGGTGTTCCAGGTGGCGTGAGTTGTGAAACTATTCCACATTGTTTTAAATGAAGGCCAAACTCGTAACTCAAATATTCGCCTCCGCGATCAGATCATAGAAACTTTATTTTCTTGTTATGATGATTCTCCACTTCACTCTGAAATTCTTTGAACTTTTCAAATATTTCAGACTTGTGTTTCATCAAGTAGATATACCCATACCTACTCAAATCATCTGTGAAGGTGAGAAAATAACGATACCCGCCGCGTGCTTCAACACTCATCGGACCGCATACATCGGTATGTATTATTTCCAATAAGTCATTAGCTCGCCCCATTATTCCGGAGAACGGAGTTTTAGTCATCTTGCCCATGAGGCATGGTTTGCAAGTATCAAATGATTCATAATCAAGTGATTCCAAAAGTCCATCCGCATGGAGTTTCTTCATGCGCTTTACACCAATATGACCTAAACGGCAGTGCCATAAGTATGCTGCACTATCATTATCAATTTTGCATTTTTTGGCATCAATATTATGAATATGTGTATCACTACGATCGAGATTTAACAAGAATAGACCATTCATTATGGGTGCATGACCATAAAAGATGTTACTCATATAAATAGAACAACCATTATTCTTTGACTAAGTGAATAACCGTCTCGCAATAAACAAGATCCAGATATAATGTTCATGCTCAACGCTGGCACCAAATAACAATTATTGAGGTCTAAAACTAATCCTGAAGGTAGATGTAGAGGTAGCGTGTCGACGGCGGTCACATCAACCTTTGAACCATTTCCTACGTGCATCGTTACCTCGTCCTTAGCCAATCTTCGTTTATTGCGCAGCTCCTGTTTCGAGTTACAAATATGAGCAACCGAACCAATATCAAATACCCAGGTGCTACTACGAGCACTAGCAAGGAACACATCAATAACATGTATATCAAATATACCTTTGTTCACTTTGCCATCCTTCTTATCCGCCAAATATTTGGGGCAGTTCCGCTTCCAGTGACCATTACCCTTGAAGTAGAAGCACTCAGACTCAGGCTTGGGTCCAGCTTTGGGTTTCTTCACAAGAGCGGCAACTTGCTTGCCGTTCTTCTTGAAGTTCCCTTTCTTTCCCTTGCCCTTTTTCTTGAAACTGGTGGTCTTGTTAACCATCAACACTTGATGCTCTTTCTTGATTTCTACCTCCACCAATTTCAGCATCGCGAAGAGCTCGGAAATTGTTTTCGTCATTCCTTGCATATTATAGTTCATCACGAAGCCTTTGTAGCTTGGTGGCAGTGATTGAAGAACTCTATCAATAACACACTAATCTGGGAGCTCAATTCCCAGCTGAGTCAAGTGGTTATGATACCCAGACATTTTGAGTATGTGTTCGCTGACAGAACTTTTCTCCTCCATCTTACAGCTAAAGAACTTGTTGGAGACTTCATATCTCTCAACCCGGGCATTAGCTTGAAATATCAATTTCAGCTCTTGGAACATCTCATATGCTCCGTGGCGTTCAAAATGCTTTTGAAGTCCCGGTTCCAAGCTGTAAAGCATGGCACACTGAACTATCGAGTAGTCATCAGATCGAGCTTGCCAGACGTTCACAACATCTGCAACAGCTCCTACAGCAGATCTGTCACCTAGCGGTGCATCAAGGACTTAATTCTTTTGTGCAGCAATGAGAATAATCCTCAAGTTACGGACCCAGTCCGTGTAATTGCTACCATCATCTTTCAACTTAGCTTTCTCTAGGAACGCATTAAAATTCAACAGAACAGTAGCGCGGGCCATTTATCTACAACATAGATTTGCAAAGACTATCAGGACTAAGTTCATGACAAATTAAGTTCAATTAATCAAATTACTAATGAACTCTCACTTAAATTAACATCCCTCAAGTTATCTAAGTGATACATGATCCAAATCAACTAAACCATGTCCGATCATCACGTGAGATGGAGTAGTCTTCAATGGTGAACATCTTCATGTTGATCATATCTACTATATGACTCATGTTTGACCTTTCGGTCTCCAGTGTTTCGAGACCATGTCTGTACATGCTAGGTTCGTCAAGTTTAACCCAAGTATTCTGCTTGTGCAAAACTGGCTTACATCCATTGTATGTGAACGTAGAGTCTATCGCACCCGATCATCACGAGGTGCTTCGAAACGACGAACTTTAGCAACGGTGCATACTCAGGGAGAACACTTTTATCTTGAAATTAAGTGAAGGGATCATCTTATAATGCTACCGTCATTCCAAGCAAAATAAGATGCATAAAGGATAAACATCACATGCAATCAAAATATGTGACATGATATGGCCATCATCATCTTGTGCTTTTGATCTTCATCTCCAAAGCAACGTCATGATCTCCATCGTCATCGGCGTGACACCTTGATCTCCATCGTTGTGTCGGGGTCGTCTCACCAACTATTGCTTCTACAACTATTGCTAACGCATAGCGATAAAGTAAAGCAATTACACGGGGCTTAATGATTGACATGCAGGTCATACAACAATTAAAAGACAACCCTAAGGCTCCTGCCGGTTGTCGATATTACAAAACTTGATCATCTCATACAACAACGTATATCACATCACGTCTTGACCATATCACATCACAACATGCCCTACAAAAACAAGTTAGATGTCCTCTACTTTGTTGTTGCAAGTTTTACGTGGCTGCTACGGGCAACTAGCAAGAACCGTTCTTACCTACGCAAAACCACAACAGTGATTATCAAGTTTGCTGTTTTAACCTTCTGCAAGGACCGGCCGTAGTCAAATTCGATTCATCTAAAGTAGGAGAAACAGACACCCGCCAGCCACCTTTATGCAAAACAAGTTGCATGTTAGTCGGTGGAACCGGTCTCATGTACGTGGACATGTAAGGTTGGTCCGGGCCGCTTCATCCCACAATACCGCCGAATCAAAATAAGACGTTGGTGGTAAGCAGTATGAACATCACCGCCCACAACTCCTTTGTGTTCTACTCGTGCATATCATGTACGCATAGACCTGGCTCATGATGCCACTGATGGGGAATGTTGCATGAAAAAAAAATCTACGCACAAGCAAGATCTATCCATGGAGATGCATAGCTACGAGAGGGGGAGAGCATCTTCATACCCTTGAAGATCGCTAAGCGAAAGCGTTTATCAACGTGGTTGATGTAGTCGTACACCTTCATGATCCGTCCCGATCAAGTACCGAACGTATGACACCTCCGCGTTCAGCACACGTTCAACTCGATGACGTCCTCGCCTTCTTGATCCAGCAAGAGGGGCGAAGTAGTAGATGAGTTCTGGCAGCACGACGGCGTGGTGATGGTGGTGGTGAAGAACAATCTCTACAGGGCTTCGCCAAGCACAACGGAAACTATGACGGAGGATAAACTAGAGGGGCGGGGTTGCCGGCACATGACTTGGTGAATCTTGATGTGTTCCGGGTGCTAGTCCTGCTCCTCTATTTATATGTTGAGCCCTGGGGTCATAACTTGGAGAGGAGGCCTCCACAATGTCGGTTTGGAACGCAAAGAAGAGTGATACGTCTCCAATGTATCTATAATTTTTGATTGTTCCATGCTGTTATATTATCATTCTTGGATGTTTTACAATCATTTTATAGCAACTTTATAACATTTTTTGGGACTAACCTATTGACATAGTGCCGAGTGCCAGTTGCTGTTTTTTTGCTTGTTTTTTACTTCGCAGGAAATCAATACCAAACGGAGTCCAAACGCAGCGAAACTTTTTGGTGATTTTTTCTGGATCAGAAGACACAAGTTGGGCCAAGAAAGTACCTGAGGGGGGCTCCAAGGGGAGCACAACCCACCAGGGCGCGCCTGGGGGCCCAAGCGCGCCTAGGTGGGTTGTGCCCACCTCGACCACCTCCCGCACCGCCTCTTTGCTCTATAAATATCCCAATATTCCAGAAACCCTAGGGGAGTCGACGAAAATCAATTCCAGCCGCCGCAAGTTCCAGAAACCATAGATCCAATCTAGACACCATCACGGAGGGGTTCATCATCCTCATTGGTGCCTCTCCGATGATGCGTGAGTAGTTCATTGTAGACCTACGGGTCCGTAGTTAGTAGCTAGATGGCTTCCTCTCTCTCTTTTGGTTCTCAATACAATGATCTCTTGGAGATCTATTTGATGTAACTCTTTTTGCGGTGTGTTTGTTGGGATCCGATGAACTTTGAGTTTATGATCAGATCTATGTTTTTATCCATGAAAGTTATTTGATTCTTTTGATCTCTTATATGCATGATTACTTATAGCCTCGTATTTCTTAATCTTTGGTTTAGTTAGGCCAACTAGATCGATTTTTCTTGCCATGGGAAGAGGTGCTTTGTGATGGGTTCGATCTTATGGTGCTTGATCCCAGTGACAGAAGGGGAACCGACACGTATGTATCATTGCTATTAAGGATAACAAGATGGGGTCTATTTCTACATAAATAGATCTTGTCTACATCATGTCATCGTTCTTATTGCATTTCTCCATGAACTTAATACACTAGATGCATGCTGGATAGCGGTCGATGTGTGGAGTAATAGTTGTAGATGCAGGCAGGAGTCGGTCTACTAATCTTGGACGTGATGCCTATATAATGATCATTGCCTAGATATCGTCATAATTATTTGAAGTTCTATCAATTGCCCAACAATAATTTGTTTACCCGCCGTATGCTATTTTTCTCGAGAGAAGCCAGTAGTGAAATCTACGGCCCTCGGGTCTATTTTCTCATCATATACTTTCAGATCCATATTGCTATTTGCCTTTTTATTTATTTGCCACTTTTATTTTCAGATCTATATTTCTAAAAACCCAAAAATATTTTGCTTCACTTTATTTTATTCGTGATCTATTTATCCAATCTACTACAATTTATCTCACGTCTGTTTGCCAAATTCTGGCGCCGTTATCTGAAAGGGATTGACAACCCCTTTAACACGTCGGGTTGCAAGTATTTGTTCTTTGTGTGCAGGTGCTGTTTACATAGTGTTGCTTGGTTCTCCTACTGGTTCGATAACCTTGGTCTCATCACTGAGGGAAATACCTACCGTTGTTGTGCCGCATCATCCCTTCCTCTGGGGAAATACCAACGTAGTTCAAGCAAACATCAAAAGGAATTTCTGGCGCCGTTGCCGAGGAGAAATCATCAACATCTACCAGGTTCCTAATCACAAATCTCATCTCCTTGCAATTTACATTATTCGCCATTTGCCTCTCGTTTTCCTCTCCCCCACTTCACAAAAATTTGCCGTTTTATTCGCCCTCTTTTTCGTTCGCCATTTTCTCGTCAGATCTGTTTTTGAGTGCAATCTTGTTGCATAGTCACGATGACTCAAGAGAACACCAAGTTGTGTCATTTCTCCAATACCAACAACAATGATTTTATTAGCACTCCGATTGCTCCTCCCGCCACTAGTGCGGAGTCTTGTGATATTAATGCCGCTTTGTTGATTCTTGTTATGAAAGATCAATGTTCCGGTACTCCTAGTGAGGATGCCGCGTCCCATCTTAACACATTCATGGAATTATGCGATATGCAAAAGAAAAAAGATGTGGACAATGATATTGTGAAGTTGAAATTATTCCCGTTTTCTTTGCGAGATCGTGCAAAAAATTGGTTTTCTTCTTTGCCTCGCAATAGTATCAATTCTTGGGATAAGTGTAAAGATGCTTTTATTACTAAGTATTTTCTGCTTGCAAAAATTATTTCCCTTAGGACGCAAATCATGAATTTTAAGCAACTTGAGCATGAACATGTTGCGCAATCTTGGGAAAGAATGAAATTGATGCTAAGAAATTGTCCTACTCATGGTTTAAATCTTTGGATGATCATACAAATTTTTTATGCGGGATTGAATTTTGTTTCTAGAAATCTTTTAGATTCCGCCGCGGGTGGTACTTTTATGGAAATTACTTTGGGTGAAGCTACTAAATTTCTAGACAATATTATGGCAAATTAGTCACAATGGCATACCGAAAGAGCTCCTACTAGTAAAAAGGTTAATTCGTTTGAAGAAATTTATTCTTTGAGTGAAAAAGTTGATGCTCTTATGAAATTGGTTGCTAATAAAAGTGCTCCTATTGATTTTAATGATGTGCCTTTGTCTACCTTGATTGAGCAAAATAGTGATGCCGTAGATGTGAATTTTATCTCTCGAAACAATTTCAATAACAATGCTTATAGAGGTAATTTTAATCCTAGGCCTTTTCCTAGTAATTCCTCTAATAATTATGGTAATTCCTATGGTAATCCTTATTATAATAATAATAGGAACACCTCTGATTTTGAGAATAATATTAAAGAATTTATCAATGCTCAAAAGAATTTTAACACTATGATGGAAGAAAAATTAAGTAAGATCGATGATTTGTCTAGAAGCGTTGATAGAATTTCTCATGATGTAGAAAATCTCAAGATGGAAATTTTTGTGCCTAAGGTTGAAGAATCAATTAAAGCTTTATATGTTTCTATGGATGAAAGTAAGAAAAGAACCGCTATGCTTAGAGCTAGAAGAGAATTTTTAGAAAAAGGGTTTTCCAGTGATTGCTTTCACAAAAATGATGAAGATCTTAAAGTGATTGGTGTTTCTTCTATTGATTCCTTGTTTAGTAAAATTAAGATTAATGAAAAAGGGACTGAAGAAGATTCAACTTTAGCTAGAAGGCGTCCCGATAATTTGGAGTGTGAAAACTTGTTGAGAAAATTGATAAAAGTGGGTTTGGGGAGGTCAAAACTTTAACTAGTGATGTGCCCACTCTTTTGGATTACAAAGACTTTAATTATGATAATTGCTCTTTGATTGATTGTATTTCTTTGTTGCAATCCATGATAAATTCACCCCATGCCTATGAACAAAATAAAGCTTTTACTAAACATATTGTTGATGCTATGATGAAAGCTTCGGAAGAAAAGTTGGAATTAGAGGTCTCAATCCCTAGAAAATTACATGATGAATGGGAACCTACTATCAAAGTCAAGATTAAAAATTGTGAGTGTTTTGCTTTGTGTGATTTGGGTGATAGTGTTTCTACAATTCTGAAATCTTTATGTGATGTGCTTGGTCTTACCGATATTGAAGAATGTTCTTTAAATTTGCACTTGCTGGATTCTAGTATTAAAAAGCCTATGGGAAGAATTAATGATGTTCTTATTCTTGCAAATAGGAATTATGTGCCCATAGATTTTATAGTTCTTGATATTGATTGCAATCCGTCTTGTCCAATTATTCTTGGTAGACCGTTTTTGCGCACTATAGGTGCTGTGATTGATATGAAAGAAGGGACCAACAAATTCCAATTTTCTTTGAGAAAGGGTATGGAGCACTTCCCTAGAACAAGAATTAAGCCACCATATGAATCAATCATGAGGGCATCTTATGGATCTAGAAACAAAGGTGACAATACTTAGATCTTTGCATTATGCCTAGCTAAGGGCGTAAAATGATAGCGCTTGTTGGGAGGCAACCCAATGAATAAAATTTATTTTTATCTTTTTCTTTCTGTTATTGGGTGTTTGCACAATTATGCTACTGTTATGATTGTGTTTTTTGTGTTTTAATTAGTGTTTGTGCCAAGTAAAGCCTTTAGGATAGCTTTGGTGATAGTTGATTTGATCTTGTTTGAAAACAGAAACTTTTGCGTCCAGTAAAACAATTTTGGAAATTCACAGAAGCAACAAAAAATTCTGAATTGTTTACACAAGATTGATATAAAATTTTCCTCTGTTGTCCTAATTTTCAGAATTTTTGGAGTTACAGAAGTATGAGAACAATTCGTATCTTTGCAGACTATTCTGTTTTTGACAGATTCTGTTTTCTTTGCATTGTGTGCTTATTTTGATGAATCTATGGTTTGTATTGGAGGTTATAAGCCATGGTAAAGTTAGAATACATTAGATATATTGCAAGAACAAAATTTGAATGGGTTTTCTACAGTACTTAAAGTAAAGATTGGTTTTCTTATACTAACGGATCTCGCGAAGGTTTTGTTGAGTTTTGTGTGATTGAAGTTTTCAAGTTTTGGGTGAGATTATGATGGATGAAGGAATAAGGAGTAAGAAGAGCCTAAGCTTGGTGATGCCCCATGGCACCCCAAGCCATTATCCAAAGAGAAGCAAGCAACTAAGCTTGGGGATGCCCGAGTGGCATCCCCTCTTTCTTCTAACGACCATCGGTATTTTACTCGGAGCTATATTTTTATTCGTCACATATCATGAGTTTTGCTTGGAGCATCTTGTATGATATGAGTCTTTGCTTGTTTTGCTTTTTAGTTTGTCACAAGTATCCTTGCTGGACACACCTATTTGAGAGAGCCAAATTATGCTATGATTTGTTAGAATTGCTCTATATGCTTCACTTAAATTTTTCGAGCTATGGAATTGCTCTAGTGCTTCACTTATATCTTTTTGAGCATGGTGTGCTTTAATATTTTTGAAGAAATGCTCTCATGCTTCACTTAGATTAATTTGAGAGTTAGTAAATTTTGAAGAAATTCTCTCATGCTTCACTTATATTATTTTGAGAGATGAAATTTTTTATGCTCATGTTCTTCACTTAAATTTGTTT
Organism: Thinopyrum elongatum; assembly: GCA_011799875.1. Taxonomy (NCBI): domain Eukaryota; kingdom Viridiplantae; phylum Streptophyta; class Magnoliopsida; order Poales; family Poaceae; genus Thinopyrum; species Thinopyrum elongatum. The sequence continues at coordinate 335,769,009 of CM022302.1, read as the reverse complement.
GAGCTTGACAAAAGAAATTGCAATATATTAAACTAGTCCCAAAGTGATAGATATTCAAGAGGGATATAATAAAAACTTTCATGAAGATCATTGGACAAAATAAACTTGATTGTTTGTAATAGTTTTGAGATATGATGAATTGATGATAGTGATATGTGAGTCATGTTGATGAGTAATTATTCTTTAGTAAGAATATTGGTGTTAAGGTTTGTGATTCCCTATGTGTAGGATCGAAAGTAGGTCTAGAGGGGGGGGGGTGATTAGACTACTTGACCAAATAAAAATCTAGCCTTTTCCCAATTTTAAGTCTTGGCAGATTTTAGCAACTTAGCACAAGTCAAGCAATCAACCTACACATGCAATTCTAAGAGTGTAGCAGCGGAAAGTAAAACATTGCATATGAAGGTAAAGAGAAGGGTTTGGAGAAGGCAAACGCAATGTAGACACGAAGATTTTTGGCGTGGTTCCGATAGGTGGTGCTATCGTACATCCACGTTGATGGAGACTTCAACCAACGAAGGGTAACGGTTGCGCGAGTCCACGGAGGGCTCCACCCATGAAGGGTCCACGAAGAAGAAACCTTGTCTATCCCACCATGGCCATCGCCCACGAAGGACTTGCCTCACTCGGGTAGATCTTCACGAAGTAGGCGATCTCCTTGCCCTTACAAACTCCTTGGTTCAACTCCACAATCTTGTCGGAGGCTCCCAAGTGACACCTAACCAATCTAGGAGACACCACTCTCCAAAAGGTAATAAATGGTGTGTTGATGATGAACTCCTTGCTCTTGTGCTTCAAATGATAGTCTCCCCAACACTCAACTCTCTCTCACAGATTTGGATATGGTGGAAAGATGATTTGAGTGGAAAGCAACTTGGGGAAGGCTAGAGATCAAGATTCTTGTGGTAGGAATGGAATGTCTTGATCTCAACACATGAGTAGGTGGTTCTCTCTCAGAAAATGAGTAGTGGAAGTGTAGGCACGTTCTGATAGCTCTCTCTTGAATAGAGAAGGGGTTAGAGGGGTATATATATAGCTTCCACACAAAATCCAACCGTTACACACATTTGACTCAACTCGGTCAGACCGAATAGAAGAACTCGGTGAGACCGATTCAATTCAAAATGTGAACATTAGGAATCTCGGTGGGACCGATATACTCAACTCGGTGGGACCGATGTGCTAGGGTTAGGGCAAAACCTCATCTCGGTGTGACCGATTGCATGAACTCGGTGAGACCGATTTCAGCAATGAGCAAATAGAGAGTTGGTCAGGCAAACTCGGTGGGACCGATCGCTCCTTTCGGTAAGACCGAAACGTTATGAAAGGGAAATAGAGAGTTTGCATTGCGAACTCAGTGGGACCGATCGCTCATTTCGGTGAGACCGAAACGTTACGAAGGGAAATAGAGAGTTTGCAATCCCATCTCGGTGAGACCAAAATCCCTATCGGTGGGACCGAACTGATTAGGGTTTCTGGCAGTGGCTATGTCAAAGGAACTCGGTGGCGCCGGATAGATCAAATCGGTGGGGCCGAGTTTGACTTTAGGTTTAGGACATATATGGAATTGAGAAAGTGGTTGAGGGCTTTGGAGCATATCACTAAGCACTTTGAGCAAGTAGACCATTAAGCAACACCTCATCCCCTTTTAAAAGTATTGGCTTTTCCTATGGACTCAATGTGATCTTGGATCACTAAAATAGAAATGTAGAGTCTTGAGATTTTGCCAATATTTGTCCTTAGCATTTTGAGGGGTCCACATCTCTAGTCCATGTGCCATGCCAATCATTGAACTTTCTGAAACATTTAACTTGAAAGGATATTAGTTCAATGAGCTATATGTTGTTATGAATTACCAAAACCACCCGGGGATTAGTTGCACTTTCAATCTCCCCCTTTTTTGTAATTGATGACAACATATAGATCAAAGCTTCGACAAATGATAATATGAATGAAATATATCGTTGCTTTGAGAAGTATGTGATAAGCAAGAGCTCCCCCTAAATTTGTGCATTATTTAAAATTTGCTTTTGAATGCAAATGCACAATCGATTAGGATCATGGGTTACTCTTCCATGTCACATACATCTTGGTGGAGCGCTCAAAATGATAGAATGTAAAGCACATGCACTCATCACCAAGGGAAACATGATTGATCGTACACAAGTATTATAGATAGCATCATTCAAGCATAATGATCAGCCACATGATCATAAGTGTATCTCTCACACAAGCATAAATAATGTAGCAACCAAATGAACAAATATCAAGTAGCAAGAGAGGCAAACAAAAGCAAAACACTCTCTCTCTCTCGAAGCCTAAGATCTATACACTTTCTCCCCCTTTGGCAACAAGTTACCAAAAAGCTCAAAAATGCATAGTGCTATTCGGCACTCTAGGCACGATCTCCGGGTGCTCCTGAAGTGGTCTTCGGGCTGGTGGCTCCGGTGTGCGTAGATGGCGTTGAGAGGAGTCCGTCTGCAAAGGCTTCTGCTGAAGTCTGAGGAGCTGGCGTTGCAACTGAAGGTGCAATAGTGGCAGTTGCTGCAGGTGCTGAAGTTGTAGCTCTGGAATCTATGACAACTGGCTCTGCTGCAGACATGGTTGTCCCGAAATGAAAAATGAATTTACTTTATGTTGTCAAATAATGAATTCCTTGGAAAGTGTTGGTATGGATGGTACCCGTGGATACGGCTAGCCGTGGAATGTGAAAGTATGGTGGAAAAAAGAATAAACTTTATTTTCTGTTTGGAAACCGCCTGTGATATATCTAGCATGGAAAGTATTGGGAACTACTCGATCATTTTCGTTGACAGGAAAAGCATGCCACCCAAAATGTTTTATCTCTATTTTTTCGCTTTGAGCTCTGGCACCTCTACAAATCCTTATTTCCCTCTGCGAAGGGCCTTTCTATTTACTTTATGCAATTTTTATTTGTATTTGAGTCTCCATCTTCTCTTATAAAGCACCAACTAAGGGGCACTATGATCGTACTTGAGCATTGGATGTAGCAAATATGCGAGTGTGTTTCATGAATGGATCAATGATTGAGCATGATGGGCTAGGGATAACTTGCCTTAGTGTTGATATTTTGAAAGACATGGTTGCTTGTTGATATGCTTGAGTATTGAAATCTTCATGTCAAAACTAGACTATTGCTTTGAATCATATAAAAGCCCAAATGTCCATGCTACAAAGAAAAGAATATGTGATGAACATGTTAGGCAGCATTCCACATCAAACATTCTGTTTTTATCATTTACCTACTCGAGGACGAGCAGGAATTAAGCTTGGGGATGCTGATACATCTCCAACGTATCTATAATTTTTGATTGTTCCATGCTGTTATATTATCATTCTTGGATGTTTTACAATCATTTTATAGCAACTTTATATCATTTTTTGGGACTAACCTATTGACATAGTGCCCAGTAACATTTACTGTTTTTTGCTTGTTTTTTACTTCGCAGAATATCAGTACCAAACGGAGTCCAAACACAGTGAAAATTTTAGGAGAATTTTTCTGGACCAGAAGACACCTGTTGGGCCAAAGAAGTACCAGAGGGGGGGGGGGGGCTCCGAGGGGAGCACAACCCACCTGGGCACGCCTGGGGGCCCAGGCATGCCCTGGTGGGTTGTGCCCACCTCGGTCGCCTCCCGCACCACCTCTTTGCTCTATAAATACCCCGAAAATCCAAAAACCCTAGGGGAGTCGACGAAACACAATTCCAGCCGCCGCAAGTTCCAGAACCACGATATCCAATCTAGACACCATCACAGAGGGGTTCATCATCCTCATTGGTGCCTCTCCGATGATGCGTGAGCAGTTCATTGTAGACCTACGGGGTCCATAGTTAGTAGCTAGATGGCTTCCTCTCTCTCTTTTGATTCTCAGTACAATGGTCTCTAGGAGATCTATTTGATGTAACTCTTTTTGCGGTGTGTTTGTTGGGATCCGATGAACTTTGAGTTTATGACCAGATCTATTTATCCATGAAAGTTATTTGAGTTTCTTTGATCTCTTATATGCATGATTACTCATAGCCTCGTATTTCTTCTTCAAATCTTTGGTTTAGTTAGGCCAACTAGATCGATTTTTCTTTCCATGGGAAGAGGTGCTTTGTGATGGGTTCGATCGTGCGGTGTTCTTTCCCAGTGACAGAAGGGGCAGCAAGACACGTATGTATCTTTGCTATTAAGGATAACAAGATGGGGTCTATTCCTACATGAATAGATCTTCTGTACATCATGTCATCGTTCTTATTGCATTACTCTGTTTCTCCATGAACTTAATACACTAGATGCATGCTGGATAGCGGTCGATGTGTGGGGTAATAGTAGTAGATGCAGGCAGGAGTCGGTCTACTAATCTTGGACGTGATGCCTATATAATGATCATTTCCTGGATATCGTCATAATTATTTGAAGTTCTATCAATTGCCCAACAGTAATTTGTTTACCCGCCGTATGCTATTTTTCTCGAGAGAAGCCACTAGTGAAATCTACGGCCCCCGGGTCTATTCCTTATCATATTTGCTTTGAGATCGATTTTTTATTTGCTTTTGTTTTTAGATATATTATTCTAAAAACCCTAAAATACCTTGCTGCACTTTTTCTTTATTTATTTTATTTTGTTTTATCGCGAGATCTATTTATCCAAAATCATATAAACCAATCTATCTTTTACCCGAGAGGGATTGACAACCCTCTTACGTGTCGGGTTGCAAGTATTTGTTCTTTGTGTGCAGGTACTATTTTGTGACGCCCCCGGCTCAATCGTGTCCTAATCATACACGCAAATGCACACGATCAAGCCTAAGGACTCACGGGAAGATATCACAAGTGAACTCTAAAACATAAATAAAGTCATACAAGCTTTATATTACAAGCCAGGGGCCTCGAGGGCTCGAATACATCAGCTCGATGTCATACAAGCATCAGCGGAAGCATCAGATATCTGGGTACAGATATGAAACAGAAACATATAAGCCTCTAGAAAGGCGGGGCAAAACAAAAGCTACGATCGAAAGCGCAGGCCTCCTGCCTGGGACCCTCCGAACCTACTCCTGGTCGTCAGCCAACTCGTAGTAGTATCCACCCTTGGGGCAGTAGTAGCGATCGTCGGCGGGTGCAGCTGTCTCAGGGGCTCCATCATCTGGTTGCATCAAAAGGGGTATGGGGGGAAAAGAATGCAAAGCAACCGTGAGTACTCATCCGAAGTACTCAACAAGCAATGATCTACACTACATATGCAACATTATCAAAGGGAGGCTGTATATGTGGACTGGGCTGCAGAAATGCCAGAATAGAGAGAAGGCCTAGTCCTATCAAACACTAGCATCTTCAACGGTCTTGCAGCATTAGAAGCGTGTAGAGTAGTACAGTATAGAGTAGTAGTATCATTAAGTCTCAACCTCACCCAGAGATCCTTTCTCGACTCCCTGCGAGAAAGCAATCCCAGAGCCATCCAGTCATCATCAACCTCACCCATAGATCCTTTCTCGACTCCCTGTGAGATAGCAATCCCAGAGCCACATATCCAGGTGTCATCTCAAGTTCTAGTTGTATCGATCGGGATACAACTCCGAGTGTCCTTTACCGTAGGACCGGCTATCGATATATGTTTTCTTCCCTGCAGGGGTGCACCAACTTACCCACCACGATCGCTTAACTCTGACCGGACACACTTTTCTGGGTCATGCCTGGCCTCGGCCAAACGATACACCGCAACCCTACCTACAGCTCAGCAGAGAGGTCCCCGTCGGTCTACATCCTAAGCACTCAGGGGTCTTGGGCCATCGCCCTGTGCACTCCGTGTCGTTGCGCACAGTGTGGATACCAGCGTTGCCTCGGATGGCCGACACGATCTGACCATGCCGTAATGCTGAACAGGACGTCTGACAGAGCTTTCGGCTGATGCTACGATGCAGAACGCCCATACTATGCCCACGTGATGGTTAGTGCTATCAGGCCAGAGGCCTGCTCGGATCAAATATCCAAATCGTTAGTGGACTAGGGGCTTGCGGTAACGAGCAGAGACTCACGATCGATGTGATCCCGTTGCCCCGTCTCAAGGACTTGCTGCAAGGGCTAAGAATGCCCGGCCGCGCCTCGTATTTATCACACGGATAACCTCCAGGTCAACCCGACATCTCATCATTTGCGGGTACCCCTCAGGGTCGACCCGCCTTTCCAAGTATCAGTTGTAAAGTCCAAGTATCCGTGTGTCCATAACATCAGACGAATCCGAGGTATCACCCTCATTGGATTCCTGCTCGATGTATCTGTCAAGGTGAACTCGGAGGAATCACCCTCGATGGGTTCACACTTGAGGTGTTGCACGACAGCGTCGTTATTGGGAGTGGTGAACGAGGAATCACCCTTGATGATCGCAACCAATGAACTAACCTACAAGGTTAACATCAGAAGTGCTGACGAGGTATCACCCTCGGCACTCGATAGTAACCCAGTAGTGTCGTACCACTAAGGGGGTGATGTGCGGTGTCGGGGCCTGGTCTTCGATCCCGTTGATCGGGTCTTCTGATAATCCAGCGGGGCAGTTGGGACAAGTGGGGGTCACTATTGGGTTTCTAACCAGCCTATACTAAGCAGTTTGAAATAGGCAGGTAAGGTAACAATAAGCAGGTTACAAAAGCAGGCTATGCATCAGAATAGGAGCAATCAATTACAGTAGCAAAATCTAATGCAAGCATGAGAAATAGAATGGGCGATATCGGGATGATCAAAGGGGGGGGCGGGCTTGCCTGGTTGCTCAGTCGAGAAGGAGGGGTCGTCAACACCGTAGTCGATCGGGGCAGCAGTGGCGTCGGTCTCGTAGTCTACCGGAGAGAAGAGGGGGAAGAAACAGTAAATACGAAGCAAACAAAGCATCACAAAACATAATCATGACGATACGCGGTGCTAGGGGTGACCTATCGCAGTGCTCGGTGATACAGATGAAGAGGAATAACATCCGGGAATGTTTTCCCGAAGTTTGGCATTTTCGGGCAGATGAAACGGAGGTGGATTGTTGCATGTTCGTTATGCTAGGGACGTGCGGCGGACGAACGGACTGCGTATTCAGATTCGTCTCGTCGTTCTGATCAACTTTCATGTAGAAAGTATTTTCATCTGGGCTACGGTTTATTTTATATTAAATTTTAAAGATTTAATTAATTCTGAAATTATTATTAATTAAATTAATTCAAAAATACAATTATGACGTGAGCAGTCAACTGTACTGTTGACTGGGTCAAACTGACATGTGGGTCCCGGTTGTCATTGACTGTTTAGGTTAATTAGGGTTTATTTAAACTAATTACAAATTAATTAGACTAACTAATTAATTAGTTTAATTAAACAGAATTAATTAACTTAATTAATTGCCTAATTAACTAATTAACTAATTATTAATTATTGATTTTATTAATTTCATTTTTATTATTTTATTTTATTTTTATAAACGTTCTGGGGGTGGGCCCCTTGTGTCATAGGCAGGGGGCCCTAGCGGGCACGGGCGCGTGGGCTAACGGGCGAACCCGAGCGCGGCGTCGCCCAAACGGACGCGCCCAGGGGCGAGGGGGAGGCCGCGAGCGGCGGGGAGCTCCGGCGGGCAGCGGCTGCGGGGGCGAGACGACGACGTGAGGGTCAGCGTGACGCGGGCGAGCAGGGGGGCCGCCGATGTCGACGCTCGCAGCAGCAGGGAGGCGCGGGCGCTGCCGGCGAGCGAGGCAGCTACAACAGCGCGGGGTGAGGCGGGGGAAGAGGCCACGGGCGGCTGGGCGAAGCGGGGCGACGCGATCGCGGCTGTGGGCGCGCGGGAGCGCGACCGGGCGCGGGGTGGGCGTGTGCGGGAGGACACGTGGGCGCGGCAGGGCAGACGCGGCCGCGGGACAGCAGCAGCTGCGGGAAGCGGCGGCGCAGCGAGCTCGGCCGAGGGCGAGGCCAGGGGGAGGCAGGGCGACGCGATGGCGGTGCGGGGACAGAGGCGGGGCGCGGTGAGCACTGCCATCAGGCGCGTGCGCCGGTGCACGGCGGGGCGCGGGGAAGAGGAGGAGAGGCCGGGGGCCTCACCGTGGGGCTGTAGAGAAAAGGCAGCGGGGCTCGGGGAGGAGGACGGGGACGGCGTGCGTAGACGGAGACGGGGAGGCGGCGCCGACGACGGCGGGCGGCGTCTGGTGCCCCGATCCACATCGGATCGGGGGGGGTGAGGGAGAGCGAGGGGGGGGAGGAGTGGTTAGGGTTAGGGTTCGGCCGGGTGGGGAGGGGGTTAGTAGATGGGGACTGGGCCGGCCTGGCGGCCTGGTGGCCTGCTGGGCCGAAGCCCAGTTGGAGGGGGGGGGTTTTCTTTTTCTTTTTGATTTTGTTTTAGCTTTTCTGTTTTCTTTTGTTTCACTGTTTTGCAAAATGTGTGGGCTCATATATTGCTTTATAAAATATGTGAACTAGCCAAATAAATATAGTGCAATATTAACCACTACCATAAAAAGGTTTTGAGTCCATATGTCTTCAAATGAATTTCATTTAATTATAAATGGATTAAATACTTCTGTTTTGTTGCTATTTCTTGCTGTTAGAGTTACTTAACTAATTTAGTAAATGTTGATTACAATTTTAGAATTGTATCTGGATTATTTGTTATTTAATGGACATTTTAGTTACTGTTTTGAACAACTTTTATTTTCCACTTTGAATTTAATTGAAGTTTGAACTAGGAGTTTGAAATGCCATATGATGCAAATGATGACTAGGCACTGTTGAGCAAGGGGATTTGGCATTATCAACAGGTAATCACTGTAGCCATTACATAGGGATGTTACATGTTTACATAGTGTTGCTTGGTTCTCCTACTGGTTCTATAACCTTGGTTTCATACTGAGGGAAATACCTACCGTAGCTGTGCTGCACCATCCCTTCCTCTTCGGGGAAATACTGACGCGGACACGAGCCATCAATGTTCAACCGGCTTGAGGATGTAGAACTTGTTGAGTTGCGATCGTCGAATTGCCGAGTTATAGAGATTGATGATACCGGGTCATGATTGTTACAGACGCCGGGTCATATATTTGGTCTTCCTGAGTTCTTCAGGCCAAGTCCTTATACCTTGTGATGACTTGGTGCTTGCTTTTGTAAATATAGCTTCCAATCGTTGGGTCGGCTCTCTGGGCCTTTCTATGAATAGCTCGGAGGAGATAAACTTTGCAAATTTCTCCACTAAGAATGTGATACCTGGTTTTCTCAAAACTGAGAACTTGAAGGTGTACCTCCCTTATATCCATATTACCTGTTGCCCCCAAGTCTTAAGAGGGGAACATAGTGATAGCTTAAGACTTGCTTCAATATAAATGTTGCTACTTTGTAGAAATCCGGGTTGTTCATCTGAGTCACCAGTCGTAAATTGAATGTTTTGTATTTCACATGTGTAGCCCCCAAGGGCCAGCTCATCAATATTTGATGGGTCGGATCTTCAATTTAGACCTTATGATCTGTTGAAACAACTGAATGTTGTAGCCCCCAAGTGTCGGGTTGTTTTGCGTGTAGCAAACTGGGACTTGTAATTGTCTTATGCTCATAAAATTTCAGCCAGTGTAGCCCCCAAGTGCCGGGTCGATTACCCGTGGCGACTCGGGACTTTTACTTGTGAAATACTTTGATTTGTGGAATTCCGGGTTGAGATCTTTAACCCATTTTTTTCTGCAATATGCAACCGTTGCCCCCAAGGGCCGGGTCATTATACAATAATGAGCAGGGACTTTGTAGATCTGATTATGTAGACTTGAGGAGCAATGTGTAGCCCCCAAGGGCCGGCTCATCAGTATATGATAGGCCGGGTCTTCATATGATCCCTTAACTTGGAAATGACAGTACATTAGCCCCCAAGTGCCAAGTTGAGTGTTCACAGCTACAGGAGACTTGATGTTTTGTAGGCCAAAATCGACTGATGTAGCCCCCAAGTGTTGGGTCGTGTGCCTGCGGCGACAAGGGACTTCAGAAACTTGAACAATGTAGCCCCCAAGTGCCGGGTCATGTGCCTGCGGTGACTCGGGACTTTTCCTTCCATTGTAGAATGATACGTCCATTCTGCATCATGATTTCCTACTGTTATTTATAATGTTTGTATGCATAGTAATGCTTTATGGAGTAATTCTAATGCATTTTCTCTCATAAAATGCAAGATTTACACAAAGAGGGAGAATACCGGCAGCTGGAATTCTGGACCTAAAAAAGCTACGTTAGAGATACCTATTCTGCACAACTCCAAATAAGCTGAAACTTCACGGAGAATTACTTTGGAATATATGAAAAATACTGGAGCAAACAACTACCGAGGGGGCCACCTGGTGACCACAAGACATCAGGGTGTGCCAGGCCCCCAGGCACGCCCTGGTGGATTGTGGCCAACCCAGCCCACCTCCAGTGCCCATCTTCTGGTATAAAAGTCATTTTGACCTAGAAAAAATAAGGAGAGGACTTTCGGTACGGAGCACCGCTGTCTCGAGGCGGAACTTGGGCAGGAGCACTTTTGCCCTTCGGTGGAGCGATTCCACCGAGGGAACTTCCCTCCCGAAGGGGGAAATCGAAGCCATCATCATCACCAACAACCCTCTCATCTTTGGGAGGCCAATCTCCATCAACATCTTCAACAACACCATCTCCTCTCAAACCCTACTTCATCTCTTGTGTTCAATCTTTGTACCGGAACCTCAAATTGGTACCTGTGGGTGACTAGTAGTGTTGATTACATCTTGTAGTTGATTACTATATGGTTTATTTGGTGGAAGATTATATGTTCATATCCATTATGCTATTTAATACCCCTCTGATCTTGAGCATGAATATCATTTGTGAGTAGTTACTTTAGTTCTTGAGGTCACGGGAGAAGTCATGTTGCAAGTAATCATGTGAACTTGATATGTGTTCGATATTTTGATGATATGTATGTTGTGATTCCCTTAGTGGTGTCATGTGAACGTCGACTACATGGCACTTCACCATCTTTGGGCCTAAGGGAATGCACTGTGGAGTAGTTATTAGATGATGGTTTGCTAGAGTGACAGAAGCTTAAACCCTAGTTTATGTGCTACTTCGTAAGGTAATAAGGTACCGATTTGGATCCAAATGTTTAATGGTATGGTTAGATTTTATCTTAATACTTTTCTCGTAGTTGTGGATGCTTGCGAGGGGGTTAATCATAAGTGGGAGGTTTGTTCAAGTAAGAACAACACCAAAGCACCGGTCCACCCACATATCAAATTATCAAAGTAGCGAACGCAAATCAAACCAACATGATGAAAGTGACTAGATGAAATTCTAGTGTGCCCTCAAGAACATTTTGCTTATTATAAGAGACCATTTTGGCCTGTCCTTTGCCACAAAAGGATTGGGCTACCTTGCTGCACTTTACTTACCGTTACCGTTACTTGCTCGTTACAAATTATCTTGCTATCAAACTACCTGTTACCGACTATTTCAGTGCTTGCAGAAAATACCTTGCTGAAAACCACTTGTCATTTCCTTCTGCTCCTCGTTGGGTTCGACACTCTTACTTATCAAAAGGACTACGATTGATCCCCTATACTTGTGGGTCATCAAGACTCTTTTCTAGCGCCATTGCCAGGGAGTGAAGCGCTCTTGATAAGTGGAATCTGGTTAGGAAAAATTATTACTACGTGCTGAAATTTATTGCCACTTGTTACTATGGAGAACCATCCTTTGAGGGGTTTGTTCGGGGTATCTTCAGATCGACCAGAAGCACAATTAGTTGCCCCTTAACCTACTGCACCTACTGAAAATATTGGTTATGAAATTCCTTCAGGTATGATAGGACAACTGCTAGCTAATCCTTATGCAGGAGACGGAACTGAACATCCTGATATGCTTTTGATATATGTGGATGAAATTTGTGGATTATTTAAGCTTGCAGGTTTATCCAGAGATGAAGCTAAGAAGAAGGATTTCCCTTTATCTTTGAAGAGAAAAGCATTGACATGGTATAGGCTATGCGATGATATTGGATCTTGGAACTGGAATCGATTGAAATTGGAATTTCACCAAAAAAATTATCCTATGCATCTAGTTCATCGTGATCGGAATTATATATATAATTTTTGGCCTCGTGAAGGAGAAAGTATCGCTCTAGCTTGGGGGAGGCTTAAGTCAATGTTATATTCATGCCCCAATCATGAGCTCTCTAGAGGAGTTATCATTTATAATTTTTATGCTCGGCTTTCTCGTGATGATCAATCCATGCTCGATACTTCTTGTATTGGTTCTTTTATGAAGAAGACTATTGAATTCAAGTGGGATCTTTTAGAAAGAATTAAATGCAACTCTGAAGATTGGGAACTCGACGAAGGTAAAGAGTCAGATATTAAGCTTGAGTTTGATTGTGTTAAATCTTTTATGAATATCGATGTTGTTCACAAGTTTAGCACTAAATATGTACTTGACTATGAGATAGTAGCCTCTTTCTGTGAATCATTTGCTACTCATGCTGATCTCCCTAAGGAGAAGTGGTTTAAATATCATCCCCCTGTTAAAGAAGAAACCAAAGAACCGGTCATAGTTAAAGATGAAACTATCATTTACAATGTTGATCCAGTTGTGCGTACTACTTATATTGAAAAACCACCTTTCCCTGTTAGGATAAAGGAACATGCTAAGGTATCAGCTGTGGTTCACAAAAGTAATATTAAAGCACCTAAACCTCCTGAGCAAATTAAAGTAGAACCTAGTGTTGCTATGGTTAAAGATCTCTAGGTAAAAAATATTGATGGGCATGTTATTTACTTCTGTGATGAAGCTGCTAGAATTGCCAAACCCGATGAAAAAGATAAACATAGACTTGTTGTTGGCATGCATGTTGTCTCAGTTAAAATAGGAGATCACTATTATCATGGTCTATGTGATTTAGGTGCTAGTGTGGGTGCTATTCCTTTTACTTTATATCAAGAAATTATGGATGATATAGCACCCGCTGAAATAGAAGACATAGATGTTACTATTAAACTTGCTAATAGAGACACCATCACACCACTTTGGATTGTTAGAGATGTTGAAGTCTTGTGTGGGAAAATAAAATACCCTACTGATTTTCTAGTTCTTGGTTCCCCACAAGATGACTTTTGCCCCATTATCTTTGGTAGACCTTTCTTGAACACTGTCAATGCTACTATAGATTGCCATAAACAAACTATTAGTGTTAGCTTTGGTGATGAGTCCCATGAATTTAATTTCTCCAAGTTTAGTAGACAACCCCGTCATAAAGAATTACCTAGTAAGGATGAAATAATTGGTCTTGCTTCTATTGCCATGCCTCCTACTGATCCACTAGAACAATATTTGCTAGACCATGAGAATGATATGCACTTACGTGAAAGAAATGAAATGGATAAAATATTCTTTGAACAACAACCTCTCCTTAAACACAATTTGCCTATTGAAACTCTAGGAGGTCCTCCTCCACCTAAAGGTGATCCTGTGTTTGAATTAAAGCAATTGCCAGACACTTTGAAATATGCTTATCCTGATGAGAAGAAGATATATCCTATTATTATTAGTGCTAACCTTTCAGAACATGAAGAAGAAAGATTATTGAACATTCTGGAGTAGCAATATTGGATATACTCTTGATGATCTTAAGGGTATTAATCCCACTCTCTTTCAGCACAAAATTAATACGGAACCTGATGCTAAACCCATTGTTGATCATCAACGACGATTGAATCCTAAGATGAAAGAAGTGGTAAGAACTAAAATACTAAAACTTCTGGAAGCAGGTATAATCTATCCCATAGCTGATAGTAGATGGGTAAGTCCCGTTCATTGTGTCCCTAAGAAGGGAGGTATTACTGTTGTTCCAAATGATAAAAATGAACTTATTCCACCAAGAATTGTCACTGGCTATAGAATGGTAATTGATTTTAGAAAATTAAATAAAGCAACTAGAAAAGATCATTACCCTGTTGGTGCACTATCTTCCTACCTTGTGTTTTGGAGATTGTTGACAGAAACAGGTATGGACAGATTTGTTTGCTAGTGCATATAGAGAGAAAAAGTCCATACACAACCGAAGAGAATGCTGTCTCCGGGTCTAAGTTCGAGGAACTTCACCAAAGTATATCTGTGTTGCAGAGAAGAACGAGCTATATTTGTTGAAGATATATAGTCGGGCAGATTATTGTGAAGAAATGGACCCCTCAAAAGTTTACTGCTGAAGCATAGCTTTTGACTCGGTATTGTCATCCGAAGAAATTGACTGCAACAATGGAAGTCGAAGATAAAGTGAAGATGTAGTATTCATTTCGCTGTTCTTCTTTCATTTAATTAAGTCATCGGACTTCCATACTATTAATAGGGGTATAGGCTCTCAATGCTTAGATCCGCTCTGATGCTTAGCCAAAACCTATGAAAGTTGCGAGAGAAATCTCTTTGTGTTCCGAGCAAATACTTGTCAGGAAGAGACTGTGATCTTCTTCGCTGCGAGAGATTTGTCTCAGACCGAGGAGTTAGCATTACTTGCTCCGCAAGCAATGTTACCGTTGTGCTCAAATCCGACCATTGGACTCGTGTTGTTCGGCCATTGGCTGATCCCGATGTCTAATTTGGTCATTTCCCATCTAGGAAGGCTGCGGCTATAAATAGCCACCCCGCTCCAACATTGTCCGTTGGCTGCTCCACTTGAGATTTCTGAGAAGATTGATTTGAGCAACCCCTCTCCGAGTGATTTTTGTTTAAGATCCATCGAGAGAAAATCAAGAGCCCAAACTTAGACAGTGGCTTAGCATCACAGTAGTTCTGAGTTAGAGTTCTTGTACCTATTACTCTTGAGAGCCGCGCGCTCTCTAGATGGATAGGTTTTAGCTCAAGTGTTGAAGAGTATTGTCTTCACCGAGCTAGATCTTCAGCAACCAAGAGTGATTGTGGTTCGTGAAGGTCGACCGAAGGTTTGGAGATCACCGAAAAGTATCTACCATGAGTGAAATCAACCTGAGTCTGATGAGCTATGCGTCGAGGGAGAATAGGGTGAAGAGAGTTTATCTTCCATATTAAGACACAGCCCCTCCAACCAGACGTAGCCCTTTGGCAGAAGGGTGAACTGGTCTACCAAATCATTATGTTGCCATCGAGCACCACTGGTTCTATTTTCTTCATTGCATTACTTTCGGCAATCATTATGTGTGCTATGTGATGATAGATATCTGAATTGTTACCCTCTACTGCTTATCTTTCATCTTATCTCTCGCAGAGTTCATTGTCATTCACAGCCGGTATTGTTGACCTTCATAATTATCCATCACAGCTCTACTCCAGTTCTTATTCATGATTTTAGTTCTGTTGGCATGTTGTATTACCATCGTCATCATTAAGCCTGTTGTATCCTATGCTCGAATCATTGCTTCTTACCTTGAAGGTTTTGTTCCGCAGTAGCGAGCTTCATTGCACCCGTATCTACTGATCTTTAATTCCGCTGCTGTGATTGGGATCAATTTCAATACTTTTGAAAGAAATTTTGAATCTCCCATTCACCCCCTCTGGTCGATATACTCTCGGTCCTAACAATTGGTATCAGAGCAGGTACTCCCTGTGTCTGCTAATTAAAGGTCTAACATCCTTGGAGTTTTGAGTATGTCGTATGCAGGTAGATCCTCGCACTCTGAAAGATTTCCTATCTTTGATGGAAATGACTATCTGTACTGGAAGGAACGAATGAGAATCAGAATTCAAGCTATCAACTATGATCTGTGGCAGATTGTGGAAGATGGCTACACCATTCTGCAACCGAACAATCTCAACACCGATGATAAAGCAAATCTGCAGTTGGATGCTCAAGCAAAAGATATCATTTGTAGCAATCTATCAAAAGACATTTTCTTTCGGTTCCAAAGGCGCAATACTGCAAAGAAAATTTGAGATGCCATCAACAATGCTCATGAAGAATTTGTTGCCAGATCAAATCCTCACATTCAAATGCTTCATGCTATGTTCACTGGATTCAGAAGTCTTCGTAAAGAAAGTGCTATGGAACTCACTAATCGATTGACAAACATTGTCGAAAGACTGCATCAGTGAGGAATAACTGATATCACTGATAGAGATGTGGTCAACAAGCTTCTGAGTGCTCTTGATGAATCCTTCGATCCCATTGTAGCTGAAATCAAACAAAGACCAGACTATGAAGAGCTTCACTATGTTGAGGTCATGACTCTACTATCTATTCATGAAGAAAAGATGGAACTGGAAAATGCCAATCAAGAATCTTCTTCGAAAAGTGAAGGAGAAATTCTCTCACACTATGGTAGTTCTGAAGAAGATGTTGAGAATCAACAAACTATCACCAGAGAACTTGAAATGCTCACACAAAGGCTAAGTGATCTCAAAAGGCAAAATCTCTACCTCACAAATGATGACGAGTTTGGCATGCCTGAATCGTCAAGAAGAAGACTGCCTCCAAAGGAAATGAAGTGCTTCAAGTGCAAACAACTCGGTCATCTCATTGCAGACTGTCAATGCTGGGAAGGAAAACCTAGCAACAGATGGAAATACCTTCATTGCAGTGGATTCACATGAATGGATCGTCATACTAAGCTCTCGAAGAAAAATGAGCCATCCTCATCTTCTTCGACGAGACCAGTCACTGACGTAAAAGCAAGAGCAACCATCGAATCAAATATGAAGAGAATATCACGGCTGAATAGAGCATGTGCTGACATAACCCTGGACTCTGAAGATGAGTCAATAGACTCTGAATCAGATGATGGAGAATTCTACAGAAGTATTGGAAGGAGCAATGCCTTCATTGCTTGTGAGTCATCAAAGAACTCACTCGAGTCAGACACTTATGATGATGCTTCAAGCGATGATGAAGCGATCGCTTTCTGTCCCATGGCAAAATCATTAAAGGACCAGGTATCAGCAAAACACCAAAGATCCATGAATGAATATTCACCTGAATATATTTCCTATGCCAAGCTGGTCAAGATTGCAAAATCTCAACATGATGAACTTGAAATGCTTGAGAGAAATTCTCAGGAAAACTGAAGGATTATTGGTCGAAGAGATGGAGAAGAATCAAAAGTTGATCGAAGAGCAAGATGCTTTTTCATCAACTATTGATGATCTTACCAATCGATATGATTTTCTTACAGTTGACTACGAGAACTTATCAGATGAACTCGTTAACAGGAATCAAGAACTCGTGTCACTGAAAGAATCTCATAACAAGCTGGTGTTAGAGAAAGCTTCTCTCTTCGCCGAGCAATCTATTTGACTTCTTGCTGATTTTGTACCTCCATGCTTAAAATGCCTAGAATGTAGCAATGCTGATTCTCATGCTGAAACTTCTAATACTGTTGTTAAGAATATTGCTACTACTGAAATTGGTACTAGTAACCCTCTTCCGAGGATTTTGCTGCTATTACTGAAGAAAATTGCTGGCTAAAGGGTTTACTTGAGACTGGAATGCTAAGGAGCCTAAAAGGGCATCAAACCCTATGTGATGTGCTCAAGAAGTCCATACTACACAAAAACCCTCTGAAGGAAGGACTAGGTTTCGAAAAGAAACTCAATGTGGATGGATCCTATTGGACTCCTGAGCAGTATCCTCGAACGACTTGGGTTCGTGCAAAGAGTAAAACCCTTGAACCTGAAGCTCTAAATGGTTATCACTCACCCATTCCCGTTGATACTGACGAGTCTGATGACTCAAATTACAAAATCTTCAAACAATAGAATGGTGAAGTTTTCGCTCGATATGTTGGAACTAACTGCAGGACAGGTTCACCCAAGAAGCAAATCTGGGTAAAGAAGTGCATTATTGAAAATTTGTCTGTCACTGCTAACCTGATTGTGGAGGATAACTCTCGATGAGGAAATGGATATCATTCACAGCCTACTTTAGAATCTTTCTCGAATGATTATCATCCTAACCCGCGTCAGAAGGAGTACATGCGTACCTCTTCAAATCATCACATCCATATGTCTGGAAATAACTTCAATGCATATTCATATGATTATCATCAAAGTGCATAGGTGTCTTACATGCCTCACCGAAAGAATGCTCCTGCTCAGATGAAGAGAATGAGATCTTCGTTCCCCACACAAGTGTGGGTTGCGAAGAAGAACTAACCCTCTCTTGCAGGTGATATCTTAGGGATTTTCATTGGTCATCTCTTACCCTGAGATCTATTGTTGGTGCTGGTTCTTTCTGTGTTCTTTTGAATCTTTGTTCGTTGTATTTGTGTTTTGTGTTTTTCATTCGTATTGTCTTAGAGTTTTGTGTTGGACTATGTTTTTCCTCAGTTCTTTCTCGTCATAAACATGCAACTTGATCTGAAGAAGATTTCAATCCGATGTCCTTGGTCGCGAATGAAATCAACTTCGAAATTTTATCTGTTTTGGCGCTTGCGCTTCCTCGAACCCTTCGGCATTCTGTTCAATTACTGAGATTTTCGCAGGAAATGGCTGACACGTGCCCATGATATCACGATCGTGATCTCGTCCTTTGAATTTGGAACGTCCCGTGGCTTTCGACCGTGGATCTCGGAGGAAGCGGTTTCGCCCTCGGGCTATATAAACCCCCCTCCAGGCATCTTCCTCCTTTGTTCTTTCTCTATTCGACCTCAAACCCCTCCTCTCGCTCTCCGCCTGAGCCCGAGCTCGAAGCAGCGTCGACATCGTGCCTCGCCGTGCAACTCCGGTGAAGCCCCGCCGCCGTTGGTCATGCCAGTGCTGTACATCTTCTCTCCCGTGCTGCCGTAGATGATCTTTGCTACCAAGTTAGGGCACCCAGATCTGGAGCTAGCCCTGTCATTCCTCTGTTCTAGGGCTGTTCTTACCAACGCAATTTATCTTGTTTATTTTTCTTGCGGTAGATCTTTAGGTTTCACTAAGGTGTGATTTGTACGGTTTGTAGTTGTTCCTCGTACCAGTCAGATTGGAACTAGGGTTCATGTGTTATACGTCAAAAGATTAGAGGAGTTGTTATACTATCTTATGGCATGTTGCAATTCTCTTGACGATATCTTCCAAAATATATGCCATGAATTCCTTTGCTGCTTCCAAAAAATTATCTGTTTTTAGTCAAAACTGCTTCTGTGCATGTTTGTGACCCCTTCATGTTTTCCCTCACATTGTTGTTTTCTCTCAAGAGTGGTCATGGCTCATAGGTCAGAAGAGCAGTCTGGGTCTGAGGAAGAAATACCTCAGTTGCTGTGTATGGCTGAAAGAGCAAAGTTGGCTGAAAGAAAAGCACCTAAGCTGCCGAAGGTGCCGAAGAAGAAATCTGAGTCAGAATCTGATGAAGAAGAAGATGATATTCCCTCAGCTCACAGTCAGCCAGAGGATGAGCAAGTCACCAATTCCAAGGCCCTATTCTCTGATGGAAATCCCAAGAAGGGTGGTTGCGGTAGAGAGAGGAACACTACAGCTGAGATGTCTGACCCCGAAACTTACAAAACTCCACCTGGAGTTGAAACTGCCACCGAAAGAAATAACAGGCTGCAGAAGATTCACCGTCATTGGGCGAAGAAATGGTTCAACTATGAGAACATTCGAAGGAAATATCAGATTTTGTTTGCATTCACTCCGCCATGGAACGATTGTATTGCTGAAGGCTGCCTAGGTCCAAATGATGAAAAAGTTAGGCCATGCTGATTCATTGAAGACAACTACTGATTTCCCCGAAGAAGTGGAAAAGAGAGCTAAGGACAAAGCCAATCACGAGGCCAAGGATGCGAAGAAAATCCAAATTGAACAGAAAAATGTTGAGTTGACTCAGCTAGATATGCAAGAGAAGAAGGAACGGGCCTCTGCCCGAAAAGAAAAGAAGAAGAGGAAGTCTGTTTCCCCTCGAGCTTCGAGAAAGAAATCAGTTGCGAGAAAATCAAGGAAGGTAGTATCTGCCTCATCTGATGATTCTTCCGATGATAATGTTGCCGAAAAAATTCCTATGTATGATCAACGTGCTCTTCTTGACAAGCCGTATCAAACTCCCTCTCCAGCAAAAGTTTCTCCTCCATTGAGGATGTCACCCAGGCTTGCAGCTGCTCTAGTCTCAGATAAACCTTTGGGTTCTGCTGCCCTATCTGCAAAGAGAAAGCTGCTGCCCGAAGAGAAAGCTGTAGCTTCATCCAAGAAAGCCAAGACAAACGTTCCTGCTTCCACAGAGGAACAATCTTATGACTTCAATCTCATGATTGATGTTATTGAAACTGCTGCCTATGATCCTAAATTAGCTGATTTGAGAAATTTGGGTCTTCCTGAAGATGTTACCAAGTTGGTAACAAAACACTTTGCTAAGCTCGGTGAGATTACCAAGGAGCTAAACCAAGCTATCGTGGACAAGAAGCTCCTCGAGCAAATGAGGAAAGAAGCTAGCACTAACTCTGAAAGGAAAAACCTTAACAAGGAAATTCTTGTGCTCACAAAAGCCCTCACTGTCATGAGGAAAAATAAGATTGAATGGCACTCACGGCTGAAGTTGGATGTTTCTGAGTTGTGTGATCGAAGAAATGATGAGATCAAACATCAAGCAGATCTTGCTCGATGAAGATTAAAGGAAGTAAAGCATCAGAAGGCTTTGGAAAAGGCTAGCAAGCCGAAGGAAATCAAAGATCGCCGTATCCAGAGTGTTGCATCAGACACACCTATCGACTCAAGTGTACCTCCGCAGCAGATTCCTCCATTTCCTCTCGAGGATGATCCCATGCAACAAGCAGAGCCTGCAGTAGTTAACATTCCTACCTCAGTTGCTCAAGAATCTGATGTGATGGATATCTTTCTGAACAATCCTGTCAAAGAGAATGTCGTGCCCGAGCAACATGCCTCTGAAGAGAAAATTGATGAAGAGATTGAAATGGAGAAGGCAGTTTCATCGCCGCTGAAAGAAATGCATGTTGAGCCCTCTGGATCGAAGGAGGATGATAAGGTTGAGGGGGAGCAAGTTGCTTCCTGAGGAAATACTACCCTGGTCTCCTCATCTGGTGCCCCTACCCAGATGGAGGTTGACCCTGCTCCTGGTTCTTTGGCTTCACAGCCAGAACAGGAAGAAAAGAAAGATGAAGAGCCCATGACTCACGAACAAGAAGTACCAACAGATGTACCACCAGTGTTGCCTCAGCAAAATGTACCACCAATTTTGCCTCAGCAGACCGAAGGAGAAGCTGTAGTGAGCCAAGTGACCGAAGAAGTTGTCGTGCCCCCTAATGTTGAGAGTTCACCAAAAGAAAAGGCCCTAGTGCCTGAGAATAAGAAAGCCGCTGAAGGAGTTCCAGCGAAGGAAATTGAAGGTCAGACCAGTGCCCCAATACCATCAGCTCCAGAGAAAGCAAAAAGTCCTCTTGCCCCATTAAAGCCAATCGATGAAAATGTGCCAACTTCTGATGATGTTCAGCCGATGGAAATTAGCGATGAAGAGAATCGTAAAAATCCCCAGGAATCATTTCCGTTGTTTCCAGCTGAGTATGGCCCCAATGGCCCTGCATTTAATGAACAACTTCATCTCTCGAAGCTAGCATTCTTTGGGGTCAGCCCTTACGAAGGAGATAGAATTTCACTGTCACCGAGGT
Source organism: Thinopyrum elongatum (assembly GCA_011799875.1). Taxonomy (NCBI): domain Eukaryota; kingdom Viridiplantae; phylum Streptophyta; class Magnoliopsida; order Poales; family Poaceae; genus Thinopyrum; species Thinopyrum elongatum. The sequence goes on along the minus strand of CM022302.1, from coordinate 335,747,443 downwards.
TTTGGACTAAAGAACAAGCTGTTTATTATGCTCGGATCTTGTTTGGCAAGAATAGAATTTTCAATCACAAGATATTAAACTTCGCTGAGCTCGAAGAAATGCCCTGTTTCCTCCATGCAATCGAGCACATTGAACATGCCCTCCTGAAAGGATTCATGCGCTTCAATCATGGCTGGAACAGAGAGATTATCCCTCAATTCTATGCCATGCTATATATCTCAGGAGATCTTGGCAACACCTCATCCTAGACTCTTGAATGGATGACTGGCAGAGAAAGGATCAAATGTTTGGCAGATCAGTTTTTGGCAATAATAAATCTTCCTCGATGTGAGTTTGAGAAGGATAGAGAGCATAGGCTGCATTACTGGCAAGTGTCTGAAGCACAACTCCACATTCTGATGGATCCCACCATGGTTGGTGACGAATGCATTGATGTTGATCCGAAGAAGTTGGCCTATGACAACAAAGTGCTATTTCACATTCTGTGCAATACTCTCATGCCAACGAACAGACCAAATTCCATCAATGGCATTGTGGGAAATGCACTTCTGGCCATGTCTCAAGGAATTAAGTTTGATATTCCTGACCTTTTCATTCGAAACCTCGCATGTGGAGCTGACAGCCCTCAGTCCCTGAAACCTTATGCTCCATGGATCATGTTCATGATCGAGCAGCTCACAAACGAGAAATTCTTTTGGGCTTATATTTTGAAGGTATTCATGCCACCAGTTCGTGATACTCTGTGCATAGTAAAGGATATTGGGAAAGTGGAGGAACCTGTTGATACTGCTGCCACTGCGTCTGCGTTTGAAAATGCACCGAAGGTCAAGAAAGCCAGGGTTGTAATCCCTCGTAAGGAAAATCCATCTCTTTATGAGATTTGCATTCGCACACAGCAGACACTGGAAAGCCACATTAAGCTAGATAGAAAGGAAAAGCTAGAGTTAATGACTGAGTTGAATTTTGCTTCATAATCATACTCGCCAAATTCTTCTGCATGAGAAGGAGGCTAAGAAGCGCTCATGGACTCTGTTAAGGCACCATTACTCTCATAAGGATTTAGCCAAAAAGGGCATCATGAAGGAGTATGACTTCCTGGACTTACTTGCTGTTCCTCGCATCCGAAGACAAACTCCAGTGCTCCCGCTCCCACAGCGTTCTGCTTCCATGGACCTACTGTTTATCGGACAAGATGATGAAATTGCAGATACATCCGATACTCTTATTTTCAAGCCAGATGTTCATCACGCCAAGTCCACCAGTGCCCGTACTGCCACTCCTGCTTCTGCCTCGACCATTTCTCACTCTTCAGATTCTGATTCGTCGAGTGGTTTTAATTCTGATTCTGAGAATTCTCCCACAGAGTAGTTCCTCGTATGTTTTCTCATTCCTTTTTGACACTTGTTGACAAAAAGGGGGAGAATTACATCGAGTGATAGTTTATCGGGGTATTTGCAGGGTGTTTTCATTCACGTTCGGTTTTCCCTCGAACAATTTGCTTCATGAACTTAACGCATCGCTTGTGGTGTTGAAATACTCGGTCGCCATGTAACGTTAATAACCCCCCGCCTGCAATATTATTTGCTTCGTACTATATGTTTGCAGGTACCATCGAATGAGTTTGTCCCTTGAAATGATTAACCTCGATAATTATCTATCTTACAGGGAAATATATTTGCTCCTCGAAGAAGAACAGGAAATCAATAAGTGATGATACTAAGGGGGAGAAGTACTTCGAGTACTAAATGAATTATATCTGTTGTGGTTGGATATGTTCTGTTTGTTATCCTTCATTATCTAACCTTGCAGGAAGAGAATGTCAGTCTAAGCTTTTATGCCTTACGTCATGAAGGATATATGTTTGACTGACAAAGTGTTTTTTCCTCGAAATCATTTCTCATTATCTTCTGTATCGCAGGGAAACCACATCTGAAGCATATCCACTCCGAGCAACATATTCTTATTTTATCTTGCTCTGGTCGTATTGAATATCTAACATGCAGGAAAACTACATCTCGTGTGGATTCAAATTGTGTTATGAGAAAACCTTCATGTTATATCCTTCGTCACAAATCTTTCAAAATACATCTTATATCTAATTCTCTTTGAATATGTTGTGACAGGAATCACCTCAGACACCGTCAAGTGCATTGAAAGAAATCAAGTATGAAATCATAAATCAATGTCACTTATACAAAGAATAATCTCATCTACCTCTGATCCATTGATGCTCTGATGCATATATTCAGGGGGAGAATGCTTTATCTTCGTAATTATCTCTCGTCTCTTATTATCCTTTGCATTACATTCCATTATTTATCTATCCTTCGATGTGATCTGTTTTGTCAACAATCGTCCAAAAAGGGGGAGATTGTTGGTGCAATATCTGCCTACCTTGTGTTTTGGAGATTATTGAAAGAAACATGTATGGACTGATTTGTTTGTTAGTGCATACAGAGAGAAAAAGTCCATACACAACCGAAGAGAATGATGTCTCCGGTGCTAAGTTCGAGGAACTTTGCCAAAGTATATCTGCGTTGCAGAGAAGAATGAGCTATATTTGTAGAAGTTATATAGTCGAGCAGATTATTGTGAAGAAATCGACCCATCGAAAGTTTACTGTTGAAGCAAAGCTTTTGACTCAGTATCATCGTCCGAAGAAATTAACTGCAGCAATGGAAGTCGAAGACAAAGTGAAGACATGGTATACATTTTGTTCTTCTTCTTTCATTTAATTAAGTCATAGGACCTCCGTACTATTAAGAGGGGTATAGGTCCTCGATGCTTAGATCCGCTGTGATGCTTCACCAAAACCTATGAAAGTTGCGAGAGAAATCTCTTTGTGTTTCGAGCAAATACTTGTCAGCAAGAGATTGTGATCTTCTTCGCTGCGAGAGATTTGTATCAGACCGAGGAGTTAGCATTACTTGCTCCTCAAGCAATGTTACTGTTGTGCTCAAATCCGACCATTGGACTCGTGTCGTTCGGCCATTGGTTGATCCCGTGCCATGGGAAACCATGACCACCTATGGGGCCATTAGCCCCTTTTGGTTCAGCGGGGGGATGGACACGTTGCACAAAGAGTGGAGAAGCGTCAGCACGGCAGAGATCACACGGGCAGTCTTTACCCAGGTTCGGGCCGCCGTGAGGCATAAAACCCTACTCCTGCTTTGGTGGATTGATGGTGGATAATGGTGGTGAAACATAGCACACTCGCCCGGCAAGGTTGCTCTGGGGACGAGAGTGGCTACGCGTGTATGGATATGCGAGGATCCAACCCTTTCTACGGTCGCAATGGGCCTCCTTTTATAGATTAAGGGGTCACCACAGTGGCAAATCAGTCTTTGTGTACTGATTAGATAGCTAACAATGCTATCATATCTAACTCTGTAGGCTGATAGAGCACATTAAATGCGCCGCTCTGTGTCACATCACAGCTCGCCCGGCAGGCCCTGTCGGGCTGATTTGCCAGCTTTGCGCCTGCTTGCTTGACACGTCTTAGGATGGGTGTCATGTGGAGGTGCTCGCTGTAGGAAGTGGCTGCCATGTGGCAGAAAGCAGACACTTAGTCTGGGAGCTTGCTTCCGGGGTAAAACCCAACCCTGCCAGGCTCGCCTGCCCGGCAAGGTAGGCCCTTCCCTTAGCGATGCCTTGTTCCTCTAGCTCACCTTGTCCTTCTTGACTTGCTCTTGGATCCTTCAAAGGAATTGATCCTTCTTGCTTGATATGATCTTGGTCTTGTGATCTGGTCTCTGGCCTGTGCACAGTCCGTGCAATGGTCCCAGGGTCTGTTGCATGGACAGGAGCCCCCGGGCCTGGCACGGACGGGCCGCTGGGTGTTGTCGGGGTAGGCCCTATCCAGTGCACAGGCAGAAATGTAAGGCGGCTTCACCCCTTGAGATCTTCTTTGCTTCTTCATTAACTTGAGCTCGGGTCAGTTTTCGATTTTCCCGCGCATCGTGCAGCGCCAATTGTAGTGGGGCCATTCTTGTAATGGCCCGTGAATGACTTTAACGCACGGGCGGGTAACTACCAATTCACCCTTCCCACCGCGCCCTTATCCTCAGCCACGTATGCTGCATGCATTGAGTGGGGTAGGTAATGGAGGCGCGTGGTGCGGGAGAGCATCAAAGCAGGGGCCCGATCTTCTTGGATTGGTGGAGGAGGACGGCGGGTACTCGCCGGGGAATCAGCCCCCACTCCCAGCTCGCCTATAAAAGAAGGAGCAGGGGAGGGGCGGAGGCATTCATCCACATTCCACTCCTCCTCCGCCTTCTGTTTCTTCTGAGTATGCTGAAAGGCAGAGCCTGGGGCCATCCCCCGGGCCCTAGCTTGGAGTTTAGTGTGAGCCCCATGGGGGCGCTCGGGCGGCACAGCGGTAGCACCGGAGGTGGCGACTCTGGTGCGCTCATCGTCGGGTCGCCCGTGGCTTCAACTTTAGTGAGAGGCGACACAAATGACACCATGCCGAGGCCCAAAATGGGCAGAAGGTGTGGTAGTCGATTGCGGCCTATCTCCCCTTTTCCTGTGGCGTTGGAGGGAGGTTGCAAAAATGGTTCGCCATTGGTGAGGACGGACCCTATCTCCCCGTACTCTGCCCGTCTGGCGCATGGGAGAGCCTCTAGTCCTTGTGCATGCTTCCTTAACGGGCGGGGTCTCCGTGTCGTCGGGCCGTCAGGGACGCCCATGCTCTCTGTGGGGGTCTCCTGGGACACACGGCGTTCGCATCGAAGGTGGCAGCAACCCACGACACGTCAAGAACAGGGGCGACCGTTCCGACGAGACGTGTTTGCCGGTGACTCCGTCTGAGTTCCCGGCAGTGCCACCGCCCACGCCTGCCCTCCGGTTTCTTCCTCTTAACCCATCGGCAGCATTCTCCTGATCCTGGGGAGGCGCCGAATCCAGGCCCGCTTTCCGCCTTCTCCGTCCCTTCCTGCGATTTCCTGAAAGAGATGGACAGGGGCAAAGGAATCACGGGCACTTATCTTTTTTTAGTCTTAAATCTATAGGCACTTGCCAAATTTTAGTTCAAATAATGTAATCTCTTGTATCCATGTTTATGTTCCGTCAAACTTGTACTTGTTGATCAGCATATTAATGAAAAAGATAAGCTTGCCGGGCACTTGTGCATGTATGATATCCATGCAGAGGTGAAACACCTCCATACTTTCACGTAAATAAGTAGGTCCCGGTAAGCTACCTTGCCGGCACCCCATAGGACTGCTGCCGTGAGGCTGAGCCTGCTGGGCACAGAATCTATTGGGAGAGACCAGCCCCCGCCAACCCCTTTCAGCCAAAGGCTACTACGACCATCCTGACCGAAGCAACGTTCATGCCAGTAGATGGGAGCACCTTTGTTTCCGAGGCGGCGAGGTTTTTGTATGCACAAGTTCTACTCACGGAACATGTATGGATAAGAGATGGAACTTATCTGTTTTGGCTTGCCAGAGATCGCAGTGTTTGCTTGTCTTCGCATCCTCTTCCTAGGACTAAGTCCACAGCAGGAGGCTGTAGTTTATGCAAATGAAGATGATGCTAGATGCAATCTATCTACATGACCATGCAACCTATCTACATGAATCATGCAATGCTTATGAAATGCTTATGTATGCATGCAACTTGTCGGGGGCCCCCAGCACTTCATTTATTTCTCTGTTGCTCAGGGTCTTCGCCTGGCTTTGTACAAGGGGTTACATGCAGCTGAGGCAAGGCCTGTACAAAAGGGTGGCTGCTGGGCAGGGCCCGACAGCCGTGCCTTATGGGTAGAACTTGCGGAGATGCTTAATATTCCATGAGTTTTGCAATTGAATGCCATCTTCGGTCTCCAGACGGACTGCGCCAGGTCTGGTGACTCGTACTACCCGGTAAGGGCCTTCCCACTTTGGCGATAGCTTGTTTGTACCCTTGGCGGACTTAACGCGCCTAAGGACAAGGCCGCCTTCCTCAAAACACCGGGCATTAACCCTGCGGCTATGATAGCGACGCAGGGCTTGCTGATAGCGTGCAGCACACGTAGTAGCCCGGAGACGGTTCTCCTCGAGAAGCACGGCGTCGTCACGCGTGTGCTGTTCCTGCGCTACTTCATCGTAGGCAAGCACTTGAGGTGACCCGTAAATGAGTTCCGTGGGGATAACTGCTTCTGCCCCATAGACTAGGGAGAAGGGAGTCTGCCCGGTAGCTCGGTTTGGTGTCGTTTTGAGGGACCAAAGAACCACCGGCAGCTCACTGATCCATTGCCTGCCGTGCTTCCGCAGCTTATCAAATGTTCTTGTCTTGAGTCCTTGCAGCACTTCAGTGTTCGCCCTCTCAGCTTGTCCATTGCTTCTGGGATGTGCGACAGATGCAAATGAGATCTTGCTTCCGAGGGCATGAACATATTGCATGAAGGCGCGGCTCATGAACTGGGTGCCGTTGTCGGTGATGATCCGGGCAGGAACCCCGAAGCGGCACACCAATCCTTTCAAGAACTTGATACCTGACTGAGTAGTCACCTTTCTCACGGCATCTACTTCCGGTCACTTTGTAAACTTGTCGATTGCAACGAACAAGAATTCAAAGCCCCCGGCAACTCGGGGGAAGGGGCCGAGGATATCGAGCCCCCAGACCGAAAACGGCCATGACAAAGGGATTGTCTGGAGTGCTTGGGCAGGCAGATGGATATTTTTTGAATGGAACTGACAGGCTTCACACTTGGTGATGAGCTCAACCGCATCTTGGAGGGCTATGGGCCAATAGAATCCTTGCCGGAATGCTTTCCCAACCAAAGCCCTTGATCCAATATGGGAGCCGCACATGCCTTTGTGTATCTCTGCCAGCAGTTCCTTTCCTCCTTCCTGAAAATGCACTTCAATTTCACACCGTTGGGCCTTCTTCTATATAGTGTGTCATCGACAAACTGATACATACTGGCCCTCCAGGCTACTCTTTCAGCTTCTTCTTGCTCTTCCAGAAGTTCTCCGGTTTGGAGGAAATGGACTATGTGCCTTGCCCAAGTTGGAGCCTGAGGCTCGGCAACGAGGACTAGCGGCACCTCCTCATTCGTAGGGGTGCAACCCTTGACTGCGGGGACCAATGGCCCGGCAGGAGGGTGCAGCCCGGCAAGTGAAGAGGAGTTGTTTCCGGCAGGGTCCCTGTCGGGAGCCCCAAAAGGCTCTACCGGGAGAGACTTACCGGAGTCCAATTTCCTCCTCTTTCAGGCCATTGTTGTCGGGGATACGGAGGGCTGAGTAAGATGGCGAACAAAAGTCCCTGGTTCCACAGGAAGCTTCTACGCAGCGCACTTTGACAGGTGATCAACAATGCTGTTTTCCGCACGGGGTACGTGTTCTGTTTGCAACCCGTCAAAGCGCTCCTCCAATCTTCTCACTTCCTCGACGTATGCCTCCATCAATGGGCTTTGGTAATCCTTGTTGACTTGTCTCACCACCAGTTGTGAATCTCCTCGCATGATCAGCTTCTTGATTCCCAATTCTGTGGCAATTCTGAGCCCGGCAAGAAGCCCTTCATATTCTGCTGTATTGTTGGTTGCCTCCTCCCGTGGAAAGTGCATCTGGACGATGTACCTCAGGTGTTCTCCAGTGGGAGCCACGAGAAGCACGCCAGCCCCTGCACCTTGTTGGGAAAAGGCACCATCGAAATACATGATCCATTCTTGGGGCATTTCCTTGCCGGGGATAACTGTTTCCTGTACTTCTTCATCAGGGGTTGGCGTCCATTCTGCAATAAACTCTGCCAATGCCCTGCTCTGAATTGCTGATGTGCTCTCAAACTTCAGTCCAAAGCTGGATAACTCCAATGCCCACTCCACTATCCTGCCGGTGGCCTCTGGGTTTCGAAGTATCATTTGCAACGGGAAGCGGGTGACAACCGTGATCTCATGGGCTTGGAAGTAGTGGCGCATTTTCCTTGAGGCCATGACAAGGCCAAAGATAAACTTTTGCACGCCAGAATACCTGGATCTAGCCCCCTGCAACAGGGAGCTAACGAAGTATACTGGGCGCTGCACCACTTTCTTTCTTGTCGTGTCCTTGGGGTTGCTTCCGCTGTCGTGCCCTTCTTTGCCCTGATCCGTATCTGGCCTTGCCGGGCCGCTCTCTTCCTCTTCTCGCTGTGCTACTAGGGCCACACTAACCACTTGATTAGTTGCTGCCAGATATAGCAGTAACGACTCTTGTGGTTTGGGTGAGACCAAAGTAGGCACAGAAGACAAGTAGGCCTTCAAATCCTGCAGCGTTGCATCTACTTCCGGAGTCCACTTCATGGGTCCTGCCTTCTTCAAAATCTTGAAGAACAGCAAGGCGCGCTCGGCAGACTTGGAGATGAACCTGCTAAGCGCGGCAACGCATCCTGTCAAACGCCTCACATCCTTAACTGTCTTGGGTGCCTATATCTGCTCAATAGCCTTGATCTTATTGGGGTTGGCCTCTATCCCACGCTGGGACACAAAGAAACCAAGTAGCTTGCCGGAGGGAACGCCAAACACGCACTTCTCCGGATTCAGCTTCAAGTTGATCTTGCGCAGATTAGCAAATGTCTCTTCTAAATCCTGAATGAGGGTTGATCTGTCCTTGGTCTTGACCACAATATCATCCATATAGGCTTCAAAGTTCCTGTGTAACTGTGGTTCAAAGCCAATCTAGACTGCTCTTGCAAAAGTGGACCCGGCACTCTTCAACCCGAAAGGCATGCACACAAAGCAGTACGTGCCGCATGGGGTGATGAATGAGGTCTTTTCCTCGTCTTCCTTGGACATAAAAATCTGATGGTATCTAGAATATGCATCCAAAAAATGGAGCAACTCACATCCTGAGGTAGAATCCACGATCTAGTCGATGCGCAGTAAGGGAAATGGGTCCTTCGGGCATGCCTTGTTCAGATCCGTAAAATCTATGCAAAGCCTCCATTTTCCATTAGCCTTGCGCACAATCACTGGGTTTGCTAATCATGTTGGATGCAGTACTCCTCTGACCAAACTAGCTGCTTCAAGTTTCTTGATTTCCTCGGCAATGAACTGCTGCCGTTCCAAGGCCTGCTTCCGAACCTTCTGCTTGACGGGCCGGGCATGTGGGCAGACAGCAAGGTGGTGCTCGATTACCTCCCTGGGAACACCGGGGATATCAGATGGTTGCCAGGCAAACACATCGATATTCGCCCGCAGGAAGGCAACAAGCGCGCTTTCCTATTTGTCATCAAGGGTGGCGCTAATAGTGAAAGTACCATCAGCGTCAGCCAGCCCTGCCGCGACCTTTTTCACTTGGGGTGGAGTAGCCTTGGATCTCTTGCTGTTGGAACTCTCTGGTGTGTCATCAACGGGCGCGGCACATTCCACAGAGGTACGCTTCCCGGATTCCTTGCCAGTGCCTCTGCTATGCTTTTCCTTGGCGGGAACTGTGGCTTCCGTGACCTCTGCCACGACCGCGTCCCGGTACATCTTATCCACGCAAATAATTGCGTCTTTCTTGTCCGATGGAACGAAAATGACGCCCATCGGCCCTGGCATCTTCAAGGTGTTGTAAGCATAGTGGGATGCTGCCATGAATTTGGCCAGGGCCGGGCGCCCAAGGATCCCGTTATACGGCAGAGGGAGGTCAACCACATCAAACACAACTTTCTCAGTCCAGTAGTTCAACTCCCCTCCAAATGTCACTGGCAACGTAACCTTTCCCTTAGGACGGCTCCTGCTGGGATTGATTCCTTGAAATGTGCCTGTGGCCTTAAGTTCTTCCTCTACTATTTGGAGTTTGCTGATAACCTTTGGGGAAATCAGATTCAACCCGGCCCCGCCGTCAACCAGCATCTTTGTGACCTTGAGGTTGCGAATTGTTGGTGAGACCAACAACGGCAAGCACCCTACCACAGTGATGCGGTCGGGGTGGTCATCTTCATCAAAGATGATGGGTGTGCGTGACCACTTGAGCGGCTTCCGGGAATTTGCCGCTGGCTCCATGGCATTGACTTCACGCGCCCACTGTTTGAGTTGGCGGTGAGAGGAGTGCAAAGATGCACCCCCGTCAATGCACAGGGCGTCAGTGGCCTTCTGGAATTCCTGCTCGCTGGTTTCCTCTTCATTCCCTCCATCACTCTCATTACTGCAATCCTCCTTCTCTCGGCCCTTGGCGGGTTTTCCTTGGTTCCAAGGAGCCTTGCCGGGGCGATTTTCTTCACCACTCCGGCCCTTCCCGCCATCGCCATTCTGACCTTTTTCCTTATCGCGCTTCTCATACTCAGCCTTCTATCTCTTGACGAGCTGTTCCACTTGATAACACTCCTGGAGATCATGGCCCTTGGTCCGATGAATCTTACAGTACGGCCCATCACCTTTCCCAGCTTTCTCGGCAGTCGCCGCCTCCCGGCAGTCAGCGCATGCGGTAGCCTCCTTGCCGGGGGCTTCAGCCTTGGCCTTCTTGCCAGTACTAGGCGTGCCTGACCCCTCAACAGCCATCACTGTCTTATCCTTGCGCTTCTTGTTGTGCTTCTTGTTCTTCTTCTTCTTCTTACTGATGGTTTCGTCATCATCTTCTGAGTCGATGTCGACGCAGTCTTCTTCCCCAGGGAGCTTCCTCCCCTCCTCCACCCGAGCACACTTGTCCACCAAAGTGTAGAGCTCCTTCACAGTCTTGGGCAACCGAACGTTCATCTTGGAACGTATCCTGCGGTTGCGCACGTTGGATTGGAAGGCAGCTATCACGGCAGCTGGGTGGATATCTGGGATATTTCTGTGGACTCGACTGAATCTCTGCAAATACTTCCGCAAAGATTCTCCTTCTTTCCGTCGGAGAAGCTACAAGTCGCTGGGCCGCCTTGGTTCTTGATGGCCACCCGTGAAGGCACCAATGAACTCGTGGCACAGATCAGCCCAGGTCGAAATGGAGTTCTCCGGCAGGTGCATCAGCCAAGACCTCACATTTGACTTGAGGGCCAAAGGGAAGTAGTTGGCGAACACCTTCTCATCTCTTCCCCCGGCAGCTTGAACAGCGATGGTGTAGATGCTCAAGAACTCTGCCAGGTTTAGTCTCCCATCATACTTCTCGGGTATCTCTGGCTTGAACGTGCGAGTGGACGGCTAACGGACTTGCCGCAGCTCACGGGTGAAGGCAGGGCACCCAACCTCGAAAGGCAGGCACCCGCCATCTCCGAGCGCGGGCTCGTCGACGTCGGGGCCATCGCACCCATTGATCTGGCGGGGGTTGTCGCGGCGCCGCTCATCGATGAAGCGCGCGCCTTCCCTTCGCCTGCCCTCCGGGGCATGCTGTCAGCCTTGACGCGCTCGAGGATCTGACGAGGCCATCGAGATGTCATCGGGCGCCTGGACTTGCAGCTCCCGGGCGGCTTGCCGTGGCGGGGATTGCACCGTGAGGGTGGCCCCTCCCGCATGACCAGCCGCACGAGCCGTTGTTGCTGCCTGGGGAGGCCGTGGCGGTCCGGCCCGCTGTGATCCTTCCGCCTCGGCAAAACCAATCAAACTTTGGATGGTAGCTCACCACTCATCCATCTGGTCTGCCGCCGGCGGAAATCTCAACAGTAGTTGGGCTCGCGCCATGGCTTTGGAGGTGGTGCTTGGCATACGTGATGATGATGTAGATCATAGTGTTGCTCGGCTCCTGACGTTGCCGGTGGCGACTGCGCCGCGCCCTTGCCGCTGTGAACCAGCCGTTTGGACGGCATGGTGGCGCGGCGGAGGCGCCTGAGGGCCAGCGGCTCCATTGGGCATAGTAGCTGGGTCAGCCCGCCCCAGGGGTGGCGCCTGCCCTGTGGTCGCGCCCGCAGCGGGGGCGGACGAAGGGTTGCGATTCGCCCCGGAGCGAGCATCATCAGTGCGGCTGTGCCCGTTGGCGAGGAGAAACGGTTCAGGCGGAATGACCCCTCCATCCGTACCTGGTGGAGCATGGCCGTCGGGATGTTGCTAATGCTGTCCTTCCCCGGTACCTCCCGTTCCTGTTTCGGCCGTGGAGGAGGTGGCGACGGCGTCGCCTACGCCAACCACGTCCCCCGCAGCATCCACACCCTCGCGAGCCCCCGCATTCCCCGCGACGTCGGCGGTCGCGGGCGGCGGAGCCTTCGAGGTGGACAGGTGATTCGCAGCTCCGGGCTTCCTCTTGGGCGCCATAGTCGATGACGCCGTTGTTGATGAAAATGTCGATGAAGATGACGCGCAGCGTACACTCTCGGTTTCGCGCAAGTGATCCCCCTACCTGGCGCGCCAAAGATGTCTTGGGAAACCACAGCCACCTATGGGGCCATCAACCCCTTTTGGTTCAGCGGGGGGATGGACACGTTGCACAAAGAGCGGAGAAGCGTCGCACAGCACGACAGAGATCACACGGGCAGTCTTTACCCAGGTTTGGGCCGCCGTGAGGCGTAAAACCCTACTCCTGCTTTGGTGGATTGATGGTGGATAATGGTGGTGAAATGTAGCACACTCACCCAGCAAGGTTGCTCTGGGGACGAGAGTGGCTACGCGTGTATGGATATGCGAGGATCTAACCCTTTCTACGGTCGCCATGGGCCTCCTTTTATAGATTAAGGGGTCACCATAGTGGCAAATCAGTCTTTGTGTACTGATTAGATAGCTAACAGTGCTATCATATCTAACTCTGTAGGTTGACAGAGCGCATTAAATGCACCGCTCTGTATCACATCACAGCTTGCCTGGCAGGCCCTGCCGGGCTGTTTTGCCAGCTTTGCGCCTGCTTGCTTGACACGTCTCAGGACGGGTGTCATGTGGAGGTGTTCGCTGTAGGAAGTGGCTGCCATGTGGTAGAAAGCAGCCACTTAGTCACCTTGGAGCTTGACACCGCTTCGATTACTGACTTCCGTTGCTTGTGAGGTGGAGCGGTGGAGTGGCTTGCCTCCGCCAGCCTCGACAGGCCTGCCGGGATGATCTGGGAGCTTGCTTCTGGGGCAAAACCCCACCTTGCCAGGCTCGCCTACCCGGCAAGGTAGGCCCTTCCCTTAGCGATGCCTTGTTCCTCTAGCTCGCCTAGTCCTTCTTGACTTGCTCTTTGATCCTTCAAAGGAATTGATCCTTCTTGCTTGATATGATCTTGGTCTTGCGATCTGGTCTCTGGCCTATGCACAGTCCGTGCAATGGACCCAGGGTCTGTTGCACCGACATCCCGATGTCTAATTTTGTCATTTCCCATCTGGTAAGGCTGCAGCTATAAATAGCCACCCCGCTCCAACATTGTCTGTTGGCTGCTCCAGTTGAGATTTCTGAGAAGATTGATTTGAGCAACCCCTCTCCGAGTGATTTGAGTTTAAGATCCATCGAGAGAAAATCAAGAGCCCAAACTTAGACAGTGGTTTAGCATCGCAGTAGTTCCGAGTTAGAGTTCTTGTACCTATTACTCTTGAGATCTGTGAACTCTCTATACGGATAGGTTTTAGCTCGAGTGTCGAATAGTATTGTCTTCATCGAGCTAGATCTTCAGCAACCAAGAGTGATTGTGGTTTGCGAAGGTCGATCGAAGGTTTGGAGATCGCCGACAAGTATCTACCATGAGTGAGATCAACCTGAGTCTGATCAGCTCTACGTTAAAGGAGAATAGGGTGAAGAGAGTTTATCTTCCGTGTTAAGTCACAACCCCTCCAACCAGATGTAGCCCTTTGGCAGAAGGGTGAACTGGTCTACCAAATCGTTCTGTCGCCATCGAGCACCACTGGTTCTATTTTCTTCACTGCATTACTTTTGGTAGTCATTATGTGTGCTCTCTGATGATAGATATCTGATATATTACCCTCTGCTGCTTATCTTTCATCTTATCTCTCACAGAGTTTATTGTCATTCGCAGCCTGTATTGTTGACCTTCATAATTATCCATCACAGCTCTACTCCAGTTCTTATTCATGATTTTAGTTCTGTTGGCATGTTGTATTACCATCGTCATCATTAAGCCTGTTGTATCCTATGCTTGAATCATTATTGCATCTTACCTTGAAGGTTTTTTTCCTCAGAAGCGAGCTTCATTGCACCCATATCTACCGATCTTTAATTCCGCTGCTATGATTGGGATCAGTTTCAATACTTTCAAAAGAAATTTTGAATCTCCCATTCACCCCCCTCTGGTTGATATACTCTCGGTCCTAACATACGCTCTGCCTTTTATTGATCAAATGTTGGAAAGATTATCTAAGCACACACACTTTTGCTTTCTTGATGGATATTCTGGTTTTTCTCAAATACATGTTTCACAACCTGATCAAGAGAAAACCACATTTACTTACCCTTTTGGAACTTATGCTTATAGACGCATGCCTGTTGGTTTATGCAATGCACCTGCTACCTTTCAAAGATGTATGACTGCTATATTCTCTGATTTTTGTGAAAAGTTTTTTGAGGTTTTCATGGATGATTTTTCCGTTTATGGAACTTCTTTTGATGATTGCTTAAGCAACCTTGATCGATTTTTGCAGATATGTGAGCAAACTAATCTTGTCTTGAATTGGGAGAAGTGCCACTTTATGGTTAATGAAGGTATTGTCTTGGGGCATAAAATTTCTGAACGAGGTATTGAGGTGGATAAAGTTAAAGTTGATGCAGTTGAGAAAATGCCTTGTCCTAAAGATATTAAAGGTATTCGTAGTTTCTTGGTCATGCTGGTTTCTATAGGTGGTTTATTAAAGACTTCTCTAAAATTTCTAGGCCTCTTACTAATATTTTATAAAAGGATGTTCCATTTGTTTTTTATGATGATTGTGTATAAGCCTTTGAAACACTTAAGAAATCCTTAACTTTCGCACCTATTGTTCAATCAACTGATTGGAACTTGCCTTTTGAAATTATGTGTGATGCTAGTGATTATGCTATTGGTGCTATTCTAGGACAAAGAGTTGATAAGAAATTAAATGTTATCCATTATGCTAGCAAAACTCTAGACAGTGCCCATATAAATTATGCTACTACTGAAAAAGAATTTTTAGCAGTTGTGTTTGCTTTTGATAAATTCAGATATTACATTGTTGATTCCAAAGTAATTGTTCACACTGATCATACTGCTATAAAATATCTTATGGAAAAGAAAGATGCTAAACCTAGACTCATTAGGTGGGTTCTCTTGCTACAAGAATTTGATTTACATATCACTGATAGGAAAGGAGCTGAGAACCCCGTAGCAGATAACTTGTCTAGGTTAGAAAATATTCTTGATGACCCACTACCTATTGATGATAGTTTTCCTAATGAACAACTAGCTGCAATAAATGTTTCTCATAATACTCCTTGGTATGCTGACTATGCTAATTATATTGTTGCTAAATATATACCACCTAGTTTCACATACCAACAAAAGAAAAAATTCTTCTATGATTTAAGACATTACTTTTGGGATGACCCACACCTTTATAAAGAAGGAGTAGATGATATTATTAGACATTGTGTACCTGAGCATGAATAGGAACAAATCCTACAGAAATGTCACTCCGAAGCTTATGGAGGACATCATGCAGGAGATAGAACTGCTCACAAGGTATTGCAATCTGGTTTTTATTAGCCTACTCTTTTCAAGGATACCCGTAGGTTTGTTTTGTCTTGTGATGAATGTCAAAGAATTGGTAATATCGGTAAGCATCAAGAAATGCCTATGAATTATTCACTTGCTGTTGAACCATTTGATGTTTGGGGTTTTGATTATATGGGACCTTTTCCTTCCTCTAATGGGTATACTCATATTTTGGTTGCTGTTGATTATGTTACTAAGTGGGTAGAAGCTATTCCAACTAGTAGTGTTGATCATAACACTTCCATTAAAATGCTTAAAGAAGTTATTTTCCTGAGGTTTGGAGTCCCTAGATATTTAATGACTGATGGTGGTTCACACTTTATTCATGGTGCTTTCCGTAAAATGCTTGCTAAATATGATGTTAACCATAGAATTGCTTCACCCTATAATCCTCAATCTAGTGGTCAAGTTGAACTTAGCAATAGAGAAACAAAGTTAATATTACAAAAAACTATCAATAGGTCCTGAAAGAATTGGTCTAAGAAATTAGATGATGCACTTTGGGCCTACAGAACACACTACAAAAAAAGACACATCCGTGACATTTTGGCCCGAACTATTTTTTTTCTGTCATGCTTATGACACTTCTATGACGATAATTGTGAAAAAAGCACGTATCATCATAGATGTGGTGGGCTCCTACTTCTATGACAAAAAATATGACGAAAAATGGGCTTTTCATCCTGGGCGGGCCGCGGACGCACCTGCATGACATTCTTTGGGCCATCCATGACGGAAAAAATCGTGGTAGAAGTGAGGGCGAGGAAAATTTCGAGGAGTTCCCAGTTACGGTGGGTGGTCGGGGCCGAGCGATGCACGGAGGTTTGCGTGTTTCTCTTGTACACGTACGCGCGTGTGTGCGAGGCGTTGGGCTCTAACTGAACCCGAGCGAAGCGTTCGCTTACTGAACCCGAGCGATTGCACTTGATATGTTACTGAACCCGAGCGATCGATCCCTTGGCTGTTAACTGAACCCGAGTGATTCCTTCGCTACTTCTGCTAACTGAAGCCGATCGAACCAGCTACCTCTTGATGAAGAGTGACCGTTGTTGGGGGTTGGATGAACAGTTCCTGGTGGGGGTTGGATGAACAGGACCCTGTGGTAGTAGTAGGCCGCTGCCGCTGGCTGAATAGGACCCCGATCGAGGAGGCCGCCACACCCGAGCCGGTTGGGGGTGGATGAACAGGACCCTGGGGAGGGCTGGTTGAACAGTAGCCGGTGGAGGCTAGATGAACAGTAGCTGGTGGAGGTAGGAGGAAGTCGACGGTGGATGAATAGTAGCTCATGAAGGCTGGAGGAAGTCGACGATGGATGAACAGTATCCCGTGGAGGCTGGAGCGAGGCAGCAGACGATGGATGAATAGTAGCTCGTGGAGTCCCATTTTGCGGTATGCCACACCCCTCCCGATGAATAGGACCCCATTTCGACCGTAGGCGCTCCAACACAAGTCCGTTTCCTCCGTTTTGCAGTACGCCACACCCCTCCCGATCAACAGGACCCCGTTTCAACCGTAGGCACTCGAACAGAAGGCCGTTTCCTCCATTCTACGGTACGCCAGACCCCGTTTCGGCTGTTCCATCCAAGCCGGTTGGCTCCCGATGAACACGACGCATTCCGTTGCCTCCCGATAAACACGACGCAGTTTCTCCGTTCCGACCCAGCCGGTTGGCTTCTGATGAACAAGACGCCATTGCTGCCGTCCGTTGCCTCTCCATGTACATGAGCCCTGGCCGTATGTATGCGTGAGTAGGCGTTCGAGACCCTGCCCGTATGTACGTACGTGGCCGTATTTTTTGCCGTGTGGCTGTACGTACACGTACACGATTTAGCCAGGACTGCCTGAACTGCTACATCAGGGGCTCTACTACGACACGTGCCGCTACTTACTCGGCCATGGTTCATCCGTGCAGAGAGACCGATAAACCAGTATATAGGTACATGTTCGCGACCAGACAGACAACCCTATGTACGGTTCGACCGGGTGGGTCCCAGCTGTCAGGGAGGATAAGGAGGCACTCCCTTGCGTGCGAAGATATATGTGGTGGGTCCCAGCTGTCAGGGGGAGGAATCATTTTTTTTCGCATAATAAGGAGGCAGTTCCTTGCGTGCGAAGATGTAGCTAGTGGGTCCAGCTGTCAGCCTCACCGTGTACAGTCGTCTTCCGATGGCTGTCGTTCGTTGACAACGTTGACCACACCGCACCGAGAGCACCAAGGCGATGGATGACGGCGAGGCCTGCTAAGGGAACGATGCGGAGCCGAGGAAGACGAGGCAGTGGATGCCCACGCGGAGGGGAGTACGAGAGTTCACTGGTTCCGCTGTGGTGTGAGGCCGCCGTCGCTGGAGAATAACACGGGGTCTTGGTGAGTAGAGGGAAGGCTTGGCCAATGGTGGGGTTAGGGTGGGGCGATGAGGCCTGCGTGGCAACACTGCCGCCCATGGGAGGCAGGAGCAGGCGGTCCCGCTGGCGCTGGTTTGGGCGGCTGGAGCAAGAAGATTAGAGGTTGAAGAAGCAGCACGGCTGTTGGATTAACATCCAACGGTCCAACTGCTAGAATCATTTGTTGACTAAGTTGACAAAGCCCTGCGAATGCGTCAGCTTAGTAGGCCCACAAGTCAGCCACCAAATCTGCCGGGTCTCTGCTGTCATTGGGAGGAATAGTTTTTTTTGCATAATAAGGAGGCACTTCCTTCCGTGCGAAGATTCTGCCGGTGGGTCCCAGCTGTCAGCAGGAGCAATCATTTTTTCGCGTAATAAGGAGGCACTTGCTTGTGTGGGTCCCTACTGTCAGCCTCTCCACTTACATCCCTATTCCGATGGCTGTCGTTTGT
Organism: Thinopyrum elongatum; assembly: GCA_011799875.1. Taxonomy (NCBI): domain Eukaryota; kingdom Viridiplantae; phylum Streptophyta; class Magnoliopsida; order Poales; family Poaceae; genus Thinopyrum; species Thinopyrum elongatum. Next base: position 335,729,112 of record CM022302.1, on the reverse strand, counting down.
TGACCATGTTGACCATGCCGGGCCGAGAGCACCAACGTGGTGGACGACGGCGAGGCCCAGGAAGGGAACAACCCGGAGCCGGCGAAGCCAAAGCAGTGGATGCCCACGCTGAGGGGAGTACGAGGGTTATAATTGGTTCTAGTGCGGTGTGGGGCTGCAGTCGGTGGAGAATAACAGGAGGTGTGGAGGGGTGGAGGGATAGCCTGGTCGACAATGGGGTAGCGCTTCGCAGTGATGCGTGCTAAGCAGAGCCGCTAGCCGCCGGAGGCTGGAGCAGGCGGTCCCGATGATGCTGGAGGAAGAAGACAAGAGATTGAAGGTGCATGCCGGCCGTTGGATATAAATCCAATGGCTGTGGATGTCAGAATCATTTGTTGACTAAGTTGACAACGCCTTGCGTAGGCTTTGACCTATTGGCCCACATGTCAGCTTGCAAAAATGTGGCATATATTTAACCCATGTTTTCTAGAATTTACAGTCCATTTGCTGGGCTGGGTGAACAAATAATTTAGAGTCAATGCGGCCCATTTAATTTTTTTCTAAGAAATCACAGCCCATTTCCACTTTCTTGAAATACACGAATTAGCTGGGCTTGTTCTATATTTAATATTGGGTTAGAAGGAGCAATTAATATCAAAAAATAAACCGGAGCTACACATTTTATTATATATAAAATTAACAAATTAGTGAGTTATTGCTCAAAAGAAAAATAAGCGTGTTATTATTACATTGGTCCTTAAAATCTTCGCAAGCTTTTGTACACAATCACCAGGATTTTTCTTGCCTGAGAGTAAAAAACAACCAGGATTTTCCTTGCCAACTTCTGTTAAACATTTATTTTTATAAGTTAATAAGACATGGGATGGTTTTATAATGTATATATAAGTTTCTATTAAATATATGATAATAGTAATAATATAAATATATATATATATAATGTGGTTAGAAGGGAAAACATAAATTGGACACTGCATTATTATTCTTATATATAGATAAATAGAACAGAGATCTGCATTTTATTAAAAAAATACATTGGGCTGCCGATGTTTAAGAAAAAGTAAAACCTACGTTGGAGGCCCATAGGCCGGTACGTACATGATGGACCTCAAAAAAATAAGTTGAAACCACTGTGTCGGTATGTCGTGGGCTACGCATGTTAAAAAATAAAACCTAGGCCTAGCTGATACTTGTTCGCCCTCTGAAAAAATGATACCAGCTAGATCCCCGATACCCCTAAAAAAAGCTCCTCGATGATAGTCATCATTGGAAATTTATTTCGTTTATTGACTTGGTTGACAAACCCGTGGGCCCCAACGTCAGTATACAATTAGGAGGAAGTTTTTTTTTCCAATGAGGCACTTGCTTGCGTACGGCCTTGGACCTGGTGGGTCCCCACTGTCAGCCTCTTGGCGTACAGTCCTCTCTGGATTCCTCTCGTTTGTTGAGCATGTTGACAACGGCATACGGTGGCGCCGCGGCGAGCGCACACGAACGGGAAAGAACCGGAGCTGGGGAAGACACCTTCATTCTTTTGAACATACCGCAGTAGCCCGGTGGCTGCAACCCTCTCACCCAAAAGCTGTACTACCCGGGTTCGATTCCAACTGGTACAGTTGAAAAATATCTAACACTTGCCAAAATTTCGTCCCTAGTTTAATCAGTTTTTCGCACACTCATGTCTTGGCATTTTGAAAATAGCATATCTTTTTGACTTTGCATCATATGAAGATGTGCCATACATGAATGTTGATCAGCATGATATTAACTTGTTGTTAGTTCCATTTTTTACCATGAATAAAATTTCCAACATTCTGTTATCCATGTTTGAAAAGTGCATGTTGATTTAAATGCTCTGCCTCTGAAACATGCAGTTTCTTATCTGAAAATCACTTGGACAAGCAGCTATCGCCGGTGTTGGATTCGATGCCACGCTTCTTCAATCCCCTGGCAGCATGAGGGGGAAATAAACTTCCATCCCGTGCTGGCGGCTGGGGAATGGAGCGAACTAGATTAAAGAGGGAGCCGGCGGCACGACTGAAGAAGCACATCAAACGCGATTTTTTTAAGTGGATGGCTCTCGATGGCGTTTTGTTTTACTTGCCTCTGCACCATACAACTTGTATTTTTAGCCTCCCAGTCCGTGGTGGACCAGTAGCCCATTTGCTGGGTGGGCCAACCTACAGAAAGCAGCACTTGATTTTTCATCAAGGCCCAAAAAGAACATAGTACTATGTTTGTTTTGAGGCCGAAAACATTACGGCAGGGTTTGAGCGGGGGAGGGGGGAAGACAGAGCAAAAAGATAGAAAAAAAGAGCTGATGCGCCGTTGCTACCCTAACAAGCAGGTGCAATTCTTCTCGGGAAGAAGGTGTGCCGTTAACACTCACATGTCACAATCCCACAGTAGATATTCTAACAAGTTCACACACAAGTACAACAGAAAAGGTAAACATTCGTATTAAACTCAAGTTCACATGACACGTTCATATTCATAGCCAACATTCACAATCAACAACTCAAAAGATTCATATATACACAAGTTCAGCATGTCTATGCATCCAAATGATTGATAGATCACAAGACAATATTCATAGCTAACATTCACAAAAAGATTCAGATATACACATGTTCAGCATGTTTATGCATCCAAATGATTGAGAGATCACAACCAATATCATCCATGGACAAACTTTAATTACCTAGGGTACAAACTGGTAAATGGTGTTCACTCGGTGGTACTTCTTGCTAAAATTAATGCTTGTACGAGCAAACTTTCGAGTACATAAGAGGCAGCACAGACAATCTGAACTTTGCTTGTAGGTTTATCCTCGAGATAGTGGCCTCGATGTCGAGGGAGGTTTGAGAAACTTGGCCACTACTTTCATCCAACTAGTTTACTGGCTCATCTTGGTCCTGTAGCTCGCCAAAATTGTACATTGCAGACAAGAAAGGAGGCGATCGATAAAATGAACCACCCAATTTTTTTGTGCAGTTCAATTGAAATGGAGCATCCCTGGCGTGCAGACTGATTAAGTGCCAGATGAATATACGCGTCAACCAACTTGTCTGGAATCTTTAGACTCCATGCCATACAGTTTGCTACCAGCATACGTGGCGATAACATAAAGGCACAAGTTGGGACCAAAGACTGGACTGCGTTTTTCTGGGCTATGCGCCAAGCAATATTGTTGGCGTTCACTCTGGCACTTCTTCTTGTCAACATCGATGCTTGTCTGAGTGAACTTTGGAGTACATAGCAGCAGCATAAGTATTTGTCCATCTGATCTTTTTTGTGCAGTTCTACTAAAATCGCCCAATGTAATGATTTGCCTGCGAGTTCAGGCTCCAAGTTATTCCTTTATGAAATCGGCCAACAGTAGCACAATACCAAATTACCAATACATATGACAGGCACAATAATCAGGATAAAGACCGGTACCAACCTGTGTGAGGAAGCATATCAATTAGTATTTCCTTTGACTGGAAGCCGAGATAAGCGATTGACATGAAAGGAAGGATGTAGCCGAGGCAATGAAGCACCCAAAGTTTTTGTGCAGTTCCACCAAAATCGAGCATCCCTGTTGGCATATATATTGAGAGTGAGATTACTGTAATAGTGAGACTAGTTGATGAAACATACACTAACAAATAGAAGCACGCTCATTATCTTAATGGGTAAAGTTAGCAACATAGTAGTCTTTCTTAAAGAGAGGTATTAGTTTATTTAATCAGTGCCAATTAGCTCAACACTCAAAGCATTGCCATGTATCATAGGTTGCAAAAATTTAATGTACAAAGATAAAGGAGTTTCTCATGACAGTAGCAACACAGTAGCACGATACAAATAGAGATGAAAACAAACTAACATGGATGAAGGCTTTAGGTCGGTACCAACCTGAGCAAGACGCTTATTCAAGTAGTCCCAGAAGAGATGATAAATCACTCACTGGAATCATTCAATAGTATATATTTTTGTGCACTTCAAATGTATGGTTGACATCACTCTTGTTTACCAGTGGTGAGATTATATCGAAAGATTATCAAGAACTTCCAGCAGAGTTAAAGCACTGGCTGGGATACAGTTCATTGTATTCTCTTGTGTAGTTCCACTAAAATGTACGATTGGCACAACATGATCCCTATTTGCACAAGTAGGAGCAAGGTGAAACTTTCATTAGCTTAGTGAGAAAGGATAGAAAGACATTAGCATATTAGTTTAACAGTAGCATCAAATTCATGATGACAATACAGTAGCAAAACATTGTCTCATTGAACCAGTGGTAATAAATTGACATGCAAAACAATAGCATTATTATCTCATGACACTACCAAGATCCCCTCCCTGCTCCACCACATGGTCCACCTCCACAGACACACATACACACGTACATGATTCAGCATTGGGTGCTACTAAAGATTTGTTTAACTCTGACAGGAAAATTAGGCAGCGATTAATTAGTGCTACTTAAGTACTCCTAATTGATTAAGTGACCTTGTAGGAGAGACAACAGAAGTAGAAGGGCTCCTGGAGGATCACCTCACATGTAAGGGAGATGTTCCTGGAGCCCTTGAATGGCCTCGACTGAGGCCTCGGCTTCAGGAAGATCACCTTGGCACTGTTGATCATGTAGAGCTGGGTCATACATGCATCAAGAATCCAGTTAATTAGTATGATGTGTCATCAAGCCAAGTACTACTCTGCTACATACTACAAGTGCATTTCTTCAAGTAAATTAATACTAGTAGCAACACAGCAATACAATACCACTAGCAAGATGTAAGGATAACATAGGATGGTACCATCATGTGATCTTCTTCATTTCCTTCTTCTTCTTCTTCTTCTTCTTCTTCTTCTTCTTCTTCTTCTTCTTCTTCTTCTTCTTCTTCTTCTTCTTCTTCTTCTTCTTCTTCTTCTTCTTCTTCTTCTTCTTCTTCTTCTTCTTTGTCTTCCTCTTCTTGCTCTGTTTCTCTTTCTCCTCACCAATTGGTGAAACCAAGTACATGATTGGCCTTCTATTTTAGATTTGGTTTTGTCAGTGAGGGAGTACAAGTGTACTAGCAAAAATAGCATTATTTTCTCATGGCAGTTGCAAAATAGAGGTGAACACATGCATTAAATATCATTCTTACCTAAAGGAAGGTTATGGTGCCAATATGGAGGATGAAGATTGGAACATAGATCTCCCCTTTGTGCAGTTCCACCAAAATGAACCAATGGTTCCGGTGTGACATTCCAGTTAAACTGTACAAAAATAACTTCTTTTAATAAGTGTTTTGTGCAGTGCTCGAAAAGGTCGCAATAGCAACAAGGTGAAATGGATACCCCTGTTTGCACAAAAATCTATAGAGAAAATAGTCAGAGTCTCAAACAATTACTGGCAAAAACAATTGGTTAAACTTGTCATGACTTATAACAGTGGCATGGCTTCATTTTACCAAGGGAATTAGATTAAGAATAGCTAAATATTTGCTATAAGGGCATGGGACAGTGGGTGCACCAGCAGTCCAGCACCATGTACCTAAACCGGGGCATAAAGTGGTGATTTAGAGTTTGTTGCCCCGAGAAACAAACATCCAAGCAACATATCTGGGTTGGGCCCATTTTTGTTCACTTTAGTCACCTATTCATATGTGTGGATAGCAAATCCAGTCCTGGTCATACCACTATGTACAGTGTTTCCCCTATATTTCCCTTTTCGACCAAGAGACTAGTTGGATGGCCAGTCTGTACTACTTTCACCCCCTTTCTTTCCTGTTTGTACCAAGTCTGATGTACATACTAACTTTCCCCCCTTTATTTCCTGTTTGAACCAAGTACAAGATTCGACTCCATGAAGTAGCTTTACCTCTAACAACAGAAAAAAATTAGGTGGCGTTGGACCATCCGATCGAGCCTAGCTACGAGGGGGGCTGAGAGGTAGAAAATGATGCACATGCAGCGACATAGCGAGCTGGGGAAGTAGAGCTAGGCCGGTTTCGAAGGAAGATATACCTGAAGGTCATCGGGGTGTGGATAGGTGGGCGGAGGGAGGCCGGATCCGCCCACACTAGGGCAGCGAAGAAGGGATCGGAGGACCTCCCGTGCCGGTGCTCAGCCAGAGATAATGGTGTGGCCTACGGTGGGTCTCCTCCGGCGACGGCCTAAACGCTGCCGCTCCTCCCCTTCACCGGCGGAGGGGATACGTCCGGATCTGTAACTAGCGGTGAGGATAGAAAGACAGTGTTACCACCGCTATCTTGTTTAGATCTGGAGAGGATGAGAGTGTGTGAATAGAGCAACCCTAGCAAGCAAGCGCGGAGGCTCCTGCCTATATATATACGTATAGTGGGGCAGTTTTCTTTTTTCACTCCATCAAAACAATCGTTTAAAATTGTGTACGTGCCAGGTCGCTGTATTTTTTTTGACTTGTTGATTGTTTTTTGAGATAGCTACCCACTTATTCCAAGCGGTTTGCAGGGGTGGATTAACGAGCTGCTCGGCTCATTAAGCTCGTGCTCGTTAAGGCTCGACTCGTTAAGCTCGAAAAGATTAATGAGCAAAAAACCCTGCTCCGCTCGGTTTGTTTCAAGCTCGTTAACCCCGTGGGCGCTCGTTAACAATTTTCTCACGTAAGATGAAACATGTGTTGTGTTGTTACTAACGAACTTAGCATGAAACTTGTTAGCTCGTTCGTTAAGTTCGTTAAGAAACTGATGATTGGCTTTGTTTATTAAGAAGCGACCCACGAGCATAACAAGCCAAATTATCGAGGACTCATTAAGCTCGCGAGCTACGAGCTTTTGGTCCAGCCCTAATGGTGTGCCAGGTCGCACTTATAGCCAGCTGACTAGGCTCTATTATACTAGCTCTTACATTGTTTCACGGACCTGCATCCGGGCCCACGTGTCATCCACCAAATCACAGCGAAGTGCTATAGTCGAGACTCACCAGTCACCCTGGTGTGGCTGTCATGACCTGTCATATCACAAAGCCCACACCTTTACCAGCAGTGGTAAAGTGGCCTCGAAGTTGGATGGGACGAAGCAACCATCATTTCACTGGAACGCTCGTTGAAGCCCTTTCTCCCCTATCTTGAAGAAAACCTCACTCCAGGCTACTCACTTCTGCCATTTTCTTTTGTACCGACGAAGGAAAGGTGGGCAAATTAGTGATGCTACTCTATTTTCATTCTAAGAATCTTCTTTTTGCGAGGCACCGACCGATTCTCACTGCCTATTCTTTTCCTGTTTTCATTGTGATTGTGGTTTCCTTTCGATTGCTTTTTGTTTGTCAGTTTATCGATGGATCCTGGAGCACTAGGCAAAGAGTTGCCGGCGGATAGCCCACTCGAGACAGAGATCTCCAGGAAGCGAGCACCGGCCAACAAGTTGGCGATGTTGGCGGGCCAACCCATGGAGACGAAGAACTCCAAGAAACAAGAACTATACAAAGAGTTGACGACGTTGGTGGACGAACTCCTGAACAAAGAAAGCTGGAAGAACAGCAAGGGCCCCACCGTGCCTACCCCAGAAACTCTAATGGCCACCTATGAGAGGCTCAAGGCCGGGTTTGAGGAGATAGTCGCCGTTGAGAAGTAGTATTTCCCTGGCAAGGCGATGGCCCCCTTCGAGGAGATGGCCCCCGGAGGGATGGGATCCCCCGGTGAGCCGCACAAGGTAAAAGATAGGCCCTGTTTGGATACTCTAACTTAGCTAGAGGTTAGAGTTAGTTTCTAGCTCATGACTAACCCTGAACTAACTCTAGCCAAAGAGGTGTTTGGATGACAGGGTTAGATTGACAATAAATGCACTAGGAGAACTAGCTCCAATTAGCACCTCTTGGGTGGGATAGTTTTTTTGGGTGGGTTAGATGCAACTAGCTCAAACTAGCCCTCATGTTTGGATACTTTAGGGCTATTTGAGCCCAAACTAGCTCAAACTAACTCTAACCCATGAATTCAAACAGGGCCATAGTTGTGGTTTTTGATTATTTGCAATGTGCTTGCTAATATGTTAGGGTTGTGCAGGTGCCGGTGGACGTCCTTGATGATTCCGATGTCGCGGTCCGTCCTGTGGACATCGCCCCAGAGATCGATTCCCATGCCACTGTCCTTCCTGTGGACATCGCCCCAGAGATCGATTCCCATGCCGCTCTCCGTCCTGTGGACATTGCCCCAGAGATCGATGACAAGAAATAATTGGTCGCGCTAATCTTTCAACGTAGTTTGCATTGTGTTTAATTCCCAGAACAATGCGTGTTATCAAACCATCTTAGGGCTAGTGCATTGTCTTGTGTTGGCGGTACTTGCTACTTTTGTTTGATAGTGAATCATGCGAACCCTGTCCGAGTTATGGAAACAGATGTATCCTTGCCAGCTTTTGATGTAATATATGGCATGAGTGGTTAGACGTAAGTTTGAACTATTTATCATATAAGCAGGACTTGTTTGATGAAAAAATGGTTTGATGATTCTTGGTGTCAAACCTCGATTGATTCCGCGCTGTGTTAGTAGGCTAGGTACTCTGTGAGCTATAGTACTTGCAAACACTCACCGAAGAGAAACGTTGGGGCTGATGAGCTCGTGGTACGCTTATAGGTCCGGTCGTCGATCGGCCAATAGCCCAAGCTCCTAAAATTCTATCAGACAATAGTCCACAATTATACATTAATTCACATGAAACTCAAAGAGTTGGTGCACGCGTACATTCACATTAATAGCTAGCATTCGGAACAAAATTGGCACATATTTGTAACATGCGTGAATGTGTAATTTTTTCCTGGACGCGTGAATGTGTAGTGACGTCGTACTTTCGGAGTGGCTACAGAGAGTGTGTACGTGTGCTAGAAATGGGTTGTGGGATTGAGAGAGATCTAGAGAGAGAGAAAGGCCCTCCATTTCTTTCTAGTCGTCTACAAAATCATAGCAGTACAGAGACGTACAAATCCTAGATTTAGGCAGGCTAGTTTGGCCTAGTGGGTTTGAGTGATATGACGTGCTACAGTGGCGTCCAGTCTTCGCGTGTGGTAGCAGTATTGCTGGTACAGTAAGTTTTTTTGAAGAAGCGGATTCAACGAAGTCATGATGGTTCCTTCGTCCGAGCAACTTACAGTGGGAAAGGTTGGGCCTGCGATTTGACGGCTCATTAGTCATTTATTATTGAGGTGCTACGACCAGGGTGAGTGTCCCCTGCATTACTGTGTGATGCACTCTAATTTTGGTGCATGGCAAGTGGACCAGGATGGTCGACGTCCCACATGTTAGCGAATGAAAGTATTCTTTCCGATATCAGGGACGAGCAAGGAAATCGGGTGGTATAATGTCAGTGCTCTTTTATACTATTCATTTGTTTATATTTTTGATGAACGCTATTGTCTCCACTATTGAGGAGGAGTGTGAAACATGGCAGCCCAGTGAACTTGGACTCCATGTGCACAACTCCCTCCGTCCGTGAAAGACTGTACATATAGAGATTTACACATTGACCAAGAGGAACCGGAAATCCATGGCATAATTAACGCCCAAAAGTAGCAGACTTGTGTGTGCATGCGACCATTGAGAGAAGAAGATTAAATGAAGGTTGTTGCATGCTGTAACTAAGGATAGACATGCAGCCTATAGCTAGAGCACAAGTTGGTACATTAGTCAATCAATACCGATTAGATTAAAGGCTAAGTGCATTGGAAGTGTAGATGTACACTCTTTGTTGGAAAATTTTCTAATGCTAGATGTACAGTTTTTCATGGACCGAGGGAGCACACATGCATGCACTCACATACACAACCAGGGTGGTTCACGCGCAAGGGTTGGACTCCTGTCGCGCCTGCGTAAAGTTTTGTTTAACTGCTTTCTTTGCTCCGCCAACTGACAGGTGGGACCCAGAAACCAGGTGTCAATTTAACCAGTCAACAAAGTGCCACGTCGACTATGTGGCAGGTCAGTAGGGTGCAATACGGTGCTCTACGGTGAGCTAGTGATCGTATAATCATCGCAAAACTATATAGTGACCGTAATGAGCGTATTGTTACATACGTTGACCGCCAGTGTATTTTTCTCGTTTCAAATTAAGCCATATTAACCGGAAAGGACGCAATATGGACTAGTACTACTTTGATGTGTCCCGTCAACTCGCAGAACGAGGAGAAGCTTGCTTACTACGCCCTCTCCCTTGCCCACGCGCGGTGGCTCACAGGACGAGGAGAAGCTTGCTTACTACGTACGCCTACGCCCTCTCCCTTGCCCACGCGCACGGTGTCTCACAGGACGGGGAGAGGGTTTTGACTACAGGGCCCTCTCCTTCGCCCTCGCGGTGGACGTGCAGCAGTTCATTCGGTATCAGATTGCCAGAAGCATATTGTACTGACACTGTTGGACCTTCCGAAGAGACGAAGAGCCAAGTGCAAGGTTCACAGGAGTACGAACTATTAAACCTCCCGAAGAGGCGATCAGATTTCGGCTATCGTCGGTTTATTCAATTGCAGTCCCACATGTCAGTGAAAATGCAAGACAATGCGTATCCCCTTTGGTGAGCGGCATGCCAGATCGATTGTCGGGGGTGCGACGCGAATGCGACAGGCGTGCTTTAAGTGTGCTGCCTTTTCCTTTTCAACTTGCAAAGTGTAACATTTTCTATTCTTTTCTTTCTTTTGTTCGTGCGATCGATCGATAGAAATCCAGAACAAAATGACGAGGGCGGGGCTTTCCCACGCGTTAGGCAGGCTAGTTGGCCTAGTGGGTTTTGAGTGATATGACTTGCTATAGTGCCGTCCAGTCTTCGCGTGTGGTAGAAGTATTGCTGGTACAGTAAGTTTTCTTGAAGAAGCGTGTCGGTGCAACAAACCCTGGGTCTATTGCCCAGACTGTGCACAAGCACGGGGACGAGATTGAAGCACCAACCCAAGTCAGAATACAAGGGACCGAGAGGTTCAAAGAGCCAAACAAGCAGATCAGAGGGACCAAGATCAAGCCAAAGAAGCAAGGCACCATCAGGAGAAGGGCCTCCCTTGCCGGGCAGGCGAGCTTGGCAAGGGGCAAGGCCACCCCCGGAAGACGACGTCCAAGACGTTCTGGCAGGGCCTGCCGGAGCGCACGAAGGCAAAACTTCCTCACCAACTACTCCACCATGACCCATGTTATTGATCAATGCGGTGTCGAACCGCGGAGTGACTAAGTGGCAGCCATTCACCACATGGCAGCCTCTCCCTACAGGAAACACCTGCAGATGACACCCGTCCTACGATGTGCCAAGCGAGCAGGTATGGAGCTGGCGAGATAGCCCGGCAAGCCTTGCCGGGCAACCAACGATGTGACGTTGAGCGGTGCATTTAATGCACCCTGTCAGCCTGCACAGTTAGGTATGATAGCGCTGTTTGCTATCTCATCAGTGCATAATGACTGTTTTGCCATTGTGGTGACCCCTTAATCTATAAAAGGAAGCCCATGGCGACCGTAGAGAGGGTTAGAAGGTTGGATAACTCAGACCCCCGTACGCGCGTAGCCACTGCCGCCCTGAGGCAACCCTTGCCGGGCAAGTGTACTACGCTCCAGCACCACCTTTCTACCATCAATCCACCAAAGCAGGAGTAGGGTTCTACGCCTCACGGCGGCCCGAACCTGGGTAAAAATGCCTGTGTGATCTCTGCCGTGCTGCCACATGCTCATCTGCTCTTTGTGCAACGCGACGCCCCCCTGCCGAACCAGCAAGGGGCCTCCTGGTCCCATAGGTGGCCGTGGTTTCCCGCGACATGTTTGGCGCGCCATGTAGGGGGACCGCTTGCGCGAACCTGAAGGCGTGTGTAGCGTGTCACCTTCATCACCATCAGCATCATCGATGATGCCATCGACCATGGCGCCCAAGAAGAAACCCAGTTCTTTGGATCGCCCTTCCACCTCGAAGGCTCCGCCGCCCGAGGCCTCTAACGCTGCGGGGGGTGTGGAGACACGCGAGGACACGGACGCTGCTGGGGATGTGGTCGGAGCAGGCGGCGCCGTCACCACTTCCCCCGCGGCCGACGCAGGAGCAGGAGACATCGGAGGAGAGCAGCATCGGCAACATCCCGACGGCCACGCTCCACAAAGTCCGAGTGAAGGGGTTACTCCATCTGCGTGCACCTCCCCCGGGACGGGTCGACCAAGCCGCTACACCCGACGGAGCCACTGGCCCTCGAGCGCCTTCGCCGCACCACCCTGCCATCCAGGTGGTCGCCCCGTAGCTGCGGGGGCACAGTGCTGCCGCCACTGGCACCATCAGGAGCCGAGCGACGGTGCGGTCGACTTCATCATCACCCATGCCAAGTACAGCCTCGGAGGCCATGGCACGGGCTCAGCTACTGTTGAGGTTTCCGCCAGCGGCCGAGCAAATGGACGAATGGCGTGCCACCATCCAAAGTCTGCTCGGTTTCGCCGAAGCTGGGGGCTCACGGCGAGTTGGCCCACCACGGCCGCCCCAAGCGACAGCAATGGCTCATGCTGCTGACCGTACAGAAGGGCCATCCCCATGGTGCAGTCCCCGCCACGGCAGCCAGCGCGAGCGCAACAGAATCAAGACCCCGACGACGTCTCGATGGCCTCTTCTAACCCTTGAGCGCGTCCAGGCCAACGACGAGCCCCAGAGGATAGGCGGAGAGGAGACACGCGCGCCGTTGTCGAGCAATGCCGCGACGACCTCTGCCGGACCGGTGGGTGCGACGGCCCCGGCGTCGACGAGCCCGCGCTCGGTATTGGCGGGTTCCTACCTTTCGAGGTTGGCTGCCCTGCCTTTATCCGTGAGCTGCGGCAAGTCCGTTGGCCGTCCGTTCGCACGTTCAAGCCAGAGATACCTGAGAAGTACGATGGGAGGCTGAACCCGGCAGAGTTCCTGAGCATCTACACCATCACTATTCAGGCTGCCGGGGGAAGAGATGAGAAGGTGTTTGCCAACTACTTTCCTTTGGCCCTCAAGTCCAATGTGAGGTCTTGGCTGATGCACCTGCCGGAGAACTCCATTTCGTCATGGGCAGACCTATGCCATGAGTTCATCGGTGCCTTCACCGGTGGCCACCAAGAGACGGGCTGACCTAGTGACTTGCAGCTTCTCCAACAAAAGGAAGGAGAGACCCTCCATAAGTATTTACAGAGATTCAGCAAAGTTCATAGAAATATCCCAAATATCCATCCGGCAGCCGTGATAGCCGCCTTCCAGTCCAATGTGCGCAACCGCCGGATTCGTTCCAAGATAAACATGCGGTTGCCCAAGACGGTGAAGGAGCTCTACACGTTGGTGGATAAGTGTGCTGGGATGGAGGAGGGAAGAAAGTTGCCCGGAGAGGAAGATTGCACCAATATTGATTCAGAGGATGAGGATGAATCAACCAGTCAGAAGAAGAGCAAGAAGCGCAGTAAGAAGCAAAGGGATAAGGCAGTAATGACTGTTAAAGGATCGGGTACGCCTAGTACCGGCAAGAAGGCCAAAGCTGAGGCCCCCGGCAAGGAAGCTGCCGTGTGCACTGACTACCGGGAGGTCGCTGCTGCCGAGAAAGCCGGGAAAGGTGATGGGCCATATTGCAAGATTCATCGGACCAAGGGCCACGACCTTCAAGAGTGTTATCAGGTTGAGCAGCTTGTCAAAAGACAGAAAGCAGAGTATAAGAAGTGTGACAAGGAAAAGGGTCAGAATGTTGTTGGTGGCAAGGGCCAAGGTGGTGAAGTAAATCGCCCCGGCAAACCCTTTCAGAACCAAGGAAAACCCGCCAGAGGTCGAGAGAAGGAAGCCTGTGGTGATGAGAGTGATGTAGGGGATGAAAAGAAAAGCAGTGAGCAAGAGTTTCAGAAGGCCACCGACGCCCTGTGCATTGACGGGGGTGCATCTCTGCACACCTCTCACCGCCAACTCAAGCGGTGGGCGCGAGAAGTCAATGCCGTGGAGCCAGCGCCCGAGGCCCGGAAGCCACTCAAGTGGTCTCGTACGCCCATCATCTTTGACGAGGAGGATCATCCTGGCCGTACCACTGCGGTAGGGTGTTTGCCATTGTTGGTCTCCCCAACAATCCGTAACCTCAAGGTCACGAAGATGTTGGTGGACGGCGGGGCCGGGTTGAATCTGATTTCCCCAGCAGTTATCAGCAAGCTTCTGGTAGCAGAGGAAGAGCTGGAGGTTACCGGCATGTTTCAAGGAGTTAATCCCGGCAGGAGCCGTCCTAAGGGAAAGATCACATTGCCGGTAACGTTTGGGGGAGAACTGAACTACCGGACTCAGAGGATTGTGTTTGATGTGGTTGATCTCCCCCTGCCATACAATGGGATTCTTGGACGCCCGGCCCTGGCTAAGTTCATGGCAGCATCTCACTATGCCTACAACACCTTGAAGATGCCTGGGCCACTGGGAGTCATCACCATCCCATCAGATGAGAAGGATGCAATCATTTGTGTGGACAAGATGTACCAGGATGCGGTCGCAGCAGAGGCAGCGGCAGCAGCAGCTCCCGCTAAGGAAAGCAAAGGAAAGAAGAAGGATTGAAGGGACTCCGGCAAAGAGTCCGGGAAGCGTGCCCCCACCGAGTGCATGGCACCCGTTGACGACGTGCCGGAGTGTTCCAATGGCAAGAGATCCAAGGTCGCTGCACCCCAAGTGAAGAAGGTCCCGGCAGGGCTGGCTGGCATTGATGGTACCTTCACTATCAGCGCCACCCTCGATGACAAATAGGAAAGTGCGCTCGTTGCCTTCCTACGGGTGAATATCGATGTGTTTGCCTGGCAACCATCTGACATCCCCGGTGTTCCCAGGGAGGTAATCGAGCACCACCTTGATGTCTGCCCACATGCCCGACCTGTCAAGCAGAAAGTCCGAAAGCAGGTCTTGGAGAGGCAACAGTTCATTGCAGAAGAGATCAAGAGACTAGAGGCAGCTGGAGTGGTCAGAGGAGTATTGCATCCCACATGGTTGGCAAACCCAGTGGTAGTCCGGAAGGCTAACGGGAAGTGGAGGCTTTGCATAGATTTCACAGATCTCAACAAGGCTTGCCCAAAGGACCCGTTTCCCTTGCCACGTATCGATCAGATTGTGGATTCCACTTCAGGTTGTGATTTGCTCTCCTTTCTGGATGCGTATTCCGGGTATCACCAGATCTTCATGTCCCAGGAAGATGAAGAGAAGACGTCGTTCATCACTCCATGTGGTACGTACTATTTTGTCCACATACCATTCGGATTAAAGAGTGCCGGGTCCACTTTTGCAAGGGCAGTCTAGATTGGTTTTGAGCCACAGTTGCACAGAAACATAGAAGCCTATATGGATGATATTGTGGTTAAGACCAAGGATAGGGACACCCTTATTCAAGATTTGGAGGAGACGTTTGCTAATCTACGCAAAATCAATTTGAAGCTCAACCCGGAGAAGTGTGTATTTGGTGTTCCCTCCGGCAAGTTGCTTGGGTTCTTTGTATCCCATCGCGGGATCGAAGCCAATCCAGACAAGATCAAGGCCATCGAGCAGATCCAAGCACCGAGGACAGTTAAGGATGTGAGGCGTCTGACAGGATGCGTTGCCGCGCTAAGCAGATTCATCTCCAAGTCTGCGAGCGCGTCCTACCGTTATTCAAAATTTTGAAGAAGGCAGGACCCATGAAGTGGACCCCGGAAGCAGATGCAGCTTTGCAAGAGTTGAAGGCCTACTTGTCCTCCATGCCTACCTTGGTCGCTCCCAAACCCCAGGAGCCATTGCTGCTGTACCTAGCGGCAACCAACCAAGTAGTCAGTGCAGCTTTGGTAGCGCAACGAGAAGTGGATGAGGCAGAGAGTGAGCAGAGACCGGCAGAGTCAGAGAAGGATCAGGATAGCAATGAGCACGGCAACAAGAGCAACCCCAAGGACGCGGCAAGGAAGAAAGTGGTGCAGCGCCAAGTGTACTTCGTCAGCTCCTTATTGCAGGGGGCTAGATCGAGGTACTCTGGCGTGCAAAAGTTGATTTTTGGTCTCATCATGGCCTCAAGGAACCTGCACCACTACTTCCAAGCCCATGAGATCATGGTTGTCACTCGTTTCCCGTTGCAACGAATACTCCAAAACCCTGAGGCTACCGACAGGATAGTGGAGTGGGCTTTGGAGTTATCCAGTTTTGGTTTGAAGTTTGAAAGCACGTCAACTATCCGGAGCAGGGCATTGGCAGAGTTTATTGCAGAATGGACGCCAACCCCTGATGAGGAAGTGACGGAGACAACTATCCCTGGCAAGGAATCGCCCCAAGAATGGATTATGTATTTTGATGGTGCTTTTTCCCTACAAGGTGCTGGAGCTGGCGTGCTTCTTGTTGCCCCCTCCGGGGAGCACTTGAGGTACGTCGTCCAAATGCATTTTGCCCGGGAAGAAGCAACCAACAATACAGCAGAATATGAAGGGCTCCTTGCCGGGCTCAGGATTGCAGCTGAATTGGGAATTAAGAAGCTGATCATTCGAGGAGATTCACAGCTTGTGGTGAGACAAGTTAACAAGGATTACCAAAGTCCATTGATGGAGGCATACGTCGAGGAAGTGAGGAGATTGGAGGAGCACTTTGACGGATTGCAAACAGAGCACGTACCCCGTGCGGAAAATAGCATAGCTGATCATCTGTCAAAGTGTGCTGCGCAGAAGCTCCTTGTGGAACCAGGGACTTTTGTTCTCCATCTCAGTCAGCCCTCCGTATCCCCAGTAACAATGGCCCGGAAAAGGAGAAAGTTGGACTCCGGTAAGCCTCTCCCGGTAGAGCCGTCCGCTCCTGGCAGAGACCATGCTGGAAACAACTCCTTGTAGTCTGCCGGACCACACCCTCCAGCCGGGCCCATGGACCCCGCGAACAAGGCATGTGCTCCCGCAGCAGAGGAGGTGCCGCTAGTCCTTGTTGCCGAGCCCCAGGCTCCAATTTGGGCAAGGCACATTGTCCACTTCCTCCAAACCGGAGAGCTTCCCGGCAACCAAGACGAAGCTGAAAAAGTAGCCCGGAGGGCCAGTATGTATCAGTTTGTCGATGACACTCTGTACAGAAGGAGGCCCAACGGTGTGAAATTAAAGTGTGTCTGCCAGGAAGAAGGAAAGGAATTGCTAGCTGAGATACACAAAGGCATGTGCGGCTCCCACATTGGATCAAGGGCACTAGTTGGGAAAGCATTCCGGCAAGGATTCTATTGGCCCACAACCCTCCAAGATGCGGTCAAGCTAGTCACCAAACGTGAAGCCTGCCAGTTCCATTCCAAGAAAACCCACCTGCCTGCCCAAGCTCTTCAAACAATCCCTCTATCATGGCCATTTTCGGTTTGGGGGCTCGATATCCTCGGCCCCTTCCCCCGAGCAATCGGGGGCTTTGAATTCTTGTTCGTTGCTATCGACAAGTTTACAAAGTGGCCGGAAGTGACTGCCGTGAGAAAGGTGACTGCTCAGTCAGCTATCAAGTTCTTGAAAGAATTGGTGTGTCGTTTTGGAGTTCTGGCAAGGATCATTACCGACAATGGCACCCAGTTCACGAGCCACGCCTTCATGCAAAATGTTCATGCCCTCGGATGCAAGATCTCATTTGCCTCTGTGGCACACCCCCAGAGCAATGGGCAAGCTGAGAGGGCGAACGCTGAAGTGCTGCGTGGACTCAAGACGAGAACCTTTGATACGCTGCAGAAGCACGGCAGGCGGTGGATAGAGGAGCTGCCGGTAGTTCTCTGGTCCCTCAGAACAACACCGAGCTACCGGACAGACTTCCTTCTCCCTGGTCTATGGGGCAGAAGCAGTTATCCCCATGGAACTCATTTACGGGTCGCCTCGAGTGCTTACCTACGATGAAGTAGCGCAAGATCAGCACCGGCGTGACGACGCTGTGCTACTCGAGGAGAACCGTCTCCGGGCTGCTACGCGTGCTGCACGCTATCAGCAAGCCCTGCGTCGCTATCATAGCCGCAGGGTTCACGCCCGGTGTTTTGAGCAAGGTGACCTTGTCCTTAGGCGCGTTCAGTCCGCCAAGGGTACAAACAAGTTGTCACCGAATTGGGAAGGCCCTTACCGGGTAATACGAGTCACCAGACCTGATGCAGTCCGTCTGGAGACCGGAGATGGCATTCAGTTGCAAAACTCATGGAATATTGAGCATCTCCGCAAGTTCTATCCGTAAGGCGCGGCTGTCGGGCCCTGCCCGGCAGCCACCCTTTTGTACAGGCCTTGCCTCAGCTGCATGTAACCCCTTGTACAAAGCCATGGCGATGACCCTGTGCAAGAGAAACTAAAGAAGCGCTGTGGGGGGCCCCTGACCAAGATTGCATGCATGCATGAGCATTCCAAGATCACTGCATAAGCATTTCATGAGCATTTGCATATGCATATAGATAGGATCGCATCCTGCATTCATTCTCATCCGCATGAAGCTGCAGGTTCCTGCCGTGAACTTGGCTTTGACAAGGAGTTGAGAAGATTGCCTGGCACTGCGGTCCCTGGCAAGCCAAACAGATAAGTTCTACCTCCTGTCCGTTAGTGTTCTGTAAGTTATGACTTGTGCATAAGAAAACACCGCCACTCTTTTGAGACTTAGGTGCTCCCATCCCTGACTCGAACATTGCTTCGGGTAGGATGGTCGTAGTGGCCTTTGGTAAAAAGAAGTTGGCGGGGGCCTGGCCCCTTTGCCTGTTGCCCGGTAGACATAGCTCTCCAATAGACAGAAAAGGTGCTGGCAGCATAGCCTGCCGGGAAAAACTCGTTTATTTACACTAAAGAGGCATCTCGCCTCTGCATGGACGTACACATGCACGGGTTCCCGGCAAGGTTCATCTTTTTCATTAATATGCTGATACAAGTACAAGCATTACAGAACACAAACATGGACTCGAGAGATTACATTATTTGAATTAAAATTTGGCAAGTGCCTGCAGATATAAGATTGAAAAAAGATAAGTGCCCCGTAATGCCTTTGCCCCTGTCCATCTCTTACAGGAAGAGGTCGAAGAGGTCGGAGACGGGCGGAGCTGGGATTCGGCGCCTCCCCAGGATCAGAACGGCACCGCTCCCCAGCAAGGAGGAAGAAACCGGAGGGCAGGCGTGGATGGTGACACTGCCGGAGGACCAGATGGGGGACGCGGAGTCACCGACAAACACGACTCGTCAGAGCGGTCATCCCCATTCTTGACGCGTCGGGGGTTGCCGCTGCCGTCCGCATCACTACCACCCGAAGACCTCGGCATGGCCGTCGCGTCGGGCACCATGCTCTCTGGGTCTTCCCACAGAGAGCATGGTCGTCCCTAGGAGCCCTGGCGTTGGAAGTCACTGCACGTCCTGGGGACATATGTGAAAGCAAGGAGCCCTCCCGCACGACATAAGGACAGCGCCCGGGAGAAGTCAGATTCGCCTCTACGAGCGGCGAATCTCTTCCATGACTCCTCCTCGGCGTCGCGAAGGGAAGAAGAATGGGGAGCGATCGACTACCACGCGCCATGCCCGCCTCAAGCCTCGACATGGTGTCATTCGCGTCCCCTCCCACTGAAATCAAGGCCATGGGCGGCCCGGCGGTGAGCACACCGGAGTTGCCACCCCCGGTGTCGTCGCCGCGCCGCCCGGGTCCCCCTTTCAGACCCAGGAAAGGTTTCGAGATGGAGCCCGGGGCGCGGCCCCAGGCTCTTTTTCCGAACATAACCAGCAGAGGCAGAAAGCGGAGGAGAAGAAGATTGCGAGGGTGGGTGACTTCCCCCTCCTCCACCCCTTCATTTTATAAGCGGATCGGGAAAGGGAGCCGCTCCCTCAACAAGCGATCGCCGCCCCTCTCCACCAATTCAAGAAGACCGGGCCCTCGCCTTGATGCTCTCCCGCACCACGCGCCTCCGTTACCTACCCCACGTGATGCATGCCGCATATGTGGCTAAGGATAAGGGCGTGGTGGGAAGGGTGAATTGGCAGTTTCTCCCCCATGCGTTAAAGTCATTCACGGGCCATCACTGGAGCGGCCCCACCACCATTGGCCTTACACGACGAGCGGAGAAACCGGAAACTGGCCCGGAATCAAGGCTAATGAAGAAGCAAGGAAGACCTCAAGAGACCAGCCTCTTCTGCGACCCCGCCTGTGCACTTATTAGGCCCTACCCCGACGACGCTCGGCAGCGCGTTCGGGGCAGGCCCGGGGGCTTCTGTCGGTGCAACAAACCCTGGGTCTGTTGCCCAGACTGTGCATAGGCACGGGGACGAGATTGAAGCACCAACCCAAGTTAGAATACAAGGGACTGAGAGGTTCAAAGAGCCAAACATGCAGATCAGAGGGACCAAGATCAAACCAAAGAAGCAAGGCACCATCAGGAGAAGGGCCTCCTTTGCCGGGCAGGCGAGCTCGGCAAGGGGCAAGGCCACCCCCGAAAGACAACGTCCAAGACGTCCCGGCAGGGCCTGTCGGGGCGCACGAAGGCAAAACCACCTCACCAACTACTCCACCATGACCCATGTCGTTGATCAATGCGGTGTCGAACCACGGAGTGACTAAGTGGCAGCCATTCACCGCATGGTAGCCTCTCCCTACAGGAAACACCTGCAGATGACACCCATCCTACGACGTGCCAAGCGAGCAGGTATGGAGCTGGCGAGATAGCCCGGCAAGCCTTGCCGGGCAACCAACGATGTGACATTGAGCGGTGCATTTAATGCGCCCTGTCAGCCCGCAGAGTTAGGTATGATAGCGCTGTTTGCTATCTCATCAGTGCATAATGACTGTTTTGCCATTGTGGTGACCCCTTAATCTATAACAGGAGGCCCATGGCGACCGTAGAGAGGGTTAGAAGGTTGGATAACTCAGACCCCCGTACGCGCGTAGCCACTGCCGCCCTGAGGCAACCCTTGCCGGGCAAGTGTACTATGCTCCACCACCACCTTTCCACCATCAATCCACCAAAGCAGGAGTAGGGTTTTACGCCTCACGGCGGCCCAAACCTGGGTAAAAATGCCTGTGTGATCTCTGCCGTGCTGCGACACGCACGTCTGCTCTTTGTGTAACACGACGCCCCCCTGCCGAACCAGCAAGGGGCCTCCTGGTCCCATAGGTGGTCATGGTTTCCCGCGACAAAGCGGATTCAACGAAGTCATGATGGTTCCTTAGTCTGATGACTTGAAGATTTTGTTAACTTGACTTGATGACTTGAAGATTTTTGTTTCTTGACTTGATGACTTGAAGATTTTGGCACTTTTCCGGGTTCATTTAGCATATTTAGGCCATTATGTGCATTTTGTAGAAATTTATTACCATCATCCTTATTTATTGGCCCCCTTAGTATTTTGTGCCAAACTTTGACCATATATTGAACTAAGAAAATAATAATGCATGTCACCAAAAAATATATCATCGGATTCATATTTAAATATAGTTTCTAGTGATATTATTTTTAGTTACATGCATCAACATTTTGTTAGATAAATCTAAAGTCAAAATTTAGCACAAAATGTGAAGGGACCAATAAACCAGGACGGAGGTAGTAGCGCAGAAACATCAAATCCCAGCTACAGCTACACGGGTGTGATGATAGGGACGTGGAATGTCGTTTGATCATGGTGCATGCACGCGATCCGAGTGGCTGGGGTGGCGGCCAATCAGAAAGCATACCATAGTAGGGTCAGCGCACACAGTTTCCAGAGGCTACGGAAATTAACCGTGTGCGGTAATAAATGTCCAGGATTGAAGGGGAATCCAAATTTCCTTCGTCGTCTGTCCTTGAGCTGTTGACAAACCAATGCACTATACGGTTGCCCAACCACTCCACCCGAGAGCTCTCTCCAAGCGTTGTTCATGCCACCGCGCCGCACACTAACCGGTAAGGAAGCGATGGCATCCCGCCGCGCTGAGTTCCTCGCCGCCCACGACCACTTACAAAATGGCAAGGAAGCGATGGCATCCCGCTGTGCCAAGTTCATCACCGCTCGTGACCTCACACCTGCGTGGGCAGACTTTGAAGCTGCCAAGGCCAAATGGGCGGTAGAGCAAGAGGCGGCCAAAGCCGCACAGAGGGAGCGGAAAAGACAGAAAGTACTCAAGAAAAGAGAGTCCCGCCGCCGCAAGAAAGAAGAGGACGCACGCGCTATGGAGGAGAGCTCAGTGGACATCCAAGCACAGTGGGGTGTCGCCGGCAAGGCCGGGAAGGAGAACGACGGCGTCTGGCCAGCATGCCCCGATGCCTCCACATGCCAGGATCGCGGCGGTAGCTACTGCGACGCTGAGGAGAGCTGGGCAGAGATCCAAGCACGGTGGGGTGCCGCCGACAAGAACGACAAAGAGAACGATTATTTCTGGCCAGCATGTGAGAAGTAGTAGTAGTTAAGTGTGTGTGTCTGTGTCGCCCGTACGTTTTTTAGTTACTTACGAGCATCTACCAGTACTAGTTACTACTGTAGTATTATATAGGAATTTAAGTTGGTGTACATTGTCGATAAGCGGCATACTTTTAGGCCTTTGAGCATTGCTTAACATGTGTTCACTGAAGTTTTAGAGCCGGGCCCTAGCCCTAAATCCACTCAGCAACGTCCGCCCTAGAAAAAAATTTGACCAACCGGGTCATAGCGGCGCACCCGCAACCACCCGAGTGCCCCTCAACGTCGGCATCTCAAGCGACGTCAACTTGCAACTACGGGCACGCCGCGCTGGAGAGACCCTTGGAATTTAAGCATGCACAACATTTACCGTGACTGGGATTAGTTTGTTTTCCGGGCACAAGGAACAACCCGGACTAGCATACCTCGTTGCCCAATTTTGAGCTTGACATCGACAGCTACATGCGTGACATGCCTGCATGCAAATCTTGCGTGCCCAATCCGTGCGAGACGGAGCAGTAGGCTGTCGAACTAAAGCCTGCATGTAGTAGCCATGTTGTAGCATCGTTAAGTATAGCCAAGAACGGGCTATATAGAGTTGCCATGTCACATATAGTGAACCTAATAGCCAACACGTATATAGTCAACCTAAGAGTGTTGTACAAATGCATGGCCCACCATAAACTCTCACAATGTTTCTTCGAGTCTGTGCTGCAGCCCGCTTCCCTTCTCTCTCATCAAACTCATCACAAATATAATAGTTTAATCCTTATAGCCTGCTGACTGTACCTTCATACTCCGCTAGTGTACATTACCGTAGTAGTACTACGCACTGTGTGGCACGAACGTTCCCACATGTCAGTGATATGCCGTGCGGAAGCGCGTCGAGTAATATGACCTACTACAGTGCCGTTCAGTCTACGCTTGTGGTAGCAGTATTGCTGGTATACATATAGTGGTTTTCTTGAACAAGCGGGATTCAACGAAGCCTGATGGTGCCTTCGTCCTAGCAACTTACAGTGGGAAAGGTTGGGCCTGTGATTTGACGGCTCATTAGTCATTATTACTGCGGCGCGACGACCGGTGTGACTCTCCCCTGGAATTCTGCGTGACGCACTCTAGAGTAATTTTGTTGCATCGCAAGTGGACCAGGATGGTCGATGTCCCACATGTCGGCGAACAAAAGTATTCTTTCCGATATCGAGGAGGAGCAAGGAAACTGCGTGGTATAGTGTCACTGCTGATTTATGTTTATTTTTTTTATGAAAGCTAGAGTTTCAACTCTTACAACCGGTGCGAAACATGGCACGTGCTGGATGTCCCACACGTCAGTGAAAGGAGTGAGACATGAACAACATGGTAGAGCGTCTCCACTTCTAGGTCGGAGGCCACATGTAGTACTAGTATATAACGATACAAAGTGCAACCCGGAGACATAGACGCGTCTAGTTGGAAGGTATCGGAGCATACACGTAAACAAATATCCAACCTAATATGTGCCTACAATTAATATAGTAGAGTACTTAAGCACGTACATCATAATATCACCATGCATTGCACATAACATTTAGTGGTAGTAAGACAAATACCTATATGCCATGCATGTTCATACTATTTGTGCCTGACTACTTCACTTACTACGCTACATTACTCAGGTTCGTACATCCCTGCGTACAGGTCCATCTCGAAGTTCCAGTCCCACGTGTTCTTCATAGATGGCACGATCCATAACGGTGGGCACCGGGAGTCCATATCATCGCAGCTTCTTAGTGTGGCTCCCCACGATGGAGACTCATCCAAACTGAAGCGGCATAGATCAGGGATAGGGGCATTCAAGATATGAATCCGTCGGTGCGCAATGAAAACACACCCGTTCTTCATGAACGACAGGCCGTCGGCGTCGTGCACGGAAAGTGGCATCATTTTCACTATGGGGTAGCTGTCCCCAATGAAAACCGAGTACTCTCCAAGTGTGTTCATCCGCACCCAGGTAGCATCACGGGGGTCGAACACACCGCCGTCCATCTGGTACACCTGGCATCTCAAACCTGGATACATGGTGACATGCATGGTTAAGGTCCATGCATTATAATAAGGTGACATGAGCAGAGGGTACGGATTAAAATAAAATGCTTCATATAGCTTATTTCTATGAGAGGGAAGGGAAGCAATGTATAGACCAGCTGCGGCACGGGCTACGACAAATTCAAGAATGTTACATGGGCCATGTACATTAATTAAAGTAGGAGTAGTTTTGTTTGATGGGATTCTACCTAGTACTACACGGAATTGAAATTGTTAAGTCCTATATAGTTTATTACAACTGGCATTATAAAGTTGTGTAGAATCCCAATCAATAAAAAAAAGGAAAGAACTACTCCTCCTCCTGGAGTAGGCCCTACTCGACATGTACTGAAATGTTATAAGATGACATGGCAATAAGATATACGATAGCTCCTGGCTCAACTACTCTTAGATCGGAGAGAATGGATTACCTGGGTACATGATCAGAGTCCCATCGTGATAGATCGTGGCACCTTGTTGCCCTTTGATACGTCTCCAACGTATCTATAATTTTTGATTGTTCCATGCTGTTATATTATCATTCTTGGATGTTTTACAATAATTTTATAGTCATTTTTTGGTACTAACCTCTTGACATAGTGCCAAGTGCCAGTTGCTGTTTTTTGCATGTTTTTTACATCGCAGGAAATCAATACCAAACGGAGTCAAAACGCAGAGAAACTTTTTGTGGATTTTTTTGGACCAGAAGACATCCAGTGGGCTGGAGAAGCGCCTGGGGGGTGCTCCGAGGGGAGCACAACCCACCAGGGCGCGCCTGGAGGCCCAGCGCGCCCTGGTGGGTTGTGCACACCTCGGGTACCCCCCAAACCGCCTTTTTGCTCTATAAATACCCCAATATTCCAGAAACCCTAGGAGAGTCGATGAAAATCAATTCCAGCCGCCGCAGAGTCCAGAACCACCAGATCCAATCTAGACACCATCATGGAGGGGTTCACCACTTCCATTGGTGCCTCTCTGATGATGCGTGAGTAGTTCTTTGTAGACCTATGGGTCCGTAGTTAGTAGCTAGATGGCTTTCTCTCTCTCGTTTGATTCTCAATAGAATGGTCTCTTGGAGATCCATATGATGTAACTCTTTTTGCGGTGTGTTTGTTGGGATTCGATGAACTTTGAGTTTATGATCAGATCTATCTTTTTATCCATGGAAGTTATTTGAGTCTTCTTTGATCTCTTATATGCATGATTGCTTATAGCCTCATATTTCTTCTCCGATATTTGGGTTTTGTTTGGCCAACTTGATCTATTTATCTTGCAATGGGAAGAGGTGCTTTGTAGTGGGTTCGATCTTACAGTACTTGATCCCAGT
Source organism: Thinopyrum elongatum (assembly GCA_011799875.1). Lineage (NCBI taxonomy): Eukaryota > Viridiplantae > Streptophyta > Magnoliopsida > Poales > Poaceae > Thinopyrum > Thinopyrum elongatum. Next base: position 335,703,484 of record CM022302.1, on the reverse strand, counting down.
GACAGAAGGGGAACCGACACGTATGTATCGTTGCTACTAAGGATAAAACAATGGGGTCTATTTCTACATAAATAAATCTTGTCTATATCATGTCATCGTTCTTATTGCATTACTCCGTTTCTCCATGAACTTAATACACTAGATGCATGCTGGATAGCGGTCGATGTGTGGAGTAATAGTAGTAGATGCAGGCAGGAGTCGGTCTACTAATCTTGGACGTGATGCCTATATAATGATCATTGCCTGGATATCGTCATGATTATTTGAAGTTTTATCAATTGCCCAACAGTAATTTGTTCACCCACCATTTGCTATTTTTCTCGAGAGAAGCCACTAGTGAAACCTACGGCCCCCGGGTCTCTTTTCCAATATATTTGCTTTCAAGATCTGTTTTGCTATTTGCTCTTTTCTTTATTTGCAACTTTTATTTTTAGATCTATTAAACCAAAGATACAAAAATACCTTGCTGCACTTTATTTTATTTAGCGTTCGATCTATCAATATTTACTACTCTCTCATGTCCGTTTGCCAATTTTCGGCGCCGTTGCCCGAAAGGGATTGACAACCCCTTTGACACGTCGGGTTGCGAGTATTTGTTATTTGTGTGCAGGTGCTGTTTACGTAGTGTTGCTTGGTTCTCCTACTGGTTCGATAACCTTGGTCTCATCACTGAGGGAAATACCTACCACCGCTGTGCTGCATCATCCCTTCCTCTTTGGGGAAATACCGACGTAGCTTCAAGACGCATCAAAAGGAATTCTGGCGCCGTTGCCGGGGAGGATCTACAACATATACCAGGTTCCTAATCACAAATCTCATCTCCTCGCAATTTACATTATTTGCCATTTACCTCTCGTTTTCCTCTCCCCCACTTCACAAAAATTTGCCGTTTTATTCGCCCCCTTTTTCTTTCGCCATTTTCTCGTCAGATCTATCTTTTTGCTTGCAATCATGAGTGATTTTGGTATGGCAGAAACAGATGATGGCCTAACTCCTAAAATGGAGCGTACAGGTAATCTAGATGGCAAAACTTTTGTTTTGGGGAAGGGAAATGTTATGGGAAAAGAACATATCCAAGAATTTTTCAATTGTGTTGGAAATTTGAGTCTTGATGATGCTCCTATACTTAAAAGAACTAAATCTTATGCGGAAGCTATTTCAGCGCTAGTTCTGAAACTTGAAAATAGATTTATCCGTACTCATCCTACCTTGCAAAGATTGTTTTATGAGTTACCCGTTATAAACAATCCTAAAGCTAAAAAGTTGGCCACCCTTGTTCTTATGAATGAATTTGACTACATAATACGGGAAGCTAGGGAAATCTTTGATTTTTATGGTATGAATCGTGAAAAACCCGTGATAGATGAAATTCTCTATAATAGTGATTATACTTTAAGACATTTACTTGGGGATAATCAAATCTTTGATGAGAATCTTAAAAAGCAAGTCCCTGTTTTAGATATTATCCAACAAGTTTTTAATGATGTTAATCAACATTATTCTTGGATCACTGCCGGAAATCAAAATGGATATGATGATAAGCAACTTGATTGTGCTAAAGTTTCCATGGATAATGTGTTTTATGTTGTTTTTGCAAAGCCTCTTGAGAAAAACACCTCCAAGGAAAATAAGAACAAAGATGACAAAACTTAGATCCTTGCATTATGCCTAGCTAGGGGCGTGAAACAATAGCGCTTGTTGGGAGGCAACCCAATGAATAAAATTTATTTTTGCTTTTTGCTTTCTGTTCTTGAGTGTTTGCACAATTATGCTACTGTTATAATTGTGTTTTTGTGTTTTAATTAGTGTTTGTGCTAAGTAAAGCCTTTAGGATTGATTTGGGTGATAGTTGATTTGATCTTGTTGTAAAACAGAAACTTTTGCGTCCAGTAAAACAATTTTGAAAATTCATAGCAGAGACGAAAAATTCTGAATTTTTTCACAAGATTAATATACAAATTTCCTATGTTGTCCTATTTTTTCAGAATTTTTGGAGTGTCATAAGTATTCGAAATATTCAGATTGCTACAGACTGTTCTGTTTTTGACAGATTCTGTTTTCTTTGCGTTGTGTGCTTGTTTTGATGATTCTATGGTTTTATTTGATGAGTTTTTGCCATATAAAAGTTGGAATACAGTAGATATAATGCAAGAATAAAATATGAATTGGTTTTCTACAGAACTTATAGTAGTGATTTGCTTTTTATACTAACGGATCTCACGAAGGTTTTGTTGAGTTTTGTGTGATTGAAGTTTTCAAGTTTTGGGTTATCTTACGATGGATGAAGGAATAAGGAGTAAGAAGAGCCTAATCTTGGGGATGCCCATGGCATCCGAAGCTATTATCCAAAGAGAAGCAAGCAACTAAGCTTGGGGATTCCCCGAGTGGCATCCCCTCTTTCTTCTAACGACCATCGGTATTTTACTCGAAGCTATATTTTTATTCGTCACATACTATGAGTTTTGCTTGGAGCGTCTAGTATGATATGAGTCTTTTCTTGTTTTGCTTTATGTTCTAAGTCATGAATCCTTGCTGGACACACCTATTTGAGAGAGCCAAAATTAAGCCATGACTTGTTAGAATTGCTCTCTATGCTTCACTTAGATTTTTATGAGCTATGGATTTGCTCTAGTGCTTCACTTATATCTTTTTGAGCATGGCGTGCTTTAGTATTTTTGAATAAATGCTCTCATGCTTCACTTAGATTTATTTGGGAGTTAGTAATTTTTTTAAGAAATTCTCTCTTGCTTCACTTAAATTAATTTGAGAGGAAGAAGTATCATGCTCATGATCTTCACTTATATTTGTTTGAGCTTATCAAAAGCAACACATGAAAATTAGTCCCAAAGTGATAGATATCCAAGAAGGATATAATAAAAACTTTCATAAAGATCATTGGACAAAATAAACTTGATTCCTTGTAATAGTTTTGAGATATGATGATGTGATATGTGAGTTATGTTGATGAGTAATTGTGCTTTAGTAAGAATATTGGTGTTAAGGTTTGTGATTCCCTATGCAAGCACGAAAGTCAATAGTCATGTAATGAAATTATATCCTACTTGTGGTGCATTATTTGGTGTTAATTATGCTTAATGCTCGCTTATGAGATTATTCGTTTTTTGGTTGGTCGCTTCTCAATCTTTTGCTAGCCTTCATTTTGCACTAAGTATGATCACTACTTGTGCATCCAAAACCCTTTAAACTAGTTTTGCCACATGAGTCCACTATATCTACCTATATGCGGTATTCTTTTGCCATTCTAAGCAAATTTGTATGTGCCATCTCTAATTTTCAAAATAAACTTCTCTTTTGTGTGTTCGTACCGCTCGCATGGCGGTGAGGGGTGGCTAATATTTTCCATGCTAGATGTGTTATTCTCACGATGAGTGTTTATTCACTTGTCATTGCACGAGAGTATGGCAAAGGTATTAGGGATGCCCAGTCCCGAAATGAAAAAATGAATTTACTTTGTGTTGTCAAATAATAAATTCCTTGGAAAGTTATGGTATGGAGGGCACCCGTGGATACGGCTAGCCATGGAAAGTGAACGAAATGGTGGAAAAAGGAATAAACTTTATTTTCTGTTTGGGAACCGCCTATGATATATCTAGCATGGAACGTGTTGGGAACTCTAAGTCATTTTCGTTGGTGGGAAAAGCACACCTCCCAAAATATTTTTTATCTCTCAATTTTTGCTTTGAGCTCTGGCACCTCTACAAATCCCTACTTCCCTCTGCGAAGGGCCTTTGTTTACTTTATGCAATTTTTATTTTTAATTTGAGTCTCTATCTTCTCTTATAAAGCACCAACTAGGAGGCACTATGATCGTACTTGAGCATTGGGTGTAGTTAATATGCGAGTGTGTTTCATGAATGGATCAATGGGTGAGCATGATGGGCTAGGGATAACTTATTTTAGCGTTGATATTTTGGAAGACATAGTTGCTTGTTGATATGCTTGAGTATTTAAGTCATCATGTCAAAACTAGACTATTGCTTTGAACCATATAAAAGTCCAAATGTCCATGCTATAAAAGAAAGAATATGATATGACATGTTAAGCAGCATTCCACATCAAAAATTCTGTTTTTATCATTTACCTACTCGAGGACGAGCAGGAATTAAGCTTGGGGATGTTGATACGTCTCCAACGTATCTATAATTTTTTATTGTTCCATGCTGTTATATTATCATTCTGGGATGTTTTACAATCATTTTATAGTCATTTTATATCATTTTTTGGTACTAACCTATTGACATAGTGCCAAGTGCCAGTTGCTGTTTTTTGCATGTTTTTTTACATCGCAGGAAACCAATACCAAATGGAGTCCAAACGCAGCAAAACTTTTTGTGAATTTTTTTGGACCAGAAGACATCCAGTGGGCCGGAGAAGCGCCTGGGGGGTGCTCCGAGCACAACCCACCAGGGCGCGCCTGGAGGCCCAGACGCGCCCTGGTGGGTTGTGCCCACCTCGGGTACCCCCCGAACCGCCTCTTTGCTCTATAAATACCCCAATATTCCAGAAACCCTAGGAGAGTCGATGAAAATCAATTCCAGCCACCGCAGAGTCCAAAACCACCAGATCCAATCTAGACACCATCATGGAGGGGTTCACCACTTCCATTGGTGCCTCTCCGATGATGCGTGAGTAGTTCTTTGTAGACCTACGGGTCCGTAGTTAGTAGCTAGATGGCTTTCTATCTCTCGTTTGATTCTCAATACAATGGTTTCTTGGAGATCCATATGATGTAACTCTTTTTGCGGTGTGTTTGTTGGGATCCGATGAACTTTGAGTATATGATCAGGTCTATCTTTTTATCCATGAAAGTTATTTGAGTCTTCTTTGATCCCTTATATGCATGATTTCTTATAGCCTCGTATTTCTTCTCTGATATTTGTGTTTTGTTTGGCCAACTTGATCTATATATCTTGCAATGGGAAGAGGTGCTTTGTAGTGGGTTCGATCTTATAGTGCTTGATCCCAGTGACAGAAGGGGAACCGACATGTATGTATCATTGCTACTAAGGATAAACCGATGGGGTCTATTTCTACATAAATAGATCTTGTCTACATCATGTCATCGTTCTTATTGCATTACTCCGTTTCTCCATGAACTTAATACACTAGATGCATGCTGGATAGCGGTCGATGTGTGGAGTAATAGTAGTAGATGCAGGCAGGAGTCGGTCTACTAATCTTGGACGTGATGCCTATATAATGATCATTGCCTGGATATCGTCATGATTATTTGAAGTTTTATCAATTGCCCAACTGCAATTTGTTCACCCACCGTTTGCTATTTTTCTCAAGAGAAGCCACTAGTGAAACCTACGGCCCTCGGGTCTCTTTTCCAATATATTTGCTTTCAAGATCTATTTTGCTATTCGCTCTTTTCTTTATTTGCAACTTTTATTTTCAGATCTATTAAACCAAAAATACAAAAATACCTTGCTGCACTTTATTTTATTTGGCGTTCGATCTATCAATATTTTCTACTCTCTCATGTCCGTTTGCCAATTTTTAGCGCCGTTGCTCGAAAGGGATTGACAACCCCTTTTAAACGTCGGGTTGCGAGTATTTGTTATTTGTGTGCAGGTGCTGTTTACATAGTGTTGCTTGGTTCTCCTACTGGTTCGATAACCTTGGTCTCATCACTGAGGGAAATACCTACCGCCGCTGTGCTGCATCATCCCTGACTCTTTGGGGAAATACCGATGTAGCTTCAAGCCGCATCACCCTTCAATGGTACCATGGGTAACGACGGCTAAGATAGTACGTTCCAACTGGGTGTCGTTAGCTACAAGGTTCCAAGTTAGACCAAATGCCCCATGCACATCCACGATCGGCGATCTGATTTTGATCGGGGGATGACTTTGCCCTGCAAAATCGTGCAAACAAGGTGGAATTCATATAAACCGGACAAAAATCATTCAAAAACTTTTCGTATAAATCGGACGAAATACATTACAGTTTTCGTACAAACAGGAAAATTGGCCCTCGATGTTGTGCTCAACGAGCTTTAGATTTGACGGGAGGGGAGAAGCGGTGGCCTTCTTGGGACCCGAGCAGCGGCGATCTTCCATGCACTAATCTTCCTCCCTGCCTACGAATGGCGATGAACGACAACACGTGGACGGACGGGTGAAGCCGGAGTAGGTTCCTCGGTAACTGTGTGTCATTAATGTGGGCAGCGCATGGACGAACGGCCGGCCGTGGTGTTGTTTCAGCGCGGAGCAGTCGCGTGCACCGGGAAGCAGCGCTCTCTCGGCCGTCGTGCTGCTTCAAAGCCGGCGCCAATGAGAGGCCGCCTCCACTCTGGCCGGGCATTAATGCGGAACTAACGCTGTGGGGCGGCGCTGACCATTTCAGGTGGGAAGCGCGTGCCGGTAAGGGAGGGGGTTTGGGTGGGCCAGGGCGGTCAGACGCGGGAGTGGTGGTGGTAGGATTTTGTACCATTTCATGCGTAGAACTACCTCCGTCCGGGATTATGCGTCCCGTGAGCCATGGTAGAGCAATATAAATGACCAATAAAAACTACTACATGCATGCAATGATTTAATTGAAATGCATGCAATTGTGGTTAAAAAATTGCACTCAGTTTCCTAAAAATTTGTGGTTAAAAACGTTATTGAAATGCATGCATGCGTGACCAATATAAATGACCAATCAAAAAGTACTAGTACATGCATGCAATGATTTAATGCACATTGTAATCTCAACATGTGATGGTGAGCTCTAAATTTGAATTTGAAACTTATAAAACGAAAAAACAAAACAAATAAACTGGAAGAGAGGGAGGGTACCGTAGGATGTGTCCCATATGAAACAAGTCCCCTGGTTTGTCGCCGCGAAAATGCGGTTAGAAAGGAGCACAACGTCTTCGTACTCGTACGACAACAAATCGTTCGCAGACCGCATGGTCCACCTTTGACCGCCATGTGCAGGGTTCGTGAAAGCAATCGCGATGTTGAACACCGCGATGAGAGTGTAATTTTAGTTGGCGCTCGGCCTTATTGGGGCTTCCGGGATTGCTATCTTCTTCAATCTCACCGTGGTTCCATCGTACCAATTAAGGCGATGGCCCATTGCATGGCCGATCCCAATGTTGGACAAAGGTTCTACGGGAACGGTGTCACCGTTGTAGATGTTGTGCAGATTGATGTTGGTACCCTCCCGTACATATGCAAGCCAATCTCCATTGGCACCAAGCCTAACTTGTGAAACAGTGGCCAGCGGGGGAATTATGAAATGGACACGGAAGTAGTCTTTAGAATGCATTTACTAATTGATCAAACTCATCACTTACCTGCTCATCAGACAAAATCCGAGTGCCCCTCAATTTCGGCATCTCAAGGGTTGTGCCCCTCAATGTCGAAATTTTTTGGAGTCACTTGGAGCGCGCCCAGGTGGGTTGTGCTCCCCTCGGAGCCCCCCTCTGGTACTTCTTTGGCCCATCGTGTGTCTTCTGGTCCAGAAAAATCTCCAAATTTTTTTGCTGCGTTTGGACTCCGTTTGGTATTGATTTTCTGCGAAGTAAAAACAAGCAAAAAACAACAACTGGCACTGGGCACTATGTCAATAGGTTAGTCCCAAAAAATGATATAAAGTTGCTATAAAATGATTGTAAAACATCCAAGAATGATAATATAACAACATGGAATAACCAAAAATTATAGATACATTGGAGACGTATCAGAGGGTAGGACAAAAGATGTCATGCAAGTTCTTTCCATAAGCACGCATGACTATTTACGAAATACATGCCTACATTATATTTATGAACTGGAGCTAGTGCCGTATCGCCTTAGGTTATGACTGTTATATGATGAATATCATCCAACGAATTCACCGATCCAATGCCTACGAATTTTCCATATATTGTTCTTGCTAAGTTACTATTGCTGCTGTTACTGTTACATTTGCTACAAAATCATTGCTATCATTGTTACCGTTACTATTGCTGTTGCTACTACTATCAAAACTATCATACTACTTTGCTACTGATCACTTTGCTGCAGATAATTAATCTCTAGGTGTGGTTGAATTGACAACTCAGCTGCTAATACTTGCAAATATTCTTTGGCTCCCCTTGTGTCAAATCAATAAATTTGGGTTGAATACTCTACCCTCGAAAACTGTTGCGATCCCCTATACTCGTGGGTTATCAAGACCTTTTTCTGGCACCTTTGCCGGGGAGCATAGCTATATTTGTTGAGTCACTTGGGATTATTATCAATTTATCGCTATGAAGAATCTGAAGGATACCAAGACTAAAATATTTCCCTCTAAGACAAGGGGAGGTAAGGAACTGCCATCTAGCTCTGCACTTGATTCACCTTCTATTTTGAGTAAACTTGCAACACCACCACATGCTATTAATCCTGATATGTCGCAAGTTATTGATGATGTTACTTATGCTATGGATAATGCTTATGATGATGCTAGTACCTTGCTTGATGATAATGTGCCACTTGGTGATTTTCTTGATGAACAAATTGCTAGAGCTAAAGTTATTGAGGATGCTGAACCTGATGAAATTATTGAATCTAAAAATCTTGAGACACCTATTAGACCTAGTCCTCCTAGATATGAATTGCCTAAGATACCGGATGGTTATGTTATGGATGAGGAGACAACTAGAGATTTTCTTGCTTGCAATGATAGGGATGATCTTAAGAAATTATTATGCAAACTGAAGGAGAAATCTTTGAATGCTAGAATGAAATGTGATCCTAAGTTTGCCACTTCACCTATCTTTGTTGATGATAAGGATTATGAATTCTCTATCGACCCAGAGTTAATTACTTTGGTTGAATCTGATCCTTTCCATGGTTATGAAACTGAAACTGTTGTGGCACATCTTACTAAGCTGAATGATATAGCCACCCTATTTGCACATGATGAGAAAATTTGCTACTATTATATTATCAAATTATTTCCATTCTCATTAAAGGGTGATGCTAAGACTTGGTATAATACTCTTGCTCCTGGTTGTGTGCGTAGTCCCCAGGATATGATTTACTACTTCTCTGAAAAATATTTTCCTGCTCATAAGAAACAAGCTGCCTTACAGGAAATATTTAACTTTGTGCAAATTGAAGAAGAGAGTATCCCACAATCTTGGGGGAGGATTCTCCAATTGCTGAATGCTTTGCCTGATCATCCTCTTAAGAAAAATGAAATACTTGATATCTTCTATAATGAACTAACCGATGCTTCTAGGGACTTCCTAGATAGTTGTGCTGGTTGTGTTTTCAAGGAACAAACTGTTGAACAAGCTGAAGAATTGTTGAATAACATATTGAAAAAATATGATGATTGGACTCTTCCTGAACCACCGCCTAAACCCACTCCGAAGAAGAGGGGTATCTTATATCTTAGTCCTGAAGATATGCAAGAGGCAAAGAAATGTATGAAGGAAAAAGGTATTAAAGCTGAGGATGTAAATTTTTTACCTCCTATTGAAGAAATACATGGGCTTGATACACCACCACCCAAGGTGGTAGAGGTAAATTATTTAATGAAATTTAATGATAATGACAATCCTTATAATATGCATCCTAGTCAATGCCTTTATGAGTTTGACACCTATATTAGAAAACAAGATCACTTCAATGCAAATGTTATGAAACAATTGAAATACAATTCTGATATGATTGCTCGCTTGAGTGACTTGTTATTTAGAATCTCAAATGATGTTAGAGGTGTAGGAAAACATGCTTCTATGGTTCAAACTCAACTAGAACAAGTTGCTAAATCTCAAAGAGAATTGCTTGATAAAATGAATAATAATATCAATGATCATGCTGTTAGAGTAATGACTAGAGGAGGTAGAATGACTCTGGAACCACTTTATCCTAAGGGACACCCAAAAAGAATTGAACAAGACTCTCAAAGAATTAATACTGATGCACCTAGTCCTACCAAAAAGAAGAAGAAAAAGAAAAATGATAGGACTTTGCATACCTCTAGTGAACCTGAGATAGAAAAACCTCCTGAAGCTAATAATGATGATTCTATTTCTGATGCTGAACTCAATCTGGTAATGAACATTCACCTAGTTATAATGAAAAAGATAATTATGAGGTTCTTGAAGACACTCAACCAAACAATAAAGAACCAGATAATGATGTTGATATAGAACCAGCTGTTGATCTTGATAACCCACAACCCAAGAATAAAAGATATGATAAAAGAGACTTTGTTGCTCAAAAACATGGAAGAGAAAGAGAACCATGGATTCAGAAACCCATGCCCTTTCCACCTAAATCAACTAAGAAGAAAGATGATGAAGAATTTGAACGCTTTGCTGAAATGATTAGGCCAGTCTTTTTGCGTACTCGCTTGACTGATATTTTAAAGATGGCCCCTTATGCAAAGTACATGAAAGACATCATCACTAATAACAGAAAAATACCAGAAGCTAAAATCTCCACCATGCTTGCTAATTATTCTTTTAAGGATGGAGTACATAAAAAACTTGGAGATCCGGGAATACCAACTATACCTTGCTCCATCAAAAGAAACTATGTGAAAACTGCTTTATGTGATTTAGGAGCTAGTGTTAGTGTTATGCCTTTCTCATTATACAAAAGACTTGACTTGAATAAACTCACACCTACTGAAATATCTTTGCAAATGGCTGATAAATCAACTACTATACCTATCGGTATTTGTGAGGATGTGCCCATTGTTGTTGCAAATGTTACCATCTTGACTAACTTTGTTATACTTGAGATGCCCGAGGACGACAATATGTCTATTATCCTTGGTAGACCCTTTTTGAATACTGCACGGGCTGTTATTGATTCCAATAAAAGCAAGGTCACTTTTCATATCAATGGTAATGAGCATACGGTGCACTTTCCGAAGAAACAATTCCAAGTGAATGGTATAAATGTTATTGAAAAATCTTCGACACTCACTATTGGAAGTTTTTAACTACCTCTACCTACTACCAAAAAGAAATATGATATACTTATTGTTGGGGACATGCATATCCCCGTTGAGGTAACTTAGTGTTTTATGAAAGTTCTTCGGTTTTGAGAGGTGGTTGTTAATAAGACTTGATCAACCTTATTAATGCACTACAAAAAAAAAGACACATCCGTGACATTTTGGGCCGAACGAATTTTTTTTCTGTCATGCTTATGACACTTCTATGACAATAATTGTGACAAAACCCATTATCATCATAGATGTGGTGGGCTCCTACTTCTATGACAAAAAATCATGACAGAAAATGGGCTTTTCGTCCTGGGTGGGCTGGAGACGCACCTGTATGACATTCTTTGGGCCGTCCATGACGGAAAAAATTATGGTAGAAGCGAGGGCGAGGAAAATTTCGGGTAGTTCCCAGTTACGGTGGGTGGTCGGGGCCGAGCGATGCACGCGAGGTTTGCGCGTTTTCTCTCATATACGTACGCGCGTGTGTGCGAGGCGTTGGGCTCTAACTGAACCTGAGCGAGGCGTTCACTTACTGAACCCGAGCAATTACACTAGCTACGTTACTGAATCGAGCGATCGATCGATCCCTGGCTGTTAACTGAACCCGATCGAGGGATTCCTTTGCTACTGCTGCTAACTGAAGCCGATCGAACCTGCTGCCTCTTGATGAACAGTGAACATGGGGGTTGGTTGAACGAGTCGAGACGTATGTGGTTGGTGTTGGATGAACAGTTCCCGGTGGGGGTTAGATGAACAGGACCCCGTGGTAGTAGTAGTAGGCCGTTGCCGCTGGATGAACAGGACCCCGAGAGGAGGCCGCCACAGCCGAGCTGGTTGGGGGTGGATGAACAGGACCCCGTGGAGGGCTGGTTGAACAGTAGCCGGTGGAGGGCTGGATGAACAGTATCCCGTGGATGAACAGTAGCTGGTGGAGGCAGGAGGAAGACGTGGTGGATGAACAGTAGAGGTGGAGGCTGAAGGAAGTCGACGGTGGGTGAACAGTAGCCCGTGGAGTCCCGTTTTGTGGTACGCCACACCCCTCCGATGAACAGGACCCCCGTTTCGACCGTAGCACTCCAACACAAGTTCGTTTCCTCCGTTTTGCGGTACGCCACACCCCTCCCGATGAACAGGACCCCCGTTTTGACTGTAGCGCTCCAACACAAGTCCGTTTCCTTCGTTTTGCGGTACGCCACACCCCTCCCAATGAACAGGACCCCCGTTTCGATCGTAGCCGGTCGAACAGAAGGCTGTTTCCTCCGTACTGCAGTACGCCAGACCCCATTTCGGCTGTTCCATCCAAGCCGGTTGGCTCCCGTTGAACAGAATGCATTCCGACCCAGTCTGTTGCCTCCCGATGAACAGGACACTGTTTCTCCGTTCCGGCCTAGCCGGTTGGCTGCCCGATGAACATGACACCGTTGCTGCAGTCCGTTGCCTATCCATGTACATGAGCCCTGGCTGTACGTATACACGAGCAGGCATTCGAGACCCCGCCCGTATGTACGTATGTGGCCATATTTTTTGGCATGTGGTTGTACATACGTGTACACGGTTTAGAAGGGACTGCCTGAACTGCTACGTCGGGGCCTCTACTACTACACGTGCCGCTGCTTGCTTGGCCACGGTTCATCGTTACAGAGAGACCGATCGACTAGTATGTATGTACACGTTTGCGACAACGCTACGTACGCTTCGACCAGGTGGGTCCCGTCTGTCAGGGAGGATAAGGACGCACTTCCTTGCGTGCGAAGTTATTGATGGTGGGTCCGAGCTGTCAGGGGGAGGATTCATTTTTTTTCGCTCCTAATATGGAGGCACTTTCCTTGCGTCCGAAGATATAGCTGGTGGGTCCCAGTTGTCAGGGGGGAAAACATTTTTTTCGCAAAATACAGCTAAGCCAAAATACAGAGGCCCTTCTGGTAGGTCCCTGCTGTCAGGTGGAGGAATCATTTTTTACGCGTAATAAGGAGGCACTTCCTTGCTGCGGCTGTGGACCCAGCTGTCAGCCTCTCCATGTACAGTCCTCTTCCGATGTAAGTCGTTCCTTGACCATGTTGACCACGCCGCACCAAGAGCACCAAGGCAGTGGACGACGGCGAGGCCTAGGAAGGGAATGACCCGGAGCCGGGGAAGACTCGGCAGTTGTTTCCCACGCGGAGGGGCGTACGAGGGTTTACTGGTTGGGCTACAGTGTGAGGCTGCCGTCACCGGAGAATAATAGCAGGTCTGGGTGAGTACAGGGATGGCCAGGCCAGCGATGGGAGTAGGGTGGGGCGGTGAGGCCTGCGCGACAACAGAGCCGGCCACGGGAGGCAGGAGCAGGCGGCACGACCGGTGCTGGTTTGGGCGGCTGGAGTAAGAAGACCAGAGGTTGAAGAAGCACTACGGCCGTTGGATGGACATCGTACGGTCACTGGAGCTAGAATCATTCATATTGACTAAGTTGACAAAGCCCTCTGTCCGCGTCAACTTAGTAGGCCCACAAGTCAGCCTCCAACTATGGTGGGTCCCAAATAGCAGGGGGAGTATTCATTTTCTATGTGTAATAAGGAGGCACTTCCTTGCGTGCGAAGATATAGCTGGTGGGTCCGAGCTGTCAGCGGGAGGAACAATTTTTTTTGCGAAATACAGAGGCCCTTCCGATGGGTCCCCGCTGTCAGGTGGAGGAATCATTATTTTGAGCGTAATAAGGAGGCACTTCCTTGCGTGCGGCCGTGGACCCAGCTATCAGCCTCTCCACGTATAGTCCTCTTCCGATGGATGTTGTTCGTTGACCACGTTGACCATGCCGCGCCGAGAGCACCAGGGCGGTGGACGACGGCGAGGCCTAGGAAGGGAACGACCCAGAGCCGGGGAAGACTCGGCAGTGCTTGCCCACACGATGGGGAGTACGAGGGTTTTCTGGTTCGGCTGCCATCGCCGGAAAATAATAGGAGGTGTGGGTGAGTAGAGGAATGACCTGGCTAGCGATGGAGTAGGGTGGGGCGGTGCGGCCTGCGTGGCAGCACCGCCGGCCATGGGAGGAGGGAGCAGGCAGTCCCGCCGGCGCTGGTTTGAGCGGCCAGAGCAAGAAAAGCAGAGATTGAAGAAGCACGGCGGCCATTGGATGGACATCCAACAGTCACTGCTCTCGTGTGTTAACTAAGTTGTCACGGCCTTGCGTGCACGTCAACCTTTTTTTTAGGAAAGCGTACGCGTCAACCTATAGTTGGCGCAGAAGTCAGCCTCAAATCTGTGGAAAACAGCATACAGCCCATCTGCCATTATTTCTAATAATTTACAGCCCATTTTCTAATTCTTAAGGATTTTTTGGAGTCCATATTCTTTTTGTTAGCATTACAGCCCATACTGTGGCCACGGTTAAAAATTTCTATGAAATTTTGCATCATTCGGTGCAGTCCGAACTGTTTTTAATCCTGAAATTTCGAGTCACGTTCAAACTAATTTAAAAATAATAAATTTATATCAATTTAAAATCCAACATAATTTTCCCTGCAAAAAACAATTAAATTTGAAATGTCAAAATCTTTTAAAAAACGATATTTGAAACTAATTGCCGGTTTACTGTGTTTATAAATTTACATCCCATTTCTTACTACTTCATTTTCTGGGCAAGCGAATACATCGCTCTCGTCTTGACAGATTTACAGCCCAGCAGGGCTGAGAAAGCAAGTAGGCCTCCGTTGGGTATTTCTTAAAAAAAAGTAGAACTGGGCTAGCCATTTTTAGCAAGAAAAAAACACAATTGGGCTCATGATGTGATAAACATAAAATAAAACCCTGGCTAGACGGGCCACAGCCCCCGCACAGCCCCGTTGTTACCCTGATCCGTCTCTAAAACTAGTAAATAGCAACTGCTTGTTCCTAAAAAAAAGTAAATAACAACTACGCGACCTGCTGGGTCCCTGGTGTCAGCCGCTCGTTGTGTAATTCTCTCGTTTATTGACTACGTTGACAATGGCGTGGGACCCAAATGTCCAACCATTAGGAGGAACCATTTTTTGGGCTTGTAATAACGAGGCACTTGCTTGCGTACTGCCATGACCCTGGTGGGTCCCAACTGTCATCCTCACCACGTACAGTCATCTCTTTATTTCTCTCGGTTGTTGACCATGTTGACAACACCAGACGGTGGCGCACCGCGCACAGCGAGCGAACCAAGGCGGAGGATGGAGGTGAGGCCTCGTACGGAATGAACAGGAGCCATGTAAGATGCGCCAGTCTAGTCGCAGGCGGAGGGGAGTATGAGGGTTGACTGGTTCGGGTGCGGGTGCGTGTTGGGGCTGACGTCACCGGAGAATAATAGGATGTGTGGGGGAAGCGATGGATGGACTGGCCAACATTTGAGGGTACGGTAGGGCGGCGAGGCGCAGCCAGCCGTGGGAGGCGGGACCAGGCGGAACCGACGGGTTGTTTGGTTTGGGCGGCTGGAGGAAGAAGACAAGAGATAGAAGATATACGACAGATGTTGGATGTCAATCCAACGGCTAGTAGGCAGAATCGTTTGTTTGACTAGTAAGTCGACACCACCTTGGATAGGCTTTTCCCTCATGGTTCCCAAATATCAGAATCCAAATCTGTCATGGCCATGCTGCCTTTGTTATGAAAATTTACAGCCCATTTGGTGTGCTAGTTCAAAACAGGTTTGTGGGTGCTGGTGGGGGCTAATCACTTGGGTTCTGTAATGCACAGTGAGGTCAAGCAGCAGGCGAGAGTGATGTTATTTCCCTTGGTTGGGATTTGTTACAGTATTTCTCTCTTAATTAAACAAATGGCAAGCCATTTGCCTTGTTTCAAACAAAATATGACAGTCACAGCCAAGTTGAAACCCAAATTACAAACTGTACAAAAGAACGAGGGTTAATTGTTCATCAGGTTTAGACAAAACCCAGACTAAACATGCATGGCAATAACATCTAACCCAACTACTATTTTTGGCAGTCACAAACAAATGGGTCGGTCTGATCCATAAAATCAACTACCTGTGCCAAAAAGTTTACTGGCATATGACGACAAGTTGTTGTAAATAGAAGCCGAGCACATTCAGAAGCCCATTTGTCGACCTGAAGCTTCTTTTTTTGTTGTTCAGCATATCCATCCGTGAGAAATTTCTTGTTCAAAAACTTAAGCCTCATGGACAATAGTAACCTCGCATTCAACAGGAAGAATGTGATGAAGTTTCTGTTTGCCTGATTGGATGCATAACCTTCCATCGTTATTGTCCTCAAACGAATGTCATGAGAACTGAGAAAATCCCAATGCTTATTATGCCACCGATTGGTTATATGTATTTCTCCATGTGTTGCTGCCTACGTAGACATGAAGATTGAAAACAGGTTAGGTCTAAAAAAAGAGTATGTCGATAGAGCGACAGCCGAAAGGTAATTCTAGTACAATATATATGGGCTTTCAATGTGCATGAAATAATCACCTGTATATACAAATTCTCCAGACATGGAAAGCCTCACAGAAGCCAATAATTTTGTTCAGATCAATACTAAACATTCCGATATATAAGATCTTGACAGAATCCAACACCATTGATAGGCTATCGATGGACGAACTCTTCATTGAGCATATAACATAATATTAGTATCCAAAGTGTACTCCAAGATGATATAAAACTTATGCGCACAAATGAAAAATGCAGCTTGTGATTACAAAAGTGTAGATGATAATATACAGTACCTGAATAAGTGTGGAGCCAAACACCATGTTGTGATGTACAAACGGATCACGAATTACACCCAAGGCCTCAAGTTTAGGTGCAGAGACGATAGTTATTTGTGAAGGTTTATAACAATAATCAAAGAGCAACCTTTCAAGTGAAGGGGCATCTTCGATGATGAGCTGCTGTCCTTCAAAATAAATTCCAATGCTTTTAAGGTGAGGCGACTTTATTGGGAGACAATGGATACGGATTTCTAATCTGAAAACAAGCAGCAAGCGCTCCAGGGCAGGGCAACTGGATTGGATGATGCTGTGTAGTGAGGCCTCCAACAGATCAACCACCACAAGCGAAAGTCTTTTTAGCAGTGGGAGTCGAATCATTAGTACCAGATTGTCTGGTAGATGGCACTGGGCTATGGTGAGGGTGTGGAGAGAGGAGGAAAACCACGAGATGGACAACGGTGGTGTGGGCACAAATACGTGGAGTTGGGATCGCGGCATATATTTTTTGTAGTAATGGTAGAACTCAAGCTGCTTGAGTTTTTCAAATTCAGTGGATGTCAGCCAGGCGTCCACCGTGCAGGGTATGGACAGCAGGTAGCATGTCGGGATGCAGAGGCGTTGAACAGGGCCCTGGTGGGAGGAGACGATGGCTCTAAGGAGATCAAATTCAGGAAGGACAGATATCTGACAATAGTCGAGATTAAGAGGCGCGGTGCGCTATAGAGTGTGCCACCGAGATGCGAGGACTTGTGTGCGGCAGCCATCCTTGGTGGGGAGAAGGGAGATGATCTCCCCAAGGATGTCATCCGGGATATCGCTGATGCGGTCCACCGGAGATTCTACGGGTTCCTCAGATCCGGGTGGGGGGGGGGGCTCGCCGCTTCTCCCCGCGCTACCGGGTGCGGGATCTACAACTGGCGTCGCCGCTGGTGGGAGCCTCATCTTCTTGGTGCTGGGGCCAGACGACTCCATTTTCCTTGCGGGTGTCGCGCCGAGCTCATGGGTTTGAGCAGAGTAGCGAGAGACGAGCCTAGTGGCAGTACGAGTGGGGAAGAAGGATGGCTGGGGTTTTCTGTAGGAGCGAGGAAGAAGAGGAGCAGGCATTTTCTGTACGAGTGAGGAAGAAGGTAAGCGGGGGTTTTCTGTACGAGTGAGGAAGATGGGGAGCGGGGGGAATTGGGGGGCGATGGAAGTGGGAGAGTCCAACGAGCTGCAGTATAAGTGGAAGCAAGGAGGAAGGAGGGTTTTTCTGGGATCGCCCCCTCTTCAAGAAATATGGGCTTTTCCTCGCAAAAAACAAAAACAAATGGGCTTTAAGATGGATAGTCTTTTGTATCGGCCCAGTCGGCTGCTCGTGTTTCGTACTGGAGGGACTTAACACTAGAGGCAGCCCATTAGAGACACTCTCCAGCTCTCCAGCTTATTGCCTATTCGAAAGAAAAAAAGAGATGCCTCCAGCTTAATTATGGCTCCTCATCGGTAACATTTTTCAACTTGAAAAAAAGTTATAGCTCCTTTTCGGGCCGGCTTGGCATCCACCAAATTAGAGGATGGTGTACTGCATGCAGACACTCACACTGGTCGTAGCGCAGCAAAATGAGGGGTCAAATAACATGCCCACAATATACATAGATTGTAAAGGTTGACATGCTAACATTCACACTAAACTAAGCTTCACAAGATACGGTATGCATACTAGCTAACATTCACAAGCACTTAAGTTCAGCATGTTTACACATCTAAATGATTCACAAGACTATAACCAAGACAAAGCCATGAGAAGGTGTAGAAATAAAGAAAAAATGATAGATGCTTCTCTGAGCCAAGGGCGTCCCTACGCACGCATTAATTTCCTGGGCATGCTTCTTTCTGCTCAATGTTGTGTGCACTTTGAGCATGTTGGTAACTCCACAGCTAGCTTGATGGATCATCTTGCAATTTACGCTGACACATTGCAGCAAACAGAGGAGGCAATAGAGATCACTCAACATCAGACCATTTTGTGCAGTTCCACTGAAATCATCTTCATTGTTCTGAATGTGAAAAGATAGGAAAGCGTTGTACTTAAACGGTGTCACAAAACAGTAGCAGATATCAATAGCTCAGCATGACAAAACACGATCATCTGGACGAAGGGGATACTGACCTGCGTGAGGAAGATTATGCATAATTTTATAGGTGGTTAGTTGATTTCCACCTTGGGATCTCCTATGATGGCACGGAGGAAATTCTATGCAATCGATGAGCGCAATTCCTTCCGTGTGGCTGTAGAAAATTTGTCCGACTAACCACAATATCTTTTTTGTGCAGTTCCACTAAAATAATGCACCGCTATTTGCACGACCCCTACTCGCCGGCCAGGCCATCAATGACTCGGTCTCTTTTATCTTGCGTTGACGGAGCGGCTGCAGTGCTTGTTTGCTCCTCCACACATGACATGCTTATTCCACACTGCAAACAACAAGTCAATGTACGAATAATCTTATTTCATCTTGCGTTGGTCATTCTACCTAGTTAATAATGTAGGAATACCTGGAGCACCGTGAGGTCAGCTGACAGCAGGTTCCACTAAAATTGAGGTTTGTGCTTCCGTTTGCACAAATAGACACCATATGGAGATAGACAACCCTGTTTGCACAAATATGTAACATGGTTATTTAAGCAGTGTCATTTTTTTGCAGCGGCATATGATTAACAGCAGCATCTCATATGTTATGAATGGCATTACAGTGATAGTATGAAAAAGTGCCATTAACTAAGAAGTGCCATCACATCAAATCAACACTGGCACTAGATTAACGGGAGCTTACATTAACATGCATAACAATTGCATTATGACTATGTGATGACAGATTGGGAGTAGCACTTGATCAGTACGTACGTGCACGGTTAACAGGAACGATCATTCTAACAAAGGGTGATACGAAAAGTAGAAACACATCGTCGTGTCAACCATTGTGCAATTACATTTTGTGCAGTTCAACGGAGATGCAGCTATGTTACCAGTGTCAGAGTTTAGTGTAACAGCCCAAAACACTCTTTATGAGAAATAAAGCAAGACAGAAGCATTTCATAAAACGGTGGTGGCATTGATTCATTTTATCAATGGCAATAGATTGACAGCAGCATTACTTAAAAGTGACATCACATTAACAGTGGCATTGTTTCATTTTACCTGTGATGTGATACGTCTCCAACGTATCTATAATTTTTGATTGCACCATGCTGTTATATTATCATTCTTGGATGTTTTACAATCATTTTATAGCAACTTTATATCATTTTTTGGGACTAACCTATTGACATAGTGCCAAGTGCCAGTTGTTGTTTTTTGCTTGTTTTTTACTTTGCAGGAAATCAATACCAAACGGAGTCCAAACGCAGCGAAACTTTTTGGTGATTTTTTCTAGACCAGAAGACACAAGTTGAGCCAAGAGAGTACCTGAGGGGGGCTCCGAGGGGAGCACAACCGACCAAGGTGCACCTGGGGGCCCAGGCGCGCCCAGGTGGGTTGTGCCCACCTCGGTGGCCTCCCGCACCGCCTCTTTGCTCTATAAATACCCCAATATTCCAGAAACCCTAGGGGAGTCGATGAAAATCAATTCCAGCCACCGCAAGTTCCATAAACCACAGATCCAATCTAGACACCATCACGGAGTGGTTCATCATCCTCATTGGTGCCTCTCCGATGATGCGTGAGTAGTTCATTGTAGATCTACGGGTCCGTAGGCAGTAGCTAGATGGCTTTCTCTCTCTCTTTTGATTCTCAATACAATGGTCTCTTGGAGTTACAGAAGTATGAGAACAATATTGGTATACAAATTTCCTCTGTTTTCCTAATTTTTCAGAATTTTTGGAGTTACAGAAGTATGAGAACAATTCGCATCTTTACAGACTGTTCTGTTTTTGACAGATTCTGTTTTTTTTGCTATGTATGCTTATTTTGATGAATCTATGGTTTGTATTGGAGGTTATAAGCCATAGTAAAGTTAGAATATAGTAGATATAATGCAAGAACAAAATTTGAATGGGTTTTCTACAGTACTTAAAGTAAAGATTGGTTTTCTTATACTAACGGATCTCACGAAGGTTTTGTTGAGTTTTGTGTGATTGAAGTTTTCAAGTTTTGGGTGAGATTACGATAGATGAAAGAATAAGGAGTAAGAAGAGCCTAAGCTTGGGGATGCCCCATGGAACCCCAAGCCATTATCCAAAGAGAAGCAAGCAACTAAGCTTGGGGATGCCTGAGTGGCATCCCCTCTTTCTTCTAACGACCATCGGTATTTTACTCAGAGCTATATTTTTATTCATCACATATCATGAGTTTTGCTTGGAGCGTCTTGTATGATAAGAGTCTTTGCTTGTTTTGCTTTTTATTTTAAGTCACGAATCCTTGCTGGACACACCTATTTAAGGGAGCCAAAATTATGCTATGACTTGTTAGAATTGCTCTCTATGCTTCACTTAAATCTTTATGAGCTATGGAATTGCTCTAGTGCTTCACTTACATCTTTTTGAGCACGGTGTGCTTTACTATTTTTGAAGAAATGCTCTCATGCTTCACTTAGATTTATTTGGGAGTTAGTAATTTTTTTAAGAAATTCTCTCTTGCTTCACTTAAAAGAATTTGAGAGGAAGAAATATCATGCTCATGATCTTCACTTATATTTGTTTGAGCTTATCAAAAGCAACACATGAAAATTAGTCCCAAAGTGATAGATATCCAAGAAGGATATAATAAAAACTTTCATGAAGATCATTGGACAAAATAAACTTGATTCCTTGTAATAGTTTTGAGATATGATGATGTGATATGTGAGTTATGTTGATGAGTAATTGTGCTTTAGTAAGAATATTGGTGTTAAGGTTTGTGATTCCCTATGCAAGCATGAAAGTCTATAGTCATGTAATGAAATTATATCCTACTTGTGGTGCATTATTCGGTGTTAATTATGCTTAATGCTCGCTTATGAGATTATTCGTTTTTTGGTTGGTCGCTTCTCAATCTTTTGCTAGCCTTCAATTGCACTAAGTATGATCACTACTTGTGCATCCAAAATCCTTAAACAAGTTTTGCCATATGAGTCCACTATACCTACCTATATGCGGTATTTCCGTGCCGTTCTAAGAAAATTTGTATGTGCCATCTCTAATTTCAAAATAAATTTCTCTTTTGTGTGCTCGTACCGCTCATGAAACGGTAGGGGATGGCTGATATATTTCCATGCTAGATGTGTTATTCTCAAGATGAGTGTTTATTCACTTGTCATTGCACGAGAGTACGGCAAAGGTATTAGGGATGCCCAGTCCCGAAATGAAAAATGAATTTACTTCATGTTGTCAAATAATAAATTCCTTGCAAAGTGTTGGTATGGACGGCACCCGTGGATTCGGCTAGCCGTGGAATGTGAAAGAATGGTGGAAAAAGGAATAAACTTTATTTTCTGTTTGGGAACCGCCTATGATATATCTAGCATGGAAAGTATTGGGAACTACTCGATCGTTTTCGTTGACAGGAAAAGCATGCCACCCAAAATGCTTTATCTCTACTTTTTTCGCTTTGAGCTCTGGCACCTCTACAAATCCCTACTTCCCTCTGCGAAGGGCCTTTCTTTTACTTTATGCAATTTTTATTTTGAGTCTCCATCTTCTCTTATAAAGCACCAACTAAGGGGCACTATGATCGTACTTGAGCATTGGGTGTAGCTAATATGCGAGTGTGTTTCATGAATGGATCAATGATTCAGCATAATGGGCTAGGGATAACTTGCTTTAGTGTTCATATTTTGAAAGACATGGTTGCTTGTTGATATGCTTGAGTATTGAAATCTTCATGTCAAAACTAGACTATTGCTTTGAATCATATAAAAGTCCAAATGTCCATGCTACAAAGAAAAGAATATGTGATGAACATGTTTGGCAACATTCCACATCAAAAATTCTATTTTTATCATTTACCTACTCGAGGACGAGCAGCAATTAAGCTTGGGGATGCTGATACGTCTCCAACGTATCTATAATTTTTGATTGTTCCATGCTGTTATATTATCATTCTTGGATGTTTTACAATCATTTTATAGCAACTTTATATCATTTTTTGGGACTAACCTATTGACATAGTGCCCAGTGCCAGTTGCTGTTTTTTTTGCTTGTTTTTTACTTCGCAGGAAATCAATACCAAACGGAGTCCAAACGCAGCAAAACTTTTTGGTGATTTTTTCTGGACCAGAAGACACAAGTTGTGCCAAGAAAGTACCTGAGGGGGGCTCCTAGGGGAGCACAACCCACTAGGGCACGCCTGGGGGCCCAGGCGCGCCCAGGTGGGTTGTGCCCACCTCGATGGCCTCCCGCACCGCCTCTTTGCTCTATAAATACCCCAATATTACAGAAACCCTAGGTGAGTCGACGAAAATCAATTCCAGCCGCCGCAAGTTCCAGAAACCACAAATCCAATCTAGACACCACCACGGAGGGGTTCATCATCCTCATTGGTGCCTCTCCGATGATGCATGAGTAGTTCATTGTAGACCTACGGGTCTATAGGCAGTAGCTAGATGGCTTTCTCTCTCTCTTTTGATTCTTAATACAATGGTCTCTTGGAGATCTATTTGATGTAACTCTTTTTGCGGTGTGTTTGTTGGGATCCGATGAACTTTGAGTTTATGATCAGATCTATGTTTTTATCCATGAAAGTTATTTGAGTCTTTTGATCTCTTATATGCATGATTACTTATAGCCTCGTATTTCTTCTTCGAATCTTTGGTTTAGTTAGGCCAACTAGATCAATTTTTCTTGCCATGGGAAAAGGTGCTTTGTGATGGGTTCGATCTTACGGTGCTTGATCCCAATGACAGAAGGGGAACCGACACGTATGTATCGTTGCTATTAAGGATAACAAGATGTGGTCTATTTCTATATAAATAGATCTTGTCTACATCATGTCATCGTTCTTATTGCATTACTCCATTTCTCCATGAACTTAATACACTGGATGCATGTTGGATAGCGGTCGATGTGTGGAGTAATAGTAGTAGATGCAGGCAGGAGTCGGTCTACTAATCTTGGACGTGATGCCTATATAATGATCATTGCCTGGATATCATCATAATTATTTGAAGTTCTATCAATTGCCCAACAGTAATTTGTTTACCCACCGTATGCTATTTTTCTCGAGAGAAGCCACTAGTGAAATCTACGGCCCCTGGGTCTATTTTCTCATCATATATTTTCAGATCTATTTTGCTATTTGCCTTTTTATTTATTTGCCACTTTTATTTTCAGATCTATATTTCTAAAACCCCAAAAAAAATTGCTTCACTTTATTTTATTCGCGACCTATTTATCCAATCTACTACAATTTATCTCACGTCCGTTTTCCAATTTCTGGCGCCATTACCCGAAAGGGATTGACAACCCCTTTAACTTGTTGGGTTGCAAGTATTTGTTCTTTGTGTGCAGGTGCTATTTACGTAGTGTTGCTTGGTTGTCCTACTGGTTCGATAACCTTGGTCTCATCACTGAGGGAAATACCTACCGTTGCTGTGCTGCATCATCCCTTCCTCTTTGGGGAAATACCGACGTAGTTCAAGCCAACATCATGATGTTAGATTAACAGCAGCAGTAAGGGCATAGGGACAGGGGAGGCACAGGCACGTTTTACATCCACCGAGGCATAAACTGGTGAGGCAGAGGTGTTGCCGAGTGCGGCAAACATACAAAGCATGTCTGGATTTGTGCATTTTTTGTTCTCGTCAGTGACCTTTCTACGTGACCACAAGAAATTGATACATGCTCATTCTAGGTTGCATTGTCAACCCAACACCCCCACTTTCTGTGCTTTTTCGACCAAGAGACCGGTCAGGCCATCATCTTTATTTCCGTTTCCAACCAAGAGACCGGTTTGTTAGCCAGTATCTGCAGTACCTTTTTTCCTCTAATAGTAAAAATTTAGGTTGTGTTCGAGTGTTCGACAAGCCGACGGAGCTAGCTACATGGAGAGATTTGTAATACTAGAAGAATATCCACATGCAAGATGCAGCGACGTGGGGAGCAATCCTAACTTGATGAAAAAAAGGGATGCAGCGATGTGGGGAGCTGGGCCATTAGAACAAGGCCGGTTCTAAAAAAAGTTATACCTCCGGTCGGCGGGATGTGGCGAGGCAGGCGGCGGGATCAGCCAACTCGACGGCGGGGAGCAATGGTGAGGAGGACCTCCCATGCCGGCGCCAAGTCAGAGAAGACGGCACGTGTCGACTTCCTCCCTCGCCACCAGCAATCACGAGCGGAAGGTATCCGGTCGGATCTGTGTCAACCGGAGAGAAGAGAGAGAGAGAGAGACAAAGAGAGTGGACACCACGGTCTTGTTTAGATCTGGAGAGGGTGAGAGAGTGAGAAGAAGAGAACAACCCTAGCAAGCAAGTCCCGAAGTGGACTAGTGGAGTAGTAATTGTTTTTCCCTCCGTAGTGTTCATTTTAAATTGAATACGCGCGCAACCATATTTTTTTCATTTAACATACCAGTAAAAAGAAACTCGATCAATAACCTGCTACCGCATTCAGGTCGCACTTGGTATGGCTGACATTTGGTCCCAGGCCCCACATTAAGTGGACGACTAGATATCTCAAATTGTCATGTTACCTGCCTTTTCGTGTGCAAATGCGCTCCACCGTGAGTGTACCCGGGCGTGTGCGTGAGGGGGGAGTGAAGTCCGATTTACTCCCTCCGTCTCAAAATAAGTGTCTCAAGCTTAGTACAACTTTGTATTAGAGTTGGTATAAAGTTGAGACACTTATTTTGGAATGGAGGGAGTATAAACCTTGAGGTTGAAGAGCTAGTCGGAAACAAACCCTCACCTTTAAATCCTTGAAGTTTGTACCCTGTCCTCTGTAATCCCGGTGATTTTTAACCTTAAGGGCATGTGCGGTTCAAGGGGTTTTGACGGGGATTAACAGGGATTGTGGGGGATTAAATCATGTACAAGCCAAATTCCCCTCCATTCCTCTCCAAACCCCTTGGGAGGAGGTTGAACCGAACAAGGCCTAAGACTAACCACAGTGGGAGTAACTTAATTCCATACGTTATCATAATATGATACTCAACCCTCTCTTTCTTCATTTAATTCTACGCCACCTCATCAAATTTGCCTAGTTGGCATGCATGATACTACTTATGATACTCCCATTACAACCATCCTGGTAGAATTAATATACCTAATCTAAATGGTCGCCGCCCGATCTCTTTGTCCTCCTCCAGCATCCGGCTGAAGAAGAATCGTGCAAGACACCGGCTGTTTTCGCCGGCGTCGCCTCGGCGATGGCCTTCATGGGATACAATCGGCGGCGGCCTCCCATGTTCTACTTCTCTATGATGGCGGCGGGCGGGGACTTGCTGGCCGTCACCTCGTCGATATCCACGTAGCCGCGTAGCCGCATCACCTCGTCGACATCCGCGGCGGCTTCTTTCTCTGCCTGCATGGCACGGCTACGCGTGCGTCGATGGCGGATGGCGTAGTCGCAGGCACTGGAGGCGCTGTACGACGCGGCGGCGGCGAGGGCAGTGATGATGCCCGTGCCGCCGTGCTCCCCGACAAGCCGGCGTGGACCAAGTCGGCACTCTTCCTCATGCTGTATTGGAGCGGCCAGCTGCGGAACCACACGCTGGCTTCATGCGGCAACTACCTCCGATGGGCTAGGCGAGGTAGGTGGAGCAGCGAGCTGCCTCGCTCGTAACTGCCGGGCTCGGTGGGCCAACCAGACAGCTTTTATATCGGAGAACTGCTCTTCCTTCTCGTCGGATGCCGCCGAAAGAGTAGAGAAAATGGTGGAAGGAGGAGCTTGGCCGGCGTCCTGCTCCTGAACGGATGTGTGTGGCCGGAGTGGGTTTCTTGCATTCCACGCGGGTTTAAATGTAGGTTTTTGAATGCAGCGAGGAGGTGGGTACAACTGGGAGTGCAGTGGGCGGCGCCCTCGGCCGGCGCGCCGCTTCAAATGGTGGATGCAGTGAGAGGTCGCGTCCGCCCTGACCCCCTTGACCGTGGACCTTGATGGTGTACGTCACCTTGTGTCCAGATCTGAGATGCCACGTGTACCAGATGAATGACTCCAAGTTCGACCACCGTGATGCTAGGTGCGAGCCGAGGAACACTGTTGGAGAGACCCCCCTCATAATTTTCCTACATTGGTCGTTTGATTCATAGGATAGAATGCTATAGGATTTTTTTTCCTATGAAATCATGTGTTAATTGGCAATCTAGCATCCACTCCAACTTTTTTTCACTTCCTTTGTTTTTCCTGTGTCAAACACTCTGGTTTTTTTTTTGAGGGGAACACTGTGTTAATGCTATGGGATTCAAGTGGACATGCCACTCCAATCCTTTATTTTTCCTATTCCCGCGTTTTAAGTTCCTACGAAGAGAGTACTTGCTCTAAATGATGTGCCGCTGCAAGAGCCGTCTATATTAATTAACCATGCTCTAAAAAGGTGGACCAGCTTTGGCTATAGTATACTGTACTAGGTTAGTAGGTGACCTTGCGCTTGGCTCTTCGCCTCTTCCGGAAGTCGAACAATAATGATGGTACTACAGTAGTACTTCTGGCAATCTGACACCAAATGAACTGGTGCATGTCCACCGCTTGTAAGAAAAAGTTTCTCCTCGTGCTGCGAGCCACCGCGCACGCGTTGGCGAGGGAGAAGGCATACTAGTAGTAAGCAAGCTTCTTGTCATTCTGCGAGTTGACGGGACACATCAAAGTTATTTACTAGTACTCTCTCCAAAAAGGACCGACCATGTCCATGGCTACCATCCCGTGCTCCGTCATTGAGTACATGCACTATTCACGTGCCATCGAGGAGAAAAATATTGCGTAGTAGGTGCCATCGAAATGCACGACTCACTTACGCACTGCTTATCTCCATTTTCTTGCATGACACGTGCACCTTGATGCTAGATGTCCTGCGTGTTGGCAAAAGGATGAACAAAGCTCACGTAAAAAAAAGAGTGGAAGAACATAGATTCCCGACGACCGAGAAGGAGCAAGGAACCTCGCGGTGGAGCATCTGCACTCATAATAATTTATATTATTCAGCGATATAAAATCAACCAAATGTCTCCACATTCCTATACCATTCTATAGTGTGAGAATAACTTTGAATGTTACCTCCATGGGACACCTAGTTATAGTATATCCAACAGCCCGTATCGCTTCTCGCTCCTCGTCCTTATAGCCTGCCGACTGTACCTTATATACACTTGCTCTTTGAGGAAAGGCCTCCCTAAGCACGCATTAATTTCCTGGGCATGCTTCTTTCTACTCAATGTTGCGTGCACTTTGAGCATGTTGGCAACTCTACTGCTAGCTTGCTGGCTCATCTTGCAATTGACGCTGACACATTGCAGCACTCCTACAAGGCCCAGAGGTTAATTTGAGAACAAGTACCTCGAGGTTAATTTAACAGACATGCCTTATAGGTTGACAGAAGTCATATCACTTTTTTTGGAAAGATGTCATGAAGTAACACGATAGACCTTCTTTCAAGCCAATTAACATGTGTTCAAAAAACAAAAAATATCAAAAAGTAACGCGATAGACCTTCGATTAACATGTGTTCAAAAAACAAGTACTCCTACAAGACCCAGAGGTTAATTTGAGAACAAGTACATCGAGGTTAATTTGAAAGACATGCCTTATAGGTTGACAAAAGTCATATCACTTTTTTTGGAAAGATGTCATGAAGTAACACGATAGACCTTCTTCCAAGCCAATTAACATGTCTTCAAAAAACAAAAATTATCAAAAAGTAACGCGATAGACCTTTGATTAACATGTGTTCAAAAAACAAAAAATGTCAAAAATTACAAAACAAAGACCTCGCAATAGACCTTCGATTAACATGTGTTCAAAAAACAAGTACTCTTGCAAGACCCAGAGGTTAATTTGAGAACAAGTCCCTCAAGGTTAATTTGATAGACATGCCTTATAGGTTGACAAAAGTCATATCACTTTTTTTTGGAAACATGGCGTGAAGTAACACGATAGACCTTCTTTCAAGCCAATTAACATGTGTTCAAAAAAATTTATCAAAAAGTAATGCGATAGACCTTCGATTAACATGTGTTCAGAAAACAAAAAATGTCAAAAATTACAAAACAAAGACCTCGAGGTTCAACTAATAGGACGGAGCACTATATACATTTAAGCCAATTAAATGTCTACAGTAACCCATCCCATTAGTTTTAACATCGAGTCCACTTCCCATTCGGTCACCCATCTGATGACTACTCCAGCCTCAGCACAGTTTACTTGGGAGTTCTATTGGATGAGCAATCAGGAGGGAAGCTGGTCCTTGCCGATATAGGAAGCCACTTCGCATCCTTTATTGCGTACCCGGATGACCGCGTGTTGCCGCCCAATGGCCAATGCCACGTCCCCCGTGAATGTAGAAGCTTCCCTCCCTCGTCTAGCTGGTTCGCGCATTTTCCACTGTTTTTGGCCGCCTGCCCACCTATAGAACCGCCTCGCGCCAGCCAATTCCTCTCCAAACACCTAGGGAGGCGGTTGAACCGAACAAGTCTAACTTGTTTCTAGTGGGTACATTGATGTGGCATCGATAGGGTGTGATAGCTGACTCTGGCAAAATAATTGACTACCACGTTGGCATACATGAGCATGGGGCCCACTTGTCAGCGTGCTGGACGAAGGAAGGAATGCAAGACAAAATGGAGCACGGAAGGGTGCGAATCGATTGGCTCATGTGTGATGACCAATGGAGCAATCCACTCAGATTGTACTACATTAAAAAATTTGTGCTAACATGGCCGGTTATACTGTGAGTAGGTGACCGTGCGCTTGGCTCTTCGCCTCTTCCGGAAGTCGAACAATGATGATGGTACTACAGTATAGATACTTCTGGCAATCTGACACCAAATGAACTGCTGCACGTCCACCGCCTGTATTAAGTGCACTATCGTAAAGCAAAAGCTTCTCCTCGTCCTGCGAGCCACCGCGCGCGTGCGTGAGCAAGGGAGAGGTCGTACTGGAGTAGTAAGAAAAGCTTCTCCTCGTTTGCGAGTTGATGGGACACATCAAAAGTAGTGTATTAGTCTCCAAAAAGGGCTGACCATGTCCATGGCTACCATCCCGTGCTCCGTCATTCAGTGCGTGAACGATTCACGTTCCATTGAGAAAATAATGTTGCGTACGTGCCATCGAATAGAATAACTTAATTTATAAAAAATGCGCCACCGCATCATGATCAAACTTTGATTCGTCCACGCGTGGTTCCCATGAACAACTACTACACTCGCCAAATTATCAGGTGAGCTGCCTCTTCATACAGAAATGAGCTCACTGTGTACCCGCGCGTGCGTATTAGGGAAAGAGGCAAAGAGTACCTGCGTCGGTGCCTGCACCTCTTCTCTTCATGCTCGTATTCCTTTTTTTCTGGGTGATTCGTGCACGTACTCCACCTACGTTCATGACTATTGGTGAGTCTCTCCTACTATACTTTTTTTTGCGAGAACTCTCCTACTATACTTAACTCCATTTTCTTGCATGACATGTGGACTTGGATGCTGGATGTCCCATGTGTCGGCAAAACTTAGAAGAACGCTTTCCAACGACCGAGAAGGAGCAAGAAACCTCGCGGTGGAGCGTCTGGACTCTTTAATATTTTTATTCAGCGATATAAAATCTACCCAATCTTCTCCACAGTAGACCGGAAGAGTCCAAAACACGGCAGCCCAGTGTAGTTACATTATACATGGCCAACCTATGCTATCACCATATTTCTTGGCCTTCGTGCGACACCTAGCTCTAGTATATTCCACCAGCCTGTATCGCTTCTCGCTCCTCGTCTCTCTCAAAGTGCGGCGGGCTAGCAATTTTGCCGTCTATTGAGGTCGGTTAACTCATCACTCGCTCCCACATGTTAGCGACATGCCAAGAGCATTCTAAAAAAATTACTGTACTCTATTGTTATGCCAAGAAGAGGAAGCACTTTGACCGATGGACCAAACGAGACAGGCGTGCCGTGCCGTGAGTGGGTCCAGTTTCTCGTTTTGAACTTGTTTGGTGTACTAGTAGCACTTGGTTTTGCACCTTCATAGAATGATGAAAACCCCCGCTAAAAAGGCGCTTTGCTTTCTGCTAATCCCGTCAACCGTTCTTGTTTTGTGCATTAAATTGGTAAGTGCCATAACTAAGATATAATTAACCAATGCATGTAAAACATTCTTTAGTACTGTAGTACTCCACACTCATGCATGCGTTGCAATTAGTACTACATACTCCCTTCATCCATACGTATATATAGGGCCTAATGTATTCTTCGAGGTTGCCTTTAACTATTGATAAGATTTTATATAATTTGAAAATTATATCATTCGAAGATCCTTTCATGTACGAATTTGACGATATGCTTTGAGCAACTTGCATGTCCTACATTGCTCCTGTTTGGATACTCTAACTTAGCTAGAGGTTAGACTAACTCATGACTAACCCTGAACTAACTCTAGCCAAAGAGGTGTTTGGATGATAGGGTTAGATTGACAATAAATGCACTTGATGGAGAGAGAAAAGTGATTTTCAGTGAGCCCCACGAGAACTAGCTCCAATTAGCACCACTTGGCTGGCGGGATAGAGAGAAAAAAGTGATTTTTCAGTGGGCCCAATGAGAACTAGCTCCAATTAGCACCTCTTGGGTGGGATAGTTTTTTTTTGGTGGGTTAAGTGCAACTTGCTCCAATTTAACCCTCATGTTTGGATACTTTAGGGCTATTTGAGACCCAACTAGCTCAAACTAACTCTAACCCATGGATCCAAACATGGCCAAAGTTAGTATCGGAAAACGCATTAAGCCCTATATACATGGACAGACGAAGTACATGATACTAGCAAACGCTCACCATTAGTAGTAGTTCATTGGTTGGTTTTGATTTTTGGTTCAGTTGTTGTGCTGCTACCATCCAATATTCGCGTGTGGTTGTTTCTAGAATAAAAAAAGGAGGTAGTACTTACTGTGGGAAAGGTGAAGTGATGGTTGCTTCGCCCGAGCAACTTATTACTCTGGGAATATTGGAGTACCAGCAGATTCAACGAAGAGAGAAATGATGGTTGCTTCGTCCGAGCAACTTACTGTGGTGAAGGTGGGGCTCTGTGATTTGACTGCTCACTAGTCATTATTGCTGTGGCACAACGACCAGGGTGAATCTCCCCTACAGTTGTGCACTCAATATTGCTGCATGGCAGGTGGAGCCGGATGAAGGATGTCCCACATGTCGGCGAAACGAAGTTGAATTGTTTCTGGCATTGCTATCAATCTTTCAGGATTTTTTTATATGTACGCATAATTTTCCAGCATAATGAAATTGTACTGTGATGATATGAAGGTTTCAACTTTGGTTCCCGTAGAAAAAAAAGGTTTCAACTTAGGATTCATGTGTCCTCTTGCCTCAAGATTGTCTCATTACAACATTCCATCAAATATAAATGAAACTACCATGGCTGCTAATGGATCTCAATGGTTCATAGATCAGCGCCAATATTCACATCACAACTGAAGACAAAGGTGTGAGAAGGTGTACAAATAAAGAAAAATATATAATTGATCGATGCTGTTCGTAGGAATGGCTCCATTTCCTGGGCACAGTGTTCATTGGTTGGCAGCTAGTTTCACGCAGCTCTGTAGCCAAGAAAGAGTTGTATGGAGGACATCACAATCCGATCATTTTGTGCAGTTCCACTAAAATCGAGCTGATCATCCCAGTTTGCAAAGATATTCAGTTAGTGTGATTACAATAATAGTGGAACTAGATGATGAAACATAACACACACAAATAGAAGTCGATCACCTCTGCGATCTCTCTTTAGGACTAACTACTTGTTGGAGAAGATTAGGTACGGAGTTGGATGAGGAGGATAGCAAAACCAATCTCCCTTTCTGCAGTCCCACAGAAATGTAAAAACGTTGCCTGTGTGACATTTTGGCGGAACTGCACAAAACACTCTTAAGAAAAAAGTGATTTGTGCAGTTCACCAAAAGGTCGCAATAGCAACGAGGTGAAATGGATAGCCCTGTTTGCAAAAAGAGGTAGAAAGGAAACAATTACTGCCCAATAAGAGGAGTTGAATACACATACACCGACAAAAAAGAAGCATATTCCATGTCATAAGGGAAAGATAGCAGCATGGTGGTTTATCAAAAATGGTTTGAGGACAAGATTGCAAGATGGAAAGTACGTCGACCGAGATACGTTTTAAGCAAAGAACTAAAGAAGATCCACATGTTGGATTTTCCACATGTAGCAACGTGGGAAGATGGGCAGTGGAGCAAGGCCGGAGGAAGCTGTACCTGAGGGTCGTCGGGATGTAACTAGGAGGGCGCCGGCGGCCGGGATCTGCCCATACTGCGGCAGCGAGCAAGTGGCGAAGGCCCTACCGCGTCGAAGGTTGGTTAGAGAGAATGGCGGGTACCACAGATCGGGACATGCTGCCTCAACACCGTCGAAGGGAGAAACGATGCACATCCTCCCTTTCCGTCGGCGGACTGGATGCGGCCGGATCAGTGACCAACGGTGAGAGAGAGAGGCCACCGCCGCCTTGTGTGAGATAGTGTGACGAGAGACAAACCCCGGCAGGCAGGCTCCATTGTATATAGTGGAGCAGATTTCTTTTTTCCCGACGACAATCATTTTATATTCTGTACGTGCCATTGAGGAATATAACTTTATTTAATACTAACGCGTCAAGTCGAACTTTGTTCCGTCTACGCGTGGTAGATGACCCTCCTTCGAGTAAACAACCGCTACACGCGTCAAATTATCATGTGGGCTGCCTTTTCGTACAGAAATGAACTCCACCGTGTACTTGCGTGGGTGTGGCCGGGAACGAGACATGAGTACGTGCGTCGTGCGTGCACCTCTTCTTAACGTGCAGGTACGTACGTGGGTGGGTGTGAGAGAGATGGTTTGTGCGAAACAGAGGCAATGTGTCGATGATATCTGAAACAAAAAAATGTAACACATGCAATGTGTGTGAAACAGAGTCATGGATATATCATATATAGAGGGAGCGATCCACGAGAAGAGAGTGGAGGGATCATCGGCGTGAGATATCGATAGAATTGAAAACACGGATGAAGTGTGTGGGTGCACGATCGATAAAGAGTGCCATCGAATTTGTGTTTGCCCACGTCAAAGATACAGGGCGGTTAGCCTACTGGAATGTGAGAGGGCAGAGGTGCAGTTTGTGTCTGTGGCATGGATACCTACCTACAACATTCGACTATCGGTGTGTGTGTGTGTGGGGGGGGGGTGTGGAGGGGGCAGAGACCTAACTATAGAGAGGTAGATCGACTGGTATATGTGTGGAGAAGGAGAGAGACCTAGCTATGTATTGAGGGAGATCGATCGGCATCCATGCATATGTGTAGCAGAGGAATAAGGTTGGGAGAGAGACAAAGGTAGAGTGTCGGAGGGTTGGTGGTGGAGTTGCTTCTCACAAATGGTGGGAGAGGCCGCGAGACAAATGGAGGGTACGAGTGCAATATCAATAAGAGAGGGGATGTCTGCCTATCTATGCACGTGCATGTGAGAGACGGGTCGGGAGGTATGCAAGGATGATGAGGGGGGACGATATGGTTGTGGTAAGCAGACGTAACTACATAGGAAGATCAATCATCGTGTGTCGGAGAAAGGGAGAGACATAACTAGTGAGGTATGTCGATCGGTGCGTGGGGAAAAAGAATTATAGTCGACCTAGCTATACGTAGGGAGATCGGTAGGTATACATGCATGCATGTGTTAGAAGCAAATAAGGTCTAGAGAGACGGACAGGGGGAGAGGGGTGCGGCTAGGAGGTGGTGCGAGAGGCCTACTATGTCGAGGGGGAGGAGTGTGCGAGTATGAGATCGATGAAAAGAGGGGCGGGAGTGTGCACCTGCGTGGAACCGTATTGGACATAGGGGGGCATGGACGGTGAGAAGAGAAGAGGGGAAGTGTGTGTTTGTGGTAGGCACTCTTGGCTAGAGAGGTATATCGACCGGTGTGTGCCGGAAAGAAGGAGCCGGGGGGCCTACACACACCATGGGTGAACGACCTAAAGAGAAATAACGAATGTGCGCGATGGAGGGGATGCTAAGGGAGGGTGAGAGGGGGGCGGGCGTGTGCATGCAGGATAGAAAGTAAGCGCTAGCTACAAAGAGAAAAGGATTGTGTGGGTGTAAAGGACGAACAGAGATCATAATTCATTATAAAAAAGTGGATTCGGATATTTGAAGGAGATATCATAGTGTTTTAAACCGACGCATGCATGAATGAATATATATAATGGTGATACGCATGGTGTGGTTATGAAATTGTTATACTACATATAATATATAGAACATTGATTATAATCTATGATAATGTGTGGCTTTTGCAGCTCAGGGCTAAATACTTGTCATAATGTAGGGGGCGGGGCACTATACTTTGTGTGATAAACACAGTGTACGTATGGAACATAGTTTAGATTATGAAGATCTAGTTAGTACATCAAATGTACTGTTATTTGGAATCAACATCCAGCGTATTCAAAATTTTGAATTCGAGTTCATATAGTACACATAGTTCATATCTATCTCTATAGTAATCATGTCGTGTGTTGTTAAGATAATACACGAATGATGGTTTAAGTTGGCAACAATCATGATTGTAGATTCTTATTCAAATAGAGAAACAAATTCAAATTTAGTTCGAATTGCAGCGCTAGTATGACATTTGGAATGCACTAAAATGTTTGTATGAGTAGGTTACATGCATTATACAGCCAGTGAAAAAATTTAATTGGACATAACATGGATTCATAGCTTTGAATAACATTTGTATAGTAAAACGGGACAAGGCTCTCTCTTTGTGTGGTGCGAATAGTTTTATTTATTTATTTTTTTCGTTGAGGGAAGTGCGAATTGATTTGGTACATACAATATTACACGTTAGGCTTGTCCCTAAAATTCAACCCGCGCCTTGTTATATCCCAAAAATTCAGATATCGTGCTCCCAAAACTCGCGCCTTGCTATCCCGAAATTACAATGCGCGGGAAAACTCCCTCCAGCTGCCAAATCCCGACACGTGAAATCCCCCTTCTAACCCTGAGCCGAAAGGGGTGCTAGTTCAAATTGGTGGGGGTACTTTTGTAACACACCCTACATTTTGGACAAGCGCGTCCCTAAGTCATGGTTCCCCCTCCCATCACCTCCTTTTCGCCATTCGAAATCCCCATTCAAAATCCCAGGCCGCCATAACCTCTCTGCTCCAGCAAC
This sequence comes from Thinopyrum elongatum, assembly GCA_011799875.1. Taxonomy (NCBI): domain Eukaryota; kingdom Viridiplantae; phylum Streptophyta; class Magnoliopsida; order Poales; family Poaceae; genus Thinopyrum; species Thinopyrum elongatum. The sequence continues at coordinate 335,667,563 of CM022302.1, read as the reverse complement.
GAAACCCCACCCTCCTCCGTCCTCCACCCCACCGCTGCCCAGCCGGAGCCTCTTCCCCAACGACGTCGCCCACCGCAACAGCCCGACGTCCCTCATCCACCTCCCCGGATGAGGATCCGTCGTCGATCTCGTCGTCCCGCCGGTTCAGCCGTCCCGTCCTCCACCTCCAAGGAGCTGCTCCGACGATTGCGTCGTCTATCACGGCTGATCCATCCCCACAGCGCCGCCTTAACCTACTCCATCGGAACCGCAGCATCCTCACCGACTCCTCGGACGAAGCCGAGGCCTACTCGGCACCACCAAAGAGGTTGTACACTCATCGCATCGCACCTTCTCCTTAACTCGACCTCCCGGCGCCGACGGTGCTCCATCCCGTACCCCCATGGCGCGGCTACCTCGAAGCTGGCGCCGCGGGCGACATCTCCACGGCGGCTCTCCCCCAGTGCGAGGCCCCTTCGGTGGCGGCGTCCATACCAGCCGGACCTGCTGCTGCTGCTCTGGCTCTCGCTCGCTCGCTCGCGCTGCTGCTGCTCCAGCTCTTGCTCGCTCGTGCTACTGCTGCTCCATCGATTGCTCAGTCGCGCTGCTGCTCTGCTCTCCCCCTCGCTCGTGATGCTGCTCTGCTCTTGCTCTCGCTCGCGCTACTCATGCTGGTACACGGGCTGCTGTAGCTACACGAGTTGCTGCTCTGGCTCTAGTTCGCGCTGCTCCTCCAAGCGCTGCTGCTCCGTCTGCTATCTGCTACTGTGTTCCCCATTGATCGCCTGCTGATTTAGGTCACTGTTTCTCTACTACTAGTGCTTGAGCCACCTAAACTACATGTGAAGTGCCTCTCTGCTACTAGTGCATTCAGTTTCGACAGTAACATTTTGATTCCAAAGTAAATTTCAGTTTCGACAGTTAAGTTCAGAGTCAACAGTTTTTACCTCATCTGTTGTAGTCAGGTGTTTTTTGGTGATATAAATTTTACATCTATCACTTTTTGGTAATGTATTTTACATCATCTATTGGAGATGCTATTAGAATCCCACTTGAGATTAACGATGTCTGTCTTGTACTGCTTCAGCCTCGACGTCTTACGGCTCGCCGGAGCTGCTCCAACGACAGAACCATCCATCACAACAGAGCAGTGCCCTGGACGCCATTTACAGATTCCTCAGATCTTCCTCCACACCTCCGTTAGCCACCTCTGCCGCAACTTCTTCATCGACCAACCCAATGATGTTGAGGTCGACACGGCTACGGCAAAGAGGTTGTACACTTGTCGCATCACTTATTACTCGACATTCATGTCAATCCATTAGGGCTATTTTGGTTCAAAGGAAAAAGTGAAGGAAAAACATAGCAATAGGAAATTTTCCTATGGCACTCTACTATTCAATTATTCATGCATTTTGTTGAAAGGAATGGAGCAAAACATCCACCTAGACCTGCTACTTTATCGTCATGTTCACCTCTTAGACTCCAAGTCAGGTCCAAATGAATGTTCAAACTTGAGTTTTAAAATTACTTGTGGTGCACATATCGAGGCAGCAATGAATAGTATCTCTGTCTATTATCTAGTTCACCTAGGGTATGCCTATGTTGTTCATCTTGGGTGGGAAACAAATAGTAAAGCAATCATCATCTGTCTTTTTATTAAATTAAAGCTATCATCAGCCTGCTATCGTTATTTTTGGATCCATCCACTGGTTGTTACCATCACTCTAGATTTTTACATGCTCTTCTTACATTATCTCACTATATTTTTTTGTATGCATGTCAGATATTGTACACAGTCATACTGAACATGTAGAGAAAAAGAGAAGAGTTTTGCGCGGCAATACAATGTCATGCAGACATCGCTCCATTGTGGGTTCAGTGGCAAACCCTTCCCCCTCTCCAGATTGTAATCCAGAGGAAGATATTTGTTCTGAGGCGGATTCAGACACAGCTGACCACAACTATTTACCCCCAAGGTGTTTTCTCTAACTTGGAATGATGATGTTGGTCATATCATGCATATGTTGCCTTGCAGTGCCTACTTTCGACATCATATATGTCATCTGCTTAGTTTAGACATGTTCTGTAATGCCACCTGTTTAGTTTCTATATCATATATGGGAATTAGATGAGAAAGAGTTGCAAGAACACATTTCTAGTTACTATAAGAGACTATTTGGTTCAGAGGACAGGGGGGACATATCTCTTGGTGGAAGCCCCTTGGTCAACAGAGCACATGCTATCAGAACAGCAGTCTCATCTCTTTTAGCCTGCCATAATATATGTGAAATATGCAATGCCATCCTGTTTAACCAGGCATCATATATTTGAATGATATCTTGCCCATCCTTTCCTTCATTACATTTCCATTTGTTGGCAATGTTTGTACATTAAACTACTCTTCCTGTGAATCAGCCATTTGAGTGGGTGATGGAAAAATCTGGAGTGAAAACAAGGTCTTCAGAGCAGACAGTGCTACCTGTCGAAGCAGATCTCTTGCTGGGTCCCGATAGCTCCTAAGAGATGGATTCAGAGACAGATGACCAGTCCTATTCCCCCACCGAGGTGTATGCTCTAACTTGGCACGGTTATACTGCTCATATCATGCATATGGTGTCTTGCATTGCATAGTTTAGACATCATATACACAATATTCAACACCATGTTCTTAGTTCAGACATCATATATGTGAATGCCCTCTGCTTAGCATACAAATCACATATATGAATTAAATCATGCGATCCTGATTACTTAGATAACATGTATGTGAATTATGTCATGCGAACCTGTTTACTAAAGACATCATATAATTATCTCATGCCATCTTGTTTAGTTAGTCATCATATCTTTGAATTATGTCATGCTATGCTATCCAGTTTAGATAGACATCATATATGTGAAATTATGCATGCTATCCTTTTTATTTAAAGAATATACATGTCAACTATTTCATGCCCTCTTTTTTCCACACTATCTATTGCATCTGTCTCTCATACAAGGTCTGTACATTCAACTATGTTTCCTGTTTATCAGCCATTTGAATTGGAGCGGGTAATGGCAGTATCTAGCGGAGTAAAAACACGGTCTTCAAATAAAACACTGCTACCTCTTGGTGGAGATAGCACCCCGGTTGTACATGCACGAGAACCAGCCCTACCACACATAACCCAGACTCTCGCAGATTGTACCCCTATTGCGATGGACAGAGAACCAGCTTCATCCAATCTAACCCCAACCCCAGCAGATAGTAACCCAGTTCCTGTTGACACAACACCATCTCCACCATAGAGCTCCCAAACAAGAGCAGTTAGTAAGGCAGCTCCAGTGCCCAAAGCGCCAGTACTACCACGACGAACCCCAACTCCACCAGTTAGTACACCTATTCCTGTGGAGGAAGCACAACCAGCCATTCGTAGTTTAGCATCTATCGCATTTGATGTTGTTAAATCCTATGTGCGTATCTTCCCATCATGGAAATATTATACTGAAGATGAAGGAAAATGCCAGTTGCAGGTGTTCGTCCAGGAGTTATGTGTAAGTAATGTTATTCATGGCAATTACTTTGCTTTGTCCCATACATTCTACCTCCATGATGCTTATAATACAACAAATTTTCCCATTTTTCTCTATAGAGAAGGACCGATTTGGAAACTCAGGATGAGGTAACCTGTGCTACTACCTCTGCTATCTTCAAGAATGCTTGGTGGCAGTATCAAAATTACCTGAAGAAAATGTACTTCACTGGCAAAGAAACTCATCAAATTCCCTTACGTTCTCTTGAGACACATTTACTGGACGATGACTGGGAACGCCTTGTTCTGTACTGGTCCCGAACCAAGAATGTGGTAAGGTCTATGAGCTCATTTTTTATTTTTAAGTACTATATGCCTGCGTCTTACTGTACTCTGTTCGTGTAGAACAAGTGCTTAAACCTGAAGAACAACTGTTCTCATTTAAGATTCCATTGCTATCGTGCATACTGCTTTGCTCTTGTATCACTATATTTACTCATACAAAATTATTTTTAAATTGAAGGATCCAATCGAAACTCCAATGGCACAACAGGTATGTTTACGCATGTTTCTTTAACATGTTTGCTCTTATAAATAGCTCTGTTGATTTCAATTTCAATTGTGTATATAGTTGACTTCTCATATCATGCACATTACTAGCATCACAACAGAGCCAATAGTGTTGTTGTACATGTAGACCCGTTGTACCCATCTGAAATCTTGTTGTGCCGTGTAGTTTCCCACGCTTTGTATTCTTTCAGTGCTGCTTTGTCTTGAACTGATATTATTTGAACCATATCTCTATTTTGATTTGGCAAGACAATGCAGTGACCATAGGACATAGATATATGTTTGTTTGATGCTTTTATTATGTACTACTCCCTCCGTCCCAAAATTCTTGTCTTAGATTTGTCTAAATGCGGATGTATCTAGTTACGTTTTAGTGTTAGATACATCCGTATCTAGACAAATCTAAGAAAAGAATTTTGGGATGGAGGGAGTACTTGGCAATAGAAGACTTGGTAGTTTAATCCTGTCCACCTTACTAATGAACTGGTTCACCGAAATGAGTTTCACATACTAGTACATGCTAAACCTGTTATGTGTCTGCTTGTTTCTTCTTTTAGAATGCTGACATAATATTGGGGAAGAGTGCCTTATTAAGCAATGGTAAAGGAAGTAATGCAGATAAGGTTCAGGATAGTGAGACATCCTTGTTGGTCTCCAACAAAGCTGATAAAAACAGCTAAGGAAAACTATCTTGAAGAAAGTGAGACAACCCCAAAGTCCTGTCTTGGTGTAGTTTTCAAGTTACTGGCCACTACCGCTGGCACAAGCTATTCAAACTCACTGTCTGAATCAGTTCGGTTTCTTGAGTCTCAACTACAAGCTAAAAGACATCGATCAGCTGTGTTGCGACAAGAAGCCGAAGGACTGCGGAAGTCCCTAGAGAATTCAGATGCATACTTTCTGGTGCAATAGCAAGTGTTGGAGGATTTTAGTGCCAAACAGGAGAAAGCTAATAAGCTTGCTAAGCTTATTGCCAGCATGGTGGATACCCAGGATAACGTTTCTTGAGCTCTTTTGAAGTTGTTTCAGTTATGGACTTGTTTTGCTGCCGCGTTTATTTGCACTGGTGGCCAATTTAGATGGCCAGTGTATGTAATATGCTGCTTTGTTCCCTATATTTGCACTGGTGGCGAACTTTGATGCCCAGTGGATGTAATATGTGTAATAGCTGTAATAGCCTAGCGTTAGTTGCTTACTTATTTATTTCCTTATTGTCTTGTTTAGTTGTTTGCTTGTAGTCATTGCAGTTCTTTTTTTCGCGTTTTTCTAGTGGCCACAATAACCTATTTTTATAACTAGGCCACAATAACCATGGCAAAACACGGACCGTTCACTGGTATGCGTCGGTGCTATACAAACGGTTTTTAACCCCTTTCCGCGATGGCGTTCGGAACCGTCGCCAAGTGAGTGACTGCGATAGGGGGGTCCTTCCCACACGACCCAGAAACCGTCGGGGATATGCCCTCCTGGCACACACGCTCGGCAAAATGAGGTCGTGTGCGACCGACGAGTGCTCAAATACGGTTATACGTACAGTAGTGCTAAAAAAAATACAATTATACAGGCGAAATCGTTTCCGGTCGTAAGTACATCCCACACAGTCAGTCCCCGCTAAACGTTTTCGTTCGTATGTACATTCCACACAGTTAATCCAAGGAATACGTTTCCGTTAGTATGTACATCGCACACGTTCTTCTATGACAAAATATTTGCGATGCGCACAACATCACAAACAGTCCATAATTTTGAAGCTTGTGTGATAAGGTGACTATCGCAAACATTTAATAAGAAAGAATTGTGTGCGATGCTGTTGTTAATCGCACACGTTTTTTCTTGGTTGATCGTGTGTGCTATGGAGATTGATCGCACGCGTAGTGGATCCTAGAAACGTGTCTGATCTCCACGTCTATCACAGACGTTTCGCTTTCGCAAACTGTGTGCAGTGTAATCCCTAATTAGTCCCTAATTTAAAAATCACATGTTTTGAATTTGAAAGTAGGCAATCACTTATTTCATATCGAACCATGTTTATTACAAATATAGGTTCAACCACGAATGCATAATTCGATGCACAGGTACATATACTGAAGAACTACAGAAGCACCAAGTAAAGAATGATGAACCACAGTTGTACTAAAGACTGTAAAGAGAGAGGTGAAAGACATTCTGGTTGCTGGAGAAGGTGAAGCGGAATGCCCATATTGTGCCCTCCTCCATGCGTAATGCGCGCATGACTCTAGGCCAACCCCTTGTGATGGCTGCCCGTCCATCCTTCACTGTCTTCATTACGACTTCTCGATGCTTGTTGTAGTCTAGATGAAATACTTTAACCTTTATTGCATGTCCACCAATCATGTACTTTGCGAGGTAATCTTGAGTGAACTGCTTCGGGAACCACTGCGAACGAAAAAGATTCAGACATTGTTGTCTAACAACTCATTATGGGCAGTAAAAAGAGAAGGCTGCAGAGTTTGTAGTTACCATCCTACAGCTCACTATTGTGTTGGATAGAGCATAAACAAATAATTTGCTTGCCACCATTCGTATCTTTTTGCTAATAATCCTTATCAGTTTCCTCACTTGATGCTTGTTCATGAATATCTCATTGCCCCATACGCAAAAAGGGTTGATGCGTGGATCCTTGCCAAGGGCATATGTACCTACAAGCAACAAGTCAATATTAGAAGCTAACAAGTGTCCAGGCCTAGATCTATATGCACTACATTATGGAACAACGGGGGGAGTACAAGCCGTGGGATGAAGATAACCTCAGCGGAAAATGGTGGCCACTCCCGTTGTTGTCCTGCATAAGTAGTGGAAAGGCATGATAAGTACAGCAACCTTAACATCAAACAAATATAGCAAAGGTAAACAACATCATCTCCAAATGATAGCTTGAATGTGTTGGTTTCAGCATGCTGTTAAAGCAGATATAAAATGGAAGGCAATGTTACCGACAGCAGGCTTAACATCCATCAAATATTGCAATTCAAACTGGTATTGTTGAAAATGAATAGAACGTAGGTAATGCTAAAACATCACACTGGATAAATGTGTAAAACTGAAATAAAGGGCATGTGTTAACTACACTAGGCATAACTGGAACCAAATATAGCCGTTCAAACTGGTACTGATGCAGTCGAGCGGCACAGTTCCGACTTGCACATAATGAACAACACATTGTGAATGACTGAAATAAACAAGGCATAAATGATCAGTATAACAACCAAATATAGCCATTGAAAACTGGACAGAGTCTCACTGCAACCAACCTAACAAGAAAATACAGATAAACAGGGCATATGCTTGAAAACTGGACAAATGCTCACTGCAACCAACCTAACAAGCAAATACAGATAAACAAGGCATCTGCTTGAAAACTGGATAAATGCTAAAAAAAGCAACCTAACAACCAAATACAGATAAACAAGGCATCTGCTTGATAACTGGACAAAAGCTCACTGCAACCAAACTAAGAACCAAATACATATAAACAAGGCATCTGCTCGATAACTGGAAAAATGCTCACTGCAACCAACTAACAACCAAATACAGATAAACAAGGCATCTACTCACTATAAACAACCAAACATAGCCATTCGTGAAACTAAAGTGGACAATTCATACTTAAACATCACATAGCCCTATTGAACAATACATTTTTGCATAACTGAAATAATTAAACACGGCACAGTTAAAGCACCGCATGGCAAATGCTACTACAACAAAGGGTACGGGTTGGCAAGCTAGAAAAGGTAAGATTTGCTGATAGGATGTTGCCTCACATTTCATGGACGGGATCCTTCCAGTTGGAAGAGCACAGACCCATGGTGCGCTCTCTGATGTCACAGATGGGCTGTTTCACCTTGGAAGAACCTTCGTGGCTGCCCTCCTTGTGGTCGTGGTCATGGTCGATGAGATCTGACTTGCCAATTGAGGATCCCAAGCCATCGCCGTAGAACATGTCCTTCAGAAATGACAAAATGGGCTCAATGGCGTATAAGGATCGCAAATCCTTGACCGCCTGGTGGAGGAGATCAGCGGCAGGGCCGTCGAAGAGATTGACGGCGGTTGAACCAGAGGGGTTGGGGATGGACCGCTTAACCTATGACATGGCCCGCGTGAAGCCATCGCTGTCGACGAGCTTGATGTCGTAGCCAGCTTTCCCGAGATACAGTAATACGCTAGCCCGCTAACATGAAGCCTTCGGCATGGTAACGTAGTCAACGTCTTCGCCGGCTTCCATGGCGACGTGTTGCTTCGGGATCGACAGGTCGGGGCGAACAGTGGCCACCTCGCCAACGTCCGCCGGAGAGGCCATGATAAACCTCTTCTTGGCCGAACGCTCGTCGGGCTCCCCGGGATACGTGATCGAGCTTAGGCTGCGACATTCTAGAGTAGGGGATGTGGATCTGGCGGGGAGGGACACCGCAGGCCTCATCTAAAAACTCAGGGGAGTGGGGCAACGGTATGGGAATCGCTGGGTAACCTGAACTTTATTATCTAAGCTAGGAGGAACGGGCAGACCGGTAGGGGTTGGCGGCGGCGCCGGCGGCGGCCGCGAGCTAGGGTTCGAGGGGGGAGGGGGCCGGGTGGGGGACTGTGGAGGGGGGGTGTTTGAGGATACGCCGCGGCTACTGAAAATTTTAGTAATGGTGGGTGGAGATGGTGGTGGACAAGGGAGGGCGACGGTTCAAATGCCTCGGCTACTGTAATTTTACTATAAGGTCGGTGCTGGAGGAGTGTGGGCGATGGTTGAAGTACGATGGCTACTAAAATTTGGGTAAAGGAATTGAGGCGGAGCGGGAGTGCCCAAGATCGCGCACGGTCCAATAAGAATATGCGTGTATGATAATAAGGAAAAGTGGCGGAACCGCCGATTTTTGCAACGCTCAAGGCGGGTAGTTTGTTTATTTCTAGCTAGCTGGTCTATCGCACATGGTTAAGCCATTATACTCGTGTCTGTTGAGCGTCATCAGACTTATCCGCCTTTAGCTTGCGCAGGTGGTGATTTTACAGCGCACTTGCATCGCACACGGTTAAGCCAGTACCTGCACCCTTTGCTCGCGCTTGCGCAGTCGTGGTGATTTTACAACACACTTGCATCACACACTATTGAGCCAGTACCTCCACCTTTACTCGCACTTGCGCAGTCATCGTGATTCACAGCGCACTTGCATCGCACACAGTTAAGACATTATACCCGTGTCCGTTGAGCATCATTAGAGTATTCGCAGCAAAAAAAACGTTAGAGAGGGTCAGAAGACAGCCACACCAGCATGTGGCCCAAATATATATGAGTGAAAAGGGTGGTCTGTGATGTTCAAAATTCCAATGCAAAACTTTGACCGCGCGGGCCCACTGTTGGGCGCATCGTCGAAGATCGATGAGAGGGGCCAGAAGTCAAGAACCACCTGGAAGTGGCCAGATATATGTAGGAATATTGGGTGTGATGTTAAAAACTTTAAATACACAATGCACAACTTTGGTGGCACCTGCCTCGCAAACCCGAAAGCACCCTTGGATATATCTATAATGACATAATGTCATAGCTAGCTAGGATGCTTGGCCCACCACCTCCCACTTCATGTCAGCGGGGCGGATGCACGTAATGATACTTTGGTCATACATGCATGTCGCCATGACCTACCATAAGACGGACCAATGAATCTATCGTTTGGTCAAACGACAACTGCTGTTGTCGATAAACCGCTTGGGCCAATAGATTGAACCATCATAAAAATCGTACGAGAGGGACCACAAAACCAGCACCTCTTGCATGCGGCCCAAAATGATGTACGTTGGGAAGGGGTGATGTGCGTTTTCAATATAGAATAATGTACAATTTAGATGTGGTGCCTACCTCTCGATACAGACAACAACCATGAAGGCAAGGTAGTTAAGGACGAGATACACAGGGTACGATGTAGGTCGAACCCAGCAATCCGAGCATGTGGGAGGGAATCCTGACAACGCATGAGCTCGAACTTTGGTTGAGCGACATGTGACGGTGACCGGCCCTAACACGAACTAGGAGGAATCCATTCATGGCCAACACATACCCCTCGTTATCCATCAAAGGGATGACATATATACACTCGGGGAGCCCACAGATATGCATGTCGTCACACAAAACCGCACAAGGGAGACGTGGTCGATCAGAAGACCCCGTATACACTGCATGCAGCCCGAAAATATGTATGGATATGGTGGTGTGTGATGTGTTTAAATCCCGAATGCACAACTTCGATGGGCCACCAACTACATTACAAACTGAATACTGTACCCGACTCCAAGCCTGGTTCAATACGTACGATGTCGGTTTCCCAACTTTGAGGCGGCCGGGGGGGGGGGGGGGGGGGGGGTCGTCCCACGCATGCGCTCAAACTTTATTTGGTCTAGCATGGCACACATCTATACCCCTATATAGTGTGCGAATAACTTTGAAAGTTGGTCGTTGGATGAAGCCAATCCGACGGTACAGAGATGGCAAGTCCGAGCACTACTGACTGTTGGATATCATCTACATTCCACCAGATTCTGCCACATGTACAATCTAGAAGACTCCATGGTTGAACTTAAGCATAATGCACAAACCTCAAAACACAAGCACTTCTCCTTTGTTCTAGAATCTTCCACATCTTAATTGCCCAAACATTTTTTTCTAAATGAATTGTCACTATTTGTTTTTACTTTATGCTTTACAATGCACAATTCCATGAATCTTAAAATAGATTTTTTTTATAAAACTAATTGATTTTGAAAGAGATGAACTATAAGAATTAAACGAACATCTACATCATGCATATATGACTCAAAGCTTACATGCTATAGTGTGGTATTTATTCATAATTTGGTTGCCAAATCTCATGCGTGCAATGCACGTGTACCTTACTAGTATCAATAGGAAACCATCATGGTCAAACAATTCTCGTTGTTGGGTCAAAGGGATAGATTGTGTGGGCCCCCTCATTGTCGGTAAGGATAATATATATACCTCGGGGAGCCCACAGATATGTGCACCGTCTATAAACCGCACAAGGGAGACATGCTCGATCAGAACACCCTGCCCCCTATACCCTGCATGCGACCTGAAAAAGGTTTATATAATCGCCATGACAGGTCAAGTCAATCATTCTTTAATTTTTTAGAGCAAAAAATAACCAATAAAAACATAGTCTACAAATTAGCAAAACAAGGATCCCAAGGTTTATATAATTGCCATGATAGGTCACTATAGAGATTTTTATATCTCTATAATGACCATGTCATGGCATTTAAATGAAGCTTGAGAAATGCAACTTCCCACCGGGTCACCCATCCTTGGACTACTCCAGCCCGAGCACGCTTAACTTCTGCGTTCTATTCGACTAGGCTAGCGGATGGGAAGCCGCCCCTTGCTGATAGGAATTGCCTCCTTGCCATTAAGGCATTTCACGCTGGTCACCCTATGGGACCTACTCCTATCACACACATCTGTGCTTTTAGAAACTGTGTGCGATATTTACATGGCCGGTGTGTCACCGCCTAGCCTTCAATGAGCACTGACACTGGTAGCGGGAAAACGATGGGAGAAGAGGCGGGAAACCGATGAGAGGAGTGGCGGGAAATGGTAGCCTATTTAGAAAATGTAGTAGAGAAGGAAGCGTGAGCTAGCATGACGCATGCGCACAGTGCTTACCCATGTACTGCATGTGCTGTCGAAAGGGCTGAGGGTTGCCGTTCGATCTGGGAGCATCCAACGGTGTAGACGTATGATCCGTGGGGTTTGGGTTCTGGCCAATCAGAACGCACGACTCAGATCACGGTATGGTAGGCACACGGCTTTCGTGAGTGAACCGTGTGCTATTTGAAAACATTTCGTGAGAAGAATCTCGGTTTTTAAATCCCCGTAAATCCAAAACTTACCCGAAAATCGTGAAACTTGGCATGGTGTCACGACATGGCACATATATGTCGAGGAATTTTTTTCGTCCATTTTGGCGCAAGTTTTATTACAAGCCTCTTACAAACCGGAGCTTCTCTCAAAGAAGCCTCGTGGTTCTGATAGGGAAACGTGTCCCCCTTGTGGGCGAAACGTAATCACTGCCTCTTTTCGCCTTGTATTTTCTTCTACGGGCAACATGGAACAACAGGATATCCTTGTTGAAATTTAAACTTATTCAGGGTTCGTTTGCCCTTTTTATACACTAATTGAGTTTCCTAGGCATTTAATGTCCATAATTCAAATCTGAACTTCAAATACATGCTCTAGTTTACGAAAATGGCTAGAAAAATTATACATGTGTCCTTGGGTGCATGTTTAGGTCCCATGCGAGGAATGGGAACGAATTACAACCGTACCGGCGTCCTGGCTCGTCCTCAAACATTTGGAATCTCGGTTTTTAAATCGCCGTAAATCCTAAACTCACCAGAAAGTCATCAAAGGTGGCATGGTGTCACATCATGGCACATATATGTCGTGGTAAAAACATTTTCCAATTTGGGCCAAGCTTTATTACAAACCTCTTACAAACCGGAGCTTCTCTCAAAGAAGCCTCGTGGTTCCGATAGGGAAACGTGTTCCCCTTGTGGGGGAAACGTAATCACTGCCTCTTTTCGCCTTTAATTTTCTTCTACGGGCAACATGGAACGACAGGATATCCGTGCTAAAATTTAAACTTATTCAGGGTTCGTTTGGCCCTTTTATACACTAATTGAGCTTCCTAGGCATTTAATGTCCATAATTCAAATCTGAACTACAAATACATGCTCCAGTTCACCAAAATGGCTAGAAAAATTATACATGTGTCCTTGGGTGCATGTTTAGGTCCCATGCCAGGAATGGGAATGAATTACAACCGTACCGGCATCCTGGCTCGTCCTCAAACATTTGGAATCTTGGTTTTTAAATCCCCATAAATCCAAAACTCACCAGAAAGTCATCAAAGGTGGCATGGTGTCACGTCATGGCACATATATGTCGTGGTAAAAACATTGCCAATTTGGGCCAAGATTTATTACAAACCGAAGCCTATCGCAAGAACCCTCGTGGTTTCGATAGGGAAACGTGTCCCCTTGTGGGCCAAACGATAATCGCTCCCTCTTCTAGCCTCGTATTTTCTTCTACATGCAACACGGAACAACGAGAGATTCGCGCTGAACTTTGAAATTATTCAGGGTTCGTTTGACCTTTTTTATTCATTAATTGAGTTTTCTAGGCATTTAATGTCCATAATTCAAATCTGAACTACAAATACATGCTCCAGTGCACCAAAATGGCTAGAAAAAACGGACATGTGTCCTTGGGGTGCATGTTTAGGTCCCATGGAACAAATGGGAATGAATTCAACCGTCTCGCCATCCTGGCTTGGCCACAAACATTGCGAATCTTGGTTTTTAAATCTCTGTAAATCCAAAACTCACCAGGAAATCATGAAACTTGGCATGGTGTCACTACATGGTACATATAATTGTCCAATTTGGGCGAAGCTATATTACAAGCCTCTTACAAACCGAAGCTTCTCGCAATCCTCATGGTTCTGGTAGGGAAACATGCCCCTCTTGTGGGCGAAACAATAATCGCTGCCTCTTCTCGCCTTGAACTTTGTTTTCTACAGGCAACATAGAATAACAGGAGTGTCATGCTGAAATTTGAAATTGTTCAGGGTTCGTTTGGCCATTGTATATATTAATTAAGTTTTCTAGGCATTTAATGTAGCCCATAATTCAAATTTGAACTACAAGCACATGCTCCAGTGAAGCAAAATGGGTGGGAAATCGTACATGTGTCATTGGGTGCATGTTTAGGTCTGATTTAAGGAATGGGAATGAATTACAAACTTCTCATCGTCCTCAAACATTGAGGATCTCGGTTTTTAAATCCTAGTAAATAAAAAACTCACCCAAAAAACATGAACTTGGCATGGTTTCATGACATGGCACATATATGTTGTGGTAAAAAAAATCGTCCAGTTTGAGACAAGGCGCACACATTAATAGCCAACGAAGTCCTTTTTGAAACAAATAGCTGACACGTTAATATCGCAAACGGTTGTATTATATGAACCGTGTCTAAATTTAACCATACTCGGTGGCGTGCGTGCAGGTGTTTGATTAGACAGGACGAGCGCGAGAAGTCCACCGTGCAGGCTCGATGGGACGCGTGCGAGCAGTCCGCCACGTAGGCTCGACGGGACGCGTGCATCCTGTCCACCTCGCAGGCTCGACGGGACATGTGCGAGCAGCAAGGCCGCCCATGCTCACCGGGAAGCGAGCTCTTTGGCCTCCATGCACCAGCCGTCGCCCACCTCGCTCACAAATTCTCCATTAATGGGTTAATTAAAGCACCTGGACGGAGGGTGTTTGCTTGTGATCCCATGGCAGCATTTGCTTTGTTTGTGTTTTCAACTCGTATTCCGGCCTAATTTAAATTGCCACATAGGGCAACGGATAATACGACGACAAATAAAATGGTAACGGATAATACGATGACAAATTACAATGGCGCAGATAATAATTATCTTACATATTCCGGATAATTTAAAATGCCACATGTGGCAAAGCCCGGAAGACACGGGGGTAAGAGAAGAAGGAAATTGCAAACAACGATCTGGGTCGCTACTGTCTCTACTCGTCAATGGATCGCCAGGCGACGACATCCTCCAGCTCCTTCTTAAATTCCTCACGACTTTGCTTGAATGCAGCCACGGATTCCTCCACCTCCTGCTCGTGCTCGATCCGGAGCTTCCTCAAGTCACCCATCAGTTCCTCGACGACCGCTGTCAGCGTCATCCCTGAGGCACTGCTCTGCTCATGCAGCATCTTCCAGCCAGCGGCCTCCTCCTCCTTCTCGGCGAGCGCCTTGAGGAGCTTCGCATTGTCACCCATGAGTTGCTCGACGAGGCCGGTCGCCTTGTCAACCGAGGCATCACTGATCTAGAGCAACTTCATCAAGCCGTTGACCAGCCCCTACTGCTTAATGAGGCCAGCGAGAATGTCATCGTCGCCGGCCAAGGACTTCAGCAATGCTAGCTCGTCGCGATCACCGACGCGGCGAGTGCGCTTGTGAGAGCCCTCGCGTGCCCGTGAGAGCTCGTTCGAGGGCTCTCTGGCGCGTCGGGACATCTCTACTGCGGCTGCCACTTCGCGGCGGGACCTCTCTAGTGCTTCCGCGGCCTTGGTCTTTGCTGCCTGGTTATATGTCCACCTGAAACTCCTCCTACCGGTCATGGCGGAACAACTTGACAGGAAAGACCAGTTTTGTGGGTGATGAGGAGAGGAACTGTGAAGTAATTTTTGAGTGGGTAGTTTTTATAGCCCGGTGCTAAGTGTGAACACATATTAGTTTGATAGGTGTGAACAGATTTGCAATTACTTATTGCATTGTAATCTGCAATGTGACGAGAAACAAGGTCAAAATTTATTGATGGTTCTGGGCCTACAAAGCCCGGTCTGTTGTTCTGGCTCATCGCAAACAGTTCTTTTGGATCAACCGTATGCCACGCATCGGAAGCTCGAAACATGGGCCCGCGTTCTCAGATGTATGTGTACGTGTCTGCCCACTATCACACACGGTCAAGATATCACCATCGTGTCCTATGGATGCGTCGTGGCGCCTCCCACGGGGTGCCAGAAGGTTGACCACGTGGTTGCTCACCGTTGAGGCGGCCGCGGCACGCTTTGCTCGCGTCTGTCCGTGCGTTTTGCTCGCCATTGAGGCGGCCGCTGCGCGCTCCGCTCTGGCGTCCCTGCGCGTGCTCTGCTCGCTGTTGAGGCAAATTTACAATGGCAACGGTTAATAATTGTCTTACATATTCAGGATAATTTAAAATGCCACATGCGGCAAGGCCCAGAACACTCACGACCTACATATGCGTACAATTATAATAAAATATAGGCTAAAAGGCTGAGCTGGCGGCCTTCCGATGACGGTCTTCTCGGACTCCATGATCGTGTGCGATACTCCTAGCCACCGCAAGCAACTAGTTTGCATTTTACAAAGTTTTTTGTACGAACAGAATCGCACACGAACTAACTGTAGTCACCGTCTATGTTATAATTTCTCATCGCAAACAGTTCATCCGAGTGGGCTGTTTGCTGCGTATCACACACATCTTGTTTACACGAATCATTTGTGTTCTTTTGGCTCATCGCAAAAAGTTCATCTATGTGAACTGTATGCCGCATATCACACACATCTTGTTAAGTTGATCCATTTCTGTTCTCTTCCCTAATCGAAAATAGTTCGTTCGAGTGAACCGTATGCCGTATATCACACACACCTTGATCTGGCTGACTGTTTCTGTTGCATTCCCTAATAGCACACAGTTCATCGGAGCGAACTGTATGCCGTATATCGCACACACATTGATATGGCTGCCCGTTTCTGTTGTTCTGACTCATCGCAAACAGTTCTTCTGGATCAACCGTATGCCCCGCATCGCACACGTAATTAAAAACTAAACCGTGTTTGATGTCTCCAGCCTCACAAACTTTTTGCATCTTTTTTGATGGTTTTTTTACATCCCCGTTTGCGATTAATGCATCGCACATAGTTTCGTCAAAGGGTCTCTGATCGTAGTGTCGCGTTAGTAGCATCCTACAGTAGTGGTTGTAACCATGGTCCTGCTACCTGCTGTAGTGACCATGGGCCTCTTACGGGCCATAGCATCCATGGGCCTTCTACGGGCCGTAGGATCCATGGGCCTTCTATGGGCCGTATAAACGATGGGCCTTCTACGGGCCGAATAATCATTTGGCCACACATGGGCCATACTATTCGTGGACCAATAACGGTCCGCAAAATGGGCCGAAAATGGGCTAGAGTGGAAATCGTCTATTTATGGCCAGACCATAACGGGCCGTTAACAGGCCGTATTTGATGACGCTATGAAAACAGCCCAACGGGTTAACAGGCCACAATCGGGCCGACTGTAACCACGGGCCGAATTTGGCCCACAAGCGGAACAGGCTAGTAATGGACCGTAAGTAACCGAATTCTGGAAATTAGCCCAAGAATAAATGGGCCCTTAGAAGGCCGAAAGGTAACACGGGCTGGAGACGGCCTACGGAATAATGGGCCGTTAATGGGTATAAAGTGATACACTGTTCATTATGGGCCAGTTTCACCTCGGGCCTTTAATGGGCCCAGAGTTACAAAGGGCCTCGTATGGGCCAAACGACGTCATCGGCCATACATGGGCCGAAAGTTACAACGGGCTAGAATCATATTGGACGGCCCAGATGATGCTACTAGGCCCAATTCGGATAGGCCATAACGGGCCATGAG
The DNA here is from genome assembly GCA_011799875.1 of Thinopyrum elongatum. Lineage (NCBI taxonomy): Eukaryota > Viridiplantae > Streptophyta > Magnoliopsida > Poales > Poaceae > Thinopyrum > Thinopyrum elongatum. Next base: position 335,650,229 of record CM022302.1, on the reverse strand, counting down.
TTAGAGGGCTGTAAATGGGCTATATGCGAACAAGCCGTTAACAGGCTTTCCATGGGCCGGCCCGCTACCTTTTGACCAAGTCAAACGGGCCGGCCTTTTCACCGGAATGGGCCTCTGTTGGGCCGTGCCATGTGTCGACGTATCATAGGCACCTGCTGTCCAATGGGTGGATGACATCTGTCCCAACGGTGAGCCGACACGTGGTTCCTCTGGCCATTGAGAATTTTACACGTGGAAAATCCCCATTGGTCTGGGCTATTAACGGGTTATTGGATCCAAACCGGAACCCGATAGCTTAACGGTGACCCGTTATGGTGGATGCCACATGTCGGTTACCCTTGACGAAAGCACTTCTATGACACGCGATTTATCGTCATGGAAGTGGACACTTCCGTGATGATAATTTTGGTAATGTCATGGAACACGTCTACGACAACACAGGTATGACTATCTTGATTCTGTCATAAAATCGTCATGGATGTCCATGCATGACAGAAAACGTGACCTACTGTGACAAACACGTATCATCACGGAAGTGTAGTTTTTTGTAGTGATGGATCACTTTTGAGAGGTATGAAGTTGATCAACCTTATTTACGAAAGTCCTTAACTTTTATTTTCTGTTTTTCTTAGTTAAATAAAATAAAATGCCATGTTTATCCTATTTTCTGGATTTTCCTTGCAATAAAAAAAATGACCCGAAAATAAAAGTTCTCAGAATGTCCTGAAAATTTAATACAATTTTTTTTCTTAATATTTAAGAATTTTTTATGCAAATAACATCAGAGGGGGGGGGGTGCACCAGGTGGGCACAACCCACCTGGGTGCACCAGCACCCACAGGCGCGCCCTGGTGGGTTGTGGCCCCCACGTGGGCCCCCTCACTTATCTCTTTAGCCCATGTCACCACCTACCTCCAGAAAAAATTCACCATTGCTCTCTCTCTCTCTCTCTCTCGTGTTCTTGCTCTCAAACCCGCGGATTTCGATCTCTTTGCTCGAAGCTCCGTTTCCGAAACTGTTTTGGGGGATTGCTACTTGGTATGTGACTCCTCCATTTGTACAATTAGTTTTTGCTTTAGTGGTTTATATTTTGAATAATTAGCTACTCTTGGTGCTGCTTTAGATGAGCTTGCATGTTGAATTCTTAGAGTTCTAAGTAGTTTGAATGCTCAATATAGCCTCTATGCATGTTTTCGAGTAGTTGCTATCAATCATGTGAAGTTTTGTTGGGAAATATTTTGTGGACTAAAAATTTCAGAATTTTGTTCATAGGAATAAGATGAGTTTCTTTTGGAAGTTTGCTTCCAAGAAGAACTCCAAGGAGTTGTGGGTGAATCATCGGATAGTGACCTCCAAACTCAGAGAATGGTGGAAGTGCGGCCATGCGAATGGCCTCACAACCCCTTCATGGATGGAGCTGGAATCCGTCAAGAGTTCGCACAATTTGCTGTCAATGCTGGCCTCACCGACTTCATCGCAGCTGAGTGTGAATGATATCATATCCTTACAAATTCCTTTGTGCAAAGTTTTCATTTCATAAGTAGGAATAACCCCCCTGAGGTGCAGTTTAATTTATATGCAGAAACCCGTTAGATACCACTTACTGAATTTTGTGATATATGCTTAATCCCTTCTGACGGGGAAATAAGAGAGCCTAGGCCTGCAGAGTTTGAGGGTTTCTATCGCACCCTGTCAGTGGGAGATGAGAGAGGGGTGTCGAGTGTCACCGCCACTAGCTTGCAGTTTCCTTCAGTGCATTATTTTACTCTATTCATTGCGAAGTGTCTACTTGCTAGAGAGAAGGTTGGTGCACTTAGTGCCCCCGATTTCGCTGTCTTACGCCGCACACTCTACGGCGATAACACTTATAGCTTAGGAGCTATTGTTGCATGTCGCCTACACCTTAACAGGACTAAGGGTAAAATTCATGGCGGTATTTATGCTACTCGCTTAGCGAGTCACTTTAACATTTAGATACGCGAACATGATCACTGCTTACCCAAGGTTTACTTAGATCGCACTTTATTGATGGTGAGCACACTACTATTGATGTTCCTTACAACCTGGTTTTCAGTATTGATACTCATGATATTATTCCATTTCCTGCACCCGCTTTGTTTGATCATATTGCCAGGGGCGGATACCGGATCATGCCAGATGATATCATTGCCTACCGGAACGCCCAGGCAGTTGCAGAGGAAAAGCCTCAAGAGTGGGATGCTCAGGTGCCCGCTCCACAGCACTTCAACATAGGACCTGATGGCTACTACGAGTGGTGATTACCAAGTTAGGCCAAAAGCCTAAGCTTGGGGGAGTACGTATTTCCACCGACATTACATTCATGTTCACACATTTCATTCTAGTTGTCGGTGTCCACACTTTTTCATTGTATTATCCATACTAGATTTATTTTCTCGCCTTCTTCTTGTGTGTTTGAAAAACTTTGAGAAAACCCAAAAATATTTCCTGCTTCTTTTCGGTTTTTTTCTAGTTTAATTAGTTGCAGTATTAAAAGAAAAACCCAAAAAGATTTCTCGATTCTTCTTCTTGCTTGTTGGGAGCTTTCCCGTGTAAATAGTTTTTCTCGTTTTTGTTTTTCCTTCTTTAATTTGCTTTCTTCTAGAAAAACTAAAAACTCCAAAAATATTTTAGTGTGTTTCTCTAAATTTCTTTTTCGTTTATTGAGTCATACCAAGGAGAAGACCACGATGAAAATATTGAGTGGCTCTCATGTGCATTATTGTTGATCTAACGAATAGCCCAAATTTACTTGTCTTCTCCTTTGAATAAAATGTTTGCAGATTCCAGCTTAGTCCATGACACTCTTGCACTATTATTATTTTCAAATCATTTGGTCATGCAAGTGAAAGGCAATAATGATGATATTTGGTGAACTGGTTGTGGCAGAGAGAAATGGGTATGAACTCAACTTGTTCTGTTTTTGTAAATATGTTTAACCTAGTATCCATGATTCAGCATATTATGATCAAACATGTTTGCAATGACAATTAGAGATTATAGTTTCTCATGCCATGCTTAAGTAGCTAGGAGTGGATAATGATTTATCTTGGATGTCAACATTGCGTTAAAATGATTGTGATGTAGTATGATGATATGGTATCCTCCTCCGAATGTTCGAGTGGCTTGACTTGGCACATGTTCATGCATGTAGTTGAATCAAAACAACATAGCCTCTATGATATTTATGTTCATGGTGTTCATATCCTACTCATGCTAGTATCCAATGTTCATTATGCATAATGCATGTTCATGACCGTTTTCGCTCTCTAGCTGGCCGCTTCCCAACCTATTTGCTAGCCTTCGCCTGTACTAAGCGGAAATACTGCTGGTGCATCAAAATCCTAAAACCCAAGTTATTCGAGATGAGTCCACCATACCTACCTATATGCGGTATTACCCTGTCGTTCTAAGTAAATTTGCATGTGCCACCTCTAAAAACTTCAAATAAATATCCATTTTTGTGTGCCTGGATTGTTCATAGAGCGACAGGAGGTAGTCGGTATCTTCCATGCTAAGTGGGTTATTCTCATGATGAGTGTTTATTCACTCATCCTTGCACGAGAGGGGCGGTAATAGGGATTCCCAGTCCCGAAATCAAATTGCAAATAATTAAACAAAACTCCCCCAGGACTGATGTTGGTATGGACAGTACCCATGGATTCGGCTAGCTGTGGAGTGTGTTTGTTGGTGGAGGGGGAGTAAACCTTTACTTTTATCGCCTGGGAACCGCCACTAATCTGTTTAGCATGGAAGATATCGATAACTGATGGTCGCGAAGTAAATAGGAAGGGTGCATTTCTCAAAATTTCATTTACCTCTATTTTAAAAATTGAGCTCTGGCACCGCTGCAAATCCCTGTTTCCCTCTGTGAAGGGACTATCTATTTAATGTCATGTTGAGTCATCACCTTCTCAAATAAGCGCCATATCCTGAGAGCACTATTGTCATCCTCATGCATTGTGTATAGTTAATGTTGGATGCATCATGACTGGATCTTTTCTACCATGAATTACAATGTTTAGTCGCTTCTTGAACTTTGGAGGTGCTCTGCATTTATGTTTTGCGGTCTTAGAAAGGGCTAGCGAGATACCACTGTTGTCATATTATATCATGATTGTTTTGACAAGGTGTTGTCAGTTGAGATGTTTTATTATTGCTCGCTAGTTGATTATGTCATTGATATGAGTTAATATAATTTTAAGAGTTATTGGTAACATGGTTAGTTATAATCTTTGCTGAAAACTTGGGTGCTACTTAAGCTTATTTATGTAAACAAGAGCAAAAGAGTTCGTAAAAGTTTTTCTTTTTCAGTTTCAGTGTCGTGGGAAATCATGGCCACCTATGGGGCCATCGGCCCCTTTTCGTTCGGCAGGGGGGCTGAGCGCATTGCACAAAAAGCGGAGGACCGTAGCGCAGCATGGCAGAGATCACGCGGGCAGTTTTACCTAGGTTCGGGCCGCCGCGAGGCGTAAAACCCTACTCCTACTTTGGTGGATTAATGGTGGATCGAGGTGGAAAACGCAGTGCTCTTGCCCGGCAGGGTTGCCTCGGGGGGAGAGCAGCTACGCACGTATGAGTGTACAAAGTTCCGAACCCTTTCTCTGGTTGCCATGGCCCTCCTTTTATAGATCAAGGGGTTACCACAGTGGCAAATCAGTCATTGTGTGCTGATTAGATAGCAAACAATGCTATCATACCTAACTCTGCAGGCAGAGCAGAGCGCATTAAATGCGCCACTCTGTGTCACATCGTAGCCTCCCCGGCAAGCCTTGCCGGGCTGCTCGTCCACCTTTTCGCCTGTTTGCTTGACACATCTCTGGACAGGTGTCATTTGGAGATAGTTTCCTCTGGAAATGGCTGCCATGTGTCGAATAACTGCCATTTAGTCACTTGGGGGCTTGACACCGCACCGATCGATGACTTGTGTTGTTGTGAGGTGGAGCGGTGAAGCCTTGGCGGGGTAGTTTGCTTTGGTAGTGCCCGGCAGGCTTGCCGGGACGGTCTTGAGGCTTGTCTTCGGGGCCACCTCGTCCTCACCAGGCTCGCCTGCCCGGCAAGGGAGGTTTTTCCTTAGCAGTGTCTTGGTCTTCTTGCCCTTCCCTTTGGTTCCTCAAAGAGCCATCTCTCCTAGCTTGGTCTGGCCTTGGATGTTGCAACTTTGCTCTTTTAGGCCTGTGCACGGTCTGGGCAACAGACCTAGGGTTTGTTGCACAGATAGGAGCCCCCGGGCCTGGCCCGAATGCGTTACCGGGCGTCGTCGGGTAGGCCCTTTCCAGTGCACAGGCAAGAGGGTAGCAGTTGCTTCGTCCTTTGAGATCTTCTTTGCTTCTTCATTAACCTGAGCCCAGGTCAGTTTCCGGTTCTTCCGCCCATCGCGTAACGCCAATTGTGGTGGGGCCATTCTTGTAATGGCCCATGAATGACTTTAACGCACAGGCGAGTAATTGCCAGTTCACTCTTCCCACCACGCCCTTATCCCCGGCCACGTATGCTGCATGCATTGAGTGGGGTAGGTAACGGAGGCGCGTGGTGCGGGAGAGTGCCAAAGCGGGGGCCCGGTCTTCTCGGGTTAGCAAAGAGGGACGGTGGTCACCCATCGATGGATCAGCCCCCAACCCCCAGCCCGCCTATAAAAGGGGGCTGGGGGGAAGCGGAAATGCTCATCCACGCTCCTCCTCTTGCCTTTTCCTTCTCTTCCACCGCAGTGCCTAGGAGGAGAGGGACAAGAAAGGGATTACGGGGCACTTATCTTTTTTCAATCTAAAACATGTAGGCACTTGCCAATCTTTAGTCTAAATAATGTAATCTTCTTTATCCTTGGTGTTCTGTAAGATCTGTACTTGTTCATCTGCATATTCATAAAAAAGACAAGCTTTGCCGGGCACTTGTGCATGCGTCATACTCATGCAGAGGTGAAATGCCTCTATACGTAAAGTAAACAAGTTAGCTCCGTCAAGCTATCCTGCCGGTACCCTCGAATTGTTACCGTGGAACTAAGCCTGCCGGGCCCAAATCGTAAAGAGGGACCAGCCCCCCGCCAAGCCTTCTCCATCAAAGGCCATTGCGACCATCCTGACCGAAGCAACGTTCGAGTCAAAGGATGGGACCACCTAAGTTTCGAAGGTGGCGAGGTTTTCATATGCACAAGTTTCTGCTAACAGAACGCGTAAGGATAAGAAGAGAACTTATCTGTTTGGCTTGCCGGGGATCGTCACGTAGGCTTGTCTTCATTTCTTCTCCCTTGGGACCAAGTCCATGGCAAGAACCATGCAACTTAATGCAGATGAAAACAATGCCTCATGCGACCTCATCTACATGATCATGCTATGCTTATGATATGCTTATGCATGCATTCAAGTTTTGGGGCCCCCCCAGCGCTTCATTTATTTCTGTTGCTCAGGGTCTGCGCCTGGCTTTGTACAAGGGGTTACATGCAACAGCGGCAAGGCCTGTTCAAAAGGGTGGCTGCCGGGCAGGGCCCGACAGCCGCGCCTTACGGGTAGAACTTACGGAGATGCTCAATGTTCATTGAGTTTTACAATTGAATGCCATCTCCGGTCTCCAGATGGACTGCGCCAGGTCTGGTGACTCGTACTACCCGGTAAGGGCCTTCCCACATCGGCGTAAACTTGTTTGTACCCTTGGCGGACTGAACATGCCTAAGGGCAAGGTCACCTTCCTCAAAACCCCGGGCACGAACCCTGCGGCTGTGATAGCGACACAGGGCTTGCTGGTAGCATGCAGCACGCGTAGCGGCCTGGAGACGGTTCTCCTCAAGTAGCATAGCGTCATCATGCTGGTGCCATTCTTGCGCTACTTCATCATAGGCAAGCACTTGAGGAGACCCGAATATGAGTTCCGTGGGGATAACTGCTTCTGCCCCATAGACTAGGGAGAAGGAAGTCTGCCCGGTTGCTCGATTTGGTGTCATTATGAGGGACCAAAGAACCACCGGCAGCTCGTCGATCCATCGCCTGCCATACTTCTGCAGTCTATCAAAAGTTCTTGTCTTGAGGCCCTGCAACAATTCAGCGTTAGCCCTCTCAGCTTGTCCATTGCTTCTGGGATGGGCAATAGAGGCGAATGAGATCTTGCTTCTGAGGGCATGAACATATTGCATGAAGGCGCGGCTCATGAATTGGGTGCCATTGTCAGTGATGATCTGGGCAGGTACTCCAAAATGGCACACCAATCCTTTCAAGAACTTGATAGCTGACTGAGCGGTCACCTTTCTCATGGGCTCCACCTCTGGCCACTTTGTGAACTTGTCGATAGCGACGAACAAGAACTCAAAGCCCCCGGTAGCACGGGGGAAGGGGCCCAAGATATCGAGCCCCCAGACCGAGAAGGGCCATGATAAAGGGATCATCTAAAGAGCTTGGGCAGGCTGATGAATGTTCTTGGAGTGGAACTGGCAGGCTTCACATTTGGTGACGAGTTCAACTGCATCTTGGAGGGCCGTGGGCCAATAGAAACCTTGCCGGAAGGCTTTTCCAACCAGGGCCCTTGATCCAATGTGTGAGCCGCACATACCTTTGTGTTTCTCTGCCAACAGTTCCTTTCCTTCCTCCCGGCAAATGCACTTCAATTTCACACCGTTGGGCCTCCTTCTGTATAGTGTGTCGTCGACAAACTGATACATACTGGCCCTCCGGGCTACTCTTTTAGCTTCTTCTTGCTCTTTGGGGAGTTCTCCAGTTTGGAGGAAATGGACTATGTGTCATGCCCAAGTTGAGGCCAGAGGCTTGGGAACAAGGACCAACGGCACCTCCTCATTCGCAGGAGCGCACTTCTCGACCGCAGGGACCGGTGATCTGGCGGGATGGTGCAGCTCGCTGATTGAAGGGGAGTTGTTCCCGCCAAGCTCTCTGCTGGGGGCCTCGGGAGGCCCTGCGGGGTGAGGCTTTCCGGAGTCCAATTTCCTCCTCTTTCTGGCCATTGTTGCTGGGGATACGGAGGGTTGAGTCAGATGGAGAACAAAAGTCCCTGGTTCCACAGGGAGCTTTTGCGCAGCGCACTTCGACAAATGATCAGCGATGCTATTTTTCGCACGGGGTACGTGCTCTGTTTGCAATCCGTCAAAGCACTCCTCCAACTTTCTCACTTCCTCAACATATGCCTCCATCAATGGACTTTGGTAATCCTTGTTGACTTGTCTCACCACAAGCTGTGAATCTCCGTGGATGATCAGCTTCTTGATTCCCAGTTCTGTTGCAATTCTGAGGCCGGCAAGGAGCCCTTCATACTCTGCAGTATTGTTGGTAGCCTTCTCCCGGGGAAAGTGCATCTAGACGACGTACTTAAGGTGCTCCCCAGTGGGAGCAACAAGAAGCACGCCAGCCCCTGCACCTTGTAGGGAGAAGGCACCATCGAAATACATGATCCAAACTTGGGGCGCTTCCTTGCCGAGAATAACTGTCTCCAATACCTCTTCATCAGGAGTTGGTATCCACTCTGCGATGAATTCTACTAGTGCTCTGCCCTGAATGGTTGACGTGCTTTCAAACTTCAAACCAAAGCTGGACAACTCCAAAGCCCATTCCACAATCCTGCCGGTGGCCTCAGGGTTTCGGAGTATGCGTTGTAGGGGGAAACGGGTGACAACTGTGATCTCGTGGGTTTGGAAGTAGTGGCGCAGTTTCCTTGAGGCCATGATGAGGCCAAAAATCAACTTTTGCATGCCAGAGTACCTCGACCTAGCCCCCTACAACAGGGAGCTGACAAAGTACACTGGGCGCTGCACCACTTTCTTCTTTGCCGTGACCAGAGAACTGTTTCCGCTGCTCTGTCTTTCTTCGTTCTGGACTGATTCTGGCCTTGTCGGGATAGGCCCATTTTCTTCTCTAGAGGTAACAGTGGCTGTAGCTACCGCGTCATCCACTTCCCGCTGCGCCACCAGTGCCGCGCTAACCACCTGATTGGTTGCCGCCAAGTATAGCAGCAACGGCTCTTGTGGTTTGGTAGCGACCAATGTGGGCACAGAGGAAAGATAGGTCTTCAAATCTGGCAGCACGACATCTGCCTCCAGGGTCCACTCCACGGGCCCTGCCTTCTTCAAATTTTGAAAAATGGCAGGGCGCGCTCGACAGACTTGGAAATGAACCTGCTCAGTGCAGCTATGCATCCTGTCAAACGCCTCATGTCCTCGACTGTCTTGGGTGCTTGAATCTGCTTGATGGACTTGATCTTGTCGGGGTTGGCCTCTATCCCTCGATGAGACACAAAGAAACCAAGTAGCTTACCAGAGGGGACGCCAAACACACACTTCTCTGGGTTCAGCTTCAAGTTGATTTTACGCAGATTGGCAAAGGTTTCTACCAAATCCTGGATGAGGGTTGAACTGTCTTTGGTCTTGACCATGATATCGTCCATGTAAGCCTTAATGTTTCTGTGCAGCTGGGACTCAAAGCCAATCTGTACTGCTCTTGCAAAGGTGGATCCAGTGCTCTTTAGCCCGAAGGGCTTCCGTACAAAGCAGTACGTGCCACACGGGGTTATGAACGCGGTTTTCTCCTCGTCTTCCTTGGACATGAAGATCTAGTGGTATCCGGAGTAGGCATCCAGAAAGGAAAACAGGTCGCACCCGGAAGTGGAATCCACAATCTGGTCAATGCGCGGCAAGGGTTATGGGTCCTTCGGGCATGCCTTGTTCAGATCCGTAAAATCTATGCAAAGCCTCCATTTCCCATTCGCCTTGCGCACCACCACTGGATTTGTCAACCACGTGGGGTGCAATACTCCCCTGACCAAACCAGCTGCTTCAAGTTTCTTGATCTCATCGGCAATAAACTGTTGCCGCTCCAAAGCTTGCTTCCGGACCTTTCGCTTGACGGGCCGGGCATGTTGGCAGACAGCAAGGTGGTGCTCGATTACCTCCCTAGGTACACCGGGGATGTCAGATGGTTGCCAGGAAAACACATCAACATTCGCCCGCAGGAAGGCAATGAGCGCACTTTCCTATTTGTCATCGAGGGTGGCACTGATAGTGAAGGTACCATCAGTGCTAGCCAGCCCTGCCGGGACCTTCTTCACAGCAGGCGCAGCAGCTTTGGATCTCTTGCTATTGGAACTCTCCGGCAAATCATCGACAGGCGCAGCGCACTCCGGAGAGGCGTGCTTCGCGGATTCCTTGCTGGCATCCTTGCTACCTCTCTTCATTTTCTTACTCTCCTTGGCGGGAACACTGGCTTCCGCGGCGTCTACCACAACTGCTTCCCGATACATCTTGTCCATGCATATGACTGCATGTTTCTGATCTGACGGAATGGAAATGACTCCTATCGGCCCTGGCATCTTCAAGGTGTTGTAGGCATAGTGGGATGCCGCCATGAACTTGGCCAGAGCTGGGCGACCAAGGATTCCATTATACGGCAAGGGGAGGTCAACCACGTCAAACATGATCTTCTCAGTCCGGTAGTTTAACTCCCCCCCAAACGTCACCGGCAGCGTGATCTTTCCTTTAGGACGACTCCTACCGGGGTTGATTCCTTGGAATGTACGAGTAACCTTGAGCTCCTCATCCGCTATCTGAAGTTTGCTGAGGACCTTTGGAGATATCAGATTCAACCCAGCCCCGCCGTCAACCAACATCTTTGTGACTTTGAGGTTGCGTATTGTTGGTGAGGCCAACAACGGCAAGCACCCTACCGCAGTGGTGCGATCGGGGTGATCCTCTTCATCAAAGATGATGGGCATGCGGGACCATTTGAGCGACTTCTGAGAATCTGCCGCTGGCTCCACAGCGTTGACTTCACGCGCCCACTGTTTAAGTTGGCGGTGAGAGGAGTGCAGAGATGCACCCCCGTCAACGCACAAGGCGTTAGTGGCTTTCTGGAACTCCTGCTCGCTGGTTTCCTCTTCATCTCCCTCATCGGTCTCATCACTGCAATCCTTCTTCTCATGGCCTCTGGCGGGTTTCCCTTGATTCTGAGGAGCCTTGCCGGGGCGGCTTACTCCACCGCCACGGTGCTTCCCACCAGTACCATCCTGATTTTTCTCCTTATCACGCTTCTCGTACTCAGCCCTCTGCTTCTTGACGAGCTGCTCAACCTGATGGCATTCTTGAAGGTCGTGGCCCTTGGTCCTATGGATCTTGCAATAAGGCCCCTCACCCTTCCTGGCCTTCTCAGCAGCCGCAGCCGCCCGACAGTCAGTGCACGTGGCAACCTCCTTGCCGGGTGCTTCGGCCTTGGCCTTCTTGCCGGTACTAGGCGTGCTTGACCCTTCGACTGCCATCACAACTTTCCACTTCTTATTGCACTTCTTGTTCTTCTTCTGGCTGGTGGCGTCATCCTCATCATCTGAATCGATGTCGACGCCGTCCTCTTCGCCGGGAAGTCGCCTTCCCTCCTCTATGCGAGCACACTTATTCACAAGTGTGTATAACTCGTTCACAGTCCGGGGCAGCCGCACGTTCATTTTGGAACGTATCTGGCGGTTGTGCACGTTGGACTGGAATGCAGCTATCACGGCCGCCGGGTGGATGTCTGGGATGTTCCTGTGTACTCGGCTGAACCTTTGCATATACTTCCGCAGGGTCTCCCCTTCCTTCTGCGGGAGGAGTTGCAGATCGCTGGGCCGCCCTGGTTCTTGATGGCCACCTGTGAAGGCGCCAAATAACTCATGGCACAGGTCAGCCCAAGTTGAAATGGAGTTCTCTGGCAGGTGCATCAGCCAAGACCTCATGTTTGGCTTGAGTGCCAAAGGGAAGTAGTTGGCGAACACCTTCTCATCTCTTCCCCCGGCAGCCTGAACAGCGATGGTGTAGATGCTCAGGAACTCTGCCAGGTTCAATCTTCCATCGTACTTCTCTGGTATCTCCGGCTTGAATGTGCGAGAAGATGGCCAACGAACTTGCCGCAGCTCGCGGGTGAAGGTGAGGCACCCAACCTCGAAAGGCAGGCACCCACCCTTACCGAGCGCAGGTTCATCTACGTCAGGGCCGTTGCGCTGATCAGACTGGTGGCGGGTGTCGCGGCGTTGCTCGACGGTGATGCGCGCACCTTCCCATCGCCTGTCTTCCCAGGCTTGCCGTTGGTCCCGACGCGCTCGAGGGTCGGACGAAGCCATCGAGATATTGTCGGGTTCTTGATCGCGTGGCTCTGGTCATGGCCTTTGCGCAGGCTGCCGCGGAGGGGACTGCACTGTGGGGGTGCCCCCCTCGGCATGGCCAGCTGCGCGGGCCATCGTCGTCGCATTGGGAGGCCGTGGCAGGCTAGCTCGCTGTTATCCTCCTGCCTTGGCGAAACCAATCAGGCTTTGAATGGTGGCTCTCCACTCATCCATCTGATCGACTGCTGGCGGAAATCTCAACAGCAGCTGGGCCCGCGCCATAGCCTCCGAAGCGGTGCTTGGCATGGATGATGACGTAGATCGTTGAGTCACCTGGCTCCTTATGTTGCCAGTAGTAGCTGCGCCATGTTGTCGCCGTCGTGAGCCCTCGGCCACGATGACGTGGTAACGAGGTGGAGGTGCTTGAGGGCCAGCGGCTCCGTTTGGCGCATCGACTGGGTTGGTTCACTCTGGGAGTGGCGCATGCACCACGGCCGTGCCCGTAGTGGGAGTGACCGGAGGGTTGCGATTCGCCCCAGAGCGAGAGCCGCCGCTACGGCTGTGCCTTTCGGCCGGGCGAAGAGGCACAGACAGGATGATTTCTCCACCCGTACCATGTGGAGCGTGGCCGTCGGGATGCTATTGGTGCTATACTTCCCCGGTGCCTTCTGCTCTTACTTCCATCGTAGGGGAGGTGGTGGCGATGCCGCCTGCGCCGGCCACGTCCCCCGTAGCATCCGTGTCCCCGTGCATCCTCGTGGCCTCCGCAGCGTCGGCGGCCGCCTACAGCGGGGCCTTCGAAGCGGACGGGTGGGCTGCAGCACCGGGCTTCTTCTTGGGCGCCATGAACGATGGAGCCGTTGATGAAGATGACGCGCTGCATACGCTTCTCGGGTTCGCGCAAGCACTGCCCCCTACCTGGCGCGCCAAAGATGTCATGGGAAATCACGGCCACCTATGGGGCCATCAGCCCCTTTTGTTTCGGAAGGGGGGCTGAGCGCATTGCACAAAGAGCAGAGGACCGTAGCGCAGCATGGCAGAGATCACGCGGGCAGTTTTACCCAGGTTCGGGCCGCCGCAAGGTGTAAAACCCTACTCCTGCTTTGGTGGATTGATGGTGGATCGAGGTGGAAAACGCAACGCTCTTGCCCGGCAGGATTGCCTCGGGGCGAGAGCAGCTGCGCACGTATGTGTGTACAAAGTTCCGAACCCTTTCTCTGGTTTCCATGGCCCTCCTTTTATAGATCAAGGGGTTACCATAGTGGCAAATCAGTCATTGTGTACTGATTAGATAGCAAATGGTGCTATCATACGTAACTCTACAGGCAGAGCAAAGCGCATTAAATGCGCCGCTCAGTGTCACATCGTAGCCTCCCCGGCAAGCCTTGCCGGGCTGCTCGCCCACCTTTTCGCCTGTCTGCTTGACACGTCTCTGGACGGGTGTCATTTGGAGATGGTTTCCGTTGGAAATGGCTGCCATGTGTTGAATAACTTCCACTTAGTCACTTGGGGGCTTGACACCGCACCGATCGATGACTTGCGTCGCTGTGAGGTGGAGCGGTGAAGCCTTGGCGGGGTAGTTTGCTTTGGTAGTGCTTGGCAGGCCTGCCGGGACGGTCTTGAGGCTTGTCTTTGGGGCCACCTCGTCCTTGCCAGGCTCGCCTGCCCGGCAAGGGAGGTTTTTCCTTTGCAGTGTCTTGGTCTGCTTGCCCTGCCCTTTGATTCCTCAAAGAGCCATCTCTCCTAGCTTGGTCTGGCCTTGGATGTTGCAACTTTGCTCTTTTAGGCCTGTGCACGGTCTGGGAAATAGACCCAGGGTTTGTTGCACCAACATTCAGTTTATCAACTGAATTGCTTGAGGATAAGCAAAGGTTTAAGCTTGGGGGAGTTGATACGTCTCCATTGTATCTACTTTTCCTAACGCTTTTCCTCTTGTTTTGGACTCTAATTTGCATGATTTGAAAGAAACTAACCCGGACTGACGCTATTTTCAGCAGAACTACCATGGTGTTGTCTTTGTGCAGAAATAAAAGTTCTCGGATTGGAACGATACTTTTTGGAGAATTTTTATACAATAAAAGAAAAATACTGGAGCCAAGAACCACCAGAGGGGGGCCCCCGGGTTAGCACAACCCACCAGGGCGCGCCCCCCCTCAGGCGCGCCCAGGTGGGTTGTGCCCACCTGGTGGTCCCGCAGACCCTGATTCCAACGCTATAAAATCCTATTTTTCCAGAAAAAATCAGGGAGGAAGAATTATCTTGTTTCGTGATATGGAGCTGCCGACACCTCCTGTTCTTCATCGGGAGGCCAGATCTGGAGTCCGTTTTGGGCTTCGGACTGGGGGATCTTCGATCTTCATCATCACCAACCCTCCTTCATCGCCAATTCCATGATGTTCCCCACCGGGAGTGAGTAATTCCTTCATAGGCTCGCTGGTCGGTGAGGAGTTGGATGAGATTCATCATGTAATCGAGTTAGTTTTGTTGGGGCTTGATCCCTAGTATCCACTATGTTCTGAGATTGATGTTGATTTGACTTTGCCATGCTTAATGCTTGTCACTTTGGGCCCGGGTGCCATGATTTCAGATCTTAACCGTTCATGTTATCACCATTATATCTATGTTCTAGATCCGATCTTCCAAGTTATATTCACCTATTACGTGTTATGATCCGTAAACCCCGGAGTGACAGTATTCGGGATACTTTCCGGTGATGACCGTAGTTTGAGGAGTTCATGTATTCACTATGTGTTAATGCTTTGTTTTGGTTCTCTATTAAAAGGAGGCCTTAATATCCCTTAGTTTCCATATGGACCCCGCTGCCATGGGAGGGTAGGACAAAAGATGTCATGCAAGTTCTTTCCATAAACACATATGACTATTTACGGAATACATGCCTACATTATATTTATGAACTGGAGCTAGTGCCGTATGGCCTTAATTAGGTTATGACTATTATATGATGAATATCATCCAACGAATTCACCGATCCAATGCCTACGAATTTTCCATATATTGTTCTTGCTAAGTTACTACTGCTGCTGTTACTGTTACACTTGCTACAAAATCATTGCTATCATTGTTACCGTTACTATTGCTGTTGCTACTACTATCAAAACTATCATACTACTTTGCTACAGATAATTAATCTCCATGTGTGGTTGAATTGACAACTCAGCTGCTAATACTTGCAAATATTATTTGGCTCCCCTTGTGTCAAATCAATAAATTTGGGTTGAATACTCTACCCTCGAAAACTGTTGCGATCTCCTATACTTGTGGGTTATCAAGTACCTGTTGTCCTATCATTGTACTTACATTCATACCTGGTGGATTATGTGACATCATTGTGCATTATAGCTTGCTTATCGACTGTTCGCTCCAAATTATCAGATCTATATTAATGCTTACATTAATGTAGAATAAACCCAATGCTTATGAAGAAGTTTTGCTCTGCATTGTTCTTGTAATCATCTGTTGTCCTTCATCACTGTATTTATATTGTCAGCTAGTTGTTCATGTACACTTTGCAGCTTATTCCCTTGCCCTCCATTTTCTACACATCACATCTATGTTTACTATTGCCAAAATATTGAATAAAACCAATGCTACTGAAGAAGTTTAGATCTACATTGCTCTTGTCAGTGCCGTTTGCATGTATGTTGTACTTACATTTATAGTCTGCATCTTAGCTTTAATAATTGCCATTTGTTCCTATATTATCACATCTATATTTACTCTTAACAAAATGTAGAATAAAGGCAATGCTCTTGAAGAAGAGTCTGTGGTAAAGTTCTTGAATTGCCCCCCATCAATATCGACAAGGGCTTTATAGAGCCGGTCTTCATTACTAACGTAAGTTTGACCTCCTCAAGCCTTCAAACTTTGTTGTGTATATTTGGATAGCTATGACTACAAATGCTGTTTATTTTTGTCGTCTGCATCAAATTGCATGTTCAAAGTTTATTACGAAGAAGTACATAAACATAGTTTGTCCTTGTCAATTTCAGTTTTTAGTTGCACAACCTAGTTCCTTAATCATACCATGTAAATTAAACTAAACATAGCAAGTTATCTTCTTTAGCATTGCATGTATGCTTGTGTTCTTGATCTGTAATCTATTGGTGTGGTGAAACTACCAACTCCATCATAATTTCATATCCTGCTATGTCTTAACTATGAATAATGCCATATTATGTTAATGTTATTTAAATCATGTCTCTTTATTTACCAATCTGAAATGGTATAAATTGACAGTACACTCATCATTCATGCTTATACATTGTTTAGCACACTAGTGCAGAGACGTGCTATACAAACGGTTCTTAACCCCTTTCCACGACGGAGTTTTAAATCGTCGCCTAGTGAGTGTGTGCGATAGGGGGGGTCCTTCCCACACGACCAAGAAACCGTCAGGGATAGGCCCTCCGGCCACACAGGCGGGGGCAAAATGAGCTTGTGTGCAACAGTACTTAAAGTGGTGATTTGTTTTATTATACTAACGGATCTCACGAGGGTTTTGTTAAGTTTTCTGTGATTGAAGTTTCAAGTTTTGGGTGAGATCACGATGGATGAAGGAATCAGGAGTGGCAAGAGCCTAAGCTTGGGGATGCCCGAGGCACCCCAAGGTAATATTCAAGGACTCCCAAGCAACTAATCTTGGGGATGCCCCGGAAGGCATCCCCTCTTTCTTCTAACGACCATCGGTAATTTTACTTCGAGCTATATTTTTATTCGTCACATGATATGCGTAAATTCTTGGAGCGTCTTTTGTGTTTATTTTTCCTTTTCTTTTATGCACCATCTGGTATGAGATCGTCCTTGGTTGATTTATAGAATGCTCTTTGCACTTCACTTATATCTTTTGAGTATGGCTTTATAGAATGCTTCATGTGCTTCACTTATATCATTTCAAGTTTGGATTGCCTGTTTCTCTACACATAAAATACTGCCATTTGTAGAATGCTCTTTTGCTTCACTTATATTTTTTAGAGCGTTGGCATATCTTTTGTAGAAAGAACTAAACTCCCATGCTTCGCTTATATCTATTTAGAGAGTTGACAGGAATTGGTCATTCACATGGTTAGTCATAAAATCATACATAAAACTTGTAGATCACTGAATATGATATGTTTGATTCCTTGCAATAGTTTTGCGATATAAAGATGGTGATATTAGAGTCATGCTAGTGAGTAATTGTGGACTGGTAGAAATACTTGTGTTAAGGTTTGTGATTCCCGAAGCATGCACGTATGGTGAACCGTTATGTGATGAAGTCAGAGCATGATTTATTTTTTTGATTGTCTTCCTTATGAGTGGCGGTCGGGGATGAGCGATGGTATTTTCCTACCAATCTATCCCCCTAGAAGCATGCGTATTAGTACTTTGTTTCGATGGCTAATAAACTTTTGCAATAAGTATGTGAGTTCTTTATGACTAATATTGAGTCCATGGATTATACGCACTCTCACCCTTCCATCATTGCTAGCCTCTTCGGTGCCGTGCATTGCCCTTTCTCACCTCGAGAGTCGGTGCAAACTTCGCCGGTGCATCCAAATCCCGTGATATGATACGCTCTATCACACATAAGCCTCCTTATATCTTCCTCAAAACAGCCACCATACCTACCTATCATGGCATTTCCATAGCCATTCCGAGATATATTGCCATGCAACTTCCATCGTCATCATATACATGACTTGAGCATTCATTGTCATATTGTTTTGCATGATCGTAAGATAGCTAGCATGATATTTTCATGGCTTGTCCGTTTTTTGATATCTTTTGCTATGCTAGATCATTGCACATCCTGGTACACTGCCAGAGGCATTCATATAGAGTCATACTTTGTTCTAGATATCGAGTTGTAATATTGAACAAGTCTGAATGCCTCTGGCCTGGCCGCGCCGCCGCGCCAGGGCCCCGGCCACGACCGCGTCCCGTGCTCGCCCGCCTCTGCCGCCTCCCCGCAGCCACCTCGCTGCCACCGCCGTCCGCCCGCCGCCGCCTGCGCCGTGCCTCGCCGCACGCCGCTGCCGCCTGCGCCCGTGTGCAGCTCGCCGTCGCCGCCGCTGCGTGCTCGTGCACGCGTTTGCCCGGACATGTCCGGCGCCCGAATGGGCACAGCCGGACGTGTCCGCCCCGGCCCTATGACAAACGGGGCCCACGCCCCAGGATAATTAAAAAAAATTATATAAAATAAAAATGAAATTAGTAAAATTAATAATTAGTTAATTAATTAGTGAATTAATTAAGTTAATTAATTCTGTTTAAACTAAATTAATTAAAATTAGTTAACCTAATAAAATAATTAAACTAATTAACCTGTTTAGTTAATCTCAGTCAATGACAAACGGGACCCGACTGTCAGGTTGACCCAGTCAACGGTCAACGTTGACTGCTGACATCATACTGACGTCAGGCTGACGCATTAATTAATTTTGAATTAAATTAAATTATTAAATTCAGAAAATCAATTAAACTTTAGAAAATCATATAAAATAATCCGTAGCTCAGATCAAAAAACTTTGTACATGAAAGTTGCTCAGAATTTCGAGACAAATCCGAGTAAACGGTCCATTCGTCCATCACACGTCCCTAACTATCCGAACATGGAACCGTTCCCCTCTGGTCATCTATTTGACAAATGTCCGGAACCGGGAAAACATTCCCGGATGGATTCCCCCTTCCTCGGTGACGTGCAACCATACGTTAGGACACACCCGGCACTGCATATTGTCATGTCGTACATTGTGTTGCTCATGTTTGCTGTGTATTTATACTGTTTCCTCCCCCTCTTCTCTCCCGTTAGACCTCGACGTCGTCCCTGAGACCGACGCAGCTCCGGAGACCAAAGACACCATTGACGACCTTGCCTTTGCCGCAAAGCAACCAGGCAAGCCCCCCCCTTGAGCATATCGATATCGCCCATTCTATTTTCTCATGCTTGCATTAGAATTGTTGCTGCTACTGCTTTACCTATTCTGATGCATAGCCTGTTTATTGTAACCTGCTATTGATAATTACCTGCATAACCTAAACTGCTTAAGTATATGCTGGGTAGAGACCTATCAGTGACCCCACTAGTCCCGACTGCCCCGCTGGATTATTAGAAGACCCGATCAACGGGATCGAAGACCAGGCCCCGGCACCGCACATCACCCCCCCTTAGTTGTAACGACACTGCAGCGTTACTATCGAGTGCCGAGGGTGAAACCTCTTGTAGCACTTCTGATGTTAACTCTGTAGAGTAGCTATTCGGTCGTGGTCATCGAGGGTGATTCCTCCTTCTCCACTTCTGATACGACCCTGTCGTGCAACACTCCAAGTGTGAACCTCGAGGGTGATTCCTCCTAAGTTCACCTTGACGGTTACATCGAGTGGGCATCTGTCGAGGGTGATACCTCTGATTCCCTTGATGTTATGGACACACGACTATTGTGACTTTACCCCTGCACCCTGTTAGAAATGGGTCAGCCCCGAGGGCGACCCAAGGGAGTTACTTTAACTGCAGGACTGGAGGGACAGGCGGTACTGCCCAGTAGAGGTGGACCTGAGTTCCCGACAGTCTTTTGTGAGACGGGTTAACCTGGATGGTGCCCGAGTGAGAATACGAGGCGTGGCCGGGCATTCTTGGCCCTTGCCGCAAGTCCTCAAGACGGGGCGGCAGGGTCACATCGATCGTGAGTCTCTGCTCGTTACCGCACTACCAACACACTTTGATTTGGATATTTGATCTGAGTGGGCCTCTGGCCCGATAGACTAACCATCACGCGGGAATAGTTATGGGCACTCTGCATCGTAGCATCAGCCGAAAGCTCTGCCAGACGTCCAGTTCAGCCTCGTGGCCAGGCCGGGCCAGTGCCACCTAGGACAGAGGTGGTGCTCGTCCCGACCCTGCACACACCGACCCGGAGTGCACAGGGCGATGGCCCAAGACCCCTGAGCGCTTAGGATATAGACCGACGGGGACCTCTCTGCTGAGCTGTAGGTAGGGTTGCGGTGTATCGTTTAGCCGAGGCCGGGCATGACCCGGGAAAAGTGTGACCGGCCGGAGTTAAGCGAGCATGGTGGGTAAGTTGGTGCACCCCTGCAGGGAAGAACTAATCTATGCATAGCCGGATCCTCGGTAACGGACACTCGGAGTTGTATCCTGATTGATACAATTAGAACTGGATACTTGGATACTATGGCTCTGGGATTGCTTCTCGTAGGGAGTCGAGAAGGGATCTCAGGACGAGGTTGATGACTGTATGGCTCTGGGATTGCTTTCTCGCAGGGAGTCGAGAAAGGATCTCTGGGTGAGGTTGATATCATTACTGTTACATTATATGGTACTGTTCTACTCTCTTCTATTGCTGCAAGACCGCTAAAGATGCTAGTCTTTGATAGGACTAGGCTTTTCCTCTCTATTCTGGCATTTCTGCAGCCCAGTCCACATATACATCCTCTCTTTGAAAATGTTGCATATGTAGTGTAGATCCTTGCTTGCTGAGTACTTCGGATGAGTACTCACGGTTGCTTTGCTTTCTTTTTCCCCATATACCCCTTTTGATGCAACCAGATGACGGAGCCCCTGAGACAGCTGCCCCGCCGATGATCGCTTCTACTACTACCCCGATGGAGGATACTGCTTCGAACTTGCCGTCGACCAGGAGTAGGATCGGAGGGTCCTAGGCAGGAGGCCTACGCCTTTCGATCGTAGTGTTTTTCTCTTGCCCCGCCTTCTAAGGGCCTATCTGTGTTTTCTTTTATATCTGTACTCAGATATCTGATGCTTCCGCAGACGTTTGTACGCAAGCTTATGTATTCGAGCCCTCGAGGCCCTGACTTGTAATATAAAGCTTGTATGACTTTATTTATGTTTTAGAGTTGTGTTGTGATATCTTCCCGTGAGTCCTTAGGCTTGATCGTGTGCATTTGCGTGTATGATTAGTGCACGATTGAGCCCGGGGCGTCACAGAGAGCCCAAAAATAAAATGAAATGAGAGAAAAAGAGAGAAGGGGCAATGCTACTATCCTTTTACCACACTTGTGCTTCAGAGTAGCACCATGTTCTTCATATAGAGAGTCTCTTGAGTTATCACTTTCATATACTAGTGGGAATTTTCATTATAGAACTTGGCTTGTATATTCCGATGATGGGCTTCCTCAAATGCCCGAGGTCTTCATGAGCAAGCAAGTTGGATGCACACCCACTTAGTTTTCACTTTGAGCTTTCATACACTTATAGCTCTTAGTGCATCCATTGCATGGCAATCCCTACTCCTCGCATTGACATCAATTGATGGGCATCTCCATAACCCATTGATTAGCTGCGTCGATGTGAGACTTTCTTCCCTTTTGTCTTCTCCACACAACCTCCACCATAATATTCTATTCCACCTATAGTGCTATATCCATGGCTCACGCTCATGTATTGCGTGAAAGTTGAAAAGGCTTTGGAACATTAAAAGTATGAAACAATTGCTTGGCTTGTCATCGGGGTTGTGCATGATGAAATACTTTGTGTGATGAAGATGGAGCACAGCCAGACTATATGATTTTGTAGGGATAACTTTCTTTGGCCATGTTATTTTGAGAAGACATGATTGCTTTATTACTATGCTTGAAGTATTATTGTCTCAATGTCAAATGATAGACTATTGCTTTGAATCACTCGTGTCTTAATATTCATGCCATGATTAGATTATATGATCAAGATTACGCTAGGTTGCATTCCACATCAAAAATTATCTTTTTTATCATTTACCTACTCGAGGACGAGCAGGAATTAAGCTTCGAGATGCTGATACATCTCTGTCGTATCAATAATTTTTGATTGTTTCATGCCAATATTCTACAACTTTCATATACTTTTGGCAACTTTTTATATTATTTTTGGGACTAACATATTGATCCAGTGTCGAGTGCCAGTTCCTGTTTGTTGCATGTTTTTTGTTTTACAGAATATCCATATCAAACTGTAACACCCCTTGTATTAAGCTACAGTGATCACCCTTTTGATTATGCCATGTCATCATGATCAACAGTGCTTGATCATCATTAGTATCATATCTCTTTTCAAATTCAAATGGAAAATTCAAACTTAAAGTGAAAATAAAAGTTGCCCAAACCCAGAAACTAAAATGTTCGCTTTATTCTATAAATTCCCCTTTTCATTGTCATGTTGTAACCAACTTAAATTGACTCACAAATAAATTCCTAGTAAATTAACAAATGGTCCAACATCAAATAAAATGGCCTTTTTCAAAGTAAATAATTATTTAATTAACTCCAATCGCCTCCAAACTTTGTGAACATTCTCAAAATAATGCCTAGTATGTATGTGCCAAATATCTTATTTAACAAAAGTCAACGAGTTTCAAATGTTAAATACAAAACAGTAAAGAAACTAAAAGAAAATAGAAAAATATAAAAAGAAAAGGACAAAGAAAACAAAACAAAAGAAAAGGCCACCCCGTGCCCCCGTGGGCCAATCCCCCCTGGGCCTGGCCACCGAACCGGCCTAGCCCACCCCCCTGTTTCCTTCAACCTAGCGCTACAGAGGCAGAGGAGGATGTGGCGTGCATCCAGCCACAATGGCCATGGATGGCCTCCACAT
The DNA here is from genome assembly GCA_011799875.1 of Thinopyrum elongatum. Lineage (NCBI taxonomy): Eukaryota > Viridiplantae > Streptophyta > Magnoliopsida > Poales > Poaceae > Thinopyrum > Thinopyrum elongatum. The sequence continues at coordinate 335,627,554 of CM022302.1, read as the reverse complement.
GCCCCCCCCTTTGTCTATAACACGCCAAATAGAAACCCTAAATCGCCCTCGCCCATTCCCCCCTCGATCCCCCTTCGCCCCCCTTCTCTCTAGTTCGGATTCGACCTCGCACGCTCGCGCGATCACCGCGGCCTCGCGCGTCCACCGGCCTCCCCGGCGGATGGGAGCACGTCCTGGAGGCTCGTCGTGCTCGTGCGCGGCCATTCCGGGCATCGGAGCAAGGAGGGAAGCTGTGTAGCCGACGCCATCTTCGTCTTCTTCCTCTGGCCGCCGCATCTCGCCGTCACCACCGCCTCTCCGTTCCACCCCCGGCCTCCCCGACCTCGCATTCGTGCTCGCGGTGAGCATCTCCCCGAATTCCCCCATTCCCCCTCTTCGATTCAGTGTCGTAGACCCGTGCCGCCTGTCGCCACCATGGTCGGACCTTCGGAGCTCCGCCCACACGCATACTCACCCACTCCTCGTCGCGCCCTTGGCCGCCCCGGTGCGCCCGTGCCTCACTGGCCACGCGCCCACGCATGCCGCCCGTGCCCCCGCTGCCCGCTGACCCGCTTCCCCGGTGCTCGCTCGCCGGTTCTCTGCTGTGTCACTGCTGCTGAATCGCTGCTGCTGCCTCGCAGCCACTCGCCGCCGCCGTCCAGCGCTCGCCCCGCCTTGCTGGCCGCCCTGCCTTGCGCCCCTGCTGCGGCCGCCTACGCCCGCACGCCCGCTGGCCTGCCTACGTTCACTACTGGTGCCCTGCTGGTGCTGCGCTGCCGCAGCTGCTTCTGCTGCCGCTGGTGTGCGGCTGCTGCTACCTGGGCCACTGCCCATGGGCTAGCCCCCCCTTTTTTTCTTTATTAATTGCTAACCCCCTAATTAAGTTAAGCACTAAACCCCTGCTAAACATTTTTAGTTAAGCCCCTGTTAAGATAAAACAATAGTAAAAAAAAAAGAAAACAAAACTAAATCAAAAGAATCTGAGTCAATGACATGTGGGGCCTACATGGACTATTCATTTGGATAAGGCATACACAGTCAGCTGTTGACTTTGACTCTGGGCCCACTGTCAGCCTCACATGTACACTGTTGGGTACATTTCGGGGTACCCCTACCAATTTAGTCATTTATTTCGAATTAAATTAAATTCCAGAAAATTGATAAAAACTTTAGAAAATCATATAAAATAATCCGTAGCTCAGATCGAAAAACTTTGTACATGAAAGTTGCTCAGAACGACGAGACGAATTCGAATGCGTGGTCCGTCCGTCCATCACACGTCCCTAACTATCCGAACATGGAACTATTCCCCTCCGGTCACCTGTCTGATAAATGTCCGGAACCGGGAAAACATTCCCGGATGAATTCCCCCTTCGCCAGTATCACCTGGGAATGCGTTAGATCACCTCTGTCACCGCGTATTACCATGTTATGCTTTGTGCTGCACTTGTTCGCTATGTATTTATACTGTTTCCTCCCCCTCTTCTCTCTCCTTAGACCCCGACACCGACGTCGTCCCCGAGACCGACACAGCTTCGGAGCCCGAAGACACCATTGACGACCTTACCCTTGCCGCCGAGCAACCAGGCAAGCCCCCCCCTTGAGCATACCGATATCGCCCATTCTATTTCTCATACTTGCATTAGAACTGTTGTTGCTGCTGCTTTACCTATTCTGATGCATAGCCTGTTTATTGTAACCTGCTGTTGATAATTACCTGCATATCCTAAACTGCTTAGTATAGGCTGGGTAGAGACCTATCAGTGACCCCACTTATCCCGATTGCCCCACTGGATTATCCCAAGACCCGATCAACGGGATTGAAGACCAGGCCTCGACACCGCACATCACTCCCCCCTTAGTTGTAACGACACTGCAGCGTTTCTATTGAGTGCCGAGGGTGAAACCTCTTGTAGCACTTCTGATGTTAACTCGGTAGAGTAGCTATTTGGTCGTGGTCATCGAGGGTGATTCCTCCTTCACCACTTCCGGTAACAACGTTGTCGTGCAACACATCAAGTGTGAACCCATCGAGGGTGATTCCTCCGAGTTCTCCTTGACGGATACATCGGGTGGGAATCCAACGAGGGTGATACCTCGGATTCCCCTGATGTTATGGACACACGGATACTTGGACTTTACACTGTTACTTGGATAGGCGGGTCGACCCTGAGGGGTACCCGCGTGCGCCTAAGAGGCGAGTGTTGTGAAGACGGGTGCCTGTGTGGTGCCCGAGTGAGAATACGAGGTGTGGCCGGGCATTCTTGGCCCTTGCCGCAAGTCCTCGAGACGGGGCGACGGGGTCACATCTTTCGTGAGTCTCTGCTCGTTACCGCAAGCCCTAGTCCACTAACGATTTAGATATTTGATCCGAGCAGGTCTCTGGCCTGATAGCACTAACCATCACGTGGGCATAGTATGGGCGTTCTGCATCGTAGCATCAGCCGAAAGCTCTGTTAGATGTCTAGTTCAGCCTTGCGGCCGGGACGGACCGGCGCCCCCCTGGTGCCTGGCTTCCCCCTGCACGCAACGACTCGGAGTGCACAGGGCGATGGCCCATGACCTCTGAGCGCTTAGGATGTAGACCGACGGGGACCTCTCTATTGAGCTCTAGGTAGGGTTGCGATGTGTCGTTTGGCCGAGGCCGGGCATGACCCAGGAAAGTGTGTCCGGCCGGAGTTAATCGAGCGTGTTGGGTAAGTTGGTGCACCCTTGCAGGGAAGAAAAACTTCTATCGATAGCCGGTCCTACGGTAAAGGACACTCGGAGTTGTATCCCGATCGATACAGCTAGAACATGAGATGAGACCTGGATATATGGCTCTGGGATTGCTTCTCGCAGGGAGTCGAGAAGGGATCTCAGGACGAGGTTGATGAATGTATGGCTCTGGGATTGCTTTCTCGCAGGGAGTCGAGAAAGGATCTCTGGGTGAGGTTGAGACTTATTGATACTGCTACATTATATTGTATTGTGCTACTCTCTTCTATTGCTGCAAGACCGCTGAAGATGCTAGTCTTCGATAGGACTAGGTTTTCCCCTCTATTCTGGCATTTCTGCAGCCCAGTCCACATATACAGCCTCTCTTTGAAAATGTTGCATATGTAGTGTAGATCCTTGCTTGCTGAGTACTTCCGAGTACTCACGGTTGCTTTGTTTTCCTTTTCTCCCCATATCAGTTTGTCTTGACCAAGATGACGGAGCTCCCTGAGATAGTTGCCCCCGCCGACGATCGCTACTACTTTGACCCCGAGGGTGGATACTACTACGAGTTGACCGTCGACCAGAAGTAGGATCGGAGGGTCCCAGGCAGGAGGCCTACGCCTTTCGATCGTAGTGTTTTATTTTACCCCGCCTTTCTAAAGGCCTTTCAGTTTCTGTTTAATATCTTTACTCAGATATCTGATGCTTCCGCTGACGCTTGTACGCAAGCTTATGTATTCGAGCCCTCGAGGCCCATGGCTTGTAATATAAAGCTTGTATGACTTTATTTATGTTTTAGAGTTGTGTTGTGATATCTTCCCGTGAGTCCTTAGGCTTGATCGTGTGCATTTGCGTGTATGATTAGTGCACGATTGAGCCGGCGGCGTCACACAAACGGAGTCCAAACGCAATAAAAACTTACGGAGATTTTTTTGGAATATATGTGATTTTTGGGAAAAAGAATCAACGCGAGACGATGCCCGAGGGGCCCACAAGCCCTAGGGGCGCACCCCCCTACGCTGGGCGCGCCTGGGAGGCTTGTGGCCACCCCGTAAGGCGGTTGGTGCCCTTCTTTCGCCGAAGAAATATAATATCCGGATAAAAATCATGTTAAAATTTCAGCCCAATCGGAGTTCCGGATCTCCTGGAATTTAACAAACGGCGAAAGGCCAGAATCTGGGAATGCATAAACAGAAGGAAGCAGAGAGAGCGATCCAATATCGGAGGGGCTCCTGCCCCTCCGCCGCCATGGAGGCCAAGGACCAGAGGGGAAACCCTCCTCCCATCTAGGGGGAGGTCAAGGAAGAAGAAGAAGGAGGGGGCTCTCTCCACCTCTCTCCCGGTGGCGCCGGAACGCCGCCGGGGCCATCATCGTGACAGCGATCTACACCAACAACTTCACCGCCGTCATCACCAAATCTCTCCTCCTCTATGCAGCAGTGTAACACCCCTTATCGCCGCTGTAATCTCTACTTAAACATGGTGCTCAACGCTATATATTATTTCCCAATGATGTATGGCGATCTTATGATGTTTGAGTAGATCCGTTTTGTCCTATGGGTTGATTGATGATCATGATTGGTTTGAGTTGTATGTTTTATTATTGGTGCTGTCCTATGGTGCTCTCCATGTCGCGCAAGCGTGAGGGATCCCTGCTGTAGGGTTTCCAATATGTTCATGATTCGCTTATGGTGGGTGGCGTGAGTGACAGAAGCACAGATCTGAGCAAGTAGGTTGTTTGCGTATGGGAGTAAAGAGGACTTGATACTTTAATGCTATGGTTGGGTTTTATCTTAATGATCTTTAGTAGTTGCCAATGCGTGCTAGAGTTCCAATCATAAGTGCATATGATCCAAGTAGAGAAAGTATGTTAGCTTATGCCTCTCCATCATATAAAATTGCAATAATGTTTACCGGTCTAGTTATCGATTGCCTAGGGACAAATAACTTTCTTGTGTGACAAAAAGCTCTCTACTAAAACTAACTTACTTGTTTCTTTATCTAAACAACCCCTAGCTTTTATTTACGTGTTCTTTATTATCTTGCAAACCTATCCCTTTACACCTACAAAGTACTTCTAGTTTCATACTTGTTCTAGGTAAAGTGAACGTTAAGTGTGCGTAGAGTTGTATCGGTGGTCGATAGAACTTGAGGGAATATTTGTTCTACCTTTAGCTCCTTGTTGGGTTCAACACTCTTACTTATCGAGAAAGGCTACAATTGATCCCCAATACTTGTGGGTTATCAAGACCTTTTTCTGGCGCCGTTGCCGGGGAGCAATAGCGTGGGGTGAATATTCTCGTGTGTGCTTGTATGCTTTATCACTAAGTAGATTTTATTTGCTGTTCTAAGTTGTTCTCTATCTTTAGTTATGGATATGGAACATGAAATACCAAAAAAATTAGGTATACTTGCTACTCATGGAGATGGGGAACCTCCTAAAACCCTCGATGCTCGCTATGTGGAAAATATTAAACACTACTTTGATAATCCTGAGAAAACCCCATTCCACTTCATAATGGGAGACACGTTGGATCAACGTGAATACTTTAGGTATTATTGCTTGACTCAAAAAGGGAAACTCTTATGGGATCAAATTCATATGTTGCATTGGTATGCTCTAAATTTATGCTTGAGATATAATTATACTTGTTGCTCTAGGATGAAGGCTCCACACCTTCCCTTTTCATGTAAATTTAATGATAATGAAACATTGGCTTCTTATGCTAATGATATATATGATTACTATGATGTGGAACAAATAGAAGATTTTTTTGCTTTTAAGGGTGCTTATGAAATTGAATCTTTGTTTGAAAAGTGTGAAAATTATGATGATGCTGTTTACATACCTGATTTTTTTTGCTATACTTAAATATTGCTATGAGAATTATGAATATAATGCCGATATTAATGAGTTTATTGAGAAAGTATCCGCTGTCCAAGAAGAGACTAATATTTTGCAGGAATCTATGGAAGAAGAAATTGATGACACTGTGAGCTCATTAGATGAAAAAGATGAGGAGGAAAGCGAAGAACAATGGAAGGAAGAGCGGATTGATCACCCGTGCCCACCTTCTAATGAGAGTAACTCTTCAACTCATACATTGTTTAATTTCCCTTCGTGCTTACCGAAGGATGATTGCTATGATCCCTTGAATTCATTTGAAATATCCCTTTTTGATGAAATTGATGCTTGCTATGCTTGTGGCCATGATGCCAATATGAATTATGCTTATGGAGATGAACTTGCTATAGTTCCTTATGTTAAGAAGGAAATTGTTGCTATTGCACCCACACATGATAGTCCTATTATCTCTTTGAATTCTCCCAACTACACTATATCGGAGAAGTTTGTGCTTATTAAGGATTATATTGATGGGTTGCGTTTTACTACTACACATGATGATTTTGATACATATAATATGCATGTGCTTGCTGCTCCTACTTGCAATTATTATGAGAGAGGAACTACATCTCCGCCTCTCTATGTTTCCAATACGATAAAATTGCAAGAAACGGTTTATACTATGTATCGGCCTTTACTTTGTGTGCATGAATTGTTCTTTTATGACATGCCGATGCATAGGAAGAGAGTTAGACTTCATTGTTGCATGATATATGTTACTTTGTGCTCATTACTAAATTACAAATCATTGTTAATTAAAATTGGCTTTGATATACCTTGGGATCGGGGTGGATCCATTACTTGAGCACTATATGCCTAGCTTAATGGCTTTAAAGAAAGCGCTGGCAGGGAGACAACCCGGAAGTTTGAGAGAGTCATTTATTTCTATTGAGTGCTTTTAAAAGGTTTGAAAACAAAAATATATAGTGGGAACGTAAAACTTTTAAAAAAGAAAAGAGAAAGTAAGAAGGACGAGAACTTTGATGTGGGGGAGCTCCTTGAACTTTGTTCATGCCCATGGAAACTTTGCAAATCTTGAATTACAGAAAAATTTCAACAAAAATAATTATCCCCTTGTACAAATCCATAGTATTATTAAAATAATGTGCCAAGATTTGCCTTTAGGATGATTAGATTGCTTGTTTGGTATGTGCAGTGGAAAAACAGAAACTTTGGCTGTAGCGCGTGAATTTACATTTTTTACTGGAATGTCAAAAGTTTCTGAAATTTTTACACAGTACTTCTATACAAATTTTTTATTTTGTCCTAATGTTCCAGAATTTTTGGATTTATAGAAGTCTGGTGAATGTTCAGATTACTACAGACTGTCCTGTTTAAGATAGGTTCTGTTTTTGATGCATTGTTTTGCTAGTTTTGATGAAACTATCGATTTTATCGGTGGTATAAGCCATGGAGAATTTATAATAAAGTAGATACAATGCAAAAAAAAAAATATGAATGGGTTTGCAACAGTACTTAAAGTGGTGATTTGTTTTATTATACTAACGGATCTCATGAGGGTTTTGTTAAGTTTTGTGTGATTGAAGTTTTCAAGTTTTGGGTGAGATCACGATGATGAAGGAAAAGGAGTGGCAAGAGCCTAACCTTGGGGATGCCCGAGGCACCCCAAGGTAATATTCAAGGACTCCCAAGAAACTAAGCTTGGGGATGCCCCGGAAGGCATCCCCTCTTTCTTCTAACGACCATCGGTAATTTTACTTCGAGCTATATTTTTATTCGTCACATGATATGCGTAAATTCTTGGAGCGTCTTTTGTGTTTATTTTTCCTTTTTATTTTATGCACCATGCTGGTATGAGATCATCCTTGGTTGATTTATAGAATGCTTTTTGCAATTCACTTATATCTTTTGAGTATGGCTTTATAGAATGCTTCATGTGCTTCACTTATATCATTTCAAGTTTGGATTGCCTGTTTCTCTACACATAAAAAACTGCCATTTGTAGAATGCTCTTTTGCTTCACTTATATTTTTTATAGCATGGGCATATCTTTTGTAGAAAGAATTAAATTCCATGCTTCGCTTATATCTATTTAGAGAGTTGACAGGAATTGGTCATTCACATGGTTAGTCATAAAATCCTATATAAAACTTGTAGATCACTGAATATGATATGTTTGATTCCTTGCAATAGTTTTGCGATATAAAGATGGTGATATTAGAGTCATGCTAGTGAGTAATTGTGGACTGGTAGAAATACTTGTGTTAAGGTTTGTGATTCCCGAAGCATGCACGTATGGTGAACCATTATGTGATGAAGTCGGATCATGATTTTTTTTTTGATTGTCTTCCTTATGAGTGGCGGTCGGGGATGAGCGATGGTATTTTCCTACCAATCTATCCCCCTAGGAGCATGCGTATTAGTACTTTGTTTCGATGGCTAATAAACTTTTGCAATGAGTATGTGAGTTCTTTATGACTAATGTTGAGTCCATGGATTATACGCACTCTCACCCTTCCATCATTGCTAGCCTCTTCGGTGCCGTGCATTGCCCTTTCTCACCTCGATAGTCGGTGCAAACTTCGCCAGTGCATCCAAACCCCGTGATATGATACGCTCTATCACACATAAGCCTCCTTATATCTTCCTCAAAACAGCCACCATACCTACCTATCATGGCATTTCCATAGCCATTCCGAGATATATTGCCATGCAACTTCCATCATCATCATATACATGACTTGAGCATTCATTGTCATATTGCTTTGCATGATCGTAAGATAGCTAGCATGATATTTTCATGGCTTGTCCATTTTTTGATATCTTTTGCTATGCTAGATCATTGCACATCCTGGTACACTACTAGAGGCATTCATATAGAGTCATACTTTGTTCTAGATATCGAGTTGTAATATTGAGTTGTAAGTAAATAAAAGTGTGATGATCATCGTTATTAGAGCATTGTCCCAGTGAGGAAAGGATGACGGAGACTATGATTCCCCCACAAGTCGGGATGAGACTCCGGACGTAAAATAAAAATAAAATAATAATAAAAAAAGAGGCAAAAAAAAGAGAGCCCAAAAAAATGAAATGAGAAAAAAGAGAGAAGGGGCAATGCTACTATCCTTTTACCACACTTGTGATTCATAGTAGCACCATGTTCTTTATATAGAGAGTCTCTTGAGTTATCACTTTCATATACTAGTGGGAATTTTCATTACGGAACTTGGCTTGTATATTCCGATGATGGGCTTCCTCAAATGCACGAGGTCTTCATGAGCAAGCAAGTTGGATGCACACCGACTTAGTTTTTTGTTTGTGCTTTCATACACTTATAGCTCTCCTACTCCTCGCATTGACATCAATTGATGGGCATCTCCATAACCCATTGATTAGCCGTGTCGATGTCAGACTTTCTTCCCTTTTGTCGTCTCCACACAACCTCCACCATCATATTCTATTCCACCTATAGTGCTATATCCATGGCTCACGCTCATGTATTGCGTGAAAGTTGAAAAGGCTTGAGAACATTAAAAGTATGAAACAATTGCTTGGCTTGTCATCGGGGTTGTACATGATGAAATACTTTGTGTGATGAAGATGGAGCACAGCCAGACTATATGATTTTGTAGGGATAACTTTCTTTGGCCATGTTATTTTGAGAAGACATGATTGCTTTATTAGTATGCTTGAAATATTATTGTCTCAATGTCAAATGATAGACTATTGCTTTAAATCACTCGTGTCTTAATATTCATGCCATGATTAGATTATATGATCAAGATTATGCTAGGTAGCATTCCACATAAAAAATTATCTTTTTTATCATTTACATACTCAAGGACGAGCAGGAATTAAGCTTGGGGATGCAGATACGTCTCCGTCGTATCTATAATTTTTGATTGTTTCATGCCAATATTCTACAACTTTCATATACTTTTGGCAACTTTTTATATTATTTTTGGGACTAACATATTGATCCAGTGCCCAGTGCCAGTTCCTGTTTGTTGCATGTTTTTTGTTTCGCAGAATATCCATATCAAACGGAGTCCAAATGCTATAAAAACTTACAAAGATTTTTTTGGAATATATGTGATTTTTTGGAAAAAGAATCAACGCGAGACGATGCCCGAGGGGCCCACAAGCCCTAGGGGCGCGCCCCCCTACGCTAGGCGCGCCTGGGAGGCTTGTGGCCACCCCGTAAGGTGGTTGGTGCCCTTCTTTCGCCAAAGAAATATAATATCCGGATAAAAATCGTGTTAAAATTTCAGCCCAATCGGAGTTCTGGATCTCCTGAAATTTAAGAAACGGCGAAAGGCCAGAATTTGGGAACGCAGAAACAGAAGGAAGCAGAGAGATAGATCCAATCTCGGAGGGGCTCCCGCCCCTCCGCCACCATGGAGGCCAAGGACCAGAGGGGAAACCCTCCTCCCACCTAGGGGGAGGTTAAGGAAGAAGAAGAAGGAGGGGGCTCTCTCCCCCTCTCTCCCGGTGGCGCCGGAACGCCGCCGAGGCCATCATCGTGACGGCGATCTACACCAACAACTTCGCCGCCGTCATCACCAACTCTCTCCTCCTCTATGCAGCGGTGTGACACCCCTTATTCCCACTGTAATCTCTACTTCAACATGGTACTCAACGCTATATATTATTTCCCAATGATGTATGGCTATCTTATGATGTTTGAGTAGATCCGTTTTGTCCTATGGGTTGATTGATGATCATGATTGGTTTGAGTTGTATGTGTTTATTATTGGTGCTGTCCTATGGTACTCTCCGTGTCACGCAATGGTGAGGGATCCCCGCTGTAGGGTTTGCAATATGTTCATGATTCGCTTATGGTGGGTGGCATGAGTGACAGAAGCACAGACCTGAGTAAGTAGGTTGTTTGCGTATGGGAGTAAAGAGGACTTGGTACTTTAATGCTATGGTTGGGTTTTATCTTAATGATCTTTAGTAGTTGCCGATGCTTGCTAGAGTTCCAATCATAAGTGTATATCATCCAAGTAGAGAAAGTATGTTAGCTTATGCCTCTCCCTTATATAAAATTGCAATAATGATTACCGGTCTAGTTATCGATTGCCTAGGGACAAATAACTTTCTTGTGTGACAAAAAGCTCTCTACTAAAACTAACTTACTTGTTTCTTTATCTAAACAACCCCTAGCTTTTATTTACGTGTTCTTTATTATCTTGCAAATCTATCCCTTTACACCTACAAAGTACTTTCTAGTTTCATACTTGTTCTAGGTAAAGTGAACATTAAGCGTGCGTAGAGTTGTATCGGTGGTCGATAGAACTTGAGGGAATATTTTTTCTACCTTTAGCTCCTTGTTGGGTTCGACACTCTTACTTATCGAGAAAGGCTACAATTGATCCCCTATACTTGTGGGTTATCAAGACCTTTTTCTGGCGCCGTTGCCGGGGAGCAATAGCGTGGGGTGAATATTCTCGTGTGTGCTTTTTGCTTTATCACTAAGTAGATTTTATTTGCTGTTCTAAGTTGTTCTCTATCTTTAGTTATGGATATGGAACAAAAAATACCAAAAAAATTAGGTGTACTTGCTACTCATGGAGATGGGGAACCTCCTAAAACCCACGATGCTCGCTATGTGGAAAATATTAAATACTACTTTCATAATCCTGAGAAAACCCCATTCCACTTCATAATGGGAGACACGTTGGATCAACGTGAATACTTTAGGGATTATTGCTTGACTCAAAAAGGGACACTCTTATGGGATCAAATTCATATGTTGCATTAGTATGCTCTAAACTTATGCTTGAGATATAATTATACTTGTTGCACTAGGATGAAGGCTCCACACCTTCCCTTTTCATGTAAATCTAGTGATAATGAAACATTGGCTTCTTACGCTAATGGTATATATGATTACTATGATGTGGAACAAATAGAAGAATTTTTTGCTTTTAAGGGTGCTTATGAAATTGAATCTTTGTTTGAAAAGTGTGAAAATTATGATGATGCTGTTTACAGACCTGAATTTTTTTGCTATACTTAAATATTGCTATGAGAATTATGAATATAATGCCGATATTAATGAGTTTATTGAGAAAGTATCCGCTGTCCAAGAAGAGACTAATATTTTGCAGGAATCTATGGACGAAGAAATTGATGACACTGTGAGCTCACTAGATGAAAAAGATGAGGAGGAAAGCGAAGAACAAAGGAAGGAAGAGCGGATTGATCACCCGTGCCCACCTTCTAATGAGAGTAACTCTTCAACTCATACATTGTTTAATTTCCCGTTGTGCTTACCGAAGGATGATTGCTATGGTCCCTTGAATTCATTTGAAATATCCTTTTTTGATGAAATTGATGCTTGCTATGCTTGTGGCCATGATGCCAATATGAATTATGCTTATGGAGATGAACTTGCTATAGTTCCTTATGTTAAGAAGGAAATTGTTGCTATTGCACCCACACATGATAGTCCTATTATCTTTTTGAATTCTCCCAACTACACTATATCGGAGAAGTTTGCGCTTATTAAGGATTATATTGATGGGTTGCGTTTGACTACTACACATGATGATTTTGATACATATAATATGCATGTGCTTGCTGCTCCTACTTGCAATTATTATGAGAGAGGAACTACATCTCCGCCTCTCTATGTTTCCAATACGATAAAATTGCAAGAAACGGTTTATACTATGTATCGACCTTTACTTTGTGTGCATGAATTGTTCTTTTATGACATGCCGATGCAGAGGAAGAGAGTTAGACTTCATTGTTTCTTGATATATGTTACTTTGTGCTCATTACTAAATTACAAATCATTGTTAATTAAAATTGTCTTTGATATACCTTGGGATCGGGGTGGATCCATTACTTGAGCACTATATGCCTAGCTTAATGGCTTTAAAGAAAGCGCTGCCAGGGAGACAACCCGGAAGTTTTAGAGAGTCGTTTATTTCTGTTGAGTGCTTTTAAAACAAAAATATATAGTGGGAACCTAAAACTTTTCAAAAAGAAAAGTGAAAGTAAGAAGGACGAGAACTTTGAAGTGGGGGAGCTCCTTGAACTTTGTTCATGCCCATGGAAACTTTGCAAATCTTGAATTACAGAAACTTTTCAACAAAAATAATTATCCCCTTGTACAAATCCATTGTATTATAAAAATAATGTGCCAAGATTTGCCTTTAGGATGATTAGATTGCTTGTTTGGTATGTGCAGTGGAAAAACAGAAACTTTGGCTGTAGCGCGTGAATTTACATTTTTTACTGGAATGTCACAAGTTTCTGAAATTTTTACAAAGTACTTATATACAAATTTTTTATTTTTTCCTAATGTTTCAGATTTTTTGGATTGACAGAAGTATGGTGAATGTTCAGATTACTACGGACTGTCCTGTTTAAGACAGATTCTGTTTTTGATGCATTGTTTTGCTAGTTTTGATGAAACTATCGATTTTATCGGTGGTATAAGCAATGGAGAATTTATAATAAAGTAGATACAATGCAAAAACAAAATATGAATGGGTTTGCAACAGTACTTAAAGTGGTGATTTGTTTTATTATACTAATGGATCTCATGAGGGTTTTGTTAAGTTTTGTGTGATTGAAGTTTTCAAGTTTTGGGTGAGATCACGATGGATGAAAGAGTAAGGAGTGGCAAGAGCCTTAGCTTGGGGATGCCCGAGGCACCCCAAGGTAATATTCAAGGACTCCCAAGCAACTAAGCTTGGGGATGCCCCGGAAGGCATCCCCTCTTTCTCCTAACGACCATCGGTAATTTTACTTGGAGCTATATTTTTATTCGTCACATGATATGCGTAAATTCTTGGAGCGTCTTTTGTGTTTATTTTTCCTTTTTATTTTATGCACCATGCTGGTATGAGATCATCCTTGGTTGATTTATAGAATGCTCTTTGCAATTCACTTATATCTTTTGAGTATGGCTTTATAGAATGCTTCATGTGCTTCACTTATATCATTTCAAGTTTGGATTGCCTGTTTCTCTACACATAAAAAACTGCCATTTGTAGAATGCTCTTTTGCTTCACTTATATTTTTTAGAGCGTGGGCATATCTTTTGTAGAAAGAATTAAATTCCATGCTTCGCTTATATCTATTTAGAGAGTTGACAGGAATTGGTCATTCACATGGTTAGTCATAAAACCCTATATAAAACTTGTAGATCACTGAATATGATATGTTTGATTCCTTGCAATAGTTTTGCGATATAAAGATGGTGATATTAGAGTCATGCTAGTGAGTAATTGTGGACTGGTAGAAATACTTGTGTTAAGATTTGTGATTCCCGAAGCATGCACGTATGGTGAACCGTTATGTGATGAAGTCGGATCATGATTTATTTTTTTGATTGTCTTCTTTATGAGTGGCGTTCGGGGATGAGCGATGGTATTTTCCTACCAATCTATCCCCCTAGGAGCATGCGTATTAGTACTTTGTTTCGATGGCTAATAAACTTTTGCAATAAGTATGTGAGTTCTTTATGACTAATGTTGAGTCCATGGATTATACGCACTCTCACCCTTCCATCATTGCTAGCCTCTTCGGTGCCGTGCATTGCCCTTTCTCACCTCGAGAGTCGGTGCAAACTTCGCCAGTGCATCCAAACCCCATGATATGATACGCTCTATCACACATAAGCCTCCTTATATCTTCCTCAAAACAGCCACCATACCTACCTATCATGGCATTTTCATAGCCATTCCGAGATATATTGCCATGCAACTTCCATCATCATCATATACATGACTTGAGCATTCATTGTCATATTGCTTTGCATGATCGTAATATAGCTAGCATGATATTTTCATGGCTTGTCCGTTTTTTGATATCTTTTGCTATGTTAGATCATTGCACATCCTGGTACACTGCCAGAGGCATTCATATAGAGTCATACTTTGTTCTAGATATCGAGTTGTAATATTGAGTTGTAAGTAAATAAAAGTGTGATGATCATCGTTATTAGAGCATTGTCCCAGTGAGGAAAGGATGACGGAGACTATGATTCCCCCACAAGTCAGGATGAGACTCCAGACGAAAAATAAAAATAAAATAATAATAAAAAAAGAGGAAAAAAAAGAGAGCCCAAAAAATTGAAATGAGAGAAAAAGAGAGAAGGGGCAATGCTACTATCCTTTTACCACACTTGTGCTTCAGAGTAGCACCATGTTCTTCATATAGAGAGTCTCTTGAGTTATCACTTTCATATACTAGTGGGAATTTTCATTACAGAACTTGGCTTGTATATTCTGATGATGGGCTTCCTCAAATGCCCGAGGTCTTCATGAGCAAGCAAGTTGGATGCACACCCACTTAGTTTTCAGTTTGAGCTTTCATACACTTATAGCTCTTAGTCCATCCATTGCATGGCAATCCCTACTCCTCGCATTGACATCAATTGATGGGCATCTCCATAACCCATTGATTAGCCACATCGATGTGAGACTTTCTTCCCTTTTGTCTTCTCCACACAACCTCCACCATCATATTCTATTCCACCTATAGTGCTATATCCATGGCTCACGCTCATGTATTGCGTGAAAGTTGAAAAGGCTTGAGAACATTAAAAGTATGAAACAATTGCTTGGCTTGTCATCGGGGTTGTGCATGATGAAATACTTTGTGTGATGAAGATGGAGCACAACCAGACTATATGATTTTGTAGGGATAACTTTCTTTGGCCATGTTATTTTGAGAAGACATGATTGCTTTATTAGTATGCTTGAAATATTATTGTCTCAATGTCAAATGATAGACTATTGCTTTGAATCACTCGTGTCTTAATATTCATGCCATGATTAGATTATATGATCAAGATTATGCTAGGTAGCATTCCACATAAAAAATTATCTTTTTTATCATTTACCTACTCGAGGACGAGCAGGAATTAAGCTTGGGGATGCTGATACGTCTCCGTCGTATCTATAATTTTTGATTGTTTCATGCCAATATTCTACAACTTTCATATACTTTTGGCAACTTTTTAAATTATTTTTGGGACTAACATATTGATCCAGTGCCCAGTGCCAGTTCCTGTTTGTTGCATGTTTTTTCTTTCACAGAATATCCATATCAAACGGAGTCCAAACGCGATAAAAACTTACGGAGATTTTTTTGGAATATATGTGATTTTTGGGAAAAAGAATCAACGCGAGACGATGCCCGAGGGGCCCACAAGCCCTAGGGGCGCGCCCCCCTACGCTGGGCGCGCCTGGGAGGCTTGTGGCCACCCCGTAAGGCAGTTGGTGCCCTTCTTTCGCCGAAGAAATATAATATCCGGATAAAAATCGTGTGAAAATTTCAGCCCAATTGGAGTTCCGGATCTCCTGGAATTTAAGAAACGGTGAAAGGCCAGAATCTGGGAACGCAGAAACAGAAGGAAACAAAGAGAGAGATACAATCTCGGAGGGGCTCCCGCCCCTCCGCCGCCATGGAGGCCAAGGACCAGAGGGGAAACCCTCCTCCCATCTAGGGGGAGGTCAAGGAAGAAGAAGAAGGAGGGGGCTCTCTCCCCCTCTCTCCCGATGGCGCAGGAACGCCGCCGGGGCCATCATCGTGACGGCGATCTACACCAACAACATCGCCGCCGTCATCACCAACTCTCTCCTCCTCTATGCAGTGGTGTAACACCCCTTATTCCCCCTATAATCTCTACTTAAACATGGTGCTCAATGCTATATATTATTTTCCAATGATGTATGGCTATCTTATGATGTTTGAGTAGATCCATTTTGTCCTATGGGTTGATTGATGATCATGATTGGTTTGAGTTGTATGTGTTTATTATTGATGGTGTCCTATGGTGCTCTCCGTTTCGCGTAAGCGTGAGGGATCCCCGCTGTAGGGTTTGCAATATGTTCATGATTCGCTTATGGTGGGTGGCGTGAGTGACAGAAGCACAGACCTGAGTAAGTCGGTTGTTTGTGTATGGGAGTAAAGAGGACTTGATACTTTAATGCTATGGTTGGGTTTTATCTTAATGATCTTTAGTAGTTGCCGATGCTTGCTAGAGTTCCAATCATAAGTGCATATGATCCAAGGAGAGAAAGTATGTTAGCTTATGCATCTCCCTCATATAAAATTGCAATAATGATTACCGGTCTAGTTATCGATTGCCTAGGGACAAATAACTTTCTTGTGTGACAAAAAGCTCTCTACTAAAACTAACTTACTTGTTTCTTTATCTAAACAGCCCCTAGCTTTTATTTACGTGTTCTTTATTATCTTGCAAACCTATCCCTTTACACCTACAAAGTACTTCTAGTTTCATACTTGTTCTAGGTAAAGTGAACATTAAGCGTGCGTAGAGTTGTATCGGTGGTCAATAGAACTTGAGGGAATATTTGTTCTACCTTTAGCTCCTTGTTGGGTTCGACACTGTTACTTATCGAGGAAGGCTACAATTGATCCCCTATACTTGTGGGTTATCAAGACCTTTTTCTGCCGCCGTTGCCGGGGAGCAATAGCATGGGGTGAATATTCTCGTGTGTGCTTGTTTGCTTTATCACTAAGTAGAATTTATTTGTTGTTCTAAGTTGTTCTCTATCTTTAGTTATGGATATGGAACACGAAATACCAAAAAAATTAGGTGTACTTGCTACTCATGGAGATGGGGAACCTCCTAAAACCCTCGATGCTCGCTATGTGGAAAATATTAAACACTACTTTGATAATCCTGAGAAAACCCCATTCCACTTGATAATGGTAGACACGTTGGATCAATGTGAATACTTTAGGGATTATTGCTTGACTCAAAAAGGGAAACTCTTATGGGATCAAATTCATATGTTGCATTGGTATGCTCTAAATTTATGCTTGAGATATAATTATACTTGTTGCTCTAGGATGAAGGCTCCACACTTTCCCTTTTCATGTAAATTTAATGACAATGAAACATTGGCTTCTTATGCTAATGGTATATATGATTACTATGATGTGGAACAAATAGAAGAATTTTTTGCTTTTAAGGGTGCTTATGAAATTGAATCTTTGTTTGAAAAGTGTGAAAATTATGATGATGCTGTTTACAGACCTGAAAATTTTGCTATACTTAAATATTGCTATGAGAATTATGAATATAATGCCGATATTAATGAGTTTATTGAGAAAGTATCCGCTGTCCAAGAAGAGACTAATATTTTGCAGGAATCTGTGGAAGAAGAAATTGATGACACTGTGAGCTCATTAGATGAAAAAGATGAGGAGGAAAGCGAAGAACAATGGAAGGAAGAGCGGATTGATCACCCGTGCCCACCTTCTAATGGGAGTAACTCTTCAACTCATACATTGTTTAATTTCCCTTCGTGCTTACCGAAGGATGATTGCTATGATAATTGCTATGATCCCTTGAATTAATTTCAAATATCCTTTTTTGATGAAATTGATGCTTGCTATGCTTGTGGCCATGATGCCAATATGAATTATGCTTATGGATATGAACTTGCTATAGTTCCTTATGTTAAGAAGGAAATTGTTGCTATTGCAGCCACACATGATAGTCCTATTATCTTTTTGAATTCTCCCAACTACACTATATCGGAGAAGTTTGTGCTTATTAAGGATTATATTCATGGGTTGCGTTTTACTACTACACATGATGATTTTGATACATATAATATGCATGTGCTTGCTGCTTCTACTTGCAATTATTATGAGAGAGGAACTACATCTCCGCCTCTCTATGTTTCCAATACGATAAAATTGCAAGAAACGGTTTATACTATGTATCGGCCTTTACTTTGTGTGCATGAATTGTTCTTTTATGGCATGCCGATGCATAGGAAGAGAGTTAGACTTCATTGTTGCATGATATATGTTACTTTGTGCTCAATACTAAATTACAAATCATTGTTAATTAAAATTGGCTTTGATATACCTTGGGATCGGGGTGGATCCATTACTTGAGCACTATATGCCTAGCTTAATGGCTTTAAAGAAAGCGCTACCAGGTAGACAACCCGGTAGTTTTAGAGAGTCGTTTATTTCTGTTGAGTGCTTTTAAAAGGTTTAAAAACAAAAATATATAGTGGGAACCTAAAACTTTTCAAAAAAAAAGTGAAAGTAAGAAGGATGAGAACTTTGAAGTGGGGGAGCTCCTTGAACTTTGTTCATGCCCATGGAAACTTTGCAAATCTTGAATTACAGAAAAATTTCAACAAAAATAATTATCCCCTTGTACAAATCCATTGTATTATAAAAATAATGTGCCAAGATTTGCCTTTAGGATGATTAGATTGCTTGTTTGGTATGTGTAGTGGAAAAACAGAAACTTTGGCTGTAGCGCGTGAATTTACATTTTTTACTGGTATGTCAAAAGTTTCTGAAATTTTTACACAGTACTTCTATACAAATTTTTTATTTTTTCCTAATGTTTCAGAATTTTTGGATTTACAGAAGTATGGTGAATGTTCAGATTACTACAGACTGTCCTGTTTAAGATAGATTCTGGTTTTTATGCATTGTTTTGCTTGTTTTGATGAAACTATCAATTTTATCGGTGGTATAAGCCATGGAGAAGTTATAATAAAGAAGATACAATACAAAAACAAAATATGAATGTGTTTTCAATAGTACTTAAAGTGGTGATTTGTTTTATTATTCTAATGGATCTCACGAGGGTTTTGTTAAGTTTTGTGCGATTGAAGTTTTCAAGTTTTGGGTGAGATCACGATGGATGAAGGAATAAGGATTGGCAAGAGCCTAAGATTGGGGATGACCGAGGCACCCCAAGGTAATATTCAAGGACTCCCAAGAAACTAAGCTTGGGGATGCCCCGGAAGGCATCCCCTCTTTCATCTAACGACCATCGGTAATTTTACTTGGAGCTATATTTTTATTCGTCACATGATATGCGTAAATTCTTGGAGCGTCTTTTGTGTTTATTTTTCCTTTTTCTTTTATGCACCATGCTGGTATGAGATCGTCCTTGATTGATTTATAGAATGCTCTTTGCACTTCACTTAAATCTTTTGAGTATGGCTTTATAGAATGCTTCATGTGCTTCACTTATATCATTTCAAGTTTGGATTGCCTGTTTCTCTACACATAAAAAACTGCCATTTGAGAATGCTCTTTTGCTTCACTTATATTTTTTAGAGCATGGGCATATCTTTTGTAGAAAGAATTAAACTCCCATGCTTCGCTTATATCTATTTAGAGAGTTGACAGGAATTGGTCATTCACATGGTTAGTCATAAAATCCTACATAAAACTTGTAGATCACTGAATATGATATGTTTGATTCCTTGCAATAGTTTTGCGATATAAAGATGGTGATATTAGAGTCATGCTAGTGAGTAATTGTGGACTGGTAGAAATACTTGTGTTAAGGTTTGTGATTCCCGAAGCATGCACGTATGGTGAACCGTTATGTGATGAAGTCGGAGCATGATTTATTTTTTTGATTGTCTTCTTTATGAGTGGCGTTCGGGGATGAGCGATGGTATTTTCCTACCAATCTATCCCCCTAGGAGCATGCGTATTAGTACTTTGTTTCGATGGCTAATAAACTTTTGCAATAAGTATGTGAGTTCTTTATGACTAATGTTGAGTCCATGGATTATACACACTCTCACCCTTCCATCATTGCTAGCCTCTTCGGTGCCGTGCATTGCCCTTTCTCACCTTGAGAGTCGGTGCAAACTTCTCCGGTGCATCCAAACCCCGTGATATGATACGCTCTATCACACATAAGCCTCCTTATATCTTCCTCAAAACAGCCACCATACCTACCTATCATGGCATTTCCATAGCCATTCCAAGATATATTGCCATGCAACTTCCATCATCATCATATACATGACTTGAGCATTCATTGTCATATTGCTTTGCATGATCGTAAGATAGCAAGCATGATATTTTCATGGCTTGTCCATTTTTTGATATCTTTTGCTATGTTAGATCATTGCACATCTTGGTACACTGCCAGAGGCATTCATATAGAGTCATACTTTGTTCTAGATATCGAGTTGTAATATTGAGTTGTAAGTAAATAAAAGTGTGATGATCATCGTTATTAGAGCATTGTCCTAGTGAGGAAAGGATGACGGAGACTATGATTCCCCCACAAGTCCGGATGAGACTCCGGATGAAAAATAAAATTAAAAAAAGAGGCCAAAAAAAAGAGAGCCCAAAAAAATGAAATGAGAGAAAAAGAGAGAAGGGGCAATGCTACTATCCTTTTCCACACTTGTGCTTCAGAGTAGCACCATGTTCTTCATATAGAGGGTCTCTTGAGTTATCACTTTCATATACTAGTTGGAATTTTCATTATATAACTTGTCTTGTATATTCCGATGATGGGCTTCCTCAAATGCCTGAGGTCTTCATGAGCAAGAAAGTTGTATGCACACCCACTTAGTTTTCAGTTTGAGCTTTCATACACTTATATCTCTTAGTGCATCCATTGCATGGCAATCCCTACTCCTCGCATTGACATCAATTGATAGGCATCTCCATAACCCATTGATTAGCCGCATCGATGTGAGACTTTATTTCCTTTTGTTTCTCCACACAACCTCCACCATCATATTCTATTCCACCTATAGTGCTATATCCATGGCTCACGCTCATGTATTGCGTGAAAGTTGAAAAGGCTTGAGAACATTAAAAGTATGAAACAATTGCTTGGCTTGTCATCGGGGTTGTGCATGATGAAATACTTTGTGTGATGAAGATGGAGCACAGCCAGACTATATGATTTTGTAGGGATAACTTTCTTTGGCCATGTTATTTTGAGAAGACATGATTGCTTTCTTAGTATGCTTGAAGTATTATTGTCTCAATGTCAAATGATAGACTGTTGCTTTGAATCACTCGTGTCTTAATATTCATGCCATGATTAGATTATATGATCAAGATTATGCTAGGTAGCATTCCACATAAAAAATTATCTTTTTTATCATTTACCTACTCGAGGACGAGCAGGAATTAAGCTTGGGGATGCTGATACGTCTCCGTCGTATCTATAATTTTTGATTGTTTCATGCCAATATTCTACAACTTTCATATACTTTTGGCAACTTTTTATATTATTTTTGGGACTAACATATTGATCCAGTGCCCAGTGCCAGTTCCTGTTTGTTGCATGTTTTTTGTTTCGCAGAATATCCATATCAAACGGAGTCCAAACGCGATAAAAACTTACGGAGATCTTTTTGGAATATATGTGATTTTTGGGAAAAAGAATCAACGCGAGACGATGCCCGAGGGGCCCACAAGCCCTAGGGGCGCGCCCCCTACGTTGGGCGCACCTGGGAGGCTTGTGGCCACCCTGTAAGGCGGTTGGTTCCCTTCTTTCGCCGAAGAAATATAATATCCGAATAAAATTCGTGTTAAAATTTCAGCCCAATCGGAGTTCCGGATCTCCTGGAATTTAAGAAAGGGCGAAAGGCCAGTATCTAGGAACGCAGAAACAGAAGGAAACAGAGAGAGAGAGAGATCCAATCTCGGAGTGGCTCCCGTCCCTCCGCCGCCAAGGAGGCCAAGGACCAGAGGGGAAACCCTCCTCCCATATAGGGGGAGGTCAAGGAAGAAGAAGAAGGAGGGGGCTCTCTCCCCCTCTCTCCCGGCGGCGCCGGAACGCCGCTGGGGCCATCATCGTGACGGCGATCTACACCAACAACTTCGCCGCCGTCATCACCAACTCTCTCCTCCTCTATGCAGCGGTGTAACACCCCTTATCCCCGCTATAATATCTACTTAAACATGGTGCTCAACGCTATATATTATTTCCCAATGATGTATGGCTATCTTATGATGTTTGAGTAGATCCGTTTTGTCCTATGGGTTGATTGATGATCATGATTGGTTTGAGTTGTATGTTTTATTATTGGTGCTGTCCTATGGTGCTCTCCGTGTCGCGCAAGAGTGAGGGATCCCCGCTGTAGGGTTTGCAATATGTTCATGATTCGCTTATGGTGGGTGGCGTGAGTGATAGAAGCACATACCTGAGTAAGTAGGTTGTTTGCGTATGGGAGTAAAGAGGACTTGATACCTTAATGCTATGGTTGGGTTTTATCTTAATGATCTTTAGTAGTCGCCAATGCTTGCTAGAGTTCCAATCGTAAGTGCATATGATCCAAGTAGAGAAAGTATGTTAGCTTATGCCTCTCCCTCATATAAAATTGCAATAATGATTACCGGTCTAGTTATCGATTGCCTAGGGACAAATAACTTTCTTGTGTGACAAAAAGCTCTCTACTAAGAGTAACTTACTTGTTTCTTTATCTAAACAGCCCCTAGCTTTTATTTACGTGTTCTTTATTATCTTGCAAACCTATCCCTTTACACCTACAAAGTACTTCTAGTTTCATACTTGTTCTAGGTAAAGTGAACGTTAAGCGTGCGTAGAGTTGTATCGGTGGTCGATAGAACTTGAGGGAATATTTGTTCTACCTTTAGCTCCTCGTTGGGTTCGACACTCTTACTTATCGAGAAAGGCTACAATTGATCCCCTATACTTGTGGGTTATCAGGTAGACGCCAGGAACCTTGGCGTCTAGCACCTGCCCTGCGAGAAAACCCCTTTGTGTACTATCTTAAGGCCTTGTGGGCCTTACCCCTTGGCCCAACCATATCATCCTATATATCAATCTTTACATCCGGACAATTCCGGAGCTCCTCGTCATGTCTGTGATCTCATCCGGGACTCTAAACAACATTCGGTCACCAACATACATAACTCATATAATATTATATTGTCAACGAACGTTAAGCGTGCGGACCCTACGGGTTCGAGAATGATGTAGACATGACCGAGACGCTTCTCCAGTCGATAACCAATAGCGAGACCTGGATGCCCATTTTGGTTCCTACATATTCTACGAAGATCTTTATCGGTTGAACCTTTATGACAACATACGTAATTCCCTCTGTCTGTCGGTATGTTATTTGCCCGAGATTCGATCGTCGGTATCTTCGTACCTAGTTCAATCTCATTACCGGCAAGTCTCTTTACTCGTTCCGTAATACATCATCTCGTAACTAACTCCTTAGTCACTTTGCTTGCAAGCTTCTTGTGATGCTGTATTACCGAGAGGGCCCAGAGATACCTCTCCATCATACGGAGTGACAAATCCCAGTCTTGATCCATGCCAACTCAACAGACACCTTCGGAGATACATGTAGAGCACCTTTATGATCACCCAGTTACGTTGTGACGTTTGATGGCATGCAAGGCATTCCTCCGGAGTCCGGGAGTTGCATGATCTCATGGTCGAAGAAACATGTATTTGACATTAAGAAAGCAGTAGCAATAAACTAGACGATCATATGCTGTGCTAACGGTTGGGTCTTGTCCATCACATCATTCTCCTAATGATCTGATCCCGTTATCAAATGACAACTCATGTCTATGGTTAGGAAACCTTAACCATCGCTGATCAACGAGCTAGTCTAGTAGAGGCTCACTAGGGACACGGTATTTGTTTATGTATCCACACATGTATTTTGGTTTACGGTCAATACAATTCTAGCATGAATAATAAACCTTTATCATGAATAAGGAAATATAATAATAAAAACTTTATTATGGCCTCTAGGGCATATTTCCAACAGGTGGAGCAGGAGATCTTCCAGTGCCAAGGGATGGTGGAGCGTGGACTCAGTGCCAATCACCTCATGATCACGGAATTCACTCATGATCACAAGGTGGATGGCCGGTCTATTGTAACACCCCAAAAATATTTTCTGAATTTTTGAAATCTTTCCTTTAAAAATAAATGCTTTGAAAATCATTTTTGATCATATTACTTTTCTACCGTTTGAAAACCCTTTCAAATTTTAATTGGGTTTCAAATTTTTCTTTAATGATTCTATTTGAAAGGTTTAAAATTATTTGGATAATTAATTTGGGGGTTTTCAAACAATTTCATTTAGAAAAGTTTTTGAGAATGATTTAAATTTTTTCAAAGGAAATGGCCCTTTTCACTTCCCTCTAACCCTTCTAAAATCCATCCAACAATTTTTCTTCCACTCCAAAATTCATCCCACAAGACACTCACATCTTCTAGGGCAGTATCCAACTTCTTTCCACCCCACAAAAAATATTTTCTCATTTTAAACAAATTCCAAAATTTGAATTTGCAATATCCATGGTTTCCTTGAGTTACAAAGGAGCTATAATTTCTACAACTTTTCTATCCCCACAAAAATTATCCTAGCAACTAGATGGTACCCACAATCCATTTCACCAAAAACCTTGGGGTCCAAAGTTCAAAATTTTCAAAATTCATACGGCTGAAATTTGGACCAGAAACCATTTTCTTGCTCAAAACCAAACCTAAACTTCTCCAAAAATTCTGAAACTTGGTCAGGCCCTCTCATTTGCATCAACACATCACCACAAAAATTGTAACAAATTCTAAAAATCCTTAGCACTCTCTGCTATAGATCATATGAATGGATGTGCACTGTTCATAGCTGAATAAGATTCAGTTAACTGAATCTTCAAAGGCAGTGGCAGAAACGATCAGTGCCGAGCACCCCTCCCCTTCCTTCTCCTTCACGGCGACGCCAAAGATCATCAATGCATCGCCCCTCCTTGGCCCACTCCGTAGTCTCTCCTCGCCGGTGAGCTGGCGGCTGGCCGGTGCAACCCCCTGCACCATGGTCATCCGCGGCGGACCGAGCAGAGTCGCCTCGGCCACCGACCTCAATTACTGCGCCGCAGCTTCCCCGCCTACCTCCTGGCCACGAGTAGCACCTCTCCGCATCCTCGCACGCCGTCTGCACCGTCCAACCCCTCCCTGGCCCGTTGGTAGTCGCCGGAACCAGGACAGCGCCGCCGCACCATACGGGAGCTCCGCTCCGGGATAAGCTCGAAGAGCTCGAGCCCGTCCACGCCGAGCCTTCCGGAGTTCTTCACCGCCCTCATCACTCCCTCGCCGCCCATGACCACCGCCCAAACCTACTTCGCCGACCACCGTAACTCCGGCGTGATCCGAACCTCGCCGGACCGCCTCGGATCGCCTATAAAAGGCCCACCTGAGCTCCACTCGTTCCACCCATCGCCTCCACCACCTCCTAATCGCCCCCTCGCCACCTCCCCTGACCTTGAGGAGGTCTGCTTCCTCCTCTCCGGTCACCGCTCTGCCGCCTCTGTCTCCGATCGGTTCGACGCCGTTCCGCCACCTCCACCACTCAAATATTGCCAGAAGCCACCTCTTGCATCAACTCATCGATCCCGCACCTCAATTCCAGCATCCGAGCTCTCTCCGGTGAGTTCCAACCCCACTCGAACCACCGTCCGCCGTCGCAGACCTCGCCGCCGTTCTACTGCTCACCGGCGACCACCACCGCCACCCACCGACGCGGACGAACTCCCTGAGCACGTCCCGACCATCGCCACCCTCCAAGACCCTGGCGATCGACGCCGGTGATCACCGTCTCCCCTCTGTATACGCGCGCGGAGCGCGTTTGAATTTAAACCTGACGGGTGGGGCCCACCCGTCAGTGTTTTATTCTTTTCTGTTTAAAACAGAAGGCGTATTCTTCTATTTACGCCTTCCGCGCTGAGATGCGTACTTCGGCCCGAAGCGTTTTCTTTATAAACGCACAGGGAGTGGCTTTTTTTGCAGAAAAACCCCTGGTTTTGAAAGTTTAATAACTTTTAAACCACAACTCTGATTGAGTTGAACTTTTTTTTGAAATTCTTATTTTTCTCTCTAGTTTTTTTTAGTATTTAGTTAAAAATGTTTTGAGACAACTTTTTGCACTGTTGTCAAATTTTTAATGTTTTGAGACACACTATCTTGGACATCTTTTATGATTGTGAGCCCCCATTAAAAATTATATGCCAAAATTATTGATGTTGGACAAGGAAGACAACTTAATGATTTATGTTTGTACATATTCACATAGAAGTTATATTGTCATAGATCCTTCAACATGTGGTGCTTGCTCAATATCTTTGCTAGCCAAAAATTCCGCACTAAGTAGAGATACTACTTGTGCATCCAAAAACCCTAAACCCAAACTCATGTTTTGAGAGTGCACCATACCTACATAAGGATTGAGTAAGATCCTTCAAGTAAGTTGGCATCGGTGCAATAAGGCAATAAAAATGGCTTCTAAATGTGTTTGATCATTTAGTGTAAGAGAAATTAAGCGTTGTACGAACTTGTGATGGCAAAGTAATAAAACCGACAGACTGCATAATAAAGGTTGCTATCATAAGGGGCAATATAACGTGATGTTATTTTGCATTAAGAGATTGTGCATACAAACCAAAAAGCGCATGACAACCTCTGCTTCCCTCTGTGAAGGGCCTTTCTTTTACTTTTATGTATTTACTTTTATGCAAGAGTCAAAGTATTCTTCCCTATTCCTTTTTATTTTCTCCTTTTGCAAGCATCATGTGGTAAGGAAAGATCTAGGCACATATATCCAGTTGAATGTGAGTGATCATGAGTTATTATTGTTAACATTGCCCTTGAGGTGAGTCAGTTGGGAGGCGAAACTATAAGCCCCTATCTTTCTATGTGTCCGGTTGAAACTTTTTGCTCATGTGTATGCGGTGAGTGTTAGCATTCATACAAGATTAAATGATGGTTGAGTATGTGGACTTGCCAAAAGGCTCTGATACGAGACCCTTCCTGAAAATATGATGAATTGTAGTTGCAAAGTTGACTGAGAACATAGTTTGTTGGTTTTCAATAGAGTTTATGCTTTTTTACTTTGATGTTGTGATGAATTGTTACTTGTTCATGAGAAGTTATATGATAGAGTCATATGATAAAGTTTGTTGCTGTTATAATAATAAGCATGATGCTACTATATCCGTATTTTGTTTTTATCGACACTTCTCTCTCTAAACATGTGGACATGATTTTTGATATCGGCTTTCGCTTGAGGACAAGCGAGGTCTAAGCTTGGGGGAGTTGATACGTCCATTTTGCATCATATTTTTCTATTGTTTTTTTATATTTTTTTTATGCATAATAATGCTTTATGGAGTAATTCTAATGCCTTTTCTCTCATAATATGCTAGGTTTACACAAATAGGGAGAATACCAGCAGCTAGAATTCCGGACCTGAAAAAGCTATGTCAGAGATACCTACTATGCACATCTCCAAATGAGCTGAAAATTTTTGGAGAATTATTTTGGAATATATAAAAAATACTGCAGCAAATAACTACCGGAGGGGGGCCACCTGGTGACCACAAGACACCAGGGCGCGCCAGGCCCCCCAGGTGCGCCCTGCTGGGTTGTGGCCAGCCCAACCCACCTCCGGTGCCCATCTTCTGGTACATAAGGTCTTTTGACCTAGAAAAAATAAGGAGGGGACTTTAGGGACGGAGCGCCACCGTCTCGAGGTGGAACTTGGGCAGGAGCACTTTTGCCCACCAGCGGAGCGATTTCGCCGGGGGAACTCCCCTCCCGGAGGGGGAAATCGAAGCCATAGTTATCACCAACAACCCTCTCATCTTTGGGAGGCCAATCTTCACCAACATCTTCAACAGCGCAATCTCATCTCAAACCCTAGTTCATCTCTTATGTTCAATCTTTGTACCGGAACCTCAGATTGGTACCTGTGGGTGACTAGTAGTGTTGATTACATCTTGTATTTGATTACTATATGGTTTATTTGGTGGAAGATTATATGTTCAGATCCATTATGCTATTTAATACCCCTCTGATCTTGAGCATGAATATCATTTGTGAGTAGTTACTTTTGTTCTTGAGGTCACGGGAGAAGTCATGTTGCAAGTAATCATGTGAATTTGATATGTGTTCGATATTTTGATAATATGTATGTTGTGATTCCCTTAGTGGTGTCATGTGAATGTCGACTACATGACACTTCACCATCTTTGGGCCTAAGGGAATGCATTGTGGAGTAGTTATTAGATGATGGGTTGCTAGAGTGACAGAAGCTTAAACCCTAGTTTATGTGCAACTTCGTAAGGGACCAATTTGGATCAATATGAATAATGCTATGGTTAGATTTTATCTTAATACTTTTCTCGTAGTTGCGGATGCTTGTGAGGGGGTTAATCATAAGTGGGAGGCTTGTTCAAGTAAGAACAGCATCCAAGCACCGGTCCACCCACATATCAAATTATCAAAGTAGCGAACGCAAATCAAACCAACATGATGAAAGTGACTAGATGAAATTCCCGTGTGCCCTCAAGAACGCTTTCATTATTATAAGAGACCGTTTTGGCCTGTCCTTTGCCACAAAAGGATTGGGCTACCTTGCTACACTTTATTTACCGTTACTGTTACTTGCTTGTTTCAAATTATCTTGCTATCAAACTACCTATTACCGACAATTTCAGTGCTTGCAAAAATTACCTTGCTGAAAAGCACTTGTCATTTCCTTCTGCTCCTCGTTGGGTTCGACACTCTTACTTATTGAAAGGACTACGATTGATCCCCTATACTTGTGGGTCATCAACATCTCAGGTATATACTTTTCCTAGCCCCCCCCCCCCCAAAAAAAGATTGATAATAGAACGTACTTGCTAACTTGCCGTAATTCACATTCGTAAACCAGGAGAAACGTCTTACGTGAAGACTAGAATATCTTGCAGTTGTGTGTTCGTTTGAAGAGGGATATATATGGGTGGATTAGTTCAATTATTCAATGGCGGTCATGGTTTTGTCATGGCAGATGTCCTCGTGAAAGGACTAAGTCGTGAGGCCATCGCAGCTAGGTGGTAGCTTGAACGGGGTTTGTCGGAATCGAGAGACGCGAGTTTTACCCAGGTTCGGCCCCTCGCAGTGGAGGTAAAGGCCTACATCCTGCTTCATTGATATTGATGATGATGATGATCTCGATTACAAGGGCAGTGTTTCGCTACCTCTACCTCGAGAGCTATTGACTTGTCTATCTCTCTAAACTTGTCCCTCTTGGGGTGCCCTGCCCCTCCTTATATAAGTTGAAGGGGCTGGCTTACATGTAGAGTCCTAGTAGGATTAGGACTAGTCTATTTTCTATTACAAGTGGAATCCTAGTCCCGAACTTGCTTCCCTTGCTAGATCTTGCTTCCCAAGTAAGGGAGATATTCCTTATGCTTTTCCTCTCAAGCCGGCCCACCGGATACCGTGCCTTTAGCCGGTCTTCTAGGCCTTGGGCCTTGTCGCTTGTCTGACCCACTCACCGGGTCACCAATGAACCGACTAGTCGTGCCAGGTTACCAATGAGGCACCAAGTCCCGGCCGGGTAGTACTTGAACTGAGTCATACCATGGGCTATATCCCCAACATTAGCCCCCGGTTTAATTTGGATGTATCCATGTTAAAATTATCCTAAAAAATAAAAAAAGAACAAATTTGACAGGTTGTGCGCCGGGTCGAGGGTTCTTCTGAGCCGGCATATGTTCATCCTTAAGTTCTTGTCATTTCCTTCCGTGAAAACACCCGACTGAGTCAATTTTTTCTGGGTCGTCTAATTTTTTAGTTTATTCCATATCGTGATATGATCTCAGCCACCTTGATATGTGTCCATGATCTCATAACAAATCTTTTAGCAGATATGTCAAACTTTTCCAATGCAAAAATCCAGGCGCTTTGTTCAATTGAATCCCTCCTGGAAAGTCTGGATCTCTTTGTTATGTCAATAGGACAACTTTAAAATCAATTTGCTGACATTGGTTTCTTGCAAAGAAATATTGGGAAAAAAATAATCCATTTGAGTCGGCTTCCAATGTTCTGGCTTGATAAAAATATTTGACTTAAGATATTCATCTGATGTTCAGCCGGCTTGAGGATGTCGAACTTGTCGAGTTGCGATCGTCTAAATTGCCGAGTTATAGAGATTGATGATACCAGGTCATGACTGTTCCAGACGCCGGGTCATATAATTGGTCTTCCTGAGTTCTTCAGGCCAAGTCCTTATACCTTGTGATGACTTGGTGCTTGCTTTTGTAAATATAGCTTCCAATCATTGAGTCGGCTCTCCGGGCCTTTCTATGAATAGCTCGGAGGAGATAAACTTTGCAAATTTCTCCACTAAGAATGTGATACCTGGTTTGCTCAAAACTGAGAACTTGAAGGTGTACCTCCCTTATATCCATATTACCTGTAGCCCCCAAGTCTTAAGAGGGGAACACAGTGATAGCTTAAGAGTTGCTTCAATATAAATGTTGCTACTTTGGAGAAATCCTGGTTGTTCACCTGAGTCATCAGTCGTAAACTGAATGTTTTGTATTTCACATGTGTAGCCCCCAAGGGCCGGCTCATCAATATTTTATGGGTCGGGTCTTCAATTTGGACCTTATGATCTGTTGAAACAACTGAACTCTGTAGCCCCCAAGTGTCGGGTTGTTTTGCATGCAGCAAACTGGGACTTGTAATTGTCTTATGCTCATAAAATTTCAGCCAGTGTAGCCCCCAAGTGCCGGGTCAATTACCCGTGGCGACTCGGGACTTTTACTTGTGAAATACTTTGATTTGTGGAATTCCGGGTTGAGATCCTTAACCCATTTTTTTTGCAATATGCAACTGTAGCCCCCAAGGGCCGGGTCATTATACAATAATGAGCAGGGACTTTGTAGATCTGATTATGTAGACTTGAGGAGCAATGTGTAGCCCCCAAGGGCCGGCTCATCAGTATATGATAGGCCGGGTCTTCATATGTTCCCTTAACTTGAAAATGACAGTACATTAGCCCCCAAGTGCCAAGTTGAGTGTTCACAGCTACAGGAGACATGATGTTTTGTAGGCCAAAATCGACTGATGTAGCCCCCAAGTGTCGGGTCGTGTGCCTGCTGCGACACGAGACTTCAGAAACTTGAACAATGTAGCCCCCAAGTGCCGAGTCATGTGCCTGCGGTGACTTGGGACTTTCCTTCCATTGTAGAATGATACGTCCATTTTGCATCATGATTTCCTACTATTATTTATAATATTTTTATGAATATTAATGCTTTATGGAGTAATTCTAATGCCTTTTCTCTCATAAAATGTAAGGTCTACACAAAGAGGGAGAATACCGGCAGCTGGAATTCTGGACCTGAAAAAGCTACGTTAGAGATACCTATTATGCACAACTCCAAATAAGCTGAAACTTCACGGAGAATTATTTTTTAATATATGAAAAATACTGGAGAAAATAACTACCGGCGGGGGGCCACCTGAAGACCACAAGACACCAGGGTGCGCCAGGCCCCCCAAGCGCGCCCTGGTGGGTTGTGGCCAGCCTAGCCCACCTCCGGTGTCCATCTTCTGGTATATAAGTCATTTTGACCTAGAAAAATATAAGGAGAGGGCTTTCGGGCTTTCGGTCATGTCTGTGATCTCATCCGGGACTCCGAACAACATTCGGTCACCAACATACATAACTCATATAATATTATATTGTCAACGAACGTTAAGCGTGCAGACCCTACGGGTTCGAGAATGATGTAGACATGACCGAGACGCTTCCCCAGTCGATAACCAATAGCGGGACCTGGATGCCCATATTGGTTCCTACATATTCTATGAAGATTTTAATCGGTTGAACCTTTATGACAACATACGTAATTCCCTTTGTCTGTCGGTATGTTATTCGCCCGAGATTCGATCGTCGGTATCTTCGTACCTAGTTCAATCTCATTACCGGCAAGTCTCTTTACTCGTTCTGTAATACATCATCTCGTAACTAACTCCTTAGTCACTTTGCTTGTAAGCTTCTTGTGATGTTGTATTACCGAGAGGGCCCAAAGATACCTCTCCGTCATACGGAGTGACAAATCCCAGTCTCGATCCATGCCAACTCAACAGACACCTTCGGAGATACCTGTAGAGCACCTTTATGATCACCCAGTTACGTTGTGACGTTTGATGGCACACAAGGCATTCCTCCGGAGTCCGGGAGTTGCATGATCTTATGGTCAAAGAAACATGTATTTTAAATTAAGAAAGTAGTAGCAATAAACTAGATGATCATATGCTGTGCTAACGGTTGGGTCTTGTCCATCACATCATTCTCCTAATGATGTGATCCCGTTATCAAATGACAACTCATGTCTATGGTTAGGAAACCTTAACCATCTCTGATCAACGAGCTAGTCTAGTAGAGGCTCACTAGGGACACGGTATTTGTTTATGTATCCACACATGTATTTAAGTTTACGGTCAATACAATTCTAGCATGAATAATAAACCTTTATCATGAATAAGGAAATATAATAATAACAACTTTATTATTGCCTCTAGGGCATATTTCCAACAGGTGGAGCAGGAGATCTTCCAGTGCCAAGGGATGGTGGAGCGTGGACTCAGTACCAATCACCTCATGATCACGGAATTCACTCGTGATCACAAGGTGGATGGCTGGTCTATTGTAACACCCCAAAAATATTTTCTGAATTTTTGAAATCTTTCCTTTAAAAATAAATGCTTTGAAAATCATTTTTGATCATATTACTTTTCTACCATTTGAAAACCCTTTCAAATTTTAATTGGGCTTCAAATTTTTCTTTAATGATTCTGTTTGAAAGGTTTAAAATTATTTGGATAATTAATTTGGGGGTTTTCAAACAATTTCATTTAGAAAAGCTTTTGGGAATGATTTAAAAAATTTCAAACGAAATGGCCCTTTTCACTTCCCTCTAACTCTTCTAAAATCCATCCAACAATTTTGCTTCCACTCCAAAATTCATCCCACAAGACACTCACTTCTTCTAGGGCAGTATCCAATATCTTTCCACCCCACAAAAAATATTTTCTCATTTTAAACAAATTCCAAAATTTGAATTTGCAATATCCATGGTTTCCTTGAGTTACAAAGGAGCTATAATTTTTGCAACTTTTCTATCCCCACAAAAATTGTCCTAGCAAATAGATGGTACCCACAATCCATTTCACCAAAAACCTTGGGGTCCAAAGTTCAAAATTTTCAAAATTCATACAGTTGAAATTTGGACCAGAAACCATTTTCTTGCTCAAAACCAAAGCTAAACTTCTCCAAAAATTCTGAAACTTGGTCAGGCCCTCTCATTTGCATCAACACATCACCACAAAAATTGCCACAAATTCTAAAAATCCCTAGCACTCTCTGCTACAGATCATATGAATGGATGTGCACTGTTCATAGCTGAATAAGATTCAGTTAACTGAATCTTCAGAGGCAATGGCAGAGACGATCGGTGCCATGCACCCCTCCCCTTCCTTCTCCTTCACGGCGATGCCAAAGATCATCATTGCATCGCCCTTCCTTGGCCCACTCCGCAGTCTCTCCTCGTCGGTGAGCTGGCCGGTGGCCGGTGCAACCCCCTGCACCGTGCTCATTCGCGGTGGACCGAGCGGAGTCGCCTCGGCCACCGACCTCCACTACAGCGCCGCAGCTTCCCTGTGGCCACACGTAGCACCTCTCCGCGTCCTCGCACGCCGTCTGCACCGTCCAACCCCTCCCTGGCCCGCTGGCAGTCGCCGGAACTAGGACAGCGCCGCCGCACCATACGGGAGCTCCGCTCCGGGATAAGCTCGAAGAGCTCGAGCCCGTCCACGCCGAGCCTTCCGGAGTTCTTCACCGCCCTCATCACTCCCTTGCCGCCCATGACCACCGCCCAAACCTACTTCACCGACCACCGTAACTCCGGTGTGATCCAAACCTCACCGGACCACCTCGGATCGCCTATAAAAGTCCCCCCCGAGCTCCACTCGTTCCACCCATTGGCTCCACCACCTCCTAATCGCCCCCTCGCCACCTCCCCTGACCTCGAGGAGGTCTCCTCCCTCCTCTCCGGTCACCGCTCCGCCGCCTCTGTCTCTGATTGGTTCAACACCGTTCCGCCACCTCCACCACTCAAATATTTCCAGAAGCCACCTCTTGCATCAACTCATCGATCCCGCACCTCAATTCCAGCATCCGAGCTCTCTCCGGCGAGTTCCAACCCCACCCGAACCACCGTCCGCCGTCGCAGACCTCCCCGCCGTTCTACTGCTCACCGGCGACCACCACCGCCACCCACCGACGCGGACGGACTCCCTGAGCATGTCCCGACCATCGCCACCCTCCAAGACCCCGGCGATCGATGCCAGTGATCACCGTCTCCCCTCTGTATACGTGCGCAGCGCGTTTGAATTTAAACCTGACGGGTGGGGCCCACCCGTCAGTGTTTTATGCTTTTTTGTTTAAAACAGAAGGCGTATTCTTCTGTTTACGCCTTCCACGCTGAGAAGCGTACTTCGGCCCGAAGCGTTTTCTTTATAAACGCACAGGGACTGGCTTTTTTTGCAGAAAAACCCCTGGTTTTGAAAGTTTAATAACTTTTAAACCACAACTCTGATTGAGTTGAACTTTTTTTTGAAATTCTTATTTTTCTCTCTAGTTTTTTTAGTATTTATTTAAAAATGTTTTGAGACAACTTTTTGCACTGTTTTCAAATTTTTAATTTGAGTTGAATTTGAATATTTTCAGAAAAAGAAGAGGGAAACCTTGCCGAGAATTTTGAAGGGTTTTCACCTGATTACTTTGGACAAGGCAAGCATTATTGAACTTGGGATATGGTGATTGCATTTTGCATGTTTGCATCGGTTGAAATTACACCACATATATCACAAGTCCATGCATGTTTGGTCATATCACTTCTTATGCTTTTCTTGCACTTCACTCAAACAAGAAAACTTACTGACTTGGTATAGCTGTGAGATATTCAGGAGAGTGTCTCCTGCCTTGGACGTGCCGGTGGGCACGGGCCATTATTTTTGACACGGTGGTGTCACATGACGTATGTGGAATATACCGGTGAAGATAATTAACGCCTCCTGAGTCGGCCTAGATCGAGTCTTGTTCCGTTACACCTAGCTGGATACCGTACTGCCACGAGTCCTTCCGCAAGGAAGGTATAGGTGAGTAAGTTGTTAACCCCTGTCCAGGTACACACCGTACAGAGGGCCACGATGAGGGTTTCCAGGGCCTTGGACTAAATCCTGTCATCAGGTCAGGGGGCATGGGTGTTTCCGGTTGTAAACGAGAGGTGGGCACCCCTTGGAATCCGCGCATATTAATAGTGATCCCATGCAGGACATTGGTCTCTCCGTATTAGAGTTTTTCTTGAACGATGCTTTGGGTGATTCCTGGCATCCGGAAAGTTAATCTGGTGTGTGCTGGTCAGGTGTGTTTTCAACCCAACGACCGTAATGGGAATTAGTCAGTGTCACGGTACTCACTAAAGAAATCCTTTACTTGTGGGTAAAGAGTACACCCTCTGCAGAGTTTAAACCTATTCGAATAGCCATTGTCCACGGTCAAGGGCATTAGCTGGGTGGGTCAAGTGTCGGTCCCGGTGTCGGTCTCCGGAGGAAATAATTTTAATATGCCTGAAATATTTTGCAGGATAATTATTGACACCCTGATGCTACCATGAATATTTTATGCATGTTAAATATTATTATGGTTATGCATATTATTGAGGACTAACCCGTTTCTCTTATTTTGAATTTCCTGAGTGTCTCAGGGGCTGGCTAGACTACCTCGGGCACTCAACTTTATTTTCAAGACCTCTCGTGGCGTCCCTCGAGTTTACAGGCGGTTCCGCCACTACTCTTGTGGACACCCGATTGGCATTTCTCTTCAAGTCCGACCGTGGCGTCACTTGACACCCGACTGGCATTTCTCTTCAAGTCCGACCGTGGCATCACTTGACACCCGACTGGCATTTCTCTTCAAGACCTTTTCGTGACGTCCCTCGAGTTTACAGGCGGTCCCGCCACTACTCTTGTGGACACCCGATTGGCATTTCTTTTATTTTGCTGAATGTCACTTGGGCTGGCTAGACTACTCGTGGCATTCATTTGCTTTAAGTTTGATCATGACTAACATGCTATGCTCACGTTCATATCATTTATTGTCATGATTTAAATTTTAGTCAGCATGAGCATATGCACCCATTATATCTTTTGTTCATAATGTTTGCGAGTACATTCCAACGTACTCACTGGCTTGTCCCTGGCTATTTACTTGGCCAGACTTGGAGGAGGACGAGCTTGTGGAGGAGGATTGCGCTAGCGAGCCTGACGCTTAGAGGAGTCCCAGTCAGTCAACCTGTGAGATAGGAGTCTACCACATGTATCATCCGCTGAGCTTCTGCTACACAAATAAATAGTCAAGCCTCACTCTGACGCTTGGCTCTATGTTATTGTACTAGTATTGTATCACCACCACACCACTGTCATATTCTGCCACTGCCATATATTGGCGAGTTTGTAATAAACTTTGTTGAGCCCTCAGACTCAACCCTGTGTAATATTATCTTGTACTGGTTATCTGTATCAAGGAAGTCCACCAGTTGTGTTGATCTTGGGGCTGGTGTGACTTAGGGCTATTCTGGGATTTATTCTCAGAAATGGGCCCGACAAACCTTGGTACCAGAGCCAGGCTGACTGTAGGAAGCCCTAGGCATGATCGCTAGCACTCGAGTCAGTACTAACATTTTTAGCATGCATCTCATGCATTGTAGCATTTTCCCATGGTCATCATATGCACATGATATGACTATTTGGATTTTTGTCTACTGATGTAGATGTTTGGCGGCAACTGCCCATCCCAGATTTTCGCCAACGAGCCTGCGGGATTTTCCCGTCTTCTTACCGTCATCGCTAGAGATGCGATGAGATCTCTGAGCCGTGCAGAGTACACCGTTTTTCTTGACAGGAACACAAACACTCTAACTATGTACCAGGCTTCGGTATATATTCGGGGTGGAAGTACCTTGTCTTTACGCAACTACCATTTTATGGGGAGAGTCATGCCCTCTGAGAGGCATGCTATCCAGATGGCCACCCGTGAGGCTATTGCTCGTCTCAGGGACATCCTGCATGTTATGCAGACCCGTCCCTATCACTACCTTCCGTGCCATGTTCCTTATACCAACCATTATGCTTTTTCCTGCACCGCAGGAGAAAGGGATGAGGCAATCGAGCCGCTTGTTCAGTATATCATGGCACTAGAATCGGTCTTCACTGCACTGGTGGACGACCATCTTGCAGCATAGATGGACTTGGCTCGTGCGAGGATCCCTCGCAGGAGTGAGTTCCGTTCACCTTCACGACGTGCCCCTCGTATTCTGACTACACCACACTATTCTCCTACTCAGCCCGTGGTTTAGCGCTCATCCCCGAGTGATGAGGCTAGTCGCTTGGCTGCTCCTGTTCCGATCAGAGCTCCACTGCCGACGCGCACGGTGCCACCTCAGACAGGCGTAGCATCGACCTCTACTCGACTGGAGACCATTCCAAAAGAGGAAGAGGTTGAGTCTCGAGGACCACAGCTGGGACTCACCCTCAGCGGAGCTTACAGTGTCTCGGACACCGCGTGAGGACAGATCGAGCGTCAGCACCGCAGTAGTCTTTTTATGATGACATGGTTGTAAGATATTATTTTCTGTTGCTTCTTCTTTTTGTAAGATGGCGAGTAACAGACTCAGACCACAGCACATTGAGAGGACGAAGTAGTATGCTAGTTGAATAAGTGGTCATGTAGTATACAGTTTCTGCAAGCATCTTGAATAATTAAGTCATGCTTGTATAATTAACTCCTGCATGGATGATATAACCGGTTGTACTTGCGTCCTTGGGGGGGATTTATTTTCGGTCTCTTAAAAGTTTTTTTGCTACCTTTATAATTTCTTTTCTCATCAGTGTTACACAAATACCCCCAGAAAGAAAATGCATCGCCCCTGGACCCGTTCTATGCCAAATCCGCCAGCGAACAACCATGGACAAATGGGAAATAATTTTACACAAGGACAGATTAGTCAACAAGGCAGTGACTCAACATTTTCACAAGTGTGCCGTCTGTACGAACAAAACCAGCAACAGCACCAAGAGATGATGCAGCATTTAATCAATATGGGAAATCACCAAGGACAAAATCAGAACAGGTCAAAATTGTCTGAGCTCCAGAAGACCAATCCTACTGTGTTTTCTCACACCGACAAACCGTTGGAGGCAGATGATTGGCTACGTGATATTGAAAGAAAATTGGTTATTGCCCAGTGTACGGATCGGGAAAAAGTGCTTTATACCCCATACTATTTTTCTGGTACAGCAGCATCATGGTGGGAAAACTTATGCCACACTCACCCCAACGGAGCTAATATGACTTGGGAACAATTCAAGGAAAACTTTCGGGGAGCGCACATTCCTAACAGTATCATGAAATTGAAGAAAAGGGAATTTGAGGATCTCAAGCAGCGAGGCACCATGGTAGCCCAGTATCTGGATCAATTTACTCAGCTGGCCCGGTACGCCAACGATGAATACATGACAGAAGACAAAAAGATGAAAAATTTCTCGACGGACTTATCCCATCTTTAAAGTGCCAACGGGTAGTCCACACCTTTCCTGATTTCAAAACACTGGTGGACAAGGCAATTATACTGGAGAACGAGCACCACAACATGAATGAAATACGCAAGCGCAGTATGAACCAGTCATCTCAGGTTCGCAACAACAGGCCCAAGAATGAATTTCAGAAGCCTACAACACCCCGACCAGCAACTCCGCTACCCCGACCAGCAACGGTAGCACCACAACAGAACCGCAGTGCTTTCAACAACAGGACCAAAGATACGACATTCTATCCGGGCATCACCTATTATGCCTGTGGAGGAGAAGGGCATTACTCCAGGCAATGCTCAAAGTAGGGAAATAATACAACCAAGCCCAACAACAATGGCCGTGGTACAAACACAGCCCCCAAACGCAACAACTTCAACCCCAATAACAACCAGAGGAAGGGACAGGTCAACCACGTTACATTTGAGGAGGCACAAAATGCACCAGATATTGTGTTTGGTACGTTTCCTGTCAACTCAATTAATGCTACAGTCTTATTTGATACTGGAGCTTCCCATTCGTGTATCTCAAAAAGATTCGCTTCAAATAATCAATTTTCTTTTTCGCCTTTGCAAAATTCCATGGTTATTCAGTCCCCGAGATCGAAGCAAAGCACACAATGGTACTACAAGGATGTGAATATTGAGATCAAAGGAATGGTATTTTTAGCCAACCTTATTGTTCTGGAAGCAGTCGATCTGGATGTTATTCTGGGAATGGATTGGTTAACCAAAAATAAAGGTTTCATAGACTGCTACAACCGCACGGTGACTCTTACAAGCTGCCAAGGAGAAACAATAAAATTTGGCACAAGGAGGATTTCCGCATCACAAAGAAAATTAAATCAAGTGGATGCGACAGAATTAAGTAAGGTTCCTATAGTCTGCGAATACCCCGATGTATTTCCTGAGGAGCTACCAGGAATGCCCCCGGACCATGAAATTGAATTTGTTATTGAATTGGCACCTGGAACGACACCCATTTATAAGAAGCCGTACCGAATGTCTCCGACGGAATTGGCTGAGTTGAAGAAACAGATTAAGGAACTAATGGAAAAGGGTTATGTTCGACCCAGCTCATCACCATGGGGATCGCCAGTTTTATTTGCTAAGAAAAAGGATGGTACCCTAAGGCTATGTATTGATTACAGGGCACTCAATATGGTCACCATCAAAAATAAATACCCACTGCCCAGGATAAATGACTTGTTTGAACAGCTAGCAGAAGCCAAGGTTTTCTCAAAAATAGATTTGAGGTCAGGCTACCAACAATTAAGAATCCGATCGTCAGATATACCCAAGACTGCCTTTACTACCAGATATGGATTATACAAGTTCACAGTGATGCCTTTTGGCTTAACCAACGCTCCTGCTTATTTTGTGCATCTCATGAATAAGGTCTTCATGAAATATTTGGACAAGTTCGTGGTCGTATTTATCGATGATATACTTATTTATTCCAAGACACCCAAGGAACACGAGCAACACCTACGAATAGTCCTGGAAGACTTGAGGAAAAAACAACTATATGCCAAATTCAGTAAATGTGAATTTTGGTTGCGAGAAGTTGGTTTTCTGGGACACGTACTGACACAAGATGGGATACCAGTGGACCCAAGTAAAGTAAAGGCTGTCCAAGAATGGAAGCAACCCACAAACGTGACAGAGGTCAGGAGTTTTCTTGGTCTGGCTAGCTACTACCGGAGATTTATAGAAGGATTCTCCACCATAGCTAAACCCATGACCCAATTACTTAAGAAGGATAAGAAGTTTGATTGGACTGAAGCCTGTGAGAAAAGTTTCCAAGAATTGAAAAAGAGGCTAACAACGGCACCCGTTCTGGTCGTGCCCGATGTGCACAAATTTTTTGAGATATACTGTGACGCGTCCAGGAAAGGCCTTGGATGTGTATTGATGCAAGAAGGAAAAGTCGTGGCATATGCCTCAAGACAGCTACGATGACACGAGGAGAATTATCCTACTCATGATTTGGAACTAGCTGCAGTAATACATGCACTCATAGAATGGCGACACTTTCTTCTCGGTAAACGATGTGAAATATACACAGACCACAAAAGTCTTAAGTATATTTTCACCCAGCCAGAATTAAACTTGAGACAACATCGCTGGCTTGAGTTAATAAAGGATTACGACATCGGAATTCATTATCATCCGGGTAAAGCAAATGTTGTGGCAGACGCCCTCAGCCGAAATCCCTGCACCAACAATAATAGTGCACAATTCTTACAGCATGAGTTTAATCAGGAATTTGCCAAACTTAATATGGTCCTAGTCATAGAAGGAACCATTGCCCAACTGGAAATAAAACCAACATTAGAGGATTAGATCAAAGAAGCCCAAAAAGGACACCCAAGTATTGAAGGGATTAAGAGGAAAATAAAATTGGGCAAGGCGACTGAATTTACCATAGACAGTCAGGGAATTTTATGGTTCGGGAGAAGATTGTGCGTGCCTAATAAGGAAGATTTAAAGAAACAAATTTTGGCAGAAGCCCATACCACTCCATATTCTGTTCATCCAGGAGGGACAAAAATGTACAAGGATCTACAAGAAAATTATTGGTGGCACGGGATGAAAAGAGATATAGACGTATATGTCGCACGTTGTGATTCATGCCAGTGTGTAGAAGCAGAACACCAGAGGCCAGCAGGACTATTGCAGCCTCTCAGAGTACCTGAATGGAAATGGGACGTAATAGGAATGGATTTTATCGTCGGATTGCCACGGTCACGACACGGAAATGATGCTATCTGGATTATAACAGATTATTTAACCAAGGTGGCACATTTCATTCCGGTAAAAACGACATACTCCACACAGAGGCTTGCTAGATTATACCTCTCCCGGATTGTTTGCCTACATGGAGTACCCAAGACCATAGTCTCTGATAGAGGCACCAAATTTGTCTCTAGATTTTGGGAGCACCTACAGCAAGCCCTAGGGACTCAACTGACGTTCAGCACAGCATACCACCCGCAGACCGGAGGACAAACTAAGCGGGTAAATCAAATATTAGAGGACATGCTGAGAGCATGTGTGCTCACTTACGGAGTTAGCTGGGAAGATAGTTTACCATACGCGGAGTTCTCATATAACAAAAGTTATCAAGCTAGTTTTAAAATGTCACCTTTTGAAGCACTGTACGGACAAAGGTGCCGTACCCCACTCAATTGGTCTGAGACTGGAGACAGTCGAATTTTCGGTCCCGAAGTTCTTAAGGAGGCAGAAACAAAAGTGAAGCTTATTCAGGACAGACTAAGAGCGGTTCAGAGCCGTCAAAAGAGTTACTATGATCAAAAGCACCGCCAAATCAGTTTTGAGCCCGATGAATATGTGTATCTCAGAGTATCTCCAACAAGAGGACTACAGAGATTTAAAGTCAAAGGAAAATTGGCATCGAGGTTTATTGGACCATTTAGAGTGATCGCAAGAAGAGGCAAGGTTGCTTATCAACTAGAGCTACCGGCAGAATTATCAGATGTTCATAATGTGTTTTACGTGTCACAACTAAGGAGATGTGTCAGTAACCCAGAAAAGCAAGTCTAGCATTAAGACCTGGATATCCAACCAGATCTTACCTATAGGGAACACCCTATAAAGATTTTGGAGGAGTCTGAACGGAGAACCCGGCAAAATGTGATAAAATTTTACAAGGTTCAGTGGAGTAATCACACTGAGGAGGAAGCTACTTGGGAAAGATAGGAGCACCTGAGTACTGAATAAACGTACCTGTTTGAGGGACAGCCGAAATCTCGGGGATGAGATTTTTCTTAAGGGGGGTAGGTGTTGTAACACCCCAAAAATATTTTCTGAATTTTTGAAATCTTTCCTTTAAAAATAAATGCTTTGAAAATCATTTTTGATCATATTACTTTTCTACCATTTGAAAACCCTTTCAAATTTTAATTGGGTTTCAAATTTTTCTTTAATGATTCTGTTTGATAGGTTTAAAATTATTTGGATAATTCATTTGGGGGTTTTCAAACAATTTCATTTAGAAAAGTTTTTGGGAATGATTTAAAAAATTTCAAAGGAAATGGCCCTTTTCACTTCCGTCTAACCCTTCTAAAATCCATCCAACAATTTTTCTTCCACTCCAAAATTCATCCCACAAGTCACTCACATCTTCTAGGGCAGTATCCAACTTCTTTCCACCCCACAAAAATATTTTCTCATTTTAAACAAATTCCAAAATTTGAATTTGCAATATCCATGGTTTCCTTGAGTTACAAAGGAGCTATAATTTCTACAACTTTTCTATCCCCACAAAAATTATCCTAGCAACTAGATGGTACCCACAATCCATTTCACCAAAAACCTTGGGGTCCAAAGTTCAAAATTTTCAAAATTCATACAGTTGAAATTTGGACCAGAAACCATTTTCTTGCTCAAAACCAAACCTAAACTTCTCCAAAAATTCTGAAACTTGGTCAGGCCCTCTCATTTGCATCAACACATCACCACAAAAATTGCCACAAATTCTAAAAATCCCTAGCACTCTCTGCTATAGATCATATGAATGGATGTGCACTGTTCATAGCTGAATAAGATTCAGTTAACTGAATCTTCAGAGGCAGTGGCAGAGACGATCGGTGCCGTGCACCCCTCCCCTTCCTTCTCCTTCACGGCGACGCCAAAGATCATCAATGCATCGCCCCTCCTTGGCCCACTCCGTAGTCTCTCCTCGCCGGTGAGCTGGCGGCTGGCCGGTGCAACCCCTTGCACCGTGGTCATCCGCGGCGGACCGAGCGGAGTCGCCTCGGCCACCGACCTCCATTACTGTGCCGCAGCTTCCCCGCCTACTGTCTGGCCACGCGTAGTGCCTCTTCGCGTCCTCGCACGTCGTCCGCGCCGTCCAACCCCTCCCTGGCCCGCTGGCAGTCGCTAGAACCAGGACAGCGCGACCGCACCATACGGGAGCTCCGCTCCGGGATAAGCTCAAAGAGCTTGAGCCCATCCACGCCGAGCCTTCTGGAGTTCTTCACCGCCCTCATCACTCCCTCGCCGCCCATGACCACCGCCCAAACCTACTTCGCCGACCACCGTAACTCCGGCGTGATCCGAACCTCATCGGACCACCTCGGATCTCCTATAAAAGGCCCCCCCCGAGCTCCACTCGTTCCACCCATCCCCTCCACCACCTCCTAATCGCCCCCTCGCCACCTCCCCTGACCTCGAGGAGGTCTCCTCCCTCCTCTCCGGTCACCGCTCCGCCGCCTCTGTCTCCGATCGGTTCGACGCCGTTCCGCCACCTCCACCACTCAAATATTGCCAGAAGCCACCTCTTGCATCAACTCATCAATCCCGCACCTCAATTCCAGCATCCGAGCTCTCTCCGGCGAGTTCCAACCCCACCCGAACCACCGTCCGCCGTCGCAGACCTCGCCGCCGTTCTACTGCTCACCGGCGACCACCACCGCCACCCACCGACGCGGACGGACTCCCTGAGCATGTCCCGACCATCGCCACCCTCCAAGACCCCGGTGATCGACGCCGGTGATCACCGTCTCCCCTCTGTATACGCGCAGTGCGTTTGAATTTAAACCTGACGGGTGGGGCCCACCCGTCAGTGTTTTATTCTTTTCTGTTTAAAACAGAAGGCGTATTCTTCTGTTTACGCCTTCCGCGCTGAGAAGTGTACTTCGGCCCGAAGCGTTTTCTTTATAAACGCATAGGGACTGGCTTTTTTGCAGAAAAACCACTGGTTTTGAAAGTTTAATAACTTTTAAACCACAAGTCTGATTGAGTTGAACTTTTTTTGAAATTCTTATTTTTCTCTCTAGTTTTTTAAGTATTTATTTAAAAATGTTTTGAGACAACTTTTTACACTGTTGTCAAATTTTTAATGTTTTGAGACACACTATCTTGGACATCTTTTATGATCGTGAGCCCCCATTAAATATTATATGCCAAAATTGTTGACGTTGGACAAGGAAGACAACGTTATGATTTATGTTTGTTCATATTCACATAGAAGTTATATTGTCATAGATCCTTCAACATGTACTCTTGCTCAATATCTTTGCTAGCCAAAAATTCCACGCTAAGTAGAGATACTACTTGTGCATCCAAAAACCTTAAACCCAAACTCATGTTTTGAGAGTCCACCTTACCTACATAAGGATTGAGT
This sequence comes from Thinopyrum elongatum, assembly GCA_011799875.1. Classification (NCBI taxonomy): domain Eukaryota; kingdom Viridiplantae; phylum Streptophyta; class Magnoliopsida; order Poales; family Poaceae; genus Thinopyrum; species Thinopyrum elongatum. Next base: position 335,582,588 of record CM022302.1, on the reverse strand, counting down.
AAGATCCTTCAAGTAAGTTGTCATCGGTGCAATAAGGCAATAAAATTGCTTCTAAATGTGTTTGATCATTTAGTGTAAGAGAAATTAAGCGTTGTACGGACTTGTGATGGCAAAGTAATAAAAGCGACAGACTGCATAATAAAGGTTGCTATCATAAGGGGCAATATAACGTGATGTTCTCTTGCATTAAGAGATTGTGCATACAAACCAAAAAGCGCATGACAACCTCTGCTTCCCTCTATGAAGGGCCTTTCTTTTACTTTTATGTATTTACTTTTATGAAAGTGTCAAAGTATTCTTACCTATTCCTTTTTATTTTCTCCTTTTGCAAGCATCATGTGGTAAGGAAAGATCTAGGCACATATATCCAGTTGAATGTGAGTGATCATGAGTTATTATTGTTGAAATCGCCCTTGAGGTGAGTAAGTTGGGAGGCGAAACTATAAGCCCCTATCTTTCTATGTGTCCGGTCAAAACTTTTTGCTCATGTCACTTCAACAAGAACATACCTACACCAACGCATATTTAGCAACGGAGAGACAACATGTGTTGTTGGGCCGTGGCCTAAACCTCTCCCACCTCCCCACGAATAGCTAACCTCCGCCCCTTCCTTTTCCACAAAAAAAAATCTAACCTCCTCTCCATACCCACCTGCTCCTCATCTTCCTCCGTCTTCATAATCAGCTCGTCTCCACCCTCAACACACCACCGTCTTGGTTGGTTTTCCGATTAAACACAGATCAAGATTCCCAGCATGCTTATCCTGGAGCAAGGTATTGAGATGTAGGGTCGTGAAAGGAACAAGAAATGCCAGCACAAGCCCCTCACCCAAATCTCTTTCGCAGGAAATTTTGGATTTGATTTCCAAAGTACCTGGTGGTGCCATCGGGGGCCACGATCTGGGGCGGCGGCGAGGAAATCTTGAACACCGACCTATCCAAGTTTGAGATCCGGGCCAGGTTCGGGTCTGGTACGCCATCCGCAACGTCTCCATGAAGATGGTGATCCAGTCAGAGCTGGATGTCGCCATCGCTGCCCGGTTAAGGCGCAGCCTTCGAGGTCTCCCTCCTCCGCCACCACAACATCATCACCATACCTACTATAATACTCCTCTTTTCTCAGTCCAACATTTTCTCAGCCGCATCTTCATTGATCAGATCCACCAGAGTGGCCTGGCGAACGCGTCCACGTTTCTCTGTTGTCTCCTCTAGTTCTTAGTCTATTTATTATTTCAAGTATCTGCGCTAGGATTTTCCTCTATGAACTTGTGGAGCATGGAAGGCCCAAGCATCCGCTTCTCCATTCTAGGAATTTCAATTTTAGGGAATGCCTTCGCCATGTGCAGGTTGTTGCTTCTTAGCTGACTGATTTACCTATATGCAACCATGTATATCTTTGTTAATTCAGGAAGAATATATGCATCCTCTTTTTCTAACAAATTGTTTCTTTTGATGCATTAGATTTTTTATTTTCTTGCTGCTATGTAGGTGAGTAATCAATCAGTACTTCCATGTGAAGTTGACCATCACAGAATCGTTCAATTAGCTGCCAATAGTATCTCAGATTTATCCTAGCTATATCCGTGTCATCAAAGAGCATTCCTTCACATATGAATAGGCCAACACTATTAACATCACCTTATTAGTGTTATGGATGCTTACTAATTTCTTTGACACACTTTGTACTAAATGAATGAGCCCCACATACACATGTTATCTCATTCCTCTAGGTTCTGTATGTTTCCTGTGCCGCCCCAGTTCTCACCTATCTGGTGTTTGCATCATCAGTAGACAGTTACATCAATACCATCTGGTTGCAATTCCAGGCCTCCACCATGATAGGTTTTTTGGGTTAGAATTTGGTTTAGGTGTCAACGTGCAGGGCAGGGACGATAGCTCCTTGATAGGTAGTAGCGGTGTTAGGTGAGGCTCCCTGATCTGCGACAGTGGCTCTGCTGCTCTGCTCTGAATATCATGCAAAATGCAAGTTAGAAGTTTACTGATATATATGGTGTACTTGCAGCTATTGATTTAGTACTATTAACTGTTTAGCCAAGGAGGTAAAGTTCTGCATGTACAGATAAACTTCCTGGATCTTTTTCCTGCATTTCCCATCTCATTTAGCAATGTACTTGAAACTAATTACAGATTATTCTACTTTGCGGCAATTTTTTGGTTCAAACAACACTAACTGTTACTGAAAAAGCAGTTTGCTAATTAGGATAGTAATCATGCATTTACGTGAAATACTGAACCATGTCACATTACAATGTTTATTTCTTTATTAAATATATTTTCAGCATACTAACATCACTTTGTCAGTATTTCAGATTAACTTAGAGTCCTTATTTAGTATACAATAAATTAGAAAATGAGATGAACAATTTGGGCTTGTGACCAATGTATGAATAATGATGTATTGACGACTCACAACCAGTCTACATTGTGTTTTGTAAGTGCAGAACTTAATTTTGTTTGTTCAGTTCACTAAGTTTGTTATTTGCTTATGAAAGTTAAGAAAGTTCTGATCGAGCGAACTTAATGTCAGCATATATATATATAATTTTTTTGAAAAACAAGTTTCTCGTCTTCTGAATTACCAATTCATTTGTTAAATCTGCAGGTTATAGAAATTGGATATATAATCTGCGTACAGAGCTACTATGGTGCCCCTCCTTTATATTTTTACTCCTCTATTAACCTGATTTTCTCCATTGTAAGTTTCTCACCTCATTTTGTTGTTGTTGTAGATTGCAAAGATAAGTTGACGATTCACGACTAAGATGTTGATTGCAAGGTCGAGAAAGAGGCTACTACTAGATAACTAGAATCGTCATTTCCAGGGTCAATGTTTCAAACATTGTTGTAGATTGCAAGGTTGACAATTGTGCTACTACTAGATAGTTTCACATTTTGTAATCTTTGGATCATGATCTTTGTATTGTGACACAATTGAGTTAATATATGAGTCTTTCTGTGTATTATATTGTGGCTCCTATTCACTATCGGTGTTGACCTAATAATTCTGGATGGAATATATAAAATATCATTAATTGTTATTACTACCTAATAAAGATCAATTTGAAATTCTTCCATGAAAATAGTTTGAAAATCCTTTTGTCCATGGTAGCCAACAACGCATATGATGTGCTGTTCAGCTCTAACTCTATGCATTGCTATCTTACAACGCTTCTACACGTTGTTTACGAACACATGTATATACGTTGTTGTAGACCCTTGCAACGCCACCAACGACAACGCATTCTAATCCGTTGGTGTAGACCTTAGCAACGCATAAATGGACATACGACAACACATCGGTGCGTTGCTAAAGGGGGGTTCCTGTTCTAGTGATGTGTATGTGGTGAGTGTTAGCAATCATACAAGATTAAATGATGGTTGAGTATGTGGACTTGCCAAAAGGCTCCGATACGAGACCCTTCCTGAAAATATGATGAATTGTAGTTGCAAAGTTGACTAAGAACATAGTTTGTTGGTTTTCAATAGAGTTTATGCTTTTTTACTTTGATGTTGTGATGAATTGTTACTTGTTCATGGGAAGTTATATGATAAAGTTTGTTGCTGTTATAATAATAAGCATGCTGCTACTAATATCCGTATTTTGTTTTTATCGACACTTCTCTCTCTAAACATGTGGACATGATTTTTGATATCGGCTTTCGCTTGAGGAGAAGCGAGGTCTAAGCTTGGGGGAGTTGATACGTCCATTTTGCATCATATTTTTCTATTGTTATTTATAAATTTTTTTATGCATAATAATGCTTTATGGAGTAATTCTAATGCCTTTTCTCTCATAATATGCTAGGTTTACACAAAGAGGGAGAATACCAGCAGCTAGAATTCCGGACCTGAAAAAGCTATGTCAGAGATACCTATTATGCACATCTCCAAATGAGCTGAAAATTTTCGGAGAATTATTTTGGAATATATAAAAAATACTGTAGCAAATAACTACCGGAGGGGGGCCACCTGGTGACCACAAGACACCAGGGTGCGCCAGGCCCCCCAGGCGCGCCCTGCTGTGTTGTGGCCAGCCCAGCCCACCTCCGGTGCCCATCTTTTGGTACATAAGGTCTTTTGACCTAGAAAAAATAAGGAGGGGACTTTTGGGATGGAGCGCCGTCGTCTCGAGGCGGAACTTGGGCAGGAGCACTTTTGCCCACCAGCGGAGCGATTTCGCCGGGGGAACTCCCCTCCCGGAGGGGGAAATCGAAGCCATCGTTATCACCAACAACCCTCTCATCTTTGGGAGGCCAATCTTCACCAACATCTTCAACAGCACAATCTCATCTCAAACCCTAGTTCATCTCTTGTGTTCAATCTTTGTACCGGAACCTCAGATTGGTACCTGTGGGTGACTAGTAGTGTTGATTACAACTTGTATTTGATTACTATATGGTTTATTTGGTGGAAGATTATATGTTCAGATCCATTATGCTATTTAATACCCCTCTGATCTTGAGCATGAATATCATTTGTGAGTAGTTACTTTTGTTCTTGAGGTCACGGGAGAAGTCATGTTGCAAGTAATCATGTGAATTTGATATGTGTTTGATATTTTGATAATATGTATGTTGTGATTCCCTTAGTGGTGTCATGTGAATGTCAACTACATGACACTTCACCATCTTTGGGCCTAAGGGAATGCATTGTGGAGTAGTTATTAGATGATGGGTTGCTAGAGTGACAGAAGCTTAAACCCTAGTTTATGCGCTACTTCGTAAGGGACCGATTTGGATCAATATGAATAATGCTATGGTTAGATTTTATCTTAATACTTTTCTCGTAGTTGCGGATGCTTGTGAGGGGGTTAATCATAAGTGGGAGGCTTGTTAAAGTAAGAACAGCACCCAAGCACCGGTCCACCCACATATCAAATTATCAAAGTAGCGAACGCAAATCAAACCAACATGATGAAAGTGACTAGATGAAATTCCCGTATGCCATCAAGAACGCTTTGATTATTATAAGAGACCATTTTGGCCTGTCCTTTGCCACAAAAGGATTGGGCTACCTTGCTACACTTTATTTACCGTTACTGTTACATGCTTGTTACAAATTATCTTACTATCAAACTACCTCTTACCAACAATTTCAGTGCTTGCAAAAATTACCTTGCTGAAAAGCACTTGTCATTTCCTTCTGCTCCTTGTTGGGTTCGACACTCTTACTTATTGAAAGGACTACGATTGATCCCCTATACTTGTGGGTCATCAACATCTCAGGTATACACTTTTCCTAGCCCCCCCCCCCCCAAAAAAAGATTGATAATAGTACGTACTTGCTAACTTGCCGTAATTCACATTCGTAAACTAGGAGAAACGTCTTACGTGAAGACTAGAATATCTTGTAGTTGTGTGTTCGTTTGAAGAGGGATATATATGGGTGGATTAGTTCAATTATTCAATGGAGGTCATGGTTTTGTCACGGCAGATGTCCTCGTGAAAGGACTAAGCCGTGAGGCCATCGCAGCTAGGTGGTAGCTTGAACGGGGTTTGTCGGAATTGAGAGATGCGAGTTTTACCCAGGTTTGGCCCCTCGCGGTGGAGGTAAAGGCCTACATCCTGCTTGATAGATATTGATGATGATGATGATCTCGATTACAAGGGCGGTGTTTTGCTACCTCTACCTCGAGAGCTATTGGCTTGTCTATCTCTCTAAACTTGTCCCTCTTGGGGTGCCCTGCCCCTCCTTATATAAGTTGAAGGGGCTGGCTTACATGTAGAGTCCTAGTAGGATTAGGACTAGTCTATTTTCTATTACAAGTGGAATCCTAGTCCAGAACTTGCTTCCCTTGCTAGATCTTGCTTCCCAAGTAAGGGAGATATTCCTTATGCTTTTCCTCTCAAGCCGGCCCACAGGATACCGTACCTTTAGCCGGCCTTCTGGGCCTTGGGCCTTGTCGCTTGTCTGACCCACTCACCGGGTCACCAATGAACCGCCCAGTCGCGCCAGGTTACCAATGAGGCGCCAAGTCCCGGCCGGGTAGTACTTCGAACCGGGTCATACCGTGGGCTATATCCCCAACATTAGCCCCCGGTTTAATTTGGATGTATCCATGTTAAAATTATCCTAAAAAATAAAAAAGAACAAATTTGACAGGTTGTGTGCCGGGTCGATGGTTCTTCTGAGCCGTCATATGTTCATCCTTAAGTTCTTGTCATTTCCTTCTGTGAAAACACCCGACCGAGTCAATTTTTTCTAGGTCGTGCAATTTTTTAGTTTATTCCATGTCGTGATATGATCTCAGCCACCTTGATACGTGTCCATGATCTCATAACAAATCTTTTAGCAGATATGTCAAACTTTTCCAATGCAAAAATCCAGGCGCTTTGTTCAATTGAATACCTCCTGGAAAGTCCATATCTCTTTGTTATATCAATAGGAAAACTTTAAAATCAATTTGCTGACATTGGTTTCTTGCAGAGAAATATTTGGAAAAAAATAATCCATTTGAGTCGGCTTCCAATGTTCTGGCTTGACAAAAATATTAGACTTAAGATATTCATCTGATGTTCAGCCGGCTTGAGGATGTAGAACTTGTCGAGTTGCGATCATCGAAATTGCCGAGTTATAGTGATTGATGATACCAGGTCATGACTGTTACAGACGCCGGGTCATATAATTGGTCTTCCTGAGTTCTTCAAGCCAAGTCCTTATACCTTGTGATGACTTGGTGCTTGCTTTTGTAAATATAGCTTCCAATCATTGAGTCGGCTCTCCGGGCCTTTCTATGAATAGCTCGAAGGAGATAAACTTTGCAAATTTCTCCACTAAGAATGTGATACCTGGTTTGCTCAAAACTGAGAACTTGAAGGTTTACCTCCCTTATATCCATATTACCTGTAGCCCCCAAGTCTTAAGAGGGGAACGCAGTGATAGCTTAAGACTTGCTTCAATATAAATGTTGCTACTTTGGAGAAATCTGGGTTGTTCATCTGAGTCACCAGTCATAAACTGAATGTTTTGTATTTCACATGTGTAGCCCCCAAGGGCCGACTCATCAATATTTTATGGGTCGGGTCTTCAATTTGGACCTTATGATCTGTTGAAACAACTGAACGCTGTAGCCCCGAAGTGGCGGGTTGTTTTGCATGCAGCAAACTGGGACTTGTAATTGTCTTATGCGCATAAAATTTCAGCCTGTGTAGCCCCCAAGTGCCAGGTCAATTACCCGTGGCGACTCGGGACTTTTACTTGTGAAATACTTTGATTTGTGGAATTCCGGGTTGAGATCCTTAACCCATTTTTTTGCAATATGCAACCGTAGCGCCCAAGGGCCGGGTCATTATACAATAATGAGCAGGGACTTTGTAGATCTGATTATGTAGACTTGAGGAGCAATGTGTAGCCCCCAAGGGCCGGCTCATCAGTATATGATAGGCCGGGTCTTCATATGATCCCTTAACTTGAAAATGACAGTACATTAGCCCCCAGGTGCCAAGTTGAGTGTTCACAGCTACAAGAGACATGATGTTTTGTAGGCCAAAATCGACTGATGTAGCCCCCAAGTGTCGGGTCGTGTGCCTGCTGCGACACGGGACTTCAGAAACTTGAACAATGTAGCCCCCAAGTGCCGGGTCATGTGCCTGCGGTGACTCGGGACTTTTCCTTCCATTGTAGAATGATACGTCCATTTTGCATCATGATTTCCTACTATTATTTATAATATTTTTATGAATATTAATGCTTTATGGAGTAATTCTAATGCCTTTTCTCTCATAAAATGTAAGGTCTACACAAAGAGGGAGAATACCGGCAGCTGGAATTCTGGACCTGAAAAAGCTACGTTAGAGATACCTATTATGCACAACTCCAAATAAGCTAAAACTTCACAGAGAATTATTTTGGAATATATGAAAAATACTGGAGAAAATAACTACCGGCGGGGGGCCACCTGAAGACCACAAGACACCAGGGTGCGCCAGGCCCCCCAGGCGTGCCCTGGTGGGTTGTGGCCAGCCCAGCCCACCTCTGGTGTCCATCTTCTGGTATATAAGTCATTTTGACCTAGAAAAAAAAAGGAGAGGGCTTTCGGGCTTTCGGTCATGTTTGTGATCTCATCCGGGACTCCGAACAACATTCGGTCACCAACATACATAACTCATATAATATTATATTGTTAACGAACGTTAAGCGTGCGGACCCTACGGGTTCGAGAATGATGTAGACATGACCGAGACGCTTCTCCAGTCGATAACCAATAGCGGGACCTGGATGCCCATATTGGTTCCTACATATTCTACGAAGATCTTTATCGGTTGAACCTTTATGACAACGTACGTAATTCCCTTTGTCTGTCGGTATATTATTTGCCCAAGATTCGATCATCGGTATCTTCGTACCTAGTTCAATCTCATTACCGGCAAGTCTCTTTACTCGTTCCGTAATACATCATCTCGTAACTAACTACTTAGTCACTTTGCTTGCAAGCTTCTTGTGATGTTGTATTACCGAGAGGGCCCAGAGATACCTCTCCGTCATACGGAGTGACAAATCCCAGTCTTGATCCATGCCAACTCAATAGACACCTTCGGAGATACCTGTAGAGCACCTTTATGATCACCCAGTTATGTTGTGACGTTTGATGGCACACAAGGCATTCCTCCGGAGTCCGGGAGTTGCATGATCTCATGGTCGAAGAAACATGTATTTTACATTAAGAAAGCAGTAGCAATAAACTAGACGATCATATGCTGTGCTAACGGTTGGGTCTTGTCCATCACATCATTCTCCTAATGATGTGATCCCGTTATCAAATGACAACTCATGTCTATGGTTAGGAAACCTTAACCATCTCTGATCAACGAGCTAGTCTAGTAGAGGCTCACTAGGGACACGGTATTTGTTTATGTATCCACACATGTATTTAAGTTTACGGTCAATACAATTCTAGCATGAATAATAAACCTTTATCATGAATAAGGAAATATAATAATAACAACTTTATTATTGCCTCTAGGGCATATTTCCAATAGGTGGAGCAGGAGATATTCCAGTGCCAAGGGATGATGGAGCGTGGACTCAGTGCCAATCACCTCATGACCACGGAATTCACTCGTGATCACAAGGTGGATGGCCGGTCTATTGTAACACCCCAAAAATATTTTCTGAATTTTTGAAATCTTTCCTTTAAAATAAATGCTTTGAAAATCATTTTTGATCATATTACTTTTCTACCATTTGAAAACCCTTTCAAATTTTAATTGGGTTTCAAATTTTTCTTTAATGATTCTATTTGAAAGGTTTAAAATTATTTGGATAATTAATTTGGGGGTTTTCAAACAATTTCATTTAGAAAAGTTTTTGGGAATGATTTAAAAAAATTCAAAGGAAATGGCCCTTTTCACTTCCCTCTAACCCTTCTAAAATCAATCCAACAATTTTTCTTCCACTCCAAAATTCATCCCACAAGACACTCACATCTTCTAGGGCAGTATCCAACTTCTTTCCACCCCACAAAAAATATTTTCTCATTTTAAACAAATTCCAAAATTTGAATTTGCAATATCCATGGTTTCCTTGAGTTACAAAGGAGCTATAATTTCTACAACTTTTCTATCCCCACAAAAATTATCCTAGCAACTAGATGGTACCCACAATCCATTTCACCAAAAACCTTGGGGGTCAAAAGTTCAAATTTTTCAAAATTCATACAGTTGAAATTTGGACCAGAAACCATTTTCTTGCTCAAAACCAAACCTAAACTTCTCCAAAAATTCTGAAACTTGGTCAGGCCCTCTCATTTGCATCAACACATCACCACAAAAATTGCCACAAATTCTAAAAATCCCTAGCACTCTCTGCTATAGATCATATGAATGGTTGTGCACTGTTCATAGCTGAATAAGATTCAGTTAACTGAATCTTCAGAGGCAGTGGCAGAGACGATCGGTGCCGTGCACCCCTCCCCTTCCTTCTCCTTCACGGCGACGCCAAAGATCATCAATGCATCGCCCCTCCTTGGCCCACTCCGCAGTCTCTCCTCGCCGGTGAGCTGGCGGCTGGCCGGTGCAACCCCCTGCACCGTGCTCAGCTGCGGTGGACCGAGCGGAGTCACCTTGGCCACCAACCTCCATTACTGCGCCGCAGCTTCCCCGCCTACCTCCTGGCCATTTGTAGCGCCTCTCCGCGTCCTCGCACGCCGTCTGCACCATCCAACCCCTCCCTGGCCCGCTGGCAGTCGCCAGAACCAGGACAGCGCCACCGCACCATACGGGAGCTCCGCTCCAGGATAAGCTCGAAGAGCTCGAGCCCGTCCATGGCGAGCCTTCCGGAGTTCTTCACTGCCCTCATCACTCCCTCGCCGCCCATGACCACCGCCCAAACCTACTTCGCCGACCACCGTAACTCCGGCATGATCCGAACCTCGCCGGACCGCCTCGGATCGCCTATAAAAGCCCCCCCCCCCGAGCTCCACTCGTTCCACCCATCGCCTCCACCACCTCCTAACCGCCCCCTCGCCACCTCCCCTGACCTCGACGAGGTCTCCTCCCTCCTCTCCAGTCACCGCTCCGCCGCCTCTGTCTCCGATCGGTTCGACGCTGTTCCGCCACCTCCACCACTCAAATATTGCCAGAAGCCACCTCTTGCATCAAATCATTGATCCCGCACCTCAATTCCAGCATCTGAGCTCTCTCCGGCGAGTTCCAACCCCACCCGAACCACCGTCCGCCGTCGCAGACCTTGCCGCCGTTCTACTGCTCATCGGCGACCACCATCGCCACCCACCGACGCGGACGGACTCCCTGAGCACCTCCCGACCATCGCCACCCTCCATGACCCCGGCGATCGACGCCGGTGATCACCGTCTCCCCTCTCTATACGCGCGTGCAGCGCCTTTGAATTTAAACCTGACTGGTGGGGCCCACCCGTCAGTGTTTTATTCTTTTCTGTTTTAAACAGCATACTTCGACCCAAAGCGTTTTCTTTATAAACGCACAGGGACTGGCTTTTTTGCAGAAAAACCCCTGGTTTTGAAAGTTTAATAACTTTTAAACCACAACTCTGATTCAGTTGAACTTTTTTTTGAAATTCTTATTTTTCTCTCTAGTTTTTTTAGTATTTATTTAAAAATGTTTTGAGACAACTTTTTGCACTGTTGTCAAATTTTTAATTTGAGTTGAATTTGAATATTATGAAAGTGATATCATGAAATTTCCGAGTGCCCTCAAGAACACTTTGCCTATTATAAGATACCGTTTTGGCCTGTCCTTTGCCACAAAAGGATTGGGCTACCTTTCTGCACTTTACTTACTGTTACCGTTACTTGCTCGTTACAAATTATCTTGCTATGAAACTACCTGTTACCGACTATTTCTGTGCTTGTAGAAAATACCTTGCTGAAAACCACTTGTCATTTCCTTCTGCTCCTTGTTGGTTCGACACTCTTACTTATCGAAAGGACTAAGATTGATCCCCTATACTTGTGGGTCATCAAGACTCTTTTCTGGGGCCAATGCCGGGGAGTGAAGCGCTCTTGGTAAGTGGAAATTGGTAAGGAAAAATTATTACTACGTGCTGAATTTTGTTATCACTTTTTACTATGGAGAACCATCCTTTGAGGGGTTTGTTCGGGGTATCTTCACCATGACCGGAAGCACAATTAGTTGCCTCTCAACCTACTGCACCTACTGAAAATATTGGTTTGAAATTCCTTCGGTTATGATAGAACAATTGCTAGCTAATCCTTATGCAGGAGACGGAACTGAACATCCTGATATGCATTTGATATATGTGGATGAAATTTGTGGATTATTTAAGCTTGTAGGTTTATCCAGAGATGAAGTTAAGAAGAAGGTTTTCCCTTTATCTTTGAAGGGAAAAGCATTGACATGGTATAGGCTATGCGATGATATTAGATCTTGGAACTGGAATCAATTGAAATTGGAATTTCACCAAAAAAAATATCCTATGCATCTAGTTCATCGTGATCAAAATTATATATATATAATTTTTGGCCTCATGAAGGAGAAAGTATCGCTCTAGATTGGGGGAGGCTTAAGTCAATGTTATATTCATGCCCCAATCAGGAGCTCTCTAGAGGAATTATCATTCAAAAATTTTATGCTCGGCTTTCTCGTGATGATCAATCCATGCTCGATACTTCTTGTACTGGTTCTTTTATGAAGAAGACAATTGAATTCTAGTGGGATCTTTTAGAAAGAATTAAACACAACTCTGAAGATTGGGAACTCGATGAAGGTAAAGAGTCAGGTATTAAGCTTGAGTTTGATTGTGTTAAATCTTTTATGAATACCGATGCTTTTCACAAGTTTAGCACTAAATATGGACTTGACTCTGAGATAGTAGCCTCTTTCTGTGAATCTTTTGCTACTCATGTTGATCTCCCTAAGGAGAAGTGGTTTAGATATCATCCCCCTATTAAAGAAGAAATCAAAGAACCGGTCATAGTTAAAGATGAAACTATCATTTATAATGTTGATCCAGTTGTGCCTACTGCTTATATTGAAAAACCACCTTTCCCTGTTAGGATAAAGGAACATGCTAAGGTATCAGCTGTAGTTCGCAAAAGTAATATTAAAGCACCTAAACCTCCTGAGCAAATTAAAGTAGAACCTAGTGTTGCTATGGTTAAAGATCTCTTGGTAGAAAATATTGATTGGCATGTTATTTACTTCTGTGATGAAGCTGCTAGAATTGCCAAACCCGATGAAAAAGATAAACATAGACCTGTTGTTGGCATGCCTGTTGTCTCAGTTAAAATAGGAGATCACTGTTATCATGGTCTATGTGATTTAGGTGATAGTGTGAGTGCTATTCCTTTTACTTTATATCAAGAAATTATGGATGATATAGCACCCGCTGAAATAGAAGACATAGATGTTACTATTAAACTTGATAATAGAGACACCATCACACCACTTGGGATTGTTAGAGATGTTGAAGTCTTGTGTGGGAAAATAAAATACCCTACATATTTTCTAGTTCTTGGTTCCCCACAAGATTACTTTTGCCCCATTATCTTTGGTAGACCTTTCTTGAACACAGTCAATGCTACTATAGATTGCCATAAACAAACTGTTAGTGTTAGCTTTAGTGATGAGTCTCATGAATTTAATTTCTCCAAGTTTAGTAGACAACCCCGTAATAAAGATTTACCTAGTAAGGATGAAATAATTGGTCTTGCTTCTATAGCCATGCCTCCTACTGATCCACTAGAACAATATTTGCTAGACCATGGGAATGATATGCACTTACGTGAAAGAAATGAAATAGATAAAATATTCGTTGAACAACAACCTCTCCTTAAACACAATTTGCCTACTAAAACTCTAGGAGGTCCTCCTCCACCTAAAGGTGATCCTATGTTTGAATTAAAGCAATTGCCAGACACTTTGAAATATGCTTATCTTGATGAGAAGAAGATATATCCTGTTATTATTAATGCTAACCTTTCAGAACATGAAGAAGAAAGATTATTGAAAATTCTAAAGAAGCACCGTGCTGCTATTGGATATACTCTTGATGATCTTAAGGGCATTAGTCCCACTCTCTGTCAGCACAAAATTAATATAGAACCTGACGCTAAACCCGTTGTTGATCATCAACGATGATTGAATCCTAAGATGAAAGAAGTGGTAAGAACTGAAATACTAAAACTTCTGGAAGCAGGTATAATCTATCCCATAGCTGATAGTAGATGGGTAAGTCCCGTTCATTGTGTCCCTAAGAAGGGAGGTATTACTGTTGTTCCTAATGATAAAAATGAACTTTTCCACAAAGAATTGTCACTCACTATAGAATGGTAATTGATTTTAGAAAATTAAATAAAGTAACTAGAAAAGATCATTACCCTGTTGGTGCAATATTTGTCTACCTTGTGTTTTGGAGATTGTTGACAGAAACAGGTATGGACTGATTTGTTTGCTAGTGCATACAAAGAGAAAAAGTCCATACACAACTGAAGAGAATGTTGTCTCTGGTGCTAAGTTTGAGGAACTTCACCAAAGTATATATGCGTTGCAGAGAAGAATAAGCTATATTTGTTGAAGTTATATAGTCGAGCAGATTATTGTGAAGAAATCGACACCTCAAAAGTTTACTAAGCTTTTGACTCGGTATCGTCATCCGAAGAAATTGACTGCAACAATGGAAGTCGAAGACAAAGTGAAGACGTAGTATTCATTTCATTGTTCTTCTTTCATTTCATTAGGTCATAGGACCTCCGTGCTATTAAGAGAGGTATAGGTTCTCGATGCTTAGATCCGCTGTGATGCTTAGCCAAAACCTATGAAAGTTGCGAGAGAAATTTCTTTGTGTTCTGAGCAAATACTTGTCAGCAAGAGACTGTGATCGTCTTCACTGCGAGAGATTTTTCTTAGATCGAGGAGTTAGCATTACTTGCTCCGCAAGCAATGTTACTGTTGTGCTCAAATCCGACCGTTGGACTCGTGTCGTTTGGCCATTGGCTGATCAAGATGTCTAATTTGGTCATTTCCCATCTAGGAAGGCTGGGGCTATAAATAGCTACCCCGCTCCAACATTATCCGTTGGCTGCTCCACTTGAGATTTCTGAGAAGATTTATTTGAGCAACCCCTCTTCGAGTGATTTGAGTTTAAGATCCACCGAGAGAAAATCAAGACCCCAAACTTAGACAGTGGCTTAGCATCACAGTAGTTCTGAGTTAGAGTTCTTGTACCTATTACTCTTGAGAGCTCCGCACTCTCTAGACGGATAGGTTTTAGCTCGAGTGTCGAAGAGTATTGTCTTCATCGAGCTAGATATTCAGCAACCAAGAGTGATTGTGGTTCGCCAAGGTCGACCAAAGGTTTGGAGATCGCCGACAAGTATCTACCACGAGTGAAATCGACCTGAGTCTGATCAGCTCTGCGTTGAAGGAGAATAGGGTGAAGAGAGTTCTTCTTCCGTGTTAAGACACAACCCCTCCAACCAGACGTAGCCCTTTGGCAGAAGGGTGAACTGGTCTACCAAATTGTTCTGTTGCCATCGAGCACCACTGGTTCTATTTTCTTCACTGCACTACTTTTGGCAGTCATTATGTGTGCTCTGTGATGATAGATATCTAATCTGTTACCCTCTGCTGCTTACCTTTCATCTTATCTCTCGCAGACTTCATTGTCATTTGCAGCCTGCATTGTTGACCTTCATAATTATCCATCACAGCTCTACTCTAGTTCTTATTCATGATTTTAGTTCTGTTGGCATGTTGTATTACCATCGTCATCATTAAGCCTGTTGTATACTATGCTCGAATCATTATTGCATCTTACCTTGAAGGTTTTGTTCCTCAGTAGCGAGCTTCAATGCACCCGTATCTACCGATCTTTAATTCCGCTGCTGTGATTGGGATCAGTTTCAATACTTTCAAAAGAAATTTTGAATCTCCCATTCACCCCCCTCTGGTCGATATACTCTTGGTCCTAACAATTGGTATCAGAGCAGGTACTCCCTGTGTCTGCTTATTAAAGGTCTAACATCCTTGGAGTTTTGAGTATGTCGTATGCAGGTAGATCCTCGCACTCTGAAAGATTTCCTATCTTTGATGGAAATGACTATCTGTACTGGAAGGAACGAATGAGAAGCAGAATTCAAGCTATCAACTATGATCTGTGGCAGATTGTAGAAGATGGCTACACCATTCTGCAATCGAACAATCTCAACACTGATGATAAAGCAAATCTGCAGTTGGTTGCTCAAGCAAAAGATATCATCTGTAGCAGTCTATCAAAATATATTTTCTTTCAGTTCCAAAGTTTCAATACTGCAAAGCAAATTTGGGATGCCATCAACAATGCTCATGAAGAATTTGTTGCCAGATCAGATCCTCACATTCAAATGCTTCGTGCTATGTTCACTGGATTCAGAAGTCTTCGTAAAGAAAGTTCTATGGAACTCACTGATCGATTGGCAAACATTGTCGAAAGACTGCATCAGCAAGGTATAACTGATATCACTGATAGAGATGTGGTCAACAAGCTTCTGAGTGCTCTTGATGAATCCTTTGATCCCATTGTAGCTGAAATCAAACAAAGACCAGA
Source organism: Thinopyrum elongatum (assembly GCA_011799875.1). Classification (NCBI taxonomy): domain Eukaryota; kingdom Viridiplantae; phylum Streptophyta; class Magnoliopsida; order Poales; family Poaceae; genus Thinopyrum; species Thinopyrum elongatum. Next base: position 335,566,545 of record CM022302.1, on the reverse strand, counting down.
CTATGAAGACCTTCACTATGTTGAGGTCATGACTCTACTATCTATTCATGAAGAAAAGATGGAACTGGAAAATGCCAATCAAGAATCTTCTTCAGAAAGTGAAGGAGAAATTCTCTCACACTATGGCAGTTCTGAAGAAGAAGATGTTGAGAATCAACACACAATCACTAGAGAACTTGAAATGCTCACACAAAGGCTAAGTGATCTCAAAAGGCAAAATCTCTGCCTCATAAATGATGACGAGTTTGGCGTGCCAGAATCATCAAGAAGAAGATTGCCTCCGAAGGAAATGAAGTGCTTGAAGTGGAAACAACTCGGTCATCTCATTGCAGACTATCCATGCTGGGAAGGAAAACCTAGCAATAGATGGAAATACCTTCACTACAGTGGATTCACACAAATGGATCGTCATACTAAGCTCTCGAAGAAAAATGAACCATCCTCATCTTCTTCGACAAGACCAATCACTGACGTAAAAGCAAGAGCAACCATAAAATCAAATATGAAGAGAATATCACGGCTGAATAGAGCATGTGCTGACATAACCCTGGACTCTGAAGATGAGGCAACAGACTTTGAATAAAATGATGAAGAATTCGACAAATGTATTGGAAGGAGCAATGCCTTCATTGCTTGTGAGTCATCTGAGAACTCACTCAAGTCAGGCACTGATGATGATGCTTCAAGCAATGATGAATCGATCGCTTTCTGTCTCATGACAAAATCATCAAAGGATCAGGTATCAGCAAAACACCAAAGATCCATGAATGAATATTCACCTGAATATCCTATGCCAAGCTGGTCAAGATTGTAAAATCTCAACATGATAACTTGAAATGCTTGAGAGAAATGTCAGGAAAACCAAAGGATTACTAGTCGAAGAGATGGAGAAGAATCAAAAGTTGATTGAAGAGCAAGATGCTTTTTCATCAACTATTGATGATCTTACCAATCGATATGATTCGCTTACAGTTGACTACGAGAACTTATCAGATGAACTCCTTAACAGGAATTAAGAACTCGTGTCACTGAAAGAATCTCATAACGAGCTGGTGTTAGAGAAAGCTTCTCTCTTCGCCGAGCAATCTGTTCAACTTCCTGATGATTTTGTACCTCCATGCTTAAAATGCCTAGAACGTAGCAATGTTGATTCTCATGCTGAAACTTCTAATACTGTTGTTAAGAATATTGCAATTACTGAAATTGGTACTACTAACCCTCTTCCGAGGATTTTGCTACTATTACTGAAGAAAATTGCAGGCTAAAGGGCTTAATTGAGACTGGAATGCTAAGGAGCCTAAAAGGGCATCAAACCCTATGTGATGTGCTCAAGAAGTTCATACTACACAAAAACCCTCTGAAGGAAGGACTAGGTTTCGAAAAGAAACTCAATGTGGATGGATCCTATTGGACTCCTGAGCAGTATCCTCGAATGACTTGGGTTTGTGCAAAGAGTAAAACCCTTGAACCTGAAACTCTAAGTGGTTATCACTCACCCATTCCCGTTGATACTGATGAGTCTGATGACTCGAATTACAAAATCTTCAAACAACAGAATGGTGAAGTTTTCGCTCGATATGTTGGAACTAACTGCAGGACAGGTTCACCCAAGAAGCAAATCTGGGTAAAGAAGTGCATTGTTGAAAATTTGTTTGTCACTGCTAACCTGACTGTGCAGGATAACTCTCAACGAGGAAATTGATATCATTCACAGTCTACTTTAGAATCTTTCTCGAATAATTATCATCCTAACCTGTGTCAGAAGGAGTACATGCGTACCTCTTCAAATCATTACATCCATATGTCTGGAAATAACTTCAATGCAAATTCATATGATTATCATCAAAGTGCACAGGTGTCTTACAGGCCTCACCGAAAGAATGCTCCTGCTCAGATGCAGAAAATGAGATCTTCGTTCCCCACACAAGTGTGGGTTGCGAAGAAGAACTAACCCTCTCTTGCAGGTGATATCTTAGGGATTTTCATTGGTCATCTCTTACCCTGAGATCTGTTGTTGGTGCTGGTTATTTCTGTGTTCTTTTGAATCTTTGTTCGTTGTATTTGTGTTTTTCATTCGCATTGTCTTAGAGTTTTGTGTCGGACTACGCTTTTCCTCAGTTCTTTCTCGTCATAAACATGCAACTTGATCTGAAGAAGATTTCAATCCGACGTCCTTGGTCGCGAATGAAATCAACTTCGAAATTTCATCTGTTTTGGCGCTTGCGCTTCCTCGAACCCTTCAGCATTCTGTTCAGTTAATGAGATTTTCGAAGGAAACAGTTGACACGTGCCCACAATCTCATGATCGTGATCTCGTCCGTTAAATGTGGAACGTCCCGTGCTTTTCCGCCGTGGATCTCGAAGGAAGCGGTTTTGCCCTCGGGCTATATAAACCCCCCCCCCCCTCCAGGCATCTTCCTCCTGTGTTCTTTCCCTGTTCGACCTCAAACCCCTCCTCTCGCTCTCCGCCCGAGCCCGAGCTCGAAACAGCGTCGACGTCGTGCCTCGCCGTGCAACTCTGGTGAAGCCCCGCCGCCATTGGTCGTGCTAGTGGGGTACATCTTCTCTCCCGCGCTGCCATAGATGATCTTCGCTGCCAAGTTAGGGCACCCAGATCTAGAGCTAGCCCTGTCGTTCCTCTATTCTAGGGCTGTTCTTACCGACACAATTTATCTTGTTTTTTTTCTTGCGGTAGATCTTTAGGTTTCACTAAGGTGTGACTTGTACGGTTTGTAGTTATTCCTCGTACCAGTCAGATTGGAACTAGGGTTCATGTGTTATAAGTTGAAAGAATAGAGGAGTTGTTATACTGTCTTATGGCATGTTGCAATTCTCTCGATGATATCTTCCAAAATATATGCCATGAATTCCTTTGGTACTTTCAAAAAATTATCTGTTTTTAGTCAAAAATGTTTTTGTGCATGTTTGTGACCCCTTCCTGTTTTCCCTTGCATTGTTGTTTTCTCTCAAGAGAGGTCATGGCTCATAGTTCGGAAGAGCAGACTGGGTCCAAGGAAGAAATACTTCAGTTGCCGCGTATGGATGAAAGAGCAAAGTTGGCTGACAAAAAAGCACCTAAGCCGCCTAAGGTGCCGAAGAAGAAATTTGAGTCAGAATCTAATGAAGAAGAAGATGATATTCCCTCAGCTCATAGTCAGCCAAAGGATGAGCAAGTCACCGATTCCAAGACCTTGTTCTCTGATGGAAATCCCAAGAAGGGTGGTCGCAGTAGAGAGAGGAACACCACAGCTGAGATGTCTGATCCTGAAACTTACAAAACTCCACCTGGAGTTGAAACTGCCACCAAAAGAAATAACAGGCTGCAGAAGATTCACCGTCATTGGGCGAAGAAATGGTTCAATTATGAGAACATTTGAAGGAAATATCAGATTCTGTTTGCATTCACTCGCCTTGGAACGATTGCATTGCTGAAGGCTGCCTAGGTCCAAATGATGAAAAAGTTAGGCCAGCTCTTCCCGCTAATGCTCATGCTGATTCATTGAAGACAATTACTGATTTCCCCGAAGAAGTGGAAAAGAGAGCTAAGGCCAAAGCCAAGCGCGAGGCCAAGGATGTGAAGAAAAATCAAATTGAACAGAAAAATGTTGAGTTGACTCAGTTATATGTGCAAGAGAAGAAGGAATGAGCCTCTGCCCGAAAAGAAAAGAAGAAGAGGAAGTCTGTTTCCCCTCGAGCTTCAAGAAAGAAATCAGTTGCGAGAAAATCAAGGAAGGTAACATCTGCCTCATCTGATGATTCTTCCGATGATAATGTTGCCAAAAAAATTCCTATGTATGATCATAGTGCTCTTCCTGACAAGCCGTATCAAACTCCCTCTCCAGCAATAGTTTCTCCTCCGCTGAGGTTGTCACCCAGGTGTCGGTGCAACAAACCCCAGGTGTGTTGCCCAGACTGTACACAGGCTTGGAGGCGAGGTTGCAACGTCCTAGTCCAGGCCAAGCAAGAAGTGATCAACTCTTTGGGAGATCAAAGGGCAGATCAATAAGACCAAGTCAAGCTAAATGAGCAAGACACCACTAAGGAGAAACCTCCCTTGCTGGGCAGGCGAGCCTGGCAAGGTCAAAGTTATCCTGAAGACAAACCTCAAGACTCCCCCGGCAGGCTTGCCGGGGACGCCAAGGGCGGCCTACCCCACCAAAGCTTCACCGCTCCACCTCACAGCAACGCAAGTCATCAATCGGTGCGGTGTCAAGCCCCCAAGTGACTAAGTGGCTGTTATTTGACACATGGCAGCCATTTCCAGAGAGAATCGCCTCCAAATGACACCCGTCCAGGGACGTGTCAAGCAAACAGATGAAAAGGTGGATGAACGGCCCGGCAAGGCTTTCCGAGCATGCCACGATGTGACACTAAGCGGCGCATTTAATGCGCTCTGCCCTGTCTGTAGAGTTAGGTATGATAGCACTGTTTGCTATCTAATCAGTACACAATGACTGATTTGCCATTGTGGTGACGCCTTGATCTATAAAAGGAGGGCCATGGCAACCATAGAAAGGATTCGGACCCTTGTACACTCATATGCGCATAGCTGCTCTCGCCCCGAGGAAACCCTGCTGGGCTAAAGTGATGCATCTCCACCACGGTCCTCTCATCAATCCACCAAAGCAGGAGTAGAGTTTTACGCCTTGCGGCAGCCCGAACTTGTGTAAAAACTGCCCGTGTGATCTCTATCGTGCTGTGCTACGCTCTCTGCTCTTTGTGCAATGTGCCCCCCCCCCCCCACCGAACCACAAAGGGGCCGATGGCCCCATAGGTGGGCGTGGTTTCCCACGACATCTTTGGCGTGCCAGGTAGGGGGAGGCGCTTGCACGAACCCGAGAAATGCACGCAGCGCGTCATCTTCATCATCTACTTCATTGACAGCTTCATCATCCATGGCGCCCAAGAAGAAGTCCGGGGCTGCAGCTCACCCGTCCGCCTCGAATGCCCCGTCACATGTGGCCACCGCAGACACAGGTACTACGGGGATGCACGGGAGGGCGGATGCCGTGGGGGACATGGCCGACGCAGGCGGCGTCGTTACCACCTCCCATGCGGCCGAAGCGGGAGCAGGAGGCACCGGAGAAGGACAGCGCCAGCAGCATCCCAGCGGCCACGCTCCACAAGGTGCAGGAGGAGAGATCAGTCCATCTGCACCTCTCCGCCCCGCTGACAGACACAGCCGCAATGGTGTCACTCTCTCTGGGGTGAACCGCAACTCTCCGACCGCTCCTGCTGCGGGCACGGCCGCAGGGCATGCACCACCCCCGGGGTGAGCCGACCCGGCCGATGCGCCGAACGGAGCCATCGATCCCCAAGCACATCCACCTCGCCGCCACACCACCCTAGCGACTAGCTCGTGGCGACGAGAGCATGGCGTTGCCGCTACTGGCACCGTCAGAAGCCATGCGACGTTATGGTCTACATCGTCATTCATGCCAAGCACTGCTTCGGAGGCCATGGCGCAGGCCCAACTGCTGTTGAGATTCCCGCCGACAGCCGATCAGATGGATGAGTGGAGAGCCACCATTTAGAGCCTGATTGGTTTCGCCGAGGTGGGAGGATCACAGCGAGCAGGCCCGTCACGGCCTCCACAAGCGGTGACGACGGCCCGAGACGCTGGCCGTACCAATGGGGCCACCCCCACGGTACAATCCCCTCTGCAGCAGCCGGCGCAGGGGGCGCAGCAAGAACCCGACAACGTATCGATGGCTTCATCCGACCCTCGAGCACGCCGGGACCAGCGGCGAGTCCTGGAAGATAGGCGAACGGAAGGTGCGCGCGTCACCATCGAGCAATGCCGTGACACCCGTCGCCAGTCTGATAGGCGCAATGGCCCCGACGTCGACGAGCCCACGCCTGGTGAAGATGGGTACTTGCCTTTCGAGGTTGGGTGCCCCGCCTTCACTCGTGAGCTGCGGCAAGTCCGTTGGCCATCTTTCCGCATGTTCAAGCCAGAGATACCAGAGAAGTACGATGGAAGATTGAACTCGACAGAGTTTCTGAGCATCTACATCATCGCTGTTCAGGCTGCCGGGGGAAGAGATGAGAAGGTATTCGCCAACTACTTCCCTTTGGCACTCAAGCCAAATGTGAGGTCTTGGCTGATGCACCTGCCGAAGAACTCCATCTCAACTTGGGCTGCCCTGTGCCATGAGTTTGTTGGCGCCTTCACGGGCGGCCATCAAGAACCAGGGCAGCCCAGCGATCTGCAGCTCCTCCCACAGAAGGAAGGAGAAAGTCTGCGGAAGTACATGCAAAGGTTTAGTCGGGTGCACAGGAATATTCCAGACATCCACCCGGCAGCTGTGATAGCTGCGTTCCAGTCCAACGTACGCAACCACAAGATACGTTCCAAAATGAACGTGCGATTGACCAAGACTGCGAACGAGCTATACACTCTGGTGGATAAATGTGCTCGCATAGAGGAGGGAAGACGACTTCCCGGTGAAGAGGATGGCGTCGACATTGACTCAGACGATGACGACGACGCCACCAACCAGAAGAAGAAGAATAAGAAGCGCAATAAGAAGTTCAAGGATAAAGTTGTGATGACCGTTGAAGGATCGAGCGCGCCTAGTACTGGCAAGAAGGCCAAGACCGAGGCCCCCGGCAAGGAAGTTGCCGCGTGCACTGACTGCCGGGCGGCCGCGGCTGCCGAGAAAGCTAGGAAGGGTGATGGGCTGTACTGCAAGATCCATTAGACCAAGGGCCACGATCTTCAGGAGTGTCATCAGGTTGAGCAGCTCGTCAAGAAGCAGAGGGCTGAGTACAAGAAGTGTGATAAGGAGAGAGATCAAGATGGCGCTGGCGGGAAGGGCCGGGGCGGCAGAGCAAGTCGCCCCGACAAGGCTCCTCAGTCTCAAGGGAAACCCGCCAGGGGCCGTGAAAAGAAGGATTGCGATGATGAGACTGATGAAGGAGATGAAGAGGAAATGAGCGAGCAGGAGTTCCAGAAGGCCACTGACGCCCTATGCATTGACGGGGGTGCATCTTTGCACTCCTCTCACCACCAACTCAAACAGTGGATGCGTGAAGTCAATGTTGTGGAGCGAGCGGCAGATTCTCGGAAGACGCTCAAATGGTCCCGCACACCCATCATCTTTGACGAAGAGGATCACCCTGACCGCACCATCGCGATAGGGTGCTTGCCGTTGTTGGTCTCACCAACAATCCGCAACCTCAAAGTCAAAAAGATGTTGGTTGACGGCGGGGCCGGGTTGAATCTGATTTCTCCAAAGGTCATCAACAAACTCCAGATAGCAGATGAGAAGCTCAACATTACTGGTACGTTCCAAGGAATCAACCCCGGCAGGAGTCGTCCTAAGGGAAAGATCACCCTGCCGGTGACGTTCGGAGGGGAGTTAAACTACAGGACTGAGAAGATCATGTTTGACATGGTTGACCTCCCCCTGCCGTACAATGGAATCCTTGGTCGCCCAGCTCTGGCCAAATTCATGGCGCCATCCCACTATGCCTACAACACTTTGAAGATACTAGGGCCAATGGGCGTCATTTCCATTTCATCAGACAAGAAAGATGCAGTCATATGCGTGGACAAGATGTACCGAGAAGCAGTCGCTGCAGAGGTTGCGGAAGCCATGGCTCCCGCCAAGGAAAGCAAGAGAAAGAAGAAAGCTAACAGGGGCTCCAGTGAGGAATCCGGGAAGCGTACCTCTCCGGAGTGCGCTGCGCTCGTTGATGACTTGCCGGAGAGCTCTAATAGCAAGAATCCAAGGTTGCTGCACCTAATGTGAAGAAGGTCCCGATAGGGCTGGCTGGCGCTGATGGTATGTTTACCATCAATGCCACCCTCGATGACAAATAGGAAAGCATGCTTGTTGCCTTCATGCGGGCGAATGTCAATGTGTTTGCTTGGCAACCATCTGACATCCCCGGTGTTCCCAGGGAGGTAATCGAGCACCACCTTGTTGTCTGCCCACATGCCCGGGCCGTCAAGCAGAAGGTCCGAAAGGAAGCTTTGGAGTGGCAGCAGTTTATTGCCGAGGAGATCAAGAAACTTCAAGCAGCTGGTTTGGTCAGAGGAGTGTTGCATCCAACATGGTTAGCAAATCCAGTGGTGGTGCGTAAGGCGAATGGGAAATGGAGGCTTTGCATAGATTTCACAGATCTAAATAAGGCTTGCCCGACGGACCCGTTCCCCTTGCCGCACGTCGACTAGATTGTGGATTCCACCTCCGGGTGTGACCTGCTTTCCTTCCTGTATGCCTACTCTGGATACCACCAGATCTTCATGTCCAAAAAAGACGAAGAGAAGACCGCGTTCATAACCCCGTGTGGCACGTACTGCTTTGTACGGATGCCCTTCGGGTTAAAGAGCGCCAGATCCACTTTTGCAAGAGCAGTACAGATTGGCTTTGAGTCCCAGTTGCACAGAAACATTGAAGCTTACATGGATGATATAGTGGTCAAAACCAAGGACAGAATGACTCTCATTCAGGATTTGGAAGAGACCTTCGCAAATCTGCGCAGGATCAACTTGAAGCTGAACCCGGAGAAGTGTGTGTTTGGTTTCCCTTCCGGCAAGCTGCTTGGCTTCTTCGTGTCCCATCAAGGGATAGAAGCCAACCTCGACAAGATCAACACTGCCTGTAGAAGTGCGGTAGGTGATGGATCGATGAGTTCCTGGTGGTTCTTTGGTCCCTCCGTACGACACCAAATCGAGCCACCAGGCAGACTCCCTTCTCCCTAGTCTATGGGGCAGAAGTAGTTATCCCCACGGAACTCATATTCGGATCTCCTCGAGTGGTTGCCTACGATGAAGTAGCGCAGGAACAGCACCGGCGTGACGACGCTGTGCTACTTGAGGAGAACCGTCTCCGGGCTGCTACCTGTGCTGCACGCTACTAGCAAGACCTGCGTCACTATCGTAGCCGCAGGGTTCATGCCCGGAGTTTTGAGGAAGGCGACCTTGTCCTTAGGCGCGTTCAGTCCGCCAAGGGTACAAACAAGTTGACGCCAAAGTGGGAAGGCCCTTACCGGGTAGTACGAGTCACCAGACCTGGCACAGTTCGTCTGGAGACCGGAGATGGCATTCAGTTGCAAAACTCATGGAACATTGAGCATCTCCATAAGTTCTACCCGTAAGGCGCGGCTGTCAGGCCCTGCCCGGCAGCCACACTTTTGTACAGGCCTTTTCGATGTTGCATGTAACCCCTTGTACAAAGCCAGGCACAGACCCTGAGCAACAGAGAAATAAACGAAGCGTTGGGGGGGTCCCTGAAACTTGCATGCATGCATAAGCATAGCATGATCATGTAGATGAGGTCGCATGTGGCATCGTTTTCATCTGCAAAAAGTCGCAGGGTTCTTGCCATGGATTTGGTCCTGAAGAGAAGAAATGAAGATGACCCTACGTGATGATCCCTGGCAAGCCAAACAGATAAGTTATTTTCTTGTCCATACATGTTCTGTAAGTAGAAACTTGTGCATATGAAAGCCTCGCCACCTTTCAAAACTTAGGTGCTCCCATCCTTTGACTCGAACGTTGCTTCGGTCAGGATGGTCGCAGTGGCCTTTGGCGGGGGGCTGGTCTCTCTTTGTGATTTGTGCCTGGCAGGCTTAGCCCCGCGGCAACAAATTGAGGGTACCGGCAGGATAGCTTGCAGGGGATAACTTGTTTCCTTGAATGTATAGAAGCATTTCACCTCTGCATGGATATAATACATGCACAAGTACCTGGTGAAGCTTGTCTTTTTCATTAATATGCTAATAAGCAAGTACAGATCTTACAGAACACAAACATGGATAAAGAAGATTACATAATTTAAACTAAAGTTTGGTTGATGCCTACATGTTTTAGACTGAAAAAAGATAAGTGCCACGTAATCCCTTTCTTGTTCCTCTTCCCCCCCTCCCCAGGTACTGCGGTTGGAAGTGAAGAGAGAAGAAGGAGTGCCTGAGCAGACGACCGACCCGATCCCGTCAGGGCTTGCCGGGCGCAGCCTGACAAGATCGAGAGTGGCGAGGCTGCGAAGGAGAGGGGCGGAAGGAGAAGCTCGGTGGTGCCCTGGTCACCACCTCCAGGACCAGCAAGAAGCCCCAGCGCGAGCACCGGCAGGGGGAACCGCCGGGGCTCAGCTGGAAGACTGCTGGAGGAGGCGAACGCACCAAGAGAGTGACCCCCTCCCCGGTAACCGCCCTAAAGAGGCCGGTGATGATGGTGCCGGGGAGGGAGGGGAAGAGCAGAAAGATGAGGCAGCGGGCTGGCCATACGAGACGAAGGCGTCGGTGCCATCGTACTCCAACCTGATGCCCTGCGACCCGCCTTCTCCGTCTTCCCTCATTCTTTCTCCATCACCACCACTCCGGGAGGACGCCAGCCCCTCGGACCGTTACCTCCCCCGGAGAAGCAGCGAGGGACGGCGGCGTCCGAGACGCGCAAGGGGCACCGCTCCCCACCTTGGAGGGTAGGAAGATACCACCGTCTTTAACGTTCGCCCCGACTTCACCGAAGGGGACAGTGTTGGGATTACCAAAGGCACCGAGCACTACACCCCAGACGGGCGCCAGAAACCCCAGGGGCCCCGGCATCAGGGAGACGAGCCGCGACAACTCACAACAAGGGCTAGCGCTCCCCACCAAATGGCCGGCCCGAGCGGAGGAAGCAAGCATTCCCCCATCCTCGACCGCCGCATCCCTTTTGGCCTCGAACCAGACTCACTTCCCGGGCGGCTACACAAGCGTTCGGCATCATCAACCCCAAGCTCGGGCCCAGGGCCTAACCCCGGTCTCTCCCTTTCAACATTGCAAGAAGAAGGAAGGAAAAGGGGAGAAGAGGTGCATGGATGAGCACTTTCGCTTCCCGTCGCCCCCTTTTATAGGCGGGCTGGGGGCTGGGGACTGATCCCTCGGTGGTAACCGCCGTCCCTCTCCACCAACCCAAGAAGACCGGGCCCCTGCCTTGATGCTCTTCCGCACCATGCGCCTCCGTTACCTACCCCACTCAATGCATGCAGCATACGTGGCCAGGGATAAGAACGTGGTGGGAAGAGTGAATTGGCAGTTACTCACCCATGCGATAAAAGTTATTCATGGGCCATTACAAAGATGGCCCACCATAATTGGCGTTACGCGATGCGCGGGAAAACCGGAAACTGATCTAAGCTCAGATTAATGAAGAAGCAAAGACAACCTCAAAGGACAAACTACCGCAGCCTCCACGTCTGTGTACTTGACACGGCCTACCCGACGATGCTCGACAGCGCGTTCAAGCCAGGCCCAGGGGCTCCTGTTGGTGCAACAAACCCCAGGTGTGTTGCCCAGACTATACATAGGCTTGGAGGTGAGGTTGCAACGTCCAAGTCCAGGCCAAGCAAGAAGAGATCAGCTCTTTGGGAGATCAAATGGTGGATCAAGAAGACCAAGTCAAGCTAAATGAGCAAGACACCACTAAGGAGAAACCTCCCTTGTCGGGCAGGCGAGCCTGGCAAGGTCGAAGTTACCCCAAAGACAAACCTCAAGACTCCCCCGGCAGGCTTGCCGGGAACGCCAAGGGTGGCCTACCCCGCCAAAGCTTCACCACCCACCTCACAGCGACGCAAGTCATCGGCCGATGCGGTGTCAAGCCCCCAAGTGACTAAGTGGTTGTTATTTGACACATGGCAGCCATTTCCAGAGGGAATCGCCTCCAAATGACACCCGTCCCGGGACGTGTCAAGCAGACAGACGAAAAGGTGAACGAACGGCCCTGCAAGGCTTTCCGAGCATGCCACGATGTGACACTAAGAGGCACATTTAATGCGCTCTGCCCTGTCTGTAGAGTTAGGTATGATAGCACTGTTTGCTATCTAATCAGTACACAATGACTGATTTGCCATTGTGGTGACCCCTTGATCTATAAAAGGAGGGCCATGGCAACCATAGAAAGGATTCGGACCCTTGTACACTCATACGCGCGTAGCTGCTCTCGCCCCGAGGCAACCCTACCGGGCTAGAGCGCTGCGTCTCCACCATGGTCCTCTCATCAATCCACCAAAGCAGCAGTAGGGTTTTATGCCTTGTGGCGGCCCGAACCTGGGTAAAAACTGCCCGTGTGATCTCTGCCGTGCTGTGCTACGCTCTCCGCTCTTTGTGCAATGTGCCCTTCCCCCCCGCCGAACCACAAAGGGGCCGATGGCCCCATAGGTGGTCGTGGTTTCCCACGACACCAGGCTTGCAGCTGCTCCAGTCTCAGATAAACCTTCGGGTTCTGCTGCCCTATCTGTGAAGAGAAAGCTACTGCCCGAAGAGAATGCTGCAGCTTTATCCAAGAAAGCCAAGACAAACATTCTTGCTTCCACAGAGGAACAATCTTATGACTTCAATCTCATGATTGATGGTATTGAAACAGCTCCCTATGATCCTAAATCAGCTGATCTGAGAAATTTGGGTCTTCTTGAAGATGTTACCAAGTTGGTAACAAAACACTTTGCTGAGCTAGGTGAGATTACCAAGGAGCTGAACCAAGCTGTCGTGGACAAGAAGCTCCTCGAGCAAATGAGGAAAGAAGCTAGCACTGACTCTTAAAGGAAAACCTTAACAAGGAAATTCTTGAGCTCACAAAAGCCCTCACTGTCAGGAGGAAAAATAAGATTGAATGGCACTCACGGCTAAAGTTGGATCTTTCTGAGCTGTGTGATCAAAGGAATGATGAGATCAAATGTCAAGCAGATCTTGCTCGACGAAGATTAAAGGAAGTAAAGCATCAGAAGGCTTTGGCAAAAGCTAGCAAGCCGAAGGAAATCAAAGATCGCTGTATCCGGAGTGTTGCATCAGACACACATATCGACTCAAGTGTACCTCCCCAGCAGATTCCTCCATCTCCTCCTCTTGAGGATGATCCCATGCAACAAGTAGAGCCTGCGGTAGTTAACATTCCTACCTCAGTTGCTCAAGAATCTGATGTGATAGATATTTTTCTGAATAATCTTGTCGAAGAGAATGTCGTGCCCGAGCAACATGCCTCTGAAGAGAAAATTGATGAAGAGATTGAAATGGAGAAGTCAGTTTCATCGCCGCTGAAAGAAATGCATGCTGAGCCCTCTGGATCAAAGGAGGATGATAAGAGGGGGAGCAAGTTGCTTCTCGAGGAAATACTACCCCAGTCTCCTCATCTGGTGCCCCTACCCAGATGGAAGTTGACCCTGCTCCTGGTTCTTTGGCTTCACAACTAGAACATGAAGAAAAGAAAGATGAAGAGCCCATGGCTCACGAACAAGAAGTACCAGCAGATGTACCACCATTGTTGCCTCAACAAGATGTACCACCAGTTTTTGCCTCAGCAGACTGAAGGAGAAGCTGTAGTGACCCAAGTGACCAAAGAAGTTGTCGTGCCCCCTACTGTTGAGAGTTCACCGAAAGAAAAGGCCCTAGTGCCCGAGAATAAGAAAGCTGCTGAAGGAGTTCCAATGAAGGAAATTGAAGGTCAGACCAGTGCCCCAATACCATCAGCTCCAGAGAAAGCAAAAAGGCCTCTTGCCCCATTAAAGCCAATCGATGAAAATGTGCTAGCTTCTGATGATGTTCAGCTGATGGAAATTAGCGATGAAGAGAATCAGAAAAATCCCTAGGAATCATTTTCGTTGTTTCCAGCTGAGTATGGCCCCAATGGCCCTATATTTAATGAATAGCTTCATCTCTTGAAGCTAGCATTCTTTGGGGTCAGCCCTTATGAAGGAGAAAGAATTTCACTGTCACCGAGGTTTTGGACTGAAGAACAAGCTGCTTATTATGCTCGGATCTTGTTTGGCAAGAATAGAATTTTCAATCACAAGATATTAAACTTCACTGAGGTCAAAGAAATGCCCTGTTTCCTCCATGCAATCGAGCACATTGAACATGCCCTCCTGAAAGAATTCATGCACTTCAATCATGGCTGGAATAGAGAGATTATCCCTCAATTATGTGCCACGCTATATATCTCAGGAGATCTTGGCAACACCTCATCCTGGACTCTTGAATGGATGACTGTCAGAGAAAGGATCAAATGTTCGGCAGATCAGTTTTTGGCAATAATAAATCTTCCTTGATGCGAGTTTGAGAAGGATAAAGAGCATAGGCTGCATTACTGGCAAGTGTCTGAAGCACAACTCCACATTCTGATGGATCCCACCATGGTTGGTGACGAATGCATTGATGTTGATCCAAAGAAGTTGGCCTATGACAACAAAGTGCTATTTCACATTTTGTGCAATACTCTCATGCCAACGAACAGACCAAATTCCATCAATGGCATTGTGGGAAATGCACTTCTGGCCATGTCTCAAGGAATTAAGTTTGATATTCCTGACCTTTTCATTCAAAACCTCGCATGTGCAGCTGACAACCCTCAGTCCCTGAAACCTTATGCTCCATGGATCATGTTCGCGATCGAGCAGCTTACCAATGAGAAATTCTTCTGGGCTTATATTCCGAAGGTATTCATGCCACCAGTTCGTGATACTCTACGCATAGTAAAGGATATTGGGAAAGGGGAGGAACCTGTTGATACTGTTGCCACTGCGTCTACGTCTGAAAATGCACCGAAGGTCAAGAAAGCCAGGGTTGTAATCCCTCGTAAGGAAAATCCATCTCTTTATGAGATTTGCATTCGCACACAACAGACATTGGAAAGCCACATTAAGCTGGATAGAAAGGAAAAGCTAGAGTTAATGACTAAGCAGAATTGCTTCATAATCATACTCACCAAATTCTTCTGCATGAGAAGGAGGCTAAGAAGCGCTCATGGACTCTATTAAGGCAGCATTACTCTCGTAAGGATTTAGCCAAAAAAAGGCATCATGAAGGAGTATGACTTCCTGGACTTACTTGCTGTTCCTCGCATCCGAAGACATACTCCAGTGCTCCCATAGCGTTCTGCTTCCACGGACCTGTCGTTTTTCGGACAAGATGATGAAATTGCAGATACAGTCGGTACTCTTATTTTCAAGCCAGATGTTCATCGCGCCAAGTCCACCAGTGCTCGTACTGCCACTCCTGCTTCTGCCTCGACCATTCCTCACTCTTCGGATTCTGATTCGTCGAGTGGTTTTAATTCTGATTCTGAGGATTCTCCCATGGAGTAGTTCCTCGTATGTTTTGTATTCCTTTTTGACACTTGTTGACAAAAGGGGGGAGAATTACATCGAGTGATAGTTTCTCGAGGTACTTGCAGGGTGTTTTCATTCGCGTTTGGTTTTCCCTCAAACAATTTGCTTCATGAACTTAACACATTTCTTGTGGTGTTAAAATATTCGGTCACCATGTAACGTTAATAACCCCCCGCCTGCAATATTATTTGCTTTGTACTATCTGTTTGTAGGTACCATCGAATGAGTTTTTCCCTTGAAATGATTATCCTCGATAATTATCTATCTTAGAGGGAAATATATTTGCTCCTCGAAGAAGAACAAGAAATCAAGTGATGATACTAAGGGGGAGGAGTACTTTGAGTACTAAATGAATTATATCTATTGTCGTTGGATATGTTCTGATTGTTATCCTTCATTATCTAACCTTGCAAGAAGAGAATGTTAGTCTAAGCTTTTATGCCTTATGTTGTGAAGGATATATGTTTGACTGAAAAAGTGTTTTTCCCTCAAAATCATTTCTCATTATCTTCTGTATCGCAGGGAAACCACATCTGAAGCATATCCACTCCGAGCAACATATTCTTATTTTATCTTTCTCTGGTTGTATCGAATATCTAACATGCAGGAAAACTACATCTCGTGTGGATTTAAATTGTGTTATGAGAAAACCTTCATGTTATATCCTTCGTCACAAATCTTTCAAAATACATCTTATATCTAATTCTCGTCGAAGATGTTGTGACAGGAATCACCTCAGACACCGTCGAGTGCATTGAAAGAAATCAAGTATGAAATCATAAATCAATGTCACTTATATGAAGAATAATCTCGTCTACCTCCGATCCATTCATGCTCTGATGCATATATTCAGGGGGAGAATGCTTTATCCTCGTACTTATCTCTCGTCTCTTATTATCCTTCGCATTACATTCCATTATTTATCTATCCTTCGATGTGATCTGTTTTGTCAACAATCATCCAAAAAGGGGGAGATTATTGGTGCAATATCTGCCTACCTTGTGTTTTGGAGATTGTTGACAGAAACATGTATGGACTGATTTGTTTGCCAGTGCATACAGAGAGAAAAAGTCCAGACACAACCAAAGAGAATGTTGTCTTTGGTGCTAAGTTCAAGGAACTTCACCAAAGTATATTTGTGTTGCAGAGAAGAATGAGCTATATTTGTTGAAGTTATATAGTTGAGCAAATTGTTGTGAAGAAATCGACCCCTTGAAAGTTTACTGTTGAAGCCAAGCTTTTTACTCGGTATCATCGTCCGAAGAAATTGACTGCAGGAATGCAAGTCGAAGACAAACTGAAGACGTAGTATTCATTTCATTGTTCTTCTTTCATTTAATTAAGTCATAGGACCTCCGTACTATTAAGAGGGGTATGGGTTCTCGATGCTTAGATCCGCTGTGATGCTTAGCCAAAACCTATGAAAGTTACGAGAGAAATATCTTTGTGTTCCAAGCAAATACTTGTCAGCAAGAGAGTGTGATCTTCTTTGCTGCGAGAGATTTGTCTCAGACCGAGGAGTTAGCATTACTTGCTCCGCAAGCAATGTTCCTGTTGTGCTCAAATCCGACTGTTGGACTCGTGTCGTTCAGCCATTGGCTGATCCCGATGTCTAATTTGGTCATTTCCCATCTGGGAAGGCTGCGGCTATAAATAGCCACCCTGCTCCAACATTGTCCGTTGGCTGCTCCACTTGAGATTTCTGATAAGATTGATTTGAGCAACCCCTCTCCGAGTGATTTGAGTTTAAGATCCGCCGAGAGAAAATCAAGAGCGCAAACTTACACAGTGGTTTAGCATCACTGTAGTTCCGAGTTAGAGTTCTTGTACCTATTACTCTTGAGAGCTGCGCACTCTCTAGACGGATAGGTTTTATCTCGAGTGTCGAAGAGTATTGTCTTCATCGAGCTAGATCTTTAGCAACCAAGAGTGATTGTGCTTCACGAAGGTCGACCAAAGGTTTGGAGATCGCCAACAAGTATCGACCATGAGTCAAATCAACCTGAGTCTGATCAGCTCTGCGTTGAAGGAGAATAGGGTGAAGAGAGTATATCTTCCATGTTAAGTCATAGCCCCTCCAACCAGACGTAGCCCTTTGGCAGAAGGGTGAACTGGTCTACCAAATCGTTCTGTCACCATTGAGCACCATTGGTTCTATTTTCTTCACTGTATTACTTTCGACAGTCATTATGTGTGCTCTGTGATGATAGATATCTGATCTGTTACCCTCTGCTGCTTATCTTTCATCTTATCTCTCGTAGAGTTCATTGTCATTCGCAGCCTGTATTGTTGACCTTCATAATTATCCATCACAGCTCTACTCCAGTTCTTATTCATGATTTTAGTTTTGTTGGCATGTTGTATTACCATCGTCATCATTAAGCCTGTTGTTTCCTATGCTCGAATCATTATTGCATCTTACCTTGAAGGTTTTGTTCCTTAGTGGCGAGCTTCATTGCACCCGTATCTACCGATATTTAATTCCACTGCTGTGATTGGGATCAGTTTCAATACTGTCGAAAGAAATTTTGAATCTCCCATTCACCCCCCTCTGGTCGATATACTCTCGGTCCTAACATACGCTCTGCCTTTTATTGATCAAATGTTGGAAAGATTATCTAAGCACCACACACTTTTGATTTCTTATGGATATTCTGGTTTTTCTCAAATACCTGTTTCACAACCTGATCAAGAGAAAACCACATTTACTTGCCCTTTTGGAACTTATGCTTATAGATGTATGCCTTTTGGTTTATGCTATGCACCTGCTACCTTTCAAAGATCTATGACTGCTATATTCTCTGATTTTTTGAAAAGATTGTTGAGGTTTTCATGGATGATTTTTCCATTTACGGAATTTCTGAACATGGTATTGAGGTGCATAAAGCTAAAGTTGATGCAGTTGAGAAAATGCCTTGTCCTAAAGATATTAAAGGTATTCATAGTTTCCTTGGTCATGCTGGTTTCTATAGGAGGTTTATTAAAGACTTCTCTAAAATTTCTAGGTCTCTTACTAATCTTTTACAAAAGGATGTTCCATTTGTTTTTTATGATGATTGTGTAGAAGCCTTTGAAACACTTAAGAAAGCCTTAAGTTCTGCACCTATTGTTCAACCACCTGATTGGATCTTGCCTTTTGAAATTATGTGTGATGCTAGTGATTATGTTGCTGGTGTTGTTCTAGGACAAAGAGTTCATAAGAAATTAAATGTTATCCATTATGCTAGCAAAACTCTAGACAATACCCAAACAAATTATGCTACTACTGAAAAAGAATTTTTAGCAGTTGTGTTTGCTTGTGATAAATTCAGATCTTATATTGTTGATTCCAAAGTAATTGTTCACACTGATCATGCTGCTATAAAATATCTTATGGAAAAGAAAGATGCTAAACCTAGACTCATTAGGTGGGTTCTCTTGCTACAAGAATTTGATTTACATATCACTGATAGGAAAGGAGCTGAGAACCCCGTAGCAGATAACTTGTCTAGGTTAGAAAATATTCTTGATGACCCACTACCTATTAATGATAGTTTTCCTGATGAACAACTAGCTGTAATAAATGTTTCTCTTAATACTCCTTGGTACCCTGACTATGCTAATTACATTGTTGCTAAATATATACCACCTAGTTTCACATACCAACAAAAGAAAAAATTCTTCTATGATTTAAGACATTACTTTGGGATGACCCACATCTTTATAAAGAAGGAGTAGATGGTATTATTAGATGTTGGGTACCTCAGCATGAACAGGAACAAATCCTATGGAAATGTCTCCGAAGCCTATGGAGGACATCATGCGGGAGATAGAACTGCTCACAAGGTATTGCAATCTAGTTTCTATTGGCCTACTCTTTTCAAGGATGCCCGTAGGTTTGTTTTATCTTGTGATGAATGTCAACGAATTGGTAATATCGGTAAGCGTCAGGAAATGCCTATGAATTATTCACTTGCTGTTGAACCATTTGATGTTTGGGGTTTTGATTATATGGGACCTTTTCCTTCCTCTAATGGGTATACTCATATTTTGGTTGCTGTTGATTATGTTACTAAGTGGGTAGAAGCTATTCCAACTAGTAGTGTTGATCATAACACTTCCATTAAAATGCTTAAATAAGTTATTTTCCCAAGGTTTGGAGTCCCTAGATATTTAATGACTGATGGTGGTTCACACTTTATTCATGGTGCTTTCCGTAAAATGCTTGCTAAATATGATGTTAACCATAGAATTGCTTCACCCTATAATCCTCAATCTAGTGGTCAAGTTGAACTTAGAAATAGAGAAATAAAGTTAATATTACAAAAAACTATCAATAGGTCCCGAAAGAATTGGTCTAAGAAATTAGATGTTGCACTTTGGGCCTGCAGAACACACTACAAAAAAAAGACACATCCGTGACATTTTGGCCCGAACGATTTTTTTTTCTGTCATGCTTATGACACTTCTATGATGATAATTGTGACAAAAGCACGTATCATCATAGATGTCGTGGGATCCTACTTCTATGAGAAAAAATCATGACGGAAAATGGGCTTTTCGTCCTGGGCGGGCCGGGGACGAACCTGCATGATATTCTTTGGGCTGTCCATGATGGAAAAAATCATGGTAGAAGCAAGGGCGAGGAAAATTTCGAGGAGTTCCCAGTTACGGTGGGTGGTCGGGGCCGAGCGATGCACGGAGGTTTGCGCGTTTCTCTCGTACATGTACGCACGTGTGTGCGAGGCGTTGGGCTCTAACTGAACCTGAGCGAGGCGTTCGCTTACTGAACCCGAGCGATTGCACTAGCTATGTTACTAAAACCGAGCGATCGATCACTTGGCTGTTAACTGAACCCGAGCGATTCCTTCGCTACTGCTGCTAACTGAAGCCGATCGAACCAGCTGCCTCTTGATGTATAGTGACTGTTGTTGGGGCTTGGATGAATAGTTCCGGTGGGGGTTGGATGAACAGGACACCGTGGTAGTAGTAGGTCATTGCCGTTGGATGAACAACACCCCGATTAAGGACGCCGCCACACCCGAGCCGGTTGGGGGTGGATGAACATGACCACGTGGAGGGATGGTTGAACAGTAGTCGGTGGAGGCTGGATGAACAGTAGCCCATGGATGAACAGTACCTGGTGGAGGCATGAGGAAGTCGACGGTGGATGAACAGTAGCCCGTGGAGGCTGGAGGAAGTCGACGGTGGATGAACAGTAGCCCGTGGAGGCTGGAGCGAGGCAGTAGACGGTGGATGAACAGTAGCCCCGTGGAGTCCCATTTTGCGGTACGCCACACCCCTCTCGATGAACAGGACCCAATTTCGACCATAGGCGCTCCAACACAAGTCTGTTTCCTCCGTTTTACGGTACGCCACACCCCTCCCGATCAACAGGACCCCGTTTCGACCATAGGCACTCGAACAGAAGGCCGTTTCCTTCGTTCTACGGTACGCCAGACCCTGTTTTGGCTGTTCTGTCCAAGCCGGTTGGCTCCCGATGAACACGACGCATTCTGTTGCCTCCCGATGAACACGACGTAGTTTCTCCGTTCCGACCCAGCTGGTTGGCTTCCGATGAATAGGACGCCATTGCTGCCGTCCGTTGCCTCTCCATGTACACAAGCCCTGGTCGTACGTATGCGTGAGTAGGCATTCGAGACACCACCCGTATGTACGTACATGGCCGTATTTTTTGCCTTGTGGCTGTACGTACGCGTACATGATTTAGCCGGGACTGCCTGAACTGCTATGTCGGGGGCTCTACTACGACACGTGCTGCTACTTACTCGGCCATGGTTCATCCTTGCAGAGAGACCGATCAACCAGTATATACATACACGTTCGCGACCAGATAGACAACCCTATGTACGGTTCGACCAGGTGGGTCCCAGTTGTCAGGGAGGATAAGGAGGCACTCCCTTGCATGCGAAGATATATGTGGTGGGTCCCAGCTATCAGGGGGAGGAATCCTTTTTTTTGCACGTAATAAGGAGGCACTTCCTTGCATGCGAAGATGTAGCTGGTGGGTCCAGCTGTCAGCCTCACGGTGTACAGTCATCTTTCGATGGTTGTCGTTCGTTGACAACGTTGACCACGTCGCGCTGAGAGCACCAAGGCGGTGGACGACGGCGAGGCCTGCTAAGGGAACGATGCGGAGCCGAGGAAGACGAGGCAGTGGATGCCCACGCGGAGGAGAGTACGAGAGTTCACTGGTTCCGTTGCAGTGTGAGGCTGCCGTCGCCGGAGAATAACACGGGGTGTGGGTGAGTAGAGGGAAGGCCTGGCCGGCGGTGGGGTTAGGGTGGGGCGGTGAGGCCTGCGCGGCAGCACTGCCGCCCACGGGAGGCAGGAGCAGGCGGTCCCGCCGGTGCTGATTTGGGTGGCTGGAGCAAGAAGATCAGAGGTTGAAGAAGCAGCACGGCTGTTGGATTAACATCCAACGGTCCAACTGCTAGAATCCTTTGTTGACTAAGTTGACAAAGCCCTGCGAATGCGTCAGCTTAGTAGGCCCACAAGTCAGCCACCAAATCTTCCGGGTCCCAGCTGTCATCAGGAGGAATAGTTTTTTTTACATAATAAGGAGGCACTTTCTTCCGTGCGAAGATTTTGCCGGTGGGTCCCAGCTGTCAGCAGGAGCAATCATTTATTCACGTAATAACGAGGCACTTGCTTGTGTGGGTCCCTACTGTCAGCCTCTCCACTTACATCCCTCTTCCGATGGTTGTCGTTTGTTGACCATGTTGACCACGCCGCACCGAGAGCACCAACGCGGTGGACGGCGGCGAGGCCCAGGAAGGGAACGACCCGGAGCTGGCGAAGCCAAAGCAGTGGATGCCCATGCTGAGCGGAGTATGAGGGTTATAACTGGTTCTGGTGCAGCGTGGGGCTGCAGTCAATGGAGAATAATAGGAGGTGTGGAGGGGTGGAGGGATAGCCTGGCCGGCGGTGGGGTAGAGCTTCGCAGCGATGCATGCTAAGCAGAGCCGCTAGCCGCCGGAGCAGGCCATCCCGGTGATGCTGGAGAAAGAAGACGAGAGATTGAAGGTGCATGTCGGCCGTTGGATATAAATCCGATGGCTGTGGATGTCAGAATCATTTGTTGACTAAGTTGACAACACCTTGCGTAGGCTTCGACCTATTGGCCCACATGTCAGCCTGCAAAAAATGTGGCATATATTTAACCCATGTTTTCTAGAATTTACAGTCCATTTCCTAGGTTGGGTGAACAAATAATTTAGAGTCAATGCGGCCCATTTAATTTTTCTAAGAAATCACAACCCATTTGCACTTTCTTGAAATACACGAATTAGCTGGGCTTGTTCTATATTTAATGTTGGGTTAGAAGGAGCAATTAATATCAAAAAATAAACCGAAGCTACACATTTTATTATATATAAAATTAACAAATTAGCGAGTTATTGCTTAAAAGAAAAATGAGCGTCTTATTATTACATTGGTCCTTAAAATCTTCGCAAGCTTTTGAAAGCAATCACCAGGATTTTCCTTGCCTGAGAGTCAAAAACAACCAGGATTTTCCTTGCCAAGTTCTGTTAAACATTTATTTTTATAAGTTAATAAGACGTGGGATGTTTTTATAATGTATATATAAGTTTTTATTAATTATACGATAATAGTAATAATATAAATATATATATATATAATGTGGTTAGAAGGGAAAACATAAATTGGACACTGCATTATTATTCTTATATATAGATAAATAGAACAGAGATCTGTGTTTTATAAAAAAAATACATTGGGCTGCCGATGTTTAAGAAAAAGTAAAACCTACGCTGGAGGCCCATAGGCCGGTACGTACATGATGGACCTCGAAAAAATAAGTTGAAACCACTGTGTCGGTATGTTGTGGGCTACGCATGTTAAAAAACAAAACCTTGGCCTAGCTGTTACTTGTTCGCCCTCTGAAAAACTGATACTAGCTAGATCGACGATACCCCTAAAAAAATCTCCCCGATGACAATCATCGTTGGAAATTTATTTTGTTTATTGACTAGGTTGACAAACCCGTGGGCCCCAACGTCTGTATACAACTAGGAGGAAGCTTTTTTCCAATGAGGAACTTGCTTGCGTATGGCGTTGGACCTGGTGGGTCCCCACTGTCAGCCTCTTGGCGTACAGTCCTCTCCGAATTCCTCTCATTTGTTGAGAATGTTGACAACGGCATAAGGCAGCGCCGCGGCGAGCGCACACGGACGGGAAAGAACCGGAGCCGGGGAAGACGCCTTCATTATTTCGAACATACCGCAGTAGCCCGGTGGCTGCAGCCCTCTCACCCAAAAGCTATACTGCCCAGGTTCGATTCCAACTGGTGCAATTGAAAAATATCTAACACTTGCCAAAATTTTGACCCTAGTTTACCCAGTTTTTCGCACACTCATGTCTTGGCATTTTGAAAATAGCATATCTTTTTGACTTTGCATCATACAAAGATGGGCCATACATGAATGTCGATCAGCATGATGTTAACTTGTTGTTAGTTCCATTTTTTACCATGAATAAAATTTTGAACATTCTGTTATCCATGTTTGAAAAGTGCGTGTTGATTTAAATGCTCTGCCTCTGAAACATGCAGTTTCTTATCTGAAAATCACTTGGACAAGCAGCCATCGCCGGTGTTGGATTTGATGCCACGCTTCTTCAATCCCCCGGCAGCGTGAGGGGGAAATAAACTTCCGCCCCGTGCTGGCAGCTGGGGAGTGGAGCAAACTGGATTAAAGAGGGGTCTGGCTGCGCAACTGAAGAAGCACATCAGACGCAATTTTTTTAAGCGGATGGCTCTCGATGGTGTTTTTTACTTGCCTCTGCACCATACAACTTGTATTTTTTAGCCTCCCAGTCCATGGTGGACCAGCAACCCATTTTCTGGGCGGGCCAACCTACAGAAAGCAACACTTCATTTTTCATCAAGGCCCAAAAACAACGCAATACTATGTTTGTTTTGAGGCCGAAAACATTATGACAGGGGTTGAGCGGGGGAGGGGGAAGACAGAGCAAAAAGATAAAAAAAAGAGCTGATGCACCGTTGCTACCCTAACAAGCAGGTGCAATTCTTCTCGGGAAGAAGGTGTGCCGTTAACACTCACACATCACAATCCCATAGTAGACATTCTAACAAGTTCACACACAAGTACAACAGAAAAGGTAAACATTCGTATCAAACTCAAGTTCACAGGACACATTCATATTCATAGCCAATATTCACAATCAACAACTCAAAAGATTCATATATACACAAGTTCAGCATGTCTATGCATCCAAATGATTGATAGATCACAAGACAAAATTCATAGCTAACATTCACAAAAAGATTCAGATATACAGATGTTCAACATGTTTATGCATCCAAATGATTGAGAGATCACAGCCAATATCATCCATGGACAAACTTTAATTACCTAGGGTACAGACTGGTAAATGATGTTCACTCGGTGGTACTTCTTGCTAAAATTAATGCTTGTATGAGCAAACTTTTGAGTACATAAGAGGCAGCACAGACAATCTAAACTTTGCATGTAGGTTTATCCTCGAGATAGTGGCCTCGATGCCGAGGGAGGTTTGAGCAACTTGGCCACTACTTTCACCCAACTAGTTTACTAGCTCATCTTGGTCCTGTAGCTCGCCAAAATTGTACATTGCAGATAAGAAAGGAGGCGGTCGATAAAATGAACCACCCAAATTTTTTGTGCATTTCAACTGAAATGGAGCATCCCTGGCGTGCAGACTGATTAAGTGCCAGATGAATATACGCGTCAACCAACTTGTCTGGAATCTTTAGACTCCATGCCATATAGTTTGCTACCAGCATACGTGGCGATAACCAAAAGGCACAAGTTGGGACCAAAGACTGGACTGCATTTTTCTGGGCTATGCGCCAAGCAATATTGTTGGCATTCACTCTGGCACTTCTTCTTGTCAACATCGATGCTTGTCTGTGTGAACTTTGGAGTACATAGCAGTAGCATAAGTATCTGTCCATCTGATCTTTTTGTGCAGTTCTACTGAAATCGCCCAATGTAATGATTTTCCTACAAGTTCAGGTTCCAAGTTACTCCTTTATGAAATCGGCCAACAGTAGCACAATACCAAATTACAAATACATATGACAAACACAATAATCAGGATAAAGACCGGTACCAACCTGTGTGAGGAAGCATATCAATTAGTATTTCCTTTGACTGGAAGCCGAGATAAGCTACTGATAGGAAAGGAAGGATGCAGTCGAGGCAATGAAGCACCCAAAGTTTTTGTGCAATTCCCCCAAAATCGAGCATCCCTGTTGGCACATATATTGAGAGTGAGATTACTGTAATAGTGGGACTAGATGAAACATACACTAACAAATAGAAGCACGCTCATTATCTTAATGGGTAAAGTTAGCAACATAGTAGTCTTGCTTAAAGAGAGGTATTAGTTTATTTAATCAGTGCCAATTAGCTCAACACTCAAAGCATTGCCATGTATCATAGGTTGCAAAAATTTAACGTGCAAAGATAAAGGAGTTTCTCATGACAGTAGCAACATGGTAGCATGATACAAATAGAGATGACAGCAACCTAACATGGATGAAGGCCTTAGGCCGGTACCAACCTGAGCAAGAAGCTTATTCAAGTAGTACCAGAAGAGATGATAAATCACTCACAGGAATCATTCAATAGTATATATTTTTGTGCACTTCAAATGTATGGTTGACATCACTCTTGTTTACCAGTGGTGAGATTATATCAAAATATTATCAAGAACTTCCAGCAGAGTTAAAGCATTGGCTGGGATACAATTCATTCTATTCTCTTGTGAAGTTCCACTAAAATGTACGACTGGCACAACATGATCCCTGTTTGCACAAGTAGGAGCAAGGTGAAACCTTCATTAGCTTAGTGAGAAAGGATAGAAAGACATTAGCATATTACTTTAACAGTAGCATCAAATTCATGATGACAATACAGTAGCAAAACATTGCCTCATTGAACCAGTGGTAATAAATTGACATGCAAAACAATAGCATTATTATCTCATAACGCTACCAAGATCCCCTCCCTGCTCCACCACATGGTCCACCTCCACAGACACACATACACACGTACATGATTCAGCATAGGGTGCTACTAAAGATTTGTTTAACTCCGACAGGAAAATTAGGCAGCGATTAATTAGTGCTGCTTAAGTACTCCTAATTGATTAAGTGACCTTGTAGGAGAGACAGCAGAAGTGGAAGGGCTCCTGGAGGATCGTCTCACATGTAAGGGAGACGTTACCGAAGCCCTTGAATGGCCTCGACTGAGGCCTCGGCTTCAGGAAGATCACCTTGGCACTGTTGATCGTGTAGAGCTGGGTCATACATGCATCCAGAATCCAGTTAATTAGTACTAGTCACCAAACCATGCATCCGCATGGGCTAGTTTAATTTTCTGTGACACACTAACTATATAAGTATTACAACTATATCCCATGTTGAATATATGCTTTTGAAAATTATACTGAAAACTTCAAATATGGTTCTTGGTCACCGGTAGGATGAAATAGGTTTAGGTTTTCAAATCAGTTCAAAATTAGATGGCATTGGTTTTGAACTTTCTCCATTCTAAAACACATTGATTTTTTAGCAACACATTGATGTTTTAGTTTTGGATATGTATGTAGTGCTGAAGGTTCAGCTTGGCCACTATTTTTTATGTATATATTGGTAATACCTTATAAACTATATGTAATTTGAAGTTTTATTTTTACCTAGAAAATCAAAGCATCTTTCGTTACTTGTTAGTCGAAGACAACTAAAGTTCAAATAAACACTTTAGGATGTCATCTAAGCGATATTAGGTTTGATGTGATTTCATTTCTAATTAGTCGTACGTGAACAGTCACAGCTAACATATGGCAATATATGCTACTATTTTTTCCGCACCACTTATTTGTCTTCAATAATATTGTATACCAAATAACTAACTTTTTTATTATAATTTAATTCCACAAAAATGAAATAAGCTGTTATGACCGGCTTACAGTATAGCCGGAGGAGGCCAAATGGCGTAGGCAGTTAGGGGCCCGGCCCAATTTATCTTATCGCATTAGGGGCTTAGCCCAGTTATCATATTAGGAGGATTATGTAAACTCATGTAAGGACTCATTTGGAGATAAGCAGAAGCAATCATATTTGCTTGGCTTCATTAGGGATCCGGGAACCCTAACCCTAGCCGCACCCTGCGCCCTCTCTCTCTCGCGCGATCATGGTGCCCCAGCACCGTCGGCCGCGACCTCCTCCTCATCAACCCTCCTTCCACCCCTATAAGCTGAGAGCTCGCCCTGGTAGGGACCCGATTCCTATCAATCTGGTATCAGCTGTCTCAGGATCGATCATGTCCGCTCCTCTGCCCACCGCCTCCCTCTCGCTGCCCATCGCCTCCTCGCCGCCGATGACCACCGCAGCCAGTACGTTGTCCTAGACCGGGCCGGTCTCTTCCGCCGCCTGGACGTTACCCGCGGCCGCCCCCGCCGTCCTCACCCCAGAGGAGATGTCGGCGACACTCCGGGACCTCATCCGCCTCTTCCTCGCGGGGCCCTATGGGCTGCACCAGCCCACTCCTGTCGCCACCATCACGGGGCCGCCGCAGCTCCCGTGGCAGCCGCCACCCCCGGTGACCTCCGTCGCCCCCAGTCTGCCGCTGCCGCAGCAGCTGCAGCTACCGCCGCTGCCACCAGCAACCTCGGGACTGGGCCTTCCGACGACGGTGCCCGGGGTGCCCATCCACCAGGTTCGGTTCCCCCCGTCTCCGTCTCCGTTACTTGCCTGGCTTGCCGGGTCCTCCGTGCCGGTCTACACAATGGACCGGGGCCAGCCGCATGTCCTGTCCCCGCCGGCGCCGCCCCCGGCCCTGCAGTTCGGCGGGTTCTCGTGCCCCACTGGCCCCTACGACGGCGTCGATGGGCCCCTGTTCCAAGGTGGGCCTTTGATGCCCACCTACACGGCGCCGTCGCCCTCGTTGCTCCACGCCGACGAGGCGTACCCCCCTGGTCGTCCATGGCCATCCGCCCCCGCGCTTCTCCAAGCTCGAGTTTGCACCTACGATGGCACCGAGGACCCCCTGAATTGGCTCAATCAGTGCGATCAGTTTTTCAGGGGGCAGCGCACACTCGCGTCCGACCGCACCTGGCTCGCCTTCTATCACATCCGGGGCGCAGCGCAGACGTGGTATTACGCCCTCGAACAGGATGAGGGCGGCATGCCCCCATGGGAGCGCTTCCACGAGCTATGCCTCTTACGCTTCGGCCCGCCGATTCGCGGGAGCCGGCTAGCAGAGCTTGGGCGCCTGCCTTTCACCTCCACGGTGCAAGACTTCACCGACCGCTTCCAGGCCCTAGCTTGCCACACGCCCGGCGTCACGGCTCGCCAGCGGGCCAAGCTCTTTGTTGGCGGTTCACCGGATCATATCCGCGTGGACGTGGAGATGCGCGGGCCACAGGACCTCCAGACGGCCATGTACTATGGCCACGCCTTCGAGCGACGCGCGGTGGCCATACAGCAGGCACTACCGCCCCGAGCCGTCCGATAGCCCCCCTCCCCCGGCCGCCACCGACACCACCAGCACCAGGGCATCCTGCCCAGGCTCCCGCGGTGCCAACGCCCCGGCTGCGCCACGCACCTTCTGTCGGCTCACCCCGGCCGAGCAGCTCAAGCGCCATCGTCAGGGGCTGTGCTACAACTGCGACGAGCCCTACATGTCGGGCCACATATACCCGCGGCTCTTCTATTTGGAGGCTGCTAACTACACCGAGGAGGACACCGCCGCCAACGGGCTCGGCGACCTGCCCGCCCCAGTTGCCACGGAGGTCGCGCCGGCACCCGCTCCTGCGACCGCCCTCGTGGTCTCCCTCCATGCCCTCACGGGTATACGAGCGGAGAAGACTATGCTGCTGCCGGTGATGAGAAACGGCGAGCGCCTCCTGGCCCTGCTGGATACGGACTCCACCCATAACTTCCTGCCCGCGTCAACCATGCGTCACCTAGCACTCCAGCCGATGGGCGGGAAGCAACTCAGGGTTACCGTGGCTAACGGTGATCGCCTCCACTGTCAGGGGATTGCGCGGCATGTCCCCATCATCATCGGCGACGAGAACTTCACCATCACATGCGTCGACATAGACTTGGGCTGTTTCAACTTTATCCTCGGCGTTGACTTTTTGCGGACCCTGGGTCCCATCCTCTGGGACTTCGACGCCATGACGATGACCTTCTCGCACCTGGGTCGCCGTGTCCGGTGGGAGGACGTGGGTGGCACTTCACCAGCGGCGCCCCATCCACAGCTGACGGCGGCCGCCGCCGAGCCCGAGCAACCCCTGTTGGCTCGTCTCTTGCAGCAACACAACGACCTCTTCGACGAGCCCCAGGGCCTTCCGCCAGCCCGGACCTACGACCACCGCATTCACCTGCTCTCTGGCGCAGCTCCTGTTGTTGTACGCCCATACCGCTACCCCTAGCTGTAGAAGGACGAGCTGGAGCGGCAGCGCGCGGTCATGCTCGCCCTGGGCATCATCCGGATCTCTACCTTGCCATTTTTGGCGCCGGTTCTCCTCATTCGCAAGGCGGACGGCATGTGGCGCTTCTGCATCGACTATCATGCTCTTAATGCCAAGATGCTCAAGGACAAATTTCCCATCCCGGTCGTGGATGAACTCCTGGACGATGGCCTGCTCCTGCACGGGCGGCGGCTCTTCATGCTGGATCATGGCAACCTCCGCCACCAGGCCCTTTTGCTGTCCCACTCGGCTGGCCACGCGGGTGTGCAGAAGGCCCTCCACCGTCTCCGGGCAGATTTATACATCCCCGGCGACTGTGCACTGGTACGGGACTGGGTGCGGTCTTGCGTGACGTGCCAGCGCAACAAGACGGAGACACTGCAGCCGGCGGGACTGTTATAGCGCTTTGAGGTGCCCTCTCAGGTCTGGGCCGACATCTCCATGGACTTCATCGAGGGCCTTCCTAAGGTGGGCGGCAAGTCCGTCATCCTTACGGTGGTCGACCGCTTCTCCAAGTATGCGCACTTCATCGCACTCGGCCATCCCGACACCGCCACCTCCGTTGCGCAGGCCTTCTTCGACGGCATTGTCCGCCTCCACGGGCTTCCCTCCTCGATCGTCAGCGACCGTGACCCGGTGTTCACTGGCAATGTCTGGCACGATCTTTTTCGGATGGCGGACATGCAGCTGCGCCTCAGTACGACATTCCACCCCCAGACGGACGGCCAATCCGAGGTGGTTAACAAGGTGATCGCCCACGTGCTTGGGTTGACTGGCTCTCTTGGGAGGAGTACTGCTACAACACCTCCTACCACTCCGCCCTGCGTGCCACGCCCTTCGAGGTGGTCTACGGTCGCCCTCCACCACCCATCCTGCCGTTCCAGCCTGGGACGGCCCAAACTAAGGTGGCGGCCGAGCTTCTCCGTAGCAGGGATGAGATCCTTGCTGAGGTGCGCCAGCGTCTTCTCCAGGCCTAGCAGCTGTCCAAGAAGTACAACGACGCCCACCACCGCGAGGCGGAGTTTGCAGAGGGAGACTGGGTGTGGCTGCGCCTCCTCCACCGCACTACGTAGTCACTGGACCCGCGCGCCAAGCGCAAGCTGGATCCTCGCTATTGTGGGTCGTTGCCGGTGCTGGAGCGCATCGACAACGTCGCCTACCACCTTCAGCTGCCGTCCAGCACTCGCATCCATGACGTCTTCCATGTGGGCTTGTTAAAGCCCTTCCGCGGCAAGCCACCGGCGGCCACACCGGATCTTCCTCCGACCTCCGAGGGCCATCTCCATCCCGGTCCAGCGCAGGTCTTGAAGGCCCAGCAGAGTCGCGGTATTTGGCGCCTGTTGATCCAGTGGCAAGGCCTTCCGGAGGAGGACGCCACTTGGGAGCACCTCGACGAGTTCCTCAAGCACTTCCCTGACTTCCAGCTCGAGGACGAGCTGTTTACGCAGGCGGGGAGAGATGTTATGACCGGCTTACAGTATAGCCGGAGGAGGCCCAATGGCGCAGGCAGTTAGGGGCTTGGCCTAATTTATCTTATCGCATTAGGGGCTTAGCCCAGTTATCATATTAGGAGGATTATATAAACTCATGTATGGACTCATTTGGAGATAAGCAGAAGCAATCATATTTGCTCGACTTCCTTAGGGAGCCGGGAACCCTAACCCTAACCCTAGCCGCACCCTGCACCCTCTCTCTCGAGCGCGATCACGGTGCCCCAGCGCCGTCGGCCGCGCCCACCTCCTCGTCAACCCTCCTTCCACCCCTATAACCTGAGAGCTCGTCCTAGTAGGGACCCGGTTCCTATCATAAGCAGAATGGTTAATGAAGCTTTGTTGTTTGTTTTTCAACTTTTAGAAGCTTTGAAGTTGCAGTACTCAATATCAAGTAAAACCGGACATCCTTGGTCACATAAACAGTAGAACATCTCAGAATCTATCACTCGTTGTAAGCACTACAAAGTATGATAGAAAGACCGGCTAAAAAAAAGTATGATACTAAGACAATATGACAAATAGTTGAGACTCAAAATTCTTGTCGGCTTGTTCTACATCTACACTAATTTTTTATAACAATGTAACTCAGGTGAGATAGACTAAGATCGCCACTCCCTATCATGTGTAAGATGTGGCCCTTGTCAATTTCTTCCTACTTTCTTCCTTGCGACAAATGAACTGGTTTGCAAACAAAAATAGAACTCCGTTACTAAATATTGACTTAATGTGGAAGAAGATAAATTCTGGTACCTTTATAAAAATCTCCCAACTAATGTAGTAGCACATGAAGTACCAATCATAGGTATATCAGCATCATGGTTACAAAAGCTTTTGTGCAAAACTATAAAGCAGTAGAAGTTAGAGACGTGAAACGTCAGTTTCACATAGGAAACAGAAACATATGCTATTAGATGAACGAAAAAACTAACGCCCACACGTGTGGCATCTTGCACATCGCCCACATGCCTCCATCACCACTCATTTTGCCACGTATGAACAGATCACATCAGCAGGAATCTTTTGGTTTTCGGCTTAAAAATGTTTTATCTCCTAATTAAAAAATCAAATTAAAAATCCATTTTCACCATTAAATCCGTCTCGACGAGATCTTCAAAACTAGACTCCATGTTGATATGTTTCGACGAAATTTTTTTTGCCCAAAAGTTGCCATGATGTTTACACTGTAGTTGCCATAGTTCTCAAACTAAAGTTGCCATGTGGCAATTTTAGTTTGTAGAGCATGGCTGTGACGCCCCCGGCTCAATCATGCACTAATCGTACACGCAAATGCACACGATCAAGCCTAAGGACTCACGGGAAGATATCACAACACAACTCTAAAGCATAAATAAAGTCATACAAGCTTTATATTACAAGCCAGGGCCTCGAGAGCTCGAATACATAGCTCGATGGCATACAAGCGTCAGCGGAAGCATCAGATATCTGAGTACAGATATTAAAAGAGAAACAGAAAGGCCTTTGGAAAGGCGGGGCAAAATAAAACACTACGATCGAAAGGCGCAGGCCTCCTGCCTGGGACCCTCTGAACCTACTCCTGGTCGTCGGCCAGCTCATAGTAGTATCCACCCTCGGGGTAGTAGTAGCGATCGTCAGCGTGGACAGCTGTATCTGGGGCTTCGTCATCTGGTTGCATCAAAAAGGATATGGGGAAAAAGAAAGCAAAGCAACCGTGAGTACTCATCCGAAGTACTCAGCAAGCAAGGATCTACACTACATATGCAATCATTATCAAAGGAAGGCTGTATATGTGGACTGGGCTGCAGAAATGCTAGAATAGAGAGAAGGCCTAGTCCTATCGAAGACTAGAATCTTCAGAGGTCTTGCAGCATTAGAAGAGTGTAGATTAGTACCGTATAAAGTAGTAGTATCATCCAGTCATCAACCTAGTCCCGAGATCCCTTCTCGACTCCCTGCGAGAAGCAATCCCAGAGCCATAGTATCCAATTCTAGTTGTATCGATCGGGATACAACTCCGAGAGTCCGTTACCGAGGATCCAGCTATGCATAGATTAGTTCTTCCCTACAGGGGTGCACCAACTTACCCACCACGCTCGCTTAACTCCGGCCAGACACACTTTTCCGGGTCATGCCCGGCCTCGGCCAAACGACACACCGCAACCCTACCTAGAGCTCAGCAGAGAGGACCCCGCCAGTCTACATCCTAAGCGCAAGGGGGTCTTGGCCATCGCCCCTCGCCCTCCAGGTCGTTGCGCACACGGTGAAGCCAGGCACCAACACTACAGGATGGCGCCGGTCCGTCCATGCCGCCGTGCTGAACTAGACGTCTGACAAAGCTTTCGGCTGATGCATACGATGCAGAGTACCCATATTTATTCCCGCCTGATGGTTAGTGCTATCGGGCCAGAGGCCCACTCAGATCACATATCCAAACCGTTAGTACCTTGGGGTTGCGGTAACGAGCAGAGACTCAGATCGATGTGACCCCGTCGCCCCGTCTCGAGGACTTGCGGCAAGGGCCAAGAATGCCCGGCCACGCCTCGTATTCTCACTCGGGCACCATCCAGGTCAACCCGTCTTCACATCACACGCAGGTACCCCTCAGGGTCGACCCGCCTTTCCAAGTAACAATAGTACAGTCCAAGTATCCGTGTGTCCATAACATCAAGGGAATCCGAGGTATCACCCTCGTTGGATTCCTACACGATGTATCCGTCAAGGTGAACTCGGAGGAATGACCCTCGTTGGGTTCACACTTGAGGTGTTTGTGCGACGGCGTCGTTATCAGAAGTGGTGAAGGAGGAATCACCCTCGATGAGCACGACCGAATAGCTACTCTACAGAGTTAACATCAGAAGTGCTACAAGAGGTTTCACCCTCGGCACTCGATAGTAACGCTGCAGTGTGGTTACAACTAAGGGGGGTGATGTGCGGTGCCGGGGCCTGGTCTTCGATCCCGTTGATCGGGTCTTCTGATAATCCAGCGGGGCAGTCGGAACAAGTGGGTTCACTGATAGGTCTCTACCCAGCCTATACTAAGTAGTTTAGGATATGCAAGTAATTATCAACAGCAGGTTACAATAAACAGGATATGCATCAGAATAGGTAAAGCAGTAGTAGCAGCAATTCTAATGCAAGCATGGGAGAGAAAGAATAGGCGATATCGGTATGCTCAAGGGGGGGTGCTTGCCTGGTTGCTCGGCGGCAAGGGCAAGGTCGTCAGCGGTGTCGTCAGGCTCCCGAGCTGCGTCGGTACCGGGAACTACGTCGGAGTCTGACGAGAGAGAAGAGGGGAAGGAAACAGTATAAATACACAGCAAACATGAGCAACACAGAGCAGGCTACGCTAACGTGCAGTGCAGGGTTGCCTAAAGATATGCCTAAGTCATTTAGTTATTTTAGGAATTTGTTTGGATTTATTTTATAAAAGCCAGGCACTATTCATTTATCAAAATCGGTCTAAAAGTTTCATGTTCATCTAGCTAGGGGCAACTGACAGGAATACGGAGGGCGTATTCGGGTTCATATGAAAATTCTGAGCAACTTTCATATATAAATTATTTTCATCGGAGTTACGATTTAATTTATATGATTTTCTAAAGTTTTAATTATTTTCTGAAATTTATTTAATCATTTTAAATCAACATTATCCAGAACAGTGTATGCTGACATCATCATGATGTCAGCATGATGTCAGCAGTCAACAGGGCGTTGACTGGGTCGAACTAACGTGTGGGTCCCACCTGTCAGTGTCTGATTAGCTTAATTAGGTTTTAATTAAACTAATTACGGTTTAATTAAACTAACTAGTTAATTAGATTAATTAAACAATATTAATTAAAATAATTAATTCACTAATTAATTAATTAATTTATTTATTAATTCATTTTCATTTTCATTTTTTTTATTATTAAACGTTCTGGCTAGGCCCACCTGTCATAGACACAGGGAGGGTGGGGCCCAGCGGTCAGTGGCCCATGGGGACTAAGCGGGCGCGCGGGCTGGCGGATACGGGCGCGGTAATGCGGGGCTGGCCCCGGACGCGACCAGTGGCGCGGGCGCCGGCAATGGGCGCGGCCGGAGCAAGCACGGCGCGGCCCGGGGCACTGGGTAGGGCGCACGGGGCGCGGCTTGGGGGCGCCCGGGCGCGAGGAGGCGGTGGAGTGCGCAGGAGGAGCGGCCGTGCGGGTGGTAGGCTGCGGGTGCGCGCGCGCGCAGGCGGGCGCGGCAGAGGGCGGTCCAGGGCGTGCGGGAGCACGGCGGTGGGCGCGCGCGGAAGCAGGTGAGCGCGGTCGCGCGCGACAGCGCGTGGCGCGGCCCGGAGGGAGCAAGGGCGTGCGCCCGCGGGGGCGAGCGGCGAGCACGATGCAGCGGGGCGGGGCGGGGCCGGTGCGTCGCACGGCTTGCGACTGCGTGCAAGGCGGGGCTAGCGAGCGGCGCAGGAGGACGGGCCACGACGCGGCTCAGTGCACGCGCGGGGACCGGGCAGTGACTGAGGGGAGAGAGGAGGGGCGGGCGACGGAGGCCGTGGCCTCACCGTGGGGCGCAGGGTCAAGGGCAGCGGGCTCGGGGAGGTAGACGGGGACAAGGTCGACGACGGAGAGGGGGAGGCGGTCCGGTGGCGAGGCGACGGCGTCGTCGGGGATCGGCTCTGGGCCGATCCAGATCGGGGGGGAAGGGGGGAACAGGGAAACGGGGTGGGGTTAGGGTTTCCGATGGCTCGGGGAGCCATATATGCCAGCGGGGGTGGGCTGGGCCGGCTGGGCCGAGGCCAGCTAGGCCGGTTGGCCCAGTGGGGGGGCGGTTTGATTTCTTTTTATTTTTTGTTTTATTTCTATTTTGTCTTTTTCTTTTCTGCTTTCTGTTTTTTGCAAATAGTTAGGCCACCAATTGACTTTTACCAAATTAGTGACCTAGCCCATTAGATGCTATGTAATATCTACAACTGCCAAAAATTGGTTTGGAGACAAATGGAGTTCACACAAATTTTGTGTTAAATAAAATGTATTAATCCTTGTTGTTTTGGTAATGTTAGGGCCACCTAATTTATTTATTAATTGTTGGTTACAATTTTAGAATAGTCTCTGGAATATTTGCCATTTAATGAACATTTTAGTTTCTGGGTTTGGACAACTTTTATTTTCACTTTTAGTTTGAATTTCCATTTGAATTTGAATTTGAAAAGAGATATGATGCTAATGATGATTAAGCACTGTTGATCCTGATGACATGGCATAATCAAAATGGTGATTACTGTAGCTTAATACATGGGGTGTTACAAATCTCCTCCTCTAACAAGAATTCTCGTCCCGAGAATTAAGAGGTAGAAGGAAAAAGTTCGGGGTATTCCGCACGAAGACTATCCTCGCGTTCCCAAGTGGCTTCATCTTCAGTATGATTTGACCACTACACTTTGAGGAACTTGGTAACCTTCTGACGGGTCCGACGTTCAGCTTCATCGAGAATGCAGATCGGATGCTCCTTATAAGAAAGATCATCATGCAATTCGAGCATCTCGTGATCCACTGCTCGGTGTGGAGATTCTTTGAAGCATTTACGAAGTTGCGACACATGGAATACGTCGTGTATATGAGAGAATTGCGGTGGCAACTCCAATTTATATGCCACCTGACCACGTCTTGCAACAATGCGGAAAGGACCAATGTAGCGTGGAGCTAGCTTGCCCTTAATTCCGAAGCGGTGAGTGCCCTTCATAGGAGTGACACGCAGATAAGCTTGATCACCAGGTTGATAAGTCAAACCCCACCGTTTGCGATCATAGTTGCTCTTCTAACGGTCCTGAGCCGCCTTGAGGTTTTCACGGACGATAAGGACTTGCTCTTCGGTGTGTTGAATAATATCCGGACCCACGAGCGGTCGTTCCCCAGTTTCTGACCAATTCAGAGGGGTTCGACACTTACGTCCATATAGAACTTCGAAGGGAGCCATTTTCAAGCTGGCTTGATAGCTGTTGTTATAAGAGAACTCGGCATACGAAAGAGATTCTTCCCACTTCTTGCCGAAAGAAATAACACAAGCTCGCAGCATGTCTTCAAGCACTTGATTGACTCGCTCAACTTGGCCTTGGGATTGGGGGTGATAAGCTGAACTCCAGGTAATATGAGTTCCCATAGCTTCTTGGAAACTTTCCCAGAACTTTGAAGTGAAAAGACCGCCATGGTTTGAACTGATCTCCTTCGGAATACCGTGGAGTGATACAATTCTGGAGATATATAATTCTACTAACTGACTAGCAGTGATCGTCTCCTTGACAGGCAGAAAGTGTGCAACTTTAGAAAGTTGGTCGATGACGACAAGAATAGCATTGTGACCCTTCTGTGACCTAGGAAGTCCTGTAATGAAATCCATCTAAACCTTATCCCATTTCCATAGAGGAATAGGAAGTGGTTGCAGAATTCCAGCAGGCTTCTGATGTTCTGCTTTAACGCGACGACACACATCACATTCAGCAACATAGCGAGCAATGTCTTGCTTCATTCTAGACCACCAGTACCTTTGATGGAGATCACGATACATCTTGGTGCTACCCGGATGAATAGACAGCGGGGTATCATGTGCCTCCTTCATGACTTTGTTAGTCATAAGCTCGACGCGAGGTACCACAATGCGGTTTCTGAAATACAAGGTTCCATCTTCAGACAGCGAGAAATCCCTGTACTTTTCAAGGTGAAGATCTTTCTTCATCAGATCTATTTCAGCATCCTTAGCTTGCGCATTCTTAACAGCTTTCTCAAGATCTGGTTGTATCACAAGGTTATTAAGAGAGCCCTGTGGAACAATACGCAGATTCAGCTTGCACAGTTCTTCAAAAAGACGAGGTTGAGCTCGCCTAACCATGAGGTTGTCGCAATAGGACTTGCTGCTTAAGGCATCAGCCATCACATTAGCCTTGCCAGGGGTATAAGAAATACCCAAATCATAGTCCGCAATGGCCTCCATCCATATTTGCTGACGGAGGTTAAAAGATGGCTGAGTGAATAAGTACTTCAGACTTTTATGATCCATGTATATCTCGCAACGATTACCGAGAAGGTAATGTCGCCACAACTGTAGTGCATATATGACAGCAGCTAGTTCTAGATCATGTACCGGATAATTCTCTTCATGTGGGCACAACTGACGAGAGCCATAAGCAATCACTTTACGCTCTAGAATTAGGACACAACCTAATCCTTCACGAGATGCGTCACAATAAATCACGAAGTCTTTGCGAGAATCTGGTGGAGCAAGTACTGGGGCAGATGTCAGCTTGTCTTTGAGTGTTTGAAAACTTTCTTGACATTTGTCTGTCCATTCAAATTTAACGCCCTTGTGAAGCAGATCAGTCAGGGGTTAGCAATCTTGGAAAAGTTCTCGACAAATCGACGGCAATAGCTTGCAAGGCCGAGAAAACTTCTCACTTGCTTGATGTTCTTCGGAGGAGTCCAGTCAAGAATAGCCTGAACTCGTTCCGGGTTAACAGCAATTCCATCCTTGGAAATCACATGATCAAGGTTCGTTACTTCAGAAAGCCAAAATTCACATTTGGAGTATTTGGCATACAACTGGTCTGATACCAACTTGTGACGCCCCCGGCTCAATCGTGCACTAATCATACACGCAAATGCACATGATCAAGCCTAAGGACTCACGGGAAGATATCACAACACAACTCTAAAACATAAATAAAGTCATACAAGCTTTATATTACAAGCCAGGGCATCGAGGGCTCGAATACATAGCTCGATGGCATACAAGCGTTAGCGGAAGCATCAGATATCTGAGTACAGATATTAAAAGAGAAACAGAAAGGCCTTTAGAAAGGCGGGGCAAAATAAAACACTATGATCGAAAGGCGCAGGCCTCCTGCCTCGGACCCTCCGAACCTACTCCTGGTCGTCGGCCAGCTCGTAGTAGTATCCACCCTCGGGGTAGTAGTAGCGATCGTCGGCGTGGACAGCTATATCTGGGGCTCCGTCATCTTGTTGCATCAAAAAGGATATGGGGAAAAAGAAAGCAAAGCAACCGTGAGTACTCATCCGAAGTACTCAGCAAGCTAGGATCTACACTACATATGCAATCATTATCAAAGGAAGGCTGTATATGTGGACTGGGCTGCAGAAATGCCAGAATAGAGAGAAGGCCTAGTCCTATCGAAGACTAGCATCTTCAGAGGTCTTGCAGCATTAGAAGAGTCTAGATTAGTACCGTATAAAGTAGTAGTATCATACAGTCATCAACCTCGTCTTGAGATCCCTTCTCGACTCCCTGCGAGAAGCAATCCCAAAGCCATAGTATCCAATTCTAGTTGTATCGATCGGGATACAATTCCGAGTGTCCGTTACCGAGGATCCGGCTATGCATAGATTAGTTCTTCCCTGCAGGGGTGCACCAACTTACCCACCATGCTCACTTAACTCCGGCCGTACACACTTTTCCGGGTCATGCCCAGCCTCGGCCAAACGACACACCGCAACCCTACCTAGAGCTCAGCAGAGAGGTCCTCGCCCGTCTACATCCTAAGCGCAAGGGGGTCTTGGCCATCGCCCCTCGCCCTCCGGGTCGTTGCGCACACGGTGAAGCCAGGCACCAACACTACAGGATGGCGCCGGTCCGTCCATGCCGCCATGCTGAACTAGACGTCTGACAAAGCTTTCGGCTGATGCATACGATGCAGAGTACCCATATTTATTCCTGCCTGATGGTTAGTGCTATCGGGCCAGAGGCCCACTCAGATCACATATCCAAACCGTTAGTACCTTGGGGTTGCGGTAACGAGCAGAGACTCACGATCGATGTGACCCCGTCGCCCCGTCTCGAGGACTTGCGGCAAGGGCCCAGAATGCCCGGCCACGCCTCGTATTCTCACTCGGGCACCATCCAGGTCAACCAGTCTTCACATCACACGCCGGTACCCCTCAGGGTCGACCCGCCTTTCCAAGTAACAATAGTACAGTCCAAGTATCCATGTGTCCATAACATCAAGGGAATCCGAGGTATCACCCTCGTTGGATTCCTACACGATGTATCCTTCAAGGTGAACTCAGAGGAATCACCCTCGCTGGGTTCACACTTGAGGTGTTTGTGCCACAGCGTCGTTATCAGAAGTGGTGAAGGAGGAATCACCCTCGATGACCACGACCAAATAGCTACTCTACAGAGTTAACATCAGAAGTGCTACAAGAGGTTTCACCCTCGGCACTCGATAGTAACGCTGCAGTGTCGTTACAACTAAGGGGGGTGATGTGCGGTGCCGGGGCCTGGTCTTTGATCCCGTTGATCGGGTCTTCTGATAATCCAGCGGGGCAGTCGGGACAAGTGGGGTCACTGATAGGTCTCTACCCAGCCTATACTAAGCAGTTTAGAATATGCAGGTAATTATCAACAGTAGGTTACAATAAAAAGGCTATGCATCAGAATAGGTAAAGCAGTAGTAGCAGCAATTCTAATGCAAGCATGGGAGAGAAAGAATAGGCGATATCGTTATGCTCAAGGGGGGGGTGCTTGCCTGGTTGCTCGGCGGCAAGGGCAAGGTCGTCAACGGTGTCGTCGGGCTCCGGAGCTGCGTCGGTATCGGGAACTGCGTCGGAGTCTAACGAGAGAGAAGAGGGGGAGAAAACAGTATAAATACACAGCAAACATGAGCAACACAGAGCAGGCTACGCTAACGTGCAGTGCAGGGTTGCCTAAAGATATGTCTAAGTCATTTAGTTATTTTAGGAATTTGTTTTGATTTATTTTATAAAAGCTAGGCACTATTCATTTATCAAAATCGGTCTAAAAGTTCCACGTTCATCTAGCTAGGGGCAACTGACAGAAATACGGAGGGCGTATTCGGGTTCGTATCGAAATTTTGAGCCACTTTCATATATAAATTATTTTCATCGGAGTTACGATTTAATTTATATGATTTTCTAAAGTTTTAATTATTTTCTGAAATTTATTTAATCATTTTAAATCAACATTATCCAGAACAGTGTATGCTGACATTATCATGATGTCAGCATGACGTCAGCAGTCAACAGGGCGTTGACTGGGTCAAACAGACATCTGGGTCCCACGTGTCAGTGTCTGATTAGCTTAATTAGGTTATAATTAAACTAATTACGGTTTAATTAAACTAACTAGTTAATTAGATTAATTAAACAAGATTAATTAAATTAATTAATAAACAAATTAATTAATTAATTAATTATTAATTTTATTAATTCATTTTCATTTTTTATTATTATTAAACGTTCTGGCTGGGACCACCTGTCATATACACAGGGAGGGTGGGGCGCAGCGGTCAGTGTCCCATGGGGCCTAAGCGGGCGCGCGGGCTGGCGGATACGGGCGCGGCAATTCGGGGCTGGCCCCGGACGCGGCCAGTGGCGCGGGCGCCGGCAATGGGCGCGGCCCGGGGCGCGGCTTGGGGGCGCGCGGGCGCGAGGAGGCGGTGGAGTGTGCGGGAGGAGCGGCCGAGCGGGAGGTAGGCTGCGGGTGCGCGCGCGCTCAGGCGGACGCGGCAGAGGGCGGTCCAGGGCGTGCGGGAGCGCAGCGGTGGGCACGCGCGGACGCAGGTGAGCGCGGGCGCACGCGACAGCCCGTGGCGCGGCGCGAAGGGAGCAAGGGCGTGTGCGCGCGGGTGCGAGCGGCGAGCGCGATGCAGCGGGACGGGGCGGGGCCGGTGCGTCGCGCGGCTCGCGACTACGTGCAAGGCGGGGCTGGCGAGCGGCGCAGGAGGACGGGCCATGACCTGGCTCGGTGCATGCGCGGGGACCGGGCGGTGACCGAGGGGAGAGAGGAGGGGCTGGCGACGGAGGCCGTGGCCTCACCGTGGGGCGCAGGGTTAAGGGCAGTGGGCTCTGGGAGGTAGACGGGGACGAGGTCGACGACGGAGAGGGGGAGGTGGTCCGGCGGTGAGGCGACGACGTCGTCGGGGATCGGCTCGGGGCCGATCCAGATCGGGGGGGGGGAAGGGGGGAACAGGGGAACGGGTGGGGTTAGCGTTTCCGGTGGCTCGGGGGAGCCATATATGCCAGCGGGGGTGGGCTGGGCCGGTTGGCCCAGTGGGAGGGGGGCGGTTTGATTTCTTTTTATTTTTTTGTTTTATTTCTGTTTTGTCTTTTTCTTTTCTGCTTTCTGTTTTTTGCAAATAGTTAGGCCACCAATTGACTTTTACCAAATTAGTGACCTAGCCCATTAGATGCTATGTAATATCTACAACTGCCAAAAATTGGTTTGGAGACAAATGGAGTTCACACAAATTTTGTGTTAAATAAAATGTATTAATCCTTGTTGTTTTGGTAATGTTAGGGCCACCTAATTTATTTATTAATTATTGGTTACAATTTTAGAATAGTCTCTGGAATATTTTCCATTTAATGAACATTTTAGTTTCTGGGTTTGGACAACTTTTATTTTCACTTTTAGTTTGAATTTCCATTTGAATTTGAATTTGAAAAGAGATATGATACTAATGATGATTAAGCACTGTTGATCTGATGACATGGCATAATCAAAATGGTGATTACTGTAGCTTAATACGTGGGGTGTTACAATGGCAATTTTAGTTTTTTTATGATGGCAATTCCAGTACTTTGACCATAAAAATTATTTTTTATATGAACCATGACAATTTTAAGTGCATGTATCATGGCAATTTTAGTTTATGGTTCATGGCAAGTCTAGTTTCTTAATTCCCCGTTTTATAATATGTCAAAATTTACTTTTAAATGTAGAATAAAATAGCTGAAACATATCATGGCAACTTCAGTGTAAACATCATGGCAATTCATGTGCTATAGACATGGCAACTTTTAACCCAAAAAAATTTCATCGAAATATATTGATATGAGATCTAATTTCGAAGATCTCGTCGCGAGGGATTTAATGGTGAAAATGGATCTTCAATTGGATTTTTCATTTAAGAGATAAAACATTTTAAAAACCAAAAATCCAAAAAGATTCCCACATGCATGCATGCGATGATGTGGCGCAGTCTGTGTGTTATAGGGCGTGTGGGCGGGTTTGGCTCACACCACACGTGTGGGCGTTAGCGTTGTCCTAGATGAAAGGCAGCAAGCATACTCTTTCTCAAACATACTAAGCTTGTGGTAGCTAATCCATTGGTTTGCTGTAAAATATTAGGGAAAGAAAGGGCGTAAAGGATGATGAGATGATGGCGCTACGTTTCACATTATACCTGATATGAACTGCAGTTACCGTAACTTTGCTTGCCACCTCTTAGATGTTGAAAAAAAAGTCTTGAGAGCAAGGAAACTTCAAACCATACTTCCATGGCATGACAAATGAATGACTTCCCTACACAAATTGTACTGCTAGAATAAGAAAATTAATGCAAGATCCATGATGTGTTCATTACCACTTGTGTCATCCTCTGTATGGTACTTAAGCTATTCCTCTGAATCTGTTGAAAATTGTCTCACCCTCGAGATCTTTCATAAAAGAAATCAAATTTTTTTGTGATTTAAAGTTCTTTTTAATATGTGATGGTCCTAGCATTCCAAAAAAATATCAGAAATATTCTGAACATAATCTAACGACAGAGGAAAAAGTAATATACACATGTAATATTCATCTTCACTTGTTACCTGGGTTCAGGGGATGAAAGAAACCAATGTGTTTACAGATAGATATTATTTAAGTCCATGAAATATCGAATACAAATCAAACTTCTCGAGAAAATTGTTGAACAGAATGTAGATCTCTATCCTCATGGTTCAATTAATTGGTTAACCTGCATTGTAGAAAGTCATAGTAGGTTTAGCGCATAAGAAGTAACAAATTTCCGTTGGCAATTACTTGTAGGTTAAACCAAAACTTATCAAATATTATGTCTTTGACATGGCAAGTTATTATTATTAAGCATACTGAATTCACTACCGACACAGGCTGGATGCTTAAAAATATGTAACCTAAACATTTATAAATTCCTTGTCCTTGTTGTACCAGAGGGCTAAACGCAGCAACCTCAAAGAGGTTAGACCATGCTGCCAATACTCAGTTAACTTCGACAACACATGGTAAAGAAGAATCTAATAAGACTCATGAAATCCCTATCGCCCTGCCCATAAGAACTAATCATTCCTAATTACATGTGGACTTATGTGCCATATTTCATGAACTTGTGATTCTACTTTAAGAGATTAACTTGTTTGCGAAGTGGAAAACAGTGATAAAATAGGACATCCCAATTTCAATATTCTGATATGGAACTCTAAAGTTTTAGAGGAAACA
This sequence comes from Thinopyrum elongatum, assembly GCA_011799875.1. Taxonomy (NCBI): domain Eukaryota; kingdom Viridiplantae; phylum Streptophyta; class Magnoliopsida; order Poales; family Poaceae; genus Thinopyrum; species Thinopyrum elongatum. The sequence continues at coordinate 335,522,231 of CM022302.1, read as the reverse complement.
AATTAGCAGCAAAAGCTTGAGAAACACGAATGCTGTGATAAATATTCAATATGCAAATATTATTAATATTGTGAACTACTGGAGCTCTAAGTATGATAGCCAAAGCATGAGAGGATAATTTCTAAGCTTCTAATCTGCACATAGACCTGAATTTTGTTTAATGAAATAGGAGTATGTTAACTATCAGACTTACCTGCACTAAGTAACATCCGTCGAAAGGCCTGGTAGCTGGAGAGGAACACTCTGGGAGGAACTACATGCATCATAGTCATAGATGGCATGCCATATATACCTCAAATAGTTATTTTGCAATGCACTGCCACAATTGGCATCTCATATTTAACGGCCCCATCCGTTGTACTTTTAAACTGTTGAAAAGAAAATGAAAGATCAATGGTGCCATTGTAGATGATAACAAAATTTGTGGAGCAACAGTGAAAAAATGTATACATGTCTATCTAGAAGTATAACCACATCCTGCGGCTAATAAGTAAAATTATGCACAATCAACGGAATTTTACTAGGTCGGTTAATAAGCAAGATATATATATATATATATATCATCACTTCTAAGCCATTACTTCATTGCAATGGGAAATAATTGGACATGTCACCTATGAATTCTTCTACAACATGTTAACATTGCATCTTCTTCCTGTTGCTTCTTATGCATCAAAGAATCCGCTGGTTGTTTCACCTGCAGATGCTGCTATAGTCCCATTCGACCATATCTGAGTATTGTTGTTTTACTTAGCTTCACTTTATATGAGTACCTCAACGTCTGCACACGTTTCTTTTCCCTGCAGCTAAGGAGCAAAAATGATATTCATTTTCTTCAGATGTCTCGACTTATCATCCAATAATATATGAGCATAACTAATTGCGTAAAGTAATACTGGGATAAATAAAGAAACTTTAATTCACGTTTTCCCTAAATGCATATAGTAGTAGCCAAATCTATAAAAATTAAACATCAACTCCTTTGTCATGTAAGCATGACGCACTTGCACAAAGAAGTTGCTTGATTGTCGAAAACCTATGACACTGTGAGACTGAACGAAGCTTCGCATTCAATACTCATCAAGTAATTTGTAGAAGAAACAATTTCCTCCTCTATTGGGCAGTAAGAAAAATTGTAAGTTGTCCGTACATAGCTCTGCAGAAAAAGGAGCCCGGAAAATCACTTAACCAATAATTCACATCTGTCAATGTCTGAAACTATGGCATGCATCAATATGAAGCATGCAAATATGATAGCATACCAGCCGTGAGGAGCTTTGCATATTTCAGAGAGAGAGAGAGAGAGAGAGAGAGAGAGAGGCGAGCTTTGCATTGCACCCTGCCTGAATAAATTGACAATGATTCAATGAGAACATCAACAGATTGCATACAGCCCCTGACTGTCGCCGAACCCGTCGCTGGCGCTCGTCTTCTCCCAGCTCCACGCGTCATCTTGTACCCCAACCGAGTCCCCCAAGGAAAAAAGCTCCCATCAGATCCGGTATGGATTTTGCTGCCCTCCTGCCGGAGCTCCTCCACTGAGCGCTATTTGCGGTTGGCGTCATGCGCTGCCAGCCCTATGCCCCGCCACGCGCTGCAGGCCTTCTGCAAGTCAGCGACTCGGTGGTGCGCACGCACACACGCGCTGACTCAAGCACGGCGCCTCCGTTCCCGCCGTCCTCGACGGTGAGAGGCGCGAAGTGGCGGGGAATCTTTTCAGCAGGCAGCGAGGCTAGGGTGTGCGGCTGCCATGCGGGGAGGTTGCCGGATTGCTCGATGCCAGATTGGCTGAGATGGCGTTAGATTGTTTTTTCTTTTCTCTTTAGCTTGTCTTTTTTTCTTGTTTTTAGCTTGCCTCACGCGAAGAGTTGGAACGCAGCTCCTCTCATGATTGTAAATGGACCATAACAAATCATTAACTTTAACAATTAACGTGGAGTCTCGTATAGTGCATCTAATTAGTAAATATAAGATGATGTGTCGTCAAGCCAAGTACTACTCAGCTACATACTATAAGTGCATTTCTTCAAGTAAATTAATACTAGTAGCAACACAGCAATACAATACCACCAGCAAGATGTCAGGATAACATAGGACAGTACAATCGTGTGATCTTCTTCAATTCCTTCTTCTTCTTCGTCTTCCTCTTCTTGCTCAGTTTTTCTATCTTCTCACCAATTGGTGAAACCAAGTACAAGATTGGCCTTCTATTTAAGATTTGGTTTTTTCAACGAAGGAGTACAAGTGTACTAGTAAACAATAGCATTATTTTCTCATGGCGGTTGCAAAATAGAGGTGAACACATGCATTAAATATCATTCTTACCTAAAGGGAGGTTATGGTGCCAATATGGAGGATGAAGATTGGAACACAGATCTCCCTTTGTGTAGTTCCACCGAAATGAACCAACGGTTCCGGTGTGACATTCCAGTTAAACTGCACAAAAATAACTTCTTTTAAGAAGTGTTTTGTGTAGTGCACCAAAAGGTCGCAATAGCAACGAGGTGAAATGGATATCCCTGTTTGTACAAAAAGCTACAGAGGAAACAGTCAGAGTCTCAAACAAATACTGGCAAAAACAATTGGTTAAACTTGTCATGACTTATAACAGTGGCATGGCTTCATTTTACCAGGGGCATTAGATTAATAACATCTAAATATTTGCTATAAGGGCATGGGACAGTGGGTGCACCAGCAGTCCAGCACCATGTACCTAAACCGGGGCATAAAGTGGTGACTCGGAGTTTGTTGCCCCGAGAAACAAACATCCAAGCAACATATTTGGGTTGGTCCCATTTTTGTTCACTTTAGCCACCTATTCGTATGTGTGGATAACAAATCTAGTCCTGGTCATACCACTGTGTACAACGTTTCCCCTATATTTCCCTTTTCGACCAAGAGACCGGTTGGATGGCTAGTCTGTACTACTTTCACCCCCTTTCTTTCCTGTTTGTACCAAGTCCGATGTACATACTAACTTTTCCCCCTTTATTTCCTGTTTGAACCAAGTACAAGATTTGACTCCATGAAGTAGCTTTACCTCTAACAATAGAAAAAATTAGGTGGCGTTGGACCATCCGATCGAGCCTAGCTATGAGGGGGCTGAGAGGTAGAAAATGATGCACATGCAGCGACGTAGCGAGTTGGGGAAGTAGAGTTAGGCCGGTTTCGAAGGAAGATATACCTAAAGGTCATCAGGGTGTGGATAGGTGGGCGGCGGGAGACCGGATCCGCCCACACTAGGGCAGCGATGAAGGGCTCGGAGGACCTCCCGCACCGGCGCTCGGCCATATATAACGGTGTGGCTGGCAGTGGGTCTCCTCCCTCGCCGTCGACGACGGCCTAAACACTGCCCCTCCTCCCCTTCACTGGCGGAGGGGATACGCCTGGATCTGTAACTAGCGGTGAGGATAGAAAGATAGTGTTGCCACCGCTATCTTGTTTAGATCTGGAGAGGATGAGTGTGTGTGAATAGAGCAACCCTAGCAAGCAAGCGCGGAGGCTCCTGCCTATATATATATATATACGTATAGTGGGGTAGTTTTCTTTTTTCACACCATCAAAATAATCGTTTAAATTGTGTATGTGCCAGGTCGCCGTATTTTTTTTGACTTGTTGATTGTTTTTTGAGATAGCTACCCACTTATTCCAAGCAGTGTGCTGCGGTGGATTAATGAGCTGCTCGGCTCGTTAAGCTCGTGCTCATTAAGGCACGGCTCGTTAAGCTCAGAAAGATTAACGAGCAAAAAACCCTGCTCGGCTTGGTTCGTTTCAAGCTCGTTAAGCCCGTGAGAGCTCATTAACAATTTTTGTCACGTAAGATGAAACATGTGTTGTGTTGTTACTAACAAACTTAGCGTGAAACTTGTTAGCTCATTAAGAAACTGATGATTGGCTTTGTTCATTAAGAAGCGACCCACGAGCATAACAAGCCGAATTATCAAGGGCTCATTAAGCTCGCGAGCTACGAGCTTTTGGTCCAGCCCTAACAGTGTGCCAGGTCGCACTTATAGCCAGCTGACTAGGCTCTATTATACTAGCTCTTACATTGTTTCACGGACCTGCGGGACATCAAGCATCCGGGCCCGCGTGTCATCCACCAAATCACAGTGAAGTGTTGCAGTCGAGACTCACCAGTCACTCCGGTGTGGCCGTCATGACCCATCATATCACAAAACACACACCTTTACCGGCAGTGGTAAAGTGGCCTCGAAGTTGGACGGGACGAAGCAACCATCATTTCACTGGAACGCTCGTTGAAGCCCTTTCTCCCCTATCTTGAAGAAAACCTCACTCCAAGCTACTCACTTCTGCCATTTTTCTTCTGTACCGACAAAGGAAAGGTGGGCGAATCAGTGATGCTACTCTATTTTCATTCCAAGAATCTTCTTTTTGAGAAGCACCGACCGATTCTCACTGCCTATTCTTTTCCCGTTTTCATTGCGGTTGTGGTTTGCTTTTGATTGCTTTTTGTTTGTCAGTTTATCGATGGATCCTGGAGCACTAGGCAAAGAGTTGCCAGCGGACAACCCACTCGAGACAAAGATCTCCAGGAAGCGAGCACCGGCCAATGAGTTGGCAATGTTGGCTGGCCAACCCATGGAGACGAAGAACTCCAAGAAACAAGCACTGGCCAAAGGGTTGACGATGTTGGCAGACGAACTCCTGAACAAAGAAAGCTGGCAGAACAGCAAGGGCCCCATTGTGCCTACCCAGAAACTCTAATGGCCACCTATGAGAGGCTGAAGGCCGGGTTTGAGGAGATAGTCGGCGTTGAGAAGCAGTATTTCCCTGGCAAGGCGATGGCCCCGTTCGAGGAGATGGCCCCCGGAGGGATGGGATCCCCTGGTGAGCTGCACAAGGTAAAAAATAGGCCCTGTTTGGATACTCTAACTTAGCTAGAGGTTAGAGTTAGTTTCTAGCTCATGACTAAGCCTGAACTAACTCTAGCCAAAGAGGTGTTTGGATGACAGGGTTAGATTGACAATAAATGCATTAGGAGAACTAGCTCCAATTAGCACCTCTTGGGTGGGATAGTTTTTTTGGGTGGGTTAGATGCAACTAGCTCAAACTAGCCGTCATGTTTGGATACTTTAGGGCTATTTGAGCCCAAACTAGCTGAAACTAACTCTAACCCATGAATCCAAATAGGGCCATAGTTGTGGTTTTTGATTATTTGCAATGTGCTTGCTAATATGTTAGGGTTGTGCAGGTGCCGGTGGACATCCTTGGTGATTCCGATGTCGTGGTCTGTCCTGTGGACATCGCCCCAGAGATCGATTCCCATGCCGCTGTCCGTCTTGTGGACATCACACCAGAGATCGATTCCCATGCCACTCTTCGTCCTGTGGACATCGCCCCAGAGATCGATTCCCATGCCGCTCTCCGTCCTATGGGCATTGCCCCATAGATCGATGCCAAGAAATAGTTGGTCGCGCTAATCTTTCAACGTAGTTTGCATTGTGTTTAATTCCCAGAACAATGCGTGTTATCAAACAAACTTAGGGCTAATGCACTGTCTTGTGTTGGCGGTACTTGCTACTTTTGTTTGATAGTGAATCATGCGAACCCTGTCCGAGTTATGGAAACAGATGTATCCTCGCCAGCTTTTGATGTAATATATGGCATGAGTGGTTAGACGTAAGTTTGAATTGTTTATCATATAAGCAGGACTTGTTTGATGAAAAAATGGTTTGATGATTCTTGGTGTCAAACCTTGATTGATTCCGCGCTGTGTTAGTAGGCTAGGTACTCTACGAGCTATAGTACTTGCAAACACTCACCGAAGAGAAACATTGGGGCTGATGAGCTCGTGGTACGCTTATAGGTCTGGTCATCGATCGGCCAATAGCCCAAGCTCCTAAAATTCTATCAGACAATAGTCCAAAATTATACATTAATTCACATGAAACTCAAAGAGTTGGTGCACGCATACATTCACGTTAATAGCCAGCATTCGGAACAAAATTGACACGTATTTGTAACATGCATGAATGTGTAAAAAAATTTCCTGGACACGTGAATGTGTAGTGATGTCGTACTTTCGGAGTGGCTACAGAGAGTGTGTACATGTCCTAGAAAGGGGTTGTGGGATGGAGAGAGATCTAGAGAGAGAGAAAGGCCCTCCATTTCTTTCTAGTCGTCTACAAAATCATAGCAGTACAGAGATGTACAAATCCTAGATTTATGCGGGCTAGTTTGGCCGAGTGTGTTTGAGTGATATGACGTGCTACAGTGGCGTTCAGTCTTCGCGTGTGGTTGCAGTATTGCTGGTACAGTAAGTTTTCTTGAAGAAGCGGATTCAACGAAGTCATGATGGTTCCTTCGTCCGAGAAACTTACAGTGGGAAAGGTTTGGCCTACGATTTGATGGCTCATTAGTCATTTATTACTGAGGCGCTACGACCGGGGTGAGTGTCCCCTGCATTACTGTGTGATGCACTCTAATTTTGGTGCATGGCAAGTGGACCAGGATGGTCGATGTCCCACATGTCGGCGAATGAAAGTATTCTTTCCGATATCGTGGATGAGCAAGGAAACCGGGTGGTATAATGTCAGTGCTCTTTTATACTATTCATTTGTTTATATTTTTTATGAACGCTATTGTCTCCACTATTGAGGAGTGTGAAACACATCAGCCCAGTGAACTTGGCCTCCATGTGCACAACTCCCTTCGTCCATGAAAGACTGTACATATAGAGATTTACACATTGACCAAGAGGAACCGGAACTCCATGGCATAATTAATGCCCAAATGTAGCAGACTTGTGTGTGCATCCGACCATTGAGAGAAGAAGATTAAATGAAGGTTGTTGCATGCTGTAACTAAGGATAGACATGCAGTCTATAGCTAGAGCACAAGTTGGTGCATTAGTCAATCAATACCGATTAGATTAAAGGCTAAGTGCATTGGAAGTGTAGATGTACACTCCTTGTTGGAAAAATTTCTAATGCTAGATGTACAGTTTTTCACGGACCGAGGGATTACACGTGCATGCACTCACATACACAGCCAGGGTGGTTCGCGCGCAAGGGTTGGACTCCTGTCGCGCCTGCGTATAGTTTTGTTTAACTGATTTCTTTGCTCTGCCAACTGACAGGTGGGATCCAGAAACCAGGTGTCAATTTAACCATTCAACAAAGTGCCATGTCGACTATGTGGCCGGTCAGCAGGGTGCAATACAGTGCTCTACGGTGAGCTAGTGATCGTATAATCACCGCAAAACTATATAGTGACCGTAATTAGCGTATTGTTACATACGTTGACTGCCAGTGTATTTTTCTCCTTTCAAATTAATCCATATTAACCAGAAAGGACGCAGTATGGACTAGTACTACTTTGATGTGTCCCATCAACTCACAGAACAAGGAGAAGCTTGCTTACTATGCCCTCTCCCTCGCCCACGCGCGGTGGCTCACAGGACGAGGAGAAGCTTGCTTACTGATACGTCTCCAACGTATCTATAATTTTTTATTCTTCCATGCTATTATATTATCTGTTTTGGATGTTTTATATGCATTAATATGCTATTTTATATTATTTTTGGTAGTAACCTATTAACCTAGAGCCCAGTGCCAATTTATGTTTTTAACATGTTTTTGAGTTTTATAGAAAAGGAATACCAAACGGAGTCCAAACGGAATAAAACTTTACGATGATTTTTCTTGGACCAGAAGACATCCACAGAGCTTGGAGAGGGGGTCAGAAGCTGCCCGAGGAGGCCACAAGCCTGCCAGGCGCGCACCTAGGGGGCGCGCCTTGAGGGCTTCTGGGGCCCTCGGGAGTCCTCCAACCCTAATCTTTGCACTAGAAATTCCCAAATATTCCCAAACCACCAGAAGCGTCCACCAAAATACTTTTCCGCCGCCGCAAGCCTCTGTTCTCGTGAGATCCCATTTTGGGGCCTTTTCGGGCGATCTGCCGAAGGGGGATTCGATCACGGAGGGCCTCTACATCAACCTTGCTGCCCTTCCGATGATGCGTGAGTAGTTTACCACAGACCTACGGGTCCATAGCTAGTAACTAGATGGCTTATTCTCTCTCTTTGATCTTCAATACAATGTTCTTCTCGATGTTCTTGGAGATCTATTCGATGTAATACCTTTTTGCGGTGTGTTTGTTGAGATCCGATGAATTGTGGATTTATGATCAAATTATCTATGAATATTATTTGAGTCTTCTCTGAACTCTTTTATGCATGATTAAGATATCTTTGTATTTCTCTTCGAACTATCGGTTTGGTTTGGCCAACAAGATTGGTTTTTCTTGCAATGGGAGAGGTGCTTAGTTTTGGGTTCAATCTTGCGGTGTCCTCACCCAGTGACAGAAGGGGTAGCGAGGCACGTATTGTGTTGTTGCCATCAAGGATAAAAAGATAGGGTTTATATCATATTGCTTGAGTTTATCCCTCTACATCATGTCAACTTGCTTAAAGCGTTGCTCTGTTTATATGAAATTAATACTCTAGATGCACGCAGGAGTCGGTCGATGTGTGGAGTAATAGTAGTAGATGCAGAATCATTTCGGTCTACTTGTCATGGACGTGATGCCTATATTCATGATCATTGCGTTAGATATCGTCATAACTTTGCGTTTTTCTACCAATTGCTCAACAGTAATTTGTTCACCCACCGTATGCTATCTTCAAGAGAGAAGCCTCTAGTGAAATCTATGGCCCTCGGGTCTATTTTCCATCATATATTTTCAGATCTATAAACCAAAAATACCCCAAAATACCTTGCTACAATTTATTTAGATTTATTTTAGTTTGCCTTTTTATTTACCTTTTATACCTATCTCTATTAGATCTCACTCTTGTTCGAGACCGTGAAGGGATTGACAGCCCCTTTTTCGCGTTGAGTGCAAGTGTTTGTTAGTTTGTGCAGGTGCATAGATTGGAGACTTGCTTGTCCCTCCTACTGAATTGATACCTTGGTTCTTAACTGAGGGAAATACTTATCTCTACTTTGCTGCATCACCCTTTCCTCTTCAAGGGAAAAATCAACGCAACATCAAGAAGTAGCACTTACTACGTACGCCTATGCCCTCTTCCTCGCCAACGTGCGTGGCGGCTCGCGGGACAAGGAGAGGGTTTTGACTACAGCACCCTCTCCCTCTCCCTCGCCCTCGCCCTCACGGTGGATGTGCAGCAGTTCATTCGGTGTCAGATTGCCAGAAGCATATTGTAGTGACATTGTTGGACTTTCCGAAGAGGCGAAGAGCCAAGTGCAAGGTTCAGAGGAGTACGAACTATTGAACCTCCCGAAGAGGCGATCAGATTTCGGCTATCATCGGTTTATTCAATTGCAGTTCCACATGTCAGTGAAAATGCAAGACAACGCGTATCCCCTTTGGTGAGCGGCGTGCCAGACCGACTGTCGGGGGTGCGACGCGAACGGGATAGGCGTGCTTTAAGTGTGCCGCCTTTTCCTTTTCAACTTGCAAAGTGTAACATTTTCTACTCTTTTCTTTCGCTTGTTCGTGTGATCGATCGATAGAAATGCAGAACAAAATGACGAGGGCAGGGCTTTCCCGCGCATTAGGCGGGTGTAACACCCCCGGTGATTAGCAACAGTAATCACTTTTGATAATGACATGTCAGCGAGGTTAACACTGCATAATCATCATTAGCATCATATTGCATTTCAACTCCTAAGTCAAATTCAAATTTAAATGAAAGTGAAATATGAAAGTTGTCCAACATAAAAACTAAAATGTTCGATAAATAACAAATATTGCAGAGGCTAGTCTAAAATTGCAACCAACAAATAATAAAATAATTAGGTGGCTCTAACATAATTAAAACAGTGAGGATTAATGCATATTAAATATTATAAAATTGTGGGAGCTCCAATTGTCTCCAAACTAATTTTTGGTGGTGCTAGGTAATACCTAGTATTTGTTGGAGCAATTGTTATGTTTTACAAAAACCATTAGGAGGCCTGACTATTTACTAAACTGAGAAAAGAGAATAAAGAAAAAGATAAAAGAAAAACGAAACAGAAAAAGAAGAAAAAGAAAACCCTCCCTCCCCAACTGGGCCCCAGCCCAGCTGGCTCGGCCGGCCCACCCCGCCTCCCTTATCCCCTGGGAGACCCCCAGAAACCCTAGCCACTACCCACTCCCCTCGCACCCCCCTCCTCCCCCGATCCCCTCCTGGATCGGGATCGAGCCGCGCGCTCGCCTCGCCCTCGCTCGACGCGCCCCGCCGCCTCGACGCCGACGCCGCCGCTCGCCGACCTCCTCGTCCTCCTCCCCAACCGGCCTCCTCGAGCCTCGCCGGCGAACCCCTGCATCGGGGGTATGAACCCCTCCCCCTCCTCATCCCCGCCGATTCGCTGCCGCCGCTGCTCGCTGCGGCGCCCGTCCCCGACTCGCCGTGCTCGCCGCGGCCACCGCTGCGCCCGTTCGCTGCGGCCCCGCTTGCTGCTCGCTGTTGCGTCGCTCGCCGTAGCCGCTGGTCCGCGCCGCGCTCCCGCTCGCCTCGCACCACCGTAGCCCCCCGCTGCCGCAGCTGCCCTGCTCCGCCGGCCTCACGCCCGCGCGTGCCTGGCCGAGCCTTGTGGCTATCGCCCCGCGCCGCGCCTCCTCCCCTGCTGCTGCTGCTGTTTCTACTTCGCTTCGTCGCGGGCCACTGCCCCCCCTTGGCCACCCCCCTCGGCCCAGCTCGCCGCCGGCGCCCGCGGCTGCTGCTGCGCCACGGCCGTGCGCCGTCGCCCTTTGCTCCACCGGCGCCGCGCCGGAGCCCCCGCCACTAGCTCGGGTTACCCCGCCCCCGCCCAGTGCCTGTTCGGGCGGAGCCCGCAACGCCCGCGCCCTCTGTGGCCCTAGGGGCCACCGACAGATGGGCCCGGTGCCCCCCTGACTATGACACGCGGGGCCCACGCCCAAAAATGTTTTTATATAAAAAAAATAAAAATAAAATAAAAATAAAAAAATAAAATTAATTAATTAATTATTTAATTAGTTAATTAATCCTGATTAGGTTAATCTAATTAACTAATTAGTAATTAACTTAATTAACCTTACTGACATCAGCATGAGGTCATGCTGATGTCATCATCAGCACTGATTCGGATAATGTTGAATTAAATAATTAATTAAATTCCAGAAATTAATAAAAACTTTAGAAAATCATATTAAATAAACCGTAACTCCGATGAAAATAATTTATATATGAAACTTGCTCATAATTTCGATACGAACCCAAATACGTCCTCCGTATTCCCGTCAGACGCCCGCAGCTATAAGAACATTGAACTTTTAGACCGATTTCAGTAAATGAATAGTGCTCAACTTTAATTAAATAAATCCGAATAAATTCCTAAATTAACTAAATCATTTAGTTAGGCAGTAGAACACCCCGGCATATCATTTAGACATGTCATACATGTTGTTTGCATTATTGCCGTGAATTTATTGTTTCTCTCCCCCTCCTTCTCTCTCTCTCGATAGACGCTGAGACCGACGGCGCTGCACCTGGATACAACTACACTACCGACGAGCAGCCCGTTGACGACCTTCCCCTCTTGCCAGAGCAACCAGGCAAGCCCCCCTCCCCCTTGAGCATTCCAGATATCGCCCATTCTATTCTCCTGCTTGCATTAGATTTTGCTACTGTTAATGTATGCTCCTATTCTGATGCATAGCCTGCTGTTGTAACCTGTTCATTGCTACCTTACCTGCCTATGATAAACTGTTTAGTATAGGTTGGTGATAAACCATCAGTGACCCCACCACCTTATCCTTGATGCCCCTGCTTGATCATCGACGACTCGATCAATGTGATCGTCGACCAGAGACCGACACCTCACTTCACACCCCCCTTAGTTGTACGACTCTGCGTAGTAACTATCGAGTGCCGAGGGTGATACCTCGTAACGCACTCCTGATGTATACTCTGCAGTGTAGCTGTTCGGTCGTGGTCATCGAGGGTGATTCCTCCTTCTCTACTTCCGACACGACTCTGTCGTGCAACCCTCAGTGTGAACCTCGAGGGTGATACCTCATACGTTCGCCCTGATGATTTCGTAGAGTGGAATCCGCCGAGGGTGATTCCTCGGGTTTCTCCCTTGATGTTATGACCACACGATTACTTGACCTCTGTTACAGGCGGGTCCACCCTGGTGGGTACCCGCTGGGGATCTATGATTTCGGGTGTGCCGGAAGGGCACTCGAGTGTGACATTGTGGCGGAGCATCAGAGACTCTGATTGTCTCCGCTTGATACTAATTGAGCCTATTGGATTTGGGTGTGTGATCTGAGTGGGTCGACGTGCCCTATACGCACTACCACCACGCGGGATAATGGTTATGGGACCCTCTGCAAAGTACGTTTCTCCGAAAGCTCGTCTGACGTCATGATTCACCGTGCGGGCTGATTGTCGGGATTGGGCTGGATACTTCACTGACGAGTTCAGTGTCGCGCCTGCACCCCGGCCAGTCTCGCAACGCGCAGGGTGCCCAGGGCGATGGCCCGAGACCTCTGGGTGCATAGGTTAGTCCGGCGTGCTGACCTCTTTGCCGAGCCTAGGTAGGGCGCTGCTTTGTGTTGATCTTCCGAGGACGGGCATTACCCAGCAAGTGTTTCCGGCCAGAGTTGATCGAGCGTGTTGGGTAACAGTAGTGCACCCCTGCAGGGATGAATCTTCTATCGATAGCCGGTCCTACGGTAAAGGATGCTCAGTTTGTGTATCCCGATCTACTACTTAAACTGGATACTTGTTACTTAATTGAAGCTTAGGGATCGCTTTCTCGCTTGGGAGTCGAGGAAGGATCTTTAAGCTGTACTTCAACATGTTTGCTAAATAAAATGCTATTCTACTCTCTTCTACTGCTACAAGATGATGGCCTTGTGAAGATGTTTGAAGATGCTAGTCTTCGATAGGACTAGGCCTTCTCTCTATTCTGGCATTTCTGCAGCCCAGTCCAAATATACAGCCTTTCTCCATTGATAATGTTGCATATGTAGTATAGATCCTTGCTTGCTGAGTACTTCGGATGAGTACTCACAGTTGCTTTACTTTCTCTTTTCCCCATATACCCCACATTGATGATACATCAGACGATGGAGTCCTGGAGCTAGATGCCACCACCGGAGCTTACTACCAGGAGGGTCCAGAGGGTACTTACTACTGGATCGAGCCAGATGACCAGGAGTAGGATCGGAGGCTCCCAGGCAGGAGGCCAACGCCTTTCGATCTAGTGTCGCTGTTTGTGCTAGCCTTCTTAAGGCAAAACTTGTCTAACTATGTCTGTACTCAGATAATATTTGTATGACTGACTTATGTATTCGGATCTTCGGATCCCTGGTTTGTAATATTGTGGACCTCCGTTTAAATTGTGTTAGAGTTGTGTTGTGATATCTTCCCGTGAGTCCCTGTGCTTGATCGTACACATTTGCGTGTATGATTAGTGTACGATTGAGTCGGGGGCGCCACAAGTTGGTATCAGAGCCGACTGCCTGTAGGAAGCCCCCTTCCAATTCCTTGGCCGAAGTTGAGTCTAGAAACCGAAAAACTAATTTACTAAATTGGCTGTGTGGCTTACGGGCCCACGTCGCCAACTGGGTGGTATTAGGATCTTTTATTCCTCGTCTATACTCTGGGACTCTGATCTCTCTTCTACTCGGGTTAAATAAATTTTACTAACGCCGACACTTAGGATCTCGTAAATCCCGTCTACCCGGAGAGCTGGATATCTGTGCGATTTCCCTGTCATTGATCTGATTAGTCTGATAATTATTTTCCTTTCCATTGTTTTGTTTAACCTTTCTCTCCGAGTTGTGTTAAACTTCTCATTGTCATTTGACAAATCTGAATTTCCTCTATTTCAGATGGACCGTTTGTTTCCACCACGTCCTACGACACAGCTTGTGCTTCGCACTTGGGCTCGTAATGCCCCTGGGTTTCCAGCTGTCCTGATCGCTCTCATGACCAGACTTGGCTACCGTTGGTACCCTGAGCACTTGGTTTACAAGGATTACCGCGAGTTCAATCAGGAGCAGTACCATGCTGATGTTCGTATCTATGATCAGCAGAATGACTCAGACATCGAGCTACACCTTTTCCACGGTATCGGCATGACGATTGAGATGGCAGTCCATGATGCCGCCTACTCTGCCGTCGCACGTCTCCGAGGACAGTTCAGCGATATCTTGGATGACTCTGAGTTCCGATACATTTCGTATGCCCCTGCTGGAGATGCTACTGGATACTACACAGCTATCTGTGCCTTGTTCGAGCCTCGTCGCTATGATTCGCGCGTTCTGATTCAGTGCACTCAGGCTCTGGATCGCACTGTTCGGGCTCTTGCCGTCGAGTTGGTTGCCACTCGAGCACGTCTCTACGATGCTATGACGCAGTTGCTACCCGCTGTTCGCGCCCACCACCGCGAGACTATATGGCGGCTATGTTGCAACAGTTTGAGCTTAACTGCCAGTTCATGGTTGGAATCATGGCTCAATTTCCGCATCAAAACAACCAGAACCAGAACCCAGCTTCAATAACTTTGACAGAGTTTATGCGACTCAACCCAACGCAGTTCCGCAACTCTGACAAGCCACTGGATGCCGATGACTGGCTCCGCGACATCACTCACGAGATGGAGTCAGCTAATGTCGCCCCTGCCAACTACGTCAACTTCGCGGCCTTTTTCTTAAAGGGCCCCGTAGCTCAATGGTGGGACACACACAAGCGTACTCTGCCTGTTGAAACAGTCATCACCTGGTATGAATTCCAGGCTGCTTTCCGTACACGTTAAATCCCTCAGGCAATTATGGAACGCATGAAGACCCAGTTCCGTAACCTCACTCAGGGCAATAAGACCGTTGAAGCTTATCAGCGGGAATTTCTAGACCTCTCCCGCTATGCTGAAGAAGACATCGCCACAGATGCACGCAGACAAGAGAAGTTCCGTAATGGACTACACCCTGACCTCAAGCTTGCACTAGCTGCTCAAGACTTCAATGACTTTTCAACTCTGACGAACAAGGCTATTCTTGTTGAGACCGCTCAGATGGAATACAAGGACTCGTAGAAGCGCTATCGTGATGCTGGCTCATCTTCGGGCTCAGCATCGAAGCGTCGAGTTTGGATTCCCAACAATGCATTCCGTTCCAATACCTCTGCGCCAAAGAACAACTATGCTTCACCACGTCTGCCTCCTCCACCACTGAGGCAGCCTAAAGCTCAAGCTATTCAAAACAATGCTCCTCTTCGTCCTGAAGATGGTCTATGCTTCAAGTGCCGCAAACCAGGACACCAGGCTAAAGACTGCCGCCAGAATCAGAATCAGTTAGCCTTTCCCCGTACTGGCCGTGGCAATGGTCGTGGCAACAACCAGACCCGCAACTATAATACCGGGTCTGCTGCACATGGTCGTGGACACGCCTACAACATTGACATTGAAGAAGTCTAGGATCAACCTGCTACTGTGATGGGTACCCTTCTTGTTAACTCAGTACCTGCTTCTGTTTTATTTGATTCAGGAGCATCACATTCATTCATCTCTGGAAAATTTGCATTTATGCATGGCATTCGATATGAGAAAATGCATACTCCGTTAGTCATTAAAACTCCCGGAGGTCACTGTCATGCTGACGTAATAGCACCTGACGTTACCGTCGAAATTAAAGGATTGGAATTCCTTGCCTCGCCCATCGCCTTGAAGTCTTCCACCATAGACCTCATACTTGGAATGGATTGGTTGAAAGCTCACATTGCTTCGATCAATTGTGCCACTAAAGTCGTCCAACTTCTTCACCCCACCGATGAGATAGTGAACTATACCGCCCGCATTACTCGAGATGCTGAAGCTCAGATATATGCCCTGAATGCTTTGAACGCCTCACCTTTGGAAGGGATCGAGAACGTTCCTGTCGTTCGAGATTTTCCAGACGTCTTTCCAGAAGAACTTCCAGGAATACCCCCGGCTAGAGCTGTCGAGTTCATCATCGACTTGAAGCCTGGCACCGTCCCTATTGCCAAGCGACCTTATAAGATGCCTCCGCATCATCTACTCGAGCTTAAGGAAGAAATCGACAAGTCGCTTAAAAGTGGTTTCATCCGCCCCAGTTCCTCTGCTTGGGGAGCAACTTCACTCTTCGTTAAGAAGAAGGATGGAACTAACCGTTTAGTTCAGGATTATCGGCCCATTAACCAAGCCACAATCCAGAATAAATACCCACTGCCCCGGATCAATGATCTTTATGATCAACTCGCTGGATCGTCGGTGTTCTCTAAACTCGACCTGAGGTTGGGTTATCACCAGATCCGTGTCCGTGAAGAGGATATTCCCAAGACTGCATTCGTCACTCGTTATGGCTCCTATGAATACACCGTCATGTCATTTGGCCTAACGAATGCTCCAGCAACTTTCTCCCGTCTGATGAATTATATATTCATGGATTACCTCGACAAATTCGTTGTGGTTTATTTGGATGATATCCTGATTTATTCTAAGAATAAACAAGAACATGCTGAACACCTCCGTTTGGTACTAGAAAGGCTCCGAGAACATCAGTTGTATGCCAAGTATTCCAAATGTGAATTTTGGCTTTCTGAAGTAACTTACCTTGGACATGTGATTTCCAAGGATGGAATTGCTGTTAACCCCGAACGAGTTCAGGCTATTCTTGACTGGACTCCCCCGAAGAATGTTAAGCAAGTCAGCAGTTTTCTCGGACTTGCTAGTTATTGCCGTCGATTCGTTGAGAACTTTTCCAAGATTGCAAAACCATTGACATATCTGCTTCACAAAGGTGTTAAATTTGAGTGGACAGAAAAATGTCAAGAAAGCTTTCAAACACTAAAAGATAAATTGACATCTGCCCCAGTATTAGCACCCCCGGATTCCCAAAAGGATTTCGTGATATACTGCGATGCCTCTCGTCAAGGATTAGGCTGTGTCCTAATGCAAGAACGCAAGGTGATTGCTTATGCCTCCCGACAATTGCGTCCTCACGAAGAAAATTACCCAGTGCACGATCTCGAACTTTCTGCGGTTATTTATGCCCTGAAGCTATGGCGACATTACCTTCTCGGTAACCGTTGTGAGATATATACGGATCATCAAAGTTTGAAGTATTTATATACTCAACCGGATCTGAACCTTCGTCAACAAAGATGGCTCGAGACAATAGCCGATTATGATATGAATATCTCATACACCCCTGGCAAGGCAAATGTAATGGCCGATGCTTTGAGCCGCAAGGCTTATTGCAGCAACCATATGGTTCAGGAATCACAACCTCTTCTTTATGAAGAGTTTCGTAAATTGAATCTCCATATTGTTCCACAGGGTTATCTCAATACCCTCGTTGTCGAACCAGATTTAGAACACAGCATCAAAACTATGCAACGGTATGACTCTGAAGTTGAAAGGATCAAGCGATACCTTGAAAAAGGAAAACCGTCGGAGTTCCATCTTGATAATGATGGGATCCTATTTTTCCAACACCGTCTCTTCGTACCTAAGTTCAAACATGAGAGAGAACACATTATGATGGAAGCTCATGACACTCCTCTATCAATTCATCCTGGTAGCACAAAGATGTACCGTGACATTTGCCAGAGATACTGGTGGCCCAATATGAAGCGAGATATTGCTCGTTATGTTTCTGAGTGTGACGTTTGCCGCCGCGTTAAAGCTCAACATCAAAGGCCCGCAGGAACTCTGCAACCCCTTACAATTCCTGAATGGAAATGGGACAAGGTCCAAATGGATTTCATTACTGGTTTTCCCAAATCCCAGAAGGGTAATGATGCTATATTTGTCGTCATTGACCGATTCTCTAAGGTTGCCCACTTTCTGCCAGTTAAAGAGACAATCACTGCTAGCCAGTTAGCAGACTTGTATGTTTCCCGAATTGTGTCACTCCATGGTGTTCCGTTGGAGATCAGTTCTGATCGTGGCAGCCTCTTCACCTCCAGATTCTGGAATAGTTTCCAAGAAGCTATGGGAACACACCTGTCTTTTAGCACCGCTTTTCACCCTCAGTCACAGGGTCAAGTTGAACGAGTTAATCAAGTGCTCGAAGATATGCTTCGAGCTTGCGTCATCTCCTTCGGTAAGAAATGGGAGGAATCTCTCCCGTATGCCGAATTCTCTTACAAGAATAGCTATCAGGCTAGTCTGAAGATGGCACCGTTTGAAGTTCTATACGGTCGTAAGTGTCGAACCCCTCTGAATTGGTCAGAAACTGGGGAACGCTCACTTGTCGGACCAGACATTATTTAGCAAGCAGAAGATCAAGTCCGCATTGTCCGTGAACATTTGAAAGCTGCTCAGTCTCGTCAGAAGAGCAACTATGACCGAAAGCACCAGGAAATAGTCTATCAACCTGGCGAGCAAGCTTACCTCCGCGTCACTCCGTTGAAAGGCACTCATCAGTTCGGAATCAAAGGCAAGTTAGCTCCTCGCTACATTGGCCCGTTCCGTATTCTTGCCCGTCGAGGAGAAGTGGCATATCAATTGCAGTTGCCGCCAAATCTTTCTCAAGTACATGACGTCTTTCATGTATCCCAACTCCGCCGCTGCTTCAAGGATCCTATTAGAGCTGTGGATCATGAAGTGCTTGAATTACAGGAAGATCTGTCCTATCCAGAATATCCCATCCGTGTTCTTGATGAAGCTGAACGTCGGACTCGTCAAAAGTCAATCAAATTCCTCAAGGTTCAGTGGTCAAATCATTCTGAAGATGAGGCCACTTGGGAACGCGAGGATCGTCTTCGTGAAGAATACCCCTCTTTCTTTCAGTCTTCCTCTTAATTCTCGGGACGAGAATTCTTAATAGATGAGGAGAATTGTAACACCCCCGGTGATTAGCAACAGTAATCACTTTTGATAATGACATGTCAGCGAGGTTAACACTGCATAATCATCATTAGCATCATATTGCATTTCAACTCCTAAGTCAAATTCAAATTTAAATGAAAGTGAAATATGAAAGTTGTCCAACATAAAAACTAAAATGTTCGATAAATAACAAATATTGCAGAGGCTAGTCTAAAATTGAAACCAACAAATAATAAAATAATTAGGTGGCTCTAACATAATTAAAACAGTGAGGATTAATACATATTAAATATTATAAAATTGTGGGAGCTCCAATTGTCTCCAAACTAATTTTTGGTAGTGCTAGGTAATACCTAGTATTTGTTGGAGCAATTGTTATGTTTTACAAAAACCATTAGGAGGCCTGACTATTTACTAAACTGAGAAAAGAGAATAAAGAAAAAGATAAAAGAAAAACGAAACAGAAAAAGAAGAAAAAGAAAACCCTCCCTCCCCAACTGGGCCCCAGCCCAGCTGGCTCGGCCGGCCCACCCCGCCTCCCTTATCCCCTGGGAGACCCCCAGAAACCCTAGCCACTACCCACTCCCCTCGCACCCCCCCTCCTCCCCCGATCCCCTCCTGGATCGGGATCGAGCCGCGCGCTCGCCTCGCCCTCGCTCGACGCGCCCCGCCGCCTCGACGCCGACGCCGCCGCTCGCCGACCTCTTCGTCCTCCTCCCCAACCGGCCTCCTCGAGCCTCGCCGGCGAACCCCTGCATCGGGGGTATGAACCCCTCCCCCTCCTCATCCCCGCCGATTCGCTGCTGCCGCTGCTCGCTGCGGCGCCCGTCCCCGACGCGCCGTGCTCGCCGCGGCCACCGCTGCGCCCGTTCGCTGCGGCCCCGCTTGCTGCTCGCTGTTGCGTCGCTCGCTGTAGCCGCTGGTCCGCGCCGCGCTCCTGCTCGCCTCGCGCCACCGTAGCCCCCCGCTGCCGCAGCTGCCCCGCTCCGCCGGCCTCGCGCCCGCGCGTGCCTGGCCGAGCCCTGTGGCTATCGCCCCGCGCCGCGCCTCCTCCCCTGCTGCTGCTGCTGTTTCTACTTCGCTTCGCCGCGGGCCACTGCCCCCCCCTTGGCCACCCCCCTCGGCCCAGCTCGCCGCCGGCGCCCGCGGCTGCTGCTGCGCCACGGCCGTGCGCCGTCGCCCTTTGCTCCACCGGCGCCGCGCCGGCGCCCCCGCCACTAGCTCAGGTTACCCCGCCCGCGCCCAGTGCCCGTTCGGGCGGCGCCCGCAACGCCCGCGCCCTCTGTGGCCCTAGGGGCCACCGACAGATGGGCCCGGTGCCCCCCCTGACTATGACACGCGGGGCCCACGCCCAAAAATGTTTTTATATAAAAAAAATTAAAAAAATAAAAAATAAAAAAATAAAATTAATTAATTAGTTAATTAATTAGTTAATTAATCCTGATTAGGTTAATCTAATTAACTAATTAGTGTTAATTAAACAGTAATTAGTAATTAACTTAATTAACCTTACTGACATCAGCATCCGTAACTTAATTAACTTAATTAACTTAATTAACCTGATTAGGTCATGCTGATGTCATCATCAGCACTGTTTCGGATAATGTTGAATTAAATAATTAATTAAATTCTAGAAATTAATAAAAACTTTAGAAAATCATATTAAATAAACCGTAACTCCGATGAAAATAATTTATATATGAAACTTGCTCAGAATTTCGATACGAACCCGAATACGTCCTCCGTATTCCCGTCAGACGCCCGCAGCTATAAGAACATTGAACTTTTAGACCGATTTCAGTAAATGAATAGTGCCCAACTTTAATTAAATAAATCCGAATAAATTCCTAAATTAACTAAATCATTTAGTTAGGCAGTAGAACACCCCGGCATATCATTTAGACATGTCATACATGTTGTTTGCATTATTGCCGTGAATTTATTGTTTCTCTCCCCCTCCTTCTCTCTCTCTCGATAGACGCTGAGACCGACGGCGCTGCACCTGGATACGACTACACTACCGACGAGCAGCCCGTTGACGACCTTCCCCTCTTGCCAGAGCAACCAGGCAAGCCCCCCCCCTTGAGCATTCCAGATATCGCCCATTCTATTCTCCTGCTTGCATTAGATTTTGCTACTGTTGATGTATGCTCCTATTCTGATGCATAGCCTGCTGTTGTAACCTGTTCATTGCTACCTTACCTGCTTATGATAAACTGTTTAGTATAGGTTGGTGATGAACCATCAGTGACCCCACCACCTTATCCTTGATGCCCCTGCTTGATCATCGACGACTCGATCAATGTGATCGTCGACCAGAGACCGACACCTCACTTCACACCCCACTTAGTTGTACGACTCTGCGTAGTAACTATCGAGTGCCGAGGGTGATACCTCGTAACGCACTCCTGATGAATACTCTGCAGTGTAGCTGTTCGGTCGTGGTCATCCAGGGTGATTCCTCCTTCTCCACTTCTGACACGACTCTGTCGTGCAACCCTCAGTGTGAACCTCGAGGGTGATACCTCATATGTTCGCCCTGATGATTTCGTAGAGTGGAATCCGCCGAGGGTGATTCCTCGGGTTTCTCCCTTGATGTTATGACCACACGATTACTTGACCTCTGTTACAGGTGGGTCCACCCTGGTGGGTACCCGCTGGGGATCTATGATTTCGGGTGTGCCGGAAGGGCACTCGAGTGTGACATTGTGGCGGAGCATCAGAGACTCTGATTGTCTCTGCTTGATACTAATTGAGCCTATTGGATTTGGGTGTGTGATCTGAGTGGGTCGACGTGCCCTATACGCACTACCACCACGCGGGATAATGGTTATGGGACCCTCTGCAAAGTACGTTTCTCCGAAAGCTCGTCTGACGTCACGATTCACCGTGCGGGCTGATTGTCGGGATTGGGCTGGATACTTCACTGACGAGTTCAGTGTCGCGCCTGCACCCCGGCCAGTCTCGCAACGCGCAGGGTGCCCAGGGCGATGGCCCGAGACCTCTGGGTGCATAGGTTAGTCCGGCGTGCTGACCTCTCTGCCGAGCCTAGGTAGGGCGCTGCTTTGTGTTGATCTTCCAAGGACGGGCATTACCCAGCAAGTGTGTCCGGCTAGAGTTGATCGAGCGTGTTGGGTAACAGTAGTGCACCCCTGCAGGGATGAATCTTCTATCGATAGCCGGTCCTACGGTAAAGGACGCTCAGTTTGTGTATCCCGATCTACTACTTAAACTGGATACTTGTTACTTAATTGAAGCTTAGGGATCGCTTTCTCGCTTAGGAGTCGAGGAAGGATCTTTAAGCTGTACTTCAACATGTTTGCTAAATAAAATGCTATTCTACTCTCTTCTACTGCTGCAAGATGATGGCCTTGTGAAGATGTTTGAAGATGCTAGTCTTCGATAGGACTAGGCCTTCTCTCTATTCTGGCATTTCTGCAGCCCAGTCCAAATATACAGCCTTTCTCCATTGATAATGTTGCATATGTAGTATAGATCCTTGCTTGCTGAGTACTTCGGATGAGTACTCACGGTTGCTTTACTTTCTCTTTTCCCCATATACCCCACATTGATGATACATCAGACGATGGAGTCCTGGAGCTAGATGCCACCACCGGAGCTTACTACCAGGAGGGTCCAGAGGGTACTTACTACTGGATCGAGCCAGATGACCAGGAGTAGGACCGGAGGCTCCCAGGCAGGAGGCCAACGCCTTTCGATCTAGTGTCGCTGTTTGTGCTAGCCTTCTTAAGGCAAAACTTGTCTAACTATGTCTGTACTCAGATAATATTTGTATGACTGACTTATGTATTCGAATCTTCGGATCCCTGGTTTGTAATATTGTGGACCTCCGTTTAAATTGTGTTAGAGTTGTGTTGTGATATCTTCCCGTGAGTCCCTGTGCTTGATCGTACACGTTTGCGTGTATGATTAGTGTACGATTGAGTCGGGGGCGCCACAGCGGGCTAGTTGGCCTAGTGGTTTTTGAGTGACATGACTTGCTACAGTGCCATCCAGTCTTCGCGTGTGGTAGAAGTATTGTTGGTACAGTAAGTTTTCTTGAAGAAGCGGATTCAACGAAGTCATGACGGTTCCTTAGTCCGATGACTTGAAGATTTTGTTAACTTGACTTGATGACTTGAAGATTTTTGTTTCTTGACTTGATGACTTGAAGATTTTGGCACTTTTCTCGGTTCATTTAGCATATTTAGGCCATTATGTGCATTTTGTAGAAATTTACTACCATCATCCTTATTTATTGGCCCCCTCAGTATTTTGTGCCAAACTTTGACCATAGATTGAACTAAGAAAATAATAATGCATGTCACCAAAAAATATATCGTTGGATTCGTATTTAAATATAGTTTCTAGTGATATTATTTGTAGTTACATGCATCAAATTTTTTAGATAAATCTAAAGTCGAAATTTAGCACAAAATGTGAAGGGACCAATAAACCAGGACGGAGGTAGTAGCGTAGAAACATCAAATCCCAGCTACAGCTACACGGGTGTGATGATAGGGACGTGAAATGCCGTTCGATCATGGTGCACACGCGTGATCCGTGTGGCTGGGGTGGCGGTCAATCAGAAAGCAAACCATAGTAGGGTCAGGGCACACAGTTTCCAGAGGCTACGAAAATTAACCGTGTGCGGTAATAAATGTCCAGGATTGAAGGGGAATCCAAATTTCCTTAGTCATCTGTCCTTGATCTCTTGACAAACCAATGCACTATACGGTTGTCCGGCCACTCCGCCCGAGAGTTCTCTCCAAGTGTCGTTCATGCCACCACGCCGCACACTAACCGGTAAGGAAGCGATGGCATCCCGCCGCGCCGAGTTCCTCGCCGCCCATGACCGCACACAAAATGGTAAGGAAGCGATGGCATCCTGCTGTGCTGAGTTCATCGCTGCTCGCGACCTCACACCTATGTGGGCGGACTTTGAAGCTGCCAAGGCTGAATGGGCGGTAGAGCAAGAGGCGGCCAAAGCCGCACAAAGGGAGCGGAAAAGGCAGAAAGCACTCAAGAAAAGAGAGTCCCACTGCCGCAAGAAATAAGAGGACGCACGCACTGCGGAGGAGAGCTCGGTGGAGATCCAAGCACGGTGGGGTGTCACCGGCAAGGCTGGGAAGGAGAACGACGGCGTCTGGCCAGCTTGCCCCAATGCCTCCACCTGCCAGGATCACAACGGTAGCTACCACGACGCTGAGGAGAGTTGGGCAGAGATCCAACCACGGTGGGGTGCCACCGACAAGAACGACAAAGAGAACGATTACGTCTGGCCAGCATGTGAGAAGTAGTAGTAGTTAAATGTGTGTGTGTGTGTGTGTATCTGTGTCGCCCGTACATTTTTTTAATTACTTACGAGCATCTACCAGTACTAGTTACTACTGGAGTATTATATAGGAATTTAAGTTGGTGTACATTGTCTATAAGCGACATACTTTTAGGCCTTTGAGCATTGCTTAACATGTGTTCACTCAAGTTTTAGAGCCAGACCCCAGCCCTAAATCCACTCGGCAACGTCCGCCCGGGAAAAAAATTTGACCAACCGGGTCATAGCGGCGCACCCGCAGCCATCCGAGTTCCCCTCAATGTCGGCATCTCAAGCGGTGTCAACTTGCTACTACGGGCACGCCACGCTGAAGAGACCCCCCGGAATTTAAGCACGCACGACATTTACCGTGACTGGGATTAGTTTGGTTTTCGGGCGTAAGGAACAACCCGGACTAGCGGACCTCGTCACCCTTTTTTTAGCTCGACATCGACAGCTACGTGCGTGACATGCCTACATACAAATCTTGCATGGCCAAACCGTGCGAGGCGGAGCGGTAGGCTGTCGAACTACAACCTGCATGTTGTAGCCATGTTGTAGCATCGCTAAGTATAGCCATGAACGGGCTATATAGAGTTGCCATGTCACATATAGTGAACTGATACGTCTCCAACGTATCTATAATTTTTGCTTGTTCCATGTTGTTATATTATCATTCTTGGATGTTTTACAATCATTTTATAGCAACTTTATATCATTTTTTGGGACTAACCTATTGACATAGTGCCCAGTGCCAGTTGCTGTTTTTTGCTTGTTTTTTACTTCGCAGAAAATCAATGCCAAACGGAGTCCAAACACAGCGAAACTTTTTGGAGAATTTTTCTGGACTAGAAAACACCTGTTGGGCCAAAGAAGTACCAGAGGGGGCTCCGAGGGGAGAACAACCCACCAGGGCGCGCCTGGGGGGCCAGGCGCGCCCAGGTGGGTTGTGCCCACCTCGATGGCCTCCCGCGCCGCCTCTTCACCCTATAAATACCCAAATATTCCAAAAACCCTAGGGGAGTCGACGAAACACAATTCCAGCCGCCGCAAGTCCCAGAACTACGAGATCCAATCTACACACCATCACGGAGGGGTTCATCATCCTCATTGGTGCCTCTCCGATGATGCGTGAGTAGTTCATTGTAGACCTACATGTCCGTAGGCAGTAGCTAGATGGCTTCTTCTCTTTTTTTGATTCTCAATACAATGGTCTCTTGGAGATCTATTCGATGTAACTCTTTTTGCGGTGTGTTTGTTGGGATCCGATGAACTTTGAGTTTATGATCAGATCTATATCCATGAAAGTTATTTGAGTTCTTTGATTTCTTTTTTGCATGATTACTTATAGCCTCGTATTTCTTCTTTGAATCTTTGGTTTAGGTAGGCCAACTAGATCGACTTTTCTTGCCATGGGAAGAGGTGCTTTGTGATGGGTTCGATTGTGCGGTGTTCTTTCCCAGTGACAGAAGGGGCGGCAGGACACGCATGTATCATTGCTACTAAGGATAACAAGATGTGGGCTATTCCTACATGAATAGATCTCGTCTACATCATGTCATCGTTCTTATTGCATTACTCCATTTCTCCATGAACTTAATACACTAGATGCATGCTGGATAGCGGTCGATGTGTGGAGTACTAGTAGTAGATGCAGGCAGGAGTCGGTCTACTAATCTTGGACGTGATGCCTATATAATGATCATTGCCTGGATATCGTCATAATTATTTGATGTTCTATCAATTGCCCAACATTAATTTGTTTACCCACCATATGCTATTTTCTTGAGAGAAGCCACTATTGAAATCTATGGCCCCCAGGTCTATTCTTTATCATATTTGCTTTCCGATCTATTTTTATTCGGTTTTATTTTCAGATCTATTATTCCAAAAACCCAAAAATACCTTGCTGCACTTTTTATTTGCATCTTTTATTTCGTGTTTTATCGAGAGCTATTTGTCCAATCTACCACAAATTTATCTATCTTTTTACCGTGGAGGGATTGACAACCCCTCTTACGCGTCGGGTTGCAAGTATTTGTTCTTTGCGTGCAGGTACCGTTTACATAGTGTAGCTTGGTTCTCCTACTGGATTGATGCCTTGGTTTCATAAGTGAGGTAAATACCTACCATAGCTGTGATGCATCATCCCTTCCTCTTTGGGGAAATACCGACGGAGTTCAAGCGATATCAAAAGGAATTTCTGGCGCCGTTGCCGGGGAGGATCAGGTCAAGATAGTCTCCCGTCAACTCGCCAATTTCTGTCGCCGTTGCCGGGGAGACATCATCAACATCTATCAGGTTCCAAATCACAGATCTCATCTCCTTGCAATTTACATTATTTTCCATTTACCTCTCGTTTTCATCTCCCCCACTTCACAAAAAATTGCCTTTTTATTCGCCTTCTTTTTGTTTGCCTTTTTCTGGTTTGATATTTTGTTTGCTTGTGTTGCCATGTGCCTCCTATATGCTTGCATCTTCGCTTGCTAAAAATCTATTGATATGGATCACCATCCACTTGCTAATCTTTTTAAAAGATCCAATTATGATAAACCAATTTCTAGTGAGTTCAGTGCACTAGATTATCTTTATGAAGTTTTGCTTGAGATTTTTGAATCTGAAAATTGTGATGAAGAAATTTATGAAGTGATTCATGATAGCTCCTTGAATGAAAAGCATGATTGCAATGATTTTACTATAAATTCTATTAATGTCAGTTGTGCTAATAATATGCAAAACCCCAAGCTTGGGGATGCTAATTTTGCTACCAACACTACCATGATCATGATTGGGGTGATTCTTCTTATGATCTTGAAAATTTATTTAAGCCTCATGAAGAATATGATATTGATAATAATGTTTGCAATAATATTGAAAGTGGGTTTGGAAGAGCATCAACTTTAGGTAAAAATAACCCCACATATTTGGAGAGTGTCCAATCTTACGAAATTTTTTATGAAAGTTGGTTTGGAGAGGTCATGACTTTAGTTGATGTTAATCCCACTATCTTGGAAGATTATAAAACTTTTATGCATGTGGATCATGAAGAGAAAATTTTATATGATAGCTATATTGTTGAATTTGATTATGATCCTACATGTAATTTTTATGAGAAAGGAAAATATGGTTGTAGAAATTTTCATGTTACTAATTTACCAATCGTTATGTTGAGATTGCTATTGTTTCTCTCTTCTTCCTTGCTTAAGCTATATATTTCTTGTCTTGATAATTTGTTTGCTTATAAAATCCCTATGCATCGGAAGTATGTTAGACTTAAATGTGTTTGTCACATGTATTATGATGCTCTCTTTGTGTTTCAATTCTTGTCTTTCATGCGAGCATCATCAAAATTATCAATGCCTAGCTAGGGGCATAAAATGATAGCGCTTGTTGGGAGGCAACAAAATGAATAAAATTTATTTTTGCCTTTTCCTTTCTGTTCTCAAGTGTTTGCACAATTATGATACTGTTATGATTGTGTTTTTTATGTTTTAATTAGTGTTTGTACCAAGTAAAGCCTTTGGGATAGATTTGGTGATAGTTGAGTTGATCCTGTTGAAAAACAGAAACTTTTGCATCCAGGAAGAGAATTGTCTAAGTCCACAGAAATGACAAAAAATTCTGAATTTTTAACACAATATTGATATACAAATTTCCTCTGTTGTAAATTTTTTTCACAATTTTTGGAGTTACATAAGTATGAGAACAATTCGCATCTTTACAGACTGTTCTGTTTTTGACAGATTCTGTTTTCTTTGCATTGTGTGCTTATTTTGATGAATCTATGGATTGTATCGGGTTGTATAAGCCATGGTAAAGTTATAATACATTAGATATAATGCAATAAAAAAATTTGAATGGGTTTTATACAGTACTTAAAGTAAATATTGGTTTTCTTATACTAACGGATCTCACGAAGGTTTTGTTAAGTTTTGTGTGATTGAAGTTTTCAAGTTTTGGGTGAGATCACGATGGATGAAGGAACAAAGAGTAAGAAAAGCCTAAGATTGGGGATGCCCCATGGTACCCCATGTTAATATTCAAGGAGAACCAAGCAACTAAGCTTGGGGATGCCCCGGAAGGCATCCCCTCTTTCTTCTAACGACCATCGGTATTTTACTTGGAGCTATATTTGTATTCGTCACATATCATGAGTTTTGCTTGGAGCGTCTTGTATTATATGAGTCTTTGCTTGTTTTGCTTTTTATTTTGTCACAACTATCCTTGCTGGACACACCTATTTGAAAGAGCCAAAATTATGATATAATTTGTTAGAATTGCTCTTTATGCTTCAATTACATCTTTTTGAGCTATGGAATTGCTCTAGTGCTTCACTTATATCTTTTTGAGCACGGTGTGCTTTAATATTTTTGAAGAAATGCTCTCATGGTTCACTTAGACTTATTTGAGAGTTAGTAAATTTTTGAAGAAATTCTCTCATGCTTCACTTATATTATTTTGAGAGACGGAAAATTTTATGTTCATGTTCTTCACTTAGATTTGTTTGAGCTTGTCAAAAACAAATGCAACATATGAAACTAGTCCCAAAGTGATAGATATTCAAGAGGGATATAATAAAAACTTTCATGAAGATCATTGGACAAAATAAACTTGATTCTTTGTAATAGTTTTGATATATGATGATAGTGATATGTGAGTCATGTTGGTGAGTAATTATGCTTTAGTAAGAAAATTGGTGTTAAGGTTTGTGATTCCCTATGCAAGCACAAAAGTCAATAGTCATGCAATGAAATTACATCCTACTTGTGGTGCATTATTCGGTGTTAGTTATGCTTAATGCTCGCTTATGTGATTTTTCGTTTCTTGGTTGGTTGCTTCTCAATCTTTTTTTGCTAGCCTTCACTTGTATTAAGTAGAAATACTACTTGTGCATCCAAAATCTTTAAACCCAGTTTTGCCATATGAGTCCACCATACCTACCTATATGCGGTATTCCCATGCCTTTCTAAGCAAATTTGTATGTGATATCTCTCATTTTCAAAATGAATTTCCTTTTTGTGTGCTCGTACCGCCCATGAAGCGACAGGGGGTGGCCAATATTTTCCATGCTAGATGTGTTATTCTCAAGATGAGTGTTTATTCACTTGTCATTGCATGAGAGTGCGGCGGTAATAGGGATGCCCAGTCCCGAAATGAAAAATAAATTTACTTTATGTTGTCCAATAATAAATTCCTTGAAAAGTGTTGGTATAGAGGGCACCCGTGGATACGGCTAGCCATGGAAAGTGAAAGAATGGTGGAAAAAGGAATAAACTTTATTTTCTGTTTGGGAACCACCTATGATATATCTAGCATGGAAAGTGTTGGGAATTACTCGGTCATTTTTGTTGACGGGAAAAGTATGCCTCTCAAAAAAAATTATCTCTCAATTTAAGCTTTGAGCTCTGGCACCTCTACAAATCCCTACTTCCCTCTGCGAAGGGCCTATCTATTTACTTTACGCAATTTTTATTTTTATTTGAGTCTCCATCTTCTCTTATAAAGCACCAACTAAGGGGCACTATGATCGTACTTGAGCATTGGGTATAGCTAATATGCGAGTGTGTTTCATGAATGGATCAATGATTGAGCATGATGGGCTAGGGATAACTTTCTTTAGTGTTGATATTTGGGAAGACATGGTTGCTTGTTGATATGCTTGAGTATTGAAATCTTCATGTCAAAACTAGACTATTGCTTTGAACCATATAAAAGTCCAAATGTCCATGCTACAAAAGAAAAGAATATGTGATGAACATGTTAGGTAGCATTCCACATCAAAAATTCTGTTTTTATCATTTACCTACTCGAGGACGAGCAGGAATTAAGCTTGGGGATGCTGATACGTCTCCAACGTATATATATTTTTTGCTTGTTCCATGCTGTTATATTATCATTCTTGGATGTTTTACAATCATTTTATAGCAACTTTATATCATTTTTTGGGACTAACCTATTGACATAGTGCCTAGTGCCAGTTGTTGTTTTTTGCTTGTTTTTTACTTTGGAGAAAATCAATACCAAACGGAGTCCAAATGCAGCGAAACTTTTTGGAGAATTTTTCTGGACCAAAAGACACCTGTTGGGCCAAAGAAGTACCAGAGGGGCTCCGAGGGGAGCATAACCCACTAGGGCACGCCTGGGGGCCCAGGCGCGCCCAGGTGGGTTTTGCCCACCTCTGTGGCCTCCCGCACCGCCTCTTCACTCTATAAATACCCAAATATTCCAAAAACCCTAGGGGAGTCGACGAAACACAATTCCAGCCGCCGCAAGTTCCAGAACCATGATATCCAATCTAGACACCATCACGGAGGGGTTCATCATCCTCATTGGTGCCTCTCCGATGATGCGTGAGTAGTTCATTGTAGACCTACGGGTCCGTAGGTAGTAGCTAGATGGCTTCTTCTCTCTTTTTGATTCTCAATACAATGGTCTCTTGGAGATCTATTTGATGTAACTCTTTTTACGGTGTATTTGTTGGGATCCGATGAACTTTGAGTTTATGATTAGATCTATATCCATGAAAGTTATTTGAGTTCTTTGATATCTTTTATGCATGATTACCTATAGCCTTGTATTTCTTATTTGAATCTTTGGTTTAGTTAGGCCAACAAGATCGATTTTTCTTGCCATGGGAAGAGGTGCTTTGTGATGGGTTCGATCATGCAGTGTTCTTTCCCAGTGGCATAAGGGGCAGCAAGACACGCATGTATCGTTGCTATTAAGGATAACAAGATGGGGCTATTCCTACATGAATAGATCTCATATGCATCATGTCATCGTTCTTATTGCATTACTCCGTTTCTCCATGAACTTAATACACTAGATGCATGCTGGATAGCGGTCGATGTGTGGAGTGATAGTAGTAGATGCAGGCAGGAGTCGGTCTACTAATCTTGGACGTGATGCCTATATAATGATCATTGCCTGGATATCATCATAATTATTTGATGTTCTATCAATTGCCCAATAGTAATTTGTTTACGCACCGTATGCTATTTTCTTGACATAAGCCACTAGTGAAATCTACGGCCCCCGTGTCTATTCTTTATCATATTTGCTTTCCGATCTATTCTTATTCACTTTTATTTTCAGATCTATTATTCCAAAAACCCAAAAATACCTTGCTGCACTTTTTATTTGCATCTTTTATTTCGCGTTTTATCGAGAGCTATTTATCCAATCTATCACAAATTTATCTATCTTTTTACCATGGAGGAGTTGACAACCCCTCTCACGCATCAGACTGCAAGTATTTGTTCTTTGCGTGCAGGTACCGTTTACATAGTGTTGCTTGGTTCTCCTACTGGATTGATACCTTGGTTTCATAACTAAGGGAAATACCTACCATAGCTGTCCTGCATCATCCCTTTCTCTTTAGGGAAATACCGACGTAGTTCAAGTGACATCATGAACCTAATAGCCAACACGTATATAGTCAACCTAAGAGTGATGTACAAATGCATGGCCCACTATACACTCTCACAATGTTTCTTCGAGTCTGTGCTGCAGCCCGCTTCCCTTCTCTCTCATCAAACTCAGCACAAATATAATAGTTTAATCCTTATAGCCTGCTGAATCTACCTTCATACTCCGCTGGTGTACAGTACTGTAGTAGTTCTACGCACTGTGTGGCACGAACGTTCCCACATGTCAGTGATATGCCGTGCGGAAGCGCGTCAAGTAATATGACCTGCTACAGTGTCGTTCAGTCTACATGTGTGGTAGTAGTATTGCTGGTATACGTATAGTGGTTTCTTGAACAAGCGGGATTTGAAAGTGCGTTATATCGACTAGAGGGGGGGTGAATAGGCGATTTTTACAAATTCGTCACTGGGGACTTTCAAGGTGAGGAAATTCCTAAGCGACGAACTACTTAGCAGCGGAATGAGTACTCAGATGCAAGCATAACAGAGCAGTAGCACAGTCATCATGATGAAATGAAAACAAGCACAGAGTACGAGTAGCGTAAACACAGGATAAGCAGGCTGAAGACAAATTGACTGAAGAATTTGAACTGAGGAAATTGAGAAAGTCTTCAGACAAAGTCTTCAAACAGTAATGATCCAATACATAGCAAGTATGCGAGGAAATGAAAGGGTTGAGGAAATAGAACCAGTAGCTCGGTGAAGACACTGATTTGGTAGACCAGTTCCAACTGCTGTGACAGTTGTACGTCTGGTTGGAGCGGCTAGGTATTTAAACCTGAGGACACACAGTCCCGGACACCCAGTCCTGAACACACAGTCCAGGACACCTAGTCCTCACCGTATTCTCCTTGAGCTAAGGTCACACAGACCTCGCCCAACCACTCGTGGTAAGTCTTCAGGTGACTTCCAAACCTTCACATACTCGGTCACTCGGCAATCCACAATTTCCTCTTGGATGCTCTAGACCATGACGCCTAGCCGTCTGGAGGATGCACAGTCCTCAAAGGTAACAAGCGTCAGTTCCACACAGGAACAATCTCTTCAGTGATGCTCAATCACTTTGGGTTTGTAGGTGTTTGGGTTTTTGGGTTTTTTCCTCACTTGATGATTTTCGCTCAAAGTCCTCGGAGGATGGGATGCTCTAAATGACAAGTGTCAATCTATTTCTTGGAGCAGCCAACCAGCTAGTGGTTGAAGGGGGCGGCTATTTATAGCCTAGGGAGCAGCCCGACATGATAAGACATAAATGCCCTTCAATGATATGACCGTTAGGTGGGTAGATATTTTGGGACAGCTGGCACGTAGCACAGCAACGGTCGGAAATTTGAGTATCAAATTCCTCAGGGCTATCATAATCCTCACTTGTAGGCAATCCGCACTGGCGAATTTCTAACTCCTCAGTCAGACAAAATTCCTCAGAGAACAGAAGAACTTCGTCTCTGTCACTGAAGAACTTGACTAAACTGTATGAGATTTCCAATGGCTTCACTCGAAAGGATTGGGTAGGTGTAGGATTTTGAGTTGAGCATCACTTGGAAATTTTTCCTTAGTTTTACCTCGACCCCTTTAACAAGTACGGTGTTTCCTATGACTCAAGAAGAAGAAAATGAAACTACGAAAACAAAAGTCTTCGCGCTTCATAATCCTCGCATGAATATCAAGTCTTCAGGGTCACACCAATTTCTTCACTTTCAAAGTCTTCAAGAAAACCAAAGTCTTCAGTTGAAGACATTCATTTTTAGGGGTCGACATTCATCGTAATTAACAAACTCCTCATAGACTTATAGACCTGTGTACACTCACAAACACATTAGACCCTTAACCTATAAGTC
The DNA here is from genome assembly GCA_011799875.1 of Thinopyrum elongatum. Lineage (NCBI taxonomy): Eukaryota > Viridiplantae > Streptophyta > Magnoliopsida > Poales > Poaceae > Thinopyrum > Thinopyrum elongatum. The sequence goes on along the minus strand of CM022302.1, from coordinate 335,488,861 downwards.
TTCAATACACCAAAATCACTAAGGGGCACTAGATGCACTTACAATCTCCCCCTTTTTGGTGATTGATGACAATATAGGTTAAGTTTTCAACGGGGATAAACATATGAAATGTAAATACTAATATTGAGGAATTTGATTGCAAGATATAGAGGAACTCCCCCTGAAGATGTGCATATTTGAAGAATTTGCTTTGAAATAGCAAATGCACATTGTTGAGTAATATCATGGAGATCTCCACCTATATCTTGAAATTCATACACGCATTTATCATATGATATGAAGAATTTGAAATGCATGATGAAATATGGTGTCTGACGGAATTCAGCATGTGTGCATTAAGGTACTTGAGGAAATAAGCATGCAGAAAGCAGTTCAAAAGTATCAGACCACCATAGGACTTAAGTTTACAACTCATCAGAGCAAACACCTCAGAAGAGCAAGAGTTGAAACTTAACAGAAATATAGCCCATATATAAGACCCGCTTGAAGACTAAACTCAAATTTCTCCCCCTTTGTCATCGAATGACCAAAAGAGACGAAAAATGAGGACTAACGCCCCTGAAGAATATCATCATCATGTCGATGGAGGAGCGCCAGCATTGTTGGGGTCGACTGTTGAGGTAGGGCCTGCCGCAGTGTCGTTCAAGTCTTCAGCTTCATCCGTCTCGCGCGATGAAGAATATGAACTGGCAACAAGCTGAGGAACTTTGACTTTCTTGAATTTCTTCGAAGGTGGCTGGGACCAGTCAAAGTCCTGTTGGAAGCCCATCTCCTTGAGTTCTTCAGCACTATGAAGATTAGACAGAATCGCCCAAGTGCGGTCAAAGACTTCATGCAAGTAGTAGTGATTCTTCTTCACAGTATTTTGAGTGACTGTCATGTTCTGAAGAATTGCACCAAACTGACGCTTGACCCACTTGTGATTTAGATCAACTTTCTGATGAAGACTAAGGAGAAGTTCACGATCAGTCATCACACGCGGAGCTGTGGCTTGAGGATGATGTTCTGAAGCTTTGGCGGTAGAATCTTGAGTTGCAGAGTCATCATTGGTGGAATAGGAAGTAGCTTTGCGAAACTGTCCATCCAATGGACGAGTACCTTCATCAATAACAGCAGCTTTGCCCTTCTCGTCAGCTGAGGAAATAGTCCGTTTGAGGACTTCAATAGGGGGCAAATAGCTGAGATGATTTTGAAAGTCAGCCATGTAATGAATTGAAGACCTTGATCTGATGAATCTCATGATCCAGGGAGCATAAGGCTTCAACTCAAAAGGTGACAGTGCAGCATTGGCCAAAGTCCTCATGAAGAAATCGTGGTAGTTGATAGGAATACCGTGAATGATATTGAACAGCAGATTCTTCATAATGCCAACAACTTCTTCATCATCAGAGTTGTGGCCCTTGATTGGACTGAGGGTTTTGGTCAATATGCGATAGACTGTCCTTGGCACATAGAGCAATTCCTTGACGAGAAATTTGGTCCTTGGAGCTTGGCCTGGCTTCAAAGGCTTCATCAGCACTTGCATCAGATGATCAGACAGTTCAGGTTCAACATAGAGAAGCCTAGCACCTTCAGTGGGAGGACTGACTGGGACGGCATGAAGCAATTCAGAGGCCGGTGCTTTGAAATGAGTATTATCGGTCATCCAGTCCAATACCCATGAATTGACATCATCAACATTTCCAGTAATGTGCAGCGTGGCGAAGAATTGAAGAATGAGTTCTTCATTCCAATCGCAGATGTCGGTGCAGAAATGGAGTAACCCAGCGTCATGAAGAACACTAAGGACTGGTGTGAAGTAGGGCAGCGATTCCATATCTACATGAGGAATTTGCTCATGTTCAAAGATCTTATCCTTATCAACCAACAATGAGGAGTAGAAGTTCATCTGGCTTGCAGTCCAGAAACGCTTGCGACGAAGACGAGCAGAGTCATAGGGATTGTAGTCAGTGAAGAATATGTGCTTGTTGAAGAAATCCTCAGCATTAAACTTCTGCTTCTTGGAGTGAGGGTTCTGTGGCTTGGGCTGAAGATTAACAGTTGAAGAATTTACAGCCTCTTGAGGTGTAGCCACTGGAGCCACTGGCTGAGGAATTTCAGCAGCAGCCTTGGCCTTCATTTCTTCAGACATATGTACATCAGCGCTAGTGACTGGAACTTCTTCAGGTATAGAGTGAAGTGAAGCTTGACGTTCATCAGAGCCCGTATGAATTTCTTCAGTTTGCACAGGAGACTGAGGAACATGATGTAGAGGGGTTGTCAGAGGTGAATTGGGGTGATGACTTTCCCAAAAGTCATCATTCAGAATAGGTGTTGTAGACCCAATATCCACATCCTCATCTTCTTCAGTTCCTTCGACGCCTGCCTCTTCAGCTGTGAACTGAGGCATGGGCGATGATACCAGTGGGGTTGAAGGGAAAGTATCCACTTCAATTTCTTCATCCATCTGCTCTGTCGAAGCAGCAGAAGGAATTTCTTCATCAGATTCACTTGGAATTTCATATTCCTCACCAAAGGGAATGATCTCCTTTGATGGCATGCTTGATATTGGAATAGCATCAATTGGGTTTTCAGATGAACTCCTCAAAGTCTTCAATTTCTTGGGGGCTGAAGACTCTGAAGATGCAGATGCTTTCCTTTTCTTCACAGTTGCTCGCTCCGCAGCCTTGGTTTTCTTCGCTTCTGATGCAGAAGGAAGGTTGATGCTTGTCATCGGTGCAGGAGGAGCAGAGGAAATTGGTTGAATTTCTTCAGGCACAACTGATGCAGTTGCCCTGGCTTGTTCAGATTCCTCAGGCACAGTAGCAGATGCTTCAACTGGCCTGGATTGCTCTTCAGGCGCAATATTGGAGGTTGCCCTGGCATTTTCTTCAGAGACTGGAATTTCTTCATCAGCTCTGGCGCTTTCATTTTCTTCAGCAGACTGAACAGATGTTCCAGTCTGAGGAAATTTGGGTTGCGATGAAGCTGCAACACTTGGAGTAAATCCTTTTGCCATTCTGACGAATCTGACTTTGGCACCTAGCCAATCTGCATGGAATGCATGAAATTCATCACTGAGTGCTTTGATCTCAGCCTGCATAGTCACAAGTTCTTCAGGAGACATTTTCACAACATTGTTCTTCAGAAAACGCTCCTTCTTGTACTGAGCCTTCTTCACCTGCCTGGCCTTTTCAAATTTCCATTTTTCTTCATTTATGAAGGCCGTCAACATGTGACTTTGACCAGGAGTGAGGTTTAATTCAGGCAAAGGTGTGTTAGGGTTCTTGTGCCATAGATCAATAAAATCAAGGATCTTCCTTGGATCCAGCATGAGGGGCACAGCACTGCCTTTTGCACTAGAGGCCCTTTGTTGTCGATCTCTGATGATCTCAGCTAATTCTTCATCATCAGCTTCGTCTTCGCTTGACGGAACCTGAAAGGCGACTTGCTTCTTGTGAGGACTTGGCCTTGTGCCTCGTCCAGCAGTGGCCTTTTTCTTCAGCAAGGTCGGAGTTGTTGAAGACTGAGGTGGAGCTGAAGAACTTGCAGAGACTCCTGAAGCAATTGAGATTCCAGTAGTCCTTTGGCATGTGGCAAGATGCACAGGTGCTGAGGACTTTGCAGGAGCAGCTGAGGATTTTGCAACCGAGGGAGTTGGAGCTGCTTTTGAGGAATTTGCTTGAGGAACAGGCCGTGAGGGCATTGCAGCTGAGGAACTTGTCTTAACAGCTGATTTCTTCAGCATAGCCTTCTTAGGCTTGATAGCAGAGGCCTCAGCGGCGGCAGCAACAGAATCTTCATTGAATTTCTTTACTGCCTCTTTAGCCACTTTGGCCAGCTTGGCTTGACGCTTAGCCCACTCCTGAGGAAATTCCTCACCTCTTCTGATGCTAGTGGGATCAGCTTCTTGGCCAGGAGCCAATGGAGGGTTAATAGCAAATTTCTTCATGTACTTGGGAGTGACATAGCGATATTCCCTCCATTCTCTTGCCCATCTCCTCTCAATCTTCTGAATGCGCACTTTGCGCTGATTTTTGTTCTCCTTGCCATGAGTTGCTTCATCAGGAGTACAATATTCATCATAGATGTCATCAGGGATCTCAAAAGCAGTATTTGTTTCTGGCCTCTTTCCTCCCTTCTGAGGTCTTTTACCATCAGCCATTTTCTTCACTTGAGGGTTTTGAACAATCGAATTTTCTGATGAGGTGTGCAATTTTTCTTCAAGGAACGCTGCAAATGAGTTAAGTTGATGAGAACCTAGAGATTCAGCAGCGGACATGTGTACCTGTGAACAGAATATAGGTGCGAAGAGTTTTGGAGAGGTCATATGCGTTCTCAGAAGATTTTCAAAAGTATCAAGTTTGAGGAAGATGACCAGGGGTGTCTTGAGGAATTTCACTAAGCATTTTTGACTTAGGTTCCAGAGTTGTGTAGATTGAAAATCCACACAATTGAGGAATCTTGAAGAGAAACGTTGCTTAGAGAAACTGATCAAGGACAGAAGCAAGTTGGTGTTTAAGAACATGAAAGTTGAAGAATAAACACCTTTTGAAGATTTTGTGGAAATCATCAGAATCAACAAGGGCAGTAAAAATAAATTTTATTTACCCTTGACGAAGAACACGATGAACTGAGAGTGGCAGTGGAGATGTTCGTCCGTTCAGATCTTCCATGCCCTAACTTGGCAATGGAAAATAGCTACGGCGGCGGCGGAGTGAGGATTTCCGCGGCCGGCGTGAGTACGACGGCGACGAGGTCGAGGTAGTGAAGCTCTTCCTCACCGGCGACGATGGAGTGTAGCGGCGGCGCTAGGTCTGAGAGCTTGAGCGAGGGAGTAAGATCGAGCGGGGTAAATGAGCTCTGAGGAGGGTGAGGGGTATTTATAGCAGAGGTGAAAAACCGCTCGTTCGAAGAAAATGGACAAACATGCCCCTGACCCTTCTCATCCTAGCGACATGTGTCACCCACGAACTGTGAAGTGGAGATCGTGTTAGATCGAGGGTGAATAGATAAATCTTATCGAGGGATAAGGAACAGTTTGAACGGCAAAAACCGAAAATTCAGATAAGAATATTTTAATGTTTCGTTCGCAAATTCTTCAGCTGTCAAGGACACAGTGAAGACTTTGAACGGGTTTCAAATAGAACGCACATGAAGAATTTGTGAACGGACTGGATTGAGTTTAGCATTGAGGGGGAACGGGTCCGATCACATTCACTTAGAAGAAACACAACTTGAAGAATTAGCAATAAGTGAATGCTGTAGAGGATAGAAAACTCAAATATATATATATATAGTCAATGAAGAACATAGACGGAAAGAGTGAAGATTTTGCAAAGTTGAAGAATTTGGAAATTTGAAGAATTTGCACAATGATGAAAAACTCAAATTTTGAAGATTTTCAACTTTTTGTGGTGGCGTGACCCACCGTGTAAGAATGATGATTTCAGACACCGCGTACAATTGTCGTAGGGCTCTGAGAATCAAATTCTTCATTAATTTCTTCACACTTAGAGGGTTAGTCTTCATTGATTGAAGAAAAATGTTTCTTCGTGTGTTGCACATCTAAGTCATCAATTTGCATAAGTGTTAGGATGTGTGTCCTTTTCAAAGGACATTCGAAGATTCTAAGATATTTAGCTCACACCGCAACTTGCTAAATCTCTTCTCATCCAAGGGCTTTGTGAAGATATCTGCTAGCTGTTCTTCAGACTTCACGGGATCAATAGAGATGTCACCCTTCAACACATGATCTCGAAGAAAATGATGACGAATCTCGATGTGCTTTGTCTTCGAGTGCTGAACTAGGTTATGAGCAATTTTGATGGCACTCTCGTTGTCGCAGTAGAGTGGCACATTCTTCACATTGATGCCGTAGTCCTTGAGGGTTTGCTTCATCCATAGCAATTGAGCACAGCAAGAACCAGCAGTAATATATTCAGCTTCAGCAGTAGAGAGTGATACGCAATTCTGCTTCTTCGAGGACCAACATACTAAGGATCGTCCGAGGAAATGGCATGTGCCTGAAGTTGACTTGCGGTCCACACGATCACCGGCATAGTCAGAGTCAGAATATCCAATGAGATCAAAAACCGAGCCCTTGGGATACCATAATCCAAGTGTTGGAGTGTGAGCTAGATATCGAAGAATATGTTTCACAGCCTTATAGTGTGATTCCTTCGGTGTAGCTTGAAAACGGGCACACATGCAAACACTAAGCATAATATCCGGCCTAGATGCACATAGGTACAATAAAGAACCAATCATGGAGCGGTATACCTTTTGATCGAAGTCTATTCCATTTTCATCAGTGCATAGATGGCCATTTTTGGGCATAGGGATTTTGACGCCTCTGCATTCTTGCATACCGAATTTTCTCAGAACGTCCTTGAGGTATTTCTCTTGAGAAATGAAAATGCCATTATGTTGTTGACGAATTTGAAGACCTAAGAAGAATTTCAATTCTCCCATCATGGACATTTGATATTCGTCACTCATCATGTAAGCAAATTCGTCACTGTAATGTTGGTTAGTACAGCCAAAGATAATATCATCAACATATATTTGGCACACGAATAATTCATCATCATAGGTTTTGGTGAAAAGAGTTGGGTCGAGTGAACCGGGTTTGAAGCCTTTCTTCATGAGGAATTCCTTCAGAGTATCATACCACGCCCGAGGGGCCTGCTTGAGGCCATAGAGGGCCTTATTGAGTCTGAAGACTTTGTCAGGATGTTTAGGATCTTCAAAACCTGGGGGTTGAGCAACATATACTTCTTCCTCAAGCTTACCATTGAGGAATGCACTTTTCACATCCATTTGATATAAGATGATATTATGATGGTTAGCATAAGCAAGCAATATGCGAATAGCCTCAAGTCTAGCAACAGGTGCAAAAGTCTCATCGAAATCAATTCCTTCAACCTGTGTGTAGCCTTGAGCTACAAGACGAGCCTTGTTCCTCACCACTATGCCATTTTCATCTTGCTTGTTGCGGTAGATCCATTTGGTACCGATGATATTGTGCTTGCATGGGTCCGGTCGCTTGACAAGCTCCCACACATTGTTCAGCTTGAATTGATGTAATTCCTCTTGCATTGCTTGAATCCATTCAGGCTCCAGAAATGCCTCATCAACTTTGGTGGGCTCTGTGATAGAGACGAAAGCAAAATGCCCACAAAAGTTAGATAAATGTGAAGCTTTTGAGCGAGTCAGAGGACCTGGTGCGTTGATGTCGTTGATGATTCTCTCAATCTGTACTTCATTTGCAACGCGGGGATGAGCAGGTTGACGACTTTGATTTGGCTCAGCATTTTCTTCAGAGCCATTTTCTTCAGATGCGCCAGCATGCTGTTCTTCATGTTCTGGAATGATTTCTTCAGCAGATTCTTCGGTAGGAATGACATCCTCAGTAGCTTTGAACTTGATGGTTTCCTCAGGCGTCTTTTCATCTAGCACAGGAGGTAGGTGCTCTCTTTGCGAGCCGTTAGTTTCATCGAACCGCACATCTACAGTTTCAACAACCTTGTTGTGATAGGTATTGAAGACCCTGTAGGTGTGCGAGTCCTTTCCGTAACCAAGCATAAAACCTTCATGTGCTTTCGGTGCAAATTTAGAATTGTGATGTGGATCTCTAATCCAACATTTAGCACCGAAGACTTTGAAATAACTCACATTGGGTTTCTTGTCAGTGAGGAGTTCATATGAGGTCTTCTTGAAGAATTTGTGAAGATATACCCTGTTGATGATGTGGCATGCAGTATCAATTGCCTCAGGCCAGAAGTGACGAGGTGTCTTGTATTCATCAAGCATGGTGCGAGCCATCTCAACAAGAGTCCTGTTCTTGCGCTCCACAACGCCATTCTGCTGAGGAGTGTATGGGGCAGATAGCTCATGAGTAATACCAAGTTCATCGAGATAGTCATCAAGACCAGTATTCTTGAACTCAGTCCCATTGTCACTACGTATATGCTTGATCTTCACGCTGAAATTCGTCGAAGCCCTTGAGGAAAATCGTCTGAAGACTTCCTGCACTTCAGTCTTGTAAGTAATGACATGCACCCATGTGTAACGAGAATAGTCATCAACAATGACAAAGCCATATAGAGATGCTGCATTTGTTAGTGTGGCATAATGAGTAGGGCCAAAGAGATCCATATGAAGCAATTCAAAAGGACGAGAAGTAGTCATGATAGTCTTCGAGGGGTGCTTGGCTCTGGTCATCTTTCCAGCCTCACAAGCCCCACAAAGATGATCTTTGAGGAATTTGACACCCTCGATGCCAATGACGTGCTTTTTCTTCATGAGCGTGTGTAAGTTCCACATGCCAGCATGACCCAGTCGTCGATGCCGCCAGCCTTCTGAAGCTTTAGCAAGTAGACAAGTGGCAGGCTGTGGTCCTGCAGAGAAATCAACAATATACAAGTCTCCTCTCCTAAAGCCTTCGAAGACTTTGGAATTGTCAGATTCCATGAGCACTAAGCAACGATATTTGCCAAAGACAACAACCATATCAAGATCACAAAGCATTGAGACAGACATGAGGTTGAATCCGAGGGACTCGACAAGCATGACTTTATCCATGTGTCAATCCTTTGAGATTGCAACCCTACCTAGACCCAATACCTTGCTTTTGCCTTTGTTAGCGTAGGTGATATGCTTCAAGTGTGATGGAGATAAAGGAGTGTTCATCAGTAAGCTCTTGTCACCGGTCATGTGATTTGTACATCCACTATCGAGGACCCACTCAGTAGCTTTGGGTAAATCATCCTGCAGATGAATTAGTGCATCTTACGAACTCATATACTTCAGAGTGAAGAATATGACATCAAATTCATCAGACATATTTCATCAATTAAAGCAACATATGTATATATAGCAATGTGAGGACGTGAGAAATGAATAAATCATTTCTTCATGATTAGCTTGCGTCCTTTCAAGCATTTCAGGTCTCCAGCAAATTCTTCAGACGATTTAGTTCGTCTGGAGACCTAACCCTGCATAAGAGATTAGTTCCTTTTCCTCACCACCCACATCTGGAGGGGTGGCAAAGAGTTCATCATTCTGCGAGCTCCATAAGAGAAAGGTGGCATAGACGCCAGACCACTTCGTTTCACATAAGAGGGGTTAGGGTAAGCATATGAATAAGCAGAGAAATTCTTTGAGGACTTATGAACATAATGATTTGAAGAATAATGCATATATTCATAGCCCTTAGGCTTTCCCTGCGAAACAGAAGTGTTAGCACGATGATGTTCATGTGAGGACTTTGATCCATGCGAGGAATTTGATTCATATGAAGAATTTGATCTGGGGTTCTTATTCTAGACAGGTGGTGTCATGAGGACATTCACCTGAAGACTTTCAAGGCACTTTTTGGGAACCCAGATTTTCTTCATAGGGGGACCATTCCTGCAGTTAGATCCAACATATCTAGCAAATACCTCACCATTCTGATTTTTGAACAGTTTATAGTTGGAGTCAAATGACTCATCAGATGAATATGAGGATTCACAAGTAAAGCCAGATAAAGTGGATGGATCTACGGGAGGTCCCTTCGCAGCAACCCATGAGGTTTTGGGATACTGCTCCGGTTTCCAGTAGGTTCCATCAGCATTGAGTTTCCTCTCAAAGGCAATACCCTCTTTCCTAGGGTTCCTGTTCAAGATCTGCTTTTTGAGCACATCACAAAGAGTCTGATGCCCTTTGAGGCTTTTGTACATGCCTGTCACATACAATTCCTTCAACCCTGCATTTTCGTCAGTGATACTAGTGGTATCCTCAGATGAGGAATTTGTGACCACAGGATAGTTGAAGAATTTGCAGCAATGGAAGCATTTGAACATTCAGGTGAAGAATTAGCAGTTTCACGTTCAATGCATTTCAAGCATGGTGGAATAAATTCTTCCTGAGCGGAACTGATCTGTTGAGCAAGCAAAGAATCATTTTCCTTCTGAAGATCTTCATGACTCACCCTTAGCTTCTCAAGATCTTGCTTTCTTTGAAGAAATTCATAAGAAAGCTTCTCATGATCGGCTAGGAGAGTTTCATGACGACCTTGAAGGTTGTCAAACTTAGACTGTAGTTGCTGAAGATTATCAGTCAGTGTTTGAGTTCGATCCATTTCCTCACCTAACAGATCATCGCTTTTATCTAGCATATTTTGAACCTTTTCCAAAGCCTTTTGTTGTTTAACAGCAATATTAGCAAGTTTGGAATAGCTGGGTTTGAGGTTATCATCAGATTCATCCTCACTTGATTCAGAGGAGGGATATTTGAGTACCTTGGCACCTTTTGCCATGAAGCAATAGGTGGGAGCATAGTCATCGTTGCCGTCATCAGCAGTGTTGGGGAAGCCATTTTCCTCAGTGTTGAAGATGGACTTGCTAACGTAAGCAGTAGCGAGGGCTAGGCTCGCCACACCAGAGTCTGACTCCTCAGATGCCTCCTCTTCCTCATGTTCCTTAGATTCAGCTTCAGAGTCCATTTCCTTGCCAATGAATGCCCGAGCTTTCTTGGAGCTGCTCTTCTTGTGAGATGAAGACTTTGAAGATCTTGACGATGAGGACTTTGAAGATTTCTTCTTCTTCGATTCCTTCTCCCACTGAGGACAATCAGTAATGTAGTGACCAGGTTTCTTGCATTTATGGCAAGTTCTCTTCTTGTAATCACGGGATGAGGAATCTGATTTCATGTCATCACCTTTTGAGGATTTTCCAAATCGGCCACGTCTAGAGAACTTCTGGAATTTCCTCATGAGCATTGCTAGCTCCTGACTCAGTTCTTCAGGATCACCAAGGCTGCTACCAGAATCTTCATCTTCAGATTCAGAGACTGCCTTGGCTTTCAGTGCACGAGATCTACCATAGCTCGGTCCGTAGAGATCTCTCTTCTCAGCTAGTTGGAATTCATGAGTATTTAGCCTCTCGAGGATATCAGCAGGATCAAGTGACTTGTAGTCTCCACGTTCTTGAATCATCAGTGCCAGTGTATCGAATGAAGAATCAAGTGACCTCAGCAATTTCTTCACCACCTCATGGTCGGTGATGTCAGTGGCACCCAGTGCTTGAAGCTCGTTTGAAATGTCAGTGAGGCGATCAAAGGTTTGCTGAACATTTTCGTTGTCGAGTCTTTTGAAGCGGTTGAAGAGATTGCGAAGAACGTCAACTCGAGAGTCACGTTGAGTTGAGACTCCTTCGTTGACCTTGGATAGCCTATCCCAGATAAGCTTAGCTGTCTCCAAAGCACTCACTCTGCCATACTGCCCTTTGCTCAGATGGCCACATATGATATTCTTCGCTTGAGAGTCGAGTTGCTTGAATCTCTTCACATCAGCAGCGTTTACGGAAGGAGTGACAGAGGGAACACCCTTTTCCACAACATACCAGAGGTCGTTGTCAATTGCCTCAAGATGCATGCGCATCTTGTTCTTCCAGTAGGGGTAGTCCGTCCCATCGAAGGTAGGACACCCAGCTGAGACCTTGATCATGCCTGCAGTCGACATAACTAAAACTCCAGGTGGTTAAACCAAAATCACACAGAACAAGGGAGTACCTTGCTCTGATACCAATTGAAAGTGCGTTATATCGACTAGAGGGGGGGTGAATAGGCGATTTTTACAAATTCATCACTGAGGAATTTCAAGGTGAGGAAATTCCTAAGCGATGAACTACTTAGCAGCGGAATGAGTACTCAGATGCAAGCATAACAGAGCAGTAGCACAGTCATCATGATGAAATGAAAACAAGCACAGAGTACGAGCAGCGTAAACACAGGATAAGCAGGCTGAAGACAAACTGACTGAAGAATTTGAACTGAGGAAATTGAGAAAGTCTTCAGACAAAGTCTTCAAACAGTAATGATCAAATACATCGCAAGTATGCTAGGAAATGAAAGGGTTGAGGAAATAGAACCAGTAGCTCGGTGAAGACACTGATTTGGTAGACCAGTTCCAACTGCTATGACAGTTGTACGTCTGGTTGGAGCGGCTAGGTATTTAAACCTGAGGACACACAGTCCCGGACACCCAGTCCTGAACACATAGTCCAGGACACCTAGTCCTCACCGTATTCTCCTTGAGCTAAGGTCACACAGACCTCGCCCAACCACTCGTGGTAAGTCTTCAGGTGACTTCCAAACCTTCACATACTCGGTCACTCGGCAATCCACAATTTCCTCTTGGATGCTCTAGACCATGACGCCTAGCCGTCTGGAGGATGCACAGTCCTCAAAGGTAACAAGCGTCAGTTCCACACAGGAACAATCTCTTCAGTGATGCTCAATCACTTTGGGTTTGTAGGTGTTTGGGTTTTTGGGTTTTTTCCTCACTTGATGATTTTCGCTCAAAGTCCTCGGAGGATGGGATGCTCTAAATGACAAGTGTCAATCTATTTCTTGGAGCAGCCAACCAGCTAGTGGTTGAAGGGGGCGGCTATTTATAGCCTAGGGAGCAGCCCGACATGATAAGACATAAATGCCCTTCAATGATATGACCGTTAGGTGGGTAGATATTTTGGGACAGCTGGCACGTAGCACAGCAACGGTCGGAAATTTGAGTATCAAATTCCTCAGGGCTATCATAATCCTCACTTGTAGGCAATCCGCACTGGCGAATTTCTAACTCCTCAGTCAGAACAAATTCCTCAGAGAACAGAAGAACTTCGTCTCTGTCACTGAAGAACTTGACTAAACTGTATGAGATTTCCAATGGCTTCACTCGAAAGGATTGGGTAGGTGTAGGATTTTGGGTTGAGCATCACTTGGAAATTTTTCCTTAGTTTTACCTCGACCCCCTTTAACAGTACGGTGTTTCCTATGACTCAAGAAGAAGAAAATGAAACTACGAAAACAAAAGTCTTCACGCTTCATAATCCTCGCATGAATATCAAGTCTTCAGGGTCACACCAATTTCTTCACTTTCAAAGTCTTCAAGAAAACCAAAGTATTCAGTTGAAGACATTCATTTTTAGGGGTCGACATTCATCGTAATTAACAAACTCCTCATAGACATATAGACCTGTGTACACTCACAAACACATTAGACCCTTAACCTATAAGTCTTCAATACACCAAAATCACTAAGGGGCACTAGATGCACTTACAGGATTCAACGAAGCCTGATGGTGCCTTCGTCCGAGCAACTTACAGTGGGAAAGGTTGGGCCTGTGATTTGACGGCTCATTAGTCATTATTACTGCGGCGTGACGACTGGTGTGACTCTACCCTGGAGTTCTGCGTGATGCACTCTAGAGTAATTTTGTTGCATGGCAAGTGGACCAGGATGGTCGACGTCCCACATGTCGGTGAACAAAAGTATTCTTTCCGATATTGAGGAGGAGCAAGGAAACTGCGTGGTATAGTGTCACTGCTGATTTATGTTTATTTTTTATTTTTTTATGAAAGCTAGTGTTTCAACTCTTACGATCGGTGCGAAACACGGCACGTGCTGGATGCCCCACACGTCAGTGAAAGGAGTGGGACATGAACAGCATGGTAGAGCGTCTCCACCTCTTCCACTTCTTGGTCGGAGGCCACACGTAGTACTAGTATATAACGATACAAAGTGCGACCCGGAGACACAGACGCGTCTAGTTGGAAGGTATCGGAACATACACGTAAACAAATATCCAACCTAATATGTGCCTGCAATTAATATAGTAGAGTACTTAAGCACGTACATCATAATATCACCGTGCATTGCACGTAACATTTAGTGGTAGTAAGACAAATGCCTATATGCCATGCAGGTTTATACTATTTGTGCCTGGCTACTTCACTTACTGCGCAACATTATTCAGGTTCGTACATCCCTGCATACATGTCCATCTCGAAGTTCCAGTCCCATGTGTTCTTCATAGATGGCACGATCCATAATGGTGGGAAACGGGAGTCCATATCATCGCAGCTTCTTAGTGTGGCTCCCCACGATGGAGACTCATCCAAACTGAAGTGGCATAGATCAGGGATAGGGGCGTTCAAGATATGAATCCGTCGGTGTGCAATGAAAACGCACCCGTTCTTCATGAATGGCAGGTCGTCGGCGTCGTGCACGGAAGGTGGCATCGTTTTCACTATGGGGTAGCTCTCCCCAAAGAAAACCGAGTACTCTCTAAGTGTGTTCATCCGCACCCAGGTAGCATCACGGGGGTCGAACACGCCTCCGTCCATCTGGTACACCTGGCATCTCAAACCTGGATACATGGTGACGTGCATGGTTAAGGTCCATACATTATAATAAGGTGACGTAAGCAGAGGGTACGGATTAAAATAAAATGCTTCATATTGCTTATTTCTATGAGAGGGAAGAGAAGCAATGTATAGACCAGCTCCGGCATGGGCTACGACAAAAAATTCGAGAGTGTTACATGGGCCATGTACATTAATTAAAGTAGGAGTAGTTTTGTTTGATGGGATTCTACCTAGTACTACACGGAATTGAAATTGTTAAGTCCTATATAGTTTATTACAACTGGCATTATAAAGTTGCGTGGATTCCCAATCAATAAAAAAGGAAAGAACTACTCCTCCTCCTGGAGTACGCCCTACTCGACATGTACTAAAATGTTATAAGATGACATGGAAATATGATATACGATAGCTCCTGGCTCTACTACTCTTAGATCGGAGAGAATGGATTACCTGGGTACATGATCAGGGTCCGATAGTGATAGATCATGGCACCTTGTTGCCCTTCAATGGTACCATGGGTAATGACGGCTAAGATAGTATGTTCCAACTGGGTGTCGTCAGCTACAAGGTTCCAAGTTAGACCAAATGCCCCATGCACATCCACGATCGGCGATCTGATTTTGATCGGGGGATGACTTTGCCCTGCAAAATCATGCAAACAAGGCGGAATTCATAGCAACCGGATGAAAATCATTCGAAAACTTTTCATATAAATCGGACGAAATACATTGCAGTTTTCATACAAACCGGAAAATTGGCCCTCGATGTTGTGCCCAACGAGCTTTAGATTTGACAGGAGGGGAGAAGCGGTGGCTTTCTTGGGACCCGAGCAGCGGTGACCTGCCATGCACTACTCTTCCTCCCTGCCTGCGAATGGCGATGGGCGGCGGAAGGTGGAAGGACGGGTGACGCCGGAGTAGGTTCCTCGGCAACTGTGTGTCATTAATGTGGGCGGCGCACGGACAAACGGCCAGCCGTGGTGTTGTTTCAACGCAGAGCAGTCACGTGCACCGGGAAGCGGCGGTCTCTCGGCCGTCGCGCTGCTTCAAAGCCGGTCCCAATGAGAGGTCGCCTCCGCTCTGGTCGGGCATTAATGTGGAACTAACGCTGTGGGGCGGCGCTGACCATTTCAGGCGGGAAGCGTGCGCCGGCAAGGGAGGGGGTTTGGGTGGGCCAGGGCGGTCAGACGCGGGAGTGGTGGTGGTGGGATTTTGTATCGTTTCATGCGTAGTACAACCTCCTTCCGGGATTATGAGTCCCGTGAGCCATGGTAGAGCAATATAAATAACCAATAAAAAACTACTACATGCATGCAATGATTTAATTGAAATGCATGCAATTGTGGTTAAAAAATTGCACTCAGTTTCCTAAAAAATTGTGGTTAAAAACGTTATTGAAATGTATGCATGTGTGACCAATATAAATGACCAATCAAAAAGTACTAGTACATGCATGCAACGATTTAATGCACATTGTAATCTCAACATGTGATGGTGAGCTCTAAATTTGAATTTGAAACTTATAAAATGGAAAAACAAAACAAATAAACTGGAAGAAAGGGAGGGTACCGTAGGATGTGTCCTATACGAAACAAGTCCCCTGGTTTGTCACCGCGAAGATGCGGTTAGAAAGGAGCACAGTGTCTTCGTACTCGTACGGCAACAAATCGGCCGCAGACAGCATGGTCCACCTTTGAACCCCATGTGCAGGGTTCGTGAAAGCAATCGCGATGTCGAACACCACGATGAGATTGTAATTTTGGTTGGCGCTCGACCTTATCGGGGCTTCTTGGATTGCTATCTTCTTCAATCTCATCGTGGTTCCATCGTACCAATTCAGGCGATGGCCCATTGCATGACCAATCCCAATGTTGGACAAAGGTTCTATGGGAATGGTGTCACCGTTGTAGATGTTGTGCAGATTGATGTTGGTACCCTCTCGTACATATGCAAGCCAATCTCCATTGCAACCAAGCCTAACCTATGAAACAGTGGGCAGCAGGGGAATTATGAAATGGACACGGAAGTAGTCTTTAGAATGCATTTATTAATTGATCAAACTCATCACTTACCTGCTCATCGGACCAAATCCGAGTGCCCCTCAACGTCGGCATCTCAAGGGGCGTCAACTTGCAACTACGGCCACGCCGCGCTGGAGAGACCCCCCAGGAAACATCCTCGTCCTCGAGGACGCATGGCAGACCAACTAGCATGGCCTTCTCCCACGCATATTTACGCACCCTCTTAAAATATTTGGTGCAGGTACCGCTGAGTCTTGCGGATGTGATGAAGTCGGAGCGACTTGTGATTTATCCCGAAGGATCATCGTCCAAGGTCTCCCAACCTCGGCGAGGACAAGAAGCACCACCGCCTTGCGAATCCATGGCAATGGCGACGAACTGCATTGTCCCTTGGGGAGCTGGTTTACACGAGAGGAGATGGTAAATACAGGGCTTCATCCCTTCAGAAAGGATGTTCTGTGGGTGCGCACTAGTGCAGTTTATATTTGAGATTAGGGAGCTGGCAGGCGGTTCGTTGTACGGCACGTTCGCGTCCATCCACTAGCTCGGAATTAAAGCACGCACAACATTTACAGCGACCGGGATTAGTTTGTTTTTCGGGCGCATGGACCAACGCGGACTTGCGGACCTCGTCGCACTTTTTCGAGCACGACTTTGACAGCTACGTGCATGCAAATCTTGCGTGACCAAACACTGTGCGAGGTGGAGCGGTAGGCTGTCGAACTATAGCATGCATGTTCTAGCCATGTCACTCCGCTGGTGTACTATGCATTGTTTGGCACGAACGTTCCTTGGAGCTCATGCTGCAACTGGCGTACTACTCGACAGCCCGCTTCCCTTCTCCTTCCTCTTCCACCGCCCGGGCACGTCCGCGGGAAGCGACCGGTCAACCCTAATATAGTAGTACTACTGAGTAGCACAAAAGATGCATGCATGACCACTAAAATTTCCTTTCTCTTATCTCTATGAAATAAATGTAGCGTGAGACTCAAAGCCCTTTAAGTCTGAGTATAATGGAAATCTATTTTTTTAAATGAGCCCTATAAACAAGAAAGGAGGGAGTATTAGAATTATGTTTTTTTAACAAACAAAAGGCGCTCGCCAAGCTTTCATTCATTCATCTTAAAAGCAGTTTACATTGAGGAGTAGTACTAGATATCTCAAATCCATACATACCATGCAATAGTAGAACTAGTACTAAGTACATAACCTAAGCTAGACCGCACTACTCGTCGTCGGAGATGGGTAGGCAGCCGCAATGTGCAACTCCAGCTCCTCCTGCTCCTCCTCCAGTTTGGCAAACATCTCGTTGATCCCCCACTCCCGCTGGCGGTGGAAGCGGCGGTTGGCCTCCACCTCGGCCTCCGACTGGATGGACTCGAGGATGGCCTGCTGTTCCGCCGCCCCCGCATCGTCGTCCTCCTCTGGCTCCGCCTCACCCGCGTCGTCTTCCTTCTCCTCCGGCTCCACTTTGCCTGTGTCGTTGTCCTCATGTTCCGGCTCCGCGTCGCCTTCATTGTCGTTCTCCTCCTCCGGCTCTGCGTGCTGCTCCGCTTCCACCGCCTCCTCCTCCAGCTCCGGCTAGTCCAGATTCCAGAGGCAGGGCGGCTGCGATCCGGGCTTCCCGCCGCCTCTAGATCTCTAGAAGCAGATCAAAGCGCCGCTCCGACGGGGGCATGGCGTATGTCGTTACCTTCGGCCGGGCCATGGCTATCGGGCGACGGCGACCGGAGAAGAGACGGCGGGAGGGGAATGAATGTGGCTACTATCTGGGTTCGCCGTCCGGCTTAAATAAATGCGCTCCATCACGTGTACCCGCGCGTGCACAAATTGTACACATACGGGTCTGTTTAGGGGGCATCACGTAACTGGTATGTGTGTGAGATTCTGAGAGACAGAGTGTGTGTGTGCGCCTCTACTCTTTGGACATGTACTCCACCTTTTGCATCGGGATATAAGTATAATGGTTACTACACTTTAGCTTGTGATTTACCGTTTACGTGGCCATATTAATGTGGTTGTGTAAAAAAAATTCACTTGCTGCTCGTGATTTGCGTTATATAATTATGAAAAGTTTGCTAACTACTAAAATAAAGTGGAATTTGTCCATGTTATATAAGTAAATAAAGGTGATTGATTATCATACGGTTAAGGTTGGACGAAGGGTGGTAGGAACAAATGTGTGTGTGAAATGGAGTCTTATAGTGTGTGTGTGAAACTGAGTCTTTTGTAGGGAAAGTAATTAAGTGTGTGTGGCTTCATCGTAGAGAGGTGATGTGTATGGCAGAGGCGTCCAATGAGGGGGGGGGTACGAGAGAGAAGAGGCCCGTAAAGAGGGAAGAGAAGGAGTGTGCGCATGAGAGGAGTGGACATCGAGATAACGTGTTTGTTCGAGAGACACCGAGGAAGACTACTATCGATGGTGCATGTAGGCGGGAATTAAACAAAGGGATAGTCTTATTGGTTTCTGGGATAGAGGGAAGGAGTGGGAGAGGGGGTAGCTAGAAGGAGATAGTTAAGTGTGAGTGTGTGTTTTAGAGAAGAGACCCATCCAGACGGAATTCATGTGCACACAAGAAGAGAAAGATTCGATGTGGGGTGAGGGTTGAGGGTAATTAACTACGTATGGAGACATATGAGACCTTTGAACGTGCATGTGCGAGAGGTATACATACGTGGGATGTGTGTGTGTATGTGTGTGTGCGCATGATCGAGATAACAGAAAGGAGACATAAGTCATGAGATCAACGGGATGGGAGAGATGGATCGGTATGAGTATGACAGTGTGCATGCATGTGAGAGTGGAGGGAAGAAGGCCCGATGAATGAGCATGTGTGTTTTTTCTTTAAGAGAGAGTGGCGTGGGCTGGAGCATGCATCTATGGCGAGGCAAGAGAGCGAGACACAACGTGTGTGCAAAAGAGATAGACCTATAGATGCATGTATAGAGAAACACATATAGTGTGCGTGATAGGAAGCAAAAGTGCATGCGAGAAAGAAAGGTTGACAGAGAAACAAATAGATAGAGGGATAGAGATGCTGGCTAGAGGGACATCGGCTAGTTTGTGTGTCAGAGTTAACAGTCGAATGGTTCAGAGGGGTGAGTTATGTGTGTGTGAAAGAAAGATAAAAAGAGGGTGCATGAATGCATGTAGAGTGAAACAGATATAGTGTGCGTGATAGGAAGCAAGAGTGAGGGCGAGAAAGAAGGTTGGTGGAGAAACAGAGAAATAGAAAGATAGAGATGCTAGCTAGAGGGAGATTGGCTAGTGTGTGTGTTAGAGATAATAGTCAAGTGGGTCAGAAGGCTGAGTTATGTGTGTGGGTGGGAGAGAGATAGAGAGAGGGTGCATGTGAGTGACATACAAACGAATATCAGAGAGAAATGAGATCCCGAGAGATGGAGTTTTGTGTTTGCGAGAGAGAAAGATATTTCACAAGGAGAGTCGTAGCACTACAAAAAAAACAATTCTGTGATGATACATGTTTGTCACAGTAGTGTGACGCCCCCGGCTCAATCGTGCACTAATCATACACGCAAATGCACACGATCAAGCCTAAGGACTCACGGGAAGATATCACAACACAACTCTAAAACATAAATAAAGTCATACAAGCTTTATATTACAAGCCAGGGGCCTCGAGGGCTCGAATACACAAGCTTGCATACAAGCATCAGCGGAAGCATGAGATATCTAAGTACAGATATAAAAGAAAGCACAGAAAGGCCCTTAGAAAGGCGGGGCAAAATAAAACACTACGATCGAAAGGCGTAGGCCTCCTGCCTGGGACCCTCCGAACCAACTCCTGGTCGTCCATCAACTCGTAGTAGTATCCACCCTCGGGGTAGTAGTAGCGATCGTCAGCGGGGGCAGCTGTATCCGGGGCTCCGTCATCTGGTCGCATCAAATGGATATGGGGGGAAAAGAAAGCAAAACAACCGTGAGTACTCATCCGAAGTACTCAGCAAGCAAGGATCTACACTACATATGCAACATTATCAAAGGAAGGCTGTATATGTGGACTGGGCTACAGAAATGCCAGAATAGAGGGGAAAGCCTAGTCCTATCGAAGACTAGCATCTTCAGCGGTCTTGCGGCAATAGAAGAGAGTAGAACAGTACAATATAATGTAGCAGTATCATTAAGTCTCATCCTCACCCAGAGATCCTTTCTCGACTCCCTGCGAGAAACCAATCCCAGAGCCATACAGTCATCAACCTCATCCTGAGATCCCTTCTCGACTCCCTGCAAGAAGCAATCCCAGAGCCATAGTATCCAATTCTAGTTGTATCGATCGGGATACAACTCCGACTGTCCATTACCGAGTATCCGGCTATGCATAGATTAGTTCTTCCCTGCAGGGGTGCACCAACTTACCCACCACGCTCGCTTAACTCCGGCCGGACACACTTTCTGGGTCATGCCCGGCCTCGGCCAAACGACACACCGCAGCCCTACCTAGAGCTCAGCAGAGAGGTCCCCGCTGGTCTACATCCTAAGCACTCAGGGGTCTTGGGCCATCGCCCTGTACACTCCGGGTCATTGTGTTCAGGGTGGATACCAGCACCGCCTCGGATGGTCGGTACGATCCGACAGTGCCACAATGCTGAACTGAACGCCTGACAGAACTTTCGGCTGATGCTACGATGCAGAACGCCCATACTATGTCCACATGATGGTTAGTGCTATCAGGCCAGAGGCCCACTCAGATCTCATATCCAAATCGTTAGTACCTTGGGGGTGCGGTAACAAGCAGAGACTCACGATCGATGTGACCCCGTCGCCCCATCTCGAGGACTTGCGGCAAGGGCCAAGAATGTCCGGCGACGCCTCGTATTCATCACTCGGGCACCATACAGGCAACCCGTCTTCACATCACACGCGGGTACCCCTCAAGGCCGACCCGCCTTTCCAAGTATCAATAGTACAGTCCAAATATCCGTGTGTCCATAACATCAGGGGAATCCGAGGTATCACCCTTGTTGGATTCCTACACGATGTAATCATCAAGGTGAACTCGAAGGAATCACCCTCGCTGGGTTCACACTTGAGGTGTTGTACGACGGCGTCGTTATCGGAAGCGGTGAAGGAGGAATCACCCTCGATGACCACGACCGAATAGCTACTCTACAGAGTTAACATCAGAAGTGCTACAAGAGGTTTCACCCTCGACACTCGATAGTAACGCTGCAGTGTTGTTACAACTAAGGGGGGGTGATGTGCGGTGCCAGGGCCTGGTCTTCAATCCCGTTGATCGGGTCTTCGGATAATCCAGCGGGGCAATCGGGATAAGTGGGGTCACTGATAGGTCTCTACCCAGCCTATACTAAGCAGTTTAGGATATGCAGGTAATTATCAACAGCAGGTTACAATAAACAGGCTATGCATCAGAATAGGTAAAGCAGTAGTAGCAGCAATTCTAATGCAAGCATGGGAGAGAAAGAATAGGCGATATCAGTATGCTCAAGGGGGGGGGGGCTTGCCTGGTTGCTTTGCGGCAAAGGCGAGGTCATCAACGGTGTCGTCAATCTCCGGAGCTGCGTCGGTACCGGGAACTGCGTCGGGGTCTAATGAGAGAGAAGAGGGGGAGGAAACAGTATAAATACACAGCAAACATGAGCAACACAATGTACGACATGACAATATGCAGTGCCGGGTGTGTCCTAACGTATGGTTGCATGCCACCGAGGAAGGGGGAATCCATCCGGGAATGTTTTCCCGGTTCCGGACCTGTGTCAGTCAAATGACCTGAGGGGGACGGTTGCATGTTCGCTATGCTAGGGATGCGTGACGGACGAACGGACTGCGTATTCGGATTCGTCTCGTTGTTCTGAGCAACTTTCATGTACAAAGTATTTTAATCCGAGCTACGGTTTATTTTATATTAAATTTCAACAATTTAAACAAATTCCGGAATTATTTAATTAGCTAAATTAGAATTATCCGAAATAGTGTATCATGACGTCAGCAGTCTGTTAAGATTAATTAGGGTTTAATTAGACTAATTATAGATTAATTAGAATAACTAGATAATTAGCTTAATTAATAGAATCAATTAAGTTAGTTAATTATTGAATTAATTAATTAATTAATATTTTTTTATATTTTTTTTAGTTTTAATTCCTTTTTCTTTTTTTTCTAACGTTCGGGGGTGGGGCCCTAGGGTCAGCTGCTACAGCCGGACACGTCCGGGGCTGTGCCCATTCGGGCACCGGACGGGTCCGGGCGACCAAAGGCGCGCGCGGGCTCAGGGAGCCGGCGAGGCGAGCGGATATGGGGGGCACGGCTACGGCGCGGTAGCGCGTGCGCGCGGGCGGCCACGGGCGTCGGCGGCTGCAGCAGCAGCGCAGTGATGGGAGCAGCAAGTGGGCGGTGCGAGCGAGGCCACGGGAATAAGGGCAGCGGGCGCGCGGTAGCGCGGCTACGGGCGAGGCCACGAGCGGCGAGGCACGAGCGGGGAAGGGCACGGGCGGCGGCCGTGCGCGGGCGCGAGCCGCGGAGCCAGGGCGCGTGCCGGGCGCGGCCGGCGTGGCGACGCACGCGAGCAGCGGCGGTGACCATGGGGCGACGGGCGGTGAGCAGGCGACGGGGAAGGCTCACATGGGGGACCGAGTCGGGGAGGGCAGCATGCTTGGGGTGGAAGGCGAGGTGAGGGGACAGAGGAGCTCGGCGACGGCGTGGTGGCGTCGGGGCGACGAGCACGGCGAGGACGAGGTGGCGCCGATGGGGAGGAGGACGAGGAGGCTACGGGGTCGACGGGGAGGCGGCCGAGGCGGCGACGGGCGGCAGCGCTGCGCCCCGATCCAATCTGGATTGGGGAGGGAGAGGGAGTGAGCGAGAGGGGAGAGTGGGTAGGGTTAGGGTTTGGTGTCCGCTGGGGGGGAAAGGCCATATAGGCTACATGGTCGGCCGGCCTGGTGCAGTGGCCAGCTGGGCCGCAGCCCAGTTGGTCCGGGGGGGGGGGGCTTTTCCCTTCTTTTCTGTTTTTTAGTTTTGGTTTTGTAAAATGTGTGGTATCCATATGAATTTTGTAAAATACATAAACTGGTCCATAAATTACAGTGCAACATACCCTATCACCAAAAACTAGTTTGGGGTATTTATCATTTCTTATTTATTTTATATTAATTAACAGGTTATTAAATATTGTCTTTAGTCACTGTTTGACGATGTTGGAGTCACTTACCCAATTCCAATAATGTTGGTTTCAATTTTAGAATTGTCTCTGATTTACTTGCTATTTAATGAACAATTTAGTTTCTGATTTGAGCAACTTTTATTTTCCACTTTTAGTTTAATTTCCATTTGAATTTGAATTTGAAAAGAGATATGATACTAATGATGATTAAGCACTGTTGATCATGATGACATGGCATAATCAAAAGGGTGATCACTGTAGCTTAATACACGGGGTGTTACAAATCTCCTCCACTAACAAGAATTCTCGTCCCGAGAATTAAGAGGTAGAAGGGAAAAGATCGGCGTATTCAGCACGGAGGTTATCCTCGCGTTCCCAAGTGGCTTCATCTTCAGTATGATTTGGCCACTGCACTTTGAGGAACTTGGTAACCTTCTGATGGGTTCGACGTTCAGATTCATCGAGGATGCAGATCGGATGCTCCTTATAAGAAAGATCATCTTGCAATTCGAGTATCTCGTGATCCACAGCTCGGTGCGGAGATTCCTTGAAGCAACGACGAAGTTGCGACACATGGAAGACGTCGTGGATATGAGAGAATTGCGGCGGCAACTCCAATTTATACGCCACCTGACCACGTCTTGCAACAATGCGGAAGGGACCAATGTAGCGTGGAGCTAACTTGCCCTTGATTCCGAAACGGTGAGTGCCCTTCATAGGAGTGACACGAAGATAAACTTGATCACCAGGTTGATAAGTCAAACCCCATCGTTTGCGATCATAGTTGCTCTTCTGGCGGTCCTGAGCCGCCTTAAGATTTTCTCGAACAATACGGACTTGTTCTTCGGCGTGTTGAATAATATCCGGACCCACGAGCGGTCGTTCCCCAGTTTCTGACCAATTCAGAGGGGTTCGACACTTACGTCCATATAGAACTTCGATGGGGGCCATTTTCAAGCTGGCTTGATAGCTGTTGTTATAAGAGAACTCGGCATACGGAAGAGATTCTTCCCACTTCTTGCCGAAAGAAATAACACAGGCTCGCAGCATGTCTTCAAGCACTTGATTTACTCGTTCGACTTGGCCTTGGGATTGGGGGTGATAAGCTGAACTCCAGGTAATATGAGTTCCCATAGCTTCTTGGAAATTTTCCCAGAACTTTGAAGTGAAAAGGCCGCCACGGTCCGAACTGATCTCCTTCGGAATACCGTGGAGTGAAACAATTCTGGAGATATACAACTCTGCTAACTGACTAGCAGTGATAGTTTCCTTGACGGGCAGAAAGTGTGCAACTTTAGAGAGTTGGTCGACGACGACAAGAATATCATCGTGACCCTTCTGTGACCTGGGAAGGCCAGTAATGAAATCCATCTAAACCTTATCCCATTTCCATAGAGGAATAGGAAGTGGTTGCAGAATTCCAGCAGGCTTTTGATGTTCTGCTTTAACGCGACGACACACATCACATTCAGCAACATAGCGAGCAATGTCCTGCTTCATTCTAGACCACCAGTACCTTTGATGGAGATCACGATACATCTTGGTGCTACCCGGATGAGTAGACAGCGGGGTATCATGTGCCTCCTTCATGACTTTGTCAGTCATAAGCTCGAAGCGAGGTACCACAATGCGGTTTCTGAAATACAAGGTTCCATCTTCAGACAGCGAGAAATCCCTGTACTTTTCAAGGTGAAGATCTTTCTTCATCAGATCTATTTCAGCATCCTTAGCTTGCGCATTCTTAACAGCTTTCTCAAGATCTGGTTGTATCACAAGGTTATTAAGAGAGCCCTGTGGAACAATACGCAGATTCAGCTTGCACAGTTCCTCAAAAAGACGAGGTTGAGCTCGCCTAACCATGAGGTTGTCGCAATAGGACTTGCGGCTTAAGGCATCAGCCATCACGTTAGCCTTGCCAGGGGTATAAGAAATACCCAAATCATAGTCCGCAATGGCCTCCATCCATCTTTGCTGACGGAGGTTTAGAGATGGCTGAGTGAATAAGTACTTCAGACTTTTATGATCCGTGTATATCTCGCAATGATTACCGAGAAGGTAATGTCGCCACAACTGTAGTGCATATATGACAGCAGCTAGTTCTAGATCATGTACCGGATAATTCTCTTCATGTGGGCGCAACTGACGAGAGCCATAAGCAATCACTTTACACTCCTGCATTAGGACATAGCCTAATCCTTCACGGGATGCGTCACAATAAATCATGAAGTCTTTGCGTGAATCTGGTGGAGCAAGTACTGGGGCAGATGTCAGCTTGTCTTTGAGTGTTTGAAAACTTTCCTGACATTTTTCGGTCCATTTGAACTTAACGCCCTTGTGAAGCAGATCAGTCAAAGGCTTAGCAATCATGGAAAAGTTCTCGACAAATCGACGGCAATACCTTGCAAGGCAAAGAAAACTTCTCACTTGCTTGACGTTCTTCGGAGGAGTCCAGTCAAGAATAGCCTGAACTCGTTCTGGGTTAACAGCAATTCCATCCTTGGAAATCACATGACCAAGGTAAGTTACTTCAGAAAGCCAAAATTCACATTTGGAATACTTGGCATACAACTAGTGTTCTCGGAGCCTTTCCAGTACAAGACGGAGGTGTTCAGCATGTTCTTCCTTATTCTTTGAATAGACCAGAATATCATCCAGATATACCACGACAAATTTGTCGAGATAATCCATGAAGATGTAATTCATCAGACGGGAGAATGTGGCTGGAGCATTGGTTAAGCCAAAAGACATTACAGTGTACTCATAAGAGCCATAGCGAGTAACAAATGCAGTCTTGGGAATATCCTCTTCACGAACACGGATCTGATGATAACCCAACCTCAAATCAAGCTTAGAGAATACCGATGATCCAGCAAGTTGATCATATAAATCATTGATCCGAGGAAGCGGATATTTATTATGAATGGTGGCTTGGTTAATGGGTTGATAATCCTGAACCAATCGGCTAGTTCCATCCTTCTTCTTAACGAAGAGTGAAGGTTCTCCCCAAGCAGAGGAACTGGGGCAGATGAAACCTTTCTTAAGTGACGTGTCGATTTCTTCCTTAAGCTCGAGAAGATGATGCGGAGGCATCTTATAAGGATGCTTCGCAATAGGGGTTGTGCCTGGCTTCAAGTCGATGACGAACTCAACAGCTCTAGCAGGGGGTATTCCTGGAAGTTCTTCTGGAAAGACCTCTTGAAAATCACGAACAACTGGAACGTTCTCGATGCCTTCAAGACGTGAAGCATTCAATGCATTCAAAACATATATCTGGCTCTCAGCATCCTGAGCTATTCGGGCTGAGTATTTGACTGTCTGGCCAGAAGGGTGAGTGAGCTGGACTGTCTTAGTAGCGCAATCAATCAAAGCATTATGGGATGTCAACCAGTCCATACCGAGAATGATGTCTATGTCAGAAGGTCCAAGTACAATGAGAGAAACCGGAAAAAGTAGACCTCCAATCTCGATGTGGTTGTGAGGGCTTAGCATTGTGGTTTGCCACTTGGATCTCGGGGACTGAACCATTAGAGGAGTGGGTAATTCTTCCAAGTATAACTCATGTGACTGAGCAAATTGTTGGGACACAAAAGCATGCGATGCTCCGGAATCAAAGAGAACAGAGGCTGGTACTGAATTCACAGAGAGTGTTCCCAGCACGATAGTCGGTTCCTTCTGAGCCTTTTCAGCATTGACGTGATTAGCATGGCCAAGTACAACAGCAGACGGTATGATATTACGGTTTCTGAATCGGTGGTTTCGACAACCGTTCTTACGACCACTAGGAGGACGTGGTGCAACTTGAGGAGAAGCCATAGCATCAGGCGGTCCATCATGAACCGTAAGCTGTCTCAGCGGTGAAGGCAGACGAGGTGGAACATATGACGGCCTTGGTGTTGGAGCAGGTCGGTGGTAAACATTGTGGGGAATCTAGACTAGACGTTTCTGAACAGGTCAACCCGAAGACGAGCCGACATCTCGAGTACGCTTGAGCGACTCCTGGTACTTAGTCAGAGTTGTTTCAACTTGGAAAGATTTGCTGACAAGTGTTGCGAAGTCTGTGCAATCCTGGACTGCAAGTGCGAGGTTTATATCAGTACGCAGTCCTTCACGGAATTTATCCTGCTTGCATGCGTCAGTGCAGACGTCATCTTCAGCATAGCAGGACAATTCAAGAAATTTCCTCTGATATTCATCCACAGTCATTGTACCCCGAGAGAGTTTGCGGAACTCCTGCTTCTTCTGGTCCATCAGACCTTGAGGAATGTACCGTGCACGAAAAGCTGACTGAAATTCCTGCCAAGTGGTTACCGTTTCAGTAGGCAACATACCCTTGTGGCTTTCCCACCATTGAGCAGCGGGACCCTTCAAGTGAAATGTCGCAAAGGTGACGTAACTATCAAGGGCCACATTAGCTGACTCCATCTCAAACAGGATGTCACGAAGCCAATCATCAGCATCCATAGGGTTGGTGGAGTTGCGGAAAATGGATGGATTGAGGCGAACAAATTCTGGCAGTGAGATCGGTCCAGGCTCCTGATGAGCATCGTTGCATTCCAAACGTTTTACCAGACTCTCATTGAGCTAATGGTTCAATTCAAACTGCTGCATCATTGCGGCAATATAGGGTGGAGGTGGAGGATCGTCAGCCATCCTGCCAAATCAACAGGGGTAGTTTAGCAAGCAAAATTGCAGGTGTAAGAGGTCATTCATGATGTAGCAAGAGTAACGAACAAGGAGGCATCAGGTGCATATTAGTATTCATTAAAGACATAAAGAACGATGCACGGAGTTGGACACAAACGGCGGTAGGAGTTCGGAAATGCACGCGGCTAGACAAACTAGGCGGCGCGTAGGCACGCGGTAAGGAAGCACACAACGTGACATAGCAAAGGCTACATCAATGTCGGAGAAAACTGTTGGGGCGAGGAATCTGCAAGTGACAACACAGTGTGCCCTCGATAAGAGGATCCTGCAAGCAGAACCTGGCCCGCAATCTTGAAGGAAGGGGGGAAATTTTAGAACACCGGGTGGATGTGATCACGAGAACCTAATGTTGGAGTTAATAAAATTTTATCCCGAAAGGATGAGAGATCAGAATCCCAGAGTAAAGGTCAAGGAGTAAAAGATCCTAATACCACCCATTTGGCGACGTGGGCCCGTAAGCCACACAGCCAAGTTAGTAAAACAATTTTCGATTACTAGACTCAACTTCGGCCAAGGAGTTGGAAAGGGGGATTCCTAGAGGCAGTCGGCTCTGATACCAACTTGTGACGCCCCCGGCTCAATCATGCACTAATCATACACGCAAATGCACACGATCAAGCCTAAGGACTCACGGGAATATATCACAACACAACTCTAAAACATAAATAAAGTCATACAAGCTTTATATTACAAGCCAGGGGCCTCGAGGGCTTGAATACACAAGCTTGCGTACAAGCATCAGCGGAAGCATCAGATATCTGAGTACAGATATAAAAGAAAGCACAGAAAGGCCCATAAAAAGGCGGGGCAAAATAAAATACTACAATCAAAAGGCGTAGGCCTCCTGCCTGGGACCCTCCGAACCTACTCCTAGTCGTCCCTCAACTCGTAGTAGTATCCACCCTCGGGGTAGTAGTAGCGATCGTCAGCGGGGGCAGCTGTATCCGGGGCTCCATCATCTGGTCGCATCAAATGGATATGGCGGAAAAAGAAAGAAAAGCAACCGTGAGCACTCATCCGAAGTACTCAGCAAGCAAGGATCTACACTACATATGCAACATTATCAAAGGAAGGCTGTATATGTGGACTGGGCTGCAGAAATGCCAGAATAGAGGGGAAAGCCTAGTCCTATCGAAGACTAGCATCTTCAGCGGTCTTGCAGCAATAGAAGAGAGTAGAACAGTACAATATAATGTAGCAGTATCATTAAGTCTCATCCTCACCCAGAGATCCTTTCTCGACTCCCTACGAGAAAGCAATCCCAGAGCCATACAGTCATCAACCTCGTCCCGAGATCCCTTCTCGACTCCCTGCGAGAAGCAATCCCAGAGCCATAGTATCCAATTCTAGTTGTATCGATCGGGATACAACTCCGAGTGTCCGTTACCGAGTATCCGGCTATACATAGATTAGTTCTTCCCTGCTGGGGTGCACCAACTTACCCACCACGCCCGCTTAACTCCGGCCGGACACACTTTCTGGGTCATGCCCGGCCTCGGCCAAACGACACACCGCAGCCCTACCTAGAGCTCAGCAGAGAGGTCCCCGCCGGTCTACATCCTAAGCACTCAGGGGTCTTGGGCCATCGCCCTGTGCACTTCGGGTCGTTGTGTGCAGGGTGGATACCAGCACCGGCTCGGATGGTCGGTACGATCCAACCGTGCCACAATGCTGAACTGGACGTCTGACAGAACTTTCGGCTGATGCTACGATGCAGAACGCCCATACTATGCCCACGTGATGGTTAGTGCTATCAGGCCAGAGGCCCACTCAGATCACATATCCAAATCGTTAGTACCTTGGGGGTGCGGTAACGAGCAGAGACTCACGATCGATGTGACCCCGTCGCCCCGTCTCGAGGACTTGCGGCAAGGGCCAAGAATGCCCGGCCATGCCTCGTATTCATCACTCGGGCACCATACAGGCAACCCGTCTTCACATCACACGCGGGTACCCCTCAGGGTCGACCCGCCTTTCCAAGTATCAATAGTACGGTCCAAATATCCGTGTGTCCATAACATCAGGGGAATCCGAGGTATCACCCTCGTTGGATTCCTATTCGATGTAATCATCAAGGTGAACTAGGAGGAATCACCCTCGCTGGGTTCACACTTGAGGTGTTGTACGACGGCGTCGTTATCGGAAGCGGTGAAGGAGGAATCACCCTTGATGACCACGACCGAATAGCTACTCTACAGAGTAAACATCAGAAGTGCTACAAGAGGTTTCACCCTCGGCACTCGATAGTAATGCTGCAGTGTTGTTACAACTAAGGGGGGGTGATGTGCGGTGCCAGGGCCTGGTCTTCAATCCCGTTGATCGGGTCTTCGGATAATCCAGCGGAGCAATCGGGATAAGTGGGGTCACTGATAGGTCTCTACCCAGCCTATACTAAGCAGTTTAGGATATGCAGGTAATTATCAACAGCAGGTTACAATAAACAGGCTATGCATCAGAATAGGTAAAGTAGTAGTAGCAGCAATTCTAATGCAAGCATGGGAGAGAAAGAATAGGCGATATCGGTATGCTCAAGGGGGGGGCTTGCCTGGTTGCTTTGCGGCAAAGGCGAGGTCATCAACGGTGTCGTCAATCTCCGGAGCTGCGTCGGTACCGGGAACTGCGTCGGGGTTTAACGAGAGAGAAGAGGGGGAGGAAACAGTATAAATACACAGCAAACATGAGCAACACAATGTACGACATGACAATATCCAGTGCCGGGTGTGTCCTAACGTATGGTTGCACGCCACCGAGGAAGGGGGAATCCATCCGGGAATGTTTTCCCGGTTCCGGACCTGTGTTAGACAGATGACCGGAGGGGGACGGTTCATGTTCGCTATGCTAGGGATGCGTGACGGACGAACGGACTGCGTATTCGGATTCGTCTCGTCGTTCTGATCAACTTTCATGTACAAAGTATTTTAATCCGAGCTACGGTTTATTTTATATTAAATTTCAACGATTTAAACAAATTCCAGAATTATTTAATTAGCTAAATTAGAATTATCCGAAATAGTGTATGCTTAGAATTATCCGAAATAGTGCATGCTGACGTCATTCAGCAGTCTATTAAGATTAATTAGGGTTTAATTAGACTAATTATAGATTAATTAGACTAACTAGATAATTAGCTTAATTAACAGAATCAATTAAGTTAGTTAATTATTGAATTAATTATTTATTTATTATTTATTTATATTTTTTTTAGTTTTAATTCCTTTTTTCTCTTTTTTTCTAACATTCTGGGGTGGGGCCCTGGGGTCAGCGGCTACAGCCGGACACGTCCGGGGCTGTGCCCATTCGGGCACCGGACGGGTCCGGGCGACCAAAGGTGCGCGCGGGCTCAGGGAGCCGGCGAGGCGAGCGGCTGTGGGGGGCGTGGTGACGGCGTGGTAGCGCGTGTGCGCGGGCGGCCACGGGCGTCGGCGGCTGCAGCAGCAGCGCAGCGACGGGAGCAGCAAGCGGGCGGTGCGAGCGAGGCCACGGGAAAAAGGGTAGCGGGCGCGTGGTAGCGCGGCTACGGGCGAGGCCACGAGCGGCGAGGCACGAGCGGGGAAGGGCACGGGCGGCGGCCGTGCACGGGCGCGAGCCAGGCTCGGCCGGCGCGTCGACGCACGCGAGCAGCGGTGGTGACCAGGCGGCGACGGGCGGTGAGCAGGCGAAGGGGAAGGCTCACATGGGGGGGCCGAGTCGGGGAGGGCAGCGTGCTCGGGGTGGATGGCGAGGTGAGGGGACGGAGGAGCTCGGCGACGGCGTGGTGGCGTCGGGGCGACGAGCACGGCGAGGACGAGGTGGCGCCGATGGGGAGGAGGACGAGGAGGCTACGGGGTCGACGGGGAGGCGGCCGAGGCAGCGACGGGCGGCGGCGCTGCGCCCCGATCCAATCTGGATCGGGGAGGGAGAGGGAGTGAGCGAGAGGGGAGAGTGGGCAGGGTTAGGGTTTGGTGGCGGCTGGGGGGGAAAGGCCATATAGGCTACATGGTGGGCCGGCCTGGTGCAGTGGCCAGCTGGGCCGCGGCCCAGTTGGTCGGGGGGGGGGGGGCTTTTCCCTTCTTTTCTGTTTTTTAGTTTTGGTTTTGCAAAATGTGTGGTATCCAAATGAATTTTGTAAAATACATAAACTGGTCCATAAATTACAGTGCAACATACCCTATCACCAAAAATTAGTTTGGGGTATTTATCATTTCTTATATATTTTATATTAATTAACAGGTTATTAAATATTGTCTTTAGTCACTGTTTGACGATGTTGGAGTCACTTACCCAATTCCAATAATGTTGGTTTCAATTTTAGAATTGTCTCTGATTTACTTGCTATTTAATGAACAATTTAGTTTCTGATTTGAGCAACTTTTATTTTCCACTTTTAGTTTAATTTCCATTTGAATTTGAATTTGAAAAGAGATATGATACTAATGATGATTAAGCACTGTTGATCATGATGATATGGCATAATCAAAAGGGTGATCACTGTAGCTTAATACACGGGGTGTTACAAGTAGATCATGTTTTCTGTCATGCATGTACATCCATGATGATTTTATGACAGAATCAAGATAGTCATACCTGTGCTGTCGTAGAAGTGTTCCATGACAATACCAAAATTATCATCACGGAAGTGTCCACTTCCATGACGATAAATGGCGCGTCATGGAAGTGCTTTCGTAAAGGGTAACCGACACGTGGCATCCACCGTAATGGGTCGTCGTTAAGCTATCGGGTTCGGGTTTGGATCCGATAACCCGTTAACAGCCCGGACCAATGGGGATTTTCCACGTGTAAAATTCTCAATGGCCAGAGGAACCACGTGTCAGCTCACCGTTGGGACAAATGTCATCCACTCATTGGACCGGGGGCGCCTATGATACGTCGACACGTGGCACGGCCCAACAGAGGCCCATTCCGGTGAAAAGGCCAGCCTCGTTTGACTTGGTCAAAAGGTAGCGGGCCGGCCCACGAAAAGCCTGTTAACGGCTTGTTCGCATATAGCCCATTTACAGCCCGCTAACTCACGGCCCATTATGGCCTATCCGTATTAGGCCCAGTAGCGTCATCTGGGCCATCCAATATGATTCCAGCCCGTTGTAACTTCCGGCCCATGACGTCTTTCGGCCCATACGAGGCCCTTTGTAACTCTAGGCCCATTAAAGGCCCGAGGTGAAACAGGCCCATAATGAACAGTGTATCGCTTTATACCCATTAACGGCCCATTATTCCGTTGGCCATTTCCAGCCCGTGTTAATTTTCGGCCTTCTAAGGGCCCATTTATTCTTGGGCTCATTTCCAGAATTCAGTTACTTACGGTCCGTTAATGGCCTGTTCCGCTTGTGGGCCAAATTCAGCCCGTGGTTACAGTCGGCCCGTTAACCCGTTGGGCTGTTTTCATAGCGTCATCAAATACGGCCTATTAACGGCCCGTTATGGTCGGGCCATAAACAGACAATTTCCACTCTAGCCCGTTTACGGCCCATTTTGCGGACCGTTATTGGTCCACGAATAGTACAACCCATGTTTGGCCAAACGATTGTATGGCCCGTAGAAGGCCCATTCATTATACGGCCCATAGAAGGCCCATGGATCCTACGGCCCGTAGAAGGCCCATGGATCCTACGGCCCGTAGGAGGCCCATGGTCACT
The DNA here is from genome assembly GCA_011799875.1 of Thinopyrum elongatum. Classification (NCBI taxonomy): domain Eukaryota; kingdom Viridiplantae; phylum Streptophyta; class Magnoliopsida; order Poales; family Poaceae; genus Thinopyrum; species Thinopyrum elongatum. The sequence continues at coordinate 335,455,196 of CM022302.1, read as the reverse complement.
ACAGCAGGTAGCAGGACCATGGTTACAGTGGTCCATATGTTGCCATGGTTATTGTGGCCTAGTTATAAAAATAGGTTATTGTGGCCACTAGAAAAATGCGGAAAAAGAACTGCAGTGACTACAAGCAAACAACTAAACAAGACAATAAGGAAATAAATAAGCAAGCAACTAACGCTAAGCTATTACACATATTACATCCACTGGGCATCAAAGTTCGCCACCAGTGCAAATATAGGGAACAAAGCATATTACATACACTGGCCGTCTAAATTGGAGACCAGTGCAAATAAACGCGGCAGCAAAACAAGTCCATAACTGAAACAACTTCAGAAGAGCTCAAGAAATGTTATCCTGGGTATCCACCATGCTGGCAATAAGCTTAGCAAGCTTATTAGCTTTCTCCTATTTGGCGTTAAAATCATCCAACGCTTGCTGTTGCAGCAGAAAGTATGCATCTGAATTCTCCAGGGACTTCCGCAGTCCTTCGGCTTCTTGTCGCAGCACAGCTGATCGATGTCTTTCAGCTTGTAGTTGAGACTCAAGAAACCGAACTGATTCAGACAGTGAGTTCGAATAGCTTGTGCCAGCGGTAGTGGCCAGTAACTCGAACACTAAACCAAGACAGGACTTTGGGGTTGTCTCACTGTCTTCAAGATAGTTTTCCTTAGCTATTTTATCAGCTTTGTTGGAGACCAACAAGGATGTCTCACTATCCTGAACCTTATCTGCATTACTTCCTTTACCATTGCTTAATAAGGTACACTTCCCCAATATTCTGTCAGCATTCTAAAAGAAGAAACAAGCAGACACATAACAGGTTTAGCATGTAGTATATGAAACTCATTTCGGTGAACCAGTTCATTAGTAAGGTGGACAGGATTAAACTACCAAGTCTTCTATTGCCAACTAGTACATAATAAAAGCATCAAACAAACATATATCTATGTCCTATGGTCACTGTGTTGTCTTGCCAAATCAAAATAGAGACACGGTTCAAATCATATCAGTTCAAGACAAAGCAGCATTGAAAGAATACAAAGTGTGGGAAACTACACGGCAGAACAAGATTTCATATGGGTACCACGGGTCTACATGTACAACAACACTATTGGCTCTCTTGTGATGCTAGTAATGTGCATGATATGAGAAGTCAACTGTATACACAATTGAAATTGAAATCAACAGAGCTATTTATAAGAGCAAACCTGTTAAAGAAACATGCTTAAACATACCTGTTGTGCCATTGGCGTTTTGATTAGATCCTTCAATTTAAAAATAAGTTTGTATGAGTAAATACAGTGATACAAGAGCAAAGCGGTATGCATGATAGCAATGGAATCTTAAATGAGAACAGTTGTGCTTCAGGTTTAAGCACTTGTTCTACACGAACAGAGTACAGTAAGACGCAGGCATATAGTACTTAAAAAAATATGAGCTCATAGACCTTACCACATTCTTGGTTCGGGACCAGTACAGAACAAGGCGTTCCCAGTCATCGTCCCGTAAATGTGTCTCAGGAGAACGTAAGGGAATTTGATGAGTTTCTTTGCCAGTGAAGTATGTTTTCTTCACGTAATTCTGATACTGCCACCAAGCATTCTTGAAGATAACAGAGGTATTAGCACAGGTTACCTCATCCTGAGTTTCCAAATCGGTCCTTCTCTATAGATAAAAATGGGAACATTTGCTGTATTATAACCATCATGGAGGTAGAATGTATGGGACAAAGCAAAGTAATTGCCGTGAATAACATTACTTACACATAACTCCTGGACGAACACCTGCAACTGGCATTTTCCTTCATCTTCGGTATAATATTTCCATGATGGGAAGATATGCACATAGGATTTAACAACATCAAATGCGATAGATGCTAAACTACAAATGGCTGGTTGTGCTTCCTCCACAGGAATAGGTGTACTAACTGGTGGAGTTGGGGTTCGTCGTGGTAGTACTGGTGCTTTGGGCACTGGAGCTGCCTTACTAACTGCTCTTTTTTGGGAGCTCTGTGGTGGAGATGGTGCTGTGTCAACAGGAACTGGGTTACTATCTGCTGGGGTTGGGGTTAGATTGGGTGAAGCTGGTTCTCTGTCCATCGCAGTAGGGGTACAATCTGCGAAAGTCTGGGTTATAGGTGGTAGGGCTGGTTCTCGTGCATGTACAACTGGGGTGCTATCTCCACCAAGAGGTAGGATTGTTTTATTTGAAGACCGTGTTTTTACTCCACTAGCTACTGCCATCACCCGCTCCAATTCAAATGGCTGATAAACAGGAAACATAGTTGAATGTACGGACCTTGTATGAGAGACAGAAGCAATAGATAGTGTGGAAAAAGAGGGCATGAAATAGTTCACATGTATATTGTTTAACTAAAAAGGATAGCATGACATAATTTCACATATATGATGTCTATCTAAACTGGATAGCATAGCATGACATAATTCAAATATATGATAACTAACTAAACAGGATGGCATGAGATAATTATATGATGTCTTTAGTAAACAGGTTCGCATGACATAATTCACATACATGTTATCTAAGTAATCATGATCGCATGATTTAATTCACATATGTGATTTATATACTAAGCAGAGGGCATTCGCATATATGATGTCTGAACTAAGAACATGGTGTTGAATATTGTGTATATGATGTCTAAACTATGCAATGCAAGACACCATATGCATCATATGAGCAGTATAACCGTGCCAAGTTAGAGCATACACCTCGGTGGGGGAATAGGACTGGTCATCTGTCTATGAATCCATCTCTGAGGAGCTATCGGGACCCAGCAAGAGATCTGCTTCGGCAGGTAGCACTGTCTACTCTGAAGACCTTGTTTTCACTCCAAATTTTTCCATCACCCACTCAAATGGCTGATTCACAGGAAGAGTAGTTGAATGTACAAACATTGTCGACAAATGGAAATGTAATGAAGAAAAGGATTGGCAAGATATCATTCAAATATATGATGCCTGGTTAAACAGGATGGCAGTGCATATTTCATATATATTATGGCTGGCTAAAAGAGATGAGATTGCATAATTCTCATAGTTGATATAGAAACTAAACAGGTGGCATTACAGAACATGTCTAAACTAAGCAGATGACATATATGATGTCGAAAGTCGGAAAGTAGGCACTGCAACATCATCATGCCAAGTTAGAGCAAACACCTCGGGGGGTAAATAGGAGTGGTCAGCTGCGTCTGAATCCGCCTCAGAACAGATATCTTCCTCTAGATTACAATCTGGAGGGGGCGGGGAGGGTTTGCCATTGAACCCACCATGGAGCGATGTTTGCATGACATTGTATTGACGCGCAAAGCTCTTCTCTTTTTCTCTATATGTTCAGCATGACTGTGTACAATATCTGACATGCATACAAAAAAATATAGTGAGATTATGCAAGGAGAGCATGTAGAAATCTAGAGTGATGGTAACAACCAGTGGATGGATCCAAAAATAATGATAGCAGGATGATGATAGCTTTAATTTAATAAAAAGACAGATGATGATTGTTTTACTATTTGTTTCCCACCCAACATGAACAACATAGGCATACCCTAGGTGAACCAGATAATAGACAGAGACACTATTCATTGCTGCCTCGATATGTGCCCCACAAGTAATTTTAAAACTCAAGTTTGAACATTAATTTGGACCTCACTTGGAGTCTAAGAGGTGAACAGGACGATAAAGTAGCAGGTAATATTAAGCAATGCATTACATAAGAAGAAACAAAAGAGTGCGACCTCTCTTGTGGACCCGTGTACTCCTCAGGTTCATCTGCTGAGTCGATGATGGTGATGCAGTTTTGGTGGATGCCGGCGGCAGGGAAGGAGCTCTGAGGTGGCGAAAGACGGTCAGGAGTCGTGATGTCTGGTATGGTGGATGCTTCTGTCAATGGAGCAGCTCAGGTGAGGTGGATGATGTCGCGGCAGGAGTAGGACAAACCACACAAAGTTTTCTTTGACACCTATGTGTAACTGAAGTAATTCTGTAAGGGCTCCTTTGGCTTGCAGGATTCTAAAAACGCAGGGATAGGAAAAACACCGGAATAGGATAGGAATGCACGTGGGAAACAGAGCATTTGTAAACACAGGATTTTTGTCAACTTGGGTGTTTGGTTCACAGGAATTGGAAGAGCAGAGGAATGCAAAGAAACATGGCCAAACTAAAGTGAAACCATATGAAAGTGTGTACAGTTAGAATGTTATTCTGCCACTAATGCACTTAGTCTTGTTTTCATGCATAGGATTTTGAAAAGTAGGTCCAGGTGGATGTTTTCCTCCATTCCTTTCAACGAAATGCATGAATAATTGAATAGTAGATTGCCATAGGAAATTTTCCTATTGCTATGTTTTTCCTTCACTTTTTCCTTTGAACCAAAATAGCCCTAATGGATCGACATGAATGTAGAGTAATAAGTGATGCGACAAGTGTACAACCCCTTTGGCGTAGCTGTGTCGACCTCAGCATCATTGGGTTGGTCGCTGAAGAAGTTGTGGCAGAGGTGGCTGTCGGAGGTGTGGAGGAAGATCTGAGGCATCTGTAGACGGCGTCCAAGGCACTGCTCTGTTGTGATGGATGGTTTCATCGTTGGAGCAGCTCCGGCGAGCCGTAAGACGTCGAGGCTGAAGCAGTACAAGACAGACATCATTAATCTCAAGTGGGATTCTAATAGCATCTCCAATAGATGATGTAAAATACATTGCCAAAAAGTGATAGATGTAAAATTTACATCACCAAAAAACACCTGACTACAACAGATGAGGTAAAAACTGTTGACTCTGAACTTAACTGTCGAAACTGAAATTTACTGTGGAATCTGAATGTTACTGTCGAAACTGAACGCACTGGTAGCAGAGAGGCACTTCACATGTAGTTTAGGCCGCTCGAGCACTAGTAGTAGAGAAACAGTGATCTAAATCAGCAGGCGATCGACGGGGAACAAGGTAGCAGATAGCAGCCAGAGCAGTAGCGCCTGGAGGAGCAACGCGAACTAGAGCCAGAGCAGCAACTCATGTAGCTGCAGCAGCCCGTGTACCAGCATCAGCAGCGCGAGCGAGAGCAGAGCAGCAGCACGAGCAAGGGGAAGAGCAGAGCAGCAACATGACCGAGCGAGAGACGGAACTGCTGCAGCAGCAGCGCGAGCGAGCGAGATACAGAGCAGCAGCAGTAGCGCGAGCGAGAGCCGGAGCAGCAGCAGCAGTGCGAGCGAGCGAGCGAGAGCCGGAGCAGCAGCAGATCCGACTGGTATGGACGCCGTCACTGAGGGAGCATCGCACTGGGGAGAGCCACCATGGAGATGTCGCCGGCGGCGCCGGCTTCGAGGTAGCCACGCCAAGGGGTGCGGGATGGAGCACCGTCGGTGCCGGGAGGTCGAGTTAAGGAGAAGGTGCGATGCCATGAGTGTACAACCTCTTTGGTGGCGCCGAGTAGGCCTCGGCTTCGTCTGAGGAGTCGGTGAGGATGTTGCGGTTCCGGTGGAGCAGGTTAAGGCGGCGCTGTGGGGATGGATCAGCCGCGATAGATGAGGCGATCGTCGGAGCATCTCCTTGGAGGTGGAGGACGGGGCGGCTGAACCAGCGGGACAACGAGATCGATGATGGATCCTCATCTAGGGAGGTGGATGAGGGACGTCGAGCTATTGCGGTGGATAACATCGTCGAGGAAGAGGCTCCGGCTGGGCAGCGGTGAGGTGGCAGACGGAGGAGGGTGGGGTTTCGCGGCTGGAGCAGAGAGGTTATGGCGGTCTGGGATTTTGAATGGCAAAAAGGAGGCGATAGGAGGGGGAACCATGACTTAGGGACGCGCTTGTCCAAAATGTAGGGTGTGTTACAAAAGTACCCGCACCGATTTGAACTAGCAGCCCTTTCGGCTCAGGGTTAGAAGGGGGATTTCGCGTGTCGGGATTTGGCAGCTGGAGGCAGTTTTCGCACGCGCTGTAATTTTGGGATAGCAATGCGCGGGTTGTGAAGGTGCGAGTTTTGGGAGCACGATATCTGAATTTTCGGGATAACAAGGCGCGGGTTGAATTTTAGGGACAAGCCTAACATGTAATAATGTACGTACCAAATCAATTCGCACTCCCCTCAACGAAAACAAACGAAAAAAATAAAACTATTCGCACCACACAAAGAGAGAGTCTTGTCCCGTTTTACTGTACAAATGCTATTCAAAGCTATGAATCCATGTTATGTCCAATTAAATTTTTTCGCTGGCTGTATAATGCATGTAGCCTACTCATACGAACATTTTAGTGCATTCCAAATGTCTATACTACCGCTGCAATTTGAACTAAATTTGAATTCGTTTCTCTATTTGAATAAGAATCTACAATCATGATTGTTGCCAACTTAAACCATCATTCGAGTATTATCTTAACAACACACCACATGATTACTATAGAGATAGATATGAACTATGTGTACTATATGAACTCGAATTCGAAATTTTGAATACACTTGATGTTGATTCCAAATAATAGTACATTTGATGTACTAACTAGATCTTCATAATCTAAACCATGTTTCATACATACACTGTGTTTATCACACAAAGTATAGTGCCCCGCCCCCTACATTATGACAAGTATTTAGCTCTGAGCTGCAAAAGCCACACATTATCACAAATTCAAATAAATGTTCTATATATTATATGTAGTATAACGTGTTCATAACCACACCATGCGTATCACCATTATATATATTCATGCATGCGTCGGTTTAAAACACTATGATATCTTCTTCAAATATCTGAATCCACTTTTATAATGAATTATGACCTCTATTCATCTTTTACACCCACACAATTCTCTTATCTTTGTAGCTAGCGCTAACTTTCTCTCATGCATGCACACGCCCGCCTCCCTCTCACCCTCCCTCATCATTCTCTAGCTCCATCGCGCACACTCGTCATTTCACTTTAGGTCGTTCACCCATGGTGTGTGTAGGTCCCCCAGCTCCTTTCCAGCACACACCGATCGATATACCTCTCTAGCCAGGTGTGCCTACCACAAACACAAGATTTCCCTCTTCTCTTCTCACCATCCATGCCTCACTCCCGCCCCTCTTCTCATCAATCTAATACTCGCACACTCCTTCCCCCTTGATATAGTAGGCCTCTCGCACCACCTCCTAGCTACATCCCTTTCTCTCTCTCTCTCTCTCTCTCTCTCTCTCTCTCTCTCTCTCTATCCTTCTCTCCGGGTCTTATTTGCTTCTAACACATACATGCATGTATACCGATCGATCTCCCTACATATACCTAGGTCGACCATAACTCTTTTTCCCCACGCATCGATCGACGTACCTCACAAGTTATGTCTCCCTTTCTTCGATAAAGGACGATTGATCTTCCTATGTAGTTACGTCTACTTACCACATCCATATCGTCCCCCCTCATCATTCGTGCATGCCTCCTGACCCGTCTCTCACACTCACGTGCACAGACAGGCAGGCATCCCCTCTCTTATTGATATTGCAAGCATGCCCTCCGTTTGTCTAGCAGGCCTCTCCCACCATTTGTGAGAAGCAACTCCACCACCAACCCCTCCGACACTCTAGCTCTGTCTCTCTCCCAACCTTATTCCTCTCCTACACATATGCATGGATGCTAATCGATCTCCCTCAATACATAAGGTAGGTCTCTCTCCTCCTCCACACATATACCAGCCATTCTACCTCTATAGTTAGGTCTCTGCCCCCCCCACCCCCCACACAGACCGATAGTTGAACGCTGTAGGTAGGTATCCATGCCACAGAGACAAATTGCACCTGTCCCCTCTCACGTTCCAGTAGGCCAGCCACCCTATATCTTTGACGTGGGCACACACAAATTCGATGGCACTCTTTATCGATCCTGCGCACACGCACACACACTTCATCCCTCTCTTCGATTCTATGGATACCTCACGCCGATGATACCTCCACTCTCTTCTCGTGGATCGCCCCCTCTATATATATGATATATCCAGGCCTCTGTTTCACACACATTGCATATGCTACATTTTTTGTTTGAAATATCATCGACACATATTCCCTGTTTATCTCTCACGCACTCCCCAAAAAAAACACTCATGAACCCACACACTATCTCTCTAGGTTTGTATCTCTCTCACACAAACCCACGTAGGTGGTGTACGTACACGAAGAGAATAGGTGCACGTACTCACGCTTCGTGCCCAGCCACACCCGCGCGGGTACACGGTGGACCTCATTTCTGTATGAAATGGCAGCCCACATGCTAATTTTAGCACGTGTAGCGGTTGTTTACCTACGGAGGTCGTGTACCACGCGTGCACGAAACAAAGTTCGACTTGATGTGTTAGTGCATTATTTTTAAATAAAGTTATATTGCTTAATGGCACATACACAGAATATAAAATGATTTTTATGGAGAAAAAAGTAGTCCGCTCCACTATATACAAATGGAGCCTGCCTGCCGGGGTTTGTCTCTCTTCAGAGTATCTCACACAAGGCGCGGTGGCCTCTCTCTCTCACCATTGGTCACTGATCCGGTCGCATCCCGTCTGCTGGCGGAAAGGGAGGATGTGCATTGTTTCTCCGTTCGACGGCACCGAGGCAGCACGTCCCGATCTGCGGTACCCGCCGTTCTCCCTGACCAAGCTCCGGCGCGGTAGGGCCTACGCCACTTGCTCGCTGCCACAGTATGGGCAGATCCCGCCCGCCGCCGCCCTCCTAGTTACATCCCGACGACCCCCAGGTATCCCCTCCGGCCTTGCTCCACTGCGCATCTTCCCAGGTTGCTGCATGTGGAAAATCCTGCATGTGGATATTCCCTAGTTCTTTGCCCAAAACGTAGCTCGTCCGGCATACATTCCATCTTGCAATCTCGTCCTCACACCGTTTTTGATAATCCACCATGCTGCTATCTTTCCCTTATGACATGGAATATGCTTCTTTTTTGTCGGTGTATGTGTCTTCAACCCTTTATTAGGCAGTAATTGTTTCCTTTCCACCTCTTTTTGCGAACAGGGCTATCCATTTCACCTTGTTGCTGTTGCGACCTTTTGGTGAACTGCACAAATCACTCTTTTCTTAAGCGTGTTTTGTGCAGTTCCGCCAAAATGTCACACTGGCAACATTTTTACATTTCTGTGGGACTGCAGAAAGGGAGATTGGTTTTGCTATCCTCCTCATCCAACTCCGAGCCAAATCTTCTCCAAAAAGTAGTTAGTCTTAAAGAGAGATCGCAGAGGTGATCGGCTTCTATTTGTGAGTGTTATGTTTCATCATCTAGTTCCACTATTATTGTAATCACACTGACTGAATATCTTTGCAAATAGGGATGATCAGATCGATTTTAGTGGAACTGCACAAAATGATTGGATTGTGATGTCCTCCATACACCTCTTTCTTGACTACAGAGCTGCGTGAAACTAGCTGCCAACCAATGAACACCATGGCCAGGAAACAGAGCCATGCCTACGAACAACATCGATCAATTGTACTCCATTTTTCTTTATTTGTACACCTTCTCACAACTTTGTCTTCAGCTGTGATGTGAATATTGGTGCTGATCTGCGAATCATTGAGATGCATTAGCAGCCATGGTAGTTTCATTTGTATTTGATGGAATGTTGTAACAATACAATCTGGAGGCAATAGGACACATGAATCCTAAGTTGAAACCTTTTTTTTCTGCGGGACCCAAAGTTGGAACCTTCATAGCATTACAGTACAATTTCATTATGCTGGAAAATTATGCGTACATCTATACCCCTATATAGTGTGCGAATAACTTTGAAAGATGGTCGTTGGATGAAGCCAATCCGACAGTGCAAAAATGTAAAATCCGAGCACTACTGGCCGTTGGATATCACCTACATTCCACCAGATTCTGCCACATGTACAATCTAGAAGACTCCATGGTTGACCTTAAGCATAATGCACAAACCTCAAAACACAAGCACTTCTCCTTTGTTCTAGAATCTTCTGTATCATAATTTCCCAGACTTTTTTTCTAAATGAATTGCCATTATTTGTTTTTAGTTTATGCTTTACAATGCACAATCCCATGAATCTAGAACTTTTTAAAAAACTAATTGATTTTGAATGAGATGAACTATAAGAACTAAACGAACATCTACATCATGCACATATGACTCAAAGCTTACATGCTATAGTGTGGTATTTATTCATAATTTGGTTGCCAAATCTCATGCGTGCAATGCACGTGTACCTTACTAGTATAAACAAATCCTGAAAGATTGATAGCAATGCCAGAAACCATTCAACTTCGTTTCGCCGACATGTGGGACATCCTTCATCCGGCTCCACCTGCCATGCACCAATATTGAGTGCACAACTGCAGGGGAGATTCAACCCGGTTGTTGCGCCGCAGTAATAATGACTAGTGAGTAGTCAAATCACAGAGCCCCACCTTCGCCATAGTAAGTTGCTCGGACGAAGCAACCATCATTTCACTCTTTCGTTGAATCCGCTGGTACTCCAATATTCACAGAGTACTAAGTTGCTCGGACGAAGCAACCATCACTTCACCTTTCCCAGAGTAAGTACTACCTCCTTTTTTTTATTCTAGAAACCACCACACGCGAATGTTGGATGGTAGCAACACAGCATCAAGTGTACTAGCACTACTCAATTCAAAAATCAAAACCAAGCAATGAACTACTAGATGGTGAGCGTTAGCTAGTATCATGTACTCCGTCTGTCGATGTATATACAGGGCTAAAGCGTTTTTCAAGACTAGCTGACATGCAAGTTGCTCAAAGCATACCGTCAATTTCGTACGTGAAAGGATCTTTGAATGATATAATTTTCAAATTATATAAAATCTTATCAATAGCAAAGGTAACCTCGAAGAATACATTACTAATCACAACGCATGGATGAAGGGCTAATCGCAATGCATGCATGCATGAGGAGTACTACAACACTAACAAGAATGTTTTACATGCATTGGTTAATTATATCTTAATCATGGCACCGAACAATTTAATGCACAAAACAAGAACGGTAGACGGGATTAGCAGAAAGCAAAGCGCCTTTTTAGCGGGGATTTTCATCATTCTATCAAGGTGCAAAACAAAGTGTTACTACTACACCAAACAAGTTCAAAACGAGAAACTGGACCCACTCACGGCACGGCATGCTTGTCTCGTTTGGTCCGTCGGTCAAAGCGCTTCCTCTTCTTGGCATAACAATAGAGTATAGTAATTTTTTTAGAATGCTCTTAGCATGTCGCTAACCGACCTCAATAGACGGCAAAATCGCCAGTCCGCCACACTTTGAGAGAGACGAGGAGCGAGAAGCGATACGAGCTGGTGGATTACTAGAGCTAGGTGTCGCACGGAGGCGAAGAAATATGGTGATAGCGTGAGGTGTGCCATGTATGATTTAAACTACACTGGGCTGCCGTGTTTCGGAGGTCTACTAGATGTGGAGAAGATTGGGTTGATTTTATATTGCTGAACATCTCTATCTATACTCTCTACTCTTATAAAAAATAGAGTTGGTGATGATGGTGTGCCTGCCATCCTGCAATATAGGCCATCCGATTTATATCTGACGGATAGGAAGGAAACTATGGCAATTTTGCAAAAAGATACCCACACCCCTCTCCACTTTTGCAAATAGGGCCTTCCCTCGTTCATCCTTTTCTCTCACAAGATAAACTACTCATACAAATGCATCTTGATGTTCCGTGCAACGCACGAGCATCTTGCTAGTATAAAATATACTCTTAAGAGTGCAGAACGCTCCACCGCGAGGTTCCTTGCTCCTCCTCAGTCGTCGGAAAGCGTTCTTCTTTGTTTTGCCGGCTCCGGGTCGTTCCCTTCCTGGGCCTCACGATCGTCCACCGCGTCGGTGCTCTCGGCGCGGCGTGGTCAACATGGTCAACAAACAACAGTCATCGGAACAGGGATGTAAGTAGAGAGGCTGACAGTAGGGACCCACACAAGCAAGTGCCTCCTTATTACCCGAAAAAAAATGATTGCTCCTGCTGACAGCTGGGACCCATCGGCTGTATCTTTGCACGAAAGGAAGTGCCTCCTTGTTATGCGAGAAAATTGTTCCTCTCGATGACAGTAGGGACCTGGCAGATTTGGTGGCTGACTTGTGGGCCTACTAAGCTGACGCGTACGCAGGGCTTTGTCAACTTAATGAACAAATGATTCTAGCAGCTAGACTGTTGGATGTCAATCCAACAGTCGTGCTGCTTCTTCAACCTTTGTTCTTGCTCCTGTCTCCCGTGGGTGGCAGTGCTGCCGCGCACCTGAACCAGTCAAGTTTCCCACTCCTCTCCATCTGCGAATCCACTGCCGCGTCTTCCTCATCTCTAGGTCATTCCAGTCTGGGGCCTCGCCGTCCTCCACCGGCGTTGGTGCGCTCGGCACGGTGTGGTTAACGTGGTCAACAAACAAGAGTCATCGGAAGATGACTGTACGTGGAGAGGCTGACAGTGGGGACGCATCACGCCTATGGATGCATGCATGCAACTGCATCCTTTTTACCCTGAAAATTAATGTTGTCTCCCCCTGACAGCTGGGACCCACCTGCTACATCTTCGCACGCAAGGAAGTCCGTCCTTATTATGGGCAAAAAAATAATTCCTCCCCCTGACAGCTAGGACCCATCACCTATATCTTCGCACGCAAGGAAGTGCCTCCTTATACTCCCTGACAGCTGGGACCCACCCGGTCGAATCATACGTAGGGTTGTCTCTCTGGTAGCGAACATGTACGTACATACTGGTCGATCGGTCTCTCTGCAAGGATGAACCATGGCCGAGCAAGGAGCGGCACGTGTGACGTAGCAGTTGAGGCAGTCCTGTATAAATCATGTACACGTACATACATCCACGCTGCAAGAAAGTAAATACGGCTATGTACATACATACGGGCGGGGTCTCGAACGCGTACAGCGACGGCGTCCTGTTCATCAGCAACCAACTGGCTGGGTCAGAACGGAGAAACAACGTCGTGTTCATCGGGAGGCAACAGACTGGGTCGGAATGCTTCATGTTCATTGGGAGCCAACCGGCTTGGGCGGAACAGCCGAAACGGGGTCTGGCGTACCGCAGAACGGAGTAAACGGCCTTTTGTTCGACCGGCTACGGTCGAAACGGGATCCTGTTCATAGGGAGGGGTCTGGTGTACCACAAAACGGAGGAAACGTACTTGTGTTCAAGCTCCTACGGTTGAAACAGGGTGCTGTTGATCGGGAGGGGTGTGGCGTACCGCAAAACGGAGGAAACGGACTTCTGTTGGAGCGCTTACGGTGAAACAGGGTCCTGTTCATCCACTGTCTACTGCCTCGCTCCAGCCTCCATGGGCTACTGTTCATCCACCGTCGACCTCCCCCAGCCTCCACTGGTTACTGTTCATCCACGGGCTACTGTTCATCCAGCATCCATCGGCTACTGTTCATAGAGCCTCCACGGGATCCTGTTCATTCACCCCCAACCGGCTAGGGTGCGGCGGCCTCCTTGGGGTCCTGTTCATCCAGGGGCAACGGCCTACTACCACGGGGTCCTGTTCATCCAACCCCCACCGGGAACTGTTCATCCACAGCCAACCAACCGGCTCGACTCACCATGTCTCGACTCGTTCTACATATCGCGCGCACGGTAGCAATGGTCACTGTTCATCGAGAGGCAACCAACACCGGCTGGCTATGTCTCACACGAGGGCTCAATCGGCTTCAGTAAGCAGCAGTAGTGTCGATCGCTCGGTTTAGTTAGCAGCAGCAGCGAAGGAATCGCTCGGGTTCAGTCAGCAGCGAATGAATCGCTCGGGTTCAGTTAACAGCCAAGGGATCGATCACTCGGGTTCAGTAACATAGCTAGCAGTGCGATCGCTCGGGTTCAGTTAGAGCCCAACACCTCGCACACATGCGCGTACACGAGAGAAACGCGCAAACCACAGTGCATCGCTCGGCCCCAACCACACACCGTAACCGGGAACTCCCCGATATTTTCCTTGCCCTCGCTTCTACCATGATTTTTTCCATCATGGACGGCCCAAAGAATGTCATGCAGTTGCGTCTCCGGCCGGCCCAGGACGAAAAGCCCATTTTCTGTCATGATTTTTTGTCATAAAAGTAGGAGCCCACCACATCTATGATGATACCGGGTTTTGTCACAATTATCGTCATAGAAGTGTCATAAGCATGACAAAAAAAATTTGTTCGGCCCAAAATGTCACGGATGTGTCTTTTTTTTGTAGTGTAGCTAGAGAGACATATCAGGGAACGCGAGATATCCCTAGGGAGAGGGGGTGTCTGAGCGGCATACAAAGGGAATGGTGGAGAGATATGAGACCCTGTGAGACGGAGTTTGTGTTTGTGTGTGAGATAGAGATATTTAAGAGAGAGAATCGTAGCTACTGAGACATAGGGAGCGCGAGACATCTATGTGTGAGAGGGTGTGTGTGAGCAGCATACATGGGAATAGTAGAGAGAAATGAGACCCCAGGAGATGAAGTTTGTGTTGTGTGAGAGAAAGAGATTTCACAGGGAGAATCATAGTTAGAGACACATAGTAGTGAGCGAGATATACTTCAAGAGAGATAGAGTGAAGGTCGAGGGAGAGAGTACTGTCAGTGTGTTACGAAGATAAAAGACTGTTGTCGACATACAAGTAGCACAAGAGATACCCGTGAGACGGTGAAGGCGTATAGGTCTAGAGAGATATATAAGCATGAGTGATAGCTATATGAGACGAATATCTGGATTAAAGGGGATTCAAATATTTAAACTAGAGATCAGGACATCGATAAATATCATAACAAAAATTGGTCTATCAAACATGCATATTCATTTGAAGTTGGGGACACATGTAATGTTATTTAGTTTATCAATATTAGTGATCCATATATTTTTAATTAGAGAAAATGCATGGTTTATATGCAATTAATGCCTAAATGGGATTACACTATATATATGCTACGTGTGTCAAACACATTATACGTGTTTGAGAAGTAAAAAACCCAGCATGAAACACACATTAATTGGAGACAGTTTGCGAGGAATGCATACATTGGATTTCAACATAAAGTGGTTTCAAATATTTGAAAAGTCAAATTAAGATGGATTCAGCCTTATGAATCTGAGATCATGCCATTTGTAAACCATATTTATGTATAAAGGGTGTTGTGCTTTTGAAAGTATATATAAAAAAATGATGTATATAGATTTGTATTGGAATACAAAATGGATCCTACCCGAAAAAAAAGAATATAAAATGGATTCAAATTGAGTTGCACGGTAAACGTGCAATATTTTTCTCCAAAAATTTGAACGAAGTGGCGTAACTCGCAGTAACCGCCCGAAACCAAAATCGGGGAGATGGAAATTACTGTCTATCCCTGACACGCAAAACCAGTCGGCTCGATTTCTATAGGTTTCGATAGGGGCAGGCTTGTAATTTCACTCAAACGTGACATAACTGCCTGTCACCTGGATTCATACACGGCGGGCGCCAAAACACAGTTTCTCCTCGGCCGAAATCGCCTCTCACCTCCCCCGGATTCATACAGGGTGGGCGCCAAAACAAACTCTCCTCGGCCGAAATCTCCGTCGACAAATATTCGGTGTATGCGAGATTACCGTCCTATCCCCAACCGACCAATATTGTTGTGATGTAGGAAAATATAAACGGGGGCTAAGTTTGTAAATTTCCTCGTATTTGAGACAAGCACGTCCTGAAGACATGGTCCTCTACCTCTCTCCCTCCATTTCCCCATTCGTACCCTGTGGGCGCCAAAACACCCTCTCCACCCCAGTTTCCTCCGTCCACCACCCCATCCACCTCCGTCCTCCTCCACCATGCCGGAGCTGATACCCCAACACCGTCGTCCATTACAAGAGATCGATCTCTCTCATCCATGCCTTCGGACCAGGATCCTTGCATCGCGTCCTCTCGCTTCATCCGCGCCGTCGTCCACCTTGCTGAGGCCGCTCGTATGACCGCCTCATCCATCACGCCGGGATATTTCCCTCACCGCCACCGTCCTCCCTCCTAGATCTGATTCCACGCTGCCGACAGCCATCCCTACCGCAGCACCCTCAATGTCTCAGCATATGCTTACACGGCGCCACACTAGAGGCGTTACTCTTTCGTATCTGCTCAAGTTACTATCTCAGCAAGAAAATAGATCGCCACCGCTTTACTGTGATTTCTTTTCCATCACTTAGAATCTGACTTGTTAGTTGAAACCAAACATTGGTTGCAAAGTTGCCTGTGTCCGGTTTGCACCTTCAGATCCGCCATGACACGCTCACCACTATAATCGCAATGCTTATGGTTTTCCCCTTTTATATTCCGCATTAGCTTAAAAGACAGTCGATTGAATTTCAATTTGGGGTCAGTCCATTTTTGGTAGTTCACCGTAGGGAAGGAAGGGGCTCGCCGGAGGGCTGCCCCATTATCTATCTGAGGGTTTCGGGTGGGGACAGTGGTTGTGGGGGGCGGTCGTCGGGCTATGGTGGGGCCTCGCCGGATGCAAAACTCGACGCGGGTGGGCGGGTGGGGGTGGGGTTGGCTAGAGGGATGGTCGGGGCCACCGGAAGACTGGAGGTGGTGGGCGGTTTAGGGGAGGGCGGGGGGCGGTGGTTCAGCCGGCGGCCCGTGCCGTGGTCTGTAGGGGAAGAATAAGAGGCAAGGAAGAAGAAGGGTTAGGAGACGTAGGATCTTCATCCAACCGCCTCAAATGGTCGACTGACACAAATGATGAAAGTCAGGCGACTTGCATCAAGACATTCCCATATATTCAGTACCATCATCATAGGTGCTTCGAGACGTGCAAGCAGTGCTCCTCAACCCATCAAGCTAAACAACATGCCACTCATAATTCCAAACTTAGTTGCTCAAATACGAATCTGATATGATGCTGACATGTTGTACCAAAACAGAGAATGTTTAATTGGTTAGCTAATATTCCTACTTTACTTTCGAAAAGCATGTGTGCCACGTATCGAGGGACAGCAGGGAGTTGCATTATTTACGCGCTCTGGTTCATCATGTGTGGGCAACGAACATTTTATTATCCAAAATCTGCTTGCTCTTCTTTAGCTTGCTCCTCTTCTATTCTTCTTTAATAAGTACTCCCTCCGTTCCTAAATATAAGTCTTTGTAGAGATTCCTCCATGGACTACATATGGAGCAAAATGAGTGAATCTACACTCTAAAATGTATCTATATACATCCGTGTGTGATCCATAGTGGAACCTCTAAAAAGACTTGTATTTAGGAACAGAGGGAGTATAATAGTAGTACA
This sequence comes from Thinopyrum elongatum, assembly GCA_011799875.1. Classification (NCBI taxonomy): domain Eukaryota; kingdom Viridiplantae; phylum Streptophyta; class Magnoliopsida; order Poales; family Poaceae; genus Thinopyrum; species Thinopyrum elongatum. Next base: position 335,437,925 of record CM022302.1, on the reverse strand, counting down.
ATATGTTCCTTGTAGTGAAGAGGAGCAGGGAAATTTGCAGTGTACAGGTCTATTCGGTCGCTTGTCATGGATGCTTTCAACTCTTCATGTTGGTCTGCCGTAATATCCAGTAAATGCTGGGAGTTGTGTCGCCTTTGAGAGTTAGGCTGATAGTAACAGTACTGCGCCTTCAGTTGTAGAGAGCTGGTATCCGAAGCCTTTCTAGCCGTTCCGGCAATACTAGCACTATTTTCCAGCAAGTTCCACTTTCCTGATTTTACTCGTGATGCTTAGGGTTTTCCCATTATATCAACACTATGATCTGTGTAGGTGCTTTGTGTCGTACTAGCAGCAGTCCACTCTTGAAGCTAAACTGTAGGAGATATGCCCTAGAGGCAATAATAAAAGTTATTGATTATCTCCCTGTTCATAATTAGGTTTATGTTCCATGCTATAACTGCTATGGTTCTCGAGTCTACAATAACCACGAGGCTCGGAGGAAGACTAATATGCACATGTGGAATAATAAACGGTAAAATGTATTCCTAGTCTAGCCTCTAAGACTAGCTCAAGTGTTGCATGATGGTCCTGTTTTCCTGATCATGGGCATGTCTATGCCAGCAATTTTGAGGGCACAATGTTAGAAGAACATTTGTTTGACCGCCTCCTGGAGGGCTGTCCGAGGGGCAGATGAGGGTATACATCCTCGCGGTTGGGAGGTTGTAATTCCTAGCTGTGGGGATCTGCACTGCCGATCGTCGTTGACTCTACTTCCACTGTGCTATGAGTCGGTAACAAAAATGATCAAACCTTGTATGCAGTCTCCATAGTGGTCCTGGGCTGGTGCGTAGGTCGGAATTTTTTTTGTTTTCTGCTCTGTTACCCTACAGTGGCATCATGAGCCCTGCTATGCGTAGATGCAGGTTGCGATCTAGAATACATAGAGATGTATGGGTGTTGCACAATATAATTAGGTAGTAGATGAGATCTATTACTGAAAATTATTTGTGCGGGTAGCAGATGAAATCTGTTACCCGATGTTCTTGTTGCTTCCCTGGAATTTGCATATTTCTGATCTTGATAACAGCAAGGTGGAATTTCAATGTTCTGGCAATCCGCGATCCTGATTGATCAACGAAGTGCTAACAATTCATTGAATTCCACCGTAGTTAAAAAGAAAGATGAAATTTCGCAGACAAAAGGGCAATGCAGATATGATCTGCACGGGGGTCATGCGTATGACGAAGTTCAGTATGCGGCTCGAGATTTTATTATCTCATGTTTCATACACCCCGCGAAGTTAATCTAGCGACTTGAATCATCATACTTGATGATGGACGTTGGTAGCTTCGGTTTGTTTCAAAACCTTAGAAGCCACGTAAAACAAGTTTTTGCTAAACCGATTAGAGGCGTCTAACTTGGTTTTGCAGGATGGTTTGCATGTGCATGTGATGTGGTATAGCAGTGCTCATAATAATTTGATTATGTATGAGATGACTATATAATGTAAATTGATTAACATGACCTGCGTGTCATGATTCGGCATGATGGCTGGAGCCATATGATTGTCACTTTAATGACCTACGAGTCAACCTTAAGTAATGCACTTATTTTATTAGCTATAGAGATAGCAATATTATCTGGTGCATCGACAAGGTGGTGGCAATCTTCGCGAAGGTGAACACTGACGCAAATGCCAAAGACGAAGAAATACAAGATTTCTCCGTCAGAAAGGGCTATAGCATATGATGCTATTATGAATTACCTGAGATGTTTATCCCTTATGATGCACCCTTCTTGATTGCGCGGTAGTCGCTTTTTATTAGGGTGATCTCTCACAAATAATATCAAGTAGTTAGTGTTCTCCCAAGTGTAGCACCGTCACGGCACCTAATTTTCGGGGTATCACATGGATACATGGGTACGAACGATTAGGGATGTGTGAGGCGGGTGAGTTGAGACCTCACAGCGAGATCACTTGGTTGTCTTAACGTTCTAGCTTGAAAGTCCTGAGCTCGGAACATGCCCATCGAAAGATGAACAAGAGTCACATAGAGATGTGATTGGCAAGTTGGCCTACCGATTGCAATTCTCGTCACTTGAGATGGATACATCCTTGGCGTTGAATTGTAATATGGATCTTGAATCGCTCACAATCAATTATGAGAGATATTGATTTGAGTGGGAGCGCACTGTAGAATTACTTTGTTTAATTCTCGATGCAATTAATTTTGAACACTGCCCAAGTGTGATTTGCAAAATAGCTGTAGAATAATGGCTCGCGTTTCCACCTTCCCTGTTAAAATTGAATAGCTGCTAAATATCTGGTTAAATCTTTACAGTTGGTAACGTAATGTGAGGATTGTCCTCTAGAGTGCTGAGAAGGACTTGTCCTATCACATGCTTTCGGTATTCTCCCGCTAATGCTATGGATCATGTGACTCTCGTCCTTCGATCCAAAAAGCTAGAATTCCTTTTCAGTCAAAGTGCAATATGTTTGTTTCCATGAGACCCGAACTTTGAAAGTTTGGATAGTTATGTGATATTCATGGAATCTGAAAATCATTTTCAGAGACAAACAAAAGCTAAAAGATATGAGATATCCAAAGCAATGTTTGTTTGCAAACTATTAGTAAAGGTGTTTACTATGCATTAGACTGATAAGAGAGGGATCCAGAAGAACGCCTGTCATATGATGAAAGGTGAATAAAACAACAACTTAAAGAGAAAGGAAGTGTCCGAAGGGTGTTAGTGAAACTTTCACGCCTAGGAAGTCCGGGGCTAACGCCACCCTTAAGTTGAGTGCTTCTTCTGAGAGTAGGAGAAATACTGAAAGTTAAACTGTTAAAAGTATAAAGGCAATAAGAGAGAAGACTGGAATATCCAGCTCATGTATGAATGTCATACAAGTTACTGATGTATGGAAGGCTGGTGAAAGATATAGTTCTTGGGAGTTATGGTTAAACATGTTAATCACTAATTCTTGGGTATTGTGGTTTAATCACAGAAAAACCCATGCAATTGCATTCTCTTGCAATTCGATACAAGAACTATGGCCTAAAAGACTTGCCGGTAATGAGGTTCAGGTATACACAGGGGACATAGTAAATGTTACTATACCTTCCATCGGTGTATTACTGTTTGTATTTACTTTCATAATTCATTTAGAGTTTTACACACTCTAGCCCATTCCATAAGGTATCTTGCAAGAAGGTTGTTCATAAGAGAACTTTTGATGTTCGGTGTTATGAATAACATAAGGGACATACTTTCATTATGAATGAGATGTATGTTATGAATATTGACAATAATATATTACCTCTGGATTTACTTTCATAATTCATTTTAGAGTTTTACACACTCTAGCCCATTGCACAATGTTGTTGCAAAAGGGTTGTTCATAAAAGAGCAATTGTTGTTTAGTATTATGAATAACATAAAGGGACAAGCTTCGATCCAAGATGGGACGTATGTTATGAATATTGATGGTAATATGATACATCCATAACACTGACGCTAAATGTTGCAAGACTAAAAGAATACCACACAGGTGTGGCACTGCATTTGGTCACATTGGCGAAACCCGCATGGAAAATTCCATTATGATGGATTTTGAAGTCATTTGATTTTGAATCATCTGACACTTGCAACTTTCCTCCAAAAGGTGAAGTGACTGAAATACCGTTCACAGGCCAAAAGGAACGAGCAACGAACTTATTGGTGATCATATATTTTGATGTGTGTAGTCCAATAAATAAGTTGCAAACAGTGGATTTATTATCTTCAAATATGACTCAATTAGATATATGGATATTTGCTTGATGAGACGTAAGTCTGGATCTTTTGAAATCATTCGAAAGGTTTTCAAAAATGAAGTAGAAGTTATTGTAACAAGAAAATTATGTTTCTATAATTCGATTGCAGAAAGGAATATTTGAGTTACAAGTTTAGGGAATGTCTGATAAGTTGTGAAAGGGGTTTCATAACTTACACCTCCCGGAACACCACTACAAGTGGAAAGTCCGTGAAGATGTAATCAAACCATTTATGACATGGTAAGATCAAAGATGACATAAATCAATTTGACATTATCCCTTTTAATGGTAATGCTTTAGAATTACACTGAAAAGAGCTCCATCGGGTCTGTTGAAATGACGCCATGGTGTGGTACGCCCAACCATGTTATATCTTTTCTTAACATTTGGAATATGCGGCTTGTGTAAAAGGTTACATACCTATTCCAAATCAGACAAGTGCTACTTTGTAAGTTATCCCAAGTCATTGGGAATTCCCCCACCACTATACCGAGGCAAAGGATTTTGCCACAAAACGGTATGCTTTTATAGAGAATAGTTCTTGCAAAAGGTGAGTGGGAGGACAGTGCAACTCGACGAGATAACAAGTATCTTCGTCATCAGGTCAAAGGAAAGGAACCTTGGAAGTAATTCCAGAGTTTCCTATTGCGACTGATGCGGAAGCCTCTACATGAGATGTATGGACTTCGTTCAAACTTGCAGTTGAACAACATAGGCAAAGCTCGTGCAAACCTGTCAGGTGCGCAAATGAGATATTGTTGTTAGACAACAGTATACCTACGATACACAAGGAAGCGTTGATGGGCCCTGACTCCGGAATTGGCTAAATGCCAATATAATTCGAGATAGTTTCCATAAATGATTCAAGATTTAAATCTTGATAAACCCTCGGAAAGACTTAGAGTCTAATGGATTGTAATGGGACTATAAACTGATACGGATAAAAATGTTTTATCCATAAAGCTCAACTTGTTGCAATAACAAGTTCAAGGAGTTGACTACGATGAGGTTGTTTCACCGTAGTGATGCTTAAAGTCGGTTCGGGTAGAACTAGCAATTAATGCATATTTCAAATCATGAGATATGAAACATGGATGACAATAGGATTTCCATCTGATGGAAATGAAACCAAGGACTTGCATGTGTTACAGTCCAAGGTATTTGTAAATCCAGAGGATACTAGTGAGTGTGCAAACTTCAGAGTTCCAGCGATGGACAGAAGAGAGCAAAATGGAGTTGGAATCTTCGTGTTTTGATGAAATGGTCAAAGGGGTTTGACTTCATCAATGGGTAACAAAGATGCTTGTGATTCAAGAAAGTAAGTGGGAGCATAATAATATTTCTAAAAACGTTGTGTGCTTGACACATTGTTAATTGGAATTAAATTTCTTGACACGAATTAGGACTTCATTTGAAAAGGGTTTTTTCGATGAAGTGCTTGGGCTAAATAGCCTTGATATTAGGCATGATGATCTATGGAGATAGATTTACCTGATGGGGCTGAGCAAAGATACATATTGACAAAATGCTAAAACCTTTTGTCATTAAAAACGTCAAGGAGTGATTCTTGCCGAAGTCACATGGAAAGAGTTTTTGCAAGACTCGGTGTCCCAAAACACTGATGAGCAAAATACATGATGGAGATTCCACACACTCTTGTGTTTGGATTAATCATGTATTCCATGGTATGTAAAACAACCAGATATGTCCAATACTCCCAAAGTTGTTGCGAGTATAGATACCAAAGTGATCAAAAGTACTGATCATGGGACAACAGTGAAAAAGGGTAATTGAGTACTATAGTAGCATTGATGACATGTTTTCTGGCAAGCGGAGATCATGAAGAGTTTGTTGTAAAAGGTTACATCGATACAGTCTTCATCCATGCTCCAAGCGATTTTCTATTTAAGTTAAGGGTTTTGTGCAATACACAATATGGTGGCACGGTAGTTGGAAATTGTTCCAAACAGGTTACTGTGGTGAATTCTATGACAAATGGCTAAGTATGTTGGCGCTTTAGAAGTGACAAAGAAGTTGTTGAATCATATAGTTCATTCATGAACTTAGTGTGTCGGCGTCTGGGAACGGGGGTACCCAGACTTGCCTGCCTGCAGCCCACGGCATGGCTCCATCGACGGCCTAGTACGGCCCAGCTTCAGCGACAACAACTCAAGACCCTCGCGAGGGGCCAAGCCTCACGAGGCGGACGACACCAAGACCTCCACGAGGAGCAGCCTCCCCAGGCTGGCTCCTGAGGAGCGGAGAGTTCTATGCAAGCCTCACCTTGTGAGGTCCGGATGACATGAGCCATGACGACCAACGCCAGGCGGGCGCCAGCGGGCGCAGTGCACCAGTTTCCTCTTCGGTGCTAAAGAGGCAAGCGCAGGCGCGGAGTCCCGAGGAATCAGCCAAAGGTTTCCATTCCTATGCAACAAGACCAAGACCACCAGGACGGCAGGACGGAGGTCATCACCGAGCCCACCACGGCATCACAACCAGAGGCTTTCGCAGGCGAAGACTACTTTGGTCAGGATAGCATGTACTAGTTGTCCCCCTTTGAATTTGGCCGTTGTTGGATCCCTTCCTGCCTTTCATTCGGGAAGAGGATCGAGGCCGCTATAAATAGGAATTAGCCACCACCATAGAGGGGGAGAGCGACGACGGATCATTCAGATCACCCTCATTCCACCAGCTCACTCGAGCCCAAGAACACCTCTCCTCCGGAGGCTGTTCGCCACTGTACTAGTTCATCCTCAGGCCCTCGACGCCAATCCACCACAAAGCAGGAGTAGGGTTTTACACCGCAAGGTGGCCCGAACCTGGGTAAACTGCTGTGTCTCTTTTCCTTATAGTTCGTCGAGCTAGGCCGTGAGATTAGTGAGTAGGCAGACTGGGGAGGACGAGTTCTTCGCACGCACCCCAGAGTTCGAACCTCTCAAGGGTTTGTGGAATCTGAAATCTGACATTTGGCGCGCCAGGTAGGGGTACGTCGGAGCCTTTCCCTCGCCGATCGATCCACCGTCGCTACACCGCTTCCATGGCTGACGCTCGTCGGGCTCGCGCTGAGCGCTGGGCCTCCCTCGCTGCCCACGTCGCTCAGACAGCGCCTGTGAGTGACGGTTGCCCTCGCCGTCCCCCGTCTCCAGTGGCGAACGCCACCATCGGCCCCGCGGGGCACGAGCAGCAAGCTTCGTCACTGCACCCTTCCGTGCGGCGGGATGGGCGCACCGCCACCCCGTCACTGACTCCGGCTGGTTCGTCGTCTCATGCTCGTCGTGGGCCGGCGAACGCGCAGGCTGCGTTGCTCATGGCGTGTGAGCTCCTGCGCTACCGCCCCGTCGATGACCTCTATGAAGACTGGCTGGACCGCATCGCCGAGCTTGTCAGCGCCGCCAGGGACTCTCCTGCACCGTCTCGCTCGCTGCCTCACCCGCCGCCTGCTGCGGGTGACGTGGCCCACGGAGCACCTCCTCCACCTTGTGGCGCCCCCGACTCAATCGTACACTAATCATACATGCAAACGTGTACGATCAAGCACAGGGACTCACGGGAAGATATCACAACACAACTCTAAACAAAAATAAACTAAGATCCACAATATTACAAACCGGGGATCCGAAGTTCCGAATACATAAGTCAGTCATACAAATATTATCTGAGTACAGACATAGTTAGACAAGTTTGGCCTTAAGAAGGCTAGCACAAACAATGACACTAGATCGAAAGGCGTTGGCCTCCTACCTGGGAGCCTCCGATCCTACTCCTGGTCGTCTGGCTCGATCCAGTAATACGTGCCCTCAGGACCCTCCTGGTAATAAGCTCCTGAGGTGGCATCTGGCTCCTGGACTCCATCATTTGATGTATCATCAAGGTGGGGTATGGGGAAAAGAGAAAGTAAAGCAACCGTGAGTACTCATCCGAAGTACTCAGCAAGCAAGGATCTATACTACATATGCAACATTATCAATGGAGAAAGGCTATATATGTGGACTGAGCTGCAGAAATGCCAGAATAGAGAGAAGGCCTAGTCCTATCGAAGACTAGCATCTTCAAACATCTTCACGAAGCCATCATCTTGCAGCTGTAGAAGAGAGTAGAATAGCATTTTATTAAACAAACATGTTGAAGCAAGCCTAGAGATCCTTCCTCGACTCCCAAGCGACAAAGCGATCCCGAAGCTTCAATTAAGTAACAAGTATCCAGTTCAAGTAGTAGATCGGAATACACAAACTGAGCGTCCTTTACCGTAGGACCGGCTATCGATAGATGATTCATCCCTGCAGGGGTGCACTACTGTTACCCAACACGCTCGATCAACTCTGGCCGGACACACTTGCTGGGTAATGCCCGTCCTCGGAAGATCAACACGAAGCAGCGCCCTACCTAGGCTAGGCAGAGAGGTCAGCACGCCGGACTAACATATGCACCCAGAGGTCTTGGGCCATCGCCCTGGCCACCCTAAGCGTTGCGAGACTGGCCGGGGTGCAGGCGCAACACTGAACTCGTCAGTGAAGTATCCAGCCCAATCCCGACAATCAGCCCGCACGGTGAATCGTGACGTCTGACGAGCTTTCGGGAGAAACGTACATCGCAGAAGGCCCCATAACCATTATCCCGCGTGGTGGTAGTGCGTATAGGGCACGTCGAACCACTCAGATCGCAAACCCAAATCCAATAGGCTCAATTAGTATCACGCAGAGACAATCAGAGTCTCTGATGCTCCGCCACAATATCACACTCGAGTGCCCTTCCGGCACACCCAAAAATCATAGATCCCCAGCGGGTACCCACCAGGGTGGACCCGCCTGTAACCAAGGTCAAGTAACCGTGTGGTCATAACATCAAGGGGGAAACCCGAGGAACCACCCTCGGCGGATTCCACTCGACGAAATCATCAGGGTGAACGTATGAGGCATCACCCTCGAGGTTCACACTGAGGGTTGCACGACAGAGTCGTATCGGAAATGGAGAAGGAGGAATCACCCTTTATGACCACGACCGAACAGCTACACTGCAGAGTATTCATCGGGAGTGCGTTACGAGGTATCACCCTTGGCACTCGATAGTTACTACGCAGAGTCGTACAACTAAGGGGGTGTGAAGTGAGGTGTCGGTCTCTGGTCGATGATCACGTTGATCGAGTCATCGATGATCAAGCAGGGGCAACAAGGATAAGGTGGTGGGGGTCACTGATGGTTCACTACCAACCTATACTAAACAGTTTATCATAGGCAGGTAAGGTAACAATGAACAGGTTACAAAAGCAGGCTATGCATCAGAATAGGTGCATACATTAACCTTAGCAAAATCTAATGCAAGCAGGAGAAATGGAATGGGTGATATCTGGATGCTCAAGGGGGGGGGGCTTGCCTGGTTGCTCTGGCAAGAGAGAGGGGTCGTCAACGGGCTGCTCGTCGGTAGTGTAGTTGTACCCAGCTACAGCGTCGTTGGTCTCAGCGTCTATCGAAAGAGAAAGGGGGGGAGAGAAACAATAAATTCACGGCAATAATGCAAACAATATGTATGACATGCCTAAATGATATGCCGGGGTGTTCTACTGCTTAACTAAATGATTTAGTTAAATTAGGAATTTATTCAGATTTATTTATTCAATGTTGGGCACTATTCATTTATCGAAAGCGGTCTAAAAGTTCAATGTTCATATAACTAGGGGCATCTGACGGGAATACGGAGGCTGTATTCGGATTCGTATCGAAATTCTGAGCAAGTTTCATATATAAATTATTTTCATCGGAGTTACGGATTATTTAATATGATTTTCTAAAGTTTTAATTAATTTCTGGAATTTAATTATTTATTTAAATTAAACATTATCCGAAACAGTGTATGCTGACGTCAGCATGACGTCAGCAGTCAACCTGACATGTGGGGTCCACCTGTCATACTCTGAGCAGCTAATTAGTGATTAACTAATTAATTACTGTTTAACTAAGCTAACTAATTAATTAGTTAACCTAATCAAAGTTAATTAACTTAATTAATTTGCTAATTAATTAATTTTTATCAATTTTATTAATTCATTTTTATTTTCTATTTTATTATTATTATTATTATTTCAATCGTTTCTGGGCCGTGGGGCCCCTACGTCAGTGGCATAGGGGCTCGGCCCCACTGGGCAGTGGCCCAGGAGGCTAGTGGGCGCGGCGCCCCGTCGGGCGAACCCAGGACGCGGGCGAGCGGCCCAGGCGGCCGGCGACAGCAGTAGCAGGGGCACGGCGAGGCGCGGCAACGCCAGCAGCAGGCGGCAGCGCTGCTGGGCTAGCGGGGCGGCAATGGAGCAGCAGCAGCGGTGGCGGGTACCGGTGGTGAGCTGGACGGCTGGGCCGTTGGCCACGGCGAGCTAGGCAGGGAGCGGGTGCGAGCGCGGGGCGAGCACCAGCGGCGTCGAGCATGAGCGGGGCGGGGTGGAGAGGCGATGCGAGGAACGGCAGCAGCAGAGAAGAGGGAGGTCACGCGCGGGCGGGCTCACGCATGTGGCGCGGCCAGGGGGCGAGGCAGGGGAGCTCGAGGCGCGACCGGCGCGGGGTGAGCGGTGCGGACGGGCGCGAGGGGCCCCGGGCACGGGCACGGCGAGCTCGTGCAGTGCAGCGAGGCGCGGCGGGAGTGCGGGGAGCGGCGGACGCGGTAGGGCAGAGGTGAGGGCAGAGGGGGGGCCGGAGTGCTCACGTTCGTCGTGAGAAGGGGGGCGGCGAGGCTTGATGCGGTCCGGCGCGGAGGAGGATGGGAACAACGTGTTGGCGAGGAGGCAGGCGGACGGCGAGCTCCGAGCGGCGACGATGGGATCGGGCGCTCCCGATCTAGATCCAGCAAGGGGGGGACGAGGCGAGTGGGGGGTGTCGGCTAGGGTTTGGCCCAGGGTGGCGGTTAAGGGGAGTGGGGATGGGCCGGAGGGAGCGATGGGCCGGCCTGGCTGTGGCCCAGTTAGGCCAAGGGGGTTTCTCTTTTTATTTTTCTGTCTTGTTTTCTTTTGTCTTTTTCTTTTTATTTATTCCTATCTCCTGTTTTGTAATTAGTTAGGCCACCATATGATTTTTGTAAAATATGGCAATTGTTCCATTAATTACTAGGCATTATCTGCTACTACCAAAAATTGGGTTGGAGGCAATTGGAGTTCACACAAATTTTATAATAAATAAACTACATTAATCCCTTGCTGTTTTGGTAATCTTAGAGCCACCTAATTAATTTATTAATTGTTGGTTACAATTTTAGAATAGTCTCTGTAATATATGTTATTTATCGAACATTTTAGTTTCTATGTTGGATAACTTTTATTTTCCACTTTCATCCAAATTTGAATTCTAACTTAGGAGTTGAAATACAATATGATGCTAATGATGATCATGCACTGCTAAACATGCTGACATGTCATTATCAAAAGTGATTCTTTGGCTAATGACATGGGGTGTTACAATTCTCCTCATCTATCAAGAATTCTCATCCCAAGAATTAAGAGGAAGACTGAAAGAAAGAGGGGTATTCTTCACGAAGACGATCCTCGCGTTCCCAAGTGGATTCATCTTCAGAATGATTCGACCACTGAACTTTGAGGAATTTGATTGACTTTTGACGAGTCCGACGTTCAGCTTCATCAAGAACACGGATGGGATATTCTGGATAAGACAGATCTTCCCGTAATTCAAGCACTTCATGATCCACAGCTCTAATAGGATCCTTGAAGCAGCGACGGAGTTGGGATACATGAAAGACATCATGTACTTGTGAAAGATTTGGCGGCAATTGCAACTGATATGCCACCTCTCCTCGACGGGCAAGAATACGGAACGGGCCAATGTAGCATGGAGCCAACTTGCCTTTGATTCCGAACCGATGAGTGCCTTTCAACGGAGTGACGCGGAGGTAAGCTTGCTCGCCAGGTTGATAGACCATTTCCTGGTGCTTTCGGTCATAGTTGCTCTTCTGACAAGACTGAGCAGATCTCAAATGTTCACGGACAATGCGGACTTGTTCTTCAGCTTGCTGAATAATGTCCGGTCCGACGAGTGAGCGTTCACTAGTTTCTGACCAATTCAGAGGGGTTCGACACTTACGACCGTATAGAACTTCAAACGGTGCCATCTTCAAACTAGCTTGATAGCTATTGTTGTAAGAGAATTCGGCATACGGGAGAGATTCCTCCCATTTCTTACCGAAGGAGATGACTCAAGCTCGAAGCATATCTTCGAGCACTTGATTAACTCGTTCAACTTGACCCTGTGACTGAGGGTGAAAAGTGGTACTGAACGACAGGTGGGTTCCCACAGCTTCTTGGAAACTATTCCAGAATCTAGAGATGAAGAGGCTGCCACGATCAGAACTGATCTCCAACGGAACACCATGGCGTGACACAATTCGGGAAACATACAAGTCTGCTAACTGGCTAGCAGTGATTGTCTCCTTAACTGGTAGAAAGTGAGCAACCTTTGAGAATCGGTCAATGATGACAAAAATAGCATCATGACCCTGCTGAGATCTGGGAAAACCAGTAATTAAATCCATTTGGACCTTGTCCGATTTCCATTCAGGAATTGCAAGGGGTTGCAGAGTTCCAGCGGGCCTTTGATGTTCTGCTTTAATGCGGCGGCAAACGTCACACTCAGAAACATAACGAGCAATATCTCGCTTCATATTAGGCCACCAGTATCTCTGACAAATGTCACGGTACATCTTTGTGCTACCAGGATGAATTGACAGAGGAGTGTCATGAGCTTCTTTCATAACGTGTTCTCTCTCATCCTTGAACTTGGGTACGAAGAGGCGGTGTTGGAAAAATAGGATCCCATCATCATTAAGATGGAATTCCGACGGCTTTCCTTTTTCAAGGTATCGCTTGATCCTTTCAACTTCAGAGTCATACCGTTGCATTGTCTTGATGCTGTGTTCTAAATCTGGTTCGACAACCAGGGTATTGAGATAACCCTGTGGAACAATATGGAGGTTCAATTTGCGAAGCTCTTCATAAAGAAGAGGTTGTGTTTCCTGAACCATAAGATTGTTGCAATAAGCCTTACGGCTCAAAGCATTGGCCATTACATTAGCCTTGCCAGGGGTATATGAGATATTCATATCATAATCGGCAATTGTTTCGAGCCATCTTTGTTCACGAAGGTTCAGATCTAGTTGAGTATATAGATACTTCAAACTTTGATGATCCTTATATATCTCGCAACGATTACCGAGAAGGTAATGTCGCCATAGCTTCAGGGCATAAATAACCGCAGAAAGTTCAAGGTCATGCACTGGGTAATTTTCTTCATGAGGACGCAATTGTTGAGAGGCATAAGCAATCACTTTGCGCTCTTGCATTAGGACACAACCTAATCCTTGACGAGATGCATCACAATATATCACGAAATCCTTTTGGGAATCCGGGGGTGCTAATACTGGGGCAGATGTCAATTTATCTTTTAGTGTCTGAAAGCTTTCTTGACATTTTTCTGTCCACTCAAATTTAACACCTTTGTGAAGCAGATTTGTCAATGGTTTTGCAATCTTGGAAAAGTTCTCAACGAATCGACGGCAATAACTAGCAAGTCCAAGAAAACTTCTGACTTGCTTAACATTCTTCGGGGGAGTCCAGTCAAGAATAGCCTGAACTCGTTCGGGGTTAACAGCAATTCCATCCTTGGAAATCACATGACCAAGGTAAGTTACTTCAGAAAGCCAAAATTCACATTTGGAATACTTGGCATACAACTGGTGTTCTCGGAGCCTTTCCAGTACCAGACGGAGGTGTTCAGCATGTTCCTCTTTATTCTTAGAATAGACTAGAATATCATCTAGATATACCATGACGAATTTGTTGAGGTAATCCATGAATATATAATTCATCAGACAGGAGAAAGTTGCTGGAGAATTCGTTAGGCCAAATGACATGACGGTGTATTCATAGGAGCCATAACGAGTGACGAATGCAGTCTTGGGAATATCCTCTTCACGGACACGGATCTGGTGATAACCCAACCTCAAGTCGAGTTTAGAGAACACCGATGATCCAGCAAGTTGATCATAAAGATCATTGATCCGGGGCAGTGGGTATTTATTCTGGATTGTGGCTTGGTTAATGGGCCAATAATCCTGAACCAAACGGTTAGTTCCATCCTTCTTCTTAACGAAGAGTGAAGGTGCTCCCCAAGCAGAGGAACTGGGGCGGATGAAACCACTCTTAAGTGACTTGTCGATTTCTTCCTTAAGCTCAAGTAGGTGGTGCAGAGGCATCTTATAAGGACGCTTGGCAATAGGGACAGTGCCAGGCTTCAAGTCAATGACAAACTCGACAGCTCTAGCCGGGGGTATGCCTGGAAGTTCTTCGGGAAAGACGTCTGGAAAATCTCGAATGACCGGAACGTTCTCGATTCCTTCCAGAGGTGAGGTGTTCAAAGCATTCAGAACATATATCTGAGCTTTAGTGTCCCGTGTAATGCGTGCGGTATAGTTCACTATCTCATCAGAGGGGTGAAGAAGTTGGACGACTTTAGTGGCACAATTGATCGAAGCAATGTGAGCTTTCAACCAATCCATTCCGAGTATGAGGTCTATGGTGGAAGACTTCAAGACGATGGGCGAGGCAAGGAATTCCAACCCTTTAATTTCGACGGTAACGTCAGGTGCTATCACGTCAGCATGACAATGACCTCCGGGAGTTTTAATGACTAATGGAGTATGCATCTTATCATACCGAATGCCATGCATGAATGCAAATTTTCCAGAGATGAATGAATGTGATGCTCCTGAATCAAATAAAACAGAAGCGGGTACTAAGTTAACGAGAAGGGTACCCATCACAGTAGCAGGTTGATCCTGGACTTCTTCAATATCAATATTGTAAGCGTGTCCACGACCATGTGCAGCAGACCCAATATTATAGTTGCGGGTCTGATTGTTGCCACGACCATTGCCACGGCCAGCACGAGGAAAAGCTAACTGATTCTGAGTCTGGCGGCAGTCTTTAGCCTGGTGACCTGGTTTGCGGCACTTGAAGCACAGACCATCTTCAGGACAAAGAGGAGCATTGTTTTGAATAGCTTGAGCTTTTGGCTGCCTCGGTGGTGGAGGAGGCAGACGTGGTGCAGCATAGTTGTTCTTTGGCGCAGAGGTATTGGGACGGAACGCATTGTTGGGAATCCAAACTCGACGCTTCTGTGCTGAGCCCGAAGATGAGCCAGCATCACGATAGCGCTTCTGCGAGTCCTTGTGTTCCATCTGAGCAGTCTCAACAAGAATAGCCTGGTTCATTAGAGTTGAAAAGTCGTTGAAGTCTTGAGCAGCAAGTGCAAGCTTGAGGTCTGGGTGGAGTCCTTTACAGAACTTCTCTTGTCTGCGTGCATCTGTGGCGATGTCTTCTTCAGCATAGCGGGAGAGATCAAGAAATTCCCGCTGATAAGCTTTGACAGTCTTGTTGCCCTGAGTGAGGTTACGGAACTGGGTCTTCATGCGTTCCATAATTGCCTGAGGGATGTAACGTGTACGGAAAGCAGCCTGGAACTCATACCAGGTGATGACTGTTCCAACATGCAGTGTACGCTTGTGTGTGTCCCACCATTGAGCTGCGGGTCCCTTTAAGAAAAAGGCCGTGAAGTTGACGAAGTTAGCAGGGGCGACATTAGCAGACTCCATCTCGTGAGTGATGTCGCGGAGCCAGTCATCAGCATCCAGTGGCTTGTCAGAGTTGCGGAACTGAGTTGGGTTAAGTCGCATAAACTCTGTCAAAGTTATTGAAGCTGGGTTCTGGTTCTGGTTGTTCTGATGCGGAAACTGAGCCATAATTCTAGTCATGAACTGGCGGTTAAGCTCAAACTGTTGCATCATAGCTGCCATATAGTCTGGCGGTGGTGGGCGTTCAGGGGTACCACGACCACGACCACCTGGTCTAACCATCCTGCTAAGTATCAACAGGGGGTAGTTTAGTAAAAGCAATTGCTAGCGTTTAGTGACAAGCATGATGTAACTCGTCAACAATTTAAGTAGTGAAACAGATACATAACAGTAGTCAATTAAGACATATAGATCCATACACAGAGTCGGGTACATGCGGACAGCATAACGGCGCAAATTCAAAAGCTAGACATACTAGGCGGCGCACAGGCACGCGGTAAGGAAGTACACAACGAGACATAGCAAAGGCTACATCAACGTCGGAGAAAACCACTGAAACGGGGTAACTGCAAGTGCGGACGACGAATGTTCGTCGTGGAAGGATCCTGCGCTCCATGTGCACTCTGATGCAGAATCCGGTCTCGAGCTGTAAGAAGAGGTCCACGTGCCGGTGTGTGACCTCCAACAGCAGGCCAATCAATACCAGCATACATCTGAGTCCTGCGTGGATAAAGGATGTGCTCAGGATGTATCCCTGCGCGAACAGCGGGTAGCAACTGTGTCATAGCATCGTAGAGACGTGCTCGAGTGGCAACCAACTCGACGGCAAGAGCCCGAACAGTGCGATCCAGAGCCTGAGTGCACTGAATCAGAACGCGCGGGTCATAGCGACGAGGCTCATACGGGGCACAGATAGCTGTGTAGTATCCAGTAGCATCTCCAGCAGGGGCATACGAAATGTATCGGAACTCAGAGTCATCCAAGATATCGCTGAACTGTCCTCGGAGACGTGCGACAGCAGAGTAGGCGGCATCATGGACTGCCATCTCAATCGTCACGCCGATACCGTGGTAAAGGTGTAGCTCGGTGTCTGAGTCACTTTGCTGATCATAGATACGAACATCAGCATGGTACTGCTCCTGGTTGAACTCGCGGTAATCCTCGTAAACCATGTACTCAGGGTACCAACGGTAGCCAAGTCTGGTCATGAGAGCGATCAGGACAGCTGGAAACCCAGGGGCATCACGAGCCCAAGTGCAAAGCACAAGCTGTGTCGTAGGACGTGGTGGAAACAAACGATCCATCTGAAACAGAGGAAATTCAGGGTTGTCAAACGACAATCAGAAGTTTAACACAACTCGGAGAGAAAGGTTAAACAAAACAATGGAAAGGAAAATGATTATCAGACTAATCAGATCAATGACAGGGAAATCGCACAGATATCCAGCTCTCCGGGTAGACGGAATTTACGAGATCCTAAGTGTCGGTGTTAGTAAACTTTATTTAACCCGAATAGAAGAGAGATCAGAGTCCCAGAGTATAGACGAGGAATAAAAGATCCTAATACCACTCAGTTGGCGACGTGGGCCCGTAAGCCACACAGCCAAGTTAGTAAATTAGTTTTTCGCTTTCTAGACTCAACTTCGGCCAAGGAATTGGAAGGGGGCTTCCTACAGGCAGTCGGCTCTGATACCAACTTGTGGCGCCCCCGACTCAATCGTACACTAATCATACACGCAAACATGTACGATCAAGCACAGGGACTCACAGGAAGATATCACAACACAACTCTAAACACAAATAAACAGAGATCCACAATATTACAGACCGGGGATCCGAAGATCCGAATAAATAAGTCAGTCATACAAATATTATCTGAGTACAGACATAGTTAGACAAGTTTGGCCTTAAGAAGGCTAGCACAAACAACGACACTAGATCGAAAGGCATTGGCCTCCTGCCTGGGAGCCTCCAATCCTACTCCTAGTCGTCTGGCTTGATCCAGTAATACGTGCCCTCAGGACCCTCCTGGTAATAAGCTTCTGAGGTGGCATCTGGCTCCTGGACTCCATCGTCTGATGTATCATCAAGGTGGGGTATGGGGAAAAGAGAAAGTAAAGCAACGGTGAGTACTCATCCGAAGTACTCAGCAAGCAAGGATCTATACTACATATGCAACATTATCAACGGAGAAAGGATGTATATGTGGACTGAGCTACAGAAATGCCAGAATAGAGAGAAGGCCTAGTCCTATCGAAGACTAGCATCTTCAAACATCTTCATGAAGCCATCATCTTGCAGCAGTAGAAGAGAGTAGAATAGCATTTTATTTAACAAACATGTTGAAGCAAGCCTAGAGATCCTTCCTCGACTCCCAAGCGAGAAAGCAATCCCGAAGCTTCAATTAAGTAACAAGTATCCAGTTCAAATAGTAGATCGGAATACACAAACTGAGCGTCCTTTACTGTAGGACCGGCTATCGATAGATGATTCATCCCTGCAGGGGTGCACTACTGTTACCCAACACGCTCGATCAACTCTGGCCGGACACACTTGCTGGGTAATGCCCGTCCTCGGAAGATCAACACGAAGCAGCGCCCTACCTAGGCTCGGTAGAGAGGTCAGCACGCCGGACTAACCTATGCACCCAGAGGTCTTGGGCCATCGCCCTGGGCACCCTGCGCGTTGCGAGACTGGCCGGGGTGCAGGCGCGACACTGAACTCGTCAGTGAAGTATCCAGCCCAATCCCGACAATCAGCCCGCACGGTGAATCATGACGTCTGACGAGCTTTCGGGAGAAACGTACATCGCAGAGGGCCCCATAACCATTATCCCGCGTGGTGGTAGTGCGTATAGGGCACGTCGGCCCACTCAGATCACAAACCCAAATCCAATAGGCTCAATTAGTATCACGCGGAGACAATCAGAGTCTCTGATGCACCGCCACAATATCACACTCGAGTGCCCTTCCGGCACACCCGAAAATCATAGATCCCCAGCGGGTACCCACCAGGGTGGACCCGCCTGTAACCAAGGTCAAGTAACCATGTGGTCATAACATCAAGGGGGAAACTCGAGGAATCACCCTCGGCGGATTCCATTCGACGAAATCATCAGGGTGAATGTATGAGGCATCACCCTCGAGGTTCACACTGAGGGTTGCACGACAGAGTCGTATCGGAAAGGGAGAAGGAGGAATCACCCTCGATGACCACGACCGAACAGCTACACTGCAGAGTATTCATCGGGAGTGCGTTACGAGGAATCACCCTCGGCACTCGATAGTTACTACGCAGAGTCGTACAACTAAGGGGGTGTGAAGTGAGGTGTCAGTCTCTGGTCGACGATCACGTTGATCGAGTCGTCGATGATCAAGCAGGGGCAACAAGGATAAGGTGGTGGGGGTCACTGATGGTTCACTACCAACCTATACTAAACAGTTTATCATAGGCAGGTAAGGTAACAATGAACAGGTTACAAAAGCAGGCTATGCATCAGAATAGGAGCATACATTAACTTTAGCAAAATCTAATGCAAGCAGGAGAAATGGAATGGGCGATATCTGGATGCTCAAGGGGGGGGCTTGCCTGGTTGCTCTGGCAAGAGAGAGGGGTCGTCAACGGGCTGCTCATCGGTAGTGTAGTCGTACCCAGCTGCAGCGTCGTCGGTCTCAGCGTCTATCAAAAGAGAAAGGGGGGGAGAGAAACAATAAATTCACGGCAATAATGCAAACAATATGTATGACATGCCTAAATGATATGCCGGGGTGTTCTACTGCTTAACTAAATGATTTAGTTAAATTAGGAATTTATCCGGATTTATTTATTCAACGTTGGGCACTATTCATTTATCGAAATCGGTCTAAAAGTTCAACGTTCATATAACTAGGGGCATCTGACGGGAATACGGAGGGTGTATTCGGATTCGTATCGAAATTCTGAGCAAGTTTCATATATAAATTATTTTCATCGGAGTTACGGATTATTTAATATGATTTTCTAAAGTTTTAATTAATTTCTGGAATTTAATTATTTATTTAAATTAAACATTATCCGAAACAGTGCATGCTGACGTCATGACGTCAGCAGTCAACCTGACATGTGGGGTCCACCTGTCATACTCTCACTAGCTAATTAGTGATTAACTAATTAATTACTGTTTAACTAAACTAACTAATTAATTAGTTGACCTAATCAGAGTTAATTAACTTAATTAATTTGCTAATTAATTAATTTTTATTATTTTTATTAATTCATTTTTATTTTCTATTTTATTATTATTTATTTTTTTAAATCGTTTCTGGGCCGTGGGGCCCCTACGTCAGTGGCACAGGGGCTCGGCCCCACTGGGCAGTGGCCCAGGAGGCTAGCGGGCGCGGGCGCGGTGCCCCGTCGGGCAAACCCGGGACGCGGGCGAGCGGCCCAGGCGGCCGGCGACAGCAGCAGCAGGGGCACGGCGAGGCGCGGCAACGCCAACAGCAGTCGGCAGCGCTGCTGGGCTAGCGGGGCGGCGGTGGAGCAGCAGCAGCGGTGGCGGGCACCGGTGGTGAGCGGGATGGCTGGGCCGTTGGCCACGGCGAGCTAGGCAGGGAGCGGGTGCAAGCGCGGGGCGAGCACCAGCGGCGTCGAGCGTGAGCGGGGCGGGGTGGAGAGGCGATGCGAGGAACGGCAATAGCAGAGCAGAGGGAGGTCACGCGGGGGCGGGCTCACGCATGGGGCGCGGCCAGGGGGCGAGGCAGGGGAGCTCGGGGCCCGACCGACGCGGGGTGAGCGGTGCGGACGGGCGCGAGGGGCCCCGGGCACGGGCACGGCGAGCTCGTGCGGTGCAGCGAGGCGCGGCGGGAGTGCGGGGAGCGGCGGACGCGGTAGGGCAGAGGTGAGGGAAAAGGGGGGCCGGAGTGCTCATGTTCGTCGTGAGAATGGGGGCGGCGAGGCTTGATGTGGTCCGGCGGGGAGGAGGACGGGGACGACGTGTTGGCGAGGAGGCAGACGGACGGCGAGCTCCGAGCGGCGACGATGGGATCGGGCGCTCCCGATCCAGATCCAGCAGGGGGGACGAGGCGAGTGGGGGGTGTCGGCTAGGGTTTGGCCCAGGGTGGGGGTTAAGGGGAGTGGGGATGGGCCGAAGGGAGCTATGGGCCGGCCTGGCTGTGGCCCAGTTAGGCCAGGGGGGTTTCTCTTTTTATTTTTCTGTCTTGTTTTCTTTTGTGTTTTTCTTTTTATTTATTCCTATCTCCTGTTTTGTAATTAGTTAGGCCACCATATGATTTTTGTAAAACATGGCAATTGTTCCATTAATTACTAGGCATTATCTGCTACTACCAAAAATTGGTTTGGAGGCAATTGGAGTTCACACAAATTTTATAATAAATAAAATGCATTAATCCCTTGCTATTTTGGTAATGTTAGAGCCACCTAATTAATTTATTAATTGTTGGTCACAATTTTAGAATAGTCTCTGTAATATATGTTATTTATCGAACATTTTAGTTTCTATGTTGGATAACTTTTATTTTCCACTTTCATCCAAATTTGAATTCTGACATAGGAGTTGAAATACAATATGATGCTAAGGATGATCATGCACTGCTAAACATGCTGACATGTCATTATCAAAAGTGATTACTGTGGCTAATGACATGGGGTGTTACACACCTCCCCGTCAAGACGTCGCCCTCGGGCCAAGGCATGAGGCCCCGCGGTGCGACCCGCCGCGCAGGGCGCCGGCGTGTGAAGATGAAAGCTGCCAGGTGGTGCAGCGGCCGCAAGAAGATGCTCGTGCACTCCCAGCACCGCCACGTCAAGACCGCACATCGCCTGCAGCGGTGGCGCGCGAGCACCAAGACCAGGCTCCACCTCCGCGACGGGCTCCCGTGACCACAGCGGGTTGCCGCACGTTCACTCCGGAGCTACGCAGCGTCGTCTGGCCGGGGAAGTTCAAGCCCGATCTGCCTCCGCACTACGACGGCACCCCCGACCCTGCCGAGTTCCTGTAGCTCTATGAGCTGAGCATCGAGGTAGCCAACGACGATGAGAAGGTTATGGCGAACTGGTTTCCCATGGCCCTCAAGGATGGTGCGCGCTCGTGGCTCCTGAACCTGCCCATGGAATCAATCTCCTCCTGGGACTAAATGCGAGAGCGTTTTGTTGCCAACTTCCAGGGCACTCGCGACCGTCCACCGGCTGCGGGTGACCTGCGGTGCATCAAGCAGCAGCCAGGAGAGACCTTGCAGAAGTACATCCAGCGCTTCAACAGCGTCCGCCTCAAGATCCCCAAGGTGTCGGATGAGGCCATCATCTCGGCGTTCACTGATGGCGTCCGCGACGTCAAGATGAAGGAGGAGCTCGCCAAGCATGAGGACCTGTGCACGGCTCTGGAGATGTTCAACATGGCAACCAAGTGTGCGAGAGCTGAGGAAGGTCGCCTCTCTCTCCTGGAGCTCCCAGGGGCTGACCCAGAAGACAAAAGGCCAAAGCTAAGGACGTGAAGTGCAAGGGACCGGCCGTGCTTGCGGCCGAACCAGAGATGAAGCGCGGCTGCGACCACCCAGAGTCATCCAAGGGCAGCCGCCCGTTCTGCGTCTTCCACAACGTGCACAGCCACAACACCAACGACTGCCAGGAGCTCAGGGCCATCTGCAACGGGCACCTCGGTCGACGCCCCGAGCGCAGCGACTGAGGCTACGGAGGAGGCCGAGGTGGAGGACGCTAGGACGGCCGCGCCCACCGCCAAGAATGGCACGATCAGCCTCGTGAGGACTGCTGGCAGGGCCAGCCTCGCCAGGGACCCTGGAGAGACCAGCCTCGTGAGGACCGTCCTCAGGGCAACGCTGGCCTTCCTCCGCTGCCGCCACCACCAAGAAGGAATGACGACCACCACTAGGACGAGGCGGCTGGGGGCTTCCAGGAACCTCGTGCCATCGCCTGCATCCTGGGCGGCGCTCAGGCCCCTGCCTCTCATCGCATCTTCAAGTAGTTTGCCCTTGAAGTGTGCGAGGACCGCTCCCTCATACCCGGCGACAAGGCACTAGATGGTTGGATCATGTACTTCGACGGCGCGTTCTCACGCCAAGGCGCGGGGGTTGGAGCTGTGCTTATTTCGCCCACCACAGACAAGCTCTACTACGCTGTGCAACTCTGCTTCCAACACGGCGAGAAGGTCTCCAACAACATTGCGGAGTACGAAGGCCTGATTGCGGGACTCAAGGCCGCCACAGCACTGGGGGTCAGGCGCCTCACCATCAGGGGCGACTTGCAGCTCCTCGTCAACTGCTCCAACAAGGAGTATACCCCGAAGGACGACCACATGGAAGCATACCTTGAGGAGGTACGCAAAATTGAGAAACGATTCTTGGGCCTGGAATTGCAGCACGTGCCGTGCGGCACAAACAACAAGGCGGACGACATCACCAAGAGGGCGTCCTGGCGTCTGCCTCAGGAGCCTGGCGTCTTCGAAGAGCGGCTCTTCAAGCCATCGGTAGCTCCACCCACCGCAGAACCAGCACCACCTCACGAGGATCTCCCCCAGCCTCCTCCATCGAGCGCCCCGGCTTGTGGCCCGACCTCAAGAGCTCGCCTCCTCCTCGCGATGGAACCTCAAGAGGGGTGTTGGACCGAGGAGTTCAAGGCGTACCTACTTCAGGGCACCCTGCCAGAGAAGGAGGAAGACGTGGAGCGTGTGGCCCGCCAGGCCACAGCATACTGCATCCAGGATGGTGAGCTCTATCGGAGGCGTCCAAACGATGTTTCTTTACGGTGCATCTCCAGGGAGCAGGGATGCGAGCTGCTGGCCGATATACATGGTGGGGACTGTGGGCATCACTCTTCATCACGCACACTCATGGGCAAGGCATTCCGCAGCGGGTTCTACTGGCCCACGATGCTCAAGGATGCTACCGAGCTGGTGAAGTCCTGTGAAGCCTGCCAGTTCCATGCCAAGCAGATCCACCAGCCCGCTCAGGGCCTCCAGACCATCCCGCTCACATGGCCGTTCGTGGTCTGGGGGCTGGACATCTTGGGGCCATTCCCACGGGCGCCCGGGGGCTACCACTACCTCTACGTCGCCATCGACAAGTTCACCAAGTGGGCGGAGGTGGAAGCCGTCCGCACCATCCCGGCTGGCTCGGCCGTCAAGTTCATCAAAGGCCTCGTGAGCCGGTTCAGGGTTCCTAACCGCATCATCACCGATAATGGCTCACAGTTCACCAGCAACCTTTTCAAAACATACTGTGCTAACCTTGGAACGCAGATATGCTACGCTTCGGTGGCACACCCCAGGATCAATGGCCAGGCCGAACGCGCCAACGCAGAAGTCCTGAGAGGCCTCAAGACAAGGACCTTCAAGAAGAAGCTCGAGGCCTACGGCAAGGGCTGGCTCGATGAGCTCCAGTCCGTGTTGCGGTCCATCCGCACCACCGCAACCAAGCCGACAGGCGAGACTCCGTTCTTCCTCGTCTATGGAGCCGAAGCGGTTCTCCCTCACGAGGTCAAGCATCGGTCCACGTGGGTCTTGGCATTTGACGAGGCATGCCAGGACACCACGCTGGGGATGGACCTCGTGCTTGGGGAGGAACGCCACCGTCAAGCCTCGCTCCGAGCGGCAAGGTACCAGCAGGCGCTGCGGCGGTATCTTTGCCGCAGCGTCCGCTCGAGGACACTCGAGGTGGGTGATCTCGTCCTGAGGCGGGTGCTCTCTAGGGAGGGGCTGCATAAGCTCTCACCCGTGTGGGAGGGCCAGTTCAGGATCGCCCATGTCTCCAGGCCTGGCGCCGCGTGTCTGGAGACGCAGGACGGGATCCCCATCCAGAACGCCTGGAACATCCAGCACCTCCGGAAGTTCTACCCATGAAGCAAGGCCCCGTGCCTGTGAAGGTCTCCGCTCATGACACTC
Source organism: Thinopyrum elongatum (assembly GCA_011799875.1). Classification (NCBI taxonomy): domain Eukaryota; kingdom Viridiplantae; phylum Streptophyta; class Magnoliopsida; order Poales; family Poaceae; genus Thinopyrum; species Thinopyrum elongatum. Next base: position 335,413,625 of record CM022302.1, on the reverse strand, counting down.
TCACGTAATAATGAGTGGGGCTGTACACGCCCCGGAGTCTCCTGAGTGTCGCCCGCGGGCCTCACGGGGGCTCCCTCCCATGTCCTAGTGGCAGCACTTAGCTCCGCGCTGGTGAGAAGACTAGACTAGGTGCCGGACGCGGCTGTTCTTTTGCTTGCTTTCTATAGTTGGTTTGCAACTTCTTAATGGAATTTGGAGTTTCCGCGTTTCTCATTTGCCAAAGCTGGAACTTTCTTTTCCTCTGTTCGTTCGCCTCTCCAGCATTGTCCCAGGAAGAGTGGCAGTTGCCCGTCGCTCCTCCTCGCGCGTCCCGCGCGCGGGGGCTAGGTAGGTGTGTGCGCTTGGCGCTCGCCGCGACCATACCTCACCGAAGCCCTGTCGCCCCAGAGCTTCGGTCCTTAAATCCTTGCGAGACGCTCTCAAACGAGCTCGTGGGCACGCGTACCTTCTCAAGTCCGTGCCTCCGGGCATCGCGACGCGGTGCACCAGCCACAACCAACCCACGCTCGGGGGCTCGTGCAAGGAAGGGCATGACACCCTGTGAAGTTTTCTAATAATTCTGCAGCTGTACAATGCCTCCTGAGGCCCGACGGCTCCTGAGTCGTTAAGAAGCAAACTTCACCAGATGTTGCTGGAGAGGCGCACCCTCGCGAGGCGGGAAACTACAACAAGCATATCAAGCTAAGTTATTCTAACCGCACCTAATCGAAATATCGGTATCCTGGCACAATATCAAAATAACAAACATAGCATAATGGTGTCGGTGTACTAAGTATTGGGCCTTTAGTACCCCGTACTTGTGCACGGGCAGTTGTAGCCATACTTGCGGCAAGGCTTGTCGGGGAACAGCTGAAGATTAATCTAAAGTTATTAGAGACATTCAAGCCAAGGACCAGAAGATAAGGAGAACTGGAGATCAGGGGCTCGGCCCCCGGCAAGATCTTGCCGGGGTAGCCTCCCCAGCCCGGCAAGATCTTGCCGGGATAGCCCGCGGAGCCCGGCAAGATTCGCACCCCGGCAAGGTTCCGCCACTGTGCCATCGCTCCAGCGCAGCGACCAAGCCTGGCATTCTGGCCCCATCTCTGGATGCGTGGCAAGGCACTAGTGGAGGTGAGCTTAAGCGGTGCTGATGGGATGGCCCCTTTTTCCATCCCCAAGAAAGTAGGGACACCGAAACGGACACTTCACGGTGCATTAAATGCATTTGTTCTAAACCACCAGTGGTTAGGTATGATAACCCTGTAGCTACTTTAGACCTCGCACTTGAACAGTTCGCCACTATGGTGACCCCTTCAAGCATATAAAAGGAGGCCCAAGGCAACTGCTACAGGGGGGAGAACACTCTCGGCCCATTCTGCATGCGTAGCCGCTGCATAAACACACTGTTCATTGCAAGCGCTCCAAGAACTGGGACGAATACACTGATAATAAACTAAAGCAGGAGTAGGGTTTTACGCTGATCAGCGGCCCGAACCTGGGTAAAAATTCCCTCGCGCTGGTCCTCGGTTCTGCTCTTTGTGCATACCTCTCTCCCTGCCGAATCGTAAAGGGGTCCTTCGGATCCCATAGGTGTCGTACACCGACATCTTTGGCGCGCCAGGTAGGGGGGTCGAGGTTGCGCGAACCTGATCCGGTGATCAGTGCGTCAGTTTCTTCACCGGCTTTATCATCATGCCGCCCAAGAAGAAGGGTGCGGCTGCGGTTGTTCCGTCTACGTCCGTCTTGCCCATACCTACTCGGACGGGTGACGGCCTGGATGCAGGAGATGGAGGTTTAGAACCACCACGGCGTTCTGGTGATCTGAGCCAGGCGAGCGGCGTCGTTCACAGCGGCGACGGCAACCCGCACGCCGCTCGATCCAGAAATGAAGCCGTGCTGCCTACGGGCGACGCAACGAACTCCAGAGATCGGAGGATGCCTTCTAACACTCTCACGTCGGCGCAAGCGTTGCGGCCTTCTCAGGTCGCACGCAACGAGCAGCGCCGTGGCATTGGTGGGTCTGAACGTCCCCATGGAAAGACTTCTGTGTATCGATCCCAAGGTGCGCAGGCCCAGCATGCATGCCAAACTGCCGATGGAGGTGACGCGCGGTCGCGTGATCGTGATGGTGCTCCTTCTAACACTGTTAGGAGTCAGAGCACCTCACGTACCTCACACCTGTCGCCGCCACCTACGCCGGCAGAAGCCTTGGCACGTGCGCAGCTGCTCCTCGATTTCCCTCCTGCTCCGGAAAAGATGGAGGAGTGGCGATCTACTATCCAGAGCCTCATCGGCTTCGTCAACAAGGATGGGCCGCAGCCTGCGGGGCCCTCCCGGCAGCGGTCTATCAATCCGACGCGAGCCGATGGTGAGAAGACTGGAGGCGGTGCGACCACGGTGCACTCCCCTCCACGACAGCAGCAGCGGTCGTCAGCCCGGTGGACTGACGGCCGTGATGACGATTCCACGGCGTCATCCGATCCGCGGATGCGCCGCGATCAGCGTCAAGTTCTTCGGGAACGAAGCAAAGAAGACGCTCGAACTACCATCGAGCGGCGACGGCAGGCGCGTCATCAGTCCAATAAACGCGCAGGGCCTACTGTCGACAAGCCTGCGCCAGGGCATGTAGGCGACTTGCCCTATGAGGTAGGTTGTCCAGCATTTACCCGTGAGCTGCGGCGAGTCCAGTGGCCCAACTCCCGAACGTTCAAACCAGAGGTCCCGGAGAAATATGACGGCAAGACTCACCCCTCGGAGTTCTTGAGCATCTACACCATTGCGGTGCAGGCTGCCGGGGGCCGAGATGACAAGATACTTGCCAACTACTTCCCGTTGGTGCTCAAACCCAACGTCAGGTCGTGGTTGATGCATCTGCCGGAGAATTCCATTTCTTCTTGGTCAGATCTGTGCCATCAGTTTGCTGGCGCCTTTGTTGGAGGCCACCAAGCTCCTGGCCAAGAGAGTGATTTGCATCTCCTCCCTCAAAAGGAGGGCGAACCCCTGCGCAAGTTTATCCAGAGATTTAGCCGGGTGCAATACAATATTCCAGACGTTCATCCTGCCGCTGTTGTTAGCACGTTTCATAAGAACGTGCGCAACCGCAAAATGCGCGAAGAGCTGGCGATGAACAAGGTCAGGAGTATTGCCGAGCTTTACGCTTTGGCCGACAAGTGCGCTCGAGCTGAAGAAGGGAGAAAACTCCCTGGCGAGGGTGTTGGCGCGAGGGGCGAATCAGAAGACGAAGATGCTGCGACCCCGCCAAAGAAAGGCCGGCGGCAGAACAAGAAGCACAGAGGCAAGGCCGTGCTTGCTGTCGAGGAATCCGGCAACCCCGGCACCGCCAAGAAGGCCAAGGTTGACGACCCCGGCAAGGAAGTTGCCGGGTGTGCCTCCTGCCAGGCCTTGGCGGCTGTCGACAAGTCGGAAAACTCCGGCAAGCAGTATTGCAAGATCCATCGCACCAAGGGCCACGATCTCGAAAACTGCCGACAAGTTGAGCAGCTTGTCGAGAAGCAGAGAGCTGAGTATGAAAGACGAGACAAGGAGATGGCCCAAGACGGTGCTGACAGATCTGGCAAGAAGCGTGGTGGTCGAGGAGGCCGCCGCGGCAAGGCTAAGCAGCAGAAGGAGAGGCCCACCCAAGGGCACGACAAAGACGAGGGAGGCTATGATGATCAAGAAGATAACGAATCCAGTGAGCACGAGTTTCAGAAAGCCACAGAGGCCATGTGTATTGACGGGGGCGCCTCATTGCATTCTTCTCATCGCCGACTTAAACAGTGGGTGCGTGAGGTTAATGCAACGGAGCCGTCGTTCGATGCACGCAAGCCTTTAAAATGGTCCAGCACGCCTATCATTTTTTACGACGAGGATCACCCTGATCGCACAACTACGGTCGGGTGTTTACCCTTGTTGGTCTCACCAACAATCCGCAACCTCAAGGCGACAAAAATGCTAGTTGACAGTGGGGCCAGGCTGAACTTGATCTCTCCGGACATGCTTAAGAAGCTGCAAATTCCTGATGAAGATCTCGAGGAAACGGGCACGTTTCAGGGGATCAATCCAGGAAGAACCCAGCCAAAAGGCAAGATTATGCTACCGGTAACATTTGGTAGCGAGCTCAACTACAGGATAGAGAAGGTAGTGTTTGATGTCGCCAAGATCCCTATGTCATACAATGGGATCCTCGGCCGCCCAGCGCTGGCTAAGTTCATGGCGGCATCACACGATGCGTACAATGTGTTGAAGATGCCCGGACCGATAAGTGTCATCACTATCCACTCTGACAAGAAGGATGCGCTTATCTACACCAACCAACTATACCGGGAGGCAGCTGCAGCACCTACCGTCAAGGCATCTGCTCCTGCCGCTGGAACTCCCGGGGGGAAGAAGAAGACCGGCAAGATCTTTGGCGCAAACTCTGGCAAGCGCACCTCCTCAGAGTGCTGCGCTTCCGTTGAGGACACACCAGAGAGTTCCACTGGCAAGAACAAGAAATCCAAGGCTGCTCCACCAGAGATCAAGAAGGTGCCCGTCAAGGAGGACGGAATGGGAGGAACTTTAACCATAAGTTCCACCCTAGATGACAAATAGGAAAGCGCGCTCATTGCCTTCCTGTGGGCGAATGTCGACGTGTTTGCGTGGCAACCGTCTGACATCTCCGGTGTTCCCAGGGAGGTAATTGAGCACCACCTTGTTGTCTGTCCTCACGCGCGGCCCGTCAAGCAGAGGGTCAGGAAACAAGCCTTGGAGCGGCAAGAATTCATTGCCGAAGAAATCAGAAAGCTAGAAGTGGCAGGCTTGGTCAGAGGAGTGCTTCACCCAACGTGGTTGGCCAACCTGGTTGTAGTGCGCAAGGCGAATGGGAAATGGAGGCTGTGTATTGATTATACAGACATCAATAAAGCTTGTCCAAAAGATCCTTTCCCCTTGCCGTGCATCGACCAGATTGTGGACTCCACTGCTGGTTGTGACCTACTGTCGTTCCTTGATGCCTACTCGGGATATCATTAGATCTTCATGGCAAAAGAAGATGAAGAAAAGACCACATTTATCACCCCATGTGGTACGTATTGCTTTATACGGATGCCTTTCGGGTTGAAAAGTGCTGGTTCTACATTTGCGAGAGCGGTCCAAATTGGTTTTGAGCCTCAGCTACATAGAAATATGGAAGCATACATGGATGACATAGTGGTCAAGACCAAGGATAAAGCGACGCTCATACAAGATCTAGAAGAAACATTTACAAATCTGCGCAAGATCAATTTAAAGCTCAATCCTGAGAAGTGTGTGTTTGGCGTTCCTTCCGGCAAGCTTCTCGGGTTCTTTGTATCTCAGCGTGGAATTGAAGCGAATCCCGACAAGATCAAAGCTATTGAGCAGATTGAAGCACCAAGACGCGTTAAGGATGTACGTCGTCTTGCCAGCTGCATTGTTGCCCTAAGCAGGTTCGTCTCCAAATCCGCTGAGCGCGCCCTACCCTTTTTCAAAATTTTGAAGAAGGCAGGTCCAATGAGATGGACTCCGGAAGTGGAGGCAGCGTTGCAAGATTTGAAGAGGTACCTCTCCTCTCCGCCGACGCTAGTCGCACCTAGGCCACAAGAGCCGTTGCTGTTGTATCTAGTGGCAATGAATCAAGTGGTTAGTGCTGCGTTAGTGGCGCAGAGAGAAGCCGACAAGGAGGCAATGGCAGCGGCAGGACCATCAAGTGACACACCGGGATCTTCCCCGGCAAGGTCTGGTACCGGCAAGACAGGATTTGTGCCGTCAGAGGAATCGGTTCAAAAGAGGAAGATGGTGCAGCGCCCAGTTTATTTTGTTAGCTCTCTTTTATAGGGAGCTAGGTCAAGATACTCTGGTGTGCAGAAGCTGCTCTTCGGTCTTCTTATGGCCTCGAGGAAGCTGCGCCATTATTTTCAAGCACATGAGATTACCGTCGTCACTTGCTTCCCGTTGCAGCAGATTTTGCGAAATCCAGAGGCAACCGGCAGGATTGTGGAGTGGGCGTTGGAATTATCAAGCTTTGGTCTCAAGTTTGAAAGTACTTCAGCAATTCAGAGCAGAGCCTTGGTGGAGTTCATTGCGGAGTGGACCCCAACGCCAGACGAAGAGATTCAAGAAACGACTCTTCCCGGCAAGGAAACAGATCAAGAATGGATTATGTACTTTGATGGGGCTTTCTCGCTGCAAGGCGCTGGTGCTGGCGTGCTGCTTGTCGCACCCACCGGAGAGCACCTCAAGTATGTAATTCAAATGCATTTTCCCTGGGAGAGCTCGACAAACAACACTGCGGAATACGAAGGCCTGCTTGCCGGTCTCAGGATCGCGGCAGACCTTGGTATCAAGAAGCTCGTCATCAGAGGCGATTCACAGCTTGTTGTTAGGCAAGTCAACAAAGATTATCAAAGTCCATTGATGCAAGCCTATGTGGATGAAGTGAGAAAAATGGAAGAGCGCTTTGATGGCCTGCAAACAAAGCACATTCCTCGTGCCAAAAACAGTATTGCAGATGACCTGTCGAAATGCGCAGCCCTCAAGTTACCTGTGGAACCAGGAATTCTGGTCAGTACTTTTCGGCAGAGCTCCCAGGAGGCACCGGCAAGGAAGTTGCCAGGATCAACGACAAGCCTGCCGGGGAACAACAGGCTCCAGCAGGGGCTCAGGCCCTTGCCGTTGAGACAAATGTTCCCCCGGCAGAAGAGATGCCTTTAGTCCTAGTTGTCGAGCCCCAGGCTCCAGCTTGGGCACAGCCCATTGTCCATTTTCTTCAGATAGGAGAACTCCCTGAGGAGCAGGAAGAAGCGGAAAAAGTAGCCCGTCAGTCTAGCATGTACCAGTTCGTCGATGGCGTTCTGTATCGGAAGAGACTGAACGGTGTGAAATTGAAGTGTATTCCTCGGGAGGATGGACTACAGCTGTTGGCAGAGATACACGGAGGCATATGTGGCTCTCACATAGGGTCAAGAGCGCTTGTCGAAAAGGCATTCCGATAAGGTTTCTTTTGGCCCACCGCTCTCCAGGATGCAACTGCACTAGTAACCAAGTGTGAAGCGTGCCAGTTTCATTCAAAGAAATCGCATCAGCCAGCTCAAGCTCTTCAGACAATCCCTCTCTTCTGGCCATTTTCGGTTTGGGGGCTCGACATACTGGGCCCTTTTCCCCGTGCTACCAGGGGCTTTGAGTACTTGTACGTTGCAATCAACAAGTTCACAAAGTGGCCGGAGGTGGAAGCAGTGAGGAAGGTGACAGCACAATCAGCCGTCAAATTCTTTAAAGGGATAGTTTGCCGTTTCGGTGTGCCCAACAGGATCATCACCGACAACGGCACACAATTCACAAGTCGCACCTTCATGCAGTACGTCCAGGATCTTGGCGGCAAAATCTGTTTTGCCTCTGTTGCTCACCCGAGAAGCAACGGCCAAGCAGAGAGGGCTAATGCTGAAGTGTTGCGCGGTCTCACGACCAGAACTTTTGACAAGCTAAAAAAGTGCGGAAGGCACTGGATTGATGAGTTGCCGGCGGTTCTTTGGTCAATCAGAACAACACCAAATCGAGCTACTGGCCAGACACCCTTCGCTCTGGTTTATGGAGCGGAAGCAGTTCTCCCCACAGAACTCATATACGGGTCACCTCGAGTGCTCGCTTATGATGAGCTTGAGCAAGAGCAACTGCGGCAAGATGACGCTGTGCTCCTTGAGGAGGATCGTCTTCAGGATGCTGTGCGAGCTGCACGCTACCAGCAGGCTTTGCGTCGCTACCATAGCCGCAAAGTTCATGCCCGAAGTCTTGAGGAAGGCGACCTTATTCTTCGACGGATTCAGTCCGCCAAGAATTCAAACAAGTTGACGCAAAAGTGGGAAGGCCCTTATCGAGTAGTACGAGTCACCAGGCCCGGCGCTGTCCGCCTAGAGACCGAGGATGGCATTCTAGTGAGTAACTCCTGGAATATCGAACATCTTCGCAAGTTCTACCCATAAGGCGCGGTTGCCGGGGGCTCCCGACAACCTCCTTTTGTACGAGTTTTGCCGGCAAGGCATGTAATCCTTTGTACAAAGCCAGGCGCAGACCCTGTGCGCAGTTGAATAAGCTTAAGTGCTGTACATTTCTTGTTGATTTCCATGTTTATATATATGCATGCTTGTCTGAGATATTGTATGACGCTTGCTCCCGGTAGCATTAACGAACCACCAAGGTTCCATATCTTTATTTTCTCTTCTTTCTTTTTCTCAAAGGATGGAAGGTTCCTTCGCGCACAAGTTTGCCAGGGGGGAAGGAAGGTATGGATACCAATGGGCAATGTTCAGAATTCATGTCTTGCCGGAAGAAGTACAGCGACAGAAAGCTAAGTTGCGAAACTTTGAGCAAGTTTTTCAATTTTTACAATCAAGCTATTTTCTTTAGACGATTTCGGTCCTTGTATGGAAAACCTACACGCGAAGGAACCCTTGTCATAATTGGTTGCGCCCTTATTGTGTTTTGAGTCTGCTCAACAGTTTAAGTGGCTGCACCAAGAGCGCCAAGGTGTCTTGCCGGCTGCTGCACCTCCAGCAGGCTGCTGAAGTCCCGCACCCAGCGCTCATGGTAGGTTGTGCTCCAGCAAGTTTCCAGTTAGCGTAGGACGTATACCATACGGAAAGAAATTGGACAGGAGAAATAGCATGCATGTATTCAATCATAGCAAATTATATTACATTGATAATTGCCGCAGTTCTAACTTAAGACTAAATTGTCTTTGGCATGGAATGGTGGCGTCAAGGAAAAGTGAGACGGCTAGTCCCTGCGCTGGCCTTGACCCTCTTGATTGAATCCACCTTCTCAAGGATGGGCGCGACAAGCTCCTCAAGTGCCTTGAGATCTGCATCCTTCGGCAAGCGGTCAAGCACGTTGGTGAGATCAACGCCAGGGTTCTTATGTACCATCTTGACGAGTACCTTGCGAAGGACGGCCCGGCAAAGTTTGCGGGATTTGTTGGCCAGTTGGGTTGCTCGGTTGGATTGTAGCAGCTTCAGAGCATCAATGATGCTTTCGAAGAACATGGTCAACCTGGCGCTCGAGGATATCCTTTCTTCAGAGGAATACCTGAAGTTTTGCAGGCCATCCTGGCCCATGGTTGACAGTTGTGCTGTGAGCCTCTCCACCGTGTCGACAAGGCGATCAGTCCAGATTTCACACCCTTCTCATAGTCGATTTGGGCAGCGGCAGCGCTCTTAAGCAAGTTCTTCTCATCCTGAAGATCTTTGCTTAGGGCCTTCTCGCGGGCCCTACCGTCCTCAAGAGACTTTTCCAGCGTGGTTAGCTTCAGCCTCAGATCGGCAATGGCATCGTTGGCTGAAGAGAGCTGCTTGGTCTTGTCGGATATTGCAATTTGCATCTCCGCCAGGCTGTGGAGAGTTTTCTCCCTGTCGCCTTTGAGCGTCGAGAGCTCCTTGCTGTGTTCCTCAAGATCCGCCTCCAGCTTCTTCACTTTGTTGCTCAGCTCGTTCTTGGCAGCCTCGGAGGCATCGATGGTTTCCTTGAGCTTGCTGGCGTGATCTGCAGTTGAAGCTTCGAGCACCTCTTTGTGTTTCTGCTCCAGCTCCTGGGTCCGCTGCGCGACAAGTTTTTCAATCTCCTCGTCCTTGCCGTGGAGTTTGGCAGCAAGTGCTTGCTCGCGCGCGGCAAGATCTTCTTCTTGAGCATCAAGCCCAACGCGGCGCTCCGTTAAGAGGGCTTCCTCAGCGGCAATCCTTTGCGCATTTTCCTCTTGCGCCTTCTCTATGTCGGATTGCCTCAGGAGGAGCTCCGTCCAGCTTTGGCTCACTTGTTCTCGGCTGGCAGTCAACTCCTGAAGGGCCTCGGCGTACCAGATCTACATCTGCTCAACGCGCTTCTGGAAATCTGCCTCGGTTGCTTTGACAACTGCAACTCTGGAATCTGCCTTCTCCTTTCGAGCACGGTTGAGTGCTTGGAGCTTGCGGAAATTATCGCCCATAGCCTGAAGGAGCTGATCTTCTTCAGATTTGCCACTGCTGGCGCTTGGTTCATCAACGATTTCAAGCCCGGCAGCGGTGATGATTTCTTCATCAAAGGTTTCCCCTTCCGTCGGCGCTCCAATACTTGCCGTGCCCGGCAAGTTGATGAATAGGTTGTCGCCAACCTTGAGATATTTGCTCGATGAGGGAGCCTCGGATGTCGATGGTTGATCCTCGACGATCGTCTCACCGGTGGCTGGGGGCTCTGTGGCCGATGTAGCGCCTGGCGCTCCTGCGGCAGGAATGCCATCAGTATGGTCATCAGTCTCCACGCCGGCCCTCTCGGCAGATTCCTTGGCGGCTTCCTCGGCAGCAGCTTCGCTGACCTCGATAGTGGCGTCTTTGGCGACCTCGCTAGCAGCGATCTCATCAGCTTCGGCGGCGACGTCTCTGGCGGTCTCCTCAATGACAACGTCGACGTCCATGTGTTCCATTACAGGGAATTCTAGAGGACGAAGGAAGGAAACAAAATAAGATCAAGATTGAAGTTCAAGAAGACAAAGAGAAAGAAAGATAAAGGAAAGAATGACAAGTGCTCTGAGGCAAGCAGTCACCTGCGTCGAGCTATTGAGGGGTGGTTTCACCCCTCCCGGCAACATGGGCTGCCGGGGAAAGGTTGCCGGTACCCATGTCTGCCGGCTCCTCCTCTTCCAAGGTAGGCTTGTCGGTAGGAGCTCTTGCCGGGGATGCACTTGCGGGCGGCGTGGTTGACGGAGGCGGCATGACGGGAGCGTCCTCCAATGACTCTCCCTGTTGCTGTCCTCCTCCTGCAAGCCCAAAGATATTAGCGGCAAAGGTAGAAACCTCAGCACCCGCCAGCGGAAAATGAGTAGTGAACTCACGCTGGGAGCTGCGCTGGGGGCTGCGTTGAGGGCTAAGCTCCGGGCTGATGACGATAGTTGCTGGCACGCTCACAAAGCTTGTCGGGGGCTCGTCACCCATAGAAGTCTTCACCTTTTTCGTCATCCTTTCCGCCAAAGTTTCTGTGTCACTGTAGAGACAAGACAAAGCAAGACAATGAGATCAATTGAATTCAGAATTTGGGAGATAAAGGCTGTGACAGGATATTTACACTTCCTCTTCTCGTTCTGGGCTGAAACCGGAGATGTCGAAATCGACCTCCATTGTGGCGTCCGTATGGGGAGGCGGAGGAGGGGTCCTGGATCGCTTGGCTGCAACAGGTGCAGGGGGTTGGCACGACTCTGCCGCCTCAACCTCTGGTGCTGTTGTGTGGGACGCCCCTGCCACCCCAGTGGTTGCCGCAGGTGTGTGTCTCGTGCGCTGCACGGGTTGCTGTCGAACTCCTTGCCGCGGTGCAGCCTTGCCGGCCGCCTTCTTGCCTGGAGCATCACTGCTCGAAGAAGGTTGATTTGCTGGGGCATTAGAGACGGCTTTCCGAAGGACACGCTTTGCCCTCTTTGGAGCTGGGGGCTCCTCTTGTGGCTGTTCTTCGGCTGCGTCCTCATCAGACGAGTTTTCGGCGGCTGTGCCACTCTGCTCCCCGACAGCCTTATCCTCCCCGGCAGGATCTTCTTCCAAAATGACCTCTGCGTCACTGGTTTCCCATTCCGTGAAGCCGACGTCACCGGCCTTCGCGGCAAGGTTCGCCTCTTCCACCCTAGTGGCAATATACGCCACTTCCTCGTCGGTGGTGGCACGGACGAGTCCTGTTTCTTCCCGAATGGCCCTCTCCGACAAGTTGTCGAAGAACGTTTGCGCCTGCTCCTCAGATGGCTTGACCCAAGTTGTGTCAAGGCCATGGGCGTTGAACATTGGCATCGTGGCGATGATCGACCCCAGGGCAGAGTTGTTGCACAAAGGGATAATTCTCGCTGGCAACCTATGCTTGTCATCACGCTGGAATAGCTTATGGCGGAGAATGGCAAGCTGCATGATTGTCAAGTTGCTGTTTAATCCGGGGCGCAGCGTCATGATGTCTGCCGCGTTCTGGAACTCCCAAGCTGGTCTCCCCTTATTCTGCAGAGGGGCGATGCGGAGGCGAAGGAAGTCGGACCCAATCATCTCTATTGTGAGCCCGGCAGCTTTAAGACGGAGAATAATGGTGGTGGCGATCGTGAGCTTGTCGTCTTGAGCGTCAAGATTACTCCAGTCCTCGCCACGGACCACTTTCTGCCGTCGGGGTGAACAGAATGGATGGGGATCTGCTTCCTTGATCCAGCACCACTCGGACCGCCATTCTTCCCACTTCTCACAGTAAACTCCATCTGGATATATCTCTTTGTTCCATGCCCTTGGGATCCAGGCGATAGAACCGGAAAGGGCGTCTCCTTTTTGGATGCGAGGAACAAAGTAATGGCGGAAGAGGGCAGTGTTGGGAACTACTCCGACGAAGTTTTCGCAAAGATGAGCAAAGATAGACATACATGTTACGGCATTCGGTGTAAAATCCAGAAGACGGAAGCCGTATGTGTACATGATGTCGATAAAGAAATCAGCGAATGGAGGACAGAGCCTGCAATAAAAGTAAGCAACGAAGAAGGGATATTTATCTGGTCCGCCTTTGAAAGAAGAACCTGGGGCCACGCGAGTTGCGGGGTGAGCCTGTGTCTCCCTCGCCCACATGCACTGGTACCGGTTCTTCAAGGCTTTCGCGTCGAGCGTCGGAGCGAAGACGACGTACTTCTTCTGCATCTTCGCCAGCTCGCTCTCCGGGACATCGGCCTTCGTCTCCTTGCTCTTGCCGTTGCCCTTGCTAGCCTTGGGCAGCATGGCGATTGCAAAGGCGGAAGCCAAGGATAGAGCGGGTGCGGAGGCGGTGAGCGGATGAGGAGAAGTTATGCTCTAGGCTCGGGGGGGAAGAAAGTAACGGCGGATTCCAGATTGGAAAGAAGAAGGGGGTAAATGGGCGGTGCCTCTGCGGATTCCTTTTTACGGGGAAGGAGTGAGGCTGCCTCTTTTACTGCCCAATGTGAACATGCCTATACAAGCACGCTGCAGCCGCGGCCGTTCAGCGCACGCTTCCCACGTCGCACATTCAACGCGCGTAGTGGGGAAGCGCAGTAAGCGGAATAATTACAAGCAGTTAACCCCTGCCACACGTGCCCGTGCACCGTTTGGGCCTAGCCCAACAACGCCTCGCACTCGTGTGTGGCCTAGGCCCGGGGGCTCCTGTCGGTGTACTAAGTATTGGGCCTTTAGTACCCCGTACTTGTGCACGGGCAGTTGTAGCCATACTTGCGGCAAGGCTTGTTGGGGAACAGCTGAAGATTAATCTAAAGTTATCAGAGACATTCAAGCCAAGGACCAGAAGATAAGGAGAACTGGAGATCAGGGGCTCGGCCCCCGGCAAGATCTTGCCGGGGTAGCCTGCAGAGCCCGGCAAGATCTTGCCGGGATAGCCCGCGGAGCCCGGCAAGATTCGCACCCCGGCAAGGTTCCGCCACTGTGCCACCGCTCCAGCGCAGCGACCAAGCCTTGCATTCTGGCCCCATCTCTGGATGCGTGGCAAGGCGCTAGTGGAGGTGAGCTTAAGCGGTGCTGATGGGATGGCCCCTTTTTCCATCCCCAAGAAAGTAGGGACACCTAAACGGACACTTCATGCTGCATTAAATGCATTTGTCCTAAACCGCCAGTGGTTAGGTATGATAACCCTGTAGCTACTTTACACCTCGCGCTTGAACAGTTCGCCACTGTGGTGACTCCTTCAAGCATATAAAAGGAGGCCCAAGGCAACTGCTACAGGGGGGAGAACACTCTCGGCCCATTCTACATGCGTAGCCGCTGCATAAACACACTGTTCATTGCAAGCGCTCCAAGAACTGGGACGAATACACTGATAATAAACTAAAGCAGGAGTAGGGTTTTACGCTGATCAGTGGCCCGAACCTGGGTAAAAATCCCCTCGCGCTGGTCCTCGGTTCTGCTCTTTGTGCATACCTCTCTCCCTGCCGAATCGTAAAGGGGTCCTTCGGATCCCATAGGTGTCGTACACCGACAAATGGCACGAGTGCCTTGGTTCATTACACGCCTCAGCGGGGCCCTCTACTTTTTTCAAGTGCAGGAGAAAGGAAAGGTTAAACAAAAGTGGCCCGCACGACCGCAGCAGCTCCCGAGGCCAGGCTCCGGCGGCCCCCGGGCTCAGTCCGAGTCTTCCTCCCGCTTCACCGGAGTGCGGCGACAAGATGACCCGTCGCCTTCCCAGATGCGAGCCCGGCGGCATGGTGGTTGGTCGTAGCCACCGCTACTGTTGCTCTCGCCGGAGGAGGAGCCGCCACTGCTGAAGGAAGCGCGGCCGTCATCAAGGCCAAGCTCATCGTCGCCACTGCCGTCTTCCGGGCAGCACCCTGCACGACGGCCGTCCTCCTCGAACACCCTCACGTACAGGGTCGCGAGGCTGTCGTACCTGAAATGAAGGGTGTGCCTCCCGCTCAGGCCTCACGCGCGGGCAAACGCCTGCCAACCGCGGGTCAAGGACACGCTGCCCGTCACGGTGACTTTGACCCCAACCCAGGAAGCCTTGCTGCAACAGCCATCAGCCTGCAGCCAGAGGCCGTCAAGCCCCGCGACCGGCAGCTCACTCACGAAGAAGCGCGGGAGTGGGAGCCAGGTGCCGGCGGGTCTCTCCGACCACACGACGAACTCCGGGACCATATCCGCCGAGTGGAAGCGCGGCCGAGGAGGCCGAGCAACCACGGCGTGCCGCCCCTCGTCATAGGGGCTGCCTCGCCCTTGGTGGCCCCCTGCTCAAGAAGAAGCGCCGCCACGGCCGCCCAAAGCGACGCCGGCCCCCGAAGGAGTGCGCCCGCGCCCCCGAGGAGCTACCGCTAGGGTTGAAGTGTGCTTGCGGGGGCGGCCACGCCCTCTCTTGGGTGGCGGCGAACCCGGCCCCTCCTTGGGGGCCTTTCCTTTCTCGGCGGCAGATAACCTCCTCGTCGGCGCCATGGATGCTACGGCAAGACGGGGAGGTGAAGAGGAAGAAGCAGCGAGTAGTGAGAAGATGGAGATGAGTGAGGAGGGCTCTGCCCCTCCCCTCATTTATAGCCGGAGGGAGGCCAACCGCCGGCCTCCACGATCCCACACAGTGATGGTTTTTATCTGCATGCAGCAGAGTCTTGTCAAGTTGAATGGTTGCCGAGGCGACATGGGGAAGCGGAGATGCCCACGTCCCATCAATCGCCATGCGTCGATCAAGGCCGCAGGCGGTTAGGGCCCGCGGTGCTCCGCACTTGCCCCTTGGCTTTGCCTCGAAGCCAAGTTCGAGCGCGCCTTGGGCCCGGGGGCTACTATCGGCGTTCTGGGAACGGGGGTACCCAGACTTGCCTGCCTGTGGCCCACGGCGTGGCTCCATCGACGGCCTGGTATGGCCCAGCTTTAGCGACAACAACTCAAGACCCTCGCGAGGGGCCAAGACCTCCACGAGACACCAAGACCTCCATGAGGAGCAGCCTCCTCAGGCTGGCTCCTGAGGAGCGGAGAGTTCTATGCAAGCCTCATCTCATGAGGTCCGGATGACGTGAGCCATGACGACCAAGTCCAGGCGGGCGCCAGCGGGCGCAGTGCACCAGTTTCCTCTTCGGTGCTAAAGAGGCAAGCGCAGGCGCGGAGTCCCGAGGAATCAGCCAAAGGTTTCCATTCCTGTGCAACAAGACCAAGACCGCCAGGACGGCAGGACGGAGGTCATCACTGAGCCCACCACGGCGTCACAACCAGAGGCTTTCGCAGGCGAAGACTACTTTGGTCAGGATAGCATGTACTAGTTGTCCCCCTTTGAATTTGGCCGTTGTGGGATCCCTTCCCGCCTTTCATTCGGGAAGAGGACCGAGGCCGCTATAAATAGGACTTAGCCACCACCATAGAGGGGGAGAGCAATGACGGATCATTCAGATCACCCTCATTCCACCAGCTCACTCGAGCCCAAGAACACCTGTCCTCCGGAGGCTGTTCGCCACTGTACTGGTTCATCCTCAGCCCCTCGAGGCCAATCCACCACAAAGCAGGAGTAGGGTTTTACACTGCAAGGTGGCCCGAACCTGGGTAAATTGCTGTGTCACTTTTCCTTACAGTTCGTCGAGCTAGGCCGTGAGATTAGTGAGTAGGCAGACTGGGGAGGACGAGTTCTTTGCACACACCCCAGAGTTCGAACCTCTCAAGGGTTTGCGGAACCCAAAATCTGACATAGTGTGGTTCCAAGATGGCTTTGGTCAATGGGACACTATTGCAGATAGTTGCTCCATAGCTCAGTCTGAGGAATCAGGTTTCGACTAATGATTCACACATATGCAAAGCCAAGTCCACACAAAATATGAATTTTGTGAAAGCGTGAAAATGCGAGGATATGCAAAGATACACACGGATCTGAAGTTGTCAGATCCGTTGGACATCAGGCTTTACCACAAGCGAAGCATATTTACACCGGTGTGCCACAGGTGTAAAAGTGCATTAGCATTAACTAGATTATTGACTCTAGTGCAAGTGGGAGTCTGTAGGAGATATTCCCTAGAGGCAACAATAAAAGTTATTGATTATCTCCCTGTTCATAATTAGGTTTATGTTCCATGCTATAACTGCTATGGTTCTCGAGTCTACAATAACCATGAGGCTCGGAGGAAGACTCATATGCACGTGTGGAATAATAAACGGTAAAATGTATTCCTAGTCTAGCCTCTAAGACTAGCTCAAGTGTTGCATGATGGTCCTATTTTCCTGATCATGGGCATGTCTATGCCAGCATTTTTGAGGGCACAATGTTAGAAGAACATTTGTGTTGAATCGACCCGAATTGATGTTATGCTATGAGATACATTCGTCACAAGTTAATGGTTAATAACACAGAGATGGTTAACGTTTGCATGATTCCTCGGACCATGAGAGTATCGAGTTTCTTCATGCTTGATTCATGAACTTTGGGGTTTGTTAAACGTCATCCGTAACTGGATGGCTATTACGGTGGCTTACGGGTTCATGGGAAAGTATGTCAAGTAACTTGATAGCTCAAGATTGGGATTTGCTGCTCCGACGATGGAGAGATATCTCTGGGCCCTCTCGGTGTTACGGTATCCATCATCATTTGGCCAGACACTTTGTGATTTGATCACGGGGATGCCGAAACACGGTAACGAGAAAAGAGAACAATACCGATAACGAGGTAACTGGCATAGTGGACAAGTTGTTGATCCACGGGGATGCAAGTAAATCTCACCTCAGGTATTTGTAACATATCACGATGCAACAGGAATAGCACACGGCAACTGGAGGTTCACTCGAATATTCATTCGTGTGGGTATAGGGGTCAATATGGGTGTCCACGGCTCCGATGTTGATCATTGATCGGAAAGGGTTCCGGTCATGTCTATACTTCACCGAACCTATAGGGTCACATGCTTAAGGGTCATCTATCTGCTGAATACTAGACAGGGAGTCTGAGAGAAATTCGCCGAAAAAGTTTCGGAGACAACGGAAGAGTTCCGGAGAGAGAATAGCGAAATAGTTTCGTAAAACTGAAAAGTTGTTTCAGGGGATACCATTAAGTCAAATTGGTTTCGGCACATGCCTGATAATTCTTGGAGGGTGCCAGAATCATTCTGGAAACTTTCTGGAATTTTCCGGGGTGAAAACCGAAAATGTTCCGGAGCTCCCGGAACCGCTTCAGATGCTTTTCGCAGATGAAAATCACTAATCCAGAATTGTTCTGGAGCGCGTTGAAAATTATTTTAGTGGGTACTGGAAATATTCTAAGCCCACATAAATATTTTCAGTTCGAATGGACGCTGAAAAATGCCATCGTGAATAGTGAAAGTGCTTTTTGGGTTACTTTTTGGAAAGCCACTTTTTTGGGCTTTGCTCAAAAGATCTAAGTGGATGACATGGATGGATAGGAATCCTTTTGGGGGATCCACTAGGGTGGTGGCCGGCCACATGTGGGCTTGCTCCATGGGGCCCCACTTGTCCTTTGGTTTCTCCTTTAGGTCCTTGTGAAGGACTCCATTCATGTGGTTTTTGGGTTTTTGTGTAAAACTACCCTACCCCTTGGGATTTCCTATAAATAGAGGTGGAGAGCCACTCTCCACACTCACTCCTTCTCACATACAAGTGCCATTGCAACGATCTGGCTTCTCTCTCCCTCCCAGCGAAATAGTTTCGTAGAGCTGAAAGGCTGTCTGGGTTCCGGTGGGAACTAGTTCTGGACGGCGAAGCCCTGCCGGATAGATGACACCGTATGTGTGCAACTCTGTAGAGAGATCGTTGTTTCGGTCTTAGTTTGAGAGTGCCTCCCGAAGGACTGTCCGTGTGACCGTCTGAGTTTTGAGGGTCCTCCCGAAGGGCTGTCCGAGTGACCGTCCGAGTTTTGAAGGTCCTCCCGAAGGGCTGTCCGAGACACCGTCCGGGGGACTGTTCGACCGCCTCCCGGAGGGCTGTCCAAGGGGCAGATGAGGGTATACTTCCTCGCGATTGGGAGGTTGTAAATCCTAGCTGCGGGGATCTGCACCGCCGATCGTCATCGACTCTACTTCCGCAGCGCTACGAGTCGGTAACAAAAATGATCAAACCTTGTATGCAGTCTCCATAGTGGTCCTGGGCTGGTGCGTAGGTCGGAAATTTTTTGTTTTCTGCTGCGTTACCCTACATAAACAACACACGAATCATACGTCCAAAGCTTCCTTCTTCAAATACGAATGTGATATGATACTGACATTAGTTAGCAGACACATATTTAATTGGTCAGCTAATGCTCCCACTTGAGTTTCCAAATGCATGTGGCCACATATAGAGAGACATCATGGAATGGCATTTATTTGGGTGCTCTGATTCATCATGGGTGGGCAACCAACATTATAGAGAAAGAAGCGGAATCTCAATAATATGCTACCCCTTCTATTCTTTAACATGTTCCTCTTCTGTTCTTCTTTAGTAAGTACAGTATATTCCTTGTAAGGAAGGGGAGCAGGGACATCTACAGTTGATAGCTCTATTGGGCCACTTGTGCTACATGATTTCAGCACTTCCAGTTGGTCTGCCATAATATCCAGGAAATGGTGGGAGCTGTGTGGTCTTTGATAGACTAGACTAATAGTAACAGCAGTGCGCCTTCAGATGAATAGAGCTGGCCTGTTGGTGATCGATAGGCTTTATATTAGTAGCGGTAATACAACCCCGTATTTTCCAGCCAGTTCCGCTTTCCCGATTTATTTATGATTGTTATGGTGTACCCCTTTTATCTACACTACGATCTGCCTAGTGGCTGTGCGCTCTCGTTATCATGGTTTGGCAATAAACTTTCTATACAGTATATTATGAACCTATCATCTGCCAACTATCCTTACATCTGGAGCTCCCAACATGGAGCCTATTTTTTTTTGTAGTTGTGCTAGATTATATTAATCTATGCACCATATTACAACACACATGGGCTCTCTCATCAGAATCCACTGATAGCACACAAGGGTTTACAGGGAGCCCCTATTATATTAGAATATCCTCTTCATTAAAAAGATAATCTCACTACTATTTATGTTTTCATGGTTCTCAGATATTGTACGTAATCACAATGAATATAAGAATGCGCACATCAGAAGAATATTGCAGAACAGTTCAATGGGTAACAAACTTGGCATCAAGGGATTGAGGTCCATTCTGGATGCAATGAAACCCACATGCTCCGGACCTACAGATTCGTATTCAGCATATGATCCTAATGACTATTCTGAGCTCAAGGAGTCAAAGGCATATGGCTTATCCTGTTCACCCAATAAGGTGCATGTTCTAATTTGGCAAGGTTTTATTGGTTGTACGTATCTTGCATAAGGTGTCTTGCATTTCTTCTGTTTCATTGCACCGCCATCTGCTTAGTTTACTCATGATATATGTGAAGATGCCATGCCCATCCATTATCAATACCTATTCCATTTATCGTCATACTCCCTCCGTCCGAAAAATCTTGTCCCTCAAATGGATGTATCTGGCACCAAGTTAGTTTTAGATACATTCATTCAATGCACAAGCTTGGGACAAGCTTTTTTGGATGGAGGGAGTACCATGTTTTTCCATTCAAATGTTGTTCTTGTGTTTTAGACATCCAAAAGGAAGAGGGTGATTGCAGAACCTGAGGGAGTACAAGCAAAGTCCTTGAAAAAGGTGGTGGTAACGGAGAAATCAGATAGCACCCCGCTTATATTGGCGATAGAACCAGCGCCGCAAAACCTAGGATATCGCAACTATGCTGCTCGCTGCCTTGCTCTTGTTAGTACCTGTTGTCCTATCGTTGTACTTACATTCATACCTGGTGGATTATGTGACATCATTGTGCATTATAGCTTGCTTATCCACTGTTCGCTACAAATTATTAGATCTATATTAATGCTTACATCAATGTAGAATAAACCCAATGCTTATGAAGAAGTTTTGCTCTGCGTTGTTCTTGTAAGTATCGATTGTCCTTCATCACTGTACTTATATTGTCAGCTAGTTGTTCATGTACACTTTGCAGCTTATTCCCTTGCCCTCCATTTTCTACACATCACATCTATATTTACTATTGCCAAAATATTGAATAAAACCAATGCTACTAAAGAAAGTTTAGCTCTGCATTGCTCTTGTCAGTGCCTTTTGCATGTATGTTGTACTTACATTTATAGTCTGCATCTTAGCTTTAATAATCGCCATTTGTTCCTATATTATCACATCCATATTTACTCTTAACAAAATATAGAATAAAGGCAATGCTCTTGAAGAAGAGTTTGTGGTAAAGTTCTTGAATTGCCCCCCCCCCCATCAATATGGACAAGGGCTTTGTAGAGCTGGTCTTCACTACTAACATAAGTTTGTCCTCCTCAAGCCTTCAAACTTTGTTGTGTATATTTGGATAGCTATGACTGCAAATGTTGTTTATTTTTGTCGTCTGCATCAAATTGCATGTTCAAAGTTTATTATGAAGAAGTACATAAACATAAGTTTGTCCTTCTCAATTTCAGTTTTTAGTTGCACAACCTAGTTCCTTATTCATACCATGTAAATTAAACTAAACATAGCAAGTTATCTTCTTTAGCACTGCATGACGCTTGTGTTCTTGATCTATAATCCAGTGGTGTGGTGGAACTACCAACTCCAGCACAATGTCATATCCTGCTATGTCTTAACTATGAACAATGCCATATTATGTTAATGTTATTTAAATCATGTCTCTTTATTTACCAATCTGAAATGGTATAAATTGACATTACACTCACCATTCATGCTTATACGTTGTTTAGCACTACATGTATGCTTGTGTTCTTGATCTGTAATCCAGTGGTGTGGTGAAGCTGGCCGCTCCTGCACAATGCCATTCCCTGCCGTCTTAACTATGAACAATGCCTATTATGTTAATGCTATTTTAAACAGTGTCTCTGTTGGTGCAATATCTGCCTACCTTGTGTTTTGGAGATTGTTGACAGAAACAGGTATGGACTGATTTGTTTGCTAGTGCATACAGAGAGAAAAAGTCCATACACAACCGAAGAATATGCTGTCTCCGGTGCTGAGTTCGAGGAATGTCACCGAAGTACATCTGCGTTGCAGAGAAGAACGAGCTACATTTGTTGAAGTTATAAAGTCAAGAAGATTGATGTGAAGAAATCGACCCCTCAAAAATTTACTGCTAAAGCGAAGTTTTGATTCGGTACCATCGTCCGAAGAAATTGACTGCAGTGATGGAAGTCGAAGACTAAGTGAAGACGTAGCATTCATTTAGGTGTACTTCTTTCATTCATTTGAGTCATAGGACCTCCGTACTATTAAGAGGGGTATAGGTTCTCGATGCTTAGATCCGTTGTGCTGCTTAGCCAAAACCTATGAAAGTTGCGAGAGAAATATCTTTGTGCTCCAAGCAAATACTCATCAGCAAGAGACTGAGTTCTTCTTTGCTACGAGAGATTTTTCTCAGACCGAGGAGTTAGCATTACTTGTTCTGCAAGAAATGTTATCGTTGTGCTCAAATTTGATCGTTGGAATCATGTCATTCGGCCATTGGCTGAGCCCAATGTCTAATTTGGTCTTTTCCCATCAGGGAAGGCTGCGGCTATAAATAGCCAGCCCGCTCCAACGTTGTCCGTTGGCTGCTCCGCTTAAGATTTCTGAGAAGATTGATTTGAGCAACCCCTCTCCAAGTGATTTGAGTTTAAGATCCACCGAGAGAAAAACCAAGAGCCCAAGCTTAGACAGTGGTTTAGCATCGCAGTTGTTCTGAGTGAGAGTTCTTGTACCTATTACTCTTGAGAGCTGCGCACTCTCTAGATGGATAGGTTTCGGCTTCGAGTGATGAAGAGTTGTTGTCTTCACTGAGCCTGATCTTCATCAACCAAGAGTGATTGTGGTTCGCAAAGGTCAACCGAAGGTTTGGAGATCACTGACAAGGATCTACCACGAGTGAAATCAGCCTGAGTCTAATCAGCTCTATGTTGAAGGAGAATAGGGTGAAGAGATTTTATCTTCCATGTTAAGTCACAGCCCCTGCAACTAGACGTAGCCCTTTGGCAGAAGGGTGAACTGGTCTACCAAATTTCTCTGTCGCCATTGAGCACCACTGGTTATTTCTACTCTACTGCATTTCCTTCAGAAGTTATCTTTCGTGCTCTGTGCCGACAGTATTCTTGATCACTCTGTTCTGTGTATCTGTGTTTATCACCGTCCTTTATCATTGTCTGTATTCTTCGCCACCATCTTGTACTTTAAATTTACTTGTGAATTTGTTCTATAGCATTTCACTCAGTTTTTCTATGTTGTGCCTCATTCTGCTACATTTGTTTGCATGTTGTATTACTCTCATTGTGGTTAGACCTGTGATCTACCTAGCTTGTACTGTTGTCAATGCTTTCATCGATGAATATGCTTCTGTCGAAGAAGATTGACTTAGTCTATACCCTTCGATAATATATTCCACTGTTGTGATTGGGTTTTGCTTCAAAGCTTTCGAAAGAAAATTTGAATCTCCCATTCACCCCCCCTCTGATCGATATACTCTCGGTCCTAACAATTGGTATCAGAGCAGGTTCTCCCTGTCTCTGTTTATTAAAGGTCTAACGTCCTTGGAGTTTTGAGTATGTCGCTTGCAGGTAGATCCTCGCACTCTGAAAGGTTCCCCATCTTCGATGGAAATGACTATCTATACTGGAAGGAACTAATGAGAATCAGAATTCAAGCTGTCAACTATGATCTATGGCAAATTGTGGAAAATGGCTACACCATTCAGCAACTAGAAGAATCTTATGTGGATGTCAATAAGGCTCTGACTATCCTTCGGCACATAAGATTGGGATTTCACTCAGATTTGGATCAAACTGTTCGCAAAATTTGCCTCGATCATCAAGCCCAAGTGACTGGGTACAATGATCTTGTCAAAGGGAACATCGATTCGTCAAAGCAAAAGAAGAAGAAAAAGACAGCGAAGAAAAATGCTCCTCCTCCAAAAACTGAGACTCAGAGAGAAAAGTCTCCGGAACGAGCAATTCCTTCGCCTATTCTTGAACCAGTTGCAGATGTATCTCCTTCGCCAAGGCCAACTGAAACAGTGCCTGTGGCCTCCCCAGCTCCTGCAGAAAATCCTTCTCAGCACCAAGTGTCCGAAGAAGGTGAAATTCCTCAGTCTCAACGTCAGGCCTCTCCAGCTCATGTTGAACCAAATGATTTGGTTCCTCCCTGCTCCTCAAACAACTCCTGAAGCCAATCCTCACCGATCCCTAGTGGCTGACAAAACTTTGGTGCCTGATGCACCTGACAAGTGTCTAATCCTTCTCCTCTGAGAATTTCACTCAACACTGCATGAAGAACCACAGATGTTGATCCTTATGCAGCAAAATCAGTGTCAACTCATCATTCAGATTCCGTTATCTATGGCGATGAAGTGATCTCTGTTGAAGATGAACTCAAGTACCCTTATCCTCGAGAGCGACTTCCATTGTTTTCCATTGGCGTTGGCGTCAAAGGGCCTCTTTTCAATCGGAACACTCATCCACTTTTCTTTCAAGAGAATCCATATAGCAAGCCCCATACATCTGAATCTCCTCGGTTCTGGACTCAGTAATAGGCAATATACTATTCGCAGATTCTTTATGAAAGCCTCAAGATTTTCCCTCATGAGTTCCCAGACATTGCTGCTATGAAAAACATCGGCTGTTTCAACCAAATACTGCAAGACATCGAAGACTTTGGTCTCACACATGTCTTTGGCTATCAGCATCCATGGAACAAGGAGATTATTCTTCAATTCTATGCAACATTGTATATCTCCAGAGATGAATCAGATAGCACAAAGTGGACCATGGAATGGATGACTAAAGGAAAGAGAATTAAGTGCTCTGCCATGGACTTTGTATCTCACTTTTATTTCCCTCGGTTTGAACATGGCAAGACTGAGATTCGGGTTCATAACATTGATGCAATCACTGATGAAGATTTTTGATGCACAATGGATGAAGATAAAATTCGTGACTACGATGGTCGTCCTCTGCCTGAGCACTTGACGTTCAACAATCAAACTTTATACCATATTCTCACTTATACTCTCTATGCGCTGGCTGGGATGAATACAGACAACGTGATATCTGATGTTCTTCGCAACACCATCCATGCCATCTCACAAGGTTATATCTTTGATGTCGAAGACATGTTCCTGCGCATACTGATGGATTCAGCTCAGTGTCCAAAGACTATCAAAGTATTTCGCGCCCTGGATTCAGAAAGTGGTTGACTATGCAATGAAAACCGAATATCTTGCCAAAGTCAATCACAAAAGCTTCATTCCTCCTGTGCGTGATACGCTGAAAGTAATGGAAGATTTCTCTTCGGGAAAAGCACCAGTGTCAAGCCCTTCTGATTATCATAATATCGTCAATGGACCAAAGCTACCCAAGCGTGATCGTCTTCCAAACACTCAACCTCCTTCACATCTTGAAGTGAGCATGCGCACTCAACAGCTGTTGCTGAAGCATATGACCGAAGACCGTCAAGAGAAAGAGCACCTGGCTGCCGAACTAAATGCTATTCACAACCGAACAAAAGTTGTGCACATGATCACAGCAGAAAACAAGAAGCATTTATGGAAATTGCTTCGGAAATTTTTCTCCAAGAAGCAACTGAGCCACTCTCATCTCCAAGAACTCTATGAGTATATTGACCAAGGGTTTACTGCTGAAGATTTTCAAGACCGCCTTACTCCGCCTTTGCCAGCTCGTGAACCAACAACAAATTTACTTCGAATTCAGCTACGCAAATTGCTCGACGAGTCAGAAGCAACGTCGTCCATTGAGAATGCACCTGTCTCTGAAGATGTTCAGCCGATGGAAATTAGCGAGGAAGAACTTAAGAAAAATCCTCAGGAATCATTCCCTCTATTTTCAGCTGAGTATGGCCCCAATGGCCCCGCATTTAATGAACAACTTTATTCATCGAAGCTTACATTCTTTGGGGACAGCCCGTATGAAGGAGAAAGGACATCATTGTCACCGAGGTTCTGGACAGAAAAACAAGCAATCTATTATGCCCGGGTCTTGTTTGGCAAGCACATAATTTTCAATCATAAGATGTTGAACTTCGCCAAGCTCGAAGAAATGTCGTGTTTCCTTAATGCTATTGATCATATTGAACATGCTCTTCTGAAGGGGTTTATGCATTTTAATCATGGATGGAACAAGGAAGTTATTCTTCAGTTCTATACCACACTGTACATCACAGGAGAAATGGGAAATACCTCAACTTGGACACTTGAATGGATGACTGGCAGAGAGAGAATCAAATGCTCGGCAGCTCATTTTCTGGCTTTGCTAAATTTGCCTTGTTGTGAATTTGAGAACGACAGAGAGCACAGACTGCATTTCTGGGAAGTGTCCGAAGCACAACTCCATGTCTTGATGGATCCCACCACGGTGGGCGACGAATGCATTGATGTTGATCCGAAGAAGTTGGCCTATGACAACAAAGTGTTCTTCCACATTCTGTGCAATACCATCACGCCAACAAACCAGCCCAACTCCATTAAAGGCATCGTAGGAAATGCTCTTGTAGCAATATCTCAGGGAATCAAGTTTGACATTCCTGATCTTTTTATTCAGAACCTGGCATGTGCTACAGATAGCCATCAATCGCTGAAGCCGTATGCTCCATGGATAATGTTTGCCATTGAGCAGCTCACAAATGAGAAATTCTTCTGGGCTTACGAGCCTAAAGTGTTCATGCCACCTGTTCGTGACACTCTGCGCATGGTGAAGGATAATCGAAAGGGGAAGGAACCAGTTGATGCTGCTGCAAACGCTTCTGCATCTGATAATGCTCCGAAGGTTAAGGAAGCCAGGATTGAAATCCCTTGCAAAGAAAATCCATCAATCTATGAGATTTGTATTCACACGCAACAGACTCTGGAAAGACACATCAAGATGGACAGAAAAGAAAAGGTGGAATTGATAACTGAGCTGAATCTGATTCATAATCACACTCGTCAAATTCTTCTGCATGAGAAGGATGCAAGAAAGCGATCATGGTCCTTGCTACAGAAGCATTACTCTCGCAAGGATCTAGCCAAGAAGGGCCTTTTCAAGGAATATGATCATCTGGACTTGCTTGAAGTACCGCGTATCCGAAGACAAACTCCGGTGCTCCCACAGCGTTCTGCTTCAACGGATCTGCTGTTTGTCAATCATGATGATGAAATTGCAGATACAGCCAGTACTTGTATCTACAAGCCAGATGTACTTCCTTCCAAACCTTCCAAGGCCAAGGCTGCTACTCCTGCTTCTGCCTCAACCATTCTGCATTCTTTTGACTCTAATTCTTCGAGTGGTTTCAATTCTGATTCAGAAGATTCACCCACGGAGTAATCCCTCGAATGTCCTCTCATTCCTTTTTGACACTTGTTGACAAAAAGGGGGGAGAATTACATCGAGTGATAGTTTATAGGGGTTTGTAGGGTGTGTTTTCTTTCGCTGTTTGGTTTTCCCTCGAGCAATTTGCTTCAAGAACTTTATCGCACCGCATGTGGTGCTGAAACACTAGATCGTCATGTAACATTAATAACCCCCGCCTGCAATATCATTTGCTTCGCACTATTTGTCCGCAGGTACCTTTAAATGTGTCCGTGTTGTGAATGCTTATCACATACAATTATCTATCTTACAGGGACACATAACTGCTCCTCGAAGAAGAACAGAGAATCATCAATTGATGATATTTTTTAAGAAGTACCTCAAGTACTAAATGAACCATAACGGTTGTGGTTGGATATGCTCTTATTGTTGTCTCTCATTATCTAACCATGCAGGAAGATAAAGTCAGCCTATGCACAAATGCCTTATTGAAGGCTACTATATGACTAACAAAGTGTTTTTCCTCACAGATATCATTTGCATCATCTATATTGCAGGAAAATCCCTTCGAAGCATATCCACTCTGAGCAACGTATTATCACTCAATCCTGCTCTAATCATATCGAATGCCTAACATGCAGGAATACTACTTCTCGTGTGGATTCAAATTGTGTTATGAGAAAACTTTCATGACATATCCTTGTCATAAATCAATCAACGCCTATTTTACATCTAATCCTCGTCGAAGTTTTTGTGATAGGAACTAACTCAGACACCGTCGAGTGCATTGAAAGAACTTAAGTATGTGATCTACTATCAGTGACACTCATACGAAGAGTAACATCACCTTTCCCCGATCCTTGAAAACCGAAGCATATATTAAGGGGGAGAATATATTATCTTCCTATTTATCTCTCGTATTTCATTATTTATCTATCATTCGATGTGATCTGTTTTGTCAACAATCGTTCAAAAAGGGGGATATTGTTGGTGCAATATCTGCCTACCTTGTGTTTTGGAGATTGTTACAGAAACAGGTATGGACTGATTTGTTTGCTAGTGCATACAGAGAGAAAAAGTCCATACACAACCGAAGAATATGTTGTCTCCGGTGCTGAGTTCAAGGAACATCACCGAAGTACATCTGCATTGCAGAGAAGAACGAGCTACATTTGTTGAAGTTATAAAGTCGAAAAGATTGATGTGAAGAAATCGACCCCTCGAAAATTTACTGCTGAAGCAAAGTTTTTGATTCGGTACTGTCGTCCGAAGAAATTGACTACAGCGATGGAAGTCGAAGACTAACTGAAGACGTAGCATTCATTTAGGTGTTCTTCTTTCATTCATTTGAGTTATAGGACATCCGTACTATTAAGAGGGGTATAGGTTCTCGATGCTTAGATCCGTTGTGATGCTTAGCCAAAACCTATGAAAGTTGCGAGAGAAATCTCTTTGTGCTCCGAGAAAATACTCGTTAGGAAGAGACTGAGTTCTTCTTCGATGCGAGAGATTTTTCTCAGACTGAGGAGTTAGCATTACTTGTTCCGCAAGAAATGTTACCATTGTGCTCAAATCCGACAGTTGGAATCGTGTCGTTCGGCCATTGGCTGAGCCCGATGTCTAATTTGGTGTTTTCCCATCAAGGAAGGCTGCGGCTATAAATAGCCACCCCGCTCCAACGTTGTCTATTGGCTGCTCCACTTAAGATTTCCGAGAAGATTGATTTGAGCAACCCCTCTCCGGGTGATTTGAGTTTAAGATCCACCGAGAGAAAAACCAAGAGCCCAAGCTTAGACAGTGGTTTAGCATCGCAGTAGTTCTGAGTGAGAGTTCTTGTACCTATTACTCTTGAGAGCTGCGCACTCTCTCGACGGATAGGTTTCGGCTTCGAGTGATGAAGAGTTTTTGTATTCACCGAGCCTGATCTTCAGCAACCAAGAGTGATTGTGGTTCGCAAAGGTCGACCGAAGGTTTGGAGATCGCCGACAAGGATCTACCACGAGTGAAATCAACCTGAGTCTGATCAGCTCTGTGCTGAAGGAGAATAGGGTGAAGAGAGTTTATCTTCCGTGTTAAGTCACAGCCCCTCCAACCAGACGTAGCCTTTTGGAAGAAGGGTGAACTGGTCTACCAAATTTCTCTGTCGCCATCGAGCACCACTTGTTATTTCTACTCTACTACATTTCCTTCAGCAGTTATCTTTCGTGCTCGGTGCCGACAGTATTCTTGATCACTCTGTTCTGTGTATCTGTGTTTATCACCATCCTTTATCATCGTCTGTATTCTTCGTCACCTTCCTGTACTTTAAATTTACTTGTGAATTTGTTCTATAGCATTTCACTCAGTTTCTTCTATGTTGTGCCTCATTCTGCTACATTTGTTTGCATGTTGTATTACCCTCATTGTGGTTAGACCTGTGATCTACCAAGCTTGTATTGTTGTCAATGCTTTCATCGATGAATATGCTTCTGTCGAAGAAGATTGACTTAGTCTATACCCTTCGATATTATATTCCGCTACTGCGATTGGGTTTTGCTTCAAAGCTTTCGAAAGAAAATTTGAATCTCCCATTCACCCCCCTCTGGTCGATATACTCTCGGTCCTAACAGTCTCTTTATTTCTGACTAAGAAATGAGATGAATTGAAAGCACTGATGCTAATACATGCAAAACCTGTTATCTACCTACTTGTTTCTCTTTCAGGGTGACATCACTAATTCTAGGAAGAACTGCCACAATGATAGTGAGACGAACCCATTGCTTGTCCCTCCAACATATATTCCAGAGAAGAAGGCAACACATCTTGAGGATAGCGATACAACCCCAAAGTCATGTCTTGATGTAGTGTCGAACTTGCTCGCTAATAGC
Source organism: Thinopyrum elongatum (assembly GCA_011799875.1). Classification (NCBI taxonomy): domain Eukaryota; kingdom Viridiplantae; phylum Streptophyta; class Magnoliopsida; order Poales; family Poaceae; genus Thinopyrum; species Thinopyrum elongatum. The sequence continues at coordinate 335,383,982 of CM022302.1, read as the reverse complement.
AGTGACAGAAGGTCGATGAAGTCGCCGCCTGAATCTGTTCGACTTCTTCAGTCTGAAATTCAAGCAGATAGACATGCTTCCGCTCAAATCCGACTGGAACTCCAATCTCTATGCTAGATTAACCATAAGTACAGGACGTCTATTGATGCTATGCAGCTTGAGTTGGTGGATATAAGCGTCAAACAAGCGCAGTCTCATCAGGTTGCTAAGTTTCTTGCGCTGCAGCTCCTGGGCAGGGCTAACATTTCTTGAACTATGTTGAAGTGCTGTCGGTTCTGTCTATTATTTTGTCGGCGTGTTTACTTCCACTGGTGGCGACCTGCCTAGTGTATGGAATCTTTTGTCTGGTTGCCCTTTATTATCACTGGCGGCGAACTTTGATGCCCAGGGGATGCAATATGTTGTAATTTCTTTGTTGTAGAGTCTAGGTTTATTCTTTGTCACGATGCTATAATTTATTTGCTGTATGTGCTGTCGTCGCTCTGAGAAAAGGTCGTAATCTTCGATCGGAGCGCAATTAGCCACTACGTTAGGTTTATATATAAAAAATCGGTACTAAAACTGGTCGGCCGCCAATCACTATGAATAGGCCGAACCGTGGGCCTACAATCATCTTGGGCCTTTAGTAGGCCTAGACTTAATCTAGCCCTCTATTGGTTTCATGCTTTAAAAGGCCGAGTAAAGCGCTTGCCTTAATTGGGCCAGAACATAAAATTGGCTTTTAACAAGCTGAGATGTAGATTGAGCCTGAATTGTGTCGAACAAATCACGGGCCGACAGCAGGCTGGAATATACATCGGCCCATTATTGGCCCAATGATATGACAGGCCATTAACAGGCCGAAATGTTGTTGGGCCTTGGTGGGCCCAATTTCAGGACGGGCTAGAAGCAGGCCGATTGCATAGCGGGCTGAAATTAGGCCCAACACTATCAAGGGCCTTTTACGGGCCGATAGGCAGTTTGGAATAAAATGTATCCACGAAGACTACGGGCCGTTAAGAGGCCGAAAGTCACTACGGACCAGAATTAGGCCTAGATGCAGCTCGGGCCTTTAAATGGCCGAAAGTGAAACCGGGCTGAAAGAGGCCCATATGTACACAGGGCCGCTGACAGGCCAAAACTAATATCAGGCCGAACTGTTAAACAGGCCATTAACAGGCCGTAGAGCAAAGCAGGCCCCCAATTGGCCCAAAGGCATGGTAGCTGTTAAAGAGTCGTATCTGTTATGGGCCGTAACTTGTCCCAAACTATTGCAGGCTGTTAATGGGCTGGATCTGATATGGGCCATAAACTGGCCCAGAATATTGCAGGCATTTAACGGACCATATCTGATTTGGGCCACAATTTGGTCCAGAAAATGAATGGGCCGGCTCATTAGATCTAACGAAATCTTGTGGGCCATTTCCTGGGCCGGCTTTTAACCTATATGGGCCTCTATTGGGTCGTCCCATGTGTCAACATTTCATTGGCGACTCCTATCCAGTGGACGATTGATATCTGTCCCAACGAGGAGCTGACGCGTGGATCCTCCGGCGAATGAGAATTTTACATGTGGAATAACCCCATTGGTCAGGGCTATTAATGGGTTATCGGATCCAAACCGGAACCGATAGCTTAACAGCGACCCTTTACGGTGGATGCCATGTGTCGGTTACCCTTGACGAAAGCACTTCCATGACGCGCCATTATTCGTCATGGAAGTGGACACTTCCGTGATGATAATTTTAGTATTGTCATGGAACACTTCTACGACAGCACAAGTATGACTATCTTGATTCTGTCATAAAATTGTCATGGATGTACATGCATGACAGAAAACGGGACCTACTGTGACAAACACGTATCATCACGAAAGTGGTTTTTTTTGTAGTGGCAGCATATAAAAATCATATTGGTATGTGATACATCTCCAACGTATCTATAAATTTTGATTGTTCCATGCTGTTATATTATCATTCTTGGATGTTTTACAATCATTTTATAGTCATTTTATACCATTTTTTGGTACTAACCTATTGACATAGTGCCAAGTGCCAGTTGCTGTTTTTTGCATGTTTTTTACATCGCAGGAAATCAATACCAAACGGAGTCCAAATGCAGCGAAACTTTTTTGTGGATTTTTTTTGGACCAGAAGACATCCATTGGGCCGGACAAGCGCTTGGGGGGGTGCTCCGAGGGGAGCACAACCCACCAGGGCGCGCCTGGAGGCCCAGGCGCGCCCTGGTGGGTTGTGCCCACCTCGGGTGCCCCCGAACCACCTCTTTGCTCTATAAATACCCCAATATTCCAGAAACCCTAGGGGAGTACACGAAAATCAATTCCAGCCGCCGCAGAGTCCAGAACCACCAGATCCAATCTAGACACCATCATGGAGGGGTTCACCACTTCCATTGGTGCCTCCCCGATGATGCGTGAGTAGTTCTTTGTAGACCCACGGGTCCGTAGTTTGTAGCTAGATGGCTTTCTCTCTCTCTCGTTTGATTCTCAATACAATGGTCTCTTGGAGATCCATATGATGTAACTCTTTTTGCGGTGTGTTTGTTGGGATCCGATGAACTTTGAGTTTATGATCAGATCTATCTTTTTATCCATGAAAGTTATTTGAGTCTTCTTTGATCTCTTATATGCATGATTGCTTATAGCCTCATATTTCTTCTCCGATATTTGGGTTTTGTTTGGCTAACTTGATCTATTTATCTTGCAATGGGAAGAGGTGCTTTGTAGTGGGTTCGATCTTACGGTGCTTGATCCCAGCGACAGAAGGGGAACCGACACGTATGTATCGTTGCTACTAAGGATAAAACGATGGGGTCTATTTCTACATAAATAGATCTTGTCTACATCATGTCATCGTTCTTATTGCATTACTCCGTTTCTCCATGAACTTAATACACTAGATGCATGCTGGATAGCGGTCGATGTGTGGAGTAATAGTAGTAGATGCAGGCAGGAGTTGGTCTACTAATCTTGGACGTGATGCCTATATAATGATCATTGCCTGAATATTGTCATGATTATTTGAAGTTTTATCAATTGCCCAATAGTAATTTGTTCACCCACCGTTTGCTATTTTTCTCGAGAGAAGCCACTAGTGAAACCTATGGCCCCCGGGTCTCTTTTCCAATACATTTGCTTTCAAGATATGATTTTCTATTCGCTCTTTTATTTATTTGCAACTTTTATTTTCAGATATATTAAACCAAAAATACAAAAATACCTTGCTGCACTTTATTTTATTTGGCGTTCGATCATCAATATTTACTACTCTCTCACGTCCGTTTGCCAATTTTTGGCGCCGCTGCCCGAAAGGGATTGACAACCCCTTTTACACGTCGGGTTGTGAGTATTTGTTATTTGTGAGCATGTGCTGTTTACGTAGTGTTGCTTGGTTTTCCTACTGGTTTGATAACCTTGGTCTCATCACTGAGGGAAATACCTACCGTCGTTGTGCTGCATCATCCCTTCCTCTTTGGGGAAATACCGACGTAGCTTCAAGCCACATCAAAAGGAATTTTTGGCGCCGTTGCCGGGGAGGATCTTCAACATATACCAGGTTCCTGATCACAAATCTCATATCCTCGCAATTTACATTATTTGCCATTTGCCTCTCGTTTTCCTCTCCCCAACTTCACAAAAATTTGTCGTTTTATTCGCCCTCTTTTTTGTTCGCCTTTTTCTCGTCAGATCTCATGTTTGCTTGTATTGCCATGTGCCTTCTATTTGCTTGCATCTTCGCTTGCTAAAAATCTATTGATATGGATCCTCATCCACTTGCTAATATTTTCAAAAGATCCAATTTTGATGAACCAATTGCTAGTGAATTGAGTTCACTAGATTATCTTTATGAAGTTTTGCTTGAGATTTATGAATCTGAAAATTGTGATGAAGTGCTAAAAGAAGAAATTTATGAAGTGATTCACGATAGCTCCTTGAATGAAAAGCATGATTGCAATGATGTTACCATAAACTCTATTAATGTCAACTGTTCTAATAATATGCAAAACCCCAAGCTTGGGTTTTGATATGTCCACTACTTTTTGCAATGATCATGATTGGGGTGATTCTTCTTATGATCTTGAAAATTTATTTATGCCTCATGATGAATATGCTATTGATAATAATTTTTGTAATAGTATTGAAAGTGGGTTAGGAAGAGTGTCAACTTTAGGTAAAAAGAATCCCACATACTCGAAGAGTGTTCAATCTTATGAGAATTTTGATAAAAGTGGGTTCGGAGAGGTCATGACTTTAGTTGATCTTAATCCCACTATATTGGAAGAGTGTCAACTTCGCATGCATGTGGATCATGAAGAGAAAATTTTATATGATAGCTATATTGTTGAATTTGAATATGATCCCACATGTAATTATTATGATAGAGGAAAATATGGTTGTGGAAATTTTCATATTACTAAATTACCTCTCTTCATGTTGAGATTGCTATTGTTTCTTTTTTCCTCCTTGCATATGCTAGATCTTGCTTGTCTTGCTAATTTGTTTTACTATAAAATTCCTATGCATAGGAAGTATGTTAGACTTAAATGTGTTTGTCACATGTCCTATGATGCTCTCTTTGTGTTTCAATTATTATCTTTCTTGTGAGCATCATTTAAATCTTATGCCTAGCTAGGGGCGTAAAACGATAGCGCTTGTTGGGAGGCAACCCAATGAATAAAATTTATTTTTTGCTTTTTGCTTTCTGTTCTTGAGTGTTTGTACAATTATGCTACTGTTATAATTGTGTTTTAATTAGTGTTTGTGCCAAGTAAAGCCTTTAGGATTATGTTGGGTGATAGTTGATTTGATCTTGTTGGAAAACAGAAACTTTTGCGTCTAGTAAAACAATTTTGAAAATTCACAGCAGAGACTAAAAATTCTGAATTTTTGAAACAAGATTTATATACAAATTGCCTCTGTTGTCCTATTTTTTCAGAATTTTTGGAGTTTCATAAGTATTCGAAATATTCAGATTGCTACAGACTGTTCTGTTTTTGACAGATTCTGTTTTCTTTGCGTTGTGTGCTTGTTTTGATGATTCTAGGGTTTTCTTTGATGAGTTTTTGCCATAGAAAAGTTGGAATACAGTAGATATAATGCAAGAATAAAATATGAATTGGTTTGCTACAGTACTCATAGTAGTGATTTGCTTTCTTATACTAACTGATCTCACGAAGGTTTTGTTGAGCTTTGTGTGATTGAAGTTTTCAAGTTTTGGGTTATCTTATGATGGATGAAGGAATAAGGAGTAAGAAGAGCCTAAGCTTGGGGATTCCCATGGCATCCCAAGCTATTATCCAAAGAGAATCAAGCAACTAATCTTGGGGATGCCCCGAGTGGCATCCCCTCTTTCTTCTAACGACCATCGGTATTTTACTCGAAGCTATATTTTTATTCGTCACATACTATGAGTTTTGCTTGGAGCATCTTGTATGATATGAGTCTTTGCTTGTTTTGCATTATGTTCTAAGTCATGAATCCTTGCTGGACACACCTATTTGAGAGAGCCAAAATTATGCCATGACTTGTTAGAATTGCTCTCTATGCTTCACTTAAATTTTTATGAGCTATGGATTTGCTCTAGTGCTTCACTTATATCTTTTTGAGCATGGCGTGCTTTAGTATTTTTGAAGAAATGCTCTCATGCTTCACTTAGATTTATTTGGGAGTTAGTAAATTTTTTAAGAAATTCTCTCTTGCTTCACTTAAATTAATTTGAGAGAAAGAAATATCATGCTCATGATCTTCACTTATATTTGTTTGAGCTTATCAAAAGCAACACATGAAAATTAGTCCCAAAGTGATAGATATCCAAGAAGGATATAATAAAAACTTTCATGAAGATCATTGGACAAAATAAACTTGATTCCTTGTAATAGTTTTGAGATATGATGATGTGATATGTGAGTTATGTTGATGAGTAATTGTGCTTTAGTAAGAATATTGGTGTTAAGGTTTGTGATTCCCTATGCAAGCACGAAAGTCAATAGTCATGTAATGAAATTATATCCTACTTGTGGTGCATTATTCGGTGTTAATTATGCTTAATGCTCGCTTATGAGATTATTCGTTTTTTGGTTGGTCGCTTCTCAATCTTTTGCTAGCCTTCATTTTGCACTAAGTATGATCACTACTTGTGCATCCAAAACCCTTTAAACCAGTTTTGCCACATGAGTCCACTATATCTACCTATAGGCGGTATTCTTTTGCCGTTCTAAGTAAATTTGTATGTGTCATCTCTAATTTTCACAATAAACTTCTCTTTTGTGTGTTCGTACCGCTCGCAAGGAGGTGAGGGGTGGCTAATATTTTCCATGCTAGATGTGTTATTCTCACGATGAGTGTTTATTCACTTGTCATTGCACGAGAGTAAGGCAAAGGTATTAGGGATGCCCATTCCCGAAATGAAAAAATGAATTTACTTTATGTTGTCAAATAATAAATTCCTTGGAAAGTGTTGGTATGGAGGGCACCCGTGGATACGGCTAGCCATGGAAAGTGAAAGAAATGGTGGAAAAAGGAATAAACTTTATTTTCTGTATGGGAACCGCCTATGATATATCTAGCATGGAAAGTGTGGGGAACTCTAAGTCGTTTTCGTTGGTGGGAAAAGCACACCTCCCAAAATATTTTTTATCTCTCAATTTTCGCTTTGAGCTCTGGCACCTCTACAAATCCCTACTTCCCTCTGCGAAGGGCCTTTCTTTACTTTATGCAATTTTTATTTTTAATTTGAGTCTCCATCTTCTCTTATAAAGCACCAACTAGGAGGCACTATGATCATACTTGAGCATTGGGTGTAGTTAATATGCGAGTGTGTTTCATGAATGGATCAATGGTTGAGCATGATGGGCTAGGGATAACTTATTTTAGCGTTGATATTTTGAAAGACATAGTTGCTTGTTGATAAGCTTGAGTATTTAAGTTATCATGTCAAAACTAGACTATTGCTTTGAACCATATAAAAGTCCAAATGTCCATGCTATAAAAGAAAGAATATGATATGACATGTTAGGCAGCATTCCACATCAAAAATTCTGTTTTTACCATTTACCTACTCGAGGACGAGCAGGAATTAAGCTTGAGGATGCTGATACGTCTCCAACGTATCTATAATTTTTTATTGTTCCATGCTGTTATATTATCATTCTTGGATGTTTTACAATCATTTTATAGTCATTTTATATCATTTTTTGGTACTAACCTATTGACATAGTGCCAAGTGCCAGTTGCTGTTTTTTGCATGATTTTTACATCGCAGGAAATCAATACCAAACGGAGTCCAAACGCAGCAAAACTTTTTGTGGATTTTTTTGGACCAGAAGACATCCAGTGGGCCGGAGAAGCGCCTGGGGGGTGCTCCGAGGGGAGCACAACCCACCAGGGCGCGCCTGGAGGCCCAGGCGCGCCCTGGTGGGTTGTGCCCACCTCGGGTGCCCCCCGAACCGCCTCTTTGCTCTATAAATACCCCAATATTCCAGAAACCCTAGGGGAGTCGACGAAAATCAATTCCAGCCGCCGCAGAGTCCAGAACCACCAGATCCAATCTAGACACCATCATGGAGGGGTTCACCACTTCCATTGGTGCCTCTTCGATGATGCGTGAGTAGTTCTTTGTAGACCCACGGGTCCATAGTTAGTAGCTAGATGGCTTTCTCTCTCTCGTTTGATTCTCAATACAATGGTCTCTTGGAGATCCATATGATGTAACTCTTTTTGCGGTGTGTTTGTTGGGATCCGATGAACTTTGAGTTTATGATCAGATCTATCTTTTTATCCATGAAAGTTATTTGAGTCTTCTTTGATCTCTTATATGCATGATTGCTTATAGCCTCGTATTTCTTCACCGATATTTGGGTTTTGTTTGGCCAACTTGATCTATTTATCTTGCAATGGGAAGAGGTGCTTTGTAGTGGGTTCGATCTTACGGTGCTTGATCCTAGTGACAAAAGGGGAACCGACACGTATGTATCGTTGCTACTAAGGATAAACGATGGGGTCTATTTCTACATAAATAGATCTTGTCTACATCATGTCATCGTTCTTATTGCATTACTCCGTTTCTCCATGAACTTAATACACTAGATGCATGTTGGATAGCGGTCGATGTGTGGAGTAATAGTAGTAGATGCAGGCAGGAGTCGGTCTACTAATCTTGGACGTGATGCCTATATAATGATCATTGCCTGGATATCATCATGATTATTTGAAGTTTTATCAATTTCCCAACAGTAATTTGTTCACCCACCGTTTGCTATTTTTTTCGAGAGAAGCCACTAGTGAAACCTACGGCCCTCGGGTCTCTTTTCTAATATATTTGCTTTCAAGATCTATTTTGCTATTCGCTCTTTTATTTATTTGCAACTTTTATTTTCAGATCTATTAAACCAAAAATACAAAAATACCTTGCTGCACTTTATTTTATTTGGCGTTCGATCTATCAATATTTACTACTCTCTCACGTTTGTTTGCCAATTTTTGGCGCCGCTGCCCGAAAGGGATTGACAACCCCTTTTACACGTCGGGTTGCGAGTATTTGTTATTTGTGTGCAGGTGTTGTTTACGTAGTGTTGCTTGGTTCTCCTACTGGTTCGATAACCTTGGTCTCATCACTGAGGAAAATACCTACTGCCGCTGTGCTGCATCATCCCTTCCTCTTTGGGGAAATACCGATGTAGCTTCAAGCCGCATCAGTATGTCTCCATATAAAATGGTTTATGGAAAAGCTTGTCATTTGCCTCTTGAGTTAGAACATGAAGCATATTGGGCAATTAAAGAACTCAACTATGATTTCAAACTTGCCGGTGAAAAGAGGTTATTTGATATTAGCTGAATGGAGAACCCAAGCCTATGAAAATGTCAAGTTATTCAAAGAAAAGGTTAAAAGATGGCATGACAAAAGAATCCAAAAGCGGGAATTCAAAGTTGGAGAATATGTTCTTTTGTACAACTCTCATTTTAGATTCTTTGCAGGAAAACATCTCTCCAAATGGGAAGGACCATATATTATCGAAGAGGTTTATCGCTCTGGAGCTATCAAGATTAATAATGCCGAAGGTACTAACCCGAAGGTGGTCAATGGACAAAGAATTAAACACTATATCTCACGTACGCCTATTAATGCTGAAAGTAATATTATCAAAACCATGACACCGGAGGAACACATAAAAGAAACCTTCTGGAACACTCCAGAATCCTGAAAAAGAGGAGGTACGTGATACGGTAAGTAAACGGACTCCAAAAAATCGGCAAAAATATTATCTGTCCGTTTTGAAATATTATAAAAATTAGGAAATTAAGAAATAACCAGGAAGGCAACCGAGGAGGGCACGATACACCAGGGCGCGCCTGCCATCCCTGGCGCGCCCAGGTGGGTTGTGCCCACCTCGGGAACCTTCCCGATTTCGATTTCCTTCCGTTTTCTTGTTTCCCAAGATAAAAAAATCTTTATATACCCCCCCCCCGAACATATTGACCACCATATCGCGGAGAAATCCTCTGTTCTTGTTTCTTGCTGTTTTTCTGACAGATCTGAAAATATATTGTCTCAAGATTCAGAGGGAGAGAGCTACGTCGTAGACTATATTGCAGACCCTAAGGTTTGTGGGGATGTAGAGCATTACGGCTGGACCACGGAGGAAGAAGAAGATTATGATTTGAAGGGAACGAAAGAGACAAGCTCAGATGATGACAAAGCCCCACTACCTCAACCTGGAGATACGCACATGGAGCTCAAGAAGTCAAGCCTCCCCAACAAAACTAAGACCCAATCTATCCCTTCTCGTTTTCTGCAGGATAGCAAGGCAGCATTATGCAAGAAGATATTAAAGCTTGAGCTAGAGAATGAGGATCTTAGGGAAGATAATTTCAGCCTCCGATGTAAGCTGGAGAAGAAGAACATGATTACCTCATCACCATCTTCCCTACCAAAGGAGACTTGAGTACATGGGTATGGGCACTCCCCTTGGCATTTTCCAAGCTTGGGGGAGATGCCCGGTTATCGTATCACCATCACTTTTACTATCTTTACCTATTTTAGTTTGATCTTTAGTTATATCATGAATTAGTTGAATAAAAGTTTAGCATGATCTCTTTTTGAGTGTTAGTTTTCGTGATCTATCTATCTATGTAATCGAGTGAGAGTTATATAATAAAGTTTAGTTTGAGTCTTTGATTCTTTACTTTTATGTTGCAATCAAATAAAAGAAAATAAATGAAAAGGAAAAAAAGGATCATATGCTAATCTTATGGTAAGTAATGACATCACATAAGGAAAAGTATAAGTGGTAAAATTTATTGGAGATTGACAAACATAGCATTAGTCAATGATGCAACTCATGAAAGAATTAATAAGGGAAGAGAAGATTCACATGCAAATACACTATCTTGGACATCTTTTATGATTGTGAGCTCCCATTAAATATTATATGTCAAAATTGTTGACGTTGGACAAGGAAGACAACATAATGATTTATGTTTGTTCATATTCGCACAAAAGTTATATTGGCATAGATCCTTCAACATATGGTGCTTGCTCAATATCTTTGCTAGCCAAAATTCCGCACTAAGTAGAGATACTACTTGTGCATCCAAAAACCCTAAACCCAAAATCATGTTTTGAGAGTCCACCATACCTACCTGTGGATTGAGTAAGATCCTTCAAGTAAGTTGTCATGTTTTTAAGATCCTTTGAGTAAGGGCGCGCCTGCAATAGATCCATCCTTCCTGGTGCAAATCATCTCCCATTGCTCATCCCGGCGTCCACATATCTGGTAGATGGTGTCTTTAAGATCCTTGTTGTACACCTCGCCTATGCGTCCAATAGTGATGTGGGCGGCCATGCTCTTTCCTAAACTCCAGGTCGGTGCATCAAAGGAAAACTCAATGGGCTCGGTAATTGGTGTAAACGTCCTTCCAGGAACACGAACTTGAATCGTCCAGCGCTCCTCTTCTGGTAAAGTTGCAGTGAAGGTTCCAGTGAAGCTTGGTATGCCGATGTTCAGGTACCTAGTGACTTCCTTCAAGTGTCGTCCGAAAGGGGTGTCGTCATTCGGCTGAGTGAACTTGTTCCTGGGGTCCGACATCTATAGAGTAGAAATAGAGAAGAGTTAGAAATGAGAAGAGAAGAGTATCCTGTGGCCTTTCCTAGTGGTCGCGTCCTACAGTCAGCGTGTGCTCTGATACCATCTTGTAGCGACCCGATCCCAATGGATCGAAGTCTCTGTGCTTAAGTGTCATCCCTGGATCGGTATGCTAACACACACAGTACTCGAGGATTTATAACAGAGTTCAATCACACACTTATTACATCAAAATCCTCATAAAGAGTATTTATTACAATAATATGGCTGAAGGCCATCTAAATAAAGTAACTGCGGAAGCTTCGAAGGTAAATGAGTCCATCCAACTCCACGGCAAAACTGAGTGCACGACAATGACCTAGCGCACCTTACTCTTCGTCTGAAAATTCTGCAACATGATACGTTGCAGCCGTGTAGGTCAGCACATGGAATATGCTGGCAAGATAACACTATAGAGTAATGATGAATAATAGCTGTCACTACATGCAATATATGGCTGTTGGAGGCTCTAAGTTTAACATTTGCATAAAGCCAATTTTTTCCTACAACAAAGGAATAGATTTTATTTAACTACCCTGTTTAAGCCATTATTGAGAAGGTACCCCCAACTCAATCCCAAAAATTCCCAAATTATTAATAACCTAATACATTAATTAAATAGAGTGATGAGATCAACAAATAATTCAAATACCAGATACTCAAGATGTCCATAACCGGGGACACGGCTAATCATGATTAGTTTGTACACTCTGCAGAGGTTTGCGCACTTTTCCCCACAAGACTCGATCTCCTCCGTTGAATTTCTCGCACTGCATGATGTTTGAGAAACGGATGATCGAGACACAGTCTTTCCGAAGAGGTCCCCTTAACCGATAGATAGGCCGGTACACCTACAATTCCCCTACATCTGCTAGCCCATCATGGAAAGGATTCCCACAACTTACTCAACTATGCCAGAGCCCATAATGGCATGTGGCTGCACAAGGAAGTTTCTAGCATGAATAATCTTATGATCCCTTTGAGCCTGGGTGGCATTCCATAGGATGATCACACGGGTACCCCGGGATCTCCTAGGACAACACTGGATTCCCCAGGTGCCCACAACCAATCCACCCAGATGTGTATTAAAGTAGCCACCTTAAGTTTCCCTTAGATAAATTACTCTCGCAACTTTCATGAATCTCACATACTAATCCCCGTCTACGATCATGGCTAAGCAATATAAGCATAACGTATATTCCCGGGGTGATCAAAGGTAATAGGTTCCTACCTCATCAACTACATAGCAATAACCACTTGTTCCCAATCCTACTCATGCAATATTTTGGAGATATAACTAATGCATAAAAACTGGGTAATAAAGGGATATGATCAAAGTGTAACTTGCCTTGCTGACGATCGGTAAACCCTAGAGATTCGTAGTAGCAAGCTTCGCACTCCGGATACTCTATCATAGACAAACAATAGCATACATAAGCACTCAAGCATAAGATGCAAAGGTAAATAAAAGATCTAAATAGAAAGTTCAAGTGAAGAGCTTCGATTTGCAAAAAGAATCGGTCAAATCGGAATTACGAAACTCAAACTACGATCAAAAGAAGTTCAAATACAAATCTGTTTGAAACCAAATTTTAAATTTTTAAAAACATGTTCAAGTTGATTATCTGAACAGAGGGGATCGAGACAAAGAATTTGGCGTTGGTTTCGTTGGATTTGGATAAACGAGTAAAAAGTTGTGATCGTTTGAAGATCAGGGGCTAATCTGCGAAGAAAATATTCATGGATGGGTCCCTGGCCGAAAACTAAACAGAAAAAGAAAAATCTAACGAACGAACGTCCGCTAACAGAGACTAACGAACGAAAACGTTCGTGGGCAGATCTAAACGAGTGAACGTTCGCTATTTAACAGATCTAAAATAAATAAACCGATCTATACGGAAAACCAAAAAAAAACCGAAGAAAAACTGAGCGGTTTATACCGGTTCGGCCGGTTAGGTGACGGCGGCGACGACGTGCTCGACGGCGGCGGCGGTGGCTTCGGCTGCGGTGGCGGGGCTCCGGCGAGTGCGGCGACGAGGCATCGGCGGAGTGCGGCGGCGGCTGCGGCTTCGGCTGCGGACGGCGGCGGCTGCGACGATGGGGCGGCGGCTGCTGCTGAGGAGGAGAGAGGGGGTCGGGGGCGGCGCTTATAAAGGCGCGGGGCGAGGCGGTGTGCGCCGGCCGGTTTCCGGCTCGGGGTCGTTGGCCACGGCGGCTAGGCTGGGCCGCGGCCTGGCTGGCTAGCTGGGCTGGCCTAGTTCGGCGGAGGAAGTTTTCTTTTAAACGATTTTTCAGAGACACAAAACAAGTTAAAATAGATATAAATAAAATCCTAAAAAATACCAGAAAAATTCACGTAGCTATATGGCCTTATTAGTGACCTAGTGAACATTTTTCTGGGCCTAAATGCCTAAACTAAAAACAAACATTTTAGTACTAATAAACACCACAATAAATAAATAAACTAGCGAATAAATTCAAATAAAATATCCAAAAATTCAAAATTTAATTTCCAATATTTCTTTGCTGTATTTGAAGAAGTCATGTTATCTTCTCTCTTTATTTTAAAATAATTGGAAAAGAATTTAAAAAAAAATAATTTGATCCAATTTTCCAAGTTTTGATAAATCAAAAATGGATTTTTGTGAAACCTCCAACTCTCTCAAATTGGTCCTTGAGGTGCTTAAGGTCTCTTGGATCAAAAGTCCAAATAAAAACAAATTCAAAATGCACAAATAATGGATGCATATGATGATCTAATGCATAACATCCAAATTGAAAATTTGGGATGTTACATGTTTTGAGAGTCCACCATACCTACCTGTGGATTGAGTAAGATCCTTAAAGTAAGTTGTCATCGGTGCAATAAGGCAATAAAAATTGCTTCTAAATGTGTTGGATCATTTAGTGTAAGAGAAAATTGAGCGTTGTACGAACTTGTGATGGCAAAGTAATAAAAGCGACGGACTGCATAATAAAGGTTGCTATCATAAGGGGCAATATAATGTGACATTCTTTTGCATTAAGGGATTTGGCATACAAACCAAAAAGCGCAGGACAACCTCTGCTTCCCTCTGTGAAGGGCCTATCTTTTACTTTTATGTATTTACTTTTATGCAAGAGTCAAAGTATTCTTCCCTATTCCTTTTTATTTTCTCTTTTTGCAAGCATCATGTGGTAAGGAAAGATCTAGGCACATATATCCAGTTGAATGTGAGTGATCATGAGTTATTATTGTTGACATCACCCTTGAGGTGAGTAAGTTGGGAGGCGAAACTATAAGCCCCTATCTTTCTATGTGTCCAGTTGAAAATTTTTGCTCATGTGTACGCGGTGAGTGTTAGCAATCATAGAATATTAAATGATGGTTGAGTATGTGGACTTGCCAAAAGGCTCCGATATGAGACCCTTCCTGAAAATATGATGAATTTTAGTTGCAAAGTTGACTGAGAACATAGTTTGTTGGTTTCAATAGAGTTTATGCTTTTTACTTCGATGTTGTGATGAATTGTTACTTGTTCATGAGAAGTTTTATGACAAAAGTTATATGATAAAAGCTTTATGATAAAGTTTGTTGCTGTTATGATAATAAGCATGATGCTACTATGTATGTATTTTGTTTTTATTGACACCTCTCTCTCTAAGCATGTGGGCATGTTTTTTGATATCGGTTTTCGCTTGAGGACAAGCGAGGTCTAAACTTGGGGGAGTTGATACGTCCATTTTGCATCATGATTTCCTACTGTTATTTATAATGTTTTTATGCATAGTAATGCTTTATGGAGTAATTCTAGTGCCTTTTCTCTCATAAAATGCAAGGTTTACACAAAGAGGGAGAATACCAGCAGCTGGAATTCTGGACCTGAAAAAGCTACGTCAGAGATACCTATTCTGCACAACTCCAAATAAGCTGAAACTTCACGGAGAATTATTTTGGAATATATGAAAAATACTGGAGCAAATAACTACCGGAGGGGGGGCCACCTAGTGACCACAAGACACCAGGGCGCGCCAGGCCCCCAGGCGCGCCCTGGTGGGTTGTGGCCGGCCCAACCCACCTCCGGTGCCCATCTTCTGGTATACAAGTCATTTTTACCTAGAAAAAATAAGGAGAGGACTTTCGGGATGGAGCGCCGCCGTCTCGAGGTGGAACTTGGGCAGGAGCACTTTTGCCCACCGGCGTAGCGATTCCGTCGGGGGAACTTCCCTCCCGAAGTGGAAAATCGAAGCCATCATCATCACCAACAACCCTCTCATATTTGGGAGGCCAATATCCATCAACATCTTCAACAACACCATCTCCTCTCAAACCCTAGTTCATCTCTTGTATTCAATCTTTGTACTGGAACCTCAGATTGGTACTTGTAGGTGACTAGTACTGTTGATTACATCATGTAGTTGATTACTATATGGTTTATTTGGTGGAAGATTATATGTTCAGATCCATTATGCTATTTAATACCCCTCTGATCTTGAGCATGAATATCATTTGTGAGTAGTTACTTTAGTTCTTGACGTCATGGGAGAAGTCATGTTGCAAGTAATCATGTGAACTTGATATGTGTTCGATATTTTGATGATATGTATGTTGTGATTCCCTTAGTGGTGTCATGTGAACGTCGACTACATGGCACTTCACCATCTTTAGGCCTAAGGGAATGCATTGTGGAGTAGTTATTAGATGGTGGGTTGCTAGAGTGACAGAAGCTTAAACCCTAGTTTATGGGCTACTTTGTAAGGGACCGATTTGGATCCAAATGTTTAATGCTATGGTTAGATTTTATCTTAATACTTTCCTCATAGTTGCGGATGCTTGCGAGGGGGTTAATCATAAGTGGGAGGTTTGTTCTAGTAAGAACAACACCCAAGCACTGGTCCACCCACATATCAAATTATCAAAGTAGCGAACGCAAATCAAAACAACATGATGAAATCATGAAAGTGACTAGATGAAATTCCCGTGTGCCCTCAAGAACACTTTGCTTATTATAAGAGAACGTTTTGGCCTATCCTTTGCCACAAAAGGATTGGGCTACCTTGCTGCACTTTACTTACCGTTACCGTTACTTGTTCGTTACAAATTATCTTGCTATCAAACTACCTATTACCGACTATTTCAGTGCTTGCAAAAAATGCCTTGTTGAAAACCACTTGTCATTTCCTTCTGCTCCTCGTTGGGTTCGACACTCTTACTTATCGAAAGGACTACGATTGATCCCCTATACTTGTGGGTCATCATAGAATAAAATCATATCCACTGTAGCCCCCAAGTGCCGGGTCATGTGCGTGTGGCGCCTCGAGACTTTACTTTTTCTTCTGAGTCTGAGGGACAGCTTGGATGATGTTGCTGTGTGCTTTGCATATCGGTGTTGAAGTTGCTGCTAAATCCATCGAGAGTGATGCCTTGCATAACACTTCACATGTCATTGCTTTTGACAAAACCGATTGACATGATCTTTGCCATGATATCCTTGCTTGAATTTTTGCTCTTCTTTGTAGCATTGCAATAATCCAATTAATTGCCACTGGTAATTTATCGTACCATGCTCCTTATTGCAAGCCGGCATTTTGATATAGAAAATAATAACCTTCTCTGTGAGCCGGCCTTGAAAACCTCAATCATTTAATATTGGTTATGATAAACCATGATGAAGACCTGCCCATTTTGGCTTATCAAAGATTTGTTTGTTCCTGCAGAGTTACAATGTAACCCGGTATGAAAACCGACTCCTACAAGGTATATCAATTATATTGGCGGGGAAGACCCCCACATATATATAAAAAAAATGCCATGTATCGGATGCCAGAATATTTGCATCAGAGAAGAAGACGGAGTTCAAGATTCAAGCCAACGGTGTGAGCAATCTCTGTGCATTGCTCATATAATTAGAAGACACTGGAGGCAAGCCAATCATCCACCAGGAGACAATGCCCACGTGAAGAAAGGCGAAGATTCCTGAAGATTGAAGTCTGTCGGGCACTTTCTCTCGCACTTATCCATATTTTAGAAGGACACGCATGTACCCTAGTAGGACACGCGTGCATGCTACCGTATGTAAAATAAATAAGTGAGGGCCCCGCTGGCAGTCGAGCGAAGGCTCCTGAAGGCTCTCTTGTAGCCATCTCTCGCCTATAAAAGGAGAGGTTGGCCAAGACGCAGAGGAGGCACCAAACACCGAACACCTAAGATAGAGCACTCAGCCCTCAAGCAAGAGCCAGCTCTCCTCTCCCTTAGTAGCTTAGCCACCACCACCACCTAGTAGTATAGCCAAGAAGGCGCTGAGATCGCCAGGAATATCAAGGTAATCCCCTAGTTCGTGTGTAATCCCTTCGGGGTTTCCCGAAAGGGAAAACCATATGTAAATTATGTTGTTGAAATGATGTAGTTTCTTTGGTTTCACTTGGTGTTTTTATTTCTGAATTTATGGGAAGAGTTCTTATGCTAGGGATCCTATAGGAGAAACCTCTGCGTGTGTAGTTCTCTGTGTAGCCCAGAGTTGGCGTTGAATGAGAACCTTGTGGCCGTAGAGAAGTGTTCCCTTCAGGTGGAACTGCCTGGGAAGACGATAAGAACTTAGCCTAATAAATTTGCAATTAAAACCGTCAAGTGAACGTAACTAGCTACATCTGATGCAACGTAATGATAAATATGGTGAGTACCGAGTAGGAATATTACACCACTGCGCGCACCGTCGGACGAACTGACTAAGTCTCGTCAGCTCCTAATAGATCCTGCATATAAGCGAACATTAGCCAAATTAATATCCAGACAAGCACCAATAATTGAAACAGTAACGAAAAGTAAAGCCAATAGTACCAAATAGTAAAGCAAATAGTTGCCAATAGTAAGCTGAATATTAACCGCAGACACTGGTCAGCATCAAATAGCACCGCATATATCATCAAAATATTGCAGCATAAAAATATATATTACTACATATATATATATATATATATATATCCCGTGTATATCCCGTGTAGTTGGTATCAGGCCAGAATATAATCATTGAAAGATTAAGGTATTTAAATTTAGAAGTTAGTACAGGTAAGGTAATAAATACTAAAGAGAATATTAATATAAGGTGCAGAATAAATCCCTCTGAGGAGCATATTTGGCATACATCTCATAGTCAGCTAAATATTGTGGTCGATTTGATATATAATTTTTACATATCTTGGGGAAAAAGGCAAGATAATTTAGAACAGAAATTTGAAAGCATATTCAAAGAATATCAAAAACTCGCAGACAAGTGCTCCGGGTTAAATAGCAAAATAGATATCATTCTTCATAAGCTAGAAGAAGCTAAAGCTAGACAAAATATAATTTGCAAGAATAACGACTATATTAAAGAAGAAGTGTTGACAATAGGCCGTTACCTAAGTAAAGGTAAAGACTCGTCGTCACGCTCTGAATCAAGTCAAGATATTCCTGAAATAAAAAGGTTAGTTCAAGAGGTAAAAACTCTTATCCTCTCATAGTTATATGAACGAATATAGCAAAGCATTAAACGAAGTTGCTAAACATTTGTCACCCCCTGTCGGGTTTTCTGATCACGACTCACCAAAAGAAGACTCTAAAATCATAATAAGGCAGAATAACACTATCCTCCAGCTTTAAATCCAAGTTTTAGAAAAGCTAAATAGTGTTCAAAGCAGCAAAGATAATGTGTTATCCTCATCTGGAATAGTATCTTCATCAAGAAGTATTAATTCAGAAAGATGGATGTACCTAACAGCGTCTCCAGAAGAGACAAATTCCTCCAGGTAGTAAGGCAAGACTCTAAGCCTCTTGCAATGAAGCATAGATTATCATGCAAAGCTGATGATGTTGATAGCATAGAAGAAGTTATAGATTTGCAAAAAGATTTAGAAAGATATCAAAAAGATACCCTAAGAAAAATAAAACCACAGCAAGTATATCATATGGGTTTGTTTGAAAGCAACAGTAGTCTATACAGAATATCTAGAGAAGTTGAGTTAAGCGTGTTAACGCATCCAGTAGATTTATGTATTGTGTGTAAGAATATTGAAAATGATTTAAGATATTGTGGTTATAAATATATTCATCAAGGAATGTATATCATAGGAGTTAAAGGCATGACAAGAAAGAAATTAGGAGCAAAAGTGCTAATAACATTATTAGACCGAAGATGGGAATCAATTGATAAAGCGGCATTAGGCTTTCTGGAAGGAGATATGAATGAAAATAGGCTAATAACATACATAGCTCCAGACCTAATAATGCCTGTTAAAGAATTTATTGAAAAAATGAGTTTTGGTTTCCAAACTAAAGGATATGAAGATCTTAAAGGAACAAATTTGTTAGTAAGCATAGAATTTATAGGAAGGCTCACTAACAGAAGTAATTCTAGATATAGAGTAAACATAAATAACGTAATTGATAGCATGCAATCTAAAGGCATACAATTTATGAATCCTCTGACAATTAGTCTGAAGAAAGAGCAGGGAAGAATGGAAGATAGGTGGCATAATAGAAAAGAAGGAATAACGCTACCTGAAAACTACATAAGTTATCAAAATGCGAAGGGGGTAGAGTAGTATAGATTCATGAATATAGATCTGCATCCATAGAAGAACAGAATCTTTATGCCAGAAACAGAAATTAGCGATAATAAAAATAAAAGGTGTAACTGAATGCATGGAAAAAAAACTAATATAGATGATGAAATAATTCATTGGGAAAAGAACTAAGCATATAGAATGGGAATATAGTCACTCATGGACAACAGATTAGCCTAAAATAAAGAGAAGAGAAAGAGAATTATTTTTCATTAGAGAAATTGCTAGATTAAAAAGGTTAAAAAGTGAGAAAAAGCCAGCAATTAGTGTTCTCGCATAATAAATAACACCATAGCAGCAGAAGTAAAGAAAGATGATATTAATTGTAATAATAATGTTACCACTGAAAATAATGTAAAAATAAGAATATTGCTCAGAGTCACAAAGATGAAGTTGTGAATGAAGAAGGCAATGGATATAAATAATAAGCTATTACTAGAGAGTTATGAAGAAGAGAAGAGTTAGACGATAAAAATTATGATGATTCGAACAAAATAATGTTTTTATAACTCAATAGATGATGTGGGATTGCATAATTTAGACAATGCAATGGAAGCCATGGGAAGTAGAAAATAGTGGTTAAAGAAGAGGGGATATGGAGAATCGTCAGTAAGAAGAGATGAAGAAGAAAGAGAGAGACCTACCAGATTAGCTGGACAATGGCCCCCAGAAAAAGATGATTACCAACCACACATAATTCCAGGGCAATATAGATATTGGGTATAAGAGAAGAGAATTTGAAAGGCCAGTACAATTTCAAATTATAAAAATGATGGGCTATATTAAATTTAGCAGCCCATGACCCGATAGATTGGCCGAATATAATCAGTATTGGAAAGGGTTAATAGTTCAAAAATATAACAAAATCACGCATAATTAGGCACTAAGGTAGAAGATATGCTAACATATCTTGAAACATTTTAGGAGAATCCGTAAAAGTCCTATGGGAACAATGGGTTAGAAGCATGCCCTAATCAATATCAAGAATTAAAAAGAGCAGGAAGTAATCCTAATAATTTTGCCAAATGTTATTTCAAATATGATCATAGCAGAAGATCCAGAATTAGGTCATACTGCATTACAAAATGAAAGATTGAGAAAAATAGAAAAAAAACACTGACAAGCTAGAAAGGCAATAAAGGAATTCTCTCAGCATTACTTATATAATGCTACCACGCTAAGCAAGGTTTTAATATAGGAGTAGTAGAGAGATATTTTAATAAGTTGAATGACCCTTTAGGATCTATAATATTTGAAGAATATAAAAAAGAATCTGGGAGAAAATATTGTAAACAATATCCAAGCCATAACATTTGTATTTAAACAGCAAAAAAGATATGTACAGGTATACAAGCTCAAAGATCTATGAAGAAAATAGATTTATTATTTTGCAATAACATGTCCAAATACCATTAAATATGGAGAAGATAGGTATAAGAATAAAAAAATTATAAATCTCAAAAAAGAGATAATAGAAATTTTAGAACCAGGAAAAGATTTTTCTTAAGAAGGTCAGATAATAGAGCCCCATTTCTCCATAAAAGAAATATAAGAAGATATAATCCTAGAAAGACTTATGATAAGACATGCAGTGTTTCATATGAACTCTCCAGATCACCTAAGTGAACCTACCCTAATAAAGACCAGAAAAAATACTCTAGTAAATATGAAGAACAAGAAAGAGTTTTAATATAGATAGTGTTAATGAAAATATTAGTATGTGATGATGAAATAAAGATGATGAGTCAATATATTCAATTATTGAAAGAGATGAAGTAGAAAATGAGACTCAAGAATATGATTCAAGTGAAGATGAGATAGACTTAATAGATGAGTTATCAGGTTTAAAATAGAAATGATGAACCAAGTAGATTGCAAACATGATTGGATTAAAGGAAAAGGTGATTATAATATCAAATGTGCTTTCTGTAATATATATCCAAGCCAAGATAATAGGTCCACATGCAGCTTATGCTAAGGCAAGCTGTGCCTCCTGTCTAAAACCAAAAATCAGATATCAAGACAGAAATAGAATTTGAACCAGATAAAAGAATATTATCTAGTAGAGTCAGAAATCTAGAAAATAGGATAAATATACTAGAAGCAGAGCTAGAAATATTAAAAGATTAGCTAAAAAATAATAAAGAACAGAATATGGTGCTGGAAGCACAGAAATAAGGAAGGAATTGTTATAAAGTAATATGTGAGCTATTAAAGAATAATATTCTATCTGACATATCCTCTTTACAGATATGAAGAAAAGTACATACGCAGGCGGAAGTGAATGCTGCATATTTCAAAATAAAATAGTATAAAGATATTTCCACAAATACATTCAATTTCAAACCAAAGAATCATATCCATGTTGACGAGCCCAAAGATGCATATTTGGATAATATTGAATATACTTGAAGAAAAAGAAAAGGATACATGCTATCTAATCTCAATAGTCTTACAGAATATTCTAATATGGTGAACAAAAATATACCAAGACCAACAAATATTATGTTCGAGAAGTAAATCTGGAATACATATGACATTGGAAGAAATAACATATGATAAAGTCAATTAGCCTGAATTGGGCAAAGTAATGAATAGTTTTTACTTCAATTATCGAGAAATGATGGGAGAATATGAAAAAGAAGATATTTCTCCAAAAAAAATATCAAACATATAAAGAATGCCTCATCAAAGGAGTGGATCCTTTAGATGGGGAATATATAGATATGAAAATAGATGAAAATGGGAAGATATGTCAAAAGTATGGAAGGGAAGAATTGAAAATAGAATGAAAGAAGAAATATTAAAGGATTTAAGACAAAAATAGTGAAAAAATAAAGTAAGAATGTAATAGAAAATAGTTTCTCATTTGTCTGACGATGATCATATGGACATCGCTGGGCATGGACAGCATATTGATTAGCAATTAATGATACGTGAATATTGGTATTAATCAATAGGCCATATACTTGAATTGATATTGCTATCAATTTTTGGGCGCGGAGGACCTCCCGAATATTGATGCAACTGAAATATTGATATGGTATTCAATTATATTGTGGGGGAAGCCCCACCATATATATAAAAAATGCCATGATGCATCGGATGCCCGAATATTTGCATCGAGAAGGAAGGCGGAGTTCAAGACAAGCCAACGGTATGAGCAATCCCTGTGCATTGCTCATATAATTAGAAGACACTGGAGGCAAGCCAATATCCACCGGGAGACAATGTCCACGTGAAGAAAGGCGAAGATTCCTGAAGATTGAAGTCTGCGGGCACTCTCTCTCGCACTTATCCATATTTTAGAGAAGGACACGCATGTACCTAGTAGGACACGCGTGGCATGCTACCATATGTAAAATAAAATAAGTGAGGGCCTCGCTGGCAGTTGAGCGAAGGCTCCCGAAGGCATCGCTGACAGGCGTCTCGCAGCTATAAAAGGAGGAGGAGAGGAGAGACAGAAAGGAGGCACCAACACCGAACACCTGAGATAGAGCACTCAGCCCTCAAGCAAGAGCCAGCTCTCCTTCTCTTAGTAGATTAGCCACCACCACCACCTAGTAGTATAGCCAGAAGGCACTGAGATCGCCAAGGAATATCAAGGTAATCCCTAGCTCGTGTGTAATTCCTTCGGGGTTTCCGAAAGAGAAAACCATATGTAAATATGTTGTTGAAATGATGTAGTTTCTTTGGTTTCACTTGGCATTCATTATGAATTTATGGGAAGAGTTCTTTGCTAGGGATCCTATAGGAGAAACCTCTCGTGTATAGTTCTCTGTGTAGCCCAGAGTTGGCGTTGAATGAGAACCTTGTGGCCGTAGGGAAGTGTTCCCTTCGGGTGGAACTGCCTGGGAAGACGATAAGAACTTAGCCTAATAAATTTGCAATTAAACACGCCAAGTGAACGAACTGCTACATCTGATGCACGTAATGATAAATATGGTGGTACCGAGTAGGAATATTGCACCACTGCGCGCACGTCGGACGAACTGACTAAGCCTCGTCAGCTCCTAATAGATCCTGCATATAAGCGAACATTAGCCAAATTAATATCCAGACAAGCACCAATAATTGGAACAGTAACGAAAAGTAACCCAATAGTACCGAATAGTAAAGCAAATAGTCACCAATAGTAAGCTGAATATCCGCGTACACTGATATCGTACGCGATATATCCGAATATACTGGAAAAAAAGCCGCTATATATTGTCCGCGCACACTGATATAGACAGCAGAATATAGTGAATATTGAATATATATATATATATCGCGATATATCCGCAGATACCTGAATAAAACCAATATAGAAAAATATATATAATATATCCAAATATTGATATGTTATATCAATTATATTGGCGGGGAAGACCCCCACAATATATATATATAAAAAAATGCCATGCATCGGATGCCAGAATATTTGCATCGGAGAAGAAGGCGGAGTTCAAGACCAAGCCAACGGTGTGAGCAATCTCTGTGCATTGCTCATATAATTAGAAGACACTGGAGGCAAAGCCAATCATCCACGGGAGACAATGCCCACGAGAAGAAAGCGAAGATTCCTGAAGATTGAAGTCTGTCGGGCACTTTCTCTCGCACTTATCCATATTTTAGAAGGACACACATGTACCCTAGTAGGACACGCGTGCATGCTACCGTATGTAAAATAAATAAGTGAGGGCCCGCTGGCAGTCGAGCGAGGCTCTCCGAAGGCCTCTTGTAGCCATCTCTCGCCTATAAAAGGAGAGGTTGGCCAAGACGCAGGGGAGGCCCCAAACACCGAACACCTAGATAGACACTCAGCCCCAAGCAAGAGCCAGTCTCCTCTCCCTTAGGAGTTAGCCACCACCACCATAGTAGTATAGCCAAAGAAGGCGCTGAGATCGCCAGGAATATTAAGGTAATCCCTAGTTGTGTGTAATCCTTTGGGGTTTCCCGAAAGGAAAAACCATATGTAAATTATGTTGTTGAATGATGTAGTTTCTTTGGTTTCACTTGGTTTTTATTTATGAATTTATGGGAGAGTTGTTATGCTAGGGATCCTATAGGAGAAACTCTGCGTGTGTAGTTCTCTGTGTAGCCCAGAGTTGGCGTTGAATGAGAACTTGTGCTTGTCCGAGAGTGTTCCTTCGGTGGAAACTGCTGGGAAGACGATAAGAACTTGTCTAATAAATTGCAATTAAAACCGTCAAGTGAAGTAACTAGCTAAATCTGATGCAATGTAATGATAAATATGATGAGTACCGATAGAATTTCACACCTGCGAAGACGAACAGGACGAATATTTGTCCGGCAGCCAGCTAATAGATCCAGCATATGGTTTAAGTTAAGCAAGAATTAGCCGTGTTAATACCAGACACGCGCAATCATGAAATAGTGGCAAAGAATGAATAGTCTGCAAATAGTAAAGCAAATAGTTGCCAATAGTAAGCTGAATATTAACCGCAGACACTGGTCAGCATCAAATAGCACCGCATATATATATATATCCGACATACTGAATTAAGACTGCAATATTGTAAATAGTATATATTGTATATATTTTATATCCCGTGTAGTTGGTATCAGGCCAGAATTAATCATTGAAAGATTAAGGTATTTAAATTTAGAAGTTGTACAGGTAAAGTAAAATACTAAGAAGAATATTAATATAAGGTGCAGAATAAATCCCTCTGAGGAGCTATTTGGCATACATCTCATAGTCAGCTAAATATATGGTCGATTTGATAATAATTTTACATATCTTGGGGAAAAAGGCAAGAAAATAGAACAAAAATTTGAAAGCAATATTCAAAGAATATCAAAAACTCGCAGACGTGCTCCGGGTTAAATAGCAAATAGATATCATTCTTCATAACTAGAAGAAGCAAAGCTAGACAAAATATAATTTGCAAGAATAACGACATATTAAAGAAGAAGTGTTGACAATAGGCCGTTACCTAAGTAAAGGTAAAGACTCGTCGTCACGCTCTGAATCAAGTCAAGATATTCCTGAAATAAAAAGGTTAGTACAAGAGGTAAAAACTCTTATCCTCGTAGTTATATGAACGAATATAGCAAGCTTTAAACGAAGTTGCTAAACATTTGTCACCCCCTGTCGGATTTCTGATCACGACTCACCAAAAGAAGACTCAAAATCATAATAAGACAGAATAAACAATCCTCAGCTTTTAATTCAAGTTTTAGAAAAGCTAAATAGTGTTCAAAGCAACAAAGATTTGTGTTATCCTCAATCGGAATAGTATCTTCTCAAGAAGTATTAATTCAGAAAGATGGATGTACCTAACAGCGTCTCCAGAAGAGACAAATTCCTCCAGGTAGTAAGGCAAGACTCTAAGCCTCTTGCAATGAAGCATAGATTATCATGCAAAGCTGATGTTGATAGCATAGAAGAAGTTATAGATTTGCAAAAGATTTAGAAAGATATCAAAAAGATACCCTAAGAAAAATAAAACCACGCAAGGATATCATTGGGTTTGTTTGAAAGCAACGTGTCTATACAGAATATCTAGAGAAGTTGAGTTAAGCGTGTTAACGCATCCAGTAGATTTATGTATTGTTGTAAGAATATTGAAAATGATTTAAGATATTGTGGTTATAAATATATTCATCAAGGAATGTATATCATAGGAGTTAAAGGCATGACAGAAAGAAATTAGGAGCAAAAGTACTAATAACATTATTAGACCGAAGATGGGAATCAATTGATAAAGCGGCATTAGGCTTTCTGGAAGGAGATATGAATGAAAATAGCTAATAACATACATAGCTCAGACCTAATAATGCTGTTAAGAATTTATTGAAAAAATGAGTTTTGGTTTCCAAAATAAAGGATATGAAGATTTAAAGGAACAAATTGTTAGTAAGCATAGAATTATAGGAAGGCTCATAACAGAAGTATTCTAGATATAGAGTAAACATAAATAACGTAATTGATAGCATGCAATCCAAAGGCATACAATTTATGAATCCTCTGACAATTAGTTCTGAAGAAAGAGCAGGAGAAGAATGGAAGAAGGTGATGATTATAGAAAAGAAGGAATAACGCTACCTGAAAACTACATAGTTATCAAAATTGCGAAGGAGTAGTAGTGTATAGATTCATGAATTAAGATCTGCATCCATAGAAGACACAGAATCTTTTATGCCAGAAACAAATTAGCGATAATAAAAATAAGGTGTAAACTGAATGCATGGAAAAAACTAATATAGATGATGAAATAATTCATTGGGAAAAGAAACTAAAGCATATAGAATGGGAATATAGTCATCATGGACAACAGATTGCCTAAATAAAAGAAAGAGAATTATTTTTCATTGAAAATTGCTAGATTAAAAAGGTTAAAAAGTGAGAAAAAGCCAGATTAGTTGTTCTGCATAATAAATAACACATAGCAGCAGAAGTAAAGAAAGATGAATTAATAGTAATAATAATGTTACCAATGAAAATATGATAAAAATAAGAATATTGCCAGAGTCACAAAGATGAAGTTGTGGATGAAGAAGAGCAATGGGATATAATAATAAGCTATTATAGAGAGTTATGAAGAGAGAAGAAGAAGAGTTAGAAGATAAAAATTATGATGATTCAGAACAAAATAATGATTTTATAACTGCTAGATTGATGTGGGATTGCATAATTTAGACATGCAATGGAAGCATGGAAGTGGAAAATAGTGGTAAAGAAGAAGGGGATATGGAGAATCGTCAGTAAGAAGAGATGAAAAAAGGAAGACCTACCAGATCTGCTGGACAATGGCCCCAGAAAAAGATGATACCAACCCACATATATTCCCGGACAATATAGATAGATGTGTACCAGAGAAGAGATTTTGAAAGGCCAGTGCAATTTCAAAATTATAAAAATGATTGGTGCTATATTAAATAGCAGCCCATGATCGATAGATTGGCCGAATATAATTCGCATATGGAAAAGTTATAGTTCAAAAAATATTAACAAAACCAACTATATTGGCACTAAGGTTAGAAGATATGTAACAATCTTGAAACATTTTTAGGAGAATCGTAAAAGTCCTATGGAACAATGGGTAGAAGCATGCCCTATCAATACAAGAATTAAAGAGAGCAGGAAGAATCCAAATTGCAAGATCATATGATACATAATGAATATATATCATTAATTTGAGTGCATCATGCTAGTATTCCAATATGATAATCATAGCAGAGTCCAGAATTAGGACATACTGCATTACAAAATGAAGATTAAGAGAAATAGAAAAATTAACTCTGACAAGCTGGAAAGGCATAAGGAATTCTCTCAGCATTACTTATATAATGCTACCACTGCTAAGCAAGGCTTTAATATAGGAGTAGTAGAAGATATTTTAATAAGTTGCCTGACCTCTAGGGTCTATAATATTTGAGGAATATAAAAAGGAATCAGGAGGAAAATAGTGTAAACATATCCAAGTCATAACATTGTCTTTAAACAGCTAAAAAAGATATGTAACAGGCATACAAGCTCAAAGATCTATGAAGAAACAGATTATAATTCTGCAATAACATTGTCCAAATACCATTAACATAGGAGAAGAAAGGTAAAGAATAAAAAATATTAAATCCCAAAGGAGAGATAATAGAAATTTTAGAACTAAGAAAAAGGTTTTTCTTAAGAAGGTCAGATATTAAGCCCCATTTCTACATAAAAGAAATGTAAGAAGATATGATCCTAGAAAAACTTATGATAAACATGTAGATGTTTTATATGTAAACTTCCAGATCACTAAGTAGAACTTGCCCTAATAAAGACCAGAAAAGATACTCTAGTAAATTGAAGAACAAGAAAGAGTTTTAATTATAGATGTTGTTAATGAAAATATATTAACACTGTGATGAAGAAATAAAAGATGATGAGTCAATATATTCAATTATTGAACAGATGAAGTAAGAAAATGAGACTCAAGAATATGATTCAGTGAGATGAGATAGACTTAATAGTGAGTTATCAGGTTTAAAAATAAAATGATGAACCAAGTAGATTGTGAACATGATTGGGTTAAAGGAAAAGGTGATTATAATATCAAATGTGCTTTCTGTATATATTATCCAAGCCAAGATAATAGGTCCAACATGCAGCAAATGCTAAGGCAAGTTGGCCTCCTGTCTAAAGCCAAAAATCAAATATGGAGACAGGAAATAGAGTTTGAAACAGAGAAAAAATATTATCTAGAGAGTCAGAAATCTGAAAATAGGATGAATATACTGAAAGCAGTGCTAGAAATATTTAAAGATGAGCTAAAGAATAATAAAGAAGAAGAATATGGTGCTGAAAGTACAGAAATAAAAGGAAGGAATGGTTATAAAGTAATATGTGAGCATATTAAAGAATAATATTCTGTCTGACATTCCTATTTACAGATATGAGAAAAAGTACATTCGCAGGCGGAAGTGAATGCTGCTATTTCGAATAATAATAGTATAAAGATATTTCCACCAAATACATTCTATTTCAAACCAAAGAATCATATCATGTTGATGAGCTCCAAAGATGGATATGGATAAATAGGAATATATTGAAGAAAAAGGAAAGGATAAATGCTATCTAATCTCAATAGTCTTACAGAATATTCTAATATGGTGAACAAAAATATACCAAGACCAACAAATATTATGTTCGGTGGAAGTAAATCTGGAATACATATGACATTGAAGAGAACATAAAATGATAAAGTCAATTATGCCTTGAATTGGGCAAAGATAATGAATAGTTGTTATTTAATTATCGAAAAATGATGCCTGGAATATGAAAAAGAAGATCTTTCTCCAAACTATCAAACATATAACGAATGCCTCATCAAAGGAGTGGATCCTTGGATGGAGAAGATATAGATATGAAAATAGAAGAAAAATGGAAGATATGTCAAAGTGGGGAAGGAAGAATTAAAATAAATGAAAGAAGAAATATTAAAGGAATAAGACAATAAATAGTTGAAGAAATAAAGAAAGAATGTATCAAAAAATATGTTTCTCATTTGTCTGGCGATGATCATATGGAACATCGCTGGGCATGGACAGCATATTGATTAGCAATTAATGATACGTGAATATTGGTATGAATCATAGGCCATATACTTGAATTGATATTGCTATCAATTTTCGGGCGCGGAGGACCTCCCCGTATATTGATGCAACCAAATATTGATATGGTATATCAATTATATTGGTGGGGAAGACCCCCCCCCCACATATATATATATATATATATATATATTATATAATATAAATATATATATCTATATATATTATATATAATATATAAGAACCACACACCGAACACCCTGAGATAGAGCACTCAGCGCCAGCAAGAGCCAGCTCTCTCTCCCTTATAGATGTAGCCACCACTACCACCTAGTAGTATAGCAAGAAGGCGCTGAGATCGTCAGGAATATCAAGGTAAATCTCCTAGTTCTGTCTGTGTAATCCCTTCGGGGTTTCCCGAAAGGGGAAAACCATATGTAAATTATGTTGTTGAAATGATGTAGTTTTTTTGTTTACTTGGAGTTTTCATATGAATTATGGGAAGAGTTCTTATGCTAGGATCCTATAAAAAAATATCTCTGCGTGTGGTAGTTCTCTGTGTAGCCCAGAATTGACCGTTGAATGATATGTTTGCACCCATTCTCTCGACGTGTACTGCCAATTGAGTATTACTATCACCACTATAATTGTACCATGTTGTGTTTCGTGCATTGATCCATTCGATACCAGTGCTTCCTGTGGCCGCATGTTTCCATGCTTTGGGCCCATCAATTGTCGTCCTATCTTGTGTTCGTTGCGTTTCAAGACTTCAGTTATTAAAGCTGCTTGGTGCCATGTTCGCGTAACTTTTCCGCTACCGGACAGCACTGTACATTGACAATAGGAACCTTCAGCACAGCTACAACCATGCTATCATGTACATTTTCCCTATTTGTAGCAGTCTACCGCAGCTTGGAGCTGAGAGTTCCGCTTTCGCGCAGACGGTACCAGCTGCATGTGTACTGACGCGTGTGTGGGCCGTGCCCAAACGTAATGGTCTTGTTTTATACCACATGGCCATATCATCATATATTGGCTTGATGTCCAAGTCGCATAGCATGTGTGGCTTTGCAGACTTGCCCGGTGCCCGACCTTAGATTATCCATGCTTCATAGCCACCTGAAAACATCCACCTAACTATGGAATACGTAAACACCCGGTGCAGATGAGGGGGACGCTAGCCGTCGGCCGCTCCTGTCCCAATTGCGCGATTGAACGCACACAAAGACATGGTGTTCCGCGAGCAAGGCTTTGGTGATCAGTGCTTCCTGCACCTCACCGTAGGGTGATGACAGCCGGTTAAGTAGCCGGACTTTGGCCTCGGGCGGCGAGCTGGAGCAAACACCACCAAATCGTTCACACCCCAATGGAGAGATGCCGTGGACTGTTTGGTTTCCGAGCGATTTCTGTGGGACCCTATCATCAGTCCGACGTGGTGGACGCTCCCGTCGTGCCCGGGCCTCCCCTTATCCTCCTCATATTTTGGTGGATATGAGGGGTGCTGTCAGCTCGGGCTTTGAGGCGCCGTCTGGGTATGTAGGTATTTTTGCCCGGTCACTGACTGGGCGTTCGTCCTGGCATATGAGGAGGTTTAGGGTGTCGGGCGTAGAGGATCTCACATCCTTGGGTTGTTCATATGTGTGGTATGGCATATAAGAGGACGTTTATGCATTATTTCATAAGCAGACATACACCTACTAATTTATCGGGTGTCCGACAAACGTATGCTCATAACGTCCCAGAGGGCGGAAAATGCCACACTCGCAGTGTAGGTGTCGCTCTGCGCGGTCGACGTTCACCCGTAAGTAAACCGCATTAAGATTGGCTTAAGTTAACATTTGCAAAGTTTGGCCAGCTTTGTATTGTAGAGAGAGAAAAAATCAAACATTGACAAGTACAAAATCCACACAGATATTTTCCGTGAAGATAAGTTTCATATTGTATTACTTTACTATGTCGATGCTGAGTTTTAAATATAGATATTGTCAAAAAATTATGAAGTTTGACTTCAACACTTCTTATATGCAAAAGGTAGAAAGGACGGAGGAGTACATGAAATCTAACAGAGTAGCATACATAATTCCGTGTAATGCACGGAGTAAAATTGACCAATAAATTAACCTGATAACAACTATGCATGGGTAAAAACACATTAAAAACAATGCAGCATAGGATGGAACAAATAGGAAATTTGCTGAGATGAACGATTAAGGTCCCGCAGACTGTAGAATAAAACAGTGAAATAAGGTCCGGACGGCTTTTATCAAATAAGTCTGATGAAACTACAAAATAATGAAATAAAAGACAGGACGGAAAATTAAATGTCCATGATTTATTGTGAGTATCATGTTCAGGTACTGATGAGCATACCCGATGTTGTGCCTAATAAGGTCAGTTTCTCCTTTTGTAGGTCGTTCCACCCCCGCAATGTGTGTGATAGTGGCCTCAAGCTTACAGTTGTGCATTTTAACCTCCTTGGGTGGCTTCTAGGACCTCATATGTTGGACGGGTCACGTAGTGACCAACTTGACCGCAGTTTTTGCAATTTCCTTGGAGCGATTTTGGTTTGCCGTCCATCTTACTGTGTTTGACTGGGTTGCTGACCTTCGTCTGTACTGTCGTCCTGAGTAGCATCTACACTGCTGTGTTGAGGCATTTCACCTTCCACAAGCACCTCTGCGGCTCTTCATCTATCTTGACCTTCTACATGCATTGAATCAGCTCCTCCAACATCCAGGCATAGGCAACACTTGGTTGCGTGTCCTTCTGAGCCACATATGTTGCACTTCCTTGTTTTTGTCTATAGCCATCTCTACCGTGACCTCATTCTTTTGGTCTTGGCCTGCCTTTTGATCTTTTTCCTCTCAGGGGTAGCACTATGTCATCTTCATCTTGGTAATTCACCTCATTGCAGTGTGCGTTCAGGGTTTTTGTCATGTGTGCTATCCTGATACACCTTCTTGGTTGGAAAACGGACCCGTTTTCCTGCGTCCGGATTCACTCCTCCTGCACCGACCCGACGAGCTATTTCTCTCTCTAATGCAGGATTATTTCCTCACTGTTGTTGATCTCATTAGCTCCTCTCTCAGTTCATTGAATCTCTTGATTGCATGTGGAATGATGGCAATCGTGAGTTTGCAAGCTTCACCAACTCCAAAGCTTTCACATACGCAATGTTATGTCTTAAATGTCTTTGAATTTGCACACTTGAGTCCCTCTCGTAGGCCCGAGATCCTCTGGTAGCATGTCCCTCGCGTTCCCTCGTCACCTCTTCATTATGTATTTCACTGGGATTTTCGGACCCCCACATAGAGCATCACCTATTATATATTGGGAAAAACTAACTGGTCAGTTGAGGTATCTATACAAAAAAAGTCATACTCATGTGATAATAAAAATGTTCACCTTTAGGACGTGTCGCATACATCCCAGCGTGCGGGAACATGCCACACTACAAGTGTAGGTGTCGCTCTCGCGGTCGACGTTCGCTCATAAGTAACTTTGCACCAGCGACTTCCTTGTTTCTATTTACATGCTCAAACTTTCATTCTCCGTCGGTTGGAGACTTTCACATGTAGGCCCAGATTGATATAGCTCCTCGGAGGATTTTTTAAACATGGCCGTGTATACGCATGAAGAATGATTTCAGTGGAACGTTGTTTTAAGCAATTCTGTCCTTGCAAAGTCAAATGATGTCAAAAATTATTTTTTCGACTAAGGCATTATTTTTTTTCTCAGTGTACCTTGGTGGTGTGTGCTTTCTTTAGGTCCTCTTCGGCCATCTGTCGGAGTACATTTGTGAACTGGATGACGAAAAGAATTGATAGGCGCCGATTTGTCGTAGTATTTCAGCACACGTTCATGAACTCACTTTCTGTGTGCTGCTCATTTTGCACAGAAGCTATCGCACAGATATGGTTTTGCCCATTAGCTCTCACCTCGTATATCTGCCTCATGAAAGAATTTTCTCCAGGCCGTAGGGGTACATCAACACTTCCCAATCTTTTCGAATTATCCACGGTCATCATCTCATTGAATAGCAGGTCGAATTCTATTTGAATTCCGACCTTTTCTATATATATTACCTACCTTTCCTCATCTTTTTAGTACGTGCCATTTTGCACCAGTTGGTGGGCTGTTGTTGCATTACATCGGCGATAGCTAGCTCCATTGCCTACTCTAATCTGTTAAAGTGTCAAATTTAAAAAATAAATGTTAGAGCTCGTATGTTATTTGATGTCGAATATATGTAAGAATGTTCTTACCTGCAGAAATGTCACCGGTTTGTTTTTTGGAGTCCCGTTCGGTAAACCCCCCTCACAAAACGTATAAAGGGCAATATAGGATTTTTCAACGGACTGTATCCATTGTCGTATGTACGAGGGCCACCCGCCCGAACGTATACAAGACATCGTGTCTCGAGGCAAGCGCCTGGGGCCGGCCCAGTTAAGTCACGTGCGTCCTTTTTATGTTAGGGAAATAATGAAAAAAAGAGAAATAACAACAAGAATCGAAAAACGGGGACATCGTACTCTTTGGACGCTCTGCTTGCCACGCGACCAGCGGCTGCCAGCGATTTGCTTCAGCGTGTATTCCTAAGACCAAGCAACACATTTATATATAACAAACATTTCTGAAAAAATGACACTTTTCTTGAAAAAAATGAGACAACACTTGGAAATGTCGAATATATTTTGGATAAAGAAAAAATAATTTATGAAACCAATTTTTTTTGAAAAAAACTGAATAATTTTGAAAAATGAGAAGAATTTCGGATTCCTTACTTTTTAAAAAAGAGAACAGTTTAAAAAAATCATAAAAAGTTTATAAAAAGATGACTTTTCAAAAACATAGACTTGTCTTAAAAAAAAAAAACTCCAACAAAATTGGAAAAAAAACGCAAACTTTTTTTGGATTTGTGAATTTTTTTCGAAGCGGGAACCTTATTAGAAATCCTGATTTGTTTATTGTGTGAAAACAAATTGACAATAGGAATACTTTCTAACTTCTGTTATTATTTTAAGCACTACCATTTTATATTCCCTAACAGTTTTCAAACAAAAAAAATATGAAATTATGAACATTTTTTGAATTTAAACATACTTTTAAAACTGGACATTTTTTAAAAATTTAAATATGTTTTGAAAATGTGAATAATTTTTCAAATTGCAAACAGATTTACAAATTCCAACAGGCGCTGACGAAAGCGATACCGTCGCCTAGTGGGCCGAGGCCGAAACTTTTCCGTATTCTTCTCTTTTTCTGTTAATTGTTTTTTCCCCTTTTGAACTTATTATTCTTTTTGAGACATAGTCAAAAATTTGAAATATTTTTGGGAATACCAACAAATAGTTTTAAGCAATGTTTTAAATTATGATTTTAAATTATTTTTTCGTAATATTTTTTCCTTGAGCTTATATGACCAATTCAAGGCACCATGCCAAGTTATTAGAGCTTCGATAATTTTTGCCTTTTCTAGAGTTTCTTGGTGGAAAATGGGCCGATAAATGGCCGGACGTGGCGCAACTTGCATACTGTGTCGGAAATCGTTCAAACCGGGCAGGATGCCTATCATGGGCAAGCCACCTGCTGGCAAAAGTTGAGGTCATACATGACTGTACAAAATAGACCATGTTCAACGGAGAGTGTTCAGGAGACTAGAAGGGTTCGTTTGAGAGCGGTTTTTTCCCGGCATCCGTGAAAAATGGCGGATAAATGGTCGAACGTGACAACAACTTGCAATACGGTGTCGAAAAATGGCGGATATGCATGTGGGAGCACAGGAGGACAAAAATAAAGTAAGAATGTAATAGAAAATAGTTTCTCATTTGTCTGACGATGATCATTATGGACATCGGCTGGGCATGGACAGCATATTGATTAGCAACTTAATGATACGTGAATATTGGTATTAATCAATAGGCCATATACTTGAATTGATATTGCTATCAATTTTGGGCCGCGGAGGACCTCCCGAATATTGATGCAACTGAAATATTGATATGGTATTCAATTATATTGTGGGGGAAGCCCCACCATATATATAAAAAATGCCATAGCATCGGATGCCGAATATTTGCATCGGAGAAGGAAGGCGGAGTTCAAGACAAGCCAACGGTTATGAGCAATCCCTGTGCATTGCTCATATAATTAGAAGACACTGGAGCAAGCCAATATCCACCGGAGACAATGTCCACGTGAAGAAAGGCGAAGATTCTGAAGATTGAAGTCTGCGGGCACTCTCTCTCGCACTATCCATATTTTAGAGACAGGACACGCATGTACCTAGTAGGACACGCGTGCTGCTACCATATGTAAAATAAAATAAGTGAGGGCCCTCGCTGGCAGTTGAGCGAAGGCTCCCGAAGGCATCGCTGGACAGGCCGTCTCGCAGCTATAAAAGGAGGAGGAGAGGAGAGACAGAAAGGAGGCACCAAACACCGAACACTGAGATAGAGCACTCAGCCCTCAAGCAAGAGCCAGCTCTCCTCTCTCTTAGTAGATTAGCCACCACCACCACCTAGTAGTATAGCCAGAAGGCACTGAGATCGCCAGGAATATCAAGGTATCCCTAGCTCGTGTGTAATCCTTCGGGGTTTCCGAAGAGAAAACCATATGTAAATGTATGTTGTTGAAATGATGTAGTTTCTTTGGTTTCACTTGGCATTCATTATGAATTTATGGGAAGAGTTCTTTGCTAGGGATCCTATAGGAGAAACCTCTTCGTGTATAGTTCTCTGTGTAGCCCAGAGTTTGGCGTTGAATGAGAACTTGTGGCCGTAGGGAAGTGTTTCCCTTCGGGGTGGAATGCCTGGGAAGACGATAAGAACTTAGCCTAATAAATTTGCAATTAAACCGCCAAGTGAACGAACTAGCTACATCTGATGCACGTAATGATAAATATGTGAGTACCGGTAGGATATTGCACCACTGCGCGCACGCTCGGACGAACTGACTAAGCCTCGTCAGCTCCTAATAGATCCTGCATAATAAGCGAACATTAGCCAAATTAATATCCAGACAAGCACCAATAATTGGAACAGTAACGAAAAGTAACCCAATAGTACCGAATAGTAAAGCAAATAGTCACCAATAGTAAGCTGAAATCCGCGTACACTGATATCGTACGCGATTATATCCGAATATACTGGAAAAAAGCCGCTATATATTGTCCGCGCACACTGAATAGACAGCAGAATATTAGTGGAATATTGAATATATATATATATATCGCCGATATATCCGCAGATACCTGAATAAAACCAATATAGAAAAATATATATAAACTATCCAAATATTGATATGTTATATCATTATATTGGCGGGGAAGACCCCCACATTATATATTAAATATATAAAAGCATGCATCGGATGCCAGAATATTGCATCGGAGAAGAAGGCGGAGTTCAAGACCAAGACCAACGGCTGTGAGCAATCCATGTGCATTGCTAATAATTAGAAGACACTGGAGGCAAAGCAATCATCCACGGGAGACAATGCCACGAGAAGAAAGACGAAGATTCCTGAAGATTGAAGTCTGTCGGGCACTTTCTCTCGCACTTATCCATATTTTAGAAGGACACACATGTACCCTAGTAGGACACCGTGCATGCTACCGTATGTAAAATAAATAAGTGAGGGCCTCGCTGGCAGTCGAGCGGGCTCCCGAAGGTCCTCTTGTAGCCATCTCTCGCCTATAAAAGGAGAGGTTGGCCAAGACGCAGGGGAGGCCCACAAACACGAACACCTGAGATAGACGACTCAGCCCCAAGCAAGAGCCAGCCTCCTCTCCCTTAGGAGATTAGCCACCACCACACATAGTGTATAGCCAAAGAGGCGCTGAGATCGCCAGGAATATTAAGGTAATCTCCTAGTTGTGTGTAATCCTTTGGGGTTTCCCGAAAGGAAAAACCATATGTAAATTATGTTGTTGAATATGTAGTTTCTTTGTTTCACTTGCGTTTTCATTATGAATTTATGGGAAGAGTTGTTATGCTAGGGATCCTATAGAGAAACTCTGCGTGTGTAGTTCTCTGTGTAGCCCAGAGTTGGCGTTGAATGAGAACCTTGTGGTCGGTGGGCGAGAGGTTCCTTCGATGTGAAACTGCTGTGGAAGACGATTAAGAACTTGTCTAATTAAATTGCAATTAAAACCGTCAAGTGAAGTAACTAGCTAATCTGATGCAATGTAATGATAATATGATGAGTACCGAGTAGAAATTTCACAACCTGCGAAGAACGAACAGGACGAATATTTGGTCCGGCAGCCAGCTAATAGATCCAGCATATTGGTTTAAGTTAAGCAAGAATTAGCCGTGTTAACTACCAGACACGCGCATATCATTGAAATAGTGGCAAAGAATTGAATATTGCTGCAAAATAGTAAAGCAAATAGTTGCCAATAGTAAGCTGAATATTAACCGCAGACACTGGTCAGCATCAAATAGCACCGCATATATATATATATCCACATACTGAATTAAGACTGCAACTATTGTTAAATAGTATATATTGTGATATATTTATATATCCCGTGTAGTTGGTATCCAGGCCAGAATTTAATCATGGAAAGATTAAGGTATTTAAATTAGAAGTTGTACAGGTAAAGTAAAATCTAAGAAGTAATATTAATATAAGGTGCAGAATAAATCCCTCTGAGGAGCCTATTTGGCATACATCTCATAGTCAGCTAAATTATGGTCGATTTGATATATAATTTTACATATCTTGGGGGGAAAAAGGACAAGAAAATCGAACAAAAATTTGAAAGCATATTCAAAGAATATCAAAAACTCGCAGCCGTGCTCCGGGTTAAATAGCAAATAGATATCATTCTTCATAACTTGAGAAGAAGCAAAAGCTAGACAAAATATATTGCACGAATAACGACTATATTAAAGAAGAAGTGTTGACAAAGGCCGTTACCTAAGTAAAGGTAAAGAACTCGTCGTCACGCTCTGAATCAAGTTCAAGAATTCCTGAAATAAAAAAAGGTTAGTACAAGAGGTAAAAACTCTTATCCTCTGTAGTTATATGAACGAATATAGCAAGCTTTAAACGAAGTGCTAACATTTGTCACCCCCTGCGGATTTCTGATCACGACTCACCAAAAGAAGACTCAAAATCATTATAAGACAGAATAAACAATCCTTCAGCTTTTAATTCAAGTTTTAGAAAAAGCTAAATAGTGTTCAAAGCAACAAAGATTTGTGTTATCCTCAATTGGAATAGTATCTTCGTCAAGAAGTATTAATTCAGAAAGATGGATGACCTAACAGGTCTCCAGAAGAGACAAATTCCTCCCAGGTAGTAAGGCAAGACTCTAAGCCTTTGCAATGAAGCATAGATTATCATGCAAAGCTTGATGTTGATAGCATAGAAGAAGTTATAGATTGCAAAAAGATTTAGAAAGATATCAAAAAGATACCCTAAGAAAATAAAACCGCAAGGATATCTCTGGGTTTGTTTGAAAGCAACAGTCGTATCTATACAGAATATCTAGAGAAGTTGAGTTAAGCGTGTTAACGCATCCAGTAGATTTATGTATTGTTGTAAGAATATTGAAAATGATTTAAGATATTGTGGTTATAATATATTCATCAAGGAATGTAATCATAGGAGTTAAAGGCATGACAGAAAGAAATTAGGAGCAAAAGTACTAATAAACATTATTAGACCGAAGAGGGAATCAATGATAAAGCGGCATTAGGCTTTCTGGAAGGAGATATGAATGAAATAGCTAATAACCCATACATAGCTACAGATAATAAGATGTTAAGATTATTGAAAAAATGAGTTTTGGTTTCCAAAATAAAGGATATGAAGTTTTTAAAGGAACAAATTGTTAGTAAGCATAGAATTATAGGAAGGCTCACTAACAGAAGTATTCTAGATATAGAGTAAAACAAAAAACGTAATTGATAGCATGCATCCAAGGCATACAATTTAGATCCTCTGACAATTAGTTCTGAAGAAAGAGCAGGAGAAGAAGGAAGAAGGTGCAATTATAGAAAAGAAGGATGAACGCTACCTGAAACTACATAGTTATCAAAATTGCGAAGGAAGGAGTAGTTATCAGATTCTGATTAAGATTGCATCCTAGAAGACACAGAATCTTTTATGCCAGAACAAATTAGCGATAAAAAAATAAGTGTAAACCGAATGATGGAAAAACTAATATAGATGATGAAATAATTCATTGGGAAAGAAACTTAAAGCAATAGAATGGGAATATAGCAATCATGAGACAACAGATTGACCTAAAATAAAAGAAAGAGAATTATTTTCATTAAGACATTGCTAGATTAAAAAGGTTAAAAGGAGAAAAAGCCAATAGTTGTTCTGCATAATAAATAACACATAGCAGAACAGAAGTAAGAAAGATGATAATAGTAATAATATGTACAATGAAAAATGATAAAATAACGAATATTGCCAGAGTCACAAAGATGAAGTGTGGATGAAGAAGATCAATGGGATATAACTAATAAGCTATTATAGAGAGTTATGAGAAGAGAAGAAGAAGAAGAGTTAGAAGATAAAAATTATGATGATTCGAACAAAATAATGAATTTTATAACTCGCTAGAGATGGGGATTGCATAATTTAGACATGCAATGGAAAGTCATGGAAGTGGAAAATAGTGGTAAAGAAGAAGGGGATATGGAGATCGTCAGTAAGAAAGATGAAAAAAGAAGACCTACCAGATCTGCTGGACAATGGCCCCTAGAAAAAGATGACTACCAACCCACATATATCCTGACAATATAATAAGTGTACAGGAGAGATTTGAAAGGCCAGTGCAATTTCAAAATTAAAAAATGATTGTGTGCTATATTAAATAGCAGCTCCATGATCGATAGATTGCCGAATATAAATTGCAATGGAAAAGTGTATGTTCAAAAAATATTAACAAAACCAACATAATATTGCATCTAAGGTTGAGAAGATATGTTACCAATCTTGAAACATTTTAGGAGAATCTGTAAAGTCCTATGGAACAATGGTAGAAGCATGCCCTGATCAATACCAAGAAAAAGAGGCAGAAGCAATCCAGAATTTCAGATCAAATGATTCACATTCCATATACGCCTCTATCTTATACATAGTATGTATCCATTAGAGTGCATTTCATGCTTTTTAGACCTTCTATCTCATCAAACTATGTTAATTCATAGCAGAAGTCCAGAATTAGGACATACTGCATTACAAAATAAAGATTAAGAGAAAAGAAAAATTAACTCTGACAAGCTGGAAAGGCATAAGGATTTCTCAGCATTACTTATATAATGCTACCACTGCTAAGCAAGGCTTAATATAGGAGGAGTAGAACGATATTTAATAAGTTGCCTGACCTCTAGGGTCTATAATATTTGAGGAATATAAAAAGGAATCAGGAGGAAATATTGTAAACATATCACAAGTCATAACATTTGTCTTTAAACAGCTAAAAAAGATATGTAACAGGCATACAAGCTCAAAGATCTATGAAGAAACAGATTATAATTTCTGCAATAACTTGTTCCAAATACCATTAACATAGGGAGAAGAAAGGTATAAGAATAAAAAATATTATAATCCCAAAGAGAGATGAGATAATAGAAATTTTAGACCTAAGAAAAGGTTTTCTTAAGAAGGTCAGATATTAAAGCCCCATTTCTACATAAAAGAAATGTAAGAAGATATGATCTAGAAAAACTTATGATAAACACTGTAGATGTTTATATGTAACTTCCAGATCACCTAAGTAGAACTTGCCCTAATAAAGACCAGAAAGATTACTCTAGTAATATGAAGAACAAGAAAGAGTTTAATTATAGATGTTGTTAATGAAAATATATTAAACTGTGATGAAGAAATAAAAGATGATGAGTCAATATATTCAATTATTGAACAGATGAAGAGAAAATGAGACTCAGAAATATGATTCACGTGAGATGAGATAGACTTAATAGTGAGTTATCAGGTTTAAAAATAAAATGATGAACCAAGTAGATTGTGAACATGATTGGGGTTAAAGGAAAAGGTGATTTATAATATCAAATGTGCTTTCTGTATATATTATCCAAGCCAAGATAATAGTTCCAACATGCAGCAAATGCTTAAGGCAAGCTTGGCCTCCTGTCTAAAGCCAAAAATCAAATATGGAGACAGGAAATAGAGTTTGAAACAGAGAAAAAATATTATCTAGAGAGTCAGAAATCTAGAAAATAGGATGAATATACTAGAAAGCAGTGCTAGAAATATTATAAAATGAGCTAAAGAACTAATAAAGAAGAAGAATATGGTGCGAAAGTACAGAAATAAAGGAAGGAATGGTTATAAAGTAATATGTGAGCATATTAAAGAATAATATTCTTCGACATATCCTATTTACAGATATGAGAAAAAGTACATTGCAGGCGGAAGTGAATGCTGCATATTTCGAAATAATAATAGTATAAAGATATTTCCACCAAATACATTCTATTTCAAACCAAAGAATCATATCATGTTGATGAGCTCCAAAGATGGATATGGATAAATAGAATATATTGAAGAAAAAGGAAAGGATCAATGCTATCTAATCTCAATAGTCTTACAGAATATTCTAATATGGTGAACAAAAATATACCAAGACCAACAAAATATTATGTCGCTGGAAGTAATCTGGAATACATATGACATTGGAGAGAAATAAAATGATAAAGTCAATTATGCCTTGAATTGGGCAAAGATAATGAATAGTGTTATTTAATTATCGAAAAATGATGCCTGGAATATGAAAAAGAAGATCTTTCTCCAAATATCAAACATATAACGAATGCCTCATCAAAGGAGTGGATCCTTTGGATGGAGAAGATATAGATATGAAATAGAAGAAAAATGGAAGATATGTCAAAGTGGGAAGGAAGAATTAAAATAAAATGAAAGAAGAAATATTAAAGGAATTAAGACAATAAATAGTTGAAGAAATAAAGAAAGATGTAATCAAAAATTGTTTCTCATTTGTCGGCGATGATCATATGGAACATCGCTGGGCATGGACAGCATATTGATTAGCAATTAATGATACGTGAATATTGGTATGAATCATAGGCCATATACTTGAATTGATATTGCTATCAATTTTCGGGGCGCGGAGGACCTCCCCGTATATTGTGCAACCAAATATTGATATGGTATATCAATTATATTGGTGGGGAAGACCCCCCCCCCACATATATATATATATATATATATATATATATATATATAATATATATATTATATATATTATATATAATATATAAGAACCACAACACCGAACACCTGAGATAGAGCACTCGCGCTCAGCAAGAGCCAGCTCTCCTCCCTTAGTAGATGTAGCCACCACTACCACCTAGTAGTATAGCAAGAAGGCGCTGAGATCGTCAGGAATATCAAGGTAAATCTCCTAGTTTGTCTGTGTAATCCCTTCGGGGTTTCCCGAAAGGGGAAAACCATATGTAAATTATGTTGTTGAAATGATGTAGTTTTTTTGTTTCACTGGAGTTTTCATATGAATTTATGGGAAGGTTCTTATGCTAGGGATCCTATAAAAAAAATCTCTGCGTGTGTAGTTCTCTGTGTAGCCAGAATTGACGTTGAATGATATGTTTGCACCCATTCTCTCGGACGTGTATGCCAATTGAGTATTACTATCACCACATATAATTGTACCATGTGTTTTCGTGCATGATCCATTCGATACCAGTGCTTCCTGTGGCTCCGCATGTTTCCATGCTTTGGGCCCATCAATTGTCGTCCTATCTTGTGTTCGTTTGCGTTTCAAGACTTCAGTTATTAAAGCTGCTTGGTGCCATGTTCGCGTAACTTTTCCGCTACCGGACAGCAGTACATTGACAATAGGAACATTCAGCACAGCTACAACCATGCTATCATGTACATTTTCCCTATTTGTAGCAGTCTACCGCAGCTTGGAGCTGAGAGTTCCGCTTTCGCGCAGACGGTACCAGCTGCATGTGTACTGACGCGTGTGTGGGCCGTGCCCAAACGTACATGGTCTTGTTTTATACCACATGGCCATATCATCATATATTGGCTTGACTTGTCCAAGTCGCATAGCATGTGTGGCTTTGCAGACTTGCCCGCGTGCCCGACCTTAGATTATCCATGCTTCCATAGCCACCTGAAAACATCCACCTAACTATGGAATACGTAAACACCCGGTGCAGATGAGGGGGACGCTAGCCGTCGGCCGCTCCTGTCCCATTGCGCGATTGAACGCACACAAGAATGGTGTCCGCGAGCAAGGCTTTGGTGATCAGTGCTTCCTGCACCTC
Organism: Thinopyrum elongatum; assembly: GCA_011799875.1. Classification (NCBI taxonomy): domain Eukaryota; kingdom Viridiplantae; phylum Streptophyta; class Magnoliopsida; order Poales; family Poaceae; genus Thinopyrum; species Thinopyrum elongatum. The sequence goes on along the minus strand of CM022302.1, from coordinate 335,339,940 downwards.
ACCGTAGGGTGATGACAGCGGTTAAGTAGCCGGACTTTGGCCTCGGGCGGCGAGCTGGAGCAAACACCACCAATCGTTCACACCCCAATGGAGAGATGCCGTGGGACTGTTGGTTTCCGAGCGATTTCTGTGGGACCCTATCATCAGTCCGACGTGGTGGACGCTCCCGTCGTGCCCGGGGCCTCCACTTATCCTCCTCATATTTTGGTGGATATGAGGGGTGCTGTCAGCTCGGGCTTTGAGGCGCCGTCTGGGTATGTAGGGTATTTTTGCCCGGTCACTGACATGGGCGTTCGTCCTGGCATATGAGGAGGTTTAGGGTGTCGGGCGTAGAGGATCTCACATCCTTGGGTTGTTCATCTGTGTGGTATGGCATATAAGAGGACGTTTATGCATTTATTTCCTATAAGCAGACATACACCTACTAATTTATCGGGTGGTCCGACAAACGTATGCATCATAACGTCCCAGAGGTGCGGAAAATGCCACACTGCGCAGTGTAGGTGTCGCTCTGCGCGGTCGACGTTCACCCCGTAAGTAAACCGCATATAAGATTGGCTTGAAGTTAACATTTGCAAAGTTTGGCCAGCTTGTATTGTAGAGAGAGAAAAAATCAAACATTGACAAGTACAAAATCCACACAGATATTTTCCGTGAAGATAAGTTTCATATTGATTACTTTACTATGTCGATGCTGAGTTTTTAAATATAGATATTGTCAAAAAATTATGAAGTTTGACTTCACACTTCTTATATGCAAAGGTAGAAAGGACGGAGGGTACATGAAATCTAACAGAGTAGCATACATAATTCCGTGTAATGCACGGAGTAAAATTGACCAATAAATTAACCTGATAACAACTATGCATGGGTAAAAAACACATTAAAAACAAGCAGCATAGGATGGAACAAATAGGAAATTTGCTGAGATGAACGATATAAGGTCCCGCAGACTGTAGAATAAAACAGTGAAATAAGGTCCCGGACGGCTTTTCATCAAATAAGTCTGATGAAAGCTCAAAATAATGAATAATAAAAGACAGGAACGGAAAATTAAATTGTCCATGATTTATTGTGTATTCATGTTCAGGTACTGAGAGCATACCCGATGTTGTGCCTAATAAGGTCAGTTCTTCCTTTTGTAGGTCGTTCCACCCCCGCAATGTGTGTGATAGTGGCCTCAAGCTACAGTTGTGCATTTTAACTCCTTGGGTGGCTTCTAGGACCATCATATGTTGGACAGGTGTCACGTAGTGACCAACTTGACCGCAGTTTTTGCATTTCCTTGGGCGATTTTGGTTTGCCGTCCTCTTACTGTGTTTGACTGGGTTTGCTGACATTCGTCTGTACTGTCGTCTGAGTAGCATCTACACTGCTGTGTTGATGGCATTTCACCTTCCCAAAGCACCTTCTGCGGCTACTTCATCCTATCTTGACCTTCTACATGCATTGAATCAGCTCCTCCACATCCAGGCATAGGCAACACTTGGTTGCGTGCCTTACTGAGCCACATATGTTGCACTTCCTTTGTTTTTGTCTATAGCCATCTCTACCGTGACCTCATTCTTTTGGTCTTTGGCCTGCCTTTGATCTTTTTCCTCTCAGGGGTAGCACTATGTCATCTTCATCTTGGTAATTCACTCATTGCAGTGTGCGTTCAGGGTTTTTTCATGTGTGCTATCCTGATTACACCTTCTTGGTTGGGAAAACAGGACCGTTTTCCTGCGTCCGGTTCACTCCCTCCTGCACCGACCCGACGAGCTATTTCTCTCTTAATGCAGGATTATTCCTCACTGTTGTTGATCTCATAGCTCCTCTCTCAGTTCATGAATCTCTTGATTGCATGTGGAATGAGGCAATCGTGGTTTGCAAGCTTCACCAACTCCAAAGCTTTCACATACGCAATGTTATGTCTTAAATGTCTTTGAATTTGCACACTTGAGTCCCTCTCGTAGGCCCGAGATCCTCTGGTAGCATGTCCCTCGCGTCCCTCGTTCAACCTCTTCATTAGTATTTCATGGGATATGAAGAAGAGCAATGGGATATAAATAATAAGCTATTACTAGAGAGTTATGAAGAAGAAGAAGAGTTAGACGATAAAAATTATGATGATTCAGAACAAAATAATGATTTTTATAACTCAATAGATGATGTGGGATTGCATAATTTAGACAATGCAATGGAAGCCATGGAAGTAGAAAATAGTGGTAAAAGAAGAAGGGGATATGGAGAATCGTCAGTAAGAAGAGATGAAGAAAGAGAGAGACCTACCAGATTAGCTGGACAATGGCCCCCAGAAAAAGATGATTACCAACCCACATATATTCCAGGGCAATATAGATATATGGGTACTAAGAGAAGAGAATTTGAAAGGCCAGTACAATTTCAAAATTATAAAAATGATGGTGCTATATTAAATTTAGCAGCCCATGACCCGATAGATTGGCCGAATATAATCAGTATATGGAAAGGGTTAATAGTTCAAAAATATATACAAAATCAGCATAATATAGGCACTAAGGTAGAAGATATGCTAACATATCTTGAAACATTTCTAGGAGAATCCGTAAAAGTCCTATGGGAACAATGGGTAGAAGCATGCCCTAATCAATATCAAGAATTAAAAAGAGCAGGAAGTAATCCTAATAATTTTGCAAATGTTATTTCAAATATGATCATAGCAGAAGATCCAGAATTAGGTCATACTGCATTACAAAATGAAAGATTGAGAAAAATAGAAAAAATAACACTGACAAGCTAGAAAGGCATAAAGGAATTCTCTCAGCATTACTTATATAATGCTACCACCGCTAAGCAAGGTTTTAATATAGGAGTAGTAGAGAGATATTTTAATAAGTTGACTGACCCTTTAGGATCTATAATATTTGAAGAATATAAAAAAGAATCTGGAGAAAATATTGTAAACATATCCCAAGCCATAACATTTGTATTTAAACAGCTAAAAAAGATATGTACAGGTATACAAGCTCAAAGATCTATGAAGAAAATAGATTATTATTTTGCAATAACATTGTCCAAATACCATTAAATATGGAGAAGATAGGTATAAGAATAAAAAAATTATAAATCTCAAAAAAGAGATAATAGAAAATTTTAGAACCAGGAAAAGATTTTCTTAAGAAGGTCAGATAATAGAGCCCCATTTCTCCATAAAGAAATATAAGAAGATATAATCCTAGAAATACTTATGATAAGACATGCAGATGTTTCATATGTAACTCTCCAGATCACCTAAGTAGAACTACCCTAATAAAGACCAGAAAAAATACTCTAGTAAATATGAAGAACAAGAAAGAGTTTTAATTATAGATAGTGTAATGAAAATATTAGTATGTGATGATGAAATAAAAAGATGATGAGTCAATATATTCAATTATTGAAAGAGATGAAGTAGAAAATGAGACTCAAGAATATGATTCAAGTGAAGATGAGATAGACTTAATAGATGAGTTATCAGGTTTAAAAATAGAAATGATGAACCAAGTAGATTGCAAACATGATTGGATTAAAGGAAAAGGTGATTATAATATCAAATGTGCTTTCTGTATATATATTATCCAAGCCAAGATAATAGGTCCACATGCAGCTTATGCCTAAGGCAAGCTTGTGCCTCCTGTCTAAAAACCAAAAATCAGATATCAAGACAGGAAATAGAATTTGAACCAGATAAAAGAATATTATCTAGTAGAGTCAGAAATCTAGAAAATAGGATAAATATACTAGAAGCAGAGCTAGAAATATTAAAAGATAAGCTAAAAAATAATAAAGAACAAGAATATGGTGCTGGAAGCACAGAAATAAAGGAAGGAATTGTTATAAAGTAATATGTGAGCATATTAAAGAATAATATTCTATCTGACATATCCTCTTTACAGATATGAAGAAAAGTACATACGCAGGCGGAAGTGAATGCTGCATATTTCAAAATAATAATAGTATAAAGATATTTCCACCAAATACATTCAATTTCAAACCAAAGAATCATATCCATGTTGACGAGCTCCAAAGATGCATATTGGATAATATGAATATACTTGAAAGAAAAAGAAAAGGATACATGCTATCTAATCTCAATAGTCTTACAGAATATTCTAATATGGTGAACAAAAATATACCAAGACCAACAAATATTATGTTCGATGGAAGTAAATCTGGAATACATATGACATTGGAAGAAATAACATATGATAAAGTCAATTATGCCTTGAATTGGGCAAAGATAATGAATAGTTTTTACTTCAATTATCGAGAAATGATGCGGAGAATATGAAAAAGAAGATATTTCTCCAAAATATCAAACATATAAAGAATGCCTCATCAAAGGAGTGGATCCTTTAGATGGGGAATATATAGATATGAAAATAGATGAAAAATGGGAAGATATGTCAAAAGTATGGAAGGAAGAATTGAAAATAGAATTGAAAGAAGAAATATTAAAGGATTTAAGACAAGAAATAGTTGAAAAAATAAAGTAAGAATGTAATAGAAAATATGTTTCTCATTTGTCTGACGATGATCATATGGACATCGCTGGGCATGGACAGCATATTGATTAGCAATTAATGATACGTGAATATTGGTATTAATCAATAGGCCATATACTTGAATTGATATTGCTATCAATTTTTCGGGCGCGGAGGACCTCCCCGAATATTGATGCAACTGAAATATTGATATGGTATATCAATTATATTGGCGGGGAAGACCCCCACATATATATAAAAAAATGCCATGCATCGGATGCCAGAATATTTGCATCGGAGAAGAAGGCGGAGTTCAAGACCAAGCCAACGGTATGAGCAATCCCTGTGCATTGCTCATATAATTAGAAGACACTGGAGGCAAGCCAATCATCCACCGGGAGACAATGTCCACGTGAAGAAAGGCGAAGATTCCTGAAGATTGAAGTCTGTCGGGCACTCTCTCTCGCACTTATCCATATTTTAGAAGGACACGCATGTACCCTAGTAGGACACGCGTGCATGCTACCATATGTAAAATAAATAAGTGAGGGCCTCGCTGGCAGTTGAGCGAAGGCTCCCGAAGGCATCGCTGACAGCCGTCTCGCAGCTATAAAAGGAGGAGGAGAGGAGAGACAGAAAGGAGGCACCAAACACCGAACACCTGAGATAGAGCACTCAGCCCTCAAGCAAGAGCCAGCTCTCCTCTCTCTTAGTAGATTAGCCACCACCACCACCTAGTAGTATAGCCAAGAAGGCACTGAGATCGCCAGGAATATCAAGGTAATCCCCTAGCTCGTGTGTAATCCCTTCGGGGTTTCCCGAAAGAGAAAACCATATGTAAATTATGTTGTTGAAATGATGTAGTTTCTTTGGTTTCACTTGGCATTTTCATTTATGAATTTATGGGAAGAGTTCTTATGCTAGGGATCCTATAGGAGAAACCTCTTCGTGTATAGTTCTCTGTGTAGCCCAGAGTTGGCGTTGAATGAGAACCTTGTGGCCGTAGGGAAGTGTTCCCTTCGGGTGGAACTGCCTGGGAAGACGATAAGAACTTAGCCTAATAAATTTGCAATTAAAACCGCCAAGTGAACGTAACTAGCTACATCTGATGCAACGTAATGATAAATATGGTGAGTACCGAGTAGGAATATTGCACCACTGCGCGCACCGTCGGACGAACTGACTAAGCCTCGTCAGCTCCTAATAGATCCTGCATATAAGCGAACATTAGCCAAATTAATATCCAGACAAGCACCAATAATTGGAACAGTAACGAAAAGTAAACCCAATAGTACCGAATAGTAAAGCAAATAGTCACCAATAGTAAGCTGAATATCCGCGTACACTGATATCGTACGCGATATATCCGAATATACTGGAAAAAAAGCCGCATATATATTGTCCGCGCACACTGATATAGACCGCAGAATATTAGTGAATATTGAATATATATATATATATCGCGATATATCCGCAGATACCTGAATAAAACCAATATAGAAAAATATATATAACTATATCCAAATATTGATATGTTATATCAATTATATTGGCGGGGAAGACCCCCACATATATATTAAAAAAATGCCATGCATCGGATGCCAGAATATTTGCATCGGAGAAGAAGGCGGAGTTCAAGACCAAGCCAACGGTGTGAGCAATCCATGTGCATTGCTCATATAATTAGAAGACACTGGAGGCAAGCCAATCATCCACCGGGAGACAATGCCCACGAGAAGAAAGACGAAGATTCCTGAAGATTGAAGTCTGTCGGGCACTTTCTCTCGCACTTATCCATATTTTAGAAGGACACACATGTACCCTAGTAGGACACGCGTGCATGCTACCGTATGTAAAATAAATAAGTGAGGGCCTCGCTGGCAGTCGAGCGAAGGCTCCCGAAGGCTCTCTTGTAGCCATCTCTCGCCTATAAAAGGAGAGGTTGGCCAAGACGCAGGGGAGGCACCAAACACCGAACACCTGAGATAGAGCACTCAGCCCTCAAGCAAGAGCCAGCTCTCCTCTCCCTTAGTAGATTAGCCACCACCACCACCTAGTAGTATAGCCAAGAAGGCGCTGAGATCGCCAGGAATATTAAGGTAATCTCCTAGTTCGTGTGTAATCCCTTTGGGGTTTCCCGAAAGGAAAAACCATATGTAAATTATGTTGTTGAAATGATGTAGTTTCTTTGGTTTCACTTGGCGTTTTCATTTATGAATTTATGGGAAGAGTTGTTATGCTAGGGATCCTATAGGAGAAACCTCTGCGTGTGTAGTTCTCTGTGTAGCCCAGAGTTGGCGTTGAATGAGAACCTTGTGGCCGTAGAGAAGTGTTCCCTTCGGATGAAACTGCCTGGGAAGACGATAAGAACTTAGTCTAATAAATTTGCAATTAAAACCGTCAAGTGAACGTAACTAGCTACATCTGATGCAATGTAATGATAAATATGATGAGTACCGAGTAGAAATTTCACAACCTGCGAAGAACGAACAGGACGAATATTTGGTCCCGGCAGCCAGCTAATAGATCCAGCATATTGGTTTAAGTTAAGCAAGAATTAGCCGTGTTAACTACCAGACACGCGCATATCATTGAAATAGTGGCAAAGAATTGAATATTGCTGCAAATAGTAAAGCAAATAGTTGCCAATAGTAAGCTGAATATTAACCGCAGACACTGGTCAGCATCAAATAGCACCGCATATATATATATATCCGCACATACTGAATTAAGACTGCAAATATTGTTAAATAGTAATATATTGTGTATATATTTATATATCCCGTGTAGTTGGTATCAGGCCAGAATTTAATCATTGAAAGATTAAGGTATTTAAATTTAGAAGTTAGTACAGGTAAGGTAATAAATACTAAAGAGAATATTAATATAAGGTGCAGAATAAATCCCTCTGAGGAGCATATTTGGCATACATCTCATAGTCAGCTAAATATTATGGTCGATTTGATATATAATTTTTACATATCTTGGGGAAAAAGGCAAGACAAATTAGAACAAAAATTTGAAAGCATATTCAAAGAATATCAAAAACTCGCAGACAAGTGCTCCGGGTTAAATAGCAAAATAGATATCATTCTTCATAAACTTGAAGAAGCAAAAGCTAGACAAAATATATTTTGCAAGAATAACGACTATATTAAAGAAGAAGTGTTGACAATAGGCCGTTACCTAAGTAAAGGTAAAGACTCGTCGTCACGCTCTGAATCAAGTCAAGATATTCCTGAAATAAAAAGGTTAGTACAAGAGGTAAAAACTCTTATCCTCTCGTAGTTATATGAACGAATATAGCAAAGCTTTAAACGAAGTTGCTAAACATTTGTCACCCCCTGTCGGATTTTCTGATCACGACTCACCAAAAGAAGACTCTAAAATCATTATAAGACAGAATAACACAATCCTTCAGCTTTTAATTCAAGTTTTAGAAAAGCTAAATAGTGTTCAAAGCAACAAAGATTTGTGTTATCCTCATCTGGAATAGTATCTTCGTCAAGAAGTATTAATTCAGAAAGATGGATGTACCTAACAGCGTCTCCAGAAGAGACAAATTCCTCCAGGTAGTAAGGCAAGACTCTAAGCCTCTTGCAATGAAGCATAGATTATCATGCAAAGCTGATGATGTTGATAGCATAGAAGAAGTTATAGATTTGCAAAAAGATTTAGAAAGATATCAAAAAGATACCCTAAGAAAAATAAAACCACAGCAAGTATATCATATGGGTTTGTTTGAAAGCAACAGTAGTCTATACAGAATATCTAGAGAAGTTGAGTTAAGCGTGTTAACGCATCCAGTAGATTTATGTATTGTGTGTAAGAATATTGAAAATGATTTAAGATATTGTGGTTATAAATATATTCATCAAGGAATGTATATCATAGGAGTTAAAGGCATGACAAGAAAGAAATTAGGAGCAAAAGTACTAATAACATTATTAGACCGAAGATGGGAATCAATTGATAAAGCGGCATTAGGCTTTCTGGAAGGAGATATGAATGAAAATAGCTAATAACATACATAGCTCCAGACCTAATAATGCATGTTAAAGAATTTATTGAAAAAATGAGTTTTGGTTTCCAAACTAAAGGATATGAAGATTTTAAAGGAACAAATTTGTTAGTAAGCATAGAATTTATAGGAAGGCTCACTAACAGAAGTAATTCTAGATATAGAGTAAACATAAATAACGTAATTGATAGCATGCAATCCAAAGGCATACAATTTATGAATCCTCTGACAATTAGTTCTGAAGAAAGAGCAGGAGAAGAATGGAAGATAGGTGAATTAATAGAAAAGAAGGAATTAACGCTACCTGAAAACTACATAAGTTATCAAAATTGCGAAGGAGGTAGTAGTATCAGATTCATGAATTATAGATCTGCATCCATAGAAGACACAGAATCTTTTATGCCAGAAACAGAAATTAGCGATAATAAAAATAAAGGTGTAACCGAATGCATGGAAAAAACTAATATAGATGATGAAATAATTCATTGGGAAAAGAAACTAAAGCATATAGAATGGGAATATAGTCACTCATGGACAACAGATTGACCTAAAATAAAAGAAAGAGAATTATTTTTCATTAGAGAAATTGCTAGATTAAAAAGGTTAAAAAGTGAGAAAAAGCCAGCAATTAGTTGTTCTCGCATAATAAATAACACCATAGCAGCAGAAGTAAAGAAAGATGATATTAATAGTAATAATAATGTTACCACTGAAAATAATGATAAAAATAAGAATATTGCTCAGAGTCACAAAGATGAAGTTGTGGATGAAGAAGATCAATGGGATATAAATAATAAGCTATTACTAGAGAGTTATGAAGAAGAAGAAGAAGAAGAAGAGTTAGAAGATAAAAATTATGATGATTCAGAACAAAATAATGATTTTTATAACTCGCTAGATGATGTGGGATTGCATAATTTAGACAATGCAATGGAAGTCATGGAAGTGGAAAATAGTGGTAAAAGAAGAAGGGGATATGGAGAATCGTCAGTAAGAAGAGATGAAGAAAGAGAAAGACCTACCAGATCTGCTGGACAATGGCCCCTAGAAAAAGATGACTACCAACCCACATATATCCCTGGACAATATAGATATATGTGTACCAAGAGAAGAGATTTTGAAAGGCCAGTGCAATTTCAAAATTATAAAAATGATGGTGCTATATTAAATTTAGCAGCCCATGATCCGATAGATTGGCCGAATATAATTAGCATATGGAAAAGTTTAATAGTTCAAAAATATATACAAAACCAACATAATATTGGCACTAAGGTTGAAGATATGTTAACATATCTTGAAACATTTTTAGGAGAATCTGTAAAAGTCCTATGGGAACAATGGGTAGAAGCATGCCCTGATCAATACCAAGAATTAAAAAGAGCAGGAAGCAATCCGAATAACTTTGCAAATGTTATTTCAAATATGATCATAGCAGAAGATCCAGAATTAGGACATACTGCATTACAAAATGAAAGATTAAGAGAAATAGAAAAATTAACTCTGACAAGCTGGAAAGGCATAAAGGAATTCTCTCAGCATTACTTATATAATGCTACCACTGCTAAGCAAGGCTTTAATATAGGAGTAGTAGAAAGATATTTTAATAAGTTGCCTGACCCTCTAGGGTCTATAATATTTGAGGAATATAAAAAGGAATCAGGAGGAAATATTGTAAACATATCTCAAGTCATAACATTTGTCTTTAAACAGCTAAAAAAGATATGTACAGGCATACAAGCTCAAAGATCTAGAAGACAAACAGTTATAATTTCTGCAATAACATTGTCCAAATACCATTAACATATGGAGAAGAAAGGTAAAGAATAAAAAATATTATAAATCCCAAAGGAGAGATAATAGAAATTTTAGAACTAAGAAAAGGTTTTTCTTAAGAAGGTCAGATATTAAAGCCCCATTTCTACATAAAAGAAATGTAAGAAGATATGATCCTAGAAAAACTTATGATAAAACATGTAGATGTTTTATATGTAACTCTCAGATCACCTAAGTAGAACTTGCCCTAATAAAGACCAGAAAGATACTCTAGTAAATATGAAGAACAAGAAAGAGTTTTAATATAGATAGTGTTAAGAAAATAATTACAATGTGAGGAAGAAATAAAAGATGATGAGTCAATATATTCAATTATTGAAACAGATGAAGTAGAAAATGAGACTCAAGAATATGATTCAAGTGAAGATGAGATAGACTTAATAGATGAGTTATCAGGTTTAAAAATAGAAATGATGAACCAAGTAGATTGTGAACATGATTGGGTTAAAGGAAAAGGTGATTATAATATCAAATGTGCTTTCTGTATATATTATCCAAGCCAAGATAATAGGTCCACATGCAGCAAATGCCTAAGGCAAGCTTGTGCCTCCTGTCTAAAAGCCAAAAATCAAATATGGAGACAGGAAATAGAGTTTGAACCAGAAGAAAAAATATTATCTAGTAGAGTCAGAAATCTAGAAAATAGGATGAATATACTAGAAGCAGTGCTAGAAATATTAAAAGATGAGCTAAAGAATAATAAAGAAGAAGAATATGGTGCTGAAAGTACAGAAATAAAGGAAGGAATGGTTATAAAGTAATATGTGAGCATATTAAAGAATAATATTCTATCTGACATATCCTATTTACAGATATGAAGAAAAGTACATTCGCAGGCGGAAGTGAATGCTGCATATTTCGAAATAATAATAGTATAAAGATATTTCCACCAAATACATTCTATTTCAAACCAAAGAATCATATCCATGTTGATGAGCTCCATAAGATGGAATTGGATAATAGAATACTATGAAGAGAAAAAGGAAAGGATACATGCTATCTAATCTCAATAGTCTTAAGAATATTCTAATATGGTGAACAAAAAATTACCAAGACCAACAAATATTATGTTCGATGGAAGTAAATCTGGAATACATATGACATTGGAAGAAAAACATATGATAAAGTCAATTAGCCTTGAATTGGGCAAGCTAATGAATAGTTGTTATTTCAATTATCGAAAAATGATGCGGAGAATATGAAAAAGAAGATATTTCTCCAAAATATCAAACATATAAAGAATGCCTCATCAAAGGAGTGGATCCTTTGGATGGAGAATATATAGATATGAAAATAGAAGAAAAATGGGAAGATATGTCAAAAGTGTGGAAGGAAGAATTAAAAATAAAATTGAAAGAAGAAATATTAAAGGAATTAAGACAATAAATAGTTGAAGAAATAAAGAAAGAATGTAATCAAAAATATGTTTCTCATTTGTCTGACGATGATCATATGGACATCGCTGGGCATGGACAGCATATTGATTAGCAATTAATGATACGTGAATATTGGTATTAATCAATAGGCCATATACTTGAATTGATATTGCTATCAATTTTTCGGGCGCGGAGGACCTCCCCGTATATTGATGCAACCCAAATATTGATATGGTATATCAATTATATTGGTGGGGAAGACCCCCCCCCACATATATATATATATATATATATATATATATATATATATATATATATATATATATATATATATATATATATATATAAAGAACCAAACACCGAACACCTGAGATAGAGCACTCAGCGCTCAAGCAAGAGCCAGCTCTCCTCTCCCTTAGTAGATTAGCCACCACTACCACCTAGTAGTATAGCCAAGAAGGCGCTGAGATCGTCAGGAATATCAAGGTAAATCTCCTAGTTCGTGTGTAATCCCTTCGGGGTTTCCCGAAAGGGAAAACCATATGTAAATTATGTTGTTGAAATGATGTAGTTTTTTTGTTTCACTTGGAGTTTTCATTATGAATTTATGGGAAGAGTTCTTATGCTAGGGATCCTATAAAAAAAATCTCTGCGTGTGTAGTTCTCTGTGTAGCCCAGAATTGACGTTGAATGATATGTTGCACCCATTTCTCTCGGACGTGTACTGCCAATCTGAGTATTACTATCACCACTATAATTTGTACCATGTGTTTTCGTGCATTGATCCATTCGATACCAAGCTGCTCCTGTGGCTCCGCATGTTTCCATGCTTTGGGCCCATCAATTTGTCGTCCTATCTTTGTGTTCGTTTGCGTTTCAAGACATTCAGTTAATTAAAGCTGCTTGGTGCCATGTTTCGCGTTAACTTTTCCCGCTACCGGACAGCACTGTACATTGCTCACAATAGGAACATTCAGCACAGCTACACCATGCTATCAATGTACATTTTCCCTATTTTGTAGCAGTCTACCGCAGCTTGGAGCTGAGAGTTCCGCTTTCGCGCAGACGGTACCAGCTGCATGTGTACTGACGCGTGTGTGGGCGTGCCCAACGTCATGGTCTTTGTTTTATACCACATGGCCATATCATCATATATTGGCTTGAGTCCAAGTCGCATAGCATGTGTGGCTTTGCAGACTTGCCCGTGCCCGACCTTAGATTATCCATTGCTTCCATAGCCACCTGAAAACATCCACCTAACTATGGAATACGTAAACACCCGGTGCAGATGAGGGCGGACGCTAGCCGTCGGCCGCTCCTGTCCCATTGCGCGATTGAACGCACACAAGACATGGTGTCCGCGAGCAAAGGCTTTGGTGATCAGTGCTTCCTGCACCTCACCGTAGGGTGATGCCAGCCGGCTTAAGTAGCCGGACTTTGGCCTCGGGCGGCGAGCTGGAGCAACACCACACATCGTTCACACCCCAATGGAGGAGATGCCCGTTGGACTGTTTGGTTTCCGAGCGATTTCTGTGGGACCCTATCATCAGTCCGACGTGGTGGACGCTCCCGGTCGTGCCCGGGCCTCCCCTTATCCTCCTCATATTTTGGCTGGATATGAGGGGTGCTGGTCAGCTCGGGCTTTTGAGGCGCCCGTCTGGGTATGTAGGGTATTTTTGCCCGGTCACTGACTGGGCCGTTCGTCCTGGCATATGAGGAGGGTTTAGGGTGTCCGGCTGTAGAGGCTCTCACATCCTTGGGTTGTTCATCTGTGTGGTATGGCATATAAAGAGGACGTTTATGCATTATTTCATTATAAGCACGACATACACCTACTAATTTATCGGGTGGTCCGACAAACGTATGCATAACGTCCCAGAGTGCGGAAACATGCCACACTCGCAAGTGTAGGTGTCGCTCTCGCGGTCGACGTTCACCCCGTAAGTAAACCCGCATATAAGATTGGCTTGAAGTTAACATTTGCAAAGTTTGGCCAGCTTTGTATTGTAGAGAGAGAAAAAATCAAACATTGACAAGTACAAAATCCACACAGAACTATTTTCCGTGAAGATAAGTTTCATATTGTATTACTTTTACTATTGTCGATGCTGAGTTTTAATAATATAGATATTGTCAAAAAATTATGAAGTTTGACTTCCAACAATTCTTATATGCAAAGGTAGAAAGGACCGGAGGAGTACATGAAATCTAACAGAGTAGCATACATAATTCCGTGTAATGCACGGAGTAAAATTGACCAATAAATTAACCTGATAACAACTATGCATGGGTAAAACACATTAAAAACAATGCAGCATAGGATGGAACAAATAGGAAATTATGCTGAGATGAACGAATTAAGGTCCCGACGACTGATAGAATAAAACAGTGAAATAAGGTCCCGACGGCTTTTCATCAAATAAGTCTGATGAAAGCTCACAAATAATGAAATAAAAGACAGGCGGAAAATTAAATTGTCCATGATTTATTGTGATTATTCATGTTCAGGTACTGATGAGCATCCCGATGTTGTGCCTAATAAGGTCAGTTCTTCCTTTTGTAGGTCGTTCCCACCCCGCAAGTTGTGTGATAGTGGCCTCCAAGCTTACACTTTGTGCATTTTACCTCCTTGGGTGGCTTCTTAGGACCATCATATGTTGGACAGGTGTCACGTAGTGACCAACTTGACCGCAGTTTTTGCATTTCCTTGGAGCAGATTTTGGTTTGCCGTCCCTCTTTACTGTGTTTGACTGGTTGCTTGACATTCGTCTGTACTGTCTGTCCTGAGTAGCATCTACACCATGCTGTGTTGATGGCATTTCACCTTCCACAAAGCCACCTTCTGCGGCTTCATCCTTATCTTGACCTTCTACATGCATTGAATCAGCTCCTCCAACATCCAGGCATGGGCAACACTTGGTTGCGTGTCCTTCTGAGCCACATATGTTGCACTTCCTTTTGTTTTTGTCTATAGCCATCTCTACCGCTGACCTCATTCTTTTGGTCTTTGGCCTGCCTTTTGATCTTTTTCTCTCAGGTGGTAGCACTATGTCATCTTCATCTTGGTAATTCACCTCCTTGCAGTGTGCGTCAGGCGTTTTTTCTTCATGTGTGCTATCCTGATTACCACCTTCTTGGCTGAAAACAGGACCGTTTCCTGCGTCCGGATTCACTCCCTCCTGCACCGACCCGGACGAGCTATTCTTCTTCTCTAATGCAGGATTATTTCCCTCACTGTTGTTGATCTTCATTAGCTCCTCTCTCAGTTCATTGAATCTCTTGATTGCATGCTGGAATGATGGCACTCGTGAGTTTGCAAGCTTCACCAACTCCAAAGCTTTCACATACGCAATGTTATGTCTAAATGTCTTTGAAATTTGCACACTTGAGTCCCTCTCGTAGGCCCTGAGATCCTCTGGTAGCATGTCCCTCGCGTCCCTCGTCCACCTCTTCATTATGTATTTCACTGGGATTTTTCGGACTCCCACATAGAGCATCACCTATTATATATTGGGAAAAACTAACTGGTCAGTTGAGGTATCTATACAAAAAAAGTCATACTCATGTGATAATAAAAATGTTCACCTTTAGGACGTGTCTGCATAACATCCCAGAGTGCGGGAACATGCCACACTCACAAGTGTAGGTGTCGCTCTCGCGGTCGACGTTCGCCTCATAAGTAACTTTGCACCAGCGCTTCCTTGTTTCTGCATTTACATGCTCAACTTTCATCTTCCCGTCGAGTTGGAGACCTTTCACCATGTATGGCCCAGATTGATATAGCTCCTCGGAGAATTTTTTAAACATGGCCCTAGTGTATACGCATGAAGCATGACTTTCCAGTGGAACGTTTTGTTTTAAGACAATCTTGTCCTGCATAATGTCAAAATGATGTCAAAAATTATTTTCTTCAGACTAAGGCATTATTTTTTTTTCTCAGTTGTACCTTGGTGGTGTGTGCTTCTTCATAGTCCTCTTCGGCACATCTGTCGGAGTACATTTTGTTGAACTGGATGACGAAAGAATTGATAGGCGCCGATCTTGCTACGTAGCTTTTCAGCACACTGTTCATGAACTCACTTCTCTGTGTGCTGCTCATTTTTGCACAGAAGCTATCGCACAGATATGGTTTTGCCCACTTAGCTCTCACCTCGTATATCTGCCTCATGAAAGAATTTCTCTCCAGGCCGTAGGTGTACATCAACACTTCCCACTCTTTCTCGAATTCATCCACGGTCATCATCTCATTGACTAGCAGGTCGAATTCTATTCTGAATTCCGACCCTTTTCTATATATATTACCTACCTTCTCCTTCATCTTTTTTAGTACGTGCCATTTGCACCAGTGGTGGGCTGTTGTTGGCATTACATCGGCGATAGCTAGCTCCATCTGCCTACTCTAATCTGTTAAAGTGTCAAAATTTAAAAAATAAAATGTTAGAGCTCGTATGTTATTTGATGTCGAAATATATGTAATGAATGTCTTACCTGTCAGAAATGTCACCGGTATTTTTTTGGAGTCCCGCTTCGGTACAACCCCCCTCACAAAACGTATAAAGGGCAATATAGATTTTTCAACGGACTGTATCCATTTTCGTATGTACGATGGGCCACCCGCCCGAACGTATACAAGACATCGTGTCCGAGGCAAAGCGCCTGGGCCGGCCCATTAAGTCACGTGCGTCCTTTTTATGTATAGGGAAATAATGAAAAAAGAGAAATAACCAAGAATCGAACACGGGACATCGTACTCTTTGGACGCTCTGCTTGCCACGCGACCTAGCGGCTGCCAGCGATTTGCTTCAGCGTGTATTCCATAAGACCAAGCAACACATTTATATATAAAAACATTTCTGAAAAAATGACACTTTTCTTGAAAAAAATGAGAACAACTTGGAAATGTCGAATATATTTTGGATAAAGAAAATAATTTATGAAACTCAATTTTTTTTTGAAAAAACTGAATAATTTTTGAAAAATGAGAAGAATTTTCGGGATTCCTTACATTTTTTAAAAAAGATGAACAGTTTATAAAAAATCATAAAAAGTTTATAAAAAGATGACTTTTCAAAAGAACATAGACATTGTCTTAAACTCCAACCAAAATTTGGAAAAAAAACGCAAACTTTTTTTGGATTTGTGAATTTTTTTTCGAAGCGGGAACCTTATTAGAAATCCTGATTTTTTTAATTTGTGAAAACAAATTGACAATAGGAATACTTTCTAACTTCTGTTATTATTTTAAAGCACTACCATTTTTATATTCCCTAACATGTTTTCAAACAAAAAAAATATGAAATTATGAACATTTTTTGAAATTTAAACATACTTTTTATAACATGGACATTTTTAAAAATTTTAAATATGTTTTGAAAATGTGAATAATTTTTCAAAATTGCAAACAGATTTACAAATTCCCAACAGGCGCCTGACGAAAGCGATACCGTCGCCTAGTTGGGCCGAGGCCTAAACTTTTTTCCGTTATTCTTCTCTTTTTCTGTTAATTGTTTTTTCTCCCTTTTGAACTTTATTATTCTTTTTGAGACATAGTCAAAAATTTGAAATATTTTTTGGAATACCAAAATAATAGTTTTAAGCAAATGTTTTAAATTATGATTTTAAATTATTATTTTCGTAAATATTTTTTCCCTTGAGCTTATATGACCAATTCAAGGCACCATGCCAAGTTATTAGAGCTTTCGATAATTTTGCATTTTCTAGAGTTTTCTTGGTGGAAAATGGCCGATAAATGGCCGGACGTGGCGCAACTTGCATACTGTGTCGGAAATCGTTCAAACCTGGCATGGATGCCTATCATGGGCAAGCCCACCTGCTGGCAAAAGTTGAGGTCATTACATGCATGTACAAAAATAGACCATGTTCAACGGAGAGTGTTCAGGAAGACTAGAAGGGTTCGTTTGAGAGCGTGTTTTTCCCGGCATCCGTGAAAAATGGCGGATAAATGGTCGAACGTGACACAACTTGCAATACGGTGTCGAAAAATGGCGGATATGCATGTGGGAGCACTCAGGGATGCGAGGGGGTTTGGCAATTAGTTTACGATAGTTAATGCCATTCAATCCTTCTCACTAATTGGGCAGATTCAAAACCAAAAACCGGCCCCGATGTGCGAAAGTGCTATTCTGTGCTGGAGCACACATGCACCTGTTGTTACAGTAAAATTGGAAAAAAATTTAAAAAAATTCAAAAAATTCTGAATTTTTTTCTGGCAAACATTGACAAATGTTCTTAGTGCTTGCAAAGTTTCATCTCGGAATGACATCCATGTGAGTCGTGGCAAAAAAAATAAAATCAGCACTCCAAAATGCTTCCAAAAACAGCCTTTTTGGAGCATCGATTTTGTTTTTTTTTGCCCACACCTACACGAATGTGATTTCGTAGCGAAATTTTGCACGCATGTAGAAAAAACATCAATATTTCTCAGGAAAAAAATTCAGATTTTTTTTTGTATTTTTTTGATTTTACTGTTCAACCAAGCTCACATGAGCTCGGTTGCAGAAGCACCGCGTCCCCCCGATGTGCCTTTGTCTTGCCAATTCAGCCGGGACAGAGTAGTTCTTAAGTTTGTAACCTCCTCATTTTTCACAAACACTAGTCATCTCAACTGGTGAGCCACTCACTCTCATATACAATAGGTACATTGTTCGATTCCTAGTGCATGCACTTACTAATTTTTACGTCCCGCGAACGGCCGGCCGAACTCCGTACATCGGTCACCAATGGGCCGGCCCAGTCAGCGTACGTATACAATTCGGTGGGTGGGTGACGTATTTAACAAAAATCAACCGCTCAAAAGAAAATTAAGAAAAGACCATCCTTCCCTTTCATGTGTTTAGGGGGTCTTCCCTTTCTTATGAAGAGGTATGGAGAAATCTCCTCCGTTCATGTGTTTAGGGGGGTCTTGTCCATGGCTGTGATGAATGTCTCAAATGCGCATTTGAATGCTTCCACGTTCTCTTCACGCAGTATCACGCAGCCGAATAAACAACATTGGTGGTGGTTGTTTACCCCAATGAACATGCCAACTGGCATTTCATACAAATTGCTCTTGTAGGTTGTGTCAAAAGTGACCACATCTCCGAAACAAGAATAATCCGCCCTGCTTTTCTGATGGCACCAGAACAAACCTGAAACTCTTCTTTCTTGGTCTGACTTCACTGCAAAATAAAAACCTCTATTCTCAGCCTGCATGTTTGCAAAGTAGCCTAGAGTTTTTATAATATCATCCTGGCTTGGCTCATGTGCTATTGATGCACACATGCTGCGCAGAGATCTTTTTCTGAAAGGAACATCCTCATAACGGCCGTGCATGTCAGACATGACCCCGTAAACCTTGGTGAGTGATACGTTGTTATGACGCATGTGACTCACTAAATCCTTGACCGATGAGTCGATGTGGTTGTGACACTTCCATATTTTCCTCTCCCCTATTGATTGGGCCATCCTGTGATTATGTTCTAAAACAACAATTGCATAATACCAACCATCATCATGTGTACGTAGGACTCTAACCATTGCACGGCAATTTGTCCGCGCAGATTTGGAGTTCTCTGTATGGTCTTTGCCCTTCATAACATTTGAGGAAATGAACGTGTTACGAAGTGATCGAGAGCAAGAGGAACACTTTTTTGAGGAAAATACACGGGGTACAAAATACTCACCTCACATGAGCACAGTATGTCTTGTTTTGACGTGTAATTATTATCGTTTACGTATTTGTTTCCACGCTTGATGCCAAAACCAAGTTCCCATGAATATGCATTGTAAAACTCATATGCCTCCAGTTCAGAATTGAACACCATCCCAACGGCTGGTTCAAAAACTACTTTTTTCCCCGAATTGGCTGCTTCTTCAATTGCACGCTCTATGACTCCCTTGTATCCTTCTTCTGGTACCCTAAAATCTTTCCCAATCTTGTTTCTGCATCAAACAAAAGAAGTTGCATGAAATGAAACAAATCAATGCAAATTCTTAATTTATTATACGAAGCACGCGTACTGGGAGATGACGAAACACGGATGCAAAAACGTTCTAACGGCAAAATTAACACCGGCTATAACGTAATTCCTTTGTTTAAATGAACTGTACTAGTGAGCCAGTTGTGAGTTGGATGATAATCAGAACGTTACCTTCGACTTCTTGTCCATCCTGCATTTGCACCATCGTCTTGAAGCCCTGATGCCGGCGTAGCCGACTGACCTAGTTTGCTATCTTCATCATTTTGAAGGTGATTCAGATCTATTGTCTCACAAAACGAATTAATCTTGCTTGCGGTGGCTTGAAACATCGGATCAATGTCCATTTGCTCAGGCGCCTGACTTGCGGTGGTCTCAAACGTTGGATCCGTGCGTTCTTCCCCTGATGCATTGTCTAAGGCCGTGGATACGGGAGATTGGTACATGATTGGTGCATGAATTCAAAACTCAGCGCGGTGCCGAGATGGCGAAAAAGGCGTAATGGATAATATGCTAAAAACTCAATTTGATTGCCGACGAACTCCCCTTGCCTCGCTACGCCGTTGTTCTCCTCCATTCTCTGTAGTGAAGTTGCTCCACAAACGAAGTGCTCTTTCTTTGCTGCTAGGTTGTTCACTTTTGTGTGGCGACTTCGGGGAGAAAAATGGAGATGGTCACGGTCTATGCTGCCCTACAGCCAGTTTTGGTCACGGGAACTGCTGCCCCTCATGCCAGCTTTGGTGATCCCTGAAAAGGCTGCGAACTTTTCAGTACATGGTCACGGGTGTCACTTCTTTTTTTCCTGATCCAATTCTGGCCAATGGGGCTCATGCATAGAGGACAAACGTGGACATGTACCCCACAAATCATGCATATCCATGATGTTGCCCGTGAATGATGCTACAACAATTGTTTGCCATATAAAGTTATTAACGTCCGTTTGCAAGAGTGATATAGACTTATAGTGAGCGTTATGTATGGATATATGTACATATAAAAGGAGGAATACCCTACATTTCCGACCATAGCACCGTATTATGCAGTGCCGCTTGGCAAAAATGATAAAAGAAGGTCCTCCACTCACTCCCTACGCCCCTCATCATCACCGTATATTGTTGCCGGTAGATCCTCTTTAATATAGGCATTGTTGCGGTCATCTTCATATACCGCATGTATTCTGCCCTAAAAATACATTTTGGTTACGCTCAATTTACTAATGTTAAACGCAAAATCAATAGGGTCGTTTGACCCACCGACAGAAGGTGTAGCTCCCCACCATGTACAACATTGAAGCTCTCTCCCTCCGTTCGCACTCACCTTCCCCTCCTCACACACTAGATCCACTATTGATCGCCAAGCGTGGGATTTATTCCGGCGTTGCATCTTCTTGGTGGGGGAAAAAGATGGGGATCCGAGCAAGTCGTCCAGTAAGTACTCCGTTTCGATCCAGTTTTGCAACACGCCATAACATGTAGCGATGCATCTAGGGGAATTGATTATTTGTTTTCTTGGGTCCAGAATGGGATGAACCCTGATTCCCCCGCTCGATCTATGCAGTGGCAGGGGGTGGAGCGACAGTGAAGGGGGAGGACATCTTTGCGCGTCGTCAAGTTGGACGTCTCCACTCTGAATCCTCCTACAACACCTTCCGCTTCAAGGTCAAGCACGGCCAGTTGCCCTAGATGAGGATCCCGGGCGGATGGGAAGAACAGATGGTGGGGTCGTGCCCTCGGAGAATGAAGCTCTCGACCGTGGTCTGTTTGGATGGATACGAAGCATGGGGACAACTCAAAGTACTTGATGGACGGGTGGGATGAGTTCGTCGAGGATCACGGCGTGGAACAAGGTAACCTGCTGACCATCCAGATCATGGAGCCCGACGGGTGGTATGTTCGCATCTACGTTCCCGGTGGAAAAGAGAGGCCGGTCATCGACGACAACTGAGCTAGCCAGTGCTCCCAGATCAAACCCTAACTCCAGTCTCTCAATCTCCGCTCCGCTCTCGGTCGCTTCACCTGCCCTCTCCGGCCAAATGTCAAGCACCGGCACCGACGGCGACACTACATCCGACATCGAGGAAGATCCCATCGACTGGGCAGCCGGCCCTCCGCATCACACGGGTCGACACTGGCGGTAGCTCGGGCTCTGCTCCGCCCCCCTGTCGCACGGCGCCACAGCACGGATGCCCGCACTGGTCCGTCCTGCACCGCGCTTAGCTACGTGCGTTCGGCCCACTACAATCCGCTGGCCTGACACACTCCTCCTCCCCCTCTGGCTGCTACTTCTCACCAGCATCGATGGGTGCTCGTGCTCGCATCGCTGATGTAGTGGACGGCGGTATCAGAGGCGTGCGCCGCCCTCCCCGAGCGGCGACGGGCTAGGGAGAGGGCGGCGTAGGTGGCCACATCTTCCTCCCGCCGTTGACTCGGATTGGTCGAGCCCGATGCAGCGGAGTAGCTCCTCACGGTTGTCCTCTGCTGCTCGCTGATGAAGGCAGAGATGGATGCCCGCCACCTCTGTCAGAAGAATGCCAAGGCGCTCCGGTTCGGTATTGAGCAATCGGATTGCGATGCGGCGGAGAAGGAGGCGGCGGGAGGATGGTCTGTTTCATCACCTCCTCGTCCAACAACTCCGACGTCACCGATAGCTCCAACGACACCGCCTCCCATAGTTGACGCCTACAGAGGGCTACAACCACTCCAATGACTGGAAGGGCAAAGGAGAGACGAGCAAGTGGTGAAAATGCTCAACCCTCTCCGTCTCTTTTGCTACATTGAATGTTGTACCCACCGGATTGGCACACCATCCCACTCCGGTGCTCCCGACCTTTCTTTCTTTCTCTCTTGCTCGCACTCTATCTTTCTCTCTCACTCTCTCAAACTTTCTCTTTTTCTTCTAAAGAGTAAACAACAATTATAAATTATCATTTTGTAATTGAAAACACGCAGGTCACACCCCCTGCGGGGCGCTCTCATGTCACCGTATCATCGTAATGACACGGGCCCTACATATTCGTATACCCGAACCTCACACTCTCGTCTGCGTGCACTCTTTTCAATTGGGCCGGCGGGACACCTTATTATACCACGAGAGGTGTACCCATTCGTGTACCAACCTGTTTCCGCCAGCGCTCCGACCGTTCCTTCTATCCCTCTGTATCTTAGGAGGAAACAACAACAATGAACTGATAATTTGCAATAAAAAACACACAAGTCACGCACCCTCATGGTGTTCTCGTATTGATGTATCGTCTTAATCGCATGGGAACCTTCATTTTCCATTGCCAAAACTTTACGGATTCTATTAATTGGATCGGGCACCCTTTGCTAACACGAATGTTGTACCCATCGAAGCAGCTCATTGTTTCTCTCGCAGAAGTTGGGTGTCTCTCTAACTCTATTGTTGTGTGTGTCTAGGCGCCAACACCGGACGTGGTTAAGCTCATTTTGAGTCAAAATCTCACGGTTTTCTTGAATCATCGTACCAGAACCTTATGTAACACCCCCAGTGGTTAGCCACAGTAATCCCATTTTGATTATGCCATGTCATCATGATTATCAGTGCCTAAACATCATTTGCATCATATTGCATTTCAACTCCTAACTCAAAATCCAAATTTAAATGAAAGTGGAAAATAAAAGTTGTGCAACATGAAAACTAAAATGTTCAATAAATGGCAAATAATACAGAGACCATTCTAAAATTGTAACCAACATTAAATAAATTAATTAGGTGACCCAAACCTCTTTTAACAGTGGCTGAAAATAATATTTACAAGCCTTTTAATTAATCTAGATCAAATATGAAATGGTGTTTTGCCCAAACTAGTTTTTGGTGTTAGGGTATAATGCACTAGTATTTATGGACTAGGTCACACTTTTTCCAAAAACCCTTTTGGGGTTCTAATAATTAACAAAACAGAAAAGAAAAGAAACAGAAAAAGAGAAAAAGAAAAAGACCTAAGCATCTACTGTGCACTCGGCCTGCCCGCTACAGCCGCGGCCCAGCCCACTCCCGCGTTTTCCCCCACCTCACGCCACTGCTCACCCCGAGCCGCTGTCGAGCACCCCGCGCGCACACCCTGGCCCCCCCTCTTCCCCGATCGACAGCGCGCTCCCGCGCCGCGTGAGGATAAGAGCAGCTCCTACGGCCCCCCTGGCACTCCCTTGCCTCACTTCCCCCTCTCCCTGCCTCGTCCCTCTCCTCTCCCGCAAGCCCGAGCGCGACCATGGCGCTGCCGCCGTAACAGCCACGACCACTGTGCCCCTCTTGCCTCCCCGACGTGTCCACGGTACCCGCCATCGTCGCCTCCTTCGACTGCGCCATCGAGCCGAAGCCGAGCGCCTCTGCTTCGCCTCCTACACCGTCGTCTTCAACCTTTGGGTGCTCGCATCGCCGCCGCCGATTCGCCGCCGTCGACACCTCCCCGAGCCCGCTGCCACTTCCCTACGGCTCACAGTGAGCCTCTGCTTCCTCCCCGCTCTCTCTCGTCGCCGCTAGCTAGCCGTGGGCGCCGCCCCCTTCGTCACCGAACGCGCATCCGCCTCGCTCGTCGCCGGCGTGCTCCCGGCGACCCTTGGGCCCCGTGCCCGTGCGCATCGTGTTCCCCGTGCCGCGTTGGGCCTCGCTAGCGCTTCGCCTCGCCCCGTAGCGCGCCGTAGCGCTGTCCCCGTTGTGCACCCGAAGTCGTCGCCGCTGCGGTCGTCGCCGGCGCCGTTTCCGGTGACCCCCGACCCAGCCACCACCCCCACGCGATGCGGCACCTCGCTAGCTTTCGAACACGCCAAGCCGCGCGCAAAATAATGCCCTGAGGGCGATTCCCGAACTCGCCGGAGTTGCGCCGCCGCAGGCGAGCTCGCCGGCGTGCTCCGGTGGCCGGCGCCGACGTGGCACGTGGCCCCCACCGCCTGTGCCACTGACTGTGGGGCCCCGCGGGCCCCCAGTTGACCTGTTGACCAGGTCAACAGCTGACGTGGCCGCCCTGTCTCGCTGACATGCGGGCCCCACTCGGTTAAACTGGTTTAATTAAATAGAAAATCTGTTAATTAGTTAATTAATTAGTTTAAACACTAATCAGTCACTGACTGCTGGGGCCCACCCACTAATTAACCCAGTTAGTTAATTTTAACCCCACTGTTAATGTCACAGTCAATGACATGTGGGTCCCACCTGTCTGGTTTGACTGGTCAGCCGACCAGTTGACCTGCTGACATCATGATTAGGTCATGCTGACGTCACTTACACTGTTTTGGATAATTCGAATTTAAATAACTAAATAAATTCCGGAAAATCAATAAAAACTTTAGAAAATCATATCTTTTAATCCGTAACTCCGATCGAAAAACTTTGTACATGAAAGTTGCTCAGAACGACGAGACGAATCCGAACACGCGGTCCGTTCGTCCGTCACACGTCCCTAACTATCCGAACATGCAACCGTTTCCCTCCGGTCATCTGTCTGACAAATGTCCGGAACCGGGAAAACATTCCCGGATGGATTCCCCCTTCCTCGGTGACGTGTAACCATACGTTAGGACACACCCGACACTGCATATTGTCATGCCGTACTTTACGTTGCTCATGTTTGCTCTATATTTATACTGTTTCCTCCCCCTCTTCTCTCTCGATAGCCCCCGACCCCGACATCGTCCCCGAGACCGACGCAGCTCCGGAGACCGAAGACACTATTGACGACCTTGCCCTTGCCGCCGAGCAACCAGGCAAGCCCCCCTTTTGATCATCCCGATATCGCCCATTCTAATTTCCCATGCTTGCATTAGAATTGCTGCTGCTGCTGCTTTACCTATTCTGATGCATAGCCTGTTCATTGTAACCTGCTGTTGATAATTACCTGCATATCCTAAACTGTTTAGTCTAGGCTGGGTAGAGACCTATCAGTGACCCCACTTATCCCGACTGCCGCGCTGGATTGTCAGAAGACCCAATCAACGGGAATTGAAGACCAGTCCCCGACACCGCACATCACCCCCCTTAGTTGTAACGACACTGCAGCGTTACTATCGAGTGCCGAGGGTGAAACCTCTTGTAGCACTTCTGATGTTAACTCTGTAGAGTAGCTATTCGGTCGTGGTCATCGAGGGTGATTCCTCCTTCACCACTTCCGGTAACGACGCTGTCGTGCAACACATCAAGTGTGAACCCATCGAGGGTGAATCCTCCGAGTTCACCTTGATAGACACATCGAGTAGGAATCCAACGAGGGTGATACCTCGGATTCCCCTGATGTTATGGACACACGGATACTTGGATTTTACACTGTTACTTGGATAGGCGGGTCGACCCTGAGGGGTACCTGCGTGCGCCTGAGAGGCGAGTGTTGTGAAGACGGGTGCCAGTGTGGTGCCCGAGTGATGAATACGAGGCGCGGTCGGGCAATCTTAACCCTTGCAGCAAGTCCTCGAGACGGGGCGACGGGGTCACATCTTTCGTGAGTCTCTGCTCGTTACCGCAAGCCCCTAGTCCTAACGATTTGGATATTTGATCCGAGCAGGTCTCTGGCCTGATAGCACTAACCATCACGTGGGCATAGTATGGGCGTTCTGCATCGTAGCATCAGCCGAAAGCTTTGTCAGACGTCCAGTTCAGCACTGTGGCCGGGTCGGATCGTGCCGTTGGCGCTGGTATCCACACTGCTCACAACGACCCGGAGTGCACAGGGCGACGGCCCAAGACCCCTGAGCGCTTAGGATGTAGACCGGCGGGGACCTCTCTGCTGAGCTCTAGGTAGGGCTGCGGTGTGTCGTTTGGCCGAGGCCGGGCATGACCCAGGAAAGTGTGTCCGGCCGAAGTTAATCGAGCGTGTTGGGTAAGTTGGTGCACCCCTGCAGGGAAGAAAACTTCTATCGATAGCCGGTCCTACGGTAAAGGACACTCGGAGTTGTATCCTGATTGATACATTTTAGAACTGGATACTTGGATACTATGGCTCTGCGATTGCTTTCTCGCAGGGAGTCGAGAAAGGATCTCTGGGTGAGGTTGAGACTTATTGATACTACTACATTATATTGTACTGTTCTACTCTCTTCTATTGCTGCAAGACCGCTGAAGATGCTAGTCTTCGATAGGACTAGGCCTTCTCTCTATTCTGGCATTTCTGCAGCCCAGTCCACATATACAGCCATTCCTTGATAATGTTGCATATGTAGTGTAGATCCTTGCTTGCTGAGTACTTCTGAGTACTCACGGTTGCTTTGTTTTCCTTTTCTCCCCATATCAGTTTGTCGTAACAAGATGACGGAGCCCCTGAGACAGATGCCCCGTCGATCGACTACTACTACTACCCAGAGGATGGATTCTACGACGAGTTGGATGACGACCAGGAGTAGGATCGGAGGGTCCCAGGCAGGAGGCCTTCGCCTTTCAATCGTAGTGTTTTATTTTTGCCCCGCCTTTTTAAAGGCCTTTCTGTGCTTTCTTTTATATCTGTACTCAGATATCTGATGCTTCCGCTGACGCTTGTTCGCAAGCTTATGTATTCGAGCCCTCGAGGCCCTTGGCTTGTAATATAAAGCTTGTATGACTTTATTTATGTTTTAGAGTTGTGTTGTGATATCTTCCCGTGAGTCCTTAGGCTTGATCGTGTGCATTTGCGTGTATGATTAGTGCACGATCGGGCCGGGGGCGTCACACCTTACACTCTCGTCTGCACGCACCTTTATTAATTGGACAGAGCACCTTTTTATGACATGGGGAGTGCGACCCTTTGGAGCACCACGCTGTTTTCTTCAGCCATGACGAACGGCCCTTTCCTGCTCGTGTATATGCGCGCATTTGTTTTTAATTGGATAGAGCACCTTTTTATGACATGGGGTGGACGACCCTTCGGAGCACCACACTGTTTTCGTCGGCCCTCACGCCCGCTCCCTTCCTGTTCATGTCTAGGCGCCAACTTTCGATGTAGTTAGATTTGCAAAAGAGGAAACAACAACTAACGGCTGCCCCCGTGGGCAAAAACATGCAAGCTACCCATCTCATGGTGTTATTGAAGCGTCGTATCGTCATATGGACTCGGGAACCTTCATTTTCCACTTGCCGAACCCTTCACACTCATATGCGAGAACCCTTTCTAACCGGACCAAGTACACTTTTGATGCCTTGAATGTTACCGGATTGGCACACCGTCCCACTCCGGTGCTCTCGACCGTTCTCTCTCTCTCACACACACACACACACTCTCTCTCTCTCTATCTCTCTATCTACCTCTCTCTCACTCTCTAAATTTTTCTTTTTCTTCTTAAGCGTAAACAACAATAATGAATTGTGATTTTGTAATTGAACCCCGCGGGGCACTCTCGTGTCACTGTATCGTCGTAATAACACGGGAACCTACAAATTCGTATACCCGAACCTCACGCTCTTGTATGCGTGCACTCTTTTCAATTGGACTGGGCACCTTATTATACCACGTGGGGTGTACCCATTCGTGTACCAACTGTTTCCGCCGACGCTCCGATCGTTCCGTCTATCTCTCTCTATCTTAGGAGGAAACAACAATAATGAACGGACAATTTGCAATCGAAAACACACAAGTCACACACCCGCATGGTGTTCTCGTGTTGACGTATCATCATAATCGCACGGGAAGATTCATTTTCCATTGCCAAAACTTTACACATTCTATTGATTGGATCTGGCACCATTTTCTAACACGAATGTTGTACCCATCAGAGCAGCATGTTGTTTCTCCCACAGAAACTGAGTGTCTCTCTAACTCTTATCTTGTGTGTGTCTAGGCGCCAACACCGAAAGTGCTTAAGCTCATTTTGAATCACCGTATCAATTGTATGAAACGGAACTTTCCATTCTCATTGCAAAAACCTTACACTCTCGTATGCACTCACCTTTATTAATAGGATAGAGCACCTTTTTATGACATGTGGTGTGCGACCCTTTGGAGCACCATACTGTCTTCATTGGCCATCACGACCGGTCCCTTCATGTTCGTGTATATGCGCACACTTGTTTTTAATTGAACAGAGCACCTTTTTATGACATGGGATGGGTGACCCTTTGGAGCACCACACTGTTTTCGTCGGCCCACACGACCGCTCCTTCCCGTTCATGTCTAGGCGCCAACTTTTTGATGTAGTTAAATTCGCTAAGTAGGAAACAACAACAACTAACGGTTGCCCCTGTGGGCGAAAACATATAGGCTACACTTCTCATGGTGTTATTCAAGCGTCGTACCATCATATGGACTCAGGAACCTTCATTTTCCATTTGTCGAACCCTTCACACTCGTATGCGAGCACCTTTTCTAATTGGACCGGGTACTCTTTCGATACCCTGAATTGTACCTACCGTATTGGCACAGCGTCCCGTGCCGGCTCTCTCACAGAGCTCACACCCCCCGTGGGGCGCTCTCATGTCACCATATCGTCATAATGACATGGGAACCTACAAATACGTATACCCAAACCTCACGCTCTGGTATGTGTGCACTCTTTTCAATTGGACCAGGCACCTTATTATACCATGAGAGGTGTACCCATTCGTGTACCAACATGTTACCGTCGGCGCTCTGACCGTTCCGTCTATCTCTCTCTGTCTTAGGAGGAAACAACAATAGTGAATGAACTATTTGCAATCAAAAACACACAAGTCACGCACACGCATGGTGTTATCGTATTGATGTATCGTCATAATCGCACGGGAACCTTCATTTTTCATTGCCAAAACTTTACACTCTATTAATTGGATTGGGCACCCTTTTTCTAACACGAATGTTGTACCAATCGGAGCAGCTCACTGTTTCTCCCGCAGAAACTGGGTGTCTCTCTAACTCTTATGTTGTGTGTGTCTAGGCGCCAACATCGGACGTGGTTAAACTCATTTTGAGTCAAAACCTCACAGGGTTTCTTGAATCGCGGTATCAATTTTGTATGAACAAAACTTTCCTCCCATTGCAGAAACCTTATACTCTCATATGTCTGCACCTTTATTAATTGGACAGAGCACCTTTTTATGACATGGGGTGTGCGACCATTTGGAGCACCACACTATTTTCGTCGGCCATCACGAACGGCCCCTTCTTGCTCGTGTATATGCACGCACTTGTTTTTAATTGGATAGAGCACCTTTTTATGACATAGGGTGGATAACCCTTCGGAGCACCATACTGTTTTCGTCGGCCCTCACGACCGCTCCCTTCCTGTTCGTGTCTAGGCGCCAACTTTTCGATGTAGTTAAATTCGCTAAAGATGAAACAACAACAACTAACGGCTACCCCATGGGTGAAAACATGCAAGCTACACTTCTCATGGTTTTATTGAAGCGTCGTATCATAATATGGACTCGGGAACCTTCATATTCCACTTGCCGAACCCTTCACACTCGTATGCAAGCACCCTTTCTAACTTAACCGGGTACACTGTCGATGCCTTGAATGTTTTACCCACCGGATTGGCACACCGTCCCACTCCGGCGCTCCCTACCATTCTCTATCTCTCTCTCACACTCTCTAACTTTCTCCTTTTCTTATTAAGCGTAAACAACAATAATGAATTGTCATTTTGTAATTGAAAACACGCAGGTTACACCCCCCGCGGGTGGCTCTCGTGTCACCGTATCATCGTAATGACACGGGAACCTACAAATCCGTATACACGAACCTCACGCTCTCGTATGTGTAGGGTAGTTCTACTATTCTCACGGAGAT
The DNA here is from genome assembly GCA_011799875.1 of Thinopyrum elongatum. Lineage (NCBI taxonomy): Eukaryota > Viridiplantae > Streptophyta > Magnoliopsida > Poales > Poaceae > Thinopyrum > Thinopyrum elongatum. The sequence continues at coordinate 335,309,572 of CM022302.1, read as the reverse complement.
GCTACACAAGCTGTCGCCAACCACCTACACGAGCACCAAGTCCCTCTGACCGAGTCTATCTTCAAGACGATATCCTCAAGAGGAGACACGACACCAAGCAAAGCCGATAGCGTCATCATCGTTCGACCCAGGAGACCGGATCTATGGTTTCCCCCGAAGTATGTCAGGCAAGGAAAGGAAGGGACTGCAACATCGATGCCTCCAACAAGGGGATGGTGCCCGTAGGCACCGCCATCGACTTCTTCGGGCACAACCGGAGTGCAGCTTTCACCGGCAGCCTCACCCACCCAAACCTATGACCCGGCCAGCTCTTCCTGCATACCAATTCCATGGCGCACAAGCACTGTTTCACATCTCGCCCTCAAGCCGCGCCCGGGAGGTCGCCGGCCAGCTACTCGACAGATCTGCACCGGGGAAGCCAAATGCACGCCGCGCAAGCAGATCGGCCCAGATTGGGCTCAGCCCCTGCTTACCATGCCCAGGAGCCTGACGCTCCCGCGACGCCCACGCGCCTCCGCGCAGCTCTGGCGCTCTGTCCCGCGCCCACCGTCCGCCATATCCGTCACTGCGACTGAGGCATGACAGATCCACGCGCGCTCGCACGGCAGCGGCCCCTCAGTCCGCGCACTCTCCGCCTAGCCTCCAGCTAGCAAGGCCGCGTCGCCCCGCCTCAAGCGCGCGCCAGGCTGCGCCGCGCTCGTGCCCCGCACCTGCACCACCGAGCGCCTCCTTCGCCCTCAGCTCCAGGACCAGACGAGAGGGAAGAGAAGGCCCGCCGCAGCCAACGCCGTGCGGGCTTTGCCCGCCGGCCCTCGTCGGCGGTGGCGGAGGGAGGGGGTGAAGGTGTGCGGCCTACAGCCTACGGCGGCTAGGGTTTTGCGCCCGGGTCGCCACGCAGGGAAGCAACACGGGGTTCAGGGGGAATTGATGCGATTTTACTACACTAGTTAAACGGCGGACCAAGACATGGCTGGGGACGGCTGCACGCTGCCCTCCAGAACAGGAAAAGTGTGAGTTGACATTGCTATATCATGCACTAGACTGTGTCGCGCCTTAGCTCTACAGGGCATAGGGTGCAGCCAGCGGGGGACCAACCGGACAGACATCTCTGTCGTGTGACTGCCCCAAGCAAGTAGAGATCGACGTGTTAGCAAATATAGTAAGTTGACCATCGCTTTCATAAAACCGGAAAACGGCAGGTGCATGCATGGTGTGGGAGTTATTTTTTATCCATTGTGGTTGGCCGCAGGAAGAGTGCTGCTGTTCGCACCGACGGACGCTAGCATGCACGCATGGACTGGGGGGTTGGGATGCTACCATGTCCGTCTGCCTGCGTGCAGACAAAAATGTCGCCGTGCTTGCGGCCTTTTTACTGCAGCCACATGCATGAAGAATAGAATGTTTTACCAGGGCACGCTGTTAAAATCCGCTATGAATTACTATCACTCAACGCTCGTTGGTACTTTCAAATGTATGTTTGGAGCAAAAGAAAAGACTCTTCGCTACACACGTTTTAAAGCAGTAGACAAACATGTTCTTAAGTCTAGTAGAAGACCTAAAAGAAGTATCAGACATAACCTGTGCTATTGGTAATGACGGAATTACGTGTGTTGTTGGCCTATATCATAAAATTCTGAGGATAGTAACAAAAAAATATCTAGTTTTCAAACCTTACACCGTGTGTATCAAACCGGAATGAGCGTATAAATTCTGTAAATATTGTTGATAGCAAACCCTTATCCGTAAATGTTTTAAAACTCGTTAGGCTCATCCTTACAGCAACCTTTTTAAAACTTGTGCTTCACTACCATGGTACACATGCCTAGTTTTCTTTCTTCTTCCCGACACAGAAACCTTGCATAGTACTCACCTTGCTACAAAAATCGGGCGGTGCACTGGACTGCTTCTCAACTATTCGTTTTACTCTTAATAGCCAGAATGTTGACGTTCCCATGCTATGTGCCCATTTGGATGGGTTCCAAGCAGCCCAAACATACGTAAATGAGTGAGGGTATCGGGCAGGGGGTGCAAAACTAACAGAAAAAAGGAAGGCGAAAAAAATAAATGAACGAACCTTTCACTAGCTGGGCAACGTGTGCATGTAGGAACCTTTCGTTGGCTTGGATCTTGTTTCACGCGGGCCGATGACTGGCGCGTCACAGGGGTGGCAGGCTATGGGCTGGGCCTAGTGCATACGCACATGCGCTCGTGGTCCAAAACCATCTATAAGAGGAAATAAGATTCATCCACCTAAAATGTGAGAAATTCAAAGATGGCAAAGTTTTGGACCAGATCCCAAGCTCAACATGTGGCTATGATTGCCACCTCCACAAGGTTGTTGCATAGGAAAGCTTTTGTCTATATATATATATATATATATATATATATATATATATATATATGATGCATTGTATGATGATGCAATGTATGATAATGTATGTGTATGATAACAGAGTATAAAAATGCCGGCTTTCGAGGCACGACAGAAAGACTGGCTTTCGAGGCTCAAGTCTTGCTTCAATGAAGCTGGCGTGATAGCCTTTGGTTTATCCTAGCTTTCTGTAAGCCGGCTCTCACATGACATAAGTCAGTGTTTTAACCTTGACAAGTTCAGGGTCACAATAGATTGACTGTCAAGAGTACACCGGGTCATCTTGGCGGATGAGCATCAAGCAAACAGTCAGGTTTGACCAAGATGTTTTAATGGCATATGCCGGGTCAAGAGGGATGTTAATAGCTAAACTCGATGAGTTAGAAGCCCCCAAGTGACCAATGATCGAAATTGAGTAGGATACCCATGTTTAGACTGTGCATCATGGCGACTAGTGTTCTTTGGTAACCTTATTTTTCGCCAATAAGGCAGGATACCTATGTTTGAACTGCGCATTGTGGCAACTAGTTCTTTTTGGCAACCTTTAATTTTTCTGCAATACGGCAGGATACCTATGTTTGAACTGCGCATCGTGGCAGCAAGTTCTCTTTGGCAACCTTTAATTTTTCGCCAATACGGCAGCAACCCGTGTCTTCCCTGCAATGACCCGGGGTTCTTGAATTTGTAAAACCGGCCAAATCTGCCGAGTCATATCTGTGTAGCCCCCGAGTCTTAAGACGACTCGAGGAGTCAGCTTGAGATTCCTTATATTTGGCCGTGGCATATACCGGCCGTAATGTAGGCACGTGAGTCGGCCGCGCGTTGGTGTAGACTAAACCGCGGAGGCGGCGGTTTGCAGACATGTTCATCGAGCAACGCGGTACGGACGGATGCTGGCGCATGATAATGTTGGCGCGAGCTCTATATCCATGGTTCGACAAACGCCCTTGCAGTGAATAATTATCCTGCATAAAAAATATCACAAGCCAAAGTAATTGTCTTAAAGAAATTAATATGTGCTATTAAAATAAACTAGATGGATATCACCTGATGCATTTGAACGACAGATGATCTTCTGCACGGACCAGAGATTAACTGGGATATACGGAGGCCCAGCAGCAGTGTGGATGCATATTACTACTGCTAGTAACAGTGGATGACCATGTGTGCTGAGTTGTTTTGCCATGATCCACCTCCTCTGAAAATCTCGAGTACAAGTACTCAAGTGGTGACACTACACTCCTCCTGCATTAGACTAACTAGCATAATGCCCGTGCGTTGCTACGAGCGTAATACAAAAATAGATGAGCACAAGACCATAAATTGTGGGCATTTTTATCTTCTCTATCAAGATGGAGTACCTCAGCTTTTCTAGGAGTACATACATAGCTAATATACTTTTAGATACATACCAAAATTGTGGGAAGACATAACATAATCTTTTTGATCTCTTTGTTCCTTTCTATTCCCTCCGTTTCTTTATCTAAGGTGTATTATTTTTGGCACGGTGACCAAGGCACACAATAATAGACAAGGCAGGACAAAATTACTCTTGGCATCATCGCGAGACATGACCACAACAAGAGTATTTACTTATGGGTCACCACCGCAACAAGACATGACATCATCTTCATTCTCCCTGCCTACCTCCTATTTTCTGATAGCCCTTCGACCTCACCTCTGACCTTGCTATCACATAGTCATTGCTCTTGTTTGTCATGGTTCATACCCTTCCTATCCACCAATGATAGTGCATTAAAACACCTCAAGGTAATATTCTCTCACTATCACATACAATTGACAATAGTAACAATTGTGGTGGCAGGGAAATATTCTTTCAATGGGAGGCGATGTTTTTGCGACTTTGTCAATCTCAAGACCAACTGTCGTTGCCACGAAAAAATAAATATAGTTCACACGAAAAATATATACTCTTAAGAAAGCATAATTGTCCATCTACATTGCTCGTTCTACTTCTAACTCTGCCATGAATGAAATATTTGTAATCCCTCCCTCTCTTCGATCGTCTTGCTCCGCTCTACAGTAAGTTCAATAGAGCACAAATTTTATTCTTCCTAGCTCACATTTATGGTTACAAGGAATTAAGTCTTATACTGGACACAACCTTGCGAATACATAACACACCCACTAATGTACTAACCAACTAAACTCTGCCATGGAAGCTGGGCACATCCTTAATGTAGTAAATTGTATTTTCACAAACCTTATGAAAATTTAGCACTGTAGCCTGCATTTTCACAATCACCTAAATAGTATTGTTCACCCTAACCAGATAAAAAATGAAAGGAGTGTATGAAAAACCACCATACGTCAAAACATTCCATGAAAAAACATCTCATCTATGCATGCACAGATGGTCGTGTAATCTGAGTATCCAAATTGGCATCCAAAATTTGATCTCAATACATCCAGTGAATCCTCAAGCATTGCTGGTGTAGAGGAACAAAGGGTTAATGTACGTATACAGGAAACCCAAATTAGTAGAACTATCCAAGTGATTGTTACTGAATCCATCCTTCTATGTACAGAAGTATGACGCCGACACTGCAAGATACATAAGTCAGCTGGCCGGTACATCATTTACAAACTGTTCGTTGTAATGCCCGAGTCATCCCAATTCATCTCCAACTAACTTACTGTGAGAAAATAGCACTGATTTTATTTTACCTTTTCTCTCAATGAAAAATTTATTTTAAATTATTGTGCATTATGAATGTTTTCTCTTGACGAAAATTTGCACGTAAGTAGGACATTAAAAAATGTCTGTTGCTGCTTGTCTAGAGCAATTAACTTTCGAGGAGAGCAAGCATATATGTTTAACATAAAAAATAGCAGAGTATATATAGGATTATGCTGAAACAAAATGAGTGTAATATTGGATACCTTGAAAGGTTTGTGACGATGAGAATTTTAGCACATCTGAAACCGAAATTATTACTCTTGGGAGGAAACGGCATAAATAAATCTTGCAAAACATAAATGGGCCAACCAACTAAGGCTGAAGATCTGAAACGCAGTCATCCAAAATTTTAAGAGTTAGTCTGAAAATTATTTACATTATGAAATAGGTTGAAGAAACAAAAGAAAAGCTAGTGTCGCCTAAAGGAATAGTTAACAGGAATACAAAGCTTCTTGGTGAACTGACCAACAATTAACTAAAGAAAAATACCGGAACCGGGGCATACATATTATACATGGAGGATCATCATGCACATCAATCTACATTATCAATTTTTTAAACCAGGAATTCACTCCTCTTCCTCCAACCAATGAACATTTGTACAACGGATTCGTGAAAAAGATAAATCTACAACAAAAAATATCAAGAGATAAAGTTATATATGAGGTGACAAGCTCTTACACATGTATGTATGAGGTGGTCAGGAGTGAATCCCTTTTCTGATCTCTTTCTTTCATCCATCGTTCTCTGTCTCGCTTGATCCAGTCATGTTCCAGCACTCCTCACAAAGGTATCACTTCCAGACTCCTAGTATGGGCCGAAAGGAGGTGTTTTATTTTTTCTGATTATACATGCAACAGGGAATAGTAAAAAAACAATAACAAAATAAATGATCATGTGGTGAACCGGCTTCTTCTCCACTGCATTTGCTGATGACATAGGAAGTCACTGCAATATGGTATTATGAAATTATTTTTCATGAAAAAATGATGATACACTTTTCATCTAACCAACTTGAATACTCACTTTCCTCAAGAAAACAATCTGAATAGTCTTGTGCATAATACCAAGCAACCGTGTGTGCCTGCTGGCCTCGCGCCTGACGGCCTCGCGCAGCCACCGTGTGTGCCTGCTGGCCCCAGCCGCGTGCACCCGCAGGCGCACTCAGTAATCTTGAATATACAAGTAAAAAAATTCATGATAAAGGGATGGAGTTTAAGTAGTTTTGAGATAGCTCCAGTCTTCTGATACAAGTACTATAAGAGGCAAGGGTTTCACCTACTGAGTCAAACGAAAAATGACAGAAGTAGGGTGGTTCTCTTTTTAGGCTTTCACTCTACAAAGATTTACCAAGTAGCCTATATCAAGTAATTTGGAAGAAAAAAAATCCACACACCCACCGGAGACAACATTATACATACTAAGCAACCATAGTTTACCTGATCGAAATTCATTATACAACCTCACCTCACACTGGTCATTTACTGTGTACATTGAGCATATAAATCTTGAGAAATGGGAAGTAATGTTGACAGGTGATGAATAAAACAAAAAGGAGACAAACCATTTCAGAAAACTTATAAAAAATAAAAATTAAAAAAACAGATTGCCCTACAAAAATAAAGAAATATTCAAGGAAGACAACTGATGGTTGAATCCTGAAAGTCTAAAATCTCTAGATCACATATCTAGCATCTGATACTTACATCCCTAGTAAAATATAATTTGAAAATTTCCTAGAATACGGAAAGAGCCCTATATAGCTACAAGAGATATGTATGAGGTGACAAGCTCTTACACATGTATGTATGAGGTGGTCAGGAGTGAATCCCTTTTCTGATCTCTTTCTTTCATCCATCGTTCTCTGTCTCACTTGATCCAGTCATGTTCCAGCACTCCTCACAAAGGTATCACTTCCAGACTCCTAGTATGGGCCGAAAGGAGGTGTTTTATTTTTTCTGATTATACATGCAACAGGGAATAGTAAAAAAAATAACAAAATAAATGATCATGTGGTGAACCGGCTTCTTCTCCACTGCATTTGCTGATGACATAGGAAGTCACTGCAATATGGTATTATGAAATTATTTTTCATGAAAAAATGATGATACACTTTCATCTAACCAACTTGAATACTCACTTTCCTCAAGAAAACAATCTGAATAGTCTTGTGCATGGCATGATCCAAATTCAGACGGCACACTTTCTAATATGCTATCTATTAATGAACGAATGGGTACTTACATGTATATGAGGCCAGAACCGGGCGTCGCGGACACGGTATCTGTCTTCCACATCATCAGCATGGAGGAGCTCCTCCTTGGCTGCTCACTGAAGGACGACAACGATGTATCCATTTCCCATCTCTATTGTGGAAATGCATTCTGGAAAATATTGGTGAAGATATATATGTATTATTAGCACACTAAAAGAAACAATAAAAATATAGAGAGTTATACTAAAGAAGAAAAATCCTTTCATGCAAATCGTATGAAATAGCTAATGCAATTATCCCATATATAAATGCATCCCTAACACCAGCAACCGCTCCAGAATATATTCCATGTAAAAAAAGCACCGATCATAGATTTATGAGATAAAAGTAGTAGAGTCAAGTTAGACTACCCAAAACGATGCATGTGGTTCTACTTGTCACTTTTGACCTTAAGTGGTTTCCGTGGTCATATAGTATGATGAATTTACTACATAGTGACCTTAAATAGTTTCAGTACACATATAGAAGGATAGAAATTCTACATGTACTGGGAACTACCACCAAAGCCATGTTCTATTGGATCCAGCTTGAACAAAAAAATTATATTGATTCATCAATTATAGACATAAATTTTGGCTCAAAGAAGGAGGACTACATACAACTTCCAAAATTTTATGTGTGCCAGCCAGTGGTTTCGGGCTGACATTCAGATAGACGATGCAGCTTGGAAGTAATTCTAAATGACAGTCATTTTCCATATTATATCTGCAGGTGCATGCTAGTGCAAAGTAGTGCTACAGCACGAAGTTGTTGTAAGGTACAGCGGGAAATAAATAAAAATTCAGTGCAAGCATGGTTGCAAATTATTTGGCAAGAGCGCAGCGTGCAGGCCACTTACCAGGTCCGGCACCCGTACTCCCCTAGTAATTAGCAATGGTGAAAAGTCTAAACCAATTGGATGGCACAATCAACAGAAGCAAAAAAAAAAATCCTTGGGCGCCTCTCCATGATCCGTTGCCCGGTCCACCTCGGAGTTTGGCCTGCTCCGAGCCCCGTTTGTGTTCAGCAACGGCGGCGGCCCTGCAACTGCAATCATTTATCCTAGTCTCCACAGTAGAACAATGGATGATCACAACTTCAAATTCTAGTATATACTGAATTAGTAAGGACCAGCGGGATAGCAAAAATTCAGAAAATTTCATTCCAAAATAGAAACCTCTAATTAATCAGACAATAAACTTGCCGTTTGATCTGATGATGAAAGGCACAAATGAATGGTTGTCGTGCATGCACATAAAAAATCCACACGAGAGTATGCAATCATCAATTCAATTTTTACAGCCTGGGAGTTAACACTGATAGGCCTTGCCTTGGATCAGGTCAAAACGAATGACCACAAGATTTTACTAGTACAGACTGCAGACCAAAAATTCCTCTTAAACACTTTTTACTGACTTCTGTATTGTTTTGTTCAGTACTTCAGTTTAGCATTCTAAACAAGCCAATGATGTTGAAAACAAGGTATGCTATTACAGATAGTTTTAAGGCTTGGCAACCAATGAATTTAGTAGCACACAATTAAACAACATCAGGTGACAAATTCAGCTTACATGCTGATCCTAAATACTGCAACAAAATGTTTGACAGAACATGCAGGTCAGTTTGGCACTATAAGTTCCCAATCATTAGCTCGCCTCAGGGGTAAAACAAGCTACCATATAGTAAAGTACCAAATCACATGAGCAGTGTTGTAATCAGTCATGTAGATATTATAGAACATCACTGATTTTAACCAGTTCTGTAGTAGCTGTATAACTTTAGTGATTTTGGAAGCTTTGTAAGACTAATTCCCAAATTCCATCTGGTAGTAATTAAAAAAATTCCATACAATGAAAATACTCGTATATATTTCCATCATGAACTCAATATACGTGTGAATAATTCTGCTCTCTAAATCAATATGGTGCATACTCTAAAATCTCAGAGATCTTTGATGTCGTAGAAGTTATTAGTCTTCTACTCGTTTCAGAAATCCCTACAGAAAAAGGGAGTACATTTCAAACTCCAGAACATGATGGTGCAAACGGTGAACTGAATAAAGCTATAATGGGCCAGTATACTACATGGAGCATAAATCTGCAACATGAATTTTGTAGTTATAGTATTATTACTTTCTTCGAAGCATGGGCGTGGCTATGCATACCCTTTGCACAATCAAGGATTGAAGTCCAAATCTCAGCATGTTCCTCGTCACCAGAACATCATCGTATTCCCAATTAACCAAAAATATTGTTACTCCTGGTTGCCGTGAAATTTCTGCAACAAAGAGGGGACAATTCAGTACAAAGAGAGATAACAGAGAGAAGGGAGACGTAGTGTTGTTGTGCGTTGTGCTCCCTCACCTCCCGGCCCTGCAACTTGAAACCACCGGCGCCTCTGCACTGCAACCCCGTATGCACATACGTCCCTCTCCCTCGCCCGACACAAGACACACAAGCTAGCACCGGCCAAAAATCAATCAATCAATCAGTCAGTCAGGGGAAGCTTGTTGATTGACATCCAAAAATTCAATGAGTTGGAGAGCAGAATGAACTCATTAACAGCACACATAAACAACCAACCATCCACTGGTTCAAACTGGTACTGGTACAGATTTACAGATTCGACGGTTCGGTTTAGGCACCTGCCTTGGATGTTCCTCATGATTTTTCGAGGCCGATTCCAAAGGCCGGCATAGAGCAGAGCTTGGCATTGAGCTCTGAAAAAGCACATCATGTATCACACGTACAGTACCACCCAAGATGACTGAAATCAGCCTCATAGAGAGGGAGAGAAGACGTACCGAAGAGGATGGGGCACCGGTCGTCGCCGTACTTGGAGCCCTCACCATATTTCGCCGGGCGCAGTCAGCGGCACGACAGAGGAGACAAGGGTGCGAGCAGAAGAGACGCCGGCGGCTAGGGTTACACCGCAGCAAAGCATAGCCACGCCGGTTGTGGAGGCTTGGAGCACCTTTCGCCACGGCCGTCGTGGTTGCAAACCGGCGGTCCCTGGTGCACCTGCCTGCCTGCCTGCCTGCGTGAGGAAAGGAAATCCGCGTCAGGGAAGAAAGCGAGTGGAGACGCACCAGGGGGCGGCGGAAGAGGGGAGGTACCTTCCTTGGTGAGCGGCATGGCCACGGTGGAGGAGGAGGATGCGCCGTCGCCCGAGAAGATCTTCTCTTTCCGCCCCCCTCGTCTCTCGGTTGAACACGGAGGGGGCTAGGTCTTGGGCGGCGGCGGCGGCCCTCTGGAGCAGCGGCGAGAGCGCGGATACGGGAGGCCTTGGTTGCCGCCACCTCGAAGCGACGCTTCCTTGACGAGGACACGGCCGTCAGCCGTGACGTACGGTGGCGCGTCGCCGATCTGGGAACGACGCCGTCGTGGGCTTCGATCTGGAAGCGCAAGCGCCGCGGCGGAGAGGCGATCCCGGCGCGTCGCCGATCTGGTGGCGCGTCGCGCTGTTGGTCGACCCCGGCGGAGATCGGGAGCCCTCTCTTTCACGGCGGAGCGGCGGCGGCGAAGGGATGGAGCGGCGGCGGCGAAGGTTTTTTTTCGTTGGTTAATTTTTGTAGGTTTTTTTTTCCTTCGCTTGTAGATGGGTGCGACGGGAGGTGCGGCCCTGGACTGCGTGGGGGCATCGCGACGTGGTTTTTTTTGTCTGACGCGGCTAACAGTAAGGTGGGATGAGGGACGAAAAAAAACCATGGTAGATGGGACAAAAATTAACCGAGGAGACTACCAACTGAGACATTAGGAGTAGACTATCAACTGAGACATTAGGACTAGCGATCAGTCTGTCTATAATTCTGGCTAAAATACTGGAAATTCCCTCGTTGCCTCGCCTCCGCTCGTAGCAGTGTGAGAGGTTTGGAGCCCCAGTTTTTAGTTCTCAGACGATTGCCATGCGATCCATCTCCAATTCTACATGGCCCCTGTACTCAGCAGTATTTGGTAGAAAAGTAGCATCGAAGTTAATTTTAACTGAACCTTGATTCGGGCGCACCCAGTGCATGACTGGCTGAATTATCCTCTTTGTCTATGGGCAGTGTAGGGACCCTACTTCCCTTCCTAACTCCGAGGCAGCCGTTTGGTTCCTCGTACCGTAGCAGAAACAATACAAACTGTCGGATTATCTCCTTGCCTTTACCATGGATGCAGTTTATCCCCTAGGTGCCAGCCTCTCCACAACAGTAAAAAGATTTTCGCTCGCATTTCTTCAGTCTCAGTGCTTAAGAGCATTTGCAGCCAATCCAACCCAGTATACCTAAAGGATTTTTTAGGTGGGAGCGCTACCTCGCGAGCGGGCGCTCCTAGAACGAGGCAACGGTCCTTCCTGGAGCAGGAGCGGTGGCATTGAACAAAACCGCGGAGGCGAGGTTGCGGAGGTGGCTCAGAGCAACATGGCAGGCCACAGCAGAGGCGAGACACGGCGAAGACGGGTCGACGAGGCGGCGGCTCGCAGCAGCGCGGTGGAGGTGGCGGCTCGGCGCGGGACGATGAGGCGGCGCTCCAGCAGCGACTCGGCAAGCTGGCGAGGCGAGCCACGGCGAAGGCGGGTCGACAAGGCGGCGGCTCAGCACGGAAGCGGCGGCTTGAGGCCGGGACGGCAGATCGCGGCAGAGGCGGCGGCCGAGGCAAGCCGCAGGGGCAGAGGCGAGGCCGGCTTGGCGCGGAGGTGGAGGCGAAGGCTGAGGCGGCGCTCGGAGCGACGACTTGGAGGCGAGGCCGCAGAGACGGCGGAGGAGGCCGGCGGCGGCGAGGCTGGCCACGGTGGAGGCGGCGACGGCTCGACGTGCGGCCGGCGGAGCAGGCGAGGAGGAGCGAGGCCGAAGCGGGTCGACGAAGCGGAGGCGAGACCACGGCGACGGCGGCTTGAGGCGGCGGTTGACGAGGCAGGGGCGAGCGAGCAGAACTGCGGTGGCTTGCGACGGTGGTTAGGCGGCAGGCCCGCGCTCGAGGCGGAGGCAAGGCCACGGCGACGGCGACTTGAGGCGGCGGAGGGTCGCGGAGGGTCGAGGCCGTACCGGCGAGCCATGGCAGCGGAGGTGGGCTGGATAAAGGTACAGCGGCAGAGGCGGCAGACCGGTTCGCCGGCAGGAGTGCTCACAGGTGAAGCTGGAGCGCGACGGCGAAGAGGCGCTAGCAAGGCGGTGGCTCATGGCGGAGCGGTAGCAGGAGGCAGAGGCATGGGCGACTCGAGGCAGGGCGGAGTCCGTGTCCACGTCCACGTCCTTCTTCCGGTCGTGCCCCCCCTTTTGTCAGGACTTGCTAATTGCTTTCCTTGATGTTGATTTTGTCTTCGCCTCTAGGGACCAGAGAGACAGCGAGAAGAGCCACCCGCTCGCGGATCGGAACAAGCGCTGCGGCGATCGAGCAGAACAACATCCCTTCGTTTTTGTGTCATCCTTGGATAACTGTGCAGAGCAGGCTCCCGAGCCGCGGGAGCATGCGCAGCTATGCACCGCATCCTGGCGGCAGCGGGAACCGACTGGCGTCGACGGGATTCGACCAGTGGCAAGGAAGGTGCCATTGGGCGGATGACTCAGTCAAGAAGGAAAGTGCCGTTGGCAGCGGCTCAAAGGAACCAGAAACGCCATCTGCGCCCACCGCGTCCAGTGTCGCCGCGTGGCCAAATTCACTGTTTTGACCCTTTTTCTTAACTTAAGCACGATTTGATCCTATTTTTCTACCGCCATTGTTTTTGGCGGTAGGGTAGTACACTCCACCGCCAAGACCTTTGGCGGTAGGACTTACTTACACCGTCACGCCCGTTCGGTGTCAAAAAGAACCTACCGTCATGGTCTTTGGCGGTAGGGGTATGCATGTAATTATAATAAGGGAATGCATGCAATAAAAAATTCAATTTTTGCAAAAAAAGACCCTACCGCCATAGCCTATGGCGGTAGGGTAACACATCCTATCGCCATAGACTGTGGCGGTAGGGTCTTTTTGCAAAAAACGAAGATGACGGTGCAGGTAAGTCCTACCGCCAAAGGCCTTGGCGCTAGGGTGTGTTACCCTACCGCCATAGACAATGACGATAGGAAAAGGGTCAGATTCGAAAAACTTTTACACATAGAATCAGATCGTGCTAAACTAAAAAAAATCAAAACAGTGAATTTGGCCTCGCCGCGTCCCTGGTCGGCTTCTTGCTGACCGTACACGCTCACGTGGGATAGATTGAACCAGCATACCAGTGTACTAGTACTGCTAAGAGAGACAAACCATGAAGGAGCAGCCCAAACATTGGTACCTGTGCTATTTTTTTTTACTAGAAGTAGCACTACCGATCCACTGTAGCAGTAGCTTCAGCAGATTACTTTATGGAGTCGCTTCGGGATGACCTTTGCACCACTCATGCGCGTTTTTGATACAACTTGATATGACGCGGCAGCTGCAGCAGAATTCCTGTCGGTCTCAGCGACGGGCGGCAGCAGCAGCGGAAATCGGTCTCCTCTTTTAGTTTGGACGGATTGCGTTTGCTTCGGCGGCGCACACAACGCCAAACCCACTTTTCGTGGCCTCAAAATTCGTACGGCCAGCTCCGAAGAAAACCACGAAAAATGATGAATTTGCTAGCACTCTCCATGGTTGTCCCATGTTCAGATATCCTACGCAATTTGTTCTGTGCCAGCTCTTCTTCATCTTGCCAATCGCGAGCTTCTCGATCCCTAAAGAGCTCCCTTCAATAACAAAACACCATCATGCACCGATCCTATGGTGGGCGCCAACTGTCGTGGTTTTGTCACGGCAAATGTCCTCGTAAAAGGACTAAGTCGTGAGGCCATCGCAGCTTGGTGGTAGCTTGAACGGGGTTTGTCGGAATCGAGAGACGCGAGTTTTACCCAGGTTCGGCCCCTCGCGGTGGAGGTAAAGGCCTACATCCTGCTTGATTGATATTGATGATGATGATGATCTTGATTACAAGGGCGGCGTTTCGCTACCTCTACCTCGAGAGCTATTGACTTGTCTATCTCTCTAAACTTGTCGCTCTTGGGGTGCCCTGCCCCTTCTTATATAAGTTGAAGGGGCTGGCTTACATGTAAAGTCCTAGTAGGATTAGGACTAGTATATTTATATTACAAGCGGAATCCTAGTCCAGATCTTGCTTCCCTTGCTAGGTCTTGCTTCCCAAGTAAGGGAGATATTCCTTATGCTTTTCCTCTCAAGCCGGCCCACCGGATACCATACCTTGAGTCGGCCTTCTCACGAGCAGCCTTCTGGGCCTTGGGCCTTGTCGCTTGTCTGACCCACTCACCTGGTCATCAATGAGCCGCCCAGTCACACCGGGTTACCAATGAGGCGCCAAGTCCTGGCCGGGTCGTACTTCGGACCGGGTCATACCATGGGGTATATCCCCAACACCAGAAGCACATGCAAAGGCCATACATGTTTCTACGATAGACATATTCTAGGTTAGGTGACATATTCTATAGATCCTAGCATCTAGGTCGGGCGGACATGTGCATGGCGGCTGCATGCAGCCGGCCGCCGTCATGCAGCCGGCCGCCGTTAGGAGCCGCTAATTACTCAGTCATCCTCGCTAAGTACTTGGTCAAAACTTTGGTAAAACAACACCAGCCAAACACATGTAAAACGGAGAAAAATGTTGGTTTTAAGAAACTGCAATATTTCTTGCCCACCGATGGGAAAAATGTTTTCAATTACAACAGTTTTCTAAAAACTTAGCTACCAAACTAGGCCTAATCCTATGGACGTGTCTAGCGAGCGCGTATTAGCTCGCTAGCAATCCCAAGCGGTCGCTACAAAAGGAAATATTTGGTCCCTCGTTTAAAAAATGTAAAGCGTCAGCCCGCACCCAGCCGCTCGCCATCCCACCTACCAGGCGGTCCCGGAGCATGCGCAGCTCGCCTTGGACATCACGTGCAGCTTCTCCCACCCCTCGCCACCCAAAGCCCCGAACTCCCCTCCCCCCCTCCAGGCCCCCGTGTCCTTTTCTTCTTCTTCCCAACAGCCCCAGGTACATCTTCTTCCCCATGAAAAAGCCTCTCCCTGGAGGAAGAAACCCAGGTTGCCATGGCAGGGAGAAAAAGCTGAGATCCAGGACCAGAAACCAGAAAAAACGCCACAAAACATGTGAGTTTGTCCTTTCCAGGTCCCTCTCCTTCATGTATCCATCCTGATCCTCCTCCTTCTCTTTCCCTTAACTCCTCTCCAGATCTTCTTCCTAGGAAAACCCTGTTACTGTGCAAATCTGGGGGATTTTAGTACAATTTCACCGTGGCCGAAAGGCAACAGCGCCAAATGTTGTGTGCCAAAATTTCTTGTTCCTATGCTATTTTACTGGTAAAAATATGCAAGTAGAAAAATTGAGCAGCCAACTTTTGGAGCACTATGTGCAAGAGAACACAAAAAAAAAAACATCATGAAGGACTGAAAAAGAAACCCATCATATATAGACTTGTTCCACACATAAATTGCAGTAGGTAGAGGTAGATATAAAATCCCAGGAACTTTGTCCATGTAATAAAAGCCTAGATAAAAGACAAACTTGCATCTATGAAAAAAGATGTTTCGCTTTGATATTTCCACACATCATTGTATCTGCCTATGAAAGCAGGGGATTATGTGTAGGAATCTACAGCGGCTCCATCAGAAAACCTGCGACATGATGCAAACGAAAAATCTATGAGAAAGAAAGCCAGTCATTTGTTTTTCCTGTGCAAACTTACCACTAGAAATTGTGCAACTCGTACAACTACTGTGTGCAAGTTAACTCCAAAACTATGCAAAACTGCAACAAACCAGTTATTTATTTTTGAATTCCCCATTTTGTTTTGATGATCCCGTGCAACAACTTGGAGTGGTACCGTGCAATAATTTGTGACAAAAAATTTGGAACTTAAAAAAGAACTTCCCATGTGCAATAATTTATAACTAATTTTAGTTGTTTTTTGCTGTGCAACTACAAGCTTTGACTTGTGCAACTACATTAGCTCCTACATGCAACTATGTTACAGTGTTGTGCAACTTATGATGAAAAAATGATTTTGAATTGATTTAGATTCGATCTACTGCATGTGCAGGTTTTTCTTAATGTCGGTGTCAAAACCGGCATATCTCGGGTAGGGGGGCCCGAGCTGTTAGATCGGATCAATGGGTAACAAGAGAGAACACGCACAAAATTTACCCTGGTTTAGGCCCTCTCTATGGAGGTAAAACCCTACGTCTCACTCTTGCTTATATTGTGGAAGTATCAAAGTACATAGTTGATCTACCTCGAGATCGTGAGTTGTGGTCTAAACCCTAGGGGTATGTAAGAATGAGTGTATGGATGATCTATACGGACTAAACCCTCTGGTTTATATAGGCACCAGGGGTATCTAGGGTTACACATGGTCGGTTGCCATCTAAGAATTTACATGCTGAATATAATTAGATATGCCTGAAGTACACGCCAAGTCTTCGGTCGCCGCACGTTGAAGACCTCTGGAGTCCTCCCTCCTTAACGGGCTGGCGGTTCGGCCCATACATTAGTCCAGCTGGGCTAGGACCCCCTAGTCCAGGACACCATCAGTAGCCGCCAAACTTGTCTTTGAAGCTGAGGTTGACAACCTTCCTCGGATAATGTTTCGACTAGGCGATCTTCGGCTTAGTAGGCAAGTTCCACGTCCTCGGATGGGTATCACACGAAACTCATGAGCCCTTTAATCGGTTATTATCTCCTTCTTGATGGAGGCCCAAACAAATCCAACCATGTGTTACCCAAGACGCACTTTTATTCATCCGAAGTGCAAAATTTGCTTAGTCTCGAAGACCAACAGTACATGTGAGCTCGGGAGTCAGTTATTGACATCTTTCACCGAAACATCACCACTCCTGACATTGCATACGTCATTCATTACTTATACGAATCACGGTTTGAGGCAAACCTCTTATTGGCATGTTGTATCAAAACAAAGATTGTGCCCCACATTTTAGGGGATATCATCAATCAATTGTTTCTCCCCAAGCAGCCATAATGGCATGATAGGCTGAAACGTGGCAATTTTTACGGTGCAACAGAGGGATGCTTCCCCTTTACTGGTTTATAAAGAGCAAGAGGGGTTGAATCTATACTCCCAAGCTTTCCTCCTGCTCCAGCACTCAAACCCTTCAAGTCTTCGCATTCCCAATCTCATTCTCATGCTAAAAACTCCTCCGAAGCTTCTGCACCCATGCCAATGGCGGATGCGGACGTGAAGGGGAGGTGGGTGGCCTCCAAGGTCACCGATGCCACCATCGCCGAGCTCCATGAGGCGGGGTACATCCCCACCGATGCCGCCTGCCGGGCCCAAGAGCCCGGCTAGCGCATCCCCACACCCAACCCAGGGGAGCGGGTCGTCTTCATCCCCCACCTCCTCCGAGGTTTGGGGTTCCCCATGAACCCCTTTGTGCGGGGGATTTTGTTCTTCTACATGCTAGATTTTCATAATTTGGCCCTGAACTCCATTTTGCACCTCACCACTTTCATCATAGTGCGTGAGGCCTTCCTACGCGTGGAGCCGCACTTCGGCCTATGGCTGAAGACCTTCTGTGTCAAGCCGAAGAGCGGAGGTGCTGAATTCGCTGAGTGCGGCAGCGCCATGATTAGTAAGCTCTAGAAACCAATCTGGCTGGAGGGGACCTTCATTGAGATCGTCAAGATCTGGCAGCGCGAGTGGTTCTATATCACCGAGCTTCTTGCCGCAGGCCAGGCCGCGACGCCCGCCTTCACAGGGACACCTCAGAGGAAGTTGGTGTCTTGGCAGAAGCAGGGCCTGGAGTGGGGTAATCTAGATGAGGTCGAAGCCCTCCAGGAGAGGATCCAGGCACTCAAGAAGAAGTACAAACTGGTGGATGTGGTGGATGTAATGCTGCACTGATACATCCTCCCACTCCAGCTCCGGGCTAGCCCTATGTGGCTTTACAAGCCCGTTGACACGCTTAATCTACGGAACTTTTTCTCCACTAACATTGATGGGATGTGGAAGGCTCTCTTCAAGCCATCCCAAAACAAATTCTCCACTGATGGGCCAGATTGTGGCTACAACGCCGTGCGCGGTCCCTCCGAGGTAAATACTGCTTTACATGTTCAACATCGGCTCATATTTTTGCATTTATCTGAATCTCCCTTCCCTGCTTCCAGAAATGGGCATCCAAGGCGACGCTCATTGCGTGCCCGGCGCCGCTGCCCGAGGATCCGCGGACTCCTAAGCTGCAGGCTCTCTTGGCCGTGGTGCCTTCAAAGGCCCCGGGCAAGGCTAAGGAGCCAGATAAGAAGAGGGAGGGTCTTCGGATCCGAGATCCGGTGAATGCTAGGTCCGAAAATATTCGAGTTATCTCCTCACACAAGGAGGAGAGAGGAGGAGAAGAAGGGGAGGAAGGCTCCTCCTCTCCAAAGAGAAAGAGAGCGGCGTCCGAAGACGTCGCGGGGGCTCACACCGTCCGGACACGTCGGCGCCTTGTAAAGGCTGTCGATGCTGTGCCTCGCAAGGCCCCTACCACAGCCAAGGCCTCCTCCAGCGCATCAGAGGACGACCTCATCGAGCCGCGGCGGCCGAGGCCACCGCCGAGCAGGTACACCTTCTACCCATATGCATCGCATACTGACACGTCTCCAACATATCTATAATTTTTTATTGTTCAATGTTGTTATATTATCATTCTTGGATGTTTTACCTTCATTTTATAGCAACTTTATATCATTTTTTGGGACTAACCTATTGGCATAGTACCCAGCGTCAGTTGATGTTTTTGCTTGTTTTTTACTTCGCAGAATATCAGTACCAAACGAAAGTCCAAATGCCACGAAACTTTTTGGAGATTTTTTTGGACCAGAAGACAACTTGGGAGCCAAGGAAGGACTAGAGGGGAGGCCCATGGGGCCCACCACCAACCTGGGCGCGCTAGAGGCCCCTGGCGCGCCCTGATGGGTGGTGGGGCCCATGGAGGTCTCCTCCGCCGCCACTCAGCTCTATAAATACTCGGATATTTCAGAAACCCTAGAGGAGCGATCGAAACACAATTCCAGCCGCCGCAAGTTCCAGAACCACGAGATCCAATCTAGAGCCCTATTCCGGCACCCTGCTAGAGGGGAACACGATCACGGAGGGGTTCATCATCCTCATTGGTGCTCCTCCGATGATGCGTGAGTAGTTCACCATAGACCTATGGGTCCATAGGCAGTAGCTAGATGACTTCTTCTCTCTTTTTGATTCTCAATACAATGTTCTCCTCAATGTTTTTGGAGATCTATTTGATGTAATGACTTTTTGTGGTGTGTTTGTTGGGATCCGATGAAGTGCGAGTTTATGATCAGATCTATCTATGAATATTATTTGAGTTTTCTTTGATCTCTTATATGCATGATTGTTATAGCCTCGTATTTCTTCTCCAAAACTTTGGTTTGGTTTGGCCAACTAGATTGATTTTTCTTGCAATGAGAAGAGATGCTTTGTAATGGGTTCAATCTTGCGGTGTCCTCACCCAGTGACAGAAGGGGTAGCAAGGCACGCATGTATCGTTGCTATTAAGGATAAAAAGACGGGGTCTATTCCTACATGAATAGATTTTGTCT
Organism: Thinopyrum elongatum; assembly: GCA_011799875.1. Taxonomy (NCBI): domain Eukaryota; kingdom Viridiplantae; phylum Streptophyta; class Magnoliopsida; order Poales; family Poaceae; genus Thinopyrum; species Thinopyrum elongatum. Next base: position 335,289,685 of record CM022302.1, on the reverse strand, counting down.
ACATCATGTCATCGTTCTTATTGCATTACTCCGTTTCTCCATGAACTTAATACACTAGATGCATGCTGGATAGCGGTCGATGTGTGGAGTAATAGTAGTAGATGCAGGCAGGAGTCGGTCTACTAATCTTGGACGTGATGCCTATATACATGATCATTGCCTTGGATATCGTCATAATTATTTGCTCTTCTGTCAATTGCCCAACAGTAATTTGTTTACCCACCGTATGTTATTTTCTCGAGAGAAGCCACTAGTGAAATCTACGGCCCCCAGGTCTATCTTTTATCATATTGTTTTCATATCTATTATTCCAAAACCCCAAAAATACCTTGCTGCACTTTTTCTTCACTTATTTTATTTTGTGTTTTCGCTAGATCTATTTATCCAATCTCATACAATTTAATCTATCTTTTTACCGTGGACGGATTGATAACCCCTCTTACGCGTTCGGTTGCAAGTATTTGTTCTTTGTGTGCAGGTACCATTTACGTAGTGTTGCTTGGTTCTCCTAATGGATTGATAACCTTGGTTTCATACCTGAGGGAAATACTTACCGTAGCTTTGCTGCATCATCCCTTCCTCTTTGGGGAAATACCAAAGCAGATTCAAGCCACATCACATACGCGCAAACAGCTTCTATGTGTAGTCTTCAAATAAACGTTTATCTTCAATGCAGCCTGCAACGCTCCAATATCAGCGACAAGACGTCGTCGAGCGGGCTCCCTCCTCCCAGCGCATCGGATGAGCATCACCCCTCCCCTCCTGCCCATGATGGGCTCGGGGAGGCAACCTCTCAGCAGGCCCCGCCCTCTCCCACAATGGGAGGAGGCGCCGATGTTTCCATGGCCGAGGCCGAGGCCTCCAAGGACCCAATGGGGCAGAACCCCTCCTGTGCAGAGGGGGAAAAGCAGGGGGCAGCCGACGACTTTGGCCCCTGTTGACCCAGAACCCCTCCCCTTCAACGGCGGCCGCCGCTCCCATGATGGGAAGGACCGACGTGACCCGTCCATCCCCACCTACAGCGGGTCAAGCGTCCATGGGGTGGACCGAAGAGATGGAGGCGTCCATGACAGGCTCCTCCATCGTTGCCGAGCACCACGTCCTACTAGGTGCGGCACTGCAAAGTTACCGGTCCGCAGAGGCCGGTATCAGGGAGACCTTCAAGGGTCTTTATCAACTCTTTGAGGTAACCTTTTTAGCTACTTTTCAGAATTTATATCAACGCAAAAAGTTGTTTTCACTAGACGCATCTAGCAGCCCTGAAGCGCATAAGAAAAAAATGAAATTATCCGATGACTTGTGACACTGCGGATGTGCATAATGGACATGTAACCATAGTAGCCCGATCCCTGAGTGAGATACCAAGATCTTACTCAGAGGTCTTATTAAAAATTGGAGGTTTGGTAGAAGTGAACATATTGTAGCCCCCAAGACCCTGGTCAGAAGAAAAGATTTGATCAGGGGATCGATGTCATCTGAGGAAGCTAACTGTGTCTGTTGCAGGTTTCAGCCTCGGTTTTAGCATCCAACTCAAAGAAGTTGGAAGAGCTGAACCATAAGCCCGACCAGTCCGAGAAGGACGCGGATCTGCTCAAGAAGCAGATGGAGATTGCTGAAGGTAAATACCAAAAATTTGTAGCATCATGAAATTGCGATTAAGGCATGAAATGGCTATTGTGAGCTCAAATTCATATGCCGTTGTATTCGTAGCTACCACCGCGGAGCTTGAAAAGCTCCAGTCCGAGCTGAAAATAGCTCATTAAGAAGCCGCGCAGCAAAAGGCTATGGCAGAACAGGCCAGCGTGGAGCTGGTCAAAGAAAAAGAGGTCGGCAAGCAGCACGTGGCCTAGGTTACTGAGGTCGAAGAAGACCTGAAGGGGCTTTGCACGCAGCACGATGCTCTTCAGGAGGAGAAGAACAAGCTATCATCCGAGCTGGCCAGAGCCAGCTCATCCTGTAAGGAGGCCACGACCTTGGCCCGGGCTGATCGCGAGGTGCTTCAACAGGTGAAGCAAATCACCGCCGGTAAGCCCTACCTACTTTAGTGCATTTTTTGTGACAACCGATTTGCTCATCTTATGCCAGTCTGGCGCTCCTCAGAGGCCTTTAAGGACCTGGCGCGGAGCGCCTCGGATGTCGGCGGCTACTTCGCTGCCCATCCTGATGAGTCAGAGGAGAGGACCTTTTGGGCCGAGTTCCAGGCGTCCGAGCACCCACCTCTTCCGAACAATCAAATGAAGCAACTCGTAGAGTTGTTCCGTGCGGCCCGGCCGATGATGCAAGACCTCTGCATCAACCTCTGGTCTGCTGAGCCGATGCCAAGCAGCTTCTTCGGCCTGGTGAACAGGCTTCGAGGGGATAGCCCCCAGGTGGAGAAGTGGAAATGGTCGGCCTGTCTGGAGGGGGCGGAAAGGGCGTGGGTGTCCATAATGGCGCATTTTCCGAAGATCAAGCCACTGGACATCACCTCTTGACCGCCCGCCAGAAAGAATCGGACACCGGAACAGTACCTAGCCGAAGTGCATGAAGGTGCTCGGGTGATCGAGGCCCAGCGTAAGAAGGCAGAACTCAAGTTCTGAATGTCCCTTGGTATGCCGAGGAGAATGTGTATAAAACAATTTATATTTGTTGAATGCCATTCTTATCCAACATTTTATTACTGCTCCTGTGCCACCATTTTTATTTCTGAAAGCGGCCAGTCGTCGGCTTCTGCCCCTTATAGATACTACGTCGGGTGTTCCTCTAAAATGCGTAAACCCTTAGCCGACGTCTCGGGGCCTGGGCCGGTTGCATGTTTAGAGGAACTAAGCAATCACACTATGAGGGCTTGATAACTTTGACTTAGTCATAGGAGCTTGACTTGTGGGGTAGTTGACCTAGCCCCCGGTGAAGCGGTGATCGGCCTAGACAAGGTGCACCGGGCTCAACACCTCGGTCCTTATAACAAGAACCCATCATTATCACGGTGTAACCACTAGCGGCTTTTAGTTTGACACTGTCTTCGGATTGCCGGCTAGTTTGTGCTTATTGTGACAGTCGGTTTTCGCTTTCTCCACTGAGGTACTTGACCATTCAAGCTAGAAGTATAATCACAGTGGTTCTCCCTTTATGCTCCTAGCCGAATGTAGCGGAACTTAAGAGGTAAACACAAGAGCCGGGCAACCCAATCATTGATTTGATGAGTTTTCTGTTGAATTTTCTGTTGTGAAGTTTTTTGTTGAGTTTTGTGTTGTGAAGTTTTCAAGTTTTGGGTGAAGATTTGATGGACAACGGAATAAGGAGTGGCAAGAGCCTAAGCTTGGGGATGCCCAATGCACCCCAAGGTAATATTCAAGGACAACCAAGCATCTAAGCTTGGGGATGCCCCGGATGGCATCCCCTCTTTTGTCTTCAATCCATCGGTAAATTTGCTCGAGGCTATATTTTTATTCACCACATGATATGTGTTTTGCTTGGAGCGTCTTGTATGATATGAGTCTTTGCTTTTTAGTTTGACACAATCATCCTTGATGTACACACCTTTCCAGAGGGACACACATTAATTGTGAATTTATTAGAATACTCTATGTGCTTCACTTATATCTTTTGAGCTAGGCAGTTTGCTCTAGTGCTTCACTTATATCTTTTTAGAGCACGGCGGTGGCTTTATTTTATAGAAATTGTTGAACTCTCATGCTTCACTTATATTATTTTGAGAGTCTTAAACAGCATGGTAATTTGCTTAGGTTATGAATTTAGTCCTAATATGATGGGCATCCAAGAGGGATATAATAAAAACTTTCATATAAAGAGCATTGAATAGATGAGAAGTTTGATTCCTTGCATTTGTTTTGAGATATAAATATGGTGATATTAGAGTCATGCTAGTGAGTAATTGTGGATTGGTAGAAATACTTGTGTTAAAGTTTGTGATTCCCGTAGCATGCACGTATGGTGAACCGTTATGTGATGAAGTCGGAGCATGATTTATTTTTTGATTGTCTTCCTTATGAGTGGCGGTCGGGGACGAGCGATGGTCTTTTCCTACCAATCTATCCCCCTAGGAGCATGCGTGTAGTACTTTGTTTCAATAGCTAATAAATGTTTGCAATAAGTATGTGAGTTCTTTATGACTAATGTTGAGTCCATGGATTATACACACTCTCACCCTTCCACCATTGCTATCCTCTCTAGTACCGCGCAACTTTTGCCGGTGCATTAAACCCACCATATACCTTTCCTCAAAACAGCCACCATACCTACCTATTATGGTATTTCCATAGCCATTCCGAGATATATTGCCATGCAACTTCCACCGTTCCATTTTATTATGACACGCACCATCATTGTCATATTGCTTTGCATGATCATGTAGATGGCATAGTATTTGTCGCAAGGCCACCGTTCATATTTTTTATACATGTCACTCTTGATCATAGAACATCCCGGTACACCTCCGGAGGCATTCATATAGAGTCATATCTTGTTCTAGTATCAAGTTGTAATTTTTGAGTTGTAAGTAAATAAAAGTGTGATGATCATCATTATTAGAGCATTGTCCCATGTGAGGAAAGGATGATGGAAGCTATTATTCCCTCACAAGTTGGGATGAGTCTCCGGAATTTACAAAAAATAGAAGAGGCCAAAGAAACCCAAACAAAAAAAGAGAGAGAAAAAAATGAGAGAAAAGAGAGAAGGGACAATGTTACTATCCTTTTTCCACACTTGTGCTTCAAAGTAGCACCATGATCTTCATGATAGAAAGTCTCCTATTTTGTCACTTTCATATACTAGTGGGAATTTTTCATTACAGAACTTGGCTTGCATATTCCAATGATGGGCTTCCTCAAATTGCCCTAGGTCTTCGTGAGCAAGCAAGTTGGATGCACACCCACTTAGTTTCTTTTTGAGCTTTCATACACTTATAGCTCTAGTGCATCTCTAGCATGGCAATCCCTACTCACTTGCATCGATATCAATTAATGGGCATCCCCATAGCCCATTAATTTGCCTAGTTGATGTGAGACTTTCTCCTTCTTTTTGTCTTCTCCACAACCACCATATTCTATTCCACCTATAGTGCTATATCCATGGCTCACGCTCATGTATTGCGTGAAATTTGAAAAGGTTTGAGAACACCAAAAGTATGAAACAATTGCTTGGCTTGTCATCGGGGTTGTGCATGATGAAATACTTTGTGTGATGAAGATGGAGCATAGCCAGACTATATGATTTTGTAGGGATAACTTTCTTTGGCCATGTTATTTTGAGAAGACATGATTGCTTTACAGTATGCTTGAAGTATTATTGTTTTTATGTCAATATTAAACTTTTGTTTTGAATCTTATGGATATGAATATTCATGCCACAATAAAGAAGGTTACATTGATAAATATGTTAGGTAGCATTCCACATCAAAAATTCTGTTTTTATCATTTACCTACTCGAGGACGAGCAGGAATTAAGCTTGGGGATGCTTGATACGTCTCCAACGTATCTATAATTTTTTATTGTTCCATGATATTATATTATATTTTTTGGATGTTTTATATGCATTAATATGCTATTTTATATTATTTTGGGACTAACCTATTAACCTAGAGACCAGTGCCAGTTTCTGTTGTTTTCTTGTTTTTGAGTCTTACAGAAAAGGAATACCAAACGGAGTCAAACGGAATAAAACTTTATGATGATTTTTCTTGGACCAGAAGACATCCACGGAGCTTGGAGAGGGGGTTAGAAGATGCCAGAGGAGGCCACAAGCCTGCCAGGCGCGCCCCTGGGGTGGCGCGCCCTGAGGGCTTGTGGGCCCCTCGGGAGTCCTCCAACCCTAATCTTTGCACTATAAATTCCCAAATATTCCCAAACCACCAGAAGCATCCACCAAAATACTTTTCCGCCATTGCAAGCCTCTATTCCCGTGAGATCCCAACTTGGGGCCTTTTCTGGCGATCTGCCGGAGGGGGATTTGATCACGGAGGGCCTCTACATCAACCTTGTTGCCCTTCCGATGATGCATGAGTAGTTTACCACAGACCTATGGGTCCATAGCTAGTAGCTAGATGGCTTCTTCTCTCTCTTTGATCTTCAATACATTGTTCTCCTCGATGTTCTTGGAGATCTATTCGATGTAATACTTTTTTGCGGTGTGTTTGTTGAGATCCGATGAATTGTGGATTTATGATCAGATTATCTCTGAATATTATTTGAGTCTTCTCTGAACTCTTTTATGCATGATTAAGATATCTTTGTATTTCTCTTCGAACTATCGGTTTGGTTTGGCCAACTAGATTGGTTTTTCTTGCAATGGGAGAGGTGCTTAGTTTTGGGTTCAATCTTGCGGTGTCCTCACCCAGTGACAGAAGGGGTAGCGAGGCACGTATTGTATTGTTGCCATCAAGGATAAAAAGATGGGGTTTATATCATATTGCTTGAGTTTATCCCTCTACATCATGTCATCTTGCTTAAAGTGTTGCCCTGTTCTTATGAACTTAATACTCTAGATGCAGGCAGGAGTCGGTCGATGCGTGGAGTAATAGTAGTAGATGCAGAATCGGTTTGGTCTACTTGTCATGGACGTGATGCCTATATTCATGATCATTGCCTTAGATATCGTCATAACTTTGCGCTTTTCTATCAATTGCTCAACAGTAATTTGTTCACCCACAGTATGCTATCTTCAAGAGAGAAGCCTCTAGTGAAATCTATGGCCGCCGGGTCTATTTTCCATTATATATTTTCAGATCTATAAACCCAAAACCCAAAAATACCTTGCTGCAATTTATTTAGATTTATTTTAGTTTGCCTTTTTATTTATCTTTTATACCTATCTCTATTCGATCTCACTCTTGTTCGAGACCGTGAAGGGATTGACAATCCCTTTTTCGCATTGAGTGCAAGTGTTTGTTCGTTTGTGCAGGTGCATAGATTGGAGACTTGCTTGTGCCTCCTACTAGATTGATATCTTGGTTCTTAACTGAGGGAAATACTTATCTCTACTTTGCTGCATCACCCTTTCCTCTTCAAGGGAAAAATCAACGCAAGATCAAGAAGTACCACGGGTCGTCATTGTGTCAAAGAGATCGCTAGGTGTAGGATGTGTTCGGTTGAGCCGAAATGACACGCCTTGTTTTTATGCTCCTCGTACCTGCAGACCAAATAGGGTAGTGTAGCACTTTCGCAGAAGTATCCCAATAAGTAATCGTCCCAACAAAGAGTGGAGGAGAGTATTTATGGAGGCGTTTCTGTCACACCCAAGGTGTCACAGCTCTTGCGTGAAGTATTGTTGGAGCTTCTGCAAATATCGTTACTGTCCTAGACAAATGATAAACTAAATAGGCTAGTGAAAAGGAGGATCTAAAAGTGTCTACTAGAAGACTAATAAAAGTAAATGACAAGAGCTTGAAATGTAATTGGTGTTTCCTTCAATGAAGAGATTAGGTGCGGAGAGATTTCAGTTCATTGTAAGAATATATGAATTGTGCCAGTGCGACGGTAATACCAGTTACCTTGTATTGTACTCATAGTATTTGATATAAACTTTCCGTAGGCGGTTCTCCCTAGAGTTATGAAACTCCTTGATACGTCCATTTTGCATCATGTTTACCTACTGTTATTTATTATGTTTCTATGCATAATAATGCTTTTTGTAGTAATTCTAATGCCTTTTCTCTCATAATATGCAAGGTTTATACAAAGAGGGAGAATACCGGTAGCTGGAATTCTGGACCTGGAAAAGCTACGTCAGAGTTACCTATTCTGAACATCTCCAAATGAGCTGAAAATTTGCAGAGAATTATTTTGGAATATATGAGGAATATTGGAGCAAACAACCACCAGAGGGGGCCCACAGGTGGGCACAACCCACCTAGGCGCGCCAGGGAGCCCAGACGTGCCCTTGTGGGTTGTGCCCTCCTCGGCCCACCTCCGGTGCCCCTCTTCTGGTATATAAGTCATCTTGACCTAAAAAATAAGGAGAGGACTTTCGGGACGAAGCGCCGCCGTCTCGAGGCGGAACTTGGGCAGGAGCACTTTTGCCTTCCGGCGGAGCGATTCCGCCGGGGGAACTTCCCTCCCGGAGGGGGAAATCATCGTCACCATCATCACCAACAACTCTCCCATCTTGAGGAGGGCAATCTTCATCAACATCTTCAACATCACCATCTCCTCTTAAACCCTAGTTCATCTCTTGTGTTCAATATTTGCACCGGAACCTTAGATTGGTGCTTGTGGGTGATTAGTAGTGTTGATTACATCTTGTAGTTGATTACTATATGGTTTATTTGGTGGAAGATTATATGTTCAGATCCATTATGCTATTTAATACCCCTTTGATCTTGAGCATGATTATTATTTGTGAGTAGTTACTTTTGTTCTTGAGGTCACGGGAGAAATCTTGTTGCAAGTAATCATGTGAACTTGATATGTGTTCGATATTTTGATGGTATGTATGTTGTGATTCCCTTAGTGGTGTCATGTGAGCGTCGACTACATGACACTTCACCATATTTGGGCCTAAGGGAATGCATTGTGGAGTAGTTATTAGATGCACTACAAAAAAAAGACACATCCGTGACATTTTGGGCCGAACAGAATTTTTTTCTGTCATGCTTATGACACTTCTATGACGATAATTGTGACAAAAGCACGTATCATCATAGATGTGGTGGGCTCCTACTTCTATGACAAAAAATCATGACAAAAAATGGGCTTTTTGTCCTGGGCGTGTCGTGGGAAACCACGGCCACCTATGGGGCCATCTGCCCCTTGTGGTTCGGCAGGAGGATGAGCACGTTGCACAAAGAGCGGAGAACGTAACGCAGCACGATAGGGATCACACGGGCAGTTTTACCCAGGTTTGGGTCACTGCGAGGCGTAAAACCCTACTCCTGCTTTGGTGGATTGATGGTGGATTGTGGTGGAAGCGCAGCGCTCTTGCCTGGCAGGGTTGCCTCGGGGCGAGGGCAGCTACGCGCGTATGAGTGTACAAAAGTCCGAATCCTTTCTATGGTTGCCACGGCCCTCCTTTTATAGATCAAGGGGTCACCATAGTGGCAAACCAGTCATTGCATACTAATTAGATAGCAAACAGTGCTATCATACCTAACTCTGCAGTCAGAGCAGAGCGCATTAAATGCGCCGCTTAGTGTCACATCGTGGCATGCCCGGCAAGCTTTGCCGGGCTGATCGGCCACCTCCTCGCCTGCCTGCTTGACACGTCTCTGGATGGGTGTCATTTGGAGGTGATTTCCATAGGAAGTGGCTGCCACGTGCCAAATAACAGCCACTTAGTCACTTGGGGGCTTGACACCGCATCGATCGATGACTTGCGTCGCTGTGAGGTGGAGTGGTGGAGCCTTGGCGGGGCAGTTTGCCCTCGTAGTGCCCGGCAGGCCTGCCGGGACGGTCTTGAGGCTTGACTTCGGGGCCACCTCATCCTTGCTAGGCTCGCCTGCCCGGCAAGGGAGGTTTCTCCTTAGTGGTGTCTTGCTCATTTATCTTGTCTTGGTCCTCTTGATCTGCCCTTTGATTCCTCGAAGAGCTGATCTCTCCTTGCCTGGTCTGGTCTTGGATGTTGCAACCTTGCTCTTCTAGGCCTGTGCACGGTCCGGGTAACAGACCCAGGGTTTGTTGCACCAACAGGAGCCCCCGGGCCTGGCCCGAACGCGCTGTCGGGTGTCGTCGGGGTTGGCCCTATCCAGTGCACAGGCAAGAGGGTAGCAGTTGCTTGTCCTTTGAGATCTTTTTTGCTTCTTCATTAATCTGAGCCTAGGTTAGTTTCCGGTTCTCCCGCATGTCGCGTAACGCCAATTGTGGTGGGGCCATCCTTGTAATGGCCCGTGAATGACTTTAACGCACGGGCGAGTAACTGCCAATTCACTCTTCCCACCACGCTCTTATCCCTGGCCACGTATGCTGCATGCATTGAGTGGGGTAGGTAACGGAGACGCGTGGTGCGGGAGAGCGTCAGGGTAGGGGCCCGGTATTCTTGGGTTGGTGGAGAGGGACGGCGGTTACCCACCGATGGAACAGCCCCCAGCCCGCCTATAAAAGGGGGCGGGGGGAAGCGGAAGTGCTCATCCACGCACCTCTTCTCACCATTTCCTTCTTTCTTCTTGTAACGTTGAGAGGGAGAGACCGGGGGCAGGCCCCAGGCTCGGGCTTGGGGTTGATGACGCCGAAAGCTTGTGTAGGTGCCTGGGGAGTGAGTCTGGTCCGGGGCCGAAAGGGATGTGGCGGTCGAGCCACTCGCAGCACAGGAGGTACCAAGCTTTTCCACTATGGTGGAATGCTTGTCTCCTCTGCTCGGGTTGGCCATCTGGCGGGGAGCACTAAACCTTGTCGTGAACCGCTGCGGCTTCCTGCCCTGATGCCGGAGCCCCAGGGCTTTCGGCATCTGTCTAGGGTGCAACGCTCGGGTCCCTTCGTAATCCCAGTACTGCCCCCTTTGGTGAAGTCGGGGCGAATGTCGAAGACGGTGGCATCTTCCTGCCCTCTAAGGTGGGGAGCGATGCTCCTCGCGCGTCTCGGACGCCGTCGTCGCCCGCAGCTTCTCCGAGGGAGGCAACGACTCGAGGAGCTGTCCCCCCTGGAGTGGTGGTGATGAAGAAAGAACGAGGGAAGACGGAGAAGGCGGGTGGCAGAGCGTCAGGTCGGAGTACGATGGCACCGACGCCTTCGTCTCGTATTGACAACCTGCTGCCTCATCTTTCCGTTCTTCCCCTGCCTCCCCGGCACCATCATCAATGGCCTCTTGGTTACCGGGGAGGGGGCCGCTCTCTTGGTGCCTTTGCCTCCTCTAGCAGTCTTCCAGCTGAGCTCCGGCGGTTCTCCCCGCTGGTGCTTTTCCTGGGGCTTCTGGCTGGTCCTGGAGGTGGTGACCAGGGCACCGCCGAGCTGCTCCTTCCGCCCCTCTCCTTCGCAGCCTCACCACTCTCGATCTTGTCAGGCTGCGCCCGGCAGGTCCTGATGAGGTCGAGTGGGGCATCTTGCTCAGGCACTCCTTTTTCCCTCTTCCTCTTCCACCGCAGTGCCTAGGAGGAGAGGGACAAGAAAGGGATTACGGGGCATATATCTTTTTTCAATTTAAAATATGTAGGCACTTGCCAAACTTTAGTCTAAATAATGTAATCTTCTTTATCCATGTTGGTGCTCTGTAAGATCTGTACTTGTTCATCAGCATATTAATGAAAAAGACAAGCTTTGCCGGGCACTTATGCATGCATCATACCCATGCAGAGGTGAAATGTCTCCATACGTTCAAGTAAACAAGTTATCTCTGGCAAGCTATCCTGCTGGTACCCTTGAATTGTTGCCGTGGAGCTAAGCCTGCCGGGCACAAATCGTAAAGAGGGACCAGCCCCCGCCAAGCCTTCTCCGCCAAAGGCCACTGCGACCATCCTGACCGAAGCAACGTTCGAGTCAAAGGATGGGAGCACCTAAGTTTCGAAGGTGACGAGGTTTTCATATGCACAAGTTTCAACTTACAGAACACGTAAGGATAAGAAGAGAACTTATCTGTTTGGCTTGCCGAGGATCGTCACGTAGGCTCGTCTTCATTTCTTCTTTTTGGGACTGAGTCCACGGCAAGGACCCTACAACTTAATGCGGATGAAAATGATGCCATGTGCGACCTCATCTACATGATCATGCTATGCTCATGATATGCTTATGCATGCATGCAAGTTTTGGGCCCCCCCCCAGCGCATTGTTTATTTCTGTTGCTCAGGGTCTGCGCCTGGCTTTGTACAAGGGCTTACATGCAACATCGGCAAGGCCTGTACAAAAGGGTGGCTGCCGGGCAGGGCCCGACAGCCGTGCCTTACGGGTAGAACTTACAGAGATGCTCAATGTTCCATGAGTTTTGCAACTGAATGCCATCTCGGGTCTCCAGACGGACTGCGCCAGGTCTGGTGACTTGTACTACCCGGTAAGGGCCTTCCCACTTCGGCGCCAACTTGTTTGTACCCTTGGCGGACTGAACACGCCTAAGGACAAGGTCGCCTTCCTCGAAACCCCGGGCATGAACCCTGCGGCTATGATAGCGACGCAGGGCTTGCTGATAGCGTGCAGCACGCGTAGCGGCCCGGAGACGGTTCTCCTGAAGTAGCATGGCGTCGTCACACCGGTGCCGTTCCTGCGCTACTTCATCGTAGGCAAGCACTCGAGGAGATCCGAATATGAGTTCCATGGGGATAACTGCTTCTGCACCATAGGCTAGGGAGAAGGGAGTCTGCCCGGTAGCTCGATTTGGTGTCGTTCTGAGGGACCAAAGAAGCACCAGCAGCTCGTCAATCCATCGCCTGCCACGCTTCTGCAGTCTATCAAAGGTTCTTGTCTTGAGTCCTCGCAGCACTTTAGTGTTCGCCCTCTCAGCTTGTCCGTTGCTTCTGGGATGGGCGACAGAGGCAAATGAGATCTTGCTTCCGAGGGCATGAACATATTGCATGAAGGCGCGGCTCGTGAATTGGGTGCCATTGTCGGTGATGATTCGGGCAGGCACCCCGAAGCGGCACACCAATCCTTTCAAGAACTTGATAGCTGACTGAGCAGTCACCTTTCTCACGGGCTCCACCTCTGCCCACTTTGTGAACTTGTCGATAGCGATGAACAAGAACTCAAAGCCCCCGGTAGCACGGGGGAAGGGGCCCAAGATATCGAGCCCCCAGACCAAGAAGGGCCATGATAAAGGGATCGTCTGAAGAGCTTGGGCAGGCTGATGGATGTTCTTGGAGTGGAACTGGCAGGCTTCACATTTGGTGACGGGCTCAACTGCATCTTGGAGGGCTGTGGGCCAATAGAAACCTTGCTGGAAGGCTTTTCCAACCAGAGCCCTTGATCCAATGTGTGAGCCGCACATACCCTTGTGTACCTCTGCCAATAGTTCCTTTCCTTCCTCCCGGAAAATGCACTTCAATTTCACACCGTTGGGCCTCCTTCAGTACAACGTGTCATCCACGAACTGATACATACTGGCCCTCCGGGCTACTCTTTCAGCTTCTTCTTGCTCTTCGGGGAGTTCTTCAGTTTGGAGGAAATGGACTATTGATACGTCTCCAACGTATCTATAATTTATGAAGTATTCATGCCGTTATATTATCATTCTTGGATGTTTTACAACCATTTTATAGCAACTTTATATCATTTTTTGGGACTAACCTATTGACATAGTGCCCAGTGCCAGTTGCTGTTTTTTGCTTGTTTTTTATATCGCAGAAAATCAATACCAAACGGAGTCCAAACGCGGCGAAACTTTTTGGAGATTTTTTCTGGACCAGAAGACACCTGATGGGCCAAAGAAGTACCAGAGGGGAGCTCCGAGGAGAGCACAACCCACCAGGGCGCGCCTGGGGGCCCAGGCACGCCCAGGTGAGTTGTGCCCACCTCGGTGGCCTCCCGCACCGCCTCTTCGCCCTATAAATTCCCAAATATTCCAAAAACCCTCGGGGTAACCCTAGATCAGAAGTTCCGCCGGCGCAAGCCTCTGTAGCCACGAAAAACCAATCTAGACCTCGTTCCGGCACCCTGCCGGAGGGGGAAATCATCACCGGTGGCCATCTTCATCATCCCGGCGGCCACCATGATGAGAAGGGAGTAGTCCACCCTCGGGGCTGAGGGTTTGTACCAGTAGCTATGTGTTTAATCTCTCTCTCTCTCTGTCGTGTTCTTGAGATGTCATGATCTTGATGTATCGCGGGCTTTGTTAATATAGTTGGATCATATGGTGTTTTCCCCTCTCTATCTTGTTGTGAATTGAGTTTTCCCTTTGAGATTTCGTTTTATCGGATTGAATAGTTTTATGGATTTGAGAACACTTTATGTATGTCTTGCTATGAATACCCGTGGTGACAATGGGGTATCATATTGATTCCCTTGATATATGTTTTGGCACTCAACTCGCGGATTCCCGAGGTTACATTGGGGTAATCTATGCATAGGGGTTGATGCACATTCTTGTTTCTCCGGTATAAATCTTGGGGCACTCTTTGAGGTTCTTTGTGTTGGATCGAGTATTGTGAATCTGAAATTGTTTGATGCGTATCATATAATTAACTCATGGAGCGTATCATATGGTGTTATTTTAGTACGAACTCTTGGATAGATCGAACGGAAAGAATAACTTTGTGTTATTTTAGTACGAACTCTTGAATAGATTGAACGGAAAGAATAACTTTAAGGTGGTTTCGTACCCTACAAACAATTTCTTCTTATGTTCTCCGCTAGATAAGAATTTTGGAGTGATTCTTCATCGCACGTTGAGGGATGGTTATATGATCCAATTATATTAGCATTGTTGAGAGATTGCACTAGCGAAAGTACGGACCCTAGGCCTCATTTTCAAGCATTGCAATACCGTTTGTGCTCCATTTTATCAATTGCTACCTTGTTGTTTTTTATTGTTCCTATTACAAAAATCAATATCTACTATCATTACTACACTTTTATCACCATCTCCTCGCCGAACTAGTGCACCTATACAATTTACCATTGTATTTGGTGTGTTGGGGACACAAGAGACTTTTTATTATTTGGTTGCAGGGTTGTTTGAGAGAGACCATCTTCATCCTACGCCTCCCATGGATTGATAAACCTTAGGTCATCCACTTGAGGGAAATTTGCTACTGTCCTACAAAACTCTGCGCTTGGAGGCCCAAGTCTACAAGAACAAGTTGTGTAGTAGACATCAAGCTCTTTTCTGGCGCCGTTGCCGGGGAGGTGAGTGCTTGAAGGTATATCTTTAGATCTTGCAATCAAATCTTTTAGTTTCTTGTTTTATCACTAGTTTGATTTATAAAAGAAAACTACAAAAAATGGATTTGAGGTGGTCTCATATTGTTCATCTTTATAATGTCTTTCTTGAAATGAAGGATCGGAAAATTGTGCTCAATTGATAGAAGAAGAATTCAATAAAATGTTTGGCATAAAATCCATGAATGATGAGCATGATTGCAATGTTGTTGGTATGAACTCTTTGAATATCCATGATGCTAACGATATGCAAATCCATAAGCTTGGGGATGCCATATTTGATGAAGATGATATTTTTAGTCCCCCAAGTTTTGATGAGAAAATTTACTATGATGAAAGCATGCGTCCTATTTATGATGATTATATTGATGAAAGTGGATTTGGAGAGGTCATGACTTTATTTAGTGATGAATCCACTATTTTGGAAGAGGTTGCAATTGATTATGACAACAAAGTTCCTATATATGATGATTATGGTGATGACATGTATGCTATAAAGAATAATGATAACCATGAAACTTGTCATCATAATTTTAATGTTCAATTTGATTATGTCAGTCAAGTAGCACATGATAGTTTTTTTGTTGAATTTGCTCCCACTACTATTGATGAGAATAAACTTGCTTGTGTGGAGAGTAAGAAAATTTCTATGCTTGTGGATCATGAAAAGAGTGCTTTATGTGATAGTATATTGTTGAATTCATTCATGATGCTACTGAAAATTACTATGAGAGAGGAACATATGCTTCTACATATCTCAATAATATCAAGTTTCCTCTCTTTTTGTTAAAAGTTTTGAAGTCATGCTTGTTTTTCCTTCCTATGCTAGTTGACTCTTGTTCCCACAAATTGTTTACTCACAAAATTCTTATGCATAGGAAGTGGGTTTGGCTTAACTGTGCTTGCCATGTGATTCATGATGCTCTTTTTAATGTTTCAATTACTATTCTTATGCAAGCATCATTGAAATCAACATGCCTAGCTTAAAAGGCATAAAAGAAAAGCGCTTGTTGGGAGACAACCCAATACTTTCTACCTACTGTTATTTTGTGTTCACATGATTAGGCTACTGTAGTGATCATGTTTTATTGCTTTTCTTTCAATAAAGTACCAAGCAAAGCCTTTGGGATAATGTGGATGATAGTTGACTTGATTCTGTGCAAAAACAGAAACTTTTGCATCCAGTACAAAAATTCCTATATTTTACTGGAACATGGAAAAATTCTGAATGTTTTACAGTCGATGTATATACAAATTTTCTACGTTGTCCTAATTTTTCAGAATTTTTGGAGTTACAGAAGTATTACCTTAATTCAGATCTTTACGTACTGTTCTGTTTTTTGACAGATTCTGTTTGCAATGCATAGTTTGCTTGTTTTATGGTTTCTATGGCTTATATTGCTTAATATAAATTGTGGAAATTGTAGAGTACAGTAGGCATTGTGTGAGAACAATTATGAATCTTGTCTTTGACAGTGCCAAAGTGAATGATTTGTCTTGATCATACTAACCCATCTCACGAAGTTCCGTTGAGTTTTGTGTGGATGAAGTTTTTAAGGTTTAAGGAAACCGTGATATAAAAGGAATTAAGGAGACACAAAAGCTCAAGATTGGGGATGCCCAAGGCATCCCAAGTTAATAATCCAAGAAGTCTCAAGCATCTAAGCTTGGGGATGCCCCGGTAGGCATCCCACCTTTCTCCATTAACAATTATCGGTTAGCCTCGGTTGAGCCTAAGTTTTAGCTTCTTCACATGATATGTGCTATTCTTAGAATTTCATTTTATTTCGTTTTTGCTTGCTGTTTTAATAAAATACTTATATCTTAAACTTTTAAACAAGAGAGAGTCATCACATAGCTTTCCATTTATTTAACTACTCGCTTGATCTTCACTTATATCTTTTTGGAGTAGTTTGTCTTTTGCTCTCATGCTTCACTTAAATTTATTTGAGAGCTTATTAGTAGCAATGGTAATATATAAATTTAGTCCCAAAGTGATAGATATTCAAGAGGGATATAATAAAAAAAATCATGTAGATCATTGGATATGATAAGTTTGATTCCTTGCAATAGTTTTGCGATATGGAGATAATAATATGTGAGTCATGTTGGTGAGTAATTATGCTTTAGTAAGAATATTGGTGTTAAGGTTTGTGATTCCCTATGCAAGCACGAAAGTCAATAGTTATGCAATTAAATTACATCCTACTTGTGGTGCATTATTCGGTGTTAGTTATGCTCAATGCTCATTTATGTGAATTTTTGTTTCTTGGTTGGTTGCTTCTCAATCTATTTGTTAGCCTCCATTTGTACTAAGTGGGAATACTACTTGTGCATCCAAAATCCCTAAACCCAGTTTTGCCACATGAGTCCACCATACCTACCTATATGCGGTATTCCCGTGCCGTTCTAAGCAAATTTGTATGTGCCATCTTTAATTTTCAAAATAAATTTCCTTTTTGTGTGCTCGTACCGTTCATGAAGCGGCAGGGGGTGGCCAATATTTTCCATGATAGGTGTGTTATTCTCAAGATGAGTGTTTATTCACTTGTCATTGCACGAGAGTATGGCAAAGGTATTAGGGATGCCCAGTCCAGAAATGAAAAAGAAATTGACTTTAGGGATAATTAGTTTTATACCCTTAGTTGTGTCCCCCTCGTCAGGATTGCCCCTAGTTTCTGAAAACACGTTGTCTTGCCCAACCCACTTTGGCGTCTTGTGCTTTTGCCCTTTGACCGTTTGACCGTCACTTTGAAAACTTCATAACTAATTCATACTAAATCAATAAAATGCAAATAAGATACCAAAATGTTCGGAGAACATCACCTGTATGTCAGTGTCACTTGCATTCATGACAAAAGTGTTGATAAGTGCCCATCCGAGGTTTAGCTCTTATCATACCACCTTGGACAGAAAAATCTAATTTTTTTTTCAAAATATTCAAGAAAAGTTGGTGGCAAAGAATGACAAATGTTTTAAGTTCTTGCCAAGTTTCATCAGGAAATGACATTCATGGAAGTCGTGGCAAAACAAAACAATCAACACTCAAAAATAGATTTTTTTTTGCCACGACTTCCACGAATGTCATTCCCTGATGAAACTTGGCAAGCACTTAAAATGTTTGTCATTCTTTGCCACCAACTTTTTTTTGAATTTTTTAATTTTTTTAGATTTTAATGTTCATGGTGGTATGATAAGAGCTAAAACTCGGATGGGCACTTACCAACACTTTTGTCATGATTGCAAGTCACATTGACATACAGGTGATGTTTTTCCGAACATTTTGGTATCTTATTTACATTTTTCGGATTTAGTATGAATTAGTTATGAAGTTTTCAAAGTGATGGTCAAACGGTGAAAGGGAAAAAGCACAAGACGCCAAAGTGGGTTGGGCAAGACCACGTGTTTTCAGAAACTAGGGACAATCCTGACGAGGGGGACACAACTAAGGGTATAAAACCAATTATCCCTTTACTTTATGTTGTCAAATAATAAATTCCTTGGAAAGTGTTGGTATGGAGGGCACCCGTGGATACGACTAGCCATGGATTATGAAAGAATGGTGGAAAAAGGAATAAACTTTATTTTATGTTTGGGAACCGCCTATGATATATCTAGCATGGAAAGTGTTGGGAATTACTCTGTCATTTTCGTTGACGGGAAAAGTATGCCTCTCAAAATTTTATCTCTCAATTTAAGCTTTGAGCTCTGGCACCTCTACAAATCCCTACTTCCCTCTGCGAAGGGCCTATCTATTTACTTTATGCAATTTTTATTTTTATTTGAGTCTCCATCTTCTCTTATAAAGCACCAACTAAGGGGCACTATGATCGTACTTGAGTATTGGATGTAGCTAATATGCGAGTGTGTTTTGCGAATGGATCAATGATTGAGCATGATGGGCTAGGGATAACTTTCTTTAGTGTTGATATTTTGAAAGACATGGTTGCTTGTTGATATGCTTGAGTATTGATGTATTCATGTCAAATTATAGACTATTGCTTTGAATCATTCAAGTCCAAATGTCCATTCTACAAAAGAAAGAGTATATGATGAATATGATAGGTAGCTTTCCACAATAAAAATTCCGTTTTCAATTGCTACTTTATCATGATAAGTTTTATGAGAAAGAGTTGATGTTATGATTCTAGAAAAAGTGATTGAAATTATCATTGATCAAACTTATGCATTTTGGTAGCATTCACACTTCATAAATTATTTCTTTTATCATTTACCTACTCGAGGACGAGTAGGAATTAAGCTTGGGGATGCTGATACGTCTCCAACGTATCTATAATTTATGAAGTATTCATGTCGTTATATTATCATTCTTGGATGTTTTACAATCATTTTATAGCAACCTTTTATCATTTTTTGGGACTAACCTATTGACATAGTGCCCAGTGCCAGTTGCTGTTTTTTGCTTGTTTTTTACATCACAGAAAATCAATACCAAACGGAGTCCAAACGCGGCGAAACTTTTTGGAGATTTTTTCTGGACCAGAAGACACCTGATGGGCCAAAGAAGTACCAGAGGGGAGCTCCGAGGAGAGCACAACCCACCAGGGCGCGCCTGGGGGCCCAGGCACGCCCAGGTGAGTTGTGCCCACCTCGGTGGCCTCCCGCACCGCCTCTTCGCCCTATAAATTCCCAAATATTCCAAAAACCCTCGGGGTAACCCTAGATCAGAAGTTCCGCCGGCGCAAGCCTCTGTAGCCACGAAAAACCAATCTAGACCTCGTTCCGGCACCCTGCCGGAGGGGGAAATCATCACCGGTGGCCATCTTCATCATCCCGGCGGCCACCATGATGAGAAGGGAGTAGTCCACCCTCGGGGCTGAGGGTTTGTACCAGTAGCTATGTGTTTAATCTCTCTCTCTCTCTGTCGTGTTCTTGAGATGTCATGATCTTGATGTATCGCGGGCTTTGTTAATATAGTTGGATCATATGGTGTTTTCCCCTCTCTATCTTGTTGTGAATTGAGTTTTCCCTTTGAGATTTTGTTTTATCGGATTGAATAGTTTTATGGATTTGAGAACACTTTATGTATGTCTTGCTATGAATACCCGTGGTGACAATGGGGTATCATATTGATTCCCTTGATATATGTTTTGGCACTCAACTCGCGGATTCCCGAGGTTACATTGGGGTAATCTATGCATAGGGGTTGATGCACATTCTTGTTTCTCCGGTATAAATCTTGGGGCACTCTTTGAGGTTCTTTGTGTTGGATCGAGTATTGTGAATCTGAAATTGTTTGATGCGTATCATATAATTAACTCATGGATACTTGTGGTGACATTGGAGTATCTAGGTGACATTAGAGTTGGTTGATGCGTATCATATGGTGTTATTTTAGTACGAACTCTTGGATAGATCGAACGGAAAGAATAACTTTGTGTTATTTTAGTACGAACTCTTGAATAGATTGAACGGAAAGAATAACTTTAAGGTGGTTTCGTACCCTACAAACAATTTCTTCTTATGTTCTCCGCTAGATAAGAATTTTGGAGTGATTCTTCATCGCACGTTGAGGGATGGTTATATGATCCAATTATATTAGCATTGTTGAGAGATTGCACTAGCGAAAGTACGGACCCTAGGCCTCATTTTCAAGCATTGCAATACCGTTTGTGCTCCATTTTATCAATTGCTACCTTGTTGTTTTTTATTGTTCCTATTACAAAAATCAATATCTACTATCATTACTACACTTTTATCACCATCTCCTCGCCGAACTAGTGCACCTATACAATTTACCATTGTATTTGGTGTGTTGGGGACACAAGAGACTTTTTATTATTTGGTTGCAGGGTTGTTTGAGAGAGACCATCTTCATCCTACGCCTCCCATGGATTGATAAACCTTAGGTCATCCACTTGAGGGAAATTTGCTACTGTCCTACAAAACTCTGCGCTTGGAGGCCCAAGTCTACAAGAACAAGTTGTGTAGTAGACATCAAGCTCTTTTCTGGCGCCGTTGCCGGGGAGGTGAGTGCTTGAAGGTATATCTTTAGATCTTGCAATCAAATCTTTTAGTTTCTTGTTTTATCACTAGTTTGATTTATAAAAGAAAACTACAAAAAATGGATTTGAGGTGGTCTCATATTGTTCATCTTTATAATGTCTTTCTTGAAATGAAGGATCGGAAAATTGTGCTCAATTGATAGAAGAAGAATTCAATAAAATGTTTGGCATAAAATCCATGAATGATGAGCATGATTGCAATGTTGTTGGTATGAACTCTTTGAATATCCATGATGCTAACGATATGCAAATCCATAAGCTTGGGGATGCCATATTTGATGAAGATGATATTTTTAGTCCCCCAAGTTTTGATGAGAAAATTTACTATGATGAAAGCATGCGTCCTATTTATGATGATTATATTGATGAAAGTGGATTTGGAGAGGTCATGACTTTATTTAGTGATGAATCCACTATTTTGGAAGAGGTTGCAATTGATTATGACAACAAAGTTCCTATATATGATGATTATGGTGATGACATGTATGCTATAAAGAATAATGATAACCATGAAACCTGTCATCAACTATGTGTCGTGCCCAGGTTGGGGCCAGGGGCTCGGCAACAAGGACCAGCGGCACCTCCTCATTCGCAGGAGCGCACTTCTCGACCGCAGGGACCGGTGGTCTGGCGGGATGGTGCAGCTCACTGATCGAAGGGGAGTTGTTCCCGCCAAGCTCTCTGTCGGGAGCCTCGAGAGGCTCTGCCGGGTGAGGCTTGCCAGAGTCCATTTTCCTCCTCTTTCTGGCCATCGTTGCCGAGGATAAGGAGGGCTGAGTCAGATGGAGAACAAAAGTCCCTGGTTCCATAGGGAGTTTTTGTGCAGCGCACTTTGACAGATGATCATCAATGCTGTTTTCCGCACGGGGCACGTGCTCTGTTTGCAATCCGTCAAAGCGCTCTCCAACTTTCTCACATCCTTGACGTATGCCTCCATCAATGGACTTTGGTAATCCTTGTTGACTTGTCTCACCACAAGTTGTGAATCTCCATGGATGATCAGCTTCTTGATTCCCAGTTCTGTTGCAATCCTGAGCCCGGCAAGGAGCACTTCATACTCTGCAGTATTGTTGGTAGCCTTCTCCCGGGAAAAGTGCATCTGGACGACGTACTTAAGGTGCTCCCCAGTGGGGGCAACAAGAAGCACGCCAGCCCCTGCACCTTGTAGGGAGAAGGCACCATCGAAATACATAATCCATTCTTGGGGCGCTTCCTTGCCGGGGATGATTGTCTCCAATACTTCTTCATCAGGAGTTGGTGTCCACTGTGTGATGAACTCTACTAGTGCTCTGCTCTGAATAGTTGATGTGCTTTCAAACTTCAAACCAAAGCTGGACAACTCCAAAGCCCATTCTACAATCCTGCCGGTGGCCTCGGGGTTTCAGAGTATGCGTTGCAAGGGGAAGCGGGTGACAACTGTGATCTCGTGGGCTTGGAAGTAGTGGCGCAGTTTCCTTGAGGCCATGATGAGGCCAAAAATCTTTTTTTGCACGCCAGAGTACCTCGATCTAGCTCCTTGTAATAGGGAGCTGACGAAGTACACTGGGCGCTGCACCACTTTCTTCCTTGCCGCAACCATAGAACTGCTTCCGCTGCCCTGCCTTTCTTTGCTCTGGACTGACTCTGGTCTTGCCAGGACGGGTTCGATTTCCTCTCCAGAGGGGATAGTGGTTGTGGCTGCCGCGTCATCCACTTCCCGCTGCGCCACTAGTGCCGCACTAACCACTTGATTGGTTGCCGCTAAGTATAGCAGCAACGACTCTTGTGGTTTGGGAGTGACCAAAGTGGGCATAGAGGAAAGATAGGTCTTCAAATCTTACAGCACAGCGTCTGCCTCTGGGGTCCACTCCACGGGTCCTGCCTTCTTCAAGATTTTGAAGAACGGCAGGGCGCGCTCGGCAGACATGGAAATGAACCTGCTCAGTGCAGCCACGCATCCAGTCAAACGCCTCACGTCCTTGACTGTCTTGGGTGCTTGAATTTGCTCGATAGCCTTGATCTTGTCGGGGCTGGCCTCTATCCCTCGATGAGACACGAAGAAGCCAAGTAGCTTGCCGGAGGGAACTCCAAACACACACTTCTCTGGGTTCAGCTTCAAGTTGATCCTGCGCGGATTAGCAAAGGTTTCTTCCAAATCCTAGATGAGGGTTGATCTGTCCTTGGTCTTGACGACAATATCATCCATGTAAGCTTCAATGTTTCTGTGTAGCTGGGATTCAAAGCCAATCTATACTGCTCTTGCAAAAGTGGATCCGGCGCTCTTTAACCCGAAGGGCATCCGTACAAAGCAGTACGTGCCACATGGGGTTATGAATGTTGTCTTCTCTTCGTCTTCCTTGGACATGAAGATCTGGTGGTATCTGGTGTAGGCATCCAGGAAGGAAAGCAGGTCACACCCGGAAGTGGAACCCACAATCTGGTCAATGCGCGGCAAGGGGAACGGGTCCTTCGGGCATGCCTTGTTTAGATCTGTGAAGTCTATGCAAAGCCTCCATTTCCCATTCGCCTTGCGCACCACCACTGGATTTGCTAACCATGTGGGGTGCAACACTCCTCTGACCAAGCCAGCTACTTCAAGCTTCTTGATCTCCTCAGCAATAAACTGTTGCCGCTCCAAAGCTTGCTTTCGAACCTTGTGCTTGACGGGCCGGGCATGCGGGCAGACAGCAAGGTGGTGCTCGATTACCTCCCTGGGAACACCGGGGATATCAGATGGTTGCCAGGAAAACACATCGATATTCGCCCGCAGGAAGGCAACGAGCGTGCTTTCCTATTTGTCATCATGGGTTGCACTGATAGTGAAAGTACCATCAGCGCCAGCCAGCCCTACCGGGACCTTCTTCACAACAGGTGCAGCAGCTTTGGATCTCTTGCTATTGGAACTCTCCGGCAAGCCATCAACAGGCGCAGCACACTCCGGAGAGGCACGCTTCCCGGATTCCTTGTCGGCATCCTTGCTAGCTCTCTTCATTTTCTTACTTTCCTTTGGCGGGAGTAGTGGCTTCCGCGGCCTCTGCCGCAACTTCCTCCAGGTACATCTTGTCCATGCATATAACTGCGTCCTTCTGATCTGACGGAATGGAAATGACTCCTGTTGGCCCTGGCATCTTCAAGGTGTTGTAGGCATAGTGGGATGCCGCCATAAACTTGGCCAGAGCTGGGCGACCAAGGATTCCGTTGTACGGCAAGGGGAGGTCAACCACGTCAAACACGATCTTCTCAGTCCAGTAGTTTAACTCCCCTCCGAACGTCACCGGTAGCGTGATCTTTCCCTTAGGGCGACTCCTACCGGGGTTGATTCCTTGGAATGTGCCAGTAAACTTGAGATCCTCATCTGCTATCTGAAGTTTGCTGATGACCTTTGGAGATATCAGATTCAACCCGGCCCCACCATCAACCAACATCTTTGTGACTTTGAGGTTGCGTATTGTTGGTGAGACCAACAATGGCAAGCAGCCTACCGCGGTGGTGCGGTCAGGGTGATCCTCTTCGTCAAAGATGGTGGGCGTGCGGGACCACTTGAGCGGCTTCCGAGAATCTGCCGCTGGCTCCACGGCATTGACTTCATGCGCCCACTGTTTAAGTTGGTGGTGAGAGGAGTGCAGAGATGCACCCCCGTCAATGCATAGGGCGTCAGTCGCTTTCTGGAACTCCTGCTCACTGGTTTCCTCTTCATCTCCTCCATCACTCTCATCATTGCAATCCTCCTTACGGCCTCTGGCAGGTTTCCCTTGATTCTGAGGAGCCTTGCCGGGGCGACTTACTCCGCCGCCTTGGCCCTTCCCGCCAGCACCATCCTGGTTTTTCTCCTTATCACGCTTCTCATACTCAGCCCTCTGCTTCTTGACGAGCTGCTCAACCTGATGACACTCCTGAAGGTCATGGCCCTTGGTCCTATGGATCTTGCAGTACGGCCCATCACCCTTTCGAGCCTTCTCGGCAGCCGTGGTCGCCCGGCAGTCGGTGCACGCGGCAACCTCCTTACCGGGGGCCTCGGCCTTGGCCTTCTTGCCGGTACTCGGTGTGCTTGATCCTTTGACGGCCATCACAACTTTCTCCTTGCGCTTTTTGTTGTGCTTCTTATTCTTCTTCTTCTGACTGGTGGCGTCGTCGTCATCGTCTGAATCAATGTCGATGCCATACTCTTCGCTGGGAAGTCGCCTTCCCTCCTCTACGTGAGCACACTTATCCACTAGTGTATAACTCATTCACAGTCTTGGGCAGCCGCACGTTCATTTTGGAACATATCCTACGGTTGCACACGTTGGACTGTAATGCGGCTATCACAGCTGCCGGGTGGATATCTGGGATGTTCCTGTGCACTCGACTGAACCTTTGCATGCACTTCCGTAGACTTTCTCCTTCCTTCTATGGGAGGAGCTGCAGATCACTGGGCCGTCCTGGTTCTTGATGGCCGCCCGTAAAGGTGCCAACAAACTCACGGCACAGGTCAGCCCAAGTTGAGATGGAGTTCTCCGGTAGGTGCATTAGCCAAGACCTCACATTTGGCTTGAGTGCCAAAGGGAAGTAGTTGGCGAACACCTTCTCGTCTCTTCCCCCGGCAGCCTGAACAACGATGGTGTAGATGCTCAGGAACTCTACCGGGTTCAATCTCCCAATTTACTTCCCTGGTATCTCTGGCTTGAATGTGCGGGAAGATGGCCAACGGACTTGTCGCAACTCACGAGTGAAGGCGGGGCACCCGACCTCGAAAGGAAGGTACCCACCTTCACCGAGAGTGGACTCGTCGATGTCAGGGCCATTGCGCCTATCAGACTGGCGGTGGGTGTCACGGCGCCGCTCGATGGTGACGCGCGCGCCTTTCCCTCGCCTGTCCTCCTGGGCCTGCCGCTGGTCTTGACGTGCTTGAGGGCCGAACGAAGCCATCGAGACGTCGCCGGGTTCTTGATCGCGTGGCTCCGGCCGTGGCCCCTGCACAGGCTGCCGTGGAGGGGACTGCACCGTGGGGGTGGCCCCTTCGGCACGGCCAGCAGCGCGGGTCGTCGTCGTCGCCTGGGGAGGCCGTGGCGGGGCAGCTCGCTGTGATCCTCCCGCCTTGGCGAAACCAATCAGGCTTTGAATGGTGGCTCTCCACTCATCTATCTGATCGGCTGCCGACGGAAATCTCAACAACAGTTGGGCCTATGCCATAGCCTCCGAAGCGGTGCTTGGCATGGATGATGACGTAGACCGCAACGTCGCCTGGCTCCTCATGGTGCCGGGAGTAGCTGCACCGTGTTCTCATCGTCGTGAGCCCGTCGCCAGGGTGGCGTGGTGACGAGGTGGAGGTGCTTGAGGGCCAACGGCTCCGTTTGGCGCATCGGCGGGGGCAGCTCGTTCCGGGAGTGGCGCACGCCCTGCGGCCGCGCCCGCAGCGGGAGCGGCCGGAGAGTTGCGATTCGCCCCAGAGCGAGTGCCACCGTTGCGGTTGTGCCCCTCGGCTGAGCAGAGAGGTGCAGACGGAACGATTTGTCCACCCGTACCTCGTGGAGCGTGGCCGCTGGGATGCTGTTGATGATGTCCTTCCCCGGTGCCTTCTGCCCTCGTTTCAGCCGCAGGGGAGGTGGTAACGACGCTGCCTGTGCCAGCCATGTCCCCCGCAGCGTCCATGTCTCTGTGCGTCCCCGTAGCCCCCGCAGCATCGGCGGCCGCGTGCGACAGGGCCTTCGAAGTGGACGGATGGGCTGCAGCATCGGGCTTCTTCTTGGGCGCCATGGACGATGGAGCCGTTGATGAAGAAGATGATGAGGATGATGCGCTATGTACGCTTCTCGGGTTCGCGCAAGCGCTTCCCCCTACCTGGCGTACCAAAGATTTTGTGGGAAACGACGGCCACCTATGGGGCCATCAGCTCCTTGTGTTTCGCCAGGGGGGATGAGCACGTTGCACAAAGAGCGGAGAATGTAGCACAACACGACAGGGATCACATGGGCAGTTTTACCCAGGTTCGGGCCACCGCGAGGCGTAAAACCCTACTCCTGCTTTGGTGGATTGATGGTGGATTGTGGTGGAAGCACAGCGCTCTTGCCCGGCAGGGTTGCCTCGGGGCGAGGGCAGCTACGCGTGTATGAGTGTACAAAAGTCCGAATCCTTTCTATGGTTGCCACGGCCCTCCTTTTATAGATCAAGGGATCACCACAGTGGCAAATCAGTCATTGCGTACTGATTAGATAGCAAACAGTGCTATCATACCTAACTCTGCAGTCAGAGCAGAGTGCATTAAATGCGCCGCTTAGTGTCACATCGTGGCATGCCCGGCAAGCCTTGTCGGACTGATCGGCCACCTCCTCGCCTGCCGGCTTGACATGTCTCTGGACGGGTGTCATTTGGAGGTGATTTCCATAGGAAGTGGCTGCCACGTGCCAAATAACAACCACTTAGTCACTTGGGGGCTTGATACCGCACCGATCGATGACTTGCGTCACTGTGAGGTGGAGTGGTGGAGCCTTGGCGGGGCAGTTTGCCCTCGTAGCGCCCGGCAGGCCTGCCGGGATGGTCTTGAGGCTTGACTTCGGGGCCACCTCATCCTTGTCAGGCTCGCCTACCCGGCAAGGGAGGTTTCTCCTTAGTGGTGTCTTGCTCATTTATCTTGTCTTGGTCCTCTTGATCTGCCCTTTGATTCCTCGAAGAGCTGATCTCTCCTTGCCTGGTCTGGTCTTGGATGTTGCAACCTTGCTCTTCTAGGCCTGTGCACGGTCCGGGCAATAGACCCAGGGTTTGTTGCACCGACAGGGCGGGCCGGGGACGCACCTGCATGACATTCTTTGGGCCGTCCATGACGGAAAAAATCATGGTAGAAGCGAGGGCGAGGAAAATATCGAGGAGTTCCCGGTTACGGTGGGTGGTTGGGGCCGAGCGATGCACGGAGGTTTGTGCGTTTCTCTTGTGGACGTGCGTGTGTGCGAGGCGTTGGCTAACTGAACCCGAGCAATCACACTAGCTACATTAATGAACCCGAGCGATCGATCCCTTAGCTGTTAACTGAACCCGAGCGATTCATTCGCTGCTGACTGAACCCGAGCGATTCCTTCGCTGCTGCTGCTAACTGAACCCGAGCGATCAATCACTGCTGCTGCTTACTGAAGCCGATCAAGCCCCCGTGCGAGATGTAGCTAGCCGGTGTTGGGTTGCCTCTCGATGAACAGTGACCGTTGCTACCGTGCGCGTGGTACGTACAACGAGTCGAGACTTGGTGAGCCGAGCCGGTTGGTTAGCTGTGGATGAACAGATCCCGATGGGGGTTGGATGAACAGGACCCCGTGGTAGTAGGCCGTTGCCGCTGGATAAACAGGACCCCGAGGAGGCTGCCGCTCCCCAACCGGTTGAGGGTGGATGAACAGGACCCCATGGAGGCTCTATGAACAGTAGCCGGTGGAGGCTGGATGAACAGTAGCCAGTGGATGAACAGTACCTGATGGAGGCTGGAGGAAGTCGACGGTGGATGAATAGTAGCCCGTGGAGGCTGGAGCGAGGCAGTAGACGGTGGCTGAACAGGACCCTGTTTCGACCGTAGGCGCTCCAACAGAAGTCTGTTTCCTCCGTTTTGCGGTATGCCAGACCCCTCCCAATCAACAGGACCCCGTTTCGACCGTAGGCCCTCGAACAGGATTCTGTTTCCTCCGTTTTGCGGTATGCCAGACCCTTCCTGATGAACAGTACCCTGTTTCGACCGTACGCGGTCGAACAGAAGGCCGTTTCCTCTATTCTGCGGTACGCCAGACCTTGTTTCGGCTGTTCCGTCCAAGATGGTTGGCTCCCGATGAACACGACGCATTTCGTTCCCTCCCGATGAACACAACGCAGTTTCTCCGTTCCGACCCAGCCGGTTGGCTGCCGATGAACAGGACGCCGTCGCTGTACGCATTCGAGACCCCGCCCGTATGTACGTACGTAGCCGTATTTACTTTCTTGCAGTGTGGTTGTACGTATGTGTACATAATTTATACAGGACTGCCTCAACTGCTACGTCACACGTGCCGCTCCTTGCTCGGGCACGGTTCATCCTTGCAGAGAGATCGATCGACCAGTATGTATGTATATGTTCGCTACCAGAGAGACAACCCTACATACGGTTCGACCCGGTGGGTCCCAACTGCTAGGGAGGATAAGGAGGCACTTCCTTGCGTGCGAAGATATAGCTGATGGGTCCCAGCTGTCAGGGGGAGGAATCATTTATTTTGCACATAATAAGGACGCACTTCCTTGCGTGCGAAGATGTAGCTAGTGGGTCCCAGCTGTCAGGGGGAGAAAACATTATTTTTCAGGGTAAAAAGGATGCAGTTGCATGCATGCGTCCATGGGCGTGGTGCGTCCCCGCTGTCAGCCTCTCACGTACAATCATCTTCAGATGACTCTCGTTTATTGACCACATTGACCACACCATGCCGAGCGCACCAAGACCAGTGGATGACGGCGAGGCCCCAGACTGGAGCGACCCGGAGATGGGGAAGACGCAGCAGTGGAGTCGCAGACAGAGAGGAGTGGGAAACTTGACTGGTTCGGGTGCGGGGTGGGCCTACACTCGGCAGAGAATAACAGGAGGTGCGGAGGAGTGGAGGGATGGCCTGGCCGTCGGTGGGGTAGCGTTTCACTGTGAGGCATGCGAAACAGCGCCGCTGGACGCTGGAGCAGGCGGTCCCGGTAGCGCTGGAGGAAGAAGACGAGAGATTGAGGAAGAATGTCGGTTGTTGGATGTAAATCGAACGCCTTGCTTAGGCTTCGACCTTTATATTTTTTTTGTGAAAGTGCTTGGGCTTCTATCTACTGGCCCACATGTTAGCCAGTCCATTTGGTTTTTTTAGTCCATTTGGTGGGCT
The DNA here is from genome assembly GCA_011799875.1 of Thinopyrum elongatum. Lineage (NCBI taxonomy): Eukaryota > Viridiplantae > Streptophyta > Magnoliopsida > Poales > Poaceae > Thinopyrum > Thinopyrum elongatum. The sequence continues at coordinate 335,260,116 of CM022302.1, read as the reverse complement.
GGGTGAAACAATGATGTAGAGTCTATGCAGCTCGTTTATATATTATGTTAGAATTTAAAGCCCATTTGCATTTTTTTTGAAATCCACGGACTTGCTGGGCTAGGTGAAAATATCATGTTGGGCTGGACGGAGAAATGTTATAAAAACATAAACACATGATTGCACGTCTATTACTGATTGGTCAGTAAAATCTTTGCAAGAGTACGTACGCAATCACCAGGAGTTAACTTGCCAAGTTATATATATATATATATATATATATATATATATATATATATATATATATATATATATAGATATATAGCATATTATGATATTTGTAAGAAATTTCCAATTTATGAAATAAAATATCATTTTAATTTGATGAGTTAATAGGACGTGGGGTATTATTATTTTTTAGGCTAGACGTGGGACAGTTGAGTTGGTTCTAGGGAAAACTAGTGGGAGAAAACTCAGATTACATCAAAAAAGAAAGTGGGAGAAAATTCAGATATAGGATTAATAAAAACAAAAAATAAAGGAAGTGGGAAGGTCTATACAATGGTTGGACGAACGACAGGTTTAACGGAACCTTATGTTATTTCTATTATATATATGTAATAAAATAAGATATAAATATAAATATAAGTATATATATACTATTATTGAAGGGAAAACATAGGTTCAGTTTTGCATTCTTATAGAAAAATAGAAGTGAGTTGTGCGTTGTCTTGAAAAAACAAATATAACTTGGGCTGCTGATGTTATAGACAAGCTTGGCTGGGAGGCCCAGAGGCCGCTTGATACTTGCTGGACCCAAAAAAATGTTGAAACCTGCTGGATCAACTGTGTCTGCATGTCATGGGCTGCGCGTGTTAAACAACAAAACCTAGGCCATGGACCTGGACCTGGACCTGGTGGGCCTAGACTGTCAGCCTCTCAACGAACAGTCGTCTCTCGATTCCTCTTGTTTTGTTGACCATGTTGGGAACGACAGAAGGCGGCGCCGCGGCGAGAGAACCAAGGCGGAGGATGATGTCGAGACCTCGGACCAGAACGAACCGGAGCCGGGGAAGACGCAGGCGGAGCGGAGTACAAGGGTTGACTTGTTCGGGTGCAGGGTGGGCCGGTGGAGCTGCCGCCGCCAGAGAATGTGTGGGAGTAGAGGGATGGCCTGGCCAGCGCCATAGGCTAGGATGGGTCACCGAGGCGTGCGCGGAAGCACCGCCAGCCGCTGTAGGAAGAGGACGAAAGATTGAACAAAATAAAGAAATACAAATGGATAGGTGGTTGGTCCCAGATGTCTGTGTATGAGACCTGCTGGGTCCACCTGAGAAGGGGAATATGTTGGGAGGAAGGAGATTCAAAGCATGGCAGCCCAGTGAACTAGTTACATACATAAGCAAATAGCCACTAAAAAAAAGCAAACAGGTTAATGGGTTTTTAGACGAAATATTTCAGACAAAACAGATAATTAGGACACATAGGCTAATGCATGAAACACCCAGATGATAAAGGTGCTTAAACAGAAAAAGTACATCATCTAGACCTTCCTGGCACGCTTGATCATGACGCTGGGGCTGTCCGTGTACTCATCGGTTACGGGAAGCAGACACGCCCTCATGTCCAAGATCCGCCTGTACATGTCGTAGCATGCGTATGCGTCCTTGGCCGCGTAGGTTATGTAGGCTAGATTCAGAGGTACCTCCCACGTGTTCAGGTCCTTGGTATCGCCGTCTTCTTTCATGTTGGCGTAGCAAGGGTCGATGATGGTCGCGGCGAGGTCAACCACGGAATCCTTCTCCTGCCCGTTGCCGATGATCTTGTATTGCTTATGGATGTCGACAAGCTTGGTGCACCAGATGGCCGAATCGTAAAAGCACAGTCGCGTTCTTCCTGCTCTTCACCGTAGTGAAGGTGCAGTCGGCGGTGCCAATGAAATGGGCGAATGCTCCAGGACCTCTGATGGCCCTACAGCAGTGGTAGACGAGAACCTCGTCCCGCACGCATACCTGGGCGACGCGATCCGCTGGTCCCTGTCAGGAGACGAATGGATGGGCACAAGGTCTAGTCCCGCGATCTTGTGCTTTCTCCTCCTGTAGGTACTGCTTGAACTTGGCGAGGCAGAGCTTCACTGAGTCCGGATCATTGGTGTACATCACATTCAACTTGGTGCTGCCATGGGTCTGAACGGCAAACTCAAAGGTGAACTCCTTGCTGAAGTCCATATCCAGCAGGCTCACACCTTGAATCGCCATTGGAGTCTCTTCTCACGCAGAGTTGATGTGGCGGTTCTAGTTTTGTGGGGATTGGGGGCAGGGGGAGATGAAGACGATCGCTGTGTACTGGGGTACTAGGGGGCGGCACCGCGGCAGCAGCAGTTCATTTTTCCAATCTTGGGGAACTGCAATCGACGGTGAACGAGTGGGTAGGCGGCGGCATCAGTTTGTTTTTTAGCTCTTGGGGAACTGCATCCAATAGTAAACTGAGTGTGTACAGGCGACAACAGTTACTACCCCTCCCTCGCCCGCTGCACGCCCGGTAGAACATGCCCCCTCGGGTTCACTAGCGGGTCTGTATTGGTACTGTAATAGCAAGTGTTAGTGGTCACTTTACTTAAATTTTATTAGCTTTAATTAAAATGTATTCTTAAAACAAGCAAAACATTGGCTCGTTCTATCAGTGCCACAGGATCAACATGCATAGCAATTAGAATTATTATTCTTAGGACACAAACGATAGGCTCATTTGCCGCACTTTCATAGACAATTCTACCAAGTTTGAACAGCTTGTTATGGTTGCTCTCCTCTGCATCATCATGCCGTGTTTCCCAGCTTGCAAGATTCAGAACCAACCAATAAGATTGAAATAATAAGTAAAATAAAGATGCCTACACATCACAATGATTCCCAGCTTGCAAGATTCAGAATCAACCCATTAGATTCAAATAATAAGTACAACAAAGATGCCTACACATCTCAATGATTCACATATCAGAGCCAATCGTAACTGTACAACTCAAACATTGTGAGAATGTGAACAAATAAATAAAAATTGATTGATGCTTCATGTAAGCAATTTGATCCAAGGATTTTCTTAAACATTGAAACCAGTCCTTTTTAAGGCCACACAGGTCAAACATTGGCAGCTGAAATATTCTGCATCACTGGTGGCACTACCACTTACAATATGTGCACAAGAGGGCCTTCTAGATTTTGAAGTAGTGTGTATAGAGCCTCATCCTTAGTATTTAACAACTACACATAGCAGAATCTAGTGGAATCATCAATCAACGTCCTGAAATATCTCTTTCCACCTTGCACACACGCATGGCACTTTAGAGCCTTTGGATAAAGTGAATCTCGGGATTAAATCCATCTTGGCTAGTTATGTCATACAACCCAAGAACTTGGTGAATGCTTTTAACCAGCACAACATCTGTAGTTGAGTATTCCTGTTTGCATAAATTAGAAAGAGCATGATTACTATAATATTGGCACTATTTAAAGCAACTTTATTTCCAAAATGAGAAAAGATTGCGATAGAATAGCTTTATTAAAAAATACAACGTTAGCACAGTATGACAAAGCACAATCATGTTGATAAAGGACAGTACTAACCTGTCTGAGATGACTTTGGGAGATCAAGTTATTTTTCATGTCCCCGTATCTTGCCATGAAGGCGATTCGTTGACATCCATTAACACCTCAGTGTGGCAGTAGAAGGAGGAGCGTCGACTCATTCCAATCACTTTTTTTTGTGTAGTTCAACTTAAATAATGGTGCCCGCCAGTTAGAGAGGGGGCCCGCGACACCTCAACCGTAGGCGTGATGGACTCAACTAGTTCATTGTAGCTATGTGATTGATGCAGTGCACATGGACTTGATTCTGCCGGATAGGCCTTCTACAAGTTATCTACATTGGAAATGAAATGGTAGCTAAGACAATATCTCTATTTTAAATGTATTATTACTTCATTTTATCAGTGGCAGTAGCGGTGCCAAAAGATTGCCACAAATTATTAGTGGCATTAAATTAAGATGCAAAAACAATATAATTATTGCTTTCTCATAGCAGTGCCATAACAGTAGCACAAGATCACTAGCTGGATGCAGAGTCAAAATCAACCAAGAAGGAACATACACCGGTCATGGGAACCATAACTGAGAGAGGGGCCCTACGCCGCCATGACTCGATGTGGTGAACCTGCAGATCCACTCGGATGATTCAATTCAGGCAACCTTTTTCTGCAGTTCACCTGAAATGAAGCAAAGATTGTATCATGTAGCTAGCAAGAAGTACTTGCTCTCATGAGCTGGCAGTTCTTCTTTAGTAGTTGCACTAAAATTGAGCAACATTAAGGTTGGTTGTCCTGCTCATGCAAGGTGCAACTATAATTTGCTTATCCTTTTGTGCAGTTCCACTAAAATAAAGTGCCATTATGGTGATAATGATGGTTCATCTTGCAAAGGCTAATAAAATGTTGCACGAGATTACCAGCAGAGTTTGACAGAGATGTTGCAAAACTCCAATCAACCTTTGTGTAGTTCAACCAAAATTGAGAGATGTTGCCCACGTGACATTTTAGTTGAACTGCACAAGACATTCATTCAAAAAAAGTGTTTTGTGCAGTTCACCAAAAGGTCACAATAGCAACGAGGTGAAATGGATATCCCTATCCGCACAAAAAGATAGAAAGAAAACAGTTACTGGTTAATAACAATATACAAAACATACACGAAATGAAAAGAAGCATCTTGATTATGTTCATGGCAATGACGCAAGAACAGTAGAAATTTTAAAATAGTAGCATTGCTTCATGTTACCGGAAGCATTACGATCAACAATGACATTCGTCAAATATGGGATTACTTTAATGGTGGCATTGCTTGTTTACCAGATACAATAGATCAACAGCAGCTAAAGAGTTGGTTTAAGGGCATGGGACAGTGGGGACACCAGGACACTCAGTAGCGTAAAGAAGCAACTTACTTTTCATACTGGGAAAAACAGTAGGACTACCATTTGTAACACAGTTTAATTGCATCGTATTACTGGAGGCATTCAATTAACAATAACATTGGTTAGACATGTCCTTACGGTAACAGTGTGATTGCTTCGTTTTACATGCGCCCTTATATTAACAACTGCAAAAAGTTGGTATAAGGACATGCGATAGTGGACGCATCAGCACAATGTACCTACAAGGAGGCATAAAGTGGTGATGCCGAGTTTGTTCATACTCTGTGAGGGCAGCAAATCTAATCCTGGATACCTTTTACTATGTGAGGGCACCAAATCTAATCCTGGACATACTCTGTTGACTTGTCCACTAGCCGCCACTTTCTATCCTTTTTTCAACCAATAATAGATCCGTTCCTTATCTAGTTTGTACTACCTTTTCCCTTTATTTCCCTTTTCAACCAAGAGACCGGTTGGGTATCCAGTCTCTACTACTTTCCCCCTGTTATTTCCTCTTTGAATCAAGTCCTAGATTCATGCTACAACTTTCCCCCCTTCGCTGTTTGAACCAAGTCCTAGATTCGACTGCATGAAGTAACTTTACCTCTAATAATACTAAAAATTTAGTTGGCTTTGGAAGAGCTGATGGAAGTAGAAAAAGATCCACATGCAGACACGTGGGGAGCTAGGGCAGTAGAGCAGGGCCGCTTTCGAAGGAACTTATACCTGAGGGTCGTCGGGATGTGGCTAGGAGGCCGGCGGCAGGTCGGATCTGCCCACAATACGGCAGGGAGGAAGAAGGGGTTGGTGGACCTCCCGAGTCGGCGCTATATCGGAGAGAACAGCACGGGCAGAGGATCGGGACCTATCGGCAGCTGTGGGTTTCCTCCCTCGCTGCCGATGACCGCGTGAATGATGCACCTAGTCCCCTACACACCGGCCGAAGGGATCTGGCCGGATCTGTGACCAGCGGTCAGCAGAGAGAAAATGTCGCTACCACTGCCTTGTTTAGATCTGGAGAGGATGAGAGAATGAAGAGAGCAACCCTAGTAAAGCAAGCGCTCAGGCCCCTGCCTATATATATATATAGTGGAGTGATTATCTTTTTCTCTCCACAACAAGCGTTTCAATTTGTGTACGTGGCATTAAAGAAAAGAAACTCTCTATTTAATGTGACTGGCTGCAATTTGCACTTTGTTCACTTTTGCTCCCCGGCCCTCCATTCATTGAACAACCCCACGGGTGAATAAACATACAGTACTATTTATATAGAACAAACAAGCTCGAACTATTTTGGCTTTGAAATATCGATGGTACAGTTTGACCACATTGCATCAATGGACTCAGTACTTTGAAGAAACCTATACGTATAAACACATGCATGGTTTACATTCCGAATCGCTAGCTAGAGATTGAACTATATTTGTTTACATGTACCACCTTTTTCTTTTGGTCTTCTGCTCCATGGCGTAATTCATCGATACAAAATTATACTATGAGTATTTAAAAGTTGAGGGCGGGGCTTTTCCCGGGCAATACACGCGGCCGTTTTCGCGTAGCCGGTTTGACAGAGAGGCGAGGAGGGTGAGGGAGTAGCGGATTCAACTTACTGCTGGAAAGGTAGGGCTATGCGATTTGACAGCTTGTTATTGCTGGAAAGATGGGGTCTTGTGATATGACTACTCACTATAGTCATTATTCCTCCGGTGCTACGACTGGGGTGATGCCCCCCTTCCGTTCCCCACTCTAAATCTGGTGCATGACACGTCGACCCGGATGCTGGCTCTCCCACATGTCGGCGAACTAAGAAGGAGCAAAGAATCATGCGGTATATATAGTACTACGTAGTATATACTACTACTCACGTCGGAGGAGTGCGAAACACGGCAGCCCAGTGAACCAGCAGGCGATAGGCCATAGAAAACAATGTGGTGATATGGCCATAAAAACAATGTACTATAGTCTAGTCTCTAGCTCGTACAGTACTCCACCTCTTCCTCCTTCTCTCGGTTCATCACCATCATACTTTTCCCATTCCTATGTTTTCAGTATCCTGCGAATCAAAGAGGCCCTTAGACTGGTTTAGGTCCGGTCGTTTTTTATAAATGTGTTATGTCCAAAATTTAATGAACATGCACCTGTTTCTATGAAAATAATCAAGTTTGCATGTAGTAATTCATTCATTTATTTATGTCCTTCTCGCGGGGGGGGGGGGGGGGGGGGTGGGGGGGGGGGGTGGGGGGGGGGGGGGGGGTTGGGGGGGGGTGTGTGGGGGGGGGGGGTGGTGTATTTGGTTTGTGGGGGGTGTTTTTTTGTTTTTTTTTTTTGTATTTTTTTTTTTTGTGGGGTGTTTTTTTGTTTTAGGTTACGTGGACGAAAGAAGATGGTTCGTTTTTTTTTTTTTTTTTTTTTGTTTTTGTTTTTTTTTTTTGTTTTTTGTTTTTTTTTTGTCGTTTTTTTTTTTGTTTTGGGGGGGGGGGGGTGGGGGGTTTGCATGTAATTTGTCAGGTCTGAAATGTAAAGTACGCCGGCATGGTTGCATATGCTCTGAGTCGTGCATGCACTACGACCCAGATGCTCTATGTCCCACGTGTCGGCGAAAGGAAACACATGGAAATAGCCTAGGAGTACATATAGGCGGAAAAATGCGTAAAAATTATGTACTATGAAGCATAGCTGCAGTTCAAAAAGGAGACCTAAAGTGATGACAGGTATAGGTCGCACGCACCCACCTAGTGGTACTCAGTACTAGACGTACGAGTACTCAGTACTCCTATTCTATCAACACGAGTCCCATCTGACAACAGCGTCCGTCCTACAGCTAGCTCTTCTCCCTCGTTTCTCTCTTCTAATTCTAACTCAGTCGACGCGCAGTGGGCGGGGTGTGGATTTGCCGATAGTCGGTTTGCTCAACTGCGGCCCCGCCTGACAGTGAAAATGCTAAGACAACAAGCGTTCCCTTGCTTGAGCGGCGTGCCGGACAGACCGTGTGGGGGTGCGACGCGAACGCGGCAGTCTTTACCTTTATAACTTGTACATAGAAAATGCCAAGCCAATGCGCGATGAGCGGCGAGCCGGAACAACAGTGTGGGGTGCGACGCGAACGGCACAGGCGTGTTGTAGTACTTGTTCCACTTTCTCGTTTTGAACTCGTGATATGTAGTAACGCTCAGTTTTGAATATATAAGTTTGGTTGTCGCGCCAATATATATACTCCCTCCATGTAGGTTGGGTCGCTGAAGTCAAAATTTGACACAAAACATGATGGTGACCAGTCTACCTCCGTCCTGGTTTATTGCTCCCCATCGTAATCTGTGCCAAAATTTGACCATAAATTTGACTAACAAAAGGTTCATGCATGTCACCAAAATTATATCGTTGAAAACTATGTTCAAATACAAATCAAACGATATAATTTTTGTTGACATGCACTAACATTTTGTCAGTTAAATCTTTGGTCAAAATTTATTATAAAAGGGACTAATAAACCACGACCTAGGTAGTACACCAGGACGAAGGCAGTGATACTACATATAATTAACGCCAAATAAGAGCAAGGGATCACACATGTCAGTTACAAATGGAGTAAATATGCCATACACTAATAAAACATCAAGGCCACGAGGCGATGCAGTGCTGGTTACAGGAGGCGAGAAGAAAGATGCATCCATCGACGACCTCCTCCTCCTCGACTCAGGGCGCCGGCCCACCGAACGGCGGCTAAGTAGCAGCGGCTTTCGTGGCCAGGTCAACGTGCTTCTCAACAATGGCGTCCAAAGATTCCAGCTGGTGGAAGAAGGCCAACGTCTTTCTGTCCACCCTGGCCTTGTAGTGGCCTATGTAGACGATTTCCTTGTAGACGTGGATGTGTAGGTCGACGGTTTCTTGCATGGCGAGGCACTACACGGTGAGCGCGGCCTCGAGGTGCACATTCTTTGTCGCGACCTCCGGCAGCTGCAGGGCCACCAGGGCTTGAAAGAGTTTGTCACCATGGAGGCCGATGAGGGTGGTAGGCAACAAGGAGCCTGGGCGCGCGGGCTGGAGCAGTATGGCAAGGTCATCCGTGCGCTTCTTGACGGCGGTGAACTTGCGGATGGAGCGGACCATCATGTCTTCCATGCGAGAGGCGAAGCTGGTGTCAGCTAGGGCTATGACGCTAGCGGTTGCCAGCACCATCTGGAAACACTGCGCGGTGCGGGGCCGCAGGCCGGCGTGTTGGATGATCTGGCATAGCCGACTGCCGCTCGGGTCCATCGCCTCCATAGGTGCTTGTGGTTCTGGTCACTTGGTCTTGGATTGGAGTGAGAAGTGTTGCGCAGAGACTAGGAGTAGATGGATTGGAGTGGTGGGGCGCCTTTATATGAGAGTCCAAACTGTGTTGCATTACATCATGCTGGCTCCATTCTGCTTCTCCAATTAATTCCCTCTGCTTGCTAATTGAGGATGCATCACTGACCGTTCAACGTCTCGGGAACCGCTACCCTCTCCCTCCTTGGCATTCAAGCAGTATCAATGTAAATGCGGGTCAAGAAGAGACTAGTCATTACTACATTGTGCACCGTGACCAAGGCGGAGGGGAAAATGAGAGAACTTAATATTTTTACTTTAGTACTACCATTGCATGCAATGAACTGACCGCAGCATGCCGTGCTAGGTAGTCTCAAGGCATCAAAAACATACATGGCCCACGTCTCTTATTGGTTGATTCCTTTATTCAAGTGAAGAACAAGAAACAAGGTCGAGTTAATCCACCACACCTAAGTGTTTTGGGATTATAAAGGTTTTCGTAAGTGATCGACACAATAACCGTAAGATCTGCATCCGACGGTGGCACCTATTTGACGCAAACAGCAATAGAAAAGAAATGCCACAAAACTGCGACACCACGCCCCCTCCCCTACACATAAGACTGGCATGCGAGCGTACGCAACTCCCACGTTCGGGTTGCGCTTGGCTCTTCGCCTCTTCGAGAAGTCAAACAATGATGTCATTTATGACTAGAATAAAAATGCCATACACTAATAAAACATTAAGGCCACGAGGCGATGCAGTGCTGGTTACAGGAGGCAAGAAGAAAGATGCATCCATCGACGACCTCCTCCTCCTCGACTCAGGGCGCCGGCCCACCGAACGACGTCTAAGTAGCAGCGGCTTTTGTGGCCAGGTCAACGTGCTTCCGAACAATGGTGTCCAAAGATTCCAGCCGGTGGAAGAAGGCCAACGTGTTTCTGTCCTCGCTGGACTTGTAGTGGCCTATGTAGACGATTTCCTCGTAGAGGTGGATGTGCAAGTGGACGGTTTCTTGCATGGCGAGGTGCTGCGCAGCGAGCACGGCCTCGAGGTGCCCATTCTTCGTTGCGACCTCCGGTAGCTGCAGGGGCACCAGTGCTTCAAAGAGTTCATCACATTGGAGGCCGATGAGGGTGCCAGGCAATAAGGAGCCTGGGCGCGCGGGCTGGAGGAGTACGGCAAGGTCGTCCGTGCGCTTCTTTACGGCGGTGAACTTGCGGATGGAGCCGACCATCATCTCGCACATGCGAGAGGCAAAGCCAGCGTCGACGAGGGCTATGACACTGGCGGTCGTCAGCACCGTCTGGAAACGCTGCATGGTGCGGGGCCGCAGGCCGGCGTCTTGGACAATCTGGCACAGCCGACTGCCGCTCACGTCCATCGACGCCATGGGTGCCTGTGGCTTCTGGTCACTTGGTCTTGGATTGGAGTGGGCAGTGTTGCACAGAGACTAGGAGTAGATGAATTGGAGTGGTAGGGCGCCTTTATAAGAGAGTCCAAACTGCGTTGCATTCACATCGTGCTGGCTCCATTCTGCTTCTCCAATTACTTCCCTCTGCATGCTAATTGAATGAGGAGGCATCATTGACCGTTCAACGTTTCGGGAACCACTACCCTCTCCCTCGTTGGCATTCAAGCCGTATCAACGTAAATGCGTGTCAAAAAGAGAAGTTGAACGGTCAAACTAGCCCTCGTGTGTGGATACTTTAGGGCTATTTGAGCCCAAACTAGCTCAAGCTAACTCTAACCCCTGGATCCAAACAGGGCTAAAGAAGAGAGAGAGGGTTAGAGCATGGTTAATAATACAACCAACTGCTGGCTATAAGATGTTGCCATATCATCTATAGCCAACACATATAGTCACTCATACAACAAGGTTAGCTATAAGGTTGGCTATAAGATTAGTACTTTTTCTCATCTTCTCTCTATCTCTTTCCTCACATTTATTGCATCTGCCTTGGAGCACGCATATAGCCAGGCTCTTGCATGTAAGCAGGCTATAAGCCCACTATTGTACTTGCTCTTAGAGTAATAGAGTTGGTAGATACCATATCATGTTAAATGCTATGCTACTTTGTGTCATGCATGGCAATAAATATGATCATCTATGATACTACTATGCACTATGGAAATAGTATCATACACTAGTATCATATGTATGATACTAGTATATGATACTCCCCACTCTGAGTAGCCTTAATATTTACTCCCTCCGTTCCTAAATATTTACGGTGTAGATTCACTCATTTTGCTCCGTGTGTACTCATTACGGTGTAGTCACTTGTTGAAATATCTAGAAAGACAAATATTTAGGAACGGAGGGAGTATTTGCTAACTAATACCATTGCATGCAATGAACTGACCGTTGCATGCCGTGCTAGGTACTACGTCTCAAGGCATTAAAAACATACACGGCCCACGTCTCTTATTGGTTGATTCTTATTCATGTCTAGAAACAAGAAATGTGGTCGGGTTTGTTTTGGGATTATTTGATTTTCGTAAGATGACTATAACTAGCAATCACCACAATAACCGTAAGATCTGCATCCGACGGTGGCACCTATTGGACGCAAACAGCAATAGAAAAGAATTGCCACAAAACTGCCACACCACACCCCACCCCACCCCTACACATAAGACTGCCACGCGAGCGTTCGCAACTGCCACGTTCGGGTTGCGCTTGGCTCTTTGCCTCTTCGAGAAGTCAAACAATGATGTTACTACTTCTACAGTATCAAATCAACTGCTGCATGTACCGTCCACCACGTGGGCGAGGGAGAGCTTGTTGTAGGAGTAGTAAAAGCAAAAGGGTCTCCTCGTCTGCGAGCCACCGAGCGCATGGGCGAGGGAGAGGGCGTACTACTATTAATCAAGCTTCTCCTTGTTGTACGAGTTGACGCGACACATCATAGCACGGGCCCCACATGCTTGCCTCTAAACTTGGCTAAAAGACACACATTGTACAATATTTGCTGCAACCTCTAACATTTACCCCACCATAAATTAAAATATATATTCCTCTCTTGACCAGATCAGCGTGCAAACTACAATAACCAGTATGACAGGTAGGGCCAGAAGATTATTTTAATCAAAAAATGCTTCGAGACGGCCTCATAGCATGGAGCCGACTCCAACGATTTTAAGCTTAGAGGCACGGTACAGGTTATCCTAGACTATGTTACTATACTACCTCCCCTACACATGAAACTGCCACACGAGCGTTCGGGTTGCGCTTGGATCTTCACCTCTTCGGGAAGTCAAACAATGATGGTACTACTACAGTGGAGTACTACTAGTATGCTTCTGGCCATCTGACACCGAATGAACTGCTCCATGTCCATCGCGTGCGGGAGGGAGAGCATGTAGCGAAAGCTTCTCCTAGTCCTGCGAGCCACCATGCTCATGGGCGAGGGAGAGGGTGTTGTAATCAAACTTCTTCTTGTTGTACGTGTTGACGCGGCACATCAAAGCAGTGCACTCGATATGTTTCAATAATTTGCGTTTACCAATGCATTAATTACAACACATGCATGCCTGCCGTGACTTTCCTTTTGATACTTGCATGTGTTGCTTTAATGCACCTTGAAGTAGTATGAATATGTGATGGTAAAACTTTCTAAGCAAGTATAATAAGGTGACGTGGGCGGGATCTAAGGCTTAAAATAATATATTGTTGCTGAGTTGGCAGAGAGAGAAGAGGAGAGAGAAGAGAAGCGGGCTACTAACTAACAGCCGGCTGTAGCACGCGCTCCTAGACACTTTGTGAGAGAGGAAGGTGGGCCATGTATTAATGAAGTAGTACTTATTTGTATCTGACTATTATACTTGCTGGCTATAAACTTGGTTGTAGATGATGTGGCAACATCTTATAGCCAGCGGCCGGCTATACTATTAACCATGCTCTAAAGCGAGAGATGGTGGTGCATGAGGAGGGCGAGATCATGCCGACGGAACATGACCCGATGATGGAGCTCTCTATGGTCTCTATGGACCTCACCTTGCTCCACTGCCCCTTATGCCTCCGCCCCTTGAAGCCTCCAGTGTACGAGGTTCGAATACACCTCGTCCGTTCGGCTGATCGAGCAAGGTGCAGGTTTCTTGATTGATGTGTTGTTTGATTGATTTGTGCAGTGCAAGGGAGGGCACCTGGCCTGCACGGACTGCTGCGGAGAGCGCCCCGGGAACCAGCAGCAGTGCCAGAAGTGCGAGCGCGGCGGCGGCTTCGACGTGCGAAACACGGCGATGGACGTCGTCCTCTCCTCGGTGAGGGTGGAGTGCCCGCACGAAGGATGTGGGCTCTGCGTTACTTACCACAAGCTCGCCAATCACCAGAGCGTGTGTCCGCTCGCGCCCTGCAAATGCCCCGTGCCCGTCTGCGGCTATGAAGGCCCGCCACCGGCGCTCCCCCACCACATCAGCACCGTGCATCCCATGCCCGTGCCCATGATCCAGTATGGCAAGGTGCTCCAGCTGCAAGTGCTAGTGTCGGAGCCGTGGCTCTTGCTGTTCGTGGAGGAGGACGGTCGCGCATTTTTCGTGGTCAGCAGCGTGCTTGACATCGGCGCAGCTATCGTCGTGTCGGTCGTCTGCATCAGAGCGGGGGTGTCCCCACCGCTGCACTACGCGGTCGAGCTATGGGCGACCGGCCCGCCGGGGGAGCCCAAAGGCAGGACCGATGCCTTCAAGGTGGAAATCGAGGTGACAAGCAGCAAGGATCCCGGCGCCGTCGCCGTGGAGGAGCTGACCTTCTTCACAGTTCCGCCCAAGCTGCTAGCCGGGGCTGGGTTGTCGAGGACGGTGTCCCTCCACATTCAGATTGACAAGCTCACCTCCTAAATGATTCTACAGTGCCTTCTGTTTATCTTAGTAATATGCTAATATAGGGGTTAGCTCGGTCTACTTTAGCTTAAGAGATGGTGGATTTTGGTGGCGATGCAGCAATTACTTCGACATTAGATCATCAGTTAAAGTAATTTCCAACAGTCAAACGGATATTTTGTGTATGTTGGATATAAAGATCCTTTGGGTAAGGAGTATAAGCTGCTTATATGCTTGTTTGTTGAGGAAGTGTTGCATACTTCTGCGAGTTGACGCGACACATCAAAGTAGTACTACTACTAGTAGTACTCACCCGACTGCGCACTAGGCAGACGAAGCTCGTGTCGTGTTGGTGCCGTGTGTGGCCCGCACATTAACCAAAACCTCGCGCCTCCAGCTTAGCCTCCGTGTTTTAAAATTCTCAATCTCAAGGACAAGGAGCAACGGGAACCTATGATAGAGCCAATCGGATGGTTGAGAACACTACAATTCGTAGCTACAGATGCGTGTGTGAGAGAGGACGAGTGCATGCGTGCACCTCTTCTCTTCGTGTATAACGTACTAAACTCAGAGTACAAGTGTATGTGGGTGGCATCGACCTAGAGAGCTAGAGATGGTGCATGCGAGAAGTCCCGAGAGACTAGGTGTGTGCATGGGAAAGAGGGACAGAGATGATATGTGTCGATGTAATGCGTGTGAAAAAAAGACTAGTCTATAGCTCGCCACGAGGCTATTCCTAGCGAACGCCCCAATAACCGTAAGATATGTATCCGACGGTGCCAGTTATTGCACGTACACAGCAGTAGAAAAAGAAGTACCATGGCATATTACAAAACTGCTACACCACGGCCGAGAATGTGTGCCCACGTTACGCCATCCGGGAATAGTGCCACACTTCGAAACTAGAACCGTCAATAAATTTTGAGCTTGCGTCTCATCACATTCCAAATTATAGGACCAGCCACAATGGAGAGTAGCATACACTAGTAACATACACATATCCCTAGATTATGTTACTTCCTTCATAGTGGGTAGTAACATAAGTGTGGTGTCATGCAAAGCTTCATTTATTAGGTTATAGACTCATATTGCATTGGGACATGTGATGTTACAGTAACTAGCTAAGTTACTCAAATTACCTCTCTCCTCATTAACTCATTGCCACATAAGCAAATTTGCTGAGTTGGACTCGATGTTACTGCAGAAGTTACTCCCACTGTGGCTAGTCTACTACCACGCTATATTTAATTGCAAACCTGTTCACACCGATCAAAACCTAAACGGTTTCCTACTTAGGAGTGTATTAGTACTCGGTTATAAATACTCTACTCCAAGATGACTGCACATTCCTCCTCAACTCCTCATCCACAAAAACAAACAAGTGTTTCATTGTCGTTCCCTTGCGTCTGCCATGGTCCGCATGAGTTCTGGGTCGAGAGATTACTACCATGGAGAGGCGAGCATGGAAGCGGAAGCACGAGAGATGTCCCGCCTTGCCGCGAAAGCAGCCAACATGTCCCTCCGCACCGCCGTAGCAGCACAGAGGTCCCGCAATGCCACCAAAGCAGCACAGAGGTCCCGCCACGCCGTCGATGCAGCAGACTGGTCCGGCCGCGCCGCAGAAGCAGCAAAGATGTGCCGCCGCACCACGAATGCAGCAGGGAGGTCCTCCCGTGCCGTGGCGGCCTGGGAAAATGTCTCGTGGGTAGGCGAGGACTCTCACAGGTGCATGCACGCTATGCTCGATGGCCTGATGGGTCGGATCTTCGGCCGGATGAAGCTGCAGGACGAGATGAATGCCTCGTTTGAAAATGCTACCGGTGTCATCCGGTGACTAGGGGAGGACAAGGCGAAGCTCCGCACCGAGCGCGACCTATTGAGGGCGAAGATCGCCGGAAGGGCGAAGCAGGCGAAGGAGACCGCTGCCTTGTTGAAGAGGACAGGTGCATCGTCAAGAAACTTATGGACAAGAATGCCAAGCTCCGCATCGAGCGCAAAAGGCTGGTGAAGGAATCCGTGGATGCTGCCAAGCAGCGTATTGAGGACATGAAACTGATGAAAGATATCATCGCCGCTCGCCGCAAGAACTAGTCTCCGCGACCTGCAGCGCATCAAGAAAGTAGAGATCAGCGAGCCAGATCGGTGTATGTGTCTTCCTTCTTCTTTTGCCCTTGTGTATTTCGGGCGTAGCCGCATGTGCCTTTTTTAATCATTTTCCTAAATATGCAAGACAATTATTATCCACTGTCATCATCCTTTATATATTCATCAGTCTTGCTATAAGTCGCAGTAGATGCTATATAGATCCGTCGGATCTTACATCAAGATCCGTGCAAAATTTTCTTTTCAGATTTTCTTTTCTCTCTCTTAAATCTCAGTCGAGTGAGACATAACCACACCATTAAACAGGGGATCAGGCGCCATTAATGGAGACGTTGGGAGACAGGTGGGCGTCAGATGGAGGTCAAAGGGCTCTCCTCCTGATAAGCACGCGCAGGGGTCTGATCGCACGCCTCCCGTGCTCAAATAGCTACCCCGCACGGCGCCTCCTAGCCAATAAAAAAAGAGGAAGCGTGGCGGCACATAAATGATAAGTACAACGCCCACGGTTTCAATAATACTTGTGTTTCCGATTGTAACGTGACAGCACTTGTTCCAAAATGACTTTGTTGATTGTTAATGTGTGCGCCTTCGCAAATCGGCAGCAAAATTACCACAACATGTTAGTGCCATGTCATGACACCAAGGCAAGTTTCATGATTTTCATGCGTGTTTTGGATTTACAAGAATTAGAAAACCAAGTTTCTCAATGTTTTCGGCCGAGCCACGACGCCCAGATGTTTGGATTTCAGCCCATTTCTTGTTGGGACCTAGAAATTCACCCGAGGACACACATGTGATTTTTCAACCAACTTGGATGCACTGGAGCATGTGCTTGGAGTTCAAATTTGAATTATGCACATTAAATGACCAGAAACTCAATTAATGTATAAAAAAGGCCAAATGAACACGGAATAATTCCAAAATTTAACACGGCACTCATATAGTTCTATGTTGCCTCTGTAAAGAAAATCAAGGGGGCAGCGTATATCGTTTCACACACAAAGGTGACACGTTCCCTCTCAGAACCACGAGCCTTCTTGAGAGAAGCTCCAGTTTGCAAGAAGCTTATACCAAAACTTGTTCCAATTCGGCCAATTTTTTTACCACAACTTGTTAGTGCCATGACATGACACCATGCCAAGTTTCATGATTTTCAGGTGAGTTTTGGATTTACAGGAATTTAAAAACCAAGTTTCTCAATGTTCTCGGTTGAGCCATGACGCCCAGATGTTTGAATTTCATTCCAATTTCTTGCAAGGGACCTAGAAATTCACCCAAGGACACACATGTGATTTTTCCACCAACTTTGGTGCATTGGAGCATGTGCGTGCAGTTCAAATTTGAATTATGCACATTAAATGACGAGAAACTCAATTAATGTATAAAAAAGGCCAAACGAACCCGGAATAATTCCAAAATTTAACACGGCACTCATATAGTTCTATGTTGCCTCTGTAAAGAAAATCAGGGGGAGGCAGCGTATATCGTTTCGCACATAAAGGTGACACATTCCCTCTCGGAACCAAGAGGCTTCTTGAGAGAAGCTCCGGTTTGCAAGAAGCTTATACCAAAACTTGTTCCAGTTCGGCCAAAAATTTTACCACAGCATGTTAGTGCCATGACATAACACCATGCCAAGTTTCATGATTTTCAGGCGAGTTTTGGATTTACAAGAATTTAAAAACCAAGTTTCTCCATGTTCTCGGCCGAGCCACGACGCCTAGATGTTTGAATTTCATTCCCATTTCTTGCATGGGATCAAGAAATTAACCCAATGACACACATGTGATTTTTCAACCTACTTTGGTGCACTGGAGCATGTGCTTGCAATTCAAATTTGAATTATGCACATTAAATGACCAGAAACTCAATTAATGTATAAAAAAGGCCAAACGAACCCGGAATAATTCCAAAATTTAACACGACAGTCATATAGTTCTATGTTGCCTCTGTAAAGAAAATCAGGGGGGAGGCAGCGTATATCGTTTCGCACACAAAAGTGACATGTTCCCTCTCGGAACCATGAGGCTTCTTGAGAGAAGCTCCAATTTGCAAGAAGCTTATACCAAAACTTGTTCCAATTCGGCCAAATTTTTTACCACAACATATTAGTGCCATGACATAACACCATGCCAAGTTTCATGATTTTCAAGCGAGTTTTGGATTTACAGGAATTTAAAAACCAAGTTTCTCAATGTTCTCGGCCGAGCCACGACGCCCAGATGTTTGAATTTCATTCCCATTTCTTGCATGGGACCTAGAAATTAACCCAAGGACACACATGTGATTATTTAACCTACTTTGCTGCACTGGAGCATGTGCTTGCAATTCAAATTTGAATTATGCACATTAAATAACCAGAAACTCAATTAATGTATAAAAAAGGCAAAACGAACCCGGAATAATTCCAAAATTTAACACGGCACTCATATAGTTCTATGTTACCTCTGTAAAGAAAATCAGGGGGGAGGTAGCGTATATTGTTTCGCACACAAAGGTGACATGTTCCCTCTTGGAACCACGAGGCTTCTTGAGAGAAGCTCCGGTTTGCAAGAAGCTTATACCAAAACTTGTCCCAATTCGGCCAAATTTTATACATATGAAAACGGGGTTTAGATTATCCCGAACATCTTGCTACCTAGACCAATGTACTGTGATTTGAATTCAACATAAAATGGATACAAATATTTGAATTGGAGATCGTATGGTACATGTAGTTCATATTTAAATATGATTACTACTATATGCATGTTTTCTGTTATCAAGATAATATTTATGAAGGTGTAACTTGACAACAATCATATTCAAATAAGGAAAATTGATTCAAATTTAGTCCATATGGTAGACGATAATATATATATATTCATAGGGTGGAGTAAAATGTTCATATAAGTTGGAAGATCAAATTGTAGGACTACATCCATTGTAAACCGCAAGATCACCTAACGATATATTCGAATCCAACATAACGTGGATTCAAAAATTCAAATTCGAGATCCTGGCATTTGTAATCATATAAAAAGGGACATGACTCTTTCTTGTGGTGGTAATTGATTTGTTTTTTGTTGTTGTTGAGCGAAGTGTGAATTGAATTGGAACTGTACATGCTAATCTTGTTCTCCCGATTTTTTTTACATTTTTCTTGTAGTTTTTCAATGGCATTTATCGCAATATAGTAAAAGGGGACATGACTCTCTTGTGTCTTGTATGACTTATCTTTTTTTTGTACATGTTAAGTTTGTTCTGCCGAACATGGAATCCGCGCCTTGTTATCCCGAAATTTTCAAGCTCGAGTATTTTTTGTCTCTTCTGCTGCGAAACTCCCGCCTCTTCAACCCGCGCCGCGTTATCCCAAAATTTCGACGCGTGCGAAAACTCCCTCCTCATCTGAAATCGGTCCCGCAGCCCAGACACGCGAAATCCCCCTTCTACCCCTTAGCCGAAAGTCTCGCCTCGACGTTGCGTGGTCAAAACCGGTGGGGGTACGTTCGTAACTTACCCACATTTCGGACAAGCGCGTCCCTAATTCATGGCTTCCCCTACCTTCCCCTTCATACCCCCCCATTCGTACACCGAGGCCGCCAAAACCGGCGAAACCCCACGCTCCTCCACAGGCCTCCCGACCGCCGCCTAGCTGGAGCCGCTTCCCCGACGATGTCGTCCACACCAACAGCTCGACGTCCCTCATCCACCACACCAGATGAGGATCCATCGTCGATCTCATCGTCCCTCCGGATCATCCGACCCGTCCTCCACCTCCAAGGAGCTGCCCCGATGTTTGCCTCGTCTATCACGCCACCTCCATCCCTACAGCGTTGTCTTGACCTGCCCCACTGAAACAGCAGCACCCTCACCAATTCCTCAGATGAAGCCGAAGCCTACTCGACACCACCAAGGAGGTTCTGCAGTCACTGCTGCATTTTATCTTTTATTCGATCTCACGGGGCTGCCGGTGCTTGATACCAAGCAGCCATGGCGGGTCTCCATCAACGGCGCCGTCGCCGGCCACTTCCTCCACGGCATCTCTCCCCATGTCGTTGCGTCCTCGGCGGCGACTTCCACACCAGCACTAGCTGTTGTTGCTCCGTCTCTCACTCGCGCTGCTGCTGCTACTGCTCCAGCTCTCGGTCGTGCTGTGGCTCTGCTCCGACTCTCGCTCGCGTTGCGTCTCTTCTCTTGCTGTCGGTCGCGCTGCTGCACTGCTCTTGCTTTCGATTGTGCTACTCCTCTGCTCTGCTCTTGCTGTCAATCGCACTGCTGCTCCGCTCTTGCTCTCGTTCCTGCTGTTGCTCTGCTCTGCTCTGTTCTTGCTCTCGCTCGCTCGCGCTGCTACCGCTGCTGCAGAACCTGCGGCAGCTACAGGAGTTGCTGCTTTAGCACTCGCTCGCGGTGCTGCTGCACGAGCTGCTCTCTGCTAGTGTGTTCCCTGCTCCAGCGACTGCTAATTTATATCACTGCTTCTCTGCTACCAGTGCTCGAATGCCCTAAACTTCTATTGCAGTGCTCTGCTACTAGTTCAATCAGTTTTGTTAGTAAAATTCAGTTTTGACAGTAAAATTTAGTTTCAACTGTAAAGTTCAGTTTCTTCAGTTAAGTTTAGAGTCAACAGTATTTACATCATCTGTTGGAGCGGCCACGGCGCGGCTGATGCATTTTACATCCAGCAGTTTTTGGTGATGTATTTTACATCATCTATTGCACATGATATTAGACTCCAACTTCAGATTAACGTTGTCTATCTTGTCCTGCTTCAGCCTCGCCGTTGTACACCTCACCGGAGCTGCTCCAACAACGAAACCATCCATCACAGTGGAGCAGTACCCTCGGCGCCGTCTCCAGAGGCCTCAGATCTTCTTCCTCGCCTTCGACAGTCACATCACCATCCTCCACGTCAACCCAATGATGCTGAGGTCGACAAGGCTATGCCAAAGAGGTTGTCCACTCGTCGCATCACTTTGTTACTCTACATTCATGTCGATCCCTCAGGGATCCTTTGGTTCAAAGCAGTTGCAAATCTAGAAAGAAATGAATCGTGGTCACAAAGTTAACAGGGAGAAAACTAAATGCTCTTTTGAACCACAATTTGAATCGGTTTAGCAAGATAGCCATTATATGATATTCATGGGGACCAAATCTAAGCTCACAAAATATTTCGAGGGCAGGCTTTAGCCTGTTGAAGACTGCCTACTAGAATCGCCACTGGTTCAAAGAAAAAGTGAAGGAAAACATAGGAATTGGAAACTTTACTATGGTACTACTATTCGTGCATTTGGTTAGAAGGAATGGAGCAAAGCAAAACTGGAGGATTTTTTTCCTTTGGTGTCTCTTTCAAATAAAAAACGTAGGAATTTTAATATCCACTTGGACATCCTTTTCAAATTAATATGAATGAAGAACATGACTAAGTGCATTACCGGCATAATAAGATTCTTATTTTACATTTTTCATGTGGTTTGACTTTAATTTGACCATGTTTCTCCATTCCTGTGTTCTTCCAATTCATGTGAACCAAACACCCAGGTTGACAGAAATCCTATGTTTGCAAATGCTCTGTTTTGCACGTGCATTCCTATCCTATTCCTGTGTTTTTCCTGTCCCTGCGATTTTAGAATCCTCCAATTCTAAGGAGCCCTTACAGATTTACTTCATTTTCAGATAGGTGTCAAAGAAAACTCTGTGTGTTTTGTCCTGCTCCTGCCATGCCGTCATCCACCCCACCTGAGGTGCACCATCGATGAAAGAGTTCACGGCTGCAGAGATCCCCCTGCTGACCTTCTTTCACCGCCTGAGATCATGTTCCCCGTTACCTGCAGCCACGCCAACTGCATTACCATCATCGACTGAGCAGATGAACCTGAGGACTACACAGTTCTAGAAGAGTGGTTGCACTCTTTCGTGTCTGCTTACGTTATACATCGGTTATTATTACCTGCTACTTTATCATCATGTTCACCTCTTAGACTCCGAGTCAGGTCCAAACTAATGTTCCAACTTGAGTTTTAAAATGCCCGTTGGGCACATATCGAGGCAGCAACAAATAGTATTTGTCTACTATCTAGTTCATCTGGGGTCTTCTATGTGGTTCATGTTCGGTGGGCAACAAACAGTAGATGAGCCATCGTCTATCTTTTTAAACTGAAGCTATCATCTACCTGCTATCATTAGTTTTGGATCTATCCACTTGTTTGCTACCATCAGTCTTGATTTCTGCATGCACCCCTTAGGCCTTACATAATCTAACTATGTTTTTTATTATGTATGTCAGTTATTGTACACAATCGTACCGAACATATAGAGAAAAAGAGAAGACCATTGCGTGGGAATATAATGTCATGCAGACGCCGCTCCATGGTGGGCGAAGTGGGGGCCCCCCTCCCCCCATTCCAGATTGTATTCCAGAGGGGGATTCAGAGGGAGCCGACCACTCCTATTTACCCCCTGAGGTGTTTGCTCTAACCTGGCATGCTGATGTTGGCCATATCATGCATATGGCGCCTCACATTGCTTACTTTATACATCTTATATGTCATCAGCTTAGTTTATATTTGCTTTGTGTGAATGCCACATGTTTGGTTTCTATATCATACTCCCTTTGTTCCTGAATATTTGTCTTTTTAGAGATTTCAACAAGTGACTACATACAGAGCAAAATGAGTGAATCTACACTCTAAAATATGTCTATATACATCCGTATGTGGTAGTCCATTTGAAATCTCTAAAAAGACAAATATTTAGGAACGGAGGGAGTATATGTGAATTATGCAATGCCATCTTCTTTAGCCAGGCATCATATACGTGAATCATGCAATGCCATCCTGTTTAGCCAGTCACCGTATATGTGAATTGTATCGTGCCATACTATTTTTTTCATAATGTATTCCATTTGTCAACAATGTTTGTACATTCATCTACTCTTCCTGTACATCAGCCATTTGAGTCAGTGATGGGAAAATCTGGAGTGAAAACAAGGTCTTCTGAGCAGTCACTGCTACCTGTCGATGCAGATTTCTTGCTGGTTACAAATAGCTCCTCATAGGAGGATTCAGAGACAGTTGACCAGTCGTATCCCCCCCCGAGGTGTATGCTTTAACTTGGCAGGGTTATATTGCTCATATCATGCATATGGTGTCTTGCATTGCCATGCCATCTGCTTAGATTAGACATGCTTTGTGTGAATGCCTCCTGTTTGCTTTCTATATCAGATATGTGAATTATGCAATGCCATGTTTTTTAGCCAGTTATCATATATGTGAATTATGCACTACCATCCTGTGTAGCCAGGCATCATATATGTGAATTATCTCATGCCATCCTTTTTTTCATTACGTATTCCATTTGTCGACAATCTGTGTATATTGAACTACTCTTCATGTGTATCATCCATTTGAGCCGGTTATGGAAAAATCTAGAGTGAAAACATGGTCTTCAGAGTAGGCAATGGTACATGTTGAAGCATATATCTCGATGGTTACAGATAGGTCCTCAGAGGAGGATTCAGAGACAGATGACCAGTCCTATATCCCACCTGAGGTGTATGCTCTAACTTGCAATGTTTATATTTCTCATATCATGCATATGGTGTCTTCCATTGCTTAGTTTAGACATCATATACACAATATTCAATGCCATCTACTTAGTTTAGAGATCATACAAGCGAGTGCGAGCTGCTTAGTATATGAATCAATTATGTGAATATATCATGCCATCCTGTATACTTAGACAACATGTATGTGAATTATTTCATCCCAACCTAGTTTAGAGAGACATCATATAGTTTTGTCATGTCATCCTGTTTAGATACTCATCATATGTTGAATTATGCCATTGTATCCTGTTAAGTTATCCATCATATATCTGAAACTGTGTCATGCTATCCTGTTTAGTTAGCCATCATATATGTGAAATTGTGTCATGCTGTCCTGTTTGGTTAGACAACATATATGTGTATTACCACATCTGTCTATCAATACAATGTCTGTACATTCAATTTCTTTTCTTGTTTATCAGCCATTTGAATTGGAGGGGGTGATGGCAGTATCTAAGGGAGTAAAAACCCGTTCTTCACAAAAGACGGTGCTACCCGTCGATGCAGATAGAACCATGGTTGTACTGGCCCACGAACTAGCCCCACCACACATAATCGAGACTCTTCCATATTGTACACTTACACCGTTGGACAGAGAACTAGCTACACCCCATCCAACCCCAGCAAATAGTTACCCACTTCTAGTTGACACAGCACCATGTCCACCACAGAGTACCCCCACACGAGCAGTTTGTAAAGCAACTGCAGTGCCCAAAGCACGAAGACCACCACAGCGAACCCAAACTCCATGTTTAAAGCAGAAGAGCAACTATTCTCAGGTCAGATTCCGTAGCTATGGTCCATACTCCTTTGCTCTTGCATCACTGTATTTACTCAAACCAACTAATTTCAAATTTGAAGGATCCAATTGAAACTCCAATGGCGCGACAGGTATGTTTTAAACCTATTTATTTAACTGGATTGCTGTTCTAACTTCTTGCTCTATGTTGATTTCAGTTTTAGTTGTATAAACAGTTGTTCTCATGTCATTCACATTACAAGTGTTGCTAGTGATGTGTAGTTTTCCACGCTTATATTCTGTCTATGCTGCCGTGTCTTAAAAATATATCATTTGAACTGTGTCTCTATCTTGATTTGGCAACATAAACTATAATGATATAGACAATACAGTGACCATAGTACATAGATATATGTTTTTCATGCTGTTATCCTGTCCACCTTACTACTGAACCGGTTTACCAAAATGAGTTTCATATACTACATGCTAAACCTGTGATGTGTCTGCTTGTTTCTCTTGTAGAATGCGAACAGAATATTGAAGAAGAGCACCCCATTATGCAATGGTAGAGAAAGTAATGCAGATAAGGTTCAAGATAGTGAGACAACCCTGTTGGTCTCCAAGAAAGGTGATAAAAAATATCTTGTAGACAGTGAGACAACCCCAAAGTCCTACGTTGATGTAGTGTTCGAGTTACTAGCCACTACCGCTGGCAGAAGCTCTTCGAACTCGCTGCCTGAATCACTTCGGCTTCTTCAGTCTCAGCTACAAGCTGAAAGGCATCAGTCAGCTGTGCTGCGGCAAGAAGCCGAAGGACCGAGGAAGTCCCTGCAGAATTCAGATGCATACTTTCTGGTGCAACAGCAAGCGCTGGACGATTTTAGTGCCAAACAAGAGAAAACTAATAAGCTTGCTAAGCTTCTTGCCAGCATGGTGGGTATCCAGGATATCGTTTCTTGAGCTCTTCTAAAGTAGTTTCAGTTCTGGACTTGTTTTGCTGCCGCATTTATTTTCACTGGTGGCCAATTTAGACGCCCAGTGTATGTAATATGCTGCTTTGTTCACTATATTTGCACTGATGGCAAACTTTGATGCCCAGTGGATGTAATATTTGTAATAGCCGTAATAGCCTAGCGTAAGTTGCTTGCTTATTTATTTCCTTATTGTCTTGTTTATTTTTTTGCTTGTAGTCGCTGCAGTTCTTTTTCCACGGTAACCTTTTTATTTAGAACTAGGCCACAATAACCATGGGCAACATATGAATCATTGTAACCATGGTCCTGCTGCCTGCTGTAGTTGCCTCCTAAGGTCCGTATGATCCATGGGCCTTCTACGGGCCATAGATTCAATGGGACTTCTACGGGTCGTATGATCGATTGGCCAAACATGGGTCGTACCTTTGTGGACAATTAACGGACCGCAATATGGGCCGTAAACGGGCTATAATGGGAATCCTCTGTTTATGGACCGACCATAACGGGCCGTTAATAGGCCCATGTGTACAACATGCTTAATTCTATCGGCAGGCATAACGGGTCATTAATGGGCCATATTTGATGATGCTATAAAAATGGCCCAACGGATTAAAGGGCCACAGACGGGCCGACTTTAAACACGGGCTGAATATGGCCCACAAGCGGAACAGGCCAGTAACTAACCGTAAGTAATCGAATGCCGGAAATGAGCCTAATAATAAATGGGCCCTTAGAAGGCCGAAAGTTAACACGGGCTGAAACGGCCCAATGGAATAATGGGCTATTAATGGGTATAAAATGATATACTGTTCATTATGGGCCAGTTTCACTACAGGCCATTTATGGGCCAAGATTTACAAAGGGCCTCATATGGGCCGAAAGACGTCATGGGCCATACATGGGCCGGAAGTTACAACGGGCTGGAATCATATTGGATGGCCCATATGGCGCTATTGGGCCTAATTCGGATAGGCTATAACGGGCTGTGAGTTAGCGGGCTGTAAATGGGCTATATGCGAGCAGGCTGTTAACAGGCCTTTCGTGGGCCGGTCCGCTACCTTTTGACTAAGCCAAATGGGCTGGCCTTTTGACTTGAATGGGCCACTGTTGGGCCAAGCCACGTGTCAACGTATCATAGGCGCGTCCCCTCCATTCACTAGATGACATCTGTCCTAGCACTGAGCTGACACGTGGATACTCCGGCGAATGAGAATTTTACACGTGGAAAATCCCCATTGGTCGGGGCTGTTAACGGGTTATCAGATCTAAACCGGAACCCGATAGCTTAACGGTGACCTGTTACGGTGGATGCGACGTGTCGGTTACCCTTGACGAAAATACTTCCATGACGCGCGATTTATCATCATGGAAGTGGACACTTCCGTGATGATAATTTTGCTATTGTCATGGAACACTTCTACGACAACACAGGTATGACTATCTTGATTCTGTCATAAAATCGTCATGGATGTACATGCATGACAGAAAACATGATCTACTATGACAAACATGTATCATCACGGAAGTATATTTTTTTGTAGTGATGATGGGTTGCTAGAGTGACAGAAGCTTAAACCCTAGTTTATGCGCTATTCCGTAAGGGACCGATTTGGATCCAAAAGTTTAATGCTATGGTTAGATTTTATCTTAATACTTTTCTCGTAGTTGCGGATGCTTGCGAGGGGTTAATCATAAGTAGGAGGATTTTTCAAGTAAGAACAACACCTAAGCACCGGTCCACCCACATATCAAAATATCAAAGTAGCGAATACAAATTGAATCAACATGATGAAAGTGACTAGATGAAATTCCCGTGTCCCCTCAAGAACGCTTTGCTTATTATAAGAAACCGTTTTGGCCTGTCCTTTGCCACAAAAGGTTTGGGCTACCTTGCTGCACTTTATTTACTGTTACCATTACTTGCTCATTACAAATTATCTTGCTATCAATCTATCTTTTACCGACAATTTCAGTGCTTGCAGAGGATACCTTGCTGAAAACCACTTGTCATTTCCTTCTGCTCCTCGTTGGGTTCAACACTCTTACTTATTGAAAGGACTACGATTGATCCCCTATACTTGTGGGTCATCAAGGCTCTTTTCTGGCGCCGTTGCCGGGGAGTGAAGCGCTCTTGGTAAGTGGAAATTGGTAAGGAAAAATCATTACTACGTGCTGAAATTTATTGTCACTCGCTACTATGGAGAACAAACCTTTGAGGGATTTGTTCGGGGTATCTTCACCTCGACCGGAACCACAATTAGTTGCCCCTCAACCTACTGCACCTACTGAAAATATTGGTTATGAAATTCCTTCAGGTATGATAGAACAACTGTTAGCTAATCCTTATGCAGGAGATGGAACTGAACATCCTGATATGCACTTGATATATGTAGATGAAATTTGTGGATTATTTAAGCTTGCAGGTTTACCCGGAGTTGAAGCTAAGAAAAATGTTTTCCCTTTATCTTTGAAGGGAAAAGCATTGGAATGGTATAGGCTATGCGATGATATTGGATCTTGGAACTGGAATCGATTGAAATTGGAATTTCACCAAAAAAATTATCCTATGCATCTAGTTCATCGTGATCGGAATTACATATATAATTTTTGGCCTCGTGAAGGAGAAATTATCGCTCTAGCTTGGGGGAGGCTTAATTCAATGTTATATTCATGCCCCAATCATGAGCTCTCAAGAGAAATTATTATTCATAATTTTTATGCTCGGCTTTCTCATGATGATCAATTCATGCTCGATACTTCTTGTACTAGTTATTTTATAAAGAAGACTATTGAATTCAGGTGGGATCTTTTAGAAAGAATTAAATGCAACTCTGAAGATTGGGAACTCGGCGAAGGTAAAGAGTCAGGAATTAAGCTTGAGTTTGATTGTGTTAAATCTTTTATGAATACCGATGCTTTTCACAAGTTTAGCACTAAATATGGACTTGACTCTGGGATAGTAGCCTCCTTTTGTGAATCATTTGCTACTCATGTTGATCTCCCCAAGGAGAAGTGGTTTAAATATCATCCACCTATTAAAGAAGAAATTAAAGAACCGGTTGTGGTTAAAGATGAAACTATCATTTACAATGTTGACCCAGTTGTTCCTACTGCTTATATTGAAAAAACACCTTTCCCTGTTAGGATAAAGGAACATGCTAAGGTCTCAACCATGGTCAATAAAAGTAATATTAGAGCACCTAAACGTGCTGAACAAATCAAAGTAGAACCTAGTGTTTCTATGGTTAAAGATCTCTTGGCAGAAAATATAGATGGGCATGTTATTTACTTCTGTGATGAAGCTACTAGAATTGCTAAACCAGATGAGAAAGATAAACATAGACCTATTGTTGGCATGCCTGTTGTCTCAGTCAAAATAGGAGATCACTGTTATCATGGTTTATGTGACTTAGGTGCTAGCATGAGTGCTATTCCTTTTACCTTATACCAAGAAATTATGAATGATATAGCACCCGCTGAAATAGAAGGCATAGATGTTACTATTAAACTTGCCAATAGAGACACCATCACACCACTTGGGATTGTTAGAGATGTTGAAGTCTTGTGTGGGAAAATAAAATACCCTACTGATTTTCTAGTTCTTGGTTCCCCACAAGATGACTTTTGTCCCATTATCTTTGGTAGACCTTTCTTGAACACTATCAATGCTACTATAGACTGTCATAAACAAACTGTCAGTGTTCGCTTTGGTGATGAGTCTCATGAATTTAATTTTTCCAAGTTTAATAGGCAACCTCATAAGAAAGAATTACCTAATAAGGATGAAATAATTGGTCTTGCTTCTATTGTCGTGCCTCCTACTGATCCACTAGAACAATATTTGCTAGACCACGAAAATGATATGCATATGCATGAAAGAAATGAGATAGATAAAATTTTCTTTGAACAACGACCTCTGCTTAAACATGATTTGCCTATTGAAACTCTAGGAGGACCTCCTCCGCCTAAAGGTGATCCTGTGTTTGAACTAAAACAATTGCTAGACTCTTTGAAATATGCTTATCTTGATGAGAAAAAGATATATCCTGTTATTATTAGTGCTAACCTTTCAAAACATGAAGAAGAAAGATTATTGAAAATTCTGAAGAAGCACCGAGCTGCTATTGGATATACTCTTGATGATCTTAAGGGCATTAGTCCCACTCTATGTCAGCACAAGATTAATATGGAACCTGATGCTAAACCCGTTGTTGATCACCAACGACGTTTGAATCCTAAAATGAAAGATGTGGTAAGAACTGAAATATTAAAGCTTCTGGAAGCAGGTATAATCTATCCCATAGCTGACAGTAGATGGGTAAGTCCCGTTCATTGTGTCCCTAAGAAGGGAGGTATTACCATTGTTCCCAATGATAAAAATGAACTCATTCCACAAAGAATTGTCACTGGCTATAGAATGGTAATTGATTTTAGAAAATTAAATAAAGCAACTAGAAAAGATCATTACCCTTTGCCTTTTATTGATCAAATGCTAGGAAGATTATCTAAGCACACACACTTTTGCTTCCTTGATGGATATTCTGGTTTTTCTCAAATACATGTTTCACAACCTGAACAAGAGAAAACCACCTTTACTTGTCCTTTTGGAACTTATGCTTATAGATGTATGCCTTTTGGTTTATGCAATGCACCTGCTACCTTTCAAAGATGTATGACTTCTATATTCTC
The DNA here is from genome assembly GCA_011799875.1 of Thinopyrum elongatum. Classification (NCBI taxonomy): domain Eukaryota; kingdom Viridiplantae; phylum Streptophyta; class Magnoliopsida; order Poales; family Poaceae; genus Thinopyrum; species Thinopyrum elongatum. The sequence continues at coordinate 335,229,977 of CM022302.1, read as the reverse complement.
TGATTTTTGTGAAAAGATTGTTGAGGTTTTCATGGATGACTTTTCCGTTTATGGAACTTCTTTTGATGATTTCTTAAGCAACCTTGATCGAGTTTTGCAGAGATGTGAGCAAACTAATCTTGTCTTGAATTGGGAGAAGTGCCACTTTATGGTTGATGAAGGTATTGTCTTGGGGCATTAAATTTAAGAATGAGGTATTGAGGCGGATAAAGCTAAAGTTGATGCAATTGAGAAAATGCCATGTCCTAAAGACATCAAAGGTATTCGCAGTTTCCTCAGTCATGCTGGTTTCTATAGGAGGTTTATTAAAGACTTCTCTAAAATTTCTAGGCCTCTTACAAATCTTTTACAAAAGGATGTTCTGTTTGTTTTTTATGATGATTGTGTAGAAGCCTTTGAAACACTTAAGAAAGCCTTAAGTTCTGCACCTATCGTTCAACCTCCTGATTGGAACTTGCCTTTTGAAATTATGTGTGATGCTAGTGATTATGCTGTCGGTGTTGTTCTAGGACAAAGAGTTGATAAAAAGTTAGATGTTATCCATTATGCTAGTAAAACTCTAGACAGTGCTCAACGAAACTATGGTACTACTGAAAAAGAATTTTTAGTAGTTGTATTTGCTTGTGATAAATTCAGATCTTATATTGTTGATTCTAAAGTGATTTTTCACACTGATCATGCTGCTATAAAATATCTTATGGAAAAGAAATATGCTAAACCTAGACTCATTAGGTGGGTTCTCCTGTTACAAGAATTTGATTTACATATCACTGATAGAAAAGGAGCTGAGAACCCCGTAGCAGATAACTTGTCTAGGTTAGAAAATATTCTTGATGACCCACAACATATTAATGATAGCTTTCCTTATGAGAAACTAGCTGCAATAAATGTTTCTCATAACACTCCTTGGTATGCTGACTATGGTAATTACATTGTTGCAAAATATATACCGCCTAGTTTCACATACCAACAAAAGAAAAAATTCTTCTACGATTTAAGACATTACTTTTGGGATGACCCACATCTTTACAAAGAAGGAGTAGATGGTATTATTAGACGTTGTGTACCTGAGCATGAACAGGAACAAATCCTATGGAAATGTCACTCCGAAGCTTATGGAGGACATCATGCGGGAGATAGAACAGCTCATAAGGTATTGCAGTCTGGTTTTTATTGGCCTACTCTCTTCAAGGATTCCCATAAGTTTGTTTTATCTTGTGATGAATGTCAAAGAATTGGTAAAATTGGTAAGCGTCAGGAAATGCCTATGAATTATTCTCTTGTAGTTGAACCAGTTGATGTTTGGGGTTTTGATTACATGGGATCCTTTCCTTCCTCTAATGGGTATACACATATTTTGGTTGTTGTTGATTATGTTACTAAGTGGGTAGAAGCTATTCCAACTAGTAGTGCTGATCACAACTGTGATGACCCCGGCTTAATCGTGCACTAACCATACACGCAAATGCACACCATCAAGCCTAAGGACTCACTTGAAGATATCACAACACAACTCTAAAACACAAATAAAGTCATACAAGCTTTATATTACAAGCCAGGGCCTCGAGGGCTCGAATACATAGCTCGATGGCATACAAGCATCAGCGGAAGCATCAGATATCTGGGTACAGATATATTACAGAAATGAAGATAAGCCTTTAGATAGGCGGGGTAAAATAAAATACTACGATCGAAAGGCGTAGGCCTCCTGCCTAGGACCCTCCGAACCTACTCCTGGTCATCGGTCGGCTCCTCGTACAAGTACTCGCCGGGAGGGTAATAGTAGTAGCCATCGGCGGGGGCAGCTAACTCAGGGGCTCCGTCGTCTGGAAGCAGCAAATGGATATAGGGGAAAAAGAAAGCAAAGCAAACATGAGTACTCATCCGAAGTACTCAGCAAGCAAGGATCTACACTACATATGCAACATTATCAAAGGAGGTTGTATATGTGGACTGGGCTGCAGAAATGCCAGAATAGAGAGGAAGGCCTAGTCCTATCGAAGACTAGCATCTTCAATCATCTTCATCGGTCTTGCAGCATTAGAGGAGTGCAGAATAACATAATGTAAAGTAGTAGTAGTATCATCAACCTCGCCCAGAGATTCTTCCTCGACTCCCTGCGAGAAAGCAATCCCAGAGACATACTATCCAGTTATCATCTCAAGTATCCAGTTCTAGTTGTATCGATCGGGATACAACTCCGAGTGTTCGTTACCATAGGACAGGCTATCGATATATATTTTCTTCCCTGCAGGGGTGCACCAACTTACCCACCATGCTTGATTAACTCCGGCCGGACACACTTTTCTGGGTCATGCCCAGCCTCGGCCAAACGATACGCCGCAACCCGACCTAGGCTTAATGGAGAGGTCAGCACGCTGGACTAAACCTATGCCCCCAGGGGTCTTGGGCCATCACCCCGGGAACTCCTGCGCGTTGCATCAGGTGGCTGAAAGCAGACCAAGCCCCCTTAATACAAGCGCGGGCTTAACCAGTCCAATCCAGCGCGCGCCGCTCAGTCGCTGACGTCCATTAAGCTTCGGCTGATGCATACGACGCAGAACGCCCATACTATGCCCACGTGATGGTTAGTGCTATCAGGCCAGAGGCCCCTCGGATCAAATATCCAAACCGTTAGTGTGTTGGTAGTGCGGTAATGAGCAGAGACTCACGAAAGATGTGACCCCGTCGCCCCATCTCGAGGACTTGCGGCAAGGGCTAAGAATGCCCGGCCACGACTCGTATTCATCTCTCGGGCAACCTCCAGGTCCACCCGACTCCACATCTCTCGCAATTAAGCTCGCGCGGGTACCCCTCAGGGCCGACCCATCTTTAGTAACATGGTTCAGTGTAAAGTGATAGTAACCATAGTATCCGTGTGTCAAACACCAAGGGGAACCCTGAGGAATCACCCACGATGGAATTCCACCTGATGTTATCTTCAAGGTGAACGAAGGAGGAATCACCCTCGAGGTCCACTCTTGAGGAGTTGCACGACAGTATCATTACCGGGAATGGAGAAGGAGGAATCACCCTCGATGACCATAACCGATGAACTAACCTACAAGGTTAACATCAGAAGTGCTGATGAGGTATCACCCTCGGCACTCGATAGTAACCCAGTAGTGTCGAGAAACTAAGGGGAAGTGATGTGCGGTGCCGGGGCCTGGTCTTCGATCCCATTGATCGGGTCTTCTGATAATCCAGCGGGGCAGTCGGGACAAAGTGGGGGTCTCTAATGGGTCTCTACCCAGCCTATACTAAACAGTTTAGGATAAGGAGGTAGGTAGCAACATCAAGTTACAATAAACAGGCTATGCAGCAGAAATAGGATAACAGTAACAGCAGCCACTTCTAATGCAAGCATAAGAGAGAAGAGAATAGGCGATATCGGAATGTTCAAAGGGGGGGGTGCTTGCCTGGAAGCTCTACGGCAAGGGTCTGGTCGTCTGCAGTGTAGCCGGTCTCCGGAGCTGTGTCGGTCTCGGGGGCTATCGGAATAGAAGAGGGGGAAGAAACAGATAAATACACGGCAATGAAAGCAATCACAAAGCATGACATGGCAATAAGCGGTGTTAGGGGTGACCTAACGCAGTGCTACACGTCGCTGACGAAGCAGGAAAATATCTGGGATATTTTCCCGGCGTTTAGCTCGATCTCGCTATACTGAACCAGAGGGGAAGGTTCCATATTCAGGTAGTTAGAAGCATGTGACAGGTATGTGGAGGGCATATTCGGATTCGTCTCGTCGTTCTGAGCAACTTTCATGTAGAAAGTTTTTCGATCTGAGCTACAATTTATTTCTATGAATTTTCAAAGTTTTATTCATTTTCTGGAATTCCTAAAAATTGGCCAAGTCTGAGAATTGCATCAGTTTTTTAAAACATCACTTAGCTGTTTTTCGGAGGCTATAGTTGTTGTTCTGTATATCCTATGATCTTGTGCCTTACATCAATTATGAGCATTTTTCTGCGATCTACATGTTAGTATCACTTTTTTCCATATTAGAGTTCATTAGCTTGATCATCAATAGCTCTAAAGTAGCTATAAAAATAAAGCTGTTTTTTTCCGTTCTTCACTTAACAGAACTTAGCATTTTGTGTTTTTCATAGGAATTAATCCGCGCATCAAATGGATTTGGTCCAGTGGGGTAAAATGAAGGTTGTCAAGTGTACTTCCTTCACATATTATTTTTACTCATGTTAGCACTTGATTAGCTGTTGTTTAGGGGCTGTCCAAAGAGCTAAACGGCGTAGCAGCACAAAAGCTAGCTACTACTACAGTAACTGAATGTTACTGTAGCAGAGCAGCAGCATAAGAGCAAGCAGCAGCGGTTAGCGGAGAAGCAGCAAGAAGCGGCGTGGCGCAGGCGCGGCGAGGCCGGCCGAAGGCGGGCGAGGCCGGTGCCACACACACACATTGCACGCACCACACACACACACATGGACCACGTACACACACGACGTACACCACACACGGCTCACGGCCATGGACATGGCCTTGGCCATCTGCAACAGCAGCAGCTGGCGGTAGGGAGGGGTGAGCAAGGGCGCGGGTAGAGGCGGCCAGGGGCACGCGAGGGTGCCTGCGGGCGGCGCAGGAGCGACGGCCGCGTCGCGTGGGCGCGGCCAGGGCAGCAGAAGTAGGGGGAGATGACGACGCGGCTGTGCGGGTGCGTGGTGAGCGGGCGCGGGGAGGGGGCCATGGCGACCTGTACGATGGGGAGAGGAGGGGGAATCGAAGGAATGCCTCACCGCGAGTGCGTTGTCGAGCTTGTGAGGACGCGGCGAGGACCGGAGCGGAGCGAATCGCCTGCAGAGGACGACGACCGAGGCGGGGAAGACGGTTCGATCCCGCGGGTGTGGTGCTCTTTAGGTCGACCCGCCTCTTTGAGTCGATGAAGACGACGATGACCAACGTTCTGGACATGGCAGGGCAGTGAGGGATGGCCGGTGGCCGCGATGGCGAGGCAACGCGACCACGGCAGCGTTGGACGTGAGCGGTACAGAGGGGGAGTGGGGCGAGGGGAGAAGAGGGGGCGAGCTAGGGTTTCATCGAGGGGCTGCGGGGGTCGTCTACCTTAACCAGCCAAGCGACCGGGGGATCGCCGACGCGTGCCCATCGCCGGCTATGGCGCTGGTGGATGAGCGCCACGCCCTCCTCTGCCTTCTGTAGCGTGAGGTAGGGAATGGCTATGGTGGGCTAGGCCGGTTCCTTTTGTTAGATGGGCCAAAGCCCATAGTAGAAAAGCTCCCTCTCTCTTTTCTTGCTTTATTTTTTTTGTTCTACCTTTAATTTGCTCTATTTCTAAGTACTTTCAATATTATTTGGGTCCTAAAATAAATGAGACTTAGCCCATAATTAATGATGCAATATTAGATACTGCCACAAAAGTTATGGGTAGGATGAATTCATTTGGATTTTACTTAAATACAAAAGGATTAAAAAGACAGTTCTGGGCACTGTTTTAAATACTTTAGGGCAATTTAATAATTCAACTAATGTTGGTTATTCATTACAATTAGTTAGTGAATATTCGCAACCCATCGAACATTTTTATTTTACCATTAGAAGAAATAATAATTTCACTTGCAATTTAAGTTTGAATTTGACTTTGATTTTTATCACGGGCAATTTGGCTTAGGCAAACTTGATGACATGGCACCATTAGTGGGAGATTACTGTAGCATGATTCTCGGGGTGTCACAAATCTCCTCCACTACAAGAAATCTCGTTCCAAGATTTAAGTGGGGAAGTAAAGGGTAACTTCGAGAGAACTGACCCTTATAGGGTCGATTATCTGGTAGGCAATTCAGGGAATGTGGTATAAGTATCTCTCGAGTTGAAACTTAAGAAAACATCAAGAGCAAAGTATGAAGGTACAATAAGAAGTTTCAAGCGAATGGACATTCGATCGATACCTGAATGAAGTGTGAATAGGGGTTCAGGGTATCGGGAGTAGATCATCTCTCGAGGGGTGGCTCGGGATAACACACAAAGTTAAGGGCAAAGGATGCTTCAGAATCAAGGATGTTACAGGAGAGTAAGGTTCCGATCCTGTGGAACTGTGAGGGGAGGGGTGTCGATCAAAAGTAGGGAGAACAGTGACATTTTACCGGTCATGGCAACAAGGTAATTCAGAGGATAGTCTGTCAGTTATGTCAGTGGCAACATCGGTACCAATGGCAAGGGACGAAGAGAACCATTTTCCTGCTCGTGAAATGAGGCGGACCAATATGGCAAAGTTCTCATCCATCGGTGGTTACCGGAATGCCATCAACATTAGTAACATGGTCGTACTGACCGAATTGTAGACCGGGGTGTTTTATAAGCAGGGAATTATTTCTGCTTACATCATATAGATCACAAGAAAGGTTAAACAAAACAATGAAAAGGAAAATGTGTTTACACACAAGAATTGGGAGTATATCCTGTCCAAGGAAAAGTGGAGCATGATATACATGATGGGACAACAAGTTCAAAAGCATTTAGGTAAAGGGGCGAGGGATGAATCATGATATTACCCATGCAACGGTGTTTGGATAATTGATCGAGAAACATTTGGCAATGTGCTTCCAATGTTCTTGTTGAGATTCGGAATACCACTATCATGCTTTGAGGTAGCAATGATATGGTGTCAAGTAAAGATTGGGTTCGAAGATCTCAAGAGATACCGAGAAACAATTCCAAGATTATCTCAGAACGCAAGGAATAACCAAGCACAACCAGGTAAGTGTTGGCAGAGAGTCAAGGATGTCATTGATGATATCACAAATCATCGAAGAGCAAGGATGGTAATTCTGAACATGAATTCGATCGATATCCTTAAACAGGTCAGTATATTGATGGGGATCACGATAGGTTTTGTCGAGGTACTATGAAGAGCCCATCAAACAGCGACGGCATCAAGCAAAAGGAATGATGAAGCGAAAGGTTATTGGAACCACGGATGCGACACAAGCTCGAAATCAAGCTTGTTGTTTGAGCTGAAATGATAAGACGAGGAAGATCGACGTAAGCTTCGCTCATCGTCGGAAGTTGCTCCGGGCATAAAGACCAGGTAGCATAGTTAAAAGTTGGCACGATAAAGATATAGCCGATCAGGCTAGGAATGATGTGATGGGGTATTAAACTTCCCAGTAACAAGTACTAGAGGTAATACCGGAAGGTAAATCGGAGAAGAGGTTGGACGGGTGAAACGATCTGCAGAGGATAAGTATTTTAACTTATCTGGGAAATGGAATCAAGGAGGAAATATGGTCAGAACCACGATTGCAAAGGATCAATTCGTAGATACAAGATGAACTTGTACCAAGGAAGTAATTATTTTTACGAGCAGCTTCCATGATAAGTTCTACATCGGGTCCATGGGCATGAACACAGAGGTTCAAGGTCGACTCCCACTTCTCCAATGCATTACCTTTCATTCACTCCTTGTTTATAATAAAATTGAAATGTTGAAAATTTATCTGGCGTAACACTAGTGGAGTATGACTCGCATAACTTTCGAGTTCACAAGGATTAGGGAAGGCATAGGTTCAACCCCATCAGGACATTTTTACGAAGCTATACAACACAAGCATAGGAGCGATGGGTACACGCTCGAAAGCAGAAGGGCTGGCAATTCGGAGTAGATGATACAATTCGCCAGAGGCATTTTGTATCAGGGGAGAACTCACAAGATTTTGGATGTTAAGGACACTGTCGGATAACAACCCAACAAGGGATCTGGTGAGTCACGACGGAATTGAGGTGAGTATCGGTAATCAATCAGAGGAAGAAGGGATGCAAAGGCATCGGCTTATGGAAACATCTGAATAATTCAACTTTTAAATACAAAGGAATTATGATTTCCAAATCGGGGGATCAGAAGCATGCGCTCTGATCGAAAGATGAGCAAGTTGAATAGAACTAGATGGACAATCATTTGCAAGTTGATTGGCCGAAAACCAACTCACGTCCAAAATGACGTCTGAGCCGGAATGTCGAATTCTAGGAATTAACTGATGATAGCAGGCATTCGCAGCAGATTGAATCTAGGGACGCAAATGGCATTGACAAAGAATGTCAACGAAGATAGCTAAGCATAGGGAATTAACCGTAATGCAAGCATGCAAGAATTTCAAGAGCAATAGTCTACAGAGGATTTTCAGAAGATCGATTAACAATGGTAAGTATTTTGTGAAACACCTGAGCAACTGGGGATGAACGGGTCCCACGTAAATAGAAGGAATTATCCGCAGTGTGAAAGAGGCTACATGGCAGTAAGCTCAAAGGATTCCCGGATTAACGAGGAGTATTTTGGGGTATCTCGTACAAAAAGGAGTATCTAGGAATTGAAGATACAAACGGCAAAGATGTCTAGCTGTCCACGGTGATTATCAGTAGTAGGGAACTTGCAAAAGCAGTGGGCATAATGGTCTCGGGAAACTAAGAGGAGTATCTTTGGAGTCTTTTGATGATGACACGCCATATTCTGGAATGAGGGGGCTCTCCGGGAGAAAGCGGTTACGAGAACCTAGGGTTAGAGTTAGTAAAATATTTAACCCGAATAGAAGAGAGATCAGAGTCCCAGAGTAAAGACGAGGAATAAAAGATCCTAATACCACCCAATTGGCGACGTGGGGCCATAAGCCACACAGCCAAGTTAGTAAAACAGTTTTAGACCACTAGACTCAACTTCGGCCAAGGAGTTGGAAAGGGGGGTTCCTACAGGCAGTCGGCTCTGATACCAACCTGTGACGACCCTGCCTTAATCGTGCACTAACCATACACGCAAATGCACATGATCAAGCCTTAGGACTCACTTGAAGATATCACAACACAACTCTAAAACACAAATAAAGTCATACAAGCTTTATATTACAAGCCAGGGCCTCGAGGGCTCGAATACATAGCTCGATGGCATACAAGCGTCAGCGGAAGCATTAGATATCTGGGTACAGATATATTACAGAAATGGCGATAAGCCTTTAGATAGGCGGGGTAAAATAAAATACTACGATCGAAAGGCGTAGGCCTCCTGCCTAGGACCGTCCGAACCTACTCCTGGTCGCTGGTTGGCTCCTCGTAGAAGTACTCGCCGGGAGGGTAATAGTAGTAGCCGTCGGCGGGGGCAGCTAACTCAGGGGCTCCGTCGTCTGGAAGCAGCAAATGGATATAGGGGAAAAAGAAAGCAAAGCAAACGTGAGTACTCATCCGAATTACTCAGCAAGCAAGGATCTACACTACATATGCAACATTATCAAAGGAGGCTGTATATGTGGACTGGGCTGCAGAAATGACAGAATAGAGAGGAAGGCCTAGTCCTATCGAAGACTAGCATCTTCAATCATCTTCATCGGTCTTGCAGCATTAGAGGAGTGCAGAATAACATAATGTAAAGTAGTAGTAGTAGTATCATCAACCTTGCCCAGAGATTCTTCCTCGACTCCCTGCGAGAAAGCAATCCCAGAGCCATACTATCCAGTTATCATCTCAAGTATCCAGTTCTAGTTGTATCGATCGGGATACAACTCTGAGTGTCCGTTACCGTAGGACAGGCTATCGATAGATATTTTCTTCCCTGCAGGGGTGCACCAACTTACCCACCACGCTTGATTAACTCTGGCCGGACACACTTTTCTGGGTCATGCCCGGCCTCGGCCAAACGATACGCCGCAACCCGACCTAGGCTTAATGGAGAGGTCAGCACGCCGGACTAAACCTATGCCCCCAGGGGTCTTGGGCCATCACCCCGGGAACTCCTGCGCATTGCGTCAGGCGGCTGAAAGCAGACCTAGCCCCCTTAATATAAGCGCGGGCTTAACCAGTCCAATCCAGCGCGCGCCGCTCAGTCGCTGACGTCCATTAAGCTTCGGCTGATGCATACGACGCAGAACGCCCATACTATGCCCACGTGATGGTTAGTGCTATCAGGCCAGAGGCCCCTCGGATCAAATATCCAAACCGTTAGTGTGTTGGTAGTGCGGTAACGAGCAGAGACTCACGAAAGATGTGACCCCGTCGCCCCGTCTCGAGGACATGCGACAAGGGCTAAGAATGCCCGGCCACGCCTCGTATTCATCCCTCGGGCACCCTCCAGGTCCACCCGACTCCACATCTCTCGCAATTAAGCTCGCGCGGGTACCCCTCAGGGCCGACCCGTCTTTAGTAACATGGTTCAGTGTAAAGTGATAGTAACCATAGTATTCGTGTGTCTAACACCAAGGGGAACCCTGAGGAATCACCAACGATGGAATTCCACCTGATGTTATCGTCAAGGTGAACGAAGGAGGAATCACCCTCGAGGTCCACTCTTGAGGAGTTGCACGACAGTGCCGTTACCGGGAATGGAGAAGGAGGAATCACCCTCGATGACCATAACCGATGAACTAACCTACAAGGTTAACATCAGAAGTGCTGATGAGGTATCACCCTCGGCACTCAATAGTAACCCAGTAGTGTCGAGCAACTAAGGTTCTACACCCCAAAAATTTAATCATGTTTTTATTAAGTAAAATATGGCCAGAAATAAAATTTTGAAAATTTATTAAGTCCTTTATTATTTTCAGAGTATTTTCTATTTTTGTTTTCCAAAATTCTTCCCTCCATATAGAAATTTTTGGAAATAATATTATGGGCTCTAGTGGTTTTCTTTCAATCATTTCGTTTATATTATAATAACAGTAGGAATTATTTTCATAATAAAATTTGCCTCTAAATAATTCTTTTAATAGCTTTTTCAATTCTTTAAATGCCTATGTTGCACTACAACTACTTTAAATAATTCTTTCAAAATTCCACAAAAATTATGGGAGGTCATGTGATGACTATATATCTCTTTTATGCAAAAACCTAACTTGGTATTTTGGAAATTTTGAGTGGAACAACCTCTTTCCAATTCTGTCCAGTATTTGAGTTTCTACTACAACCCCAATTTTCCTTGCCCCAAAAATCCTGAAATTTTTCCCACTTATTGTCCTTCCAACCAAACCCTTAAGTCCAAAATTTTAGCCACATTGGAATCTTTTTAATTCACCAAATACTTCTCTGAACTTTCTGTCCAAAACTGCATTTCAGTAAAACTTGCACTAGCAAGTTTTGTATTTTGCCAAAACAACTTCACCACTATCTTTATCTTCTAAAGAGACCTCTACCTGACAAATTACATGTCTATCAGAATCACCTAGGTCACCCTAACATTCTGTCGAGCACCTTGAGCTCATGACAAGATTTGGGCATCTTTCTAGATTGCATTGCACTCTAACTCCTTTAGCCAAACCAGCTTGTCCGTTATTCCTCTCATGGTCAGAAGCTTCCTCCTGCTAAGTTGTAGCTGGTTTGGATGCCTCTAGGTCTCACTGGCATTTCGTCGAGCAACTTCCGTGCATGTCTAGCGCGCGAGCAGAGCGCCCGGACTGCAGCCACTGGCACCTGCGCCCCTGCCGCCCCAGCTCATCCCTCCGCCATACTGATCCTCTGCTGGATCAGCTCGACCACCCAGGATCCCGCCGACACTTCTCCTTGGCCGCTAGTGCCGTCCACCGCCGCCGTTCATCGCCGCCCGACGAGTCCCTCTCGGACACGTCTCCGCCAGGGTCTTCCACCTTAACTCCCAACTACCGGAGCACATCCATGGCGTGCCGACCACGCCACCGTCCTCACCGACCCGCTAACCTCCCCACCGACCTTACCGGCCAGCATCGCCACCGCCTCCCACCCGTCGCTGTCACGGCGCCGCCACGACGCGTGGCTCAGTTCTGAGCCCGCCAACACACCTCGCCTTAATTACGGATGACCACCGCCTTCATCGAACCCCGCCGACCACCACCGACCCCCTCATCAACCTTGGCGGTGCCACCAATTTCCGCCGCCGTTGAGCCATTCTCTGGAAGCCACCGAACCGCCTCTCCCCCACCTATTTAAGCTCAACCGAGCTCCAGCAATTCCTCACCACACCTCTCTCCCCTCTATGACCCACCCCGAGCAACCCGGCGACCAGATGTGGTCGTCTTCTCCGTTTCCGGTCAGGACACCCGCCGCCACCGCTCTGTCAAATCCGTCGTCCCTAGAGCCCCTCCCTATCCACTATCTTCTCCTACAGATCCCTCTAGCTCCTACGAATCCATCCCCGTTGTCAATTCCTCCAGAGGTGGCCCATAGGCAAAAGTCCCAAAATCGCTTCCGCCGGCACTTCTCGGGAAGACCTCGCCATCGGCGATCCCGTGCTTCCCATCGACCAAGCCGAGCACCGGAGGGACCGCACGGACCACCCGAGCACGCTGGTGGGCTGAGCTCGCCGTGGGGTGCCACCGTTCGCCGGCACGGTCCGCCGGAGATCTTGCTCCGTTCGGGCGAAGGAGGGAAGACGACGCCGCCGCCAGTCAAAACTGACTGGTGGGTCCCTGGGACCCACCGTGATGACTGAAGGCCACGCCGCGCTGGTTAAGTGGAGACGGCTTCCACAAAGTACGCCTTCTCCGTTGCAAAACGTGCTACGCAAATACGCCATCAACGTCGGCAGCTTCCTCGCGCGGTCGAGCGACTGGGCTCGGCCCAATAGCTCACGCGGCTATACTACGCCAAGGACACACCTCTGTCCCTTTCCATTTTTTTTTCCAGAAAACTTCCAATAATTCCACAGCCACTATTACAAGTCCAAATTTGATGATTCAAATTTTTGTAGAATCATAAATTCATTCTCTATTAATCCAGACAGGGTGAACATTTTTCCTAAGCTTGATTTCTGCTGGATCTATTTAATAGTTCTTTTCCTTCATCTATCTCAAGTTAGAAATTCCATAAGTAATTCATACCAACTCCAAATATTTTGATTATTTTTCTGTTATTTTTCATTTTTCGTCTAGTTTATTTTAGTATTTATTTCAAAATTAATTGAAAACAATTTTTGGCACTATTTTTACTATATGTGGTAATTTATATATTTTTAAAAATAGGAAATGGAGGGGAGTTAATATTTCAAACTTTTGGAGTGCACCCAGTATTTCTGCATGCTCAAGGCAAGCATCTTGAACACTTGATATGGTGAATTGCATAGTTGTTGTTTGCAAGAATAATTGCATCATGAATATGTTGAATTCAAATAAAACTGGCATATGGCTAATTTTGCATGTGTGTAGTGTTGGCATGTTTTATCGTACCGTGCATCGTGTGTTGCCATGACTAACTTGCAGGAGCAGGCATAAGGGAAATACCGTTACCGGCAGGAGGATGATCACGTTGGAGCGTGATCATGCCTTATTTGTTGTGCATGTTGGAGCATGCAAGGGTTGTGGCCCTGTTGGTATTGCTGTTGAAGGAATACCCTATTGTGCTAACCGTTGCGGGAAACTTAATGCCTCCTGAGTCGGCCGTAGATCGAGTCTTGTTCCGGTAACCCCCATACTTGATTCGTGCTGACACTTGTCCCTGCCACAGGTGGGGTATGGTTTAGTAGGTTGTTAACCCCTTTCCATGCACACACCGTACAGAGGGCCATGATGAGGGTTTCCAGGGCCATGGACTAAATCCTGTCATCGGGTCCGGGGGCATGGGTGTTTCCGGTTGTGACCGAGAGGGGGTGCCCCCTTGGAATCCGCGCGTATTAATAGTGACCCCATGCAGGACGTTGGTCTCTCTGTCTCAGAGTTTTCTTGAACGATGCCTTGGGTGATTCCTGGCATCAGGAAAGTTAATCTGGTATGTGCTGGTCAGGTGTGTTTTCAACCCAAAGACCGTAATGGGAATTAGTCAGTGTCACGGTACTGACTACAGAAATCCTTTACTTGTGGGTAAAGAGTACACCCTCTGCAGAGTTTAAACCTATTCGAATAGCCGTGTCCGCGGTTAAGGGCTACAGTCTGGGTTGGTCAAGTGTCGGTCTTCGGAGGAAAATAATTAAATATGCCTGAAATATTTTGCAGGATAATTTTTGACACCCTGATGCTACCATGAATATTTTATGCATGTTAAATATTATTATGGTTATGCATATTATTGAGGACTAACCCGTTTCTCTTATTTTTGAGTTTCCTGAGTGTCTCAGGGGCTGGCTAGACTACCCCGGGCACTCAATTTTATTTTCAAGGCCTCTCGTGGCGTCTCTCGAGTTAACAGGCAGTTTATCCCGCCACTACTCTTGTGGACACCCGATTGGCATTTCTCTTCAAGTCCGACCGTGGTGTCACTTAACACCCGACTGGCATTTCTCTTCAAGACCTCTCGTGGCGTCTCTCGAGTTTACAGGCGGTCCCGCCACTACTCTTGTGGACACCCGATTGGCATTTCTTTTATTTCGCTGAATGTCACTTGGGCTGGCTAGACTACCCGTGGCATTCATTTGCTTTATTTCTAATAAGTTTGATCATGACTAACATGCTATATTTACTTCTGTATCATTTTGCTATTATCATGTCATGATTTAGATTTGTGTGAGCATCAACCTTTTAGCATGATCCAGCATGAGCATACACATATAGTTTGGTTCAACATGATCATATATTTTGTTGTTGCATTCAGTATATCTCTTGTTCAGGATGTTTGCGAGTACATTCAAGCGTACTCACAGGCTTGTCCCTGGCTATTTACTTGGCCAGGTCAGGAGTTCTACGAGGAATACCACAACAACGACCGTGTGGAGCCTAGGATAGCAGCCACGCGGATAGGAATTATCCGGGTCAGCTGTTCCTGTGGGGATGGAGCCCCATCAACATAGGGGAACCACGAGTCATTTCCGTCATCCACCACCGGAATCACTATTGTATCATTAGACCTTTATGGTCTTGTACCCAATTCTTGTAATAGCTAGGTCATCTGTAACAAGGACATGTCCACCAGTAACAGTAATCCTGGGCTGGTGGTAACACGAGGGGTTAAATTTCTGGGATATTTTGTGTCCCCGAAATCCGGCCCCGACATAAGGGGAAGTGATGTGCGGTGCCAGGGCCTGGTCTTAGATCCCGTTGATCGGGTCTTCTGATAATCTAGCGGGGCAGTCGGGACAAAGTGGGGGTCTCTGATGGGTCTCTACCCAGCCTATACTAAACAGTTTTGGATAAGCAGGTAGGTAGCAACAGCAGGTTACAATAAACAGGCTATGCAGCAGAAATAGGATAACAGTAACAGCAGCCACTTCTAATGCAAGCATAAGAGAGAAGAGAATAGGCGATATCGGAATGTTCAAAGGGTGGGTGCTTGCCTGGAAGCTCTGCGGCAAGGGTCTGGTCATCAGCAGTGTAGCCGGTCTCCGGAGCTGCGTCGGTCTCGGGGGCTATCGGAATAGAAGAGGGGGAAGAAACAGATAAATACACGGCAATTAAAGCAATCACAAAGCATGACATGGCAATAAGCGGTGTTAGGGGTGACCTAACGCAGTGCTACACGTCGCAGACGAAGCGGGAAAATATCTGGGATATTTTCATGGCATTTAGCTCGATCTTGGTAGACTGAACCGGAGGGGAAGGTTCCATATTCAGGTAGTTAGAGGCATGTGACAGGTATGAGGAGGGCATATTCGGATTCGTCTCGTCGTTCTGAGCAACTTTCATGTAGAAAGTTTTTTGATCCGAGCTACGATTTATTTTCTACGAATTTTCAAAGTTTTATTCATTTTCTGGAATTCCTGAAAATTGGCCAAGTCTGAGAATTGCATCAGTTTTTTAAAACATCACTTAGCTGTTTTTCGGAGGCTATAGCTGTTGTTCTGTATATCCTATGATCTTGTGCCTTACATAAATTATGAGCATTTTTCTGCGATCTACATGTTAGTATCATTTTTATCCATATTAGAGTTCATTAGCTTGATCATCAACAGCTCTAAAGTAGCTATAAAAATAAAGCTGTTTTTTTTCGTTCTTCACTTAACAGAACTTAGCATTTTGTGATTTTCATAGGAATTAATCCGCGCATCAAATGGATTTGGTCCAGTGGGGTAAAATGAAGTTTGTCAAGTGTACTTCCTTCACATATTATTTTTACTCATGTTAGCACTTGATTAGCTATTGTTTAGGGGCTGTCCAGAGAGCTAAACGGCGTAGCAGCACAAAAGCTAGCTACTGCTACAGTAACTGAATGTTACTGTAGCAGAGCAGCAGCATAAGAGCAAGCAGTAGCGGCTAGCGGAGCAGCAGCAAGAAGCGGCGTGGCGCAGGCGCTGCGAGGCTGGCCGAAGGCGGGCGAGGCCGGAGCCACACACACACACTGCACGCACCACACACACACACACACAGAGCACGCACACACACAGCGTACACCACACACGGCTCACGGCCATGGACATGGCCATGGCCATCTGCAACAGCAGCAGCTGGTGGCAGGGAGGGGCGAGCGAGGGCGCGGGTAGAGGCAGCCAGGGGCGCGCGAGGGTGCCTGCGGGTGGCGCAGGAGCGATGGCCGGGTCGCGTGGGCGCGGCCAGGGCAGCAGAAGTAGGGGGAGATGACGATGCGGCTGTGCGGGTGCGTGGTGAGCGGGCGCGGGGAGGGGGCAATGGCGACCAGTATGATGGGGAGAGGAGGGGGAATCGAAGGAAGGCCTCACTGCGAGTGCGTTGTCGAGCTCGTGAGGATGCGGTGAGGACCGGAGCGGAGAGAATCGCCTGTAGAGGACGACGACCGAGGTGGGGAAGACGGTTCGATCCCGCGGGTGTGGTGCTCTTCAGGTCGACCCGCCTCTTGGAGTCGATGAAGACGACGATGATGAACGTTCTGGACATGGCTAGGCGGTGAGGGATGGCCGGTGGCCACGACAGCGAGGCAACGCGACCACGACAATGTTGGACGTGAGCGGTACAGAGGGGGAGTGGGGCGAGGGGAGAAGAGGGGGCGAGCTAGGGTTTCATCGAGGGGCTGCGGGGGTCGTCTACCTTATCCAACCAAGCGACCCGGGGATCGCCGACGTGTGCCCATCGCCGGCTATGGCGCTGGTGGATGAGTGCCACGCCCTCCTCTGCCTTCTGTAGCATGAGGTAGGGAATGGCTGTGGTGGGCTAGGCTGGTTCCTTTTGTTAGATGGGCCAAAGCCCATAGTAGAAAAGCTCCCTCTCTCTTTTCTTACTTTATTTTTTTGTTCTACCTTTAATTTGCTCTATTTCTAATTACTTTCTATATTATTTGGGTTCTACAATAAATGAGACTTAGCCCATAATTAGTGATGCAATATTAGATACTGCCACAAAAGTTATGGGTAGGATGAATTCATTTGAATTTTACTTAAATACAAAAGGATTAAAAAGATAGTTCTGGGCACTGTTTTAAATAGTTTAGGGCAATTTAATAATTCATATAATGTTGGTTTATTCATTACAATTAGTTAGTGAATATTCGCAACCCATCGAACATTTTTATTTTACCGTTAGAAGAAATAATAATTTCACTTGCAATTTAAGTTTGAATTTGACTTTGATTTTTATCACGGGCAATTTGGCTTAGGCAAACTTGATGACATGGCACCATTAGTGGGAGATTACTGTAGCATGATTCTCGGTGTGTTACAAATACCTTTATTAAAATGCTTAAGGAAGTTATTTTCCCAAGGTTTGGAGTCCCTAGATATTTAATGACTGATGGTGGTTCACACTTTATTCATGGTGCCTTCCGTAAAATGCTTGCTAAGTATGATGTTAACCATAGAATTGCATCACCCTATCATCCTCAGTCTAGTGGTCAAGTTGAACTTAGCAATAGAGAAATAAAATTAATTCTACAAAAAACTGTCAACAGGTCCCGAAAGAATTGGTCTAAGAAATTAGATGATGCACTTTGGGCTTACAGAACAGCTTATAAAAATCCTATGAGTATGTCTCCTTATAAAATGGTATATGGAAAAGCTTGTCATTTGCCTCTTGAGTTAGAAAATAAAGCATATTGGGCAATGAAAGAACTCAACTATGACTTCAAACTTGTCGGTGAAAAGAGGTTATTTGATATTAGCTCTCTAGATGAATGGAGAACCCAAGCTTATGAAAATGCCAAGTTGTTTAAAGAAAAAGTTAAAAGATGGCATGATAAAAGAATCCAAAAGCATGAGTTCAAAGTGGGTGAATATGTCCTTTTGTACAACTCTCATTTCAGATTCTTTGCAGGAAAGATTCTCTCCAAATGGGAAGGGCCTTATGTTATCGAAGAAGTTTATCGTTCTGGAGCTATCAAAATAAATAATGCCAACGGTACTAACCTGAAGGTTGTCAATGGGCAAAGAATTAAACACTATATCTCAGGTACGCCTATTAATGTTGAAAGCAATATTATTCAAACCATGACACCGAAGGAACACATAAAAGAAACCTTCCGGAACACTCCAGAATCATGAAAAAAGAGAAGGTACGTGATACGGTAAGTAAACGGACTCCAAAAAATCCACAAAAATATTTTTTGTCAGTTTTGGAATATAACAAAAATTAGGAAAATAAGAAACAACCAGGAAGGCAACCCTGGTAGGCACAAGATACCAGGGCGCGCCTGGCTTGCCAAGCGCGCCCAGGTGGGTTGGGCCCACTTCGGGTACCTTCCGGACTCCGTTTTTCTCTCATTTGCTTGTTTCCCAAGATAAAAATCTTTATATACCCCCCAAACCTATTGACCACCGTATCGTGGAGAAATCTACTGTTCTTCTTTCTTGTTGTTTCCTGACAGATCTGAAAAATATGTCGTCTCAAGATTCCGAGGAGGATTGCCCAGTTTCTTATCAGCACTTAGATAAAAATATCTTCAAGGACACATATCCCTATATATGGTTCACTGATGAGGAAGATGAAGATGAACCAGTCCCTCCTCGTTTCAAGCAAGAAAGCAAGGAGGCATTATGCAAGAGGATAATAAAGCTTGAGACGGAGAATGATGAGTTAAGGATGGATAATTTTACCCTCCGACGTAAGCTGGAGAAAGAGAAGGATAAACCCGCTACTACCTCATCACCACCACCACCTTCTTCATCACCAAAGGAGACTTGAGTATCGGGTATGGCCACTCCCCTTGGCTTGTGCCAAGCTTGGGGCAGGTGCCCCGGTATCGTATCACAATCACTATCTTTTGCCTTTACTTATCTTAGTTTGATCCTTAGTTATCTTTTGATTTAGTTGAATAAAAATTTAGTTCGATCATTCTTCGAGTGTTTGCTTAGAGATCTATCTATCCTTGTAATTGTGTGCGAGATATATAATAAAGTTTAGTTTGAGTTTTGCTTTCTTTACTTTCATGTTCAATAAAAAGAAAGGAAAATAAATAAAAAGATCATATGCTAATCTTATGGTAAGTGATGACATCACATAAGGAAGAGTATAAGTAGTAAAATTTATTGGAGATTGACAACCAGGGCATTGGTCAATGATGCAATTCATGAAAGAATTAATAAGGGAAGAGAAGATTCACATGCAAATACACTATCTTGGACATCTTTTATGATTGTGAGCCCCCATCAAAATATTATATGCCAAAATTGTTGATGTTGGACAAGGAAGACAACGTAATGATTTATGTTTGTTCATACTCACATAGAAGTTATATTGTCATAGATCCTTTAACATGTGGTGCTTGCCCCCTATCTTTGCTAGCCAAAAATTCCGCACTAAGTAGAGAAACTACTTGTGCATCCAAAAACCCTTAAACCCAAATTTGCTTTGAGAGTTCACCATACCTACCTATGGATTGAGTAAGATCCTTCAAGTAAGTTGTCATCGGTGCAATAAGGCAATAAAAATTGCTTCTAAATGTGTTGGATCATTTTGTGTAAGAGAAAATTGAACGTTGTATGAACTTGTGATGGCAAAATAATAAAGGCGGCAGACTTCATAATAAAGGTTGCTATCACAAGGGGCAATATAATGTGACATTCTTTTGCACTAAGAGATTGGGCATACAACCAAAAAGCGCATGGCAACCTCTGCTTCCCTCTGCGAAGGGCCTATCTTTTACTTTTATGTATTTACTTGTATGCAAGAGTCAAAGTATTCTTCTCTATTCCTTTTTATTTTCTCTTTCGCAAGCATCATGTGGTGAGGAAAGATCTAGGCACGTATATCCAGTTGAATATGGGTGGGCATGAGTTATTATTGTTGACATCACCCTTGAGGTGAATGCGTTGGGAGGCGAAACTATAAGCCCCTATCTTCCTATGTGTCTAGTTGAAACTTTTTGCTCATGGGTATGCGGTGAGTGTTAGCAATCATAGAAGACTATATGATGGTTGAGTATGTGGACTTGCCAAAAGGCTCCGTAACGTGACCCTTCCTGAAAAGATGATGAATTGTAGTTGCAAAGTTGACTAAGAACATAGTTTGTTGGTTTTCAATAGAGTTTATGCTTTATACTTCGATGTTGTGATGAATTGTTACTTGTTCATGAGAAGTTTATGACAAAAGTTATGTGATAAAAGTTCTATGATAAAGTTTGTTGCTGTTATAATAATATACATGATGCTTCTATGTCCGTATTTTGTTTTTATCGACACCTCTCTCTCTAACCATGTGGACATGTTTTTCGATATCGGTTTTTTGCTTGAGGACAAGCGAGGTCTAAGCTTGGGGGAGTTGATATGTCCATTTTGCATCATGCTTACCTACTGTTATTTATTATGTTTTTATGCATAATAATGCTTTTTGGAGTAATTCTAATGCCTTTTCTCTCATAATATGCTAGGTTTATACAAAGAGGGAGAATACCGACAGCTGGAATTCTGGACCTGGAAAAGCTACGTCAGAGTTACCTATTCTGACCATCTCCAAATGAGCTGAAAATTTACGGAGAATTATTTTGGAATATATGAGGAATATTGGAGCAGGTAACCACCAAAGGGGGCCCACCAGGTGGGCACAACCCACCTGGGCGTGCCAGGGAGCCCAGGTGCGCCCTGGTGGGTTGTGCCCTCCTCGGCCCACCTCCGGTGCCCCTCTTCTGGTATATAAGTCATTTTGACCTAAAAAAATAAGGAGAGGACTTTCGGGACGAAGCGCCGCCGTCTCGAGGCGGAACTTGGGCAGGAGCACTTTTGCCCTTCGGCGGAGCGATTCCGCTGGGGGAACTTCCCTCCCGGAGGGGGAAATCATCGTCATCATCATCACCAACAACTCTCCCATCTTGGGGAAGGCAATCTTCATCAACATATTCAACAGCACCATCTCCTCTCAAACCCTAGTTCATCTCTTGTGTTCAATCTTTGCACCGGAACCTTAGATTGGTACTTGTGGGTGACTAGTAGTGTTGATTACATCTTGTAGTTGATTACTATATGGTTTATTTGGTGGAAGATTATATGTTCAGATCCATTATGCTATTTAATACCCTTCTGATCTTGAGCATGATTATCATTTGTGAGTAGTTAATTTTGTTCTTGAGTTCACGGGAGAAATCTTGTTGCAAGTAATCATGTGAACTTGATATGTGTTCGATATTTTGATGGCATGTATGTTGTGATCCCCTTAGTGGTGTCATGTGAACGTTGACTACATGACACTTCACCATATTTGGGCCTAAGGGAATGCATTGTGGAGTAGTTATTAGATGATGGGTTGCTAGAGTGATAGAAGCTTAAACCCTAGTTTATGCGCTATTCCGTAAGGGACCGATTTGGATCCAAAAGTTTAATGCTATGGTAAATTTTATCTTAATACTTTTCTCATAGTTTTGGATGCTTGCGAGGGGGTTAATCATAAGTAGGAGGCTTGTTCAAGTAAGAACAACACCTAAGCACCGGTCCGCCCACATATCAAATTATCAAAGTAGCGAATACAAATCTAATCAGCATGATGAAAGTGACTAGATGAAATTCCCGTGTCCCCTCAAGAACGCTTTGCTTATTATAAGAAACCATTTTGGCTTGTCATTTGCCACAAAAGGATTGGGCTACCTTGCTGCACTTTATTTACCGTTACCGTTACTTGCTCGTTACGAATTATCTTGCTATCAAACTATCTGTTACCAACAATTTCAGTGCTTGTAGAGGATACCTTGCTGAAAACCACTTGTCATTTCCTTCTGCTCCTCATTGGGTTCGACACTCTTACTTATCGAAAGGACTAGATTGATCCCCTATACTTGTGGGTCATCACTCCTCCACTAGGGGTTACGTTTCATTCTGTGGTCCTGCTTCCCCGTTTCCACAATTAAGGTTCAGTTCAGTGGATCACCGTTATCTCATATTGTCTTCGACTCTCATAGATATCTCCAGCTGTCACGTCAGAGGTGACAGAGTTCCTAAACAATATGTTTTACCTGTGTAGGTCTTGAGATCATGTTGCCTGGGCCCTTAAATTGGACAACACGCATAGGGTTCACCATAGTATGACCGCATACTAAATAGACCATACTACTATGAATTCAAATGACGACATATAGAATGGGCACATATCAATCTTACCACTTACCTACATCTCCCACACCTAGGGGAATTACTCACACATCATAAGAGGGGAATTGATCTCAACAGAGAAAAACCACAAAAACCATATCAATAATATTGAGGGGATCCACAATGAGATGAAACGGTACTCAAATAGTCTTGATCTCAGATGAGATGGAGTAGAGATTACAAGTTCCAATCCCTCTTACAATAGTGAAAGAGATGATGACGATGATGATGGAGATGAAAGGAGCAAAAACTACTATGATCTCCTCTTCTCCTGTTCTGGAAGGTGTGGTGGCGGTTAGGGTTCTCTTCTCCTCATGGTCCCTTCACGAAAGTGGCTTGTATAGATGAGGGGGAGCCATGGGCACTCCAAACAACCGCTCAAACGAGCGCATGCGGTCGCATGAAATGCCATCTTTCACTCTGGTGCGCCTGTTCACAATGCTCTCTTCGGGAAAGTTGCTCCAATTGGCTTGATTTGTAGCAATCTCCTCTGGTTTCCTTCCAAATGTGATATTTCCTACCATCCAAAGGTCAAAGTAGATTTTCCTCTCCTTTGTTGGATTAGCATTAGAAATATCCGAAGAATAGAAAAAATCCAATGAAACCAAATGGAAATCACTATGAAAAACATCGTCAATTCTCAAGCCATCAACTCCCGCAAGCTTAAGATTTGCTCGTCCCCGAGCAAACAAGAAATCAAGAGAGTGAAAAGGAGCTTGGTTGAATGGAAAGAACTTCACCGCCTCGAGAAGATATATCATATCCATCCTCTCTTATGCTCCAAGATCATTCAAGAAAGTATTTGCAATTGAATAGCTGCACCTAAACTCGTTGCCTAACCACAGATAGTCTCAAACCATCAGTTGTAATTTCTCAAAGCAAATTTTCTTTGCTAACCAAGTGTTTAGGAAAATGAAGGTGTTCACCGATTAGATGGATATTCAATTTAAGCTCGGTCATCAAAATGTATTTAGAAGGTTTGGAGATCAAAGATAGCAAAGTACTCAAGTTTTTCATTAACACCCACTAATGCCTCCTAGTCATGGCTTTCAAACACTTCTCTCAATTATTGTTCTTCGGGATTTCAACTCTAGGTGACGAGGTTATGCCAAAATTCACTATATGCAATTGGGTTCTGATACGTCTCCAACGTATCTATAATTTATGAAGTATTCATGCCATCTTTACAACAATTCTATATGGTTTTGGTACGATTTGCATGGAACTAACCCGAACTGATACTGTTTTCAGCAGAACTACCGTGGTGTTGTTTTTTGTGTAGAAATGAAAGTTCTCCAAATGAGCTGAAACTTTTTGAAGATTTTTTTTTTGAACAAAAGAGACCCCTGAAACATCATGGGAGGGCCAGAAGAGCCACGAGGAGGGCACAACCCACCACGGCCCGCCAGAGGGGCCTGGCTTGCCCTGGTGGGTTGTGCTCACCTTGAGGCCCATCTCGCGTGATTCCAACGCTGAAAAATCCTATAAATAGAGAAACCATCAGAAATAACCCAAGATCAGAATTCCGCCGCCGCAAGCCTCTGTAGCCACGAAAAACCAATCTAGACCCCGTTCCGGCACCCTGCCGGAGGAGGAAATCATCACCGGTGGCCATCTTCATCATCCCGGCAGCCACCATGATGAGGAGGGAGTAGTCCACCCTTGGGGCTAAGGGTTTGTACCAGTAGCTATGTGTTTAATCTCTCTCTCTCGTGTTCTTGAGATGGCACGATCTTGATGTACCACGGACTTTGTTAATATAGTTGGATCATATGGTTGTTTTCCCCTCTCTATCTTGTTGTGATGAATTGAGTTTTCCCTTTGAGATTTTGTTTTACCGGATTGAATACTTTTATGGATTTGAGAGCACTTGATCTATGTCTTGGCACTCAACTCGCAAATTCCCGAGGTGACATTGGGGTAATCTATGCACAGGGGTTGATGCACGTTTTCATCCTTGTTTCTCCGGTAGAAATCTTGGGGCACTCTTTGAGGTTCTTTGTGTTGGGTTGAGTATTATGAATCTGAAATTGTTTGATGCATATCGCATAATCAACTCACGGATACTTGCGGTGACATTGGTGTATCTAGGTGACATTAGAGTTGGTTGATGTGTATCATATGGTGTTATTTTAGTACGAACTCTTGGTTAGATCGATCGGAAAGAATAGCTTGGTGTTATTTTAGTACGAACTCTAGGATAGATTGATTGGAAATAATAGCTTTGAGGTGGTTTCGTACCCTACAAACAATTTCTTCTTATGTTCTCCGCTAGATCGGAACTTTGGAGTGATTCTTCATTGCGCGTTGAGGGATGGTTATGTGATCCAATTATATTAGCATTGTTGAGAGATTGCACCAGCGAAAGTACAGACCCTAGGCCTCATTTTCAAGCATTGCAATACCGTTTGTGCTCTGTTTTATCAATTGCTACATTGCTGTTTTTTATTGTTCCTATTACAAAAATCAATATCTAATATCATTACTACGCTTGTATCACCATCTCTTCGCCGAAGTAGTGCACATATACAAATTACCATTGTATTTGGTGTGTTGGGGACACAAGAGACTTTTTGTTATTTGGTTGCATAGTTGTTTGAGAGAGACCATCTTCATCATACGCCTCCCACGGATTGATAAACCTTAGGTATCCACTTGAGGGAAATTGCTACTGGCCTACAAAACTCTGCGCTTGGAGGCCCAACACGAGTCTACAAGAACAAGTTGTGTAGTAGACATCAAGCTCTTTTCTGGTGCCGTTGCCGGGGAGGTGAGTGCTTGAAGGTATATCTTTATATCTTGAAATTGAATCTTTTAATTTCTTGTTTTATCACTAGTTTGGTTTATAAAAGAAAATTACAAAAAAATGGAATTGAGGTGGCCTCATATTATTCGTCTTTATAATGTCTTCCTTGAAAATGATGGAAAGGAAAATTGTGCTCAATTGATAGACGAAGAATTCTATAAAATGTTTGACAAAACATATTTGAATGATGAGCATGATTGCAATGTTGTTGGTATGAACTCTTTGAATATCCATGATGCTAACGATATGCAAAGCCATAAGCTTGGGGATGCTATATTTGATGAAGATGATATTTTTAGTCCCCCCAAGTTTTGATGAGAAAATTTATTATGATGATTGCATGCCTCCTATTTATGATGATTATATTGATGAAAGTGGGTTTGTAAGAGTGTCAACTCTAGGTACTAATGATCCCACTATTTTGGAGGGTGTTGAATCTTATTGTAATATTTATGAAAGTGTATTTGGAGAGGTCATGACTTTATTTAATGATGAATCTACTATTTTGGAAGAGATTCCAATTGACTATGACAACGAAGTTGCTATCTATGATGATTATGGTGATGATATGTACGCTATAAAGAATAATGATAACCATGAAACCTGTCATCATGATTTTAATTTTCATTCCCATGATAGTTATTTTGTTGAGTTTGCTCCCACCACTATTCATGAGAATAAATTTGCTTATGTTGAGAGTAAAAAAAATTCTATGCTTGTGGATCATGAAAAGAATGCTTTATGTGATATTTATATTCTTGAATTCATTCATGATGCTACTGAAAATTATAATGAGAGAGGAACATATGTTTGTAGGCTTCTCACTAATATCAAGTTTCCTCTCTTTATGTTGAAAGTTTTGAAGTTGCACTTGTTGTCCTATGCTATTTGATTCTTGCTCTCATAAATTATTTTCTCACAAAATGCCTATGCATAGGAAGTGGTTATACTTAAATGTGCTTGTCATGTGCTTCATGATGCTCTCTTTATATTTCAATTCTTCTCTTTTATGCGAGCATCATTGAAATCATCATGCCCAGCTAAAAAGGCATTAAAGAAAAGCGCTTGTTGGGAGACAACCCAACACTTATACCTACTGTTTTTGTGTGTTCACATGATTAATATACTGTATTAATCATGTTTTATAGCTTTTATTTCAATAAAGTGCCAAGTAAAGCCTTTGGGATAGTGTGGATGATAGTTGACTTGATTCTGTGCAAAAACAGAAACTATTGCGCCCAGTAACAGAATTGTTCAAATTCACTGGAGCGTCGAAAAACTCTGAATTTTTTACAGTTGTTTGGTATACAAATTTTCTATGTTTTAATAAATTATCAGAATGTTTGGAGTTACATAAGTATGAGTAAAATTCAGATCTTTATGTACTGTTCTGTTTTTGAAAGATTCTGTTTTCAATGCATAGTTTGCTTGTTTTATAGTTTCTACGGCTTATATTGCTTAATATAAATTGTGAAAATTGTAGAGTACAGTAGTAATTTTGTGAAAATAATTATGAATCATATCTTGACAGTACCAAAGTGAATGATTTGTCTTTATCATACTAACCCATCTCACGAAGTTTCGTTAAGTTTTGTGTGATCGAAGTTTTCAAGTTTTGGGTGAGATATCGATATGAGGAGAATAAGGAGTGACAAGACCCTAATATTGGGGATGCCCAAGGCACCCCCAAGGTAATATTCAAAGAAGATCCAAGCAACTCAGCTTGGGGATGCCCCGAAAGGCATCCCCTCTTTCGTCTCCAACATTATCGGTAACCTCACTTGGTGCTACATTTTCATTCGTCACATGGTATGTGTTTTGCTTGGGGCTTCATTTTATTTTATTAGGATTTGCTTGATGTTATTTAGAATAATGTTTTATATCTTTTACTTCAATAAAAGTGTCAAGTATAGCCTTTTCCATGCTTATTTTGCAAGTCTATGTGTTGCTGTTTGAAAACAGAAAGTTGCACGCTATTGCATGAATTCTTGAGAAAATTAAGAACGTGATAAAATGTTGAAATTTTTTGCACAATAAGCTATGATAAATTTTCTACAGTATGGTAAATTTTAAGAATTTTTGGAGTTAGGTAAGTATGAGGATAATTGCACTCTTTACAGACTATCCTGTTTTTGCAGATTGCTGTTATGCTTGCATTGTTTGCATATGTTTGCTTGTTTAATGATTCTATTTGAGGATAAGAGTATTAAATATGCAAAGGCATTTAGTATGCAATGTTGAATAATAATTTTAGTGATTTTCTACAGTAGAGAATGATAAGGTTATTGCATTGATTTATACTAACTTATCTCACGAGTTCTTGTTGAGTTTTTTGTGGATGAAGTTTTTAAGATTTAGGGAAACCGTGATATAAAAGGAATTAAGGAGACACAAAAGCTCAAGCTTGGGGATGCCCAAGGCATCTCAAGATAATATTTCAAGAAGTCTCAAGCATCTAAGCTTGGGGATGCCCCGGTAGGCATCCCACCTTTCTTCATCAACAATTATCGGTTAGCCTCGGTTGAGCCTAAGTTTTTGCTTCTTCACATGATGTGTGCTATTTTTGGAATATCATTTTATTTTATTTTGCTTGCTATTTTAATAAAATACTTAGATCAGAAAGTTTTTAAATAAGATAGAGTCCTCACATAGCTACCTATTTACTTAACTACGCATTGTTCCTATTACAAAAATCAATATCTACTATCATTACTACGCTTGTATCACCATCTCTTCACCGAACTAGTGCACCTATACAAATTACCATTGTATTTGGTGTGTTGGGGACACAAGAGACTTTTGTTATTTGGTTTCATGGTTGTTTGAGGGAGACCATCTTCGTCCTACGTCTCCCACGGATTGATAAACCTTTGGTCATCCACTTGAGGGAAAATTGCTACTGTCCTACAAAACTCTGTGCTTGGAGGCCCAACACGAGTCTACAAGAACAAGTTGTGTAGTAGACATCAGGTTCCGTCGTGCCTGAATTTCATGCATTATGGATCAGGAATGGTTGTCTCTTTAGAGCTTAGCGATTGATAAGTCTCCAACGTATCTATAATTTTTTATTGTTCCATGCTATCAAAGTATCAACCTTGGATGTTTTATATACATTTACAAGCAACTTTATATCATTTTTGGGACTAACCTATTAACCTAGTGCCCAGTGCTAGTTGCTGTTTTTTGCTTGTTTTAGGTTTCACAGAATATCAGTACCAAACGAAGTCCAAATGCCACGAAACTTTTTGGAGATTTTTTCTGGACATAATGAACACTAGAAGCTTCGGGAGAAGACCAGACGTGGGAGAATGGGCCCACCACCCACCAGGGCACGCCTAGGAGGGTAGCACTACTGCAGGATGCTGCTAACGCGACACTATGATCAGAGACCCTTTGAAACTGTGTGCGATGCATTAGTCGCAAACGGGGATGTAAAAAAACCGTAAAAAAAGATGCAAAACATTTGCGATGGCGGAGACATCAAACACGGTTCAGATTTTAGTTACGTGTGCGATGCGGGGCATACGGTTGATCCATACGAACTATTTGCGATTAGACAGAAGAACAGAAACGTGCAGACATATCAATGTGCTTGCGATATACGGCATATAGTTCGCTCCGATGAACTGTTTGCTATTAGGGAATGCAACAGAAACGGTCAGCCAGATCAAGGTGTGTGTGATATACGACATACGGTTCGCTCGGACGAACTATTTTTGATTAGGGAAGAGTGCAGAAATGGTTCAACTTAACAAGATGTGTGTGATATGCGGCATAGTTCACATAGATGAACTGTTTGCGATGAGCCAAAAGAACACAAACGTTTCGTGTAAATAAGATATGTGTGATACGCAGCAAACATACCACTCGGATGAACTGTTTGCGATGAGAAATTATAACACAGATGGTTACTATAGTGTGACGCCCCCGGCTCAATCATGCACTAATCATACACGCAAATGCACACGATCAAGCCTAAGGACTCACGGGAAGATATCACAACACAACTCTAAAACATAAATAAAGTCATACAAGCTTTATATTACAAGCCAGGGGCCTCGAGGGCTCGAATACATAAGCTTGCGTACAAGCATCAGCGGAAGCATCAGATATTTGAGTACAGATATAAAAGAAAACACAGAAAGGCCTTACGAAGGCGAGACAAAAGAAAAACACTACGATCGAAAGGCGTAGGCCTCCTGCCTGGAACCCTCCGAACCTACTCCTAGTCGTCAGCCAACTCGTAGTAGTATCCACCCGCGGGGTAGTAGTAGTAGCGAACATCGGCGGGGCAGCTGTCTCAGGGGGCTTCGTCATCTGGTTGCATCAAAAGGATATGGGGGAAAAAGAAAGCAAAGCAACCGTGATTACTCAGAAGTACTCAGCAAGCAAGGATCTACACTACATATGCAACATTTTCAAAGAGAGGCTGTATATGTGGACTGGGCTGCAGAAAAGCCAGAATAGAGAGGAAAGCCTAGTCCTATCGAAGACTAGCATCTTCAGCGGTCTTGCAGCAATAGAAGAGAGTAGAATAGTACAATATAATGTAGCAGTATCATTAAGTCTCAACCTCACCCAGAGATCCTTTCTCGACTCCCTGCGAGAAAGCAATCCCAGAGCCATACAGTCATCAACCTCGTCCTGAGATCCCTTCTCGACTCCCTGCGAGAAGCAATCCCAGAGCTATATATCCAGGTATCATCTCACGTTCTAGTTGTGTCGATCGTGATACAACTCCGAGTGTCCTTTACCGTAGGACCGGCTATCGATAGATGTGTTCTTCCCTGCAGGGGTGCACCAACTTACCCAACACGCTCGATTAACTCCGGCCGGACACACTTTCCTCGGTCATGCCCGGCCTCGGCCAAACGATACACCGCAGCCCTACCTACAGCTCAGTAGAGAGGTCCCCGCCGGTCTACATCCTAAGCGCTCAGGGGTCTTGGGCCATCGCCTTGTGCACTCCGGGTCGTTGTGTGCAGGGTGGATACCACCGTGCCACAATACTGAACTGGACGTCTGACAGAACTTTCAGCTGATGCCACGATGCAGAACGCCCATACTATGCCCACGTGATGGTTAGTGCTATCATGCCAGAGGCCTGCTCGGATCAAATATCCAAATCGTTAGTACCTTGGGCTTGCCTAACGAGCAGAGACTCACGAAAGATGTGACCCCGTCTCCCCGTCTCGAGGACTTGCGGCAAGGGCCATGAATGCCCGGCCACGCCTCATATTCACCAATCGGGCACCACACAGGCACCCGTCTTCACAACACTCGCCTCTCAGGCGCACGCGGGTACCCCTCAGGGTCGAATCGCCTATCCAAGTAACAGTGTAAAGTCCAAGTATCCGTGTGTCCATAACATCAGAGGAATCCAAGGTATCACCCTCGTTGAATTCCCACTCGATGTATCCGTCAAGGTGAACTCGGAGGAATCACCCTCGATGGGTTCACACTTGATGTGTTGCACGACAGCGTCGTTACCGGAAGTGGTGAAGGAGGAATCACCCTCGATGACCACGACCAAATAGCTACTCTATAGAGTTAACATCAGAAGTGCTACAAGAGGTTTCACCCTCGGCACTCGATAGTAACGCTGCAGTGTCATTACAACTAAGGGGGGGTGATGTGCGGTGTCGGGGCCTGGTCTTCAATCCCGTTGATCGGGTCTTCGGATAATCCAGCGGGGCAATCGGGATAAGTGGGGTAACTGATAGGTCTCTACCCAGCCTAAACTAAGCAGTTTAGGATATGCAGGTAATTATCAACAGCAGGTTACAATAAACAGACTATGCATCAGAATAGGTAAAGCAGCAGCAGCAGCAATTCTAATGCAAGCATGAGAAAATAGAATGGGCGATATCGGGATGATCAAAAGGGGGGCTTGCCTGGTTGCTTGGTGGCAAGGGAAAGGTCGTCAATGGTGTCTTCGGTCTCCGGAGCTGCGGCGGTACCGGGAACTACGTCGGGGTCTAACGAGAGAGAAGAGGGGGATGAAACAATATAAATACACAGCAAACAAGTGCTACACAAAGTATAACATGACAATATGCAGTGTCGGGTGTGTTCTAACGTGTGGTTGCACGTTACCGAGGAAGGAGGAATCCATCCGGGAATGTTTTCCCGGTTCCGAACATTTGTCAGACAGATGACCGGAGGGGAACGGTTCCATGTTCGGATAGTTAGAGACATGTGGCAGATGAACGGACCGCTTATTCGGATTCGTCTCGTCGTTCTAAGTAACTTTCATGTACAAAGTTTTTCGATCTGAGCTACGGATTATTTTATAAGATTTTCTAAAGTTTAAATAATACTCTGAAACTATTTAAATTATTAAAACAACATTATCCAGAATAGTGCGGGCTGACATCATCATGATGTCAGCATGACATCAGCAGTCAATAGGGGGTTGACTGGGTCAAACTGACGTGTGGGGCCCGCATGTCATAGACTGTTCCTAAATAATCAATGATTAAGGTTAATTAACAGGTTAATTAAGTTTAAGTAGTTAACTAAAAGAATTAATTAAGTTAATTAATTAATTAGCTAATTAATTGTTTTATTTTTATTTCCTTTTTTTTAATAGGGGCTGGGCCCCAGTGGTCAGCGGCTATAGCCGGACATGTCCGCGTTGTGCCTGTCCGGGGCCGGACATGTCCGGGCCAGCGCGCGCGCGTGCACCAGAGGCGAGGCCAAGGCCGGAGCGCGGGCCGGCCGGGCGGGCCACGTCAGGCAGCGACGAGTGGGAGGGAGGAGCGGGCGCGCGGGTGGAGCAGCGGGCACGGGCAGCGGCAGCCGCGGGCGGGCGTGAGGGGAGGCGCAGCGAGCGCAGGCGCGAGCGGCGGGGCCAGGCGGCAGAGCAGGGCAAGCGAGGCGAGCGGCAGCGGCGCTGGCGAGGTCACGGCGCGGCGAGCAGCGGCACGGGGGCGGGCGCGGTCGCGCGGCGGCGACGACAGAGATTGAGGGAGAGGGGAAACGGGGTCCTCACAGAGGAGCTGCAGGGGATGGCTGTGGGCTCGGGGAGGCAGACGGGCGTCGGCGGTGTGGACGGGGTGGCGTCCGAGCTGCCGGCGACGAGTGCGGCGGGGCGATGGCGCGCGACGGCGGTGGGGCGTCGGGGGCGACGGTTGCCCCCGATCCAGATGGGATCGGGTGGGGGGAGAGGGAGGCCGAGTGGGGGGAAAGGGGATCGGGGGTGGAGTGGGGGTCGGCTAGGGTTTCGCCCAGGGGAGGGGCAGGCCATATAGACCAGTGGGCGAGCGGGAGTGGCCCGGCCTGGCTGGGCCGTGGCCCAGTTGGGCCAGGGGGTTTCGGGTTTTTCTTTTATTTTTGTTTTGTTTTCTCTTTTTCTTTTTATTCATTCTTACTTTCTATTTTGTAAATAGTTAGGCCTCAAAATGACTTTTACAAAATTAGTGACCTAGCCCATTAGATGCTATGTAATACCTATAACTGCCAAAATTTGGTTTGGAGACAATTGGAGTTCACACAAATTTTATATTAAATAAAATGTATTAAACCTTGCTGTTTTGGTAATGTTAGAGTCACCTAATTAATTTATTAATTGTTGGTTATAATTTTAGAATGGTCTCTGGAATATTAGTCATTTAATGAACATTTTAGTTTCTGGGTTTGAACAACTTTTATTTTCCACTTTTATTTAATTTGAATATTTGAGTTAGGAGTTGAAATGCAATATGATGCAAATGATAATTTGGCACTGTTAATCATGCTGACTTGGCATTATCAAAATGGGATTACTGTGGCTAACCACTGGGGGTGTTACATATAGTTAGTTCGTTTGTGATTCTATTTGTACAAAAAACTTTGAAAAATGAAAACTAGTTGCTTGCGGTGGCTAGGAGTATCGCACATGATTCGTCTGTGAGTACTTGTGTGCGATGATTAGTAAGTTACACATACGTCTCCTTATGTTAACACGTGTGTGATAAATGACACGTGGCACCGCATACGGTATTCGGGTTGTGTGTGTGCTCCACTTAGTCTTCCCGCGCTCCAGCGAATGCTTCCCGCGCTCCACATGGGTCAATTGTAAATCCACGCCTCTTCCCTCATCGGTTTCCCACCACCAGCTAATGGCTTGCTGCATATAACCCAGGCGGCAACGCACCGTCGCGACACTCTGCGCAGATCTAGTCCTCACCCATCTACCATTAGTTATTCCAAGCATGCCAGGTAACGACCAAAGTTTCGACGTCGACCCCTACTTGCGTTACATCTTCGGCGAGGAGAACAAGCCGGAGCAGGTCGGGGAGCAAGAACTTTATCAGCCGGTTTAGGCACCATGGCCCATCGGCAGCGATATCGGCGTGACAGTCCTTGGGCGCACAATCGACATATTACAGAGGAAGTGTGATGAGAGAGTTTACCATCCACCGTGCAAAAGATCCAGAGCTGCTCGGCGGCATGATCGACGACCCACCCAAAGAGCCGCCGTCACCAGTGCTCATCGAGAGCCCGATGCCCCGCAAGGAATGGGCAGAGGACCTCTGTGATTCAGTCAAGACACAGCCAGCCTGCGGCTTCATCATTGCCGGCGGCGGCCGTGTCAACCTCGATCCCGACAATGTGGTGGCCAGGCTCGAGCGCATCCTTGGCGGAGTTGACATCCCCGACGAAGTAGAACATCGCCAACGTGATATCTTGAGGATGCAGGTGATAGACAGAATTTGCTACCAGGCCAGAGACATGGAAATGGAGCGGTTCCGTGGAGATATCATGCGCGTGATTGCACGCTGTCAAGCTCTTCTGGAAGAGGCCCAGCAGCCCCAAGAGCCTCCCGGTGCCAGCAGCTCCGTAGGCGGAGGCGGGTCGAGACACTTGGAATGAACGGCCGCAAGGGTGCTATGCTGATCATGGAGTTCAAGAAGACCGTCGTTGGAAGGCCGCCAGCTCAGCCTTTTAGCCTATATTTTATTATAATTGTATGCATATGTAGGTCGTGAGTGTTTTGGGTGTTGCCGCATGTGGCATTTTAAATTATCCTGAATATGTAAGACAATTATTAACCGTTGCCATTGTAAATTTGGCTCAACGGCGAGCAGAGCGCGCGCAGGGACGCCAGAGCGGAGCGCACCGTGACCGCCTCAATGGTGAGCAAAATGCGCGGACGGACGCGAGCAGAGCGCGCCGCAGCCGCCTCAACGACGAGCAGAGCGCGCCGCGGCCGGCTCAACGGCGAGCAACCATGTTGTCAACCTTCGGGCACCCTGTGGGAGGCGCGGCGGCGCATCCATCGGCCACGATGGCGATATCTTGACCGTGTGTGATAGTGGGCAGACACGTACACGTACATCCGAGAACGCGGGCCCACATTTTGGCCTTCCGATGCGTGGCATATGGTTGATCCATAAGAACTGTTTGTGATGAGCCAGAACAACAGAAACGGGCTTTGTAGGCCCAGAACCATCAATAAATTTTGACCTTGTTTCTCGTCACATTGTAGATTACAACGCAATAAGTAATTGCAAATCTATTCACACCGATCAAACCAATATGTTTTCACACTGAGCACCGGGCTGTAAAAACTACCCACTCGAAAATTACTTCACAGTTCCTCTCCTCATGACCCACAAAACTGGTCTTTCCTGTCAAGTTGTTCCGCCATGACCGGTAGGAGGAGTTTCGGGTGGACATATAACCAGGCAGCAAAGACCAAGGCCGCGGAAGCACTAGAGAGGTTCCGTCGCCACATGGCAGCCAAAGCAGAGATGTCCAGGCGCACTGCGGAGCCCTCGAATGAGCTCTCACCGGCATGCGAGGGCTCTCACAAGCGCACTTGCCGCGCCGGCATTCGCGACGAGCTGGCGTTGCTGAAGTCCTTGGCCGGCGACGACGACATTCTCGCTGGCCTCATTAAGCAGCAAGAGCTGGTCGACGGCTTGATGAAGCTGCTCGAGATCAGCGATGCCTCGCTTGAGAAGGCGACCGGCCTCGTTGAGCAACTCATGGGTGACAATGCGAAGCTCCTCAAGGTGCTCGCCGAGAAGGAGGAGGAGGCCGCCGGCTGGAAGATGCTGCATGAGTAGAGCAGTGCCTCAGGGATGACGCTGACAGCGGTCATCGAGGAACTGATGGGTGACTTGAGGAAGCTCCGGATCGAGCGCGAGCAGGAGGTGGAGGAATCCTTGGCTGCTTTCAAGCAAAGTCGTGAGGAATTGAAGAAGGATCTGGAGGATGTCGTCGCCTGGCGATCCATCAAGGAGTGGAGACAGTAGCGACCCAGATCGTTGTCTGCGATGTCCTTCTTCTCTTGCCCCCGTGTTTCCGGGCTTTGCCGCATGTGGCATCTTAAATTATCCGGAATATGTAAGACAATTATTATTCGCGCCATTGTAAATTTGTCATCGTATTATTCGTTGCCATTTTATGTGTCGTCGTATTATCCGTTGCCCTATGTGGCATTTTAAATTAGACAGGAATACGAGTTAAAAACACGAACAAAGCAAGTGCTAACGTTGAGCGGGGCCATGGGATCACAAGCAAACACCCTCCGTCCAGGTGCTTTAATTAACCGCGTGTTAAACAGTGGCTAGGCCGCCATTGATGGAGAAGTTGTGAGCGAGGCGGGCGGCTGGGGGATGGAGATCAAAGAGCTCGCTTCCCGGTGAGCATGGGCGGCCTTGCTGCTCTCACGTGTCCCGTCGAGCCTGCGAGGTGGACAGGATGCACGCGTCCCGTCGAGCCTACGCGGCGGACTGCTCGCATGTGTCCCGTTGAGCCTGCACGGCGGACTTCTCGCGCTCGTCCCGCCTAATCAAACAGCTGCACACACGCCATCGATTATGGTTAAATTTTGGCACAAAATACGATGGTGACCAATGAACGAGGAGGGGGGGTAGTACTATCCCATAAGAAAAGAGGGACGCGTGGCCGCACTTAAATGGTTACGGGAACACAGGGTTCATATAATACAACCATTTGCGATATTAACGTGTCAGCTATTTGTTTCAAAAGGACTTCGTTGGCTATTAATGTGTGCGCCCTGTCTGAATCTGGATGATTTTTTTGCCATGGCATATATGTGCCATGTCATGAAACCATGCCAAGTTTCATGTTTTTTGGGTGAGTTTTCAATTTACTGGGATTTAAAAACCGAGATTCTCAATGTTTCAGGACGACGAGAAGTTTGTAATTCATTCCCATTCCTTCAATGAGACCTAAACATGCACCCAATGACACATGTACGATTTTCCACCCATTTTCCTTCACTAGAGCATGTGCTTGTAGTTCAAATTTGAATTATGGACTACATTAAATGCCTAGAAAATTCAATTAATATATAAAATGGCCAAACGAACCCTGAACAGTTTCAAATTTCAGCACGACACTCCTGTTATTCTATGTTGCCTGTAGAAAACAAAGTTCAAGGCGAGAAGAGGCAGCGATTATCGTTTCGCCCACAAGAGGGGCATGTTTCCCTACCGGAACCACGAGGATTGCGAGAAGCTTCGGTTTGTAAGAGGCTTGTAATATAGCTTGGCCCAAATTGGACAATTATTTTACCACGACATATATGTGCCATGTAGTGACACCATGGCAAGTTTCATGATTTTCTGGTGAGTTTTGGATTTACGGAGATTTAAAAACCGAGATTCGCAATGTTTGTGGCCGAGCCAGGACGCCGAGACAGTTGAATTCATTCCCATTAATTCCATGGGACCTAAACATGCACCCCAAGGACACATGTATGTTTTTTCTAGCCATTTTGGTGCACTGGAGCATGTATTTGTAGTTTGGATTTGAATTATGGACATTAAATGCCTAGAAAACTTAATTAATGAATAAAAAAGTCAAACAAACCCTGAATAATTTCAAAGTTTAGCACGAATCTCCCGTTGCTCCATGTTGCATGTAGAAGAAAATACAAGGCTAGAAGAGGGAGCGATTATCATTTCGACCACAAGGGGACACGTTTCCCTTTCGAAACCACGAGGGTTCTTGTGACAGGCTTCGGTTTGTAATAAAGCTTGGCCCAAATTGGACAAAGTTTTTACCACGACATATATGTGCCATGACGTGACACCATGCCAACTTTCATGACTTTCTGGTGAGTTTTGGATCTACGTGGATTTAAAAACCGAGATTCCAAATGTTTGAGGACGAGCCAGGATTTCGGTACGGTTGTAATTCATTCCCATTCCTTGCATGGGACCTAAACATGCACCCAAGGACACGTGTATAATTTTTCTAGCCATTTTGGTGAACTAGAGCATGTATTTGTAGTTCAGATTTGAATTATGGACATTAAATGCCTAGGAAACTCAATTAGTGTATAAAAAGGCCAAACGAACCAAGAATAATTTTAAATTTCAGCACGGATATCCTGTCGTTCCATGTTGCCTGTAGAAGAAACTACAAGGTGAAAATAGGCAGTGATTATCGTTTCGCCCACAAGGGGGCACGTTTCCCTATCGGAACCACGAGGCTTCTTGAGAGAAGCTCCGGTTTGTAAGAGGTTTGTAATAAAAATTGCGCCAAAATAGACAAAAAAAATCCTCGACATATATGTGCCATGTCGTGACACCATGCCAAGTTTCACGATTTTTGGGTGAGTTTTGGATTTACGGGGATTTAAAAACCGAGATTCTTCTCAAGAAATGTTTTCAAATACCACACGGTTCACTCACGAAAGCCGTGTGCCTACCAAACCGTGGACGATGCCCCCCTGCTGCGCGCGTGATCTGAGTCATGCGTTCTGATTGGCCAGAACCCAAACCCCAGGGATCGTACGTCTGCACCATTGGATGCTCCCAGATCGAACGGCAATCCTCATCCCTTTCGACAACACATGCAGTTCCGGTTGTGATTTTATTTATATGGGTAAACACTGTGCGCATGGGTCGTGCTAGCTCACGCTTCCTTCTCTACTAAGTTTTCTATAATAATTGTTGTTATATATCCAAACACGCTACCGTTTCCCGCCACTCCTCCCATCGGTTTCCTGCCTCTTCTCCGATCGTTTTCCCGCTGCCAGTGTCAGTGCTCATTGAAGGCTAGGCGGCGACACACCGGCCATGTAAATATCGCACATAGTTTCTAAAAGCACAAATGTGTGTGATAGTAGGGAGTAGGTCCCATAGGGTGACCAGCGTGAAATGCCTTAATGGCAAGGAGGCAATTCCTATCAGCAAGGGGCGGCTTCCCATCTGCTAGCCGAGTCGAATAGAACGTAGAAGTTAAGCATGCTCAGTGTGACGCCCCGGCTTAATCGTGCACTAATCGTACACGCAAATGCACACGATCAAGCCTAAGGACTCACTTGAAGATATCACAACACAACTCTAAACAAAAATTAAAATAACGCAAGCTTTATATTACAAGCCAGGGGCCTCGAGGGCTCGAATACATAAGCTCGCTTACAAGCGTCAGCGGAAGCATCAGATATCTGAGTATAGATATAAAAGAAAACACGGATAAGCGTTTAAGAAGGCGGGGCAAAAGAAAACACTACGATCAAAAAGGCGCAGGCCTCCTGCCTGGGACCCTCCGAACCTACTCCTGGTCG
This sequence comes from Thinopyrum elongatum, assembly GCA_011799875.1. NCBI lineage: Eukaryota > Viridiplantae > Streptophyta > Magnoliopsida > Poales > Poaceae > Thinopyrum > Thinopyrum elongatum. The sequence goes on along the minus strand of CM022302.1, from coordinate 335,191,319 downwards.
TCTCGCCAGCTCGTAGTAGTATCCATCCTCGGTGTGAAGGCTAGGCGGCGACACACAGGCCATGTAAATATCGCACATAGTTTCTAAAAGCACAAATGTGTGTGATAGTAGGGAGTAGGTCCCATAGGGTGACCAGCGTGAAATTCCTTAAAGGCAAGGAGGCAATTCCTATCAGCAAGGGGCGGCTTCCCATCCGCTAGCCTTGTCGAATAGAATGTAGAAGTTAAGCATGCTCAGTGTGACGCCCCGGCTTAATCGTGCACTAATCGTACACGCAAATGCACACGATCAAGCCTAAGGACTCACTTGAAGATATCACAACACAACTCTAAACAAAAATTAAAATAACGCAAGCTTTATATTACAAGCCAGGGGCCTCGAGGGCTCGAATACATAAGCTCGCTTACAAGCGTCAGCGGAAGCATCAGATATCTGAGTACAGATATAAAAGAAAACACGGATAAGCGTTTAAGAAGGCGGGGCAAAAGAAAACACTACGATCAAAAAGGCGCAGGCCTCGTGCCTGGGACCCTCCGAACCTACTCCTGGTCGTCTCGCCAGCTCGTAGTAGTATCCATCCTCGGTGTAGTAGTAGTAGTCGTCGGCGGGGGCAGCTGTCTCAGGGGTTCCGTCATCTGGTTGCATCGAACGAATAAGGGGAAAAAGAGGGAGCAAAGCAACCGTGAGTACTCATCCGAAGTACTCAGCAAGCAAGGATCTACACTACATATGCAACATTATCAAAGAAAGGCTGTATATGTGGACTGGGCTGCAGAAATGCCAGAATAGAGGGAAGGCCTAGTCCTATCGAAGACTAGCATCTTCAGCGGTCTTGCAGCATTAGAAGAGAGCAGAGCAGCATAATATAATGTAGTAGTGGTTGTGTCAAGTAACAGTCTCGCCCAGAGACCCTTCCTCGACTCCCTCCGAGAAAGCGATCCCGAAGCCACATATCCAGGTATCATCTCAATTTCTAGTTGTGTCGATCGGGATACAACTCCGAGTGTCCTTTACCATAGGACCAGCTATCGATAGATGTTTTCTTCCTAGCAGGGGTGCACCAACTTACCCATCACGCTCGCTTAACTCCAGCCAGACACACTTTCCTGGGTCATGCCCGGCCTCGGCCAAATGACACACCGCAACCATACCTAGAGCTCAGCAGAGAGGTCCCCACCGGACTAACCTATGCGCACAGGGGTCATGGGCCATCGCCCCGTGCACTCCGGGTCGTTGCGCAGGGCGATCCAGGCCACCTCCGCTGGGGCGCCGACCAGGCCGTGCCGCAATGCTGAACTGGACGTCTGACAGAGCTTTCGGCTGATGCTACGATGCAGAGTGCCCATAACTATTCCCACGTGATGGTTAGTGCTATCAGGCCGGAGGCCTGCTCGTATCAAATATCCAAATCGTTAGTGGACTAGGAGCTTGCGGTAACGAGCAGAGACTCACGATCGATGTGACCCCGTCGCCCCGTCTCGAGGACTTGCGGCAAGGGCTAAGAATGCCCGGCCACGCCTCGTATTCTCACTCGGGCACCGTTCAGGTCAACCCGACTCCACATCATTCGCGGGTACCCCTCAGGGTCGACCCGCCTTTCCAAGTAACAGTTGTAAAGTCCAAGTATCCGTGTGTCCATAACATCAGGGGAATCCGAGGTATCACCCTCGTTGGATTCCTACTCGATGTATCTATTAAGGTGAACTCGGAGGAATCACCCTCGATGGGTTCACACTTGAGGTGTTGCACGACAGCGTCGTTATCGGAAGTGGTGAAGGAGGAATCACCCTCGGTGACCACAACCGATGAACTAACCTACAAGATTAACATCAGAAGTGCTGACGAGGTTTCACCCTCGGCACTCGATAGTAACCCAGTAGTGTCGTACCACTAAGGGGGTGATGTGCGGTGCCGGGGCCTGGTCTTCGATCCCGTTGGTCGGGTCTTCTGATAATCCAGCAGGGCATTTGGGACAAGTGGGGGGCACTGGTGGGTCTCTAACCAACCTATACTAAGCAGTTTGAAATAGGCAGGTAAGGTAACAACAAGCAGGTTACAAAAGCAGTCTATGCATCAGAATGGGAGCAATCAATTACAGTAGCAAAATCTAATGCAAGCATGAGAAAATAGAATAGGCGATCTCGGGATGATCAATGGGGGGGCTTGCCTGGTTGTTCGGCGGCAAAGGCAGGGTCGTCAGGGGTCGTTGATCTCCGAAGTTGCGTCGGTACCGGGCTCTATCAAGAGAGAAGAGGGGGAAGGAAACAGATAAATACACTGCAAACATATGAAACACAAAGCGTGCTATGCTAACGTGCAGTGCAGGGTTGCCTAAAGACATGTCTAAATCATTTTAGTTATTCTAGGATTAAAGTTGTAATTATTAACCGGTGTATATGCACTATTCATCTACCGGAAACAGGCTAAAAGTTGCGGGTTCACCTACGTGGAGGGTCCCAACACGGAAACAGATGGCACGGTCAGCTTCATCTCGTCGTTCTAAGCAACTTTCATGTAGAAAGATTTTCGATCTGAGCTACGGTTTAGTTTATATGATTTCCTTAAGTTTTAATCATTTTCTGGAATTAATTTAATTATTAAAATCGACAGAAAAGATTAATGTTGTCAGCATGACATCAGTACAGCGTCAGCAGTCAACTAGTAAGCTGACCAGTCAAACTGACGCCTGGGACCCACCTGTCATTGACAGTGGGGCTAACAGAGCTTTTAAAATTAACCTAATGCACTAATTAACCTACTGGGCCCACTGTCAGAGAATGATTAGTTAGTTAGTTAATTAATAGATTAATTAACCTTTTATTTAATTTATAAAAACAGTTAATTTGCTGCAGGACCCACATGTCAATGACACGGGGCCGCCCAGTCAGCATTGACCCGGTCAAAGGGGCCCAGTGGGGCCCTTTGTCAGCGGCAGAGAGGCGGGGTCCGCGGTGCCACGAGGCAGCCATGTCGGCACCGGCCACTGGTGAGGCGAGACGCGGCGGGGACAGCCGGAACCTCGCCAGAGTTCGCCGGAATCCCGTTGTGATGCACCGTTTGGCATGATTTTAGTCTTGTTCGAACGGGCGTCGAGCGCCGCGTCCGATGGTGGTCGCGGATGGCGTGGGGGTGCAGCGTAGCAGCGGCGGTGTTGAGTTGGGTGGCGGTGGCGTTTGGGCGCTCGATGGGTCGGTGGAGCGGCGCGTGTTCGGGATGAAAGGATGGAACAGGCGGCTGCTACGCGACGGTACGGACTCTGTGGCGCGCTCGGTTGAGCCAGAGTGGCACTACAGCAGCAGCACGAGGTCCGGTGGCGGCAGTCAGAGCATGCAAGCTCGGCCACGGGTAAAACGACGACAGGAGACGGTAGAGAGAGAGAGAGAGGGGTTGCGAGGCGGCGCTCACAGTGTTGACGGGAAGGCTCGGGGAAGCCGGTGGTGGTCGGAGATGACCAAATCGGCGGCGGCCGTGGTGGACGGCGCCGGGGAAGAAGAGGTCGAGGCGGTGTCGGTGGGGCTCCTGCGGTTTGATCCAGGGGCGAGGTCGATGCAGCCAAGCTCGGGGAAGCCGCCGGAGTGCTTGGAACGGCGAGAGGAGGGTAGCGATGGCTACGGCGATGGCGCGTTCATGGCGGCGCCGGTCGAGCGGGGCTGAGAGAGGGGGAGAAAGAGAGAGTGGTGAGAGGAGAGCCAGGGGCGCAGGGAGGGGCCCTTATCCCTTCTAGAGCGCCCTGTAGCGGCGCGTTGTCGCGCGAAGAGGAGGGGGGCCGGCTGCGATGCGTGCGGGCGAGGCAGGGGAGAGCGACAGCGAGGGGGGAGTGAGCAGGAGGTGGCAGAAGACAAGCGGCGGGCTGGGCCATTTCAGCTGACTTAGGCCCAGCTGCCCTGGGCCTTATTCCTTTTCTGTCTTTTTTGCTTTTCTGTTTTCTTTTAACCAAAGAGCAAAACAAATAATTGAGCCACCATTTCATTTTGCAAAAATGTGAGAATTGGCCCAACAATTATGTTGCAATTTATGGCAGTGACAGAAAAAGATTGGGGCCCAATTGACTTTATTTGAATTTTATACAAATAGAAATGCATTTAAAAATGCCCTTTTGCACTGTTTTCAATTGCTATGGCCCACCTTAGCTTGATGGTGATGTTGTTTTCCTTAACAAATATTAGTTTGGGAATTTTTGCTAAGTGTTGAACATTTTTCCAGCAACTTTTGTGCAACTTCAAATTTCACTTGCAAATTTGAATTTCATTTTAAAGTGGAAATTCTATTGATATTTGAATCAAGGGTGATCAAGAACTGTTTAGCAAAAGATTAGCTTAATCACAGAGGGTTACTGTAGCTCATTACAGAGGGGGTGTTACAATTCTCCTCCTCTAAAAGAAATTCTCGTCCCGAGAATTAAGAGGTAGAAGGGAAAAGATCGGGGTATTCCGCACGAAGACTATCCTTGCGTTCCCAAGTGGCTTCATCTTGAGTTTGATTTGACCACTACACTTTGAGGAACTTGGTAACCTTCTGGCGGGTTCGACGTTCAGCTTCATCGAAGATGCGGATCGGATGCTCCTTATAAGAAAGATCATCAAGCAATTCGAGCATCTCGTGATCCACTGCGCGGTGCGGAGATTCCTTGAAGCAACGACAAAATTGCGACACATGGAAGACATCGTGGATATGAGAGAATTGCGGCGGCAACTCCAATTTGTATGCCACCTGACCACGTCTAGCAACAATGCGGAAGGGGCCAATGTAGCGTGGAGCTAGCTTGCCCTTGATTCCGAAATGGTGAGTGCCCTTCATAGGAGTGACACGAAGATAAGCTTGATCACCAGGTTGATAAGTCAAATCCCATCGTTTGCGATCATAGTTGCTCTTCTAGCGGTTCTGAGCCGCCTTGAGATTTTCTCAAACGATACGTACTTGCTCTTCGGCGTGTTGAATAATATCTGGACCCACGAGCGGTCATTCCCCAGTTTCTGACCAATTCAGAGGGGTTCGACACTTAAGTCCATATAATACTTTGAAGGGGGCCATTTTCAAGCTGGCTTGATAGCTGTTGTTATAAGAGAACTCGTCATATGGGAGAGATTCTTCCCACTTCTTGCAGAAAAAAATAACACAAGCCCGAAGCATGTCTTCAAGCACTTGATTTACTCGCTCAACTTGACGTTGGGACTGGGGATGATATGCTGAACTCCAGGTGATATGAGTTCCCATAGCTTCTTGGAAACTTTCCCAGAACTTGGAGGTGAAAAGACCGCCACGGTCCGAACAGATCTCCTTCCGAATACCATGGAGTGATACAATTCTGGAGATATATAATTCTGCTAACTGACTAGCAGTGATCGTCTCCTAGACAGGCAGAAAGTGTGCAACTTTTGAAAGTTGGTCGACGACGACAAGAATACATCGTGACCCTTCTGTGACTTGGGAAAACCAGTAATGAAATCCATCTGAACCTTATCCCATTTCCATAAAGGAATAGGAAGTGGTTGCAGAATTCCAGCAGGCTTCTGATCTTCTGCTTTAACGCGACGGCAAACATCACATTCAGCGACATATCGAGCAATATCCTGCTTCATTCTAGACCACCAGTACCTTTGTCGGAGATCACGATACATTTTGGTGCTACCCGGATGAATCGACAGTGGTGTATCATGTGCCTCCTTCATGACTTTGTCAGTCATTAGCTCGAAGCGAGGTACCACACTGCGGTCTCTGAAGTACAAGGTTCCATTATCAGACAGCGAGAAATCCCTGTACTTTTCCAGGTGAAGATCCTTCTTCATCAGATCAACTTCAGCATCTTTAGCTTGCGCACTCTTAACAGCCTTCTCAAGGTCTGGTTCAACAACCTAGGTTTTTAGGTATCCTTGAGGAACTATCTCGATATTTAGCTTTCAAAGCTCTTCATACAGAAGTGGTTGCTCTAGCTGGACTTCAAGTTCACAGCAATAGGATTTGCGGCTCAACGCATCAGCCATTACATTAGCCTTGCCAGGGGTATAAGAAATACCCAAATCATAGTCCGCAATGGTCTCCATCCATCTTTGCTGATGGAGTATCAGAGATGGCTGAGTGAACAAGTACTTCAGTCTTTTATGATCGGTGTAGATCTCGCAACGATTACCGAGGAGGTAATGTCGCCACAACTGCAATGCATAGATGACAGCAGCTAGTTCTAGATCATGTACCGAATAATTCTCTTCATGTGGGCGCAACTGTCGAGAGCCATAAGCAATCATTTTACGCTCTTGCATTAGGACACAGCCTAATCCTTCATGGGATGCGTCACAATAAATCACAAAATCTTTGCGAGAATCTGGAGGAGCAAGTACTAGGGTAGATGTCAGCTTGTCTTTGAGTGTTTGAAAACTTTCCTGACATTTCTCTGTCCATACAAACTTAACGCCCTTGTGAAGCAGATCAGTCAAAGGCTTCGCAATCTTTGAGAAATTCTCGACAAAGTGGTGGCAATAGCTTACAAGGCCGAGAAAACTCCTGACTTGCTTGACATTCTTCGGTGGAGTCCATTCAAGAATAGCCTGAACTCGTTCTGGGTTAACGGCAATGCCATCTTTGGAAATTACATGGCCGAGATATGTCACTTCAGATAACCAGAATTCGCATTTGGAATACTTGGCATACAGTTGGTGTTCACGCAGCTTCTCCAGTACAAGGCGAAGATGTTCAGCATGTTCTTCTTCATTCTTCGAATACACCAAAATATCATCCAGATAAACCACGATGAATTTGTCAAGATAATCCATGAAGATGTAGTTCATTAACCGGGAGAAAGTTGCTGGAGCATTGGTTAAGCCGAAGGACATGACAGTGTACTCGTAAGAACCATAGCGAGTAACGAAGGATGTCTTCGGAATATCCTCTTCACGAACTCGGATCTGGTGGTATCCCAGCCTCAAATCAAGCTTAGAGAATACTGAGGAACCAACAAGTTGATCATACAGATCATTGATTCTGGGAAGCGGATACTTGTTATGAATTGTTGCTTGATTGATTGGTCGATAATCCTGAACCAACCGATTCGTACCATCCTTCTTCTTAACGAAGAGTGAAGGTGCTCCCCAAGCAGAGGAACTGGGGCGGATGGAATCCTTTTTAAGTGACTTGTCGATTTCTTCCTTAAGCTCAAGAAGATGGTGCGGAGGCATCTTATAAGGACGCTTCGCCATAGGGGTAGTGCCCGGCTTCAAGTCAATGACAAACTCGACAGCTCTAGCAGGGGGTATTCCTGGAAGTTCTTCCGGAAAGACATCTTGAAAATCACGAACAACTGAAACATTCTCGATGCCTTCAAGAGGTGAGGCGTTCAAAGCATTCAGAACATATATCTGATTCTGGGCATTCTGAGCTGCTTGGACTGAGTATTGTACTGTCTGGCCAGAAGGATGAGCGAGCTGGACTGTCTTAGTAGCACAGTCAATCAGAGCCTTATGCGCTGTCAACCATTCCATACCAAGAATGATATCAATGTTGGATGGTCCGAGCACAACGAGGGAAGCCGGAAAAAGTAGACCTCCAATCTCGATGTGGTTGTGGGGGCATAACATTGTGGTTTGCCACTTGGATCCCGGAGATTGAATCACTAAAGGAGTGGGCAGATTCTCCATATGTAACCCATGCAGCCGAGCAAATTGTTGGGACACAAAAGCATGCGATGCTCCTGAATCAAAAAGAACAGAAGCTGGCACTGAATTAACGCGAAGGGTTCCCATCACAATTTTTGGGGACTCCCGGGCTTCTTCTATCTTGACATGGGTGACTTGACCGCTACTCATAGCAGCTGGTCTGTCACTACAACTTCCGGTATGATGGCTTCGACGGCCCTTCTTACGACCAACAGGGGGACGTGAAACATTGTGCGGCTGAACTGGGCGACAGTTGATAGCAAGGTGCCCTGGATGTCCACACTTGCGGCATAAACCATCATTATGGAGAGAAACTATAGCATTGGACTGTCCACCCTGAGTCGTTAGCTGTCTCGGCGGCGAAGGCAGATGAGGTGCAACATATGATGGCCTTGGTGTTGGAGCAGGTCGGTGATAAACATTGTGCGGGATCCAGACTCGATGTTTCTGAACAGGCTGACCCAAGGATGAGCCAACATCATGAGTGCGTTTGAGCGACTCCTGGTATTTAGCCAGACCAGTTTCAACTTGGTAGGCTTGACTGACAAGCGTCGCAAAGTCCTCACAATCAAGGACAACAAGTGCGAGCTGTATATCGGAACGCAGTCCTTCACGGAATTTCTCCTGCTTGCAAGCGTCAGTATCGACATCATCTTTAGCATAGCAGGATAATTCGAGAAATTTCCTCTGGTATTCATCCACAGTCTTTGTGCCCTGTGAGAGTTTGCGGAACTCCTGCTTCTTTTGGTCGATCAGACCTGGAGGAATGTACCATGCATGAAAAGCTAACTGAAATTCCAGCCAAGTGGTTACAGTCTCTGCAGGCAACATATTCTTGTGGCTTTCCCACCATTGAGCAGCAGGACCCTTTAAATGGAATGTCGCAAAGGTGCGTAACTGTCAGAGGCAACATTAGCTGACTCCATCTCAAACAGAATGTCACGAAGCCAATCATCAGCATCCATAGGATTGGTGGAGTTGCGGAAAACAAATGGATTGAGGCGCACAAATTCTGGCAGTGAGATCGGTCCAGGCTCCTGACGAGCATCATTGCGTTCCAAACATTTTACCAGACTCTCATTGAGCTGGCGGTTCAACTCAAACTGCTGCATCATTGCGGCAATATAGGGTGGAGGTGGAGGATCGTCAGCCATCCTGCCAATCAACAGGGGCAGTTTAGCAAGAAGAACTGCAGGTGTATGGAATCATTCATGAAGTAACACGCACAACAGAAGGAAGTGCAATAGATACTTCATCATAGTCACACCAGACATTCAAATCCACACATAGTCTCGGTTACAAACCGGCATTACGACAGCTGAAAGGGGAAGGCTAGACAACTAGGCGGCGCGCAGGCACGCGGTAAGGAAGTACACAACGAGACATAGCAAAGGCTACATCAACGTCGAAGAAAACTGCTGGGGCGAGGAATCTGCAAGTGACAACACAGGGTGCCCTCGATAAAAGGATCCTGCAAGCAGAACGTGGCCCACAATCTTGAAGGAAGGGGGGAATAATTTCAGAACTCCGGGTAGATGTGATCATGAGGACCTAATCTTGGAGTGAGTAAAATTTTAACCCGAAAGGAAGAGAGATCAGAGTCCCAGAGTAAAGGTCGAGGAATAAAAATCCTAATTCCACCCCATTGGCGACGTGGGCCCATAAGCCACACAGCCTAGTTAGTAAAACAGTTTTCGGTTACTAGACTCAACTTCGGCCAAGGAGTTGGGAAGGGGGATTCCTACAGGCAGTCGGCTCTGATACCAACCTGTGATGCCCCAGCTTAATCGTGCAATAATCATACACGCAAATGCACATGATCAAGCCTAAGGACTCACTTGAAGATATCACAACACAACTCTAAACACAAATTAAAATAACGCAAGCTTTATATTACAAGCCAGGGGCCTCGAGGACTCGAATACATAAGCTCGCTTATAAGCGTCAGCGGAAGCATCAGATATCTGAGTACAGATAAAAAAGAAAACACAGATAAGCCTTTAAGAAGGCGGGGCAAAAGAAAACACTACGATCGAAAAGGCGCATGCCTCCTGCCTAGGACCCTCCGAACCTACTCCTGGTCGTCTCGCCAGTTCGTAGTAGTATCCATCCTCGGTGTAGTAGTAGTCATCGGCGGGGGCAGCTGTCTCAGGGGCTCCGTCATCTGGTTGCATCGAACGGATAAGGGGAAAAAGAGGAAGCAAAGCAACCGTGAGTACTCATCCGAAGTACTCAGCAGCAAGGATCTACACTACATATGCAACATTATCAAAGAAAGGCTGTATATGTGGACTGGGCTGCAGAAATGCCAGAATAGAGGGAAGGCCTAGTCCTATCGAAGACTAGCATCTTCAGCGGTCTTGCAGCATTATAAGAGAGCAGAGCAGCATAATATAATGTAGTAGTGGTTGTGTCAAGTAACAGTCTCGCCCAAAGACCCTTCCTCGACTCCCTGCGAGAAAGCGATCCCGGAGCCACATATCCAGGTATCATCTCAATTTCTAGTTGTATCGATCGGGATACAACTCCGAGTGTCCTTTACAATAGGACGAGCTATCGATAGATGTTTTCTTCCCTGCAGGGGTGCACCAACTTACCCATCACGCTCGCTTAACTCCGGCCGCATACACTTTCCTGGGTCATGCCGGCCTCGGCCAAACGACACACCGCAACCCTACCTAGAGCTCAGTAGAGAGGTCCCTACCGGACTAACCTATGCGCACAGGGGTCATGGGTCATCGGCCCGTGCACTCCGGGTCATTGCGCGCAGGGCGATCCGGGCCACCTCCACTGGGGCGCCGACCAGGCCGTGACGCAATGCTGAACTGGACGTCTGACAGAGCTTTCGGCTGATGCTACGATGCAGAGTGCCCATAACTATTCCCACGTGATGGTTAGTGCTATCAGGCCGGAGGCCTGCTCGTATCAAATATCCAAATCGTTAGTGGACTAGGGGCTTGCGGTAACGAGCAGAGACTCACGATCGATGTGACCCCGTCGCCCCGTCTCGAGGACTTGCGGCAAGGGCTAAGAATGCCCGGCCACGCCTCGTAATCTCACTAGGCCACCGTTCAGGTCAACCCGACTCCACATCATTCGCGGGTACCGGGTCGACCCGCCTTTCCTAGTAACAGTTGTAAAGTCCAAGTATCCGTGTGTCCATACCATCAGGGGAATCCGAGGTATCACCCTCGTTGGATTCCTACTCGATGTATCTGTTAAGGTGAACTCGGAGGAATCACCCTCGATGTGTTCACACTAGAGGTGTTGCACGACAGCGTCGTTATCGGAAGTGGTGAAGGAGGAATCACCCTCGATGACCACAACCGATGAACTAACCTACAAGTTTAACATCAGAAGTGCTGACGAGGTATCACCCTCGGCACTCGATAGTAACCCAGTAGTGTCGTACAACTAAGGGGGTGATGTGCGGTGCCGGGGCCTGGTCTTCGATCCCGTTGATCGGGTCTTCTGATAATCCAGCAGGGCAGTTGGGACAAGTGGGGGGCACTGGTGGGTCTCTAACCAACCTATACTAAGCAGTTTGAAAGAGGCAGGTAAGGTAACAACAAGCAGGTTACAAAAGCAGGCTATGCAATAGAATGGGAGCAATCAATTACAGTAGCAAAATCTAATGCAAGCATGAGAAAATAGAATAGGCAATATCGGGATGATCAAAGGGGGGGCTTGCCTGGTTGTTCGACGGCAAAGGTAGGGTCGTCCGGGGTCGTCGATCTCCGGAGCTGCGTCGGTACCGGGCTCTATCGAGAGAGAAAAGGGGGAAGGAAATAGATAAATACACTGCAAACATATGCAACACAGAGCGTGCTATGCTAACGTGCAGTGCAGGGTTGCCTAAAGACATGTCTAAATCATTTTAGTTATTTTAGTATTAAATTTGGAATTATTAACCGGTGTATATGCACTATTCATATATCAGAAACAGGCTAAAAGTTGTGGGTTCACCTCCGTAGAGGGTCCCGACACGGAAACAGACGGCACGGTCAGCTTCGTTCGTCGTTCTGAGCAACTTTCATGTAGAAAGTTTTTCGATCCGAGCTACGGTTTAGTTTATATGATTTTCTAAAGTTTTAATCATTTTCTGGAATTAATTTAATTATTAAAATCGACAGAAAAGATTAATGACATCGGCATGACATCAATACAACGTCAGCAGTCAACTGGTCAGCTGACCAGTCAAACTGACGCCTGGGACCCACCTGTCATTGACAGTGGGTCTAACAGAGCTTTTAAAATTAACCTAATGCACTAATTAACCTACTAGGCCCACTGTCAGAGACTGATTAGTTAGTTAGTTAATTAATAGATTAATTAACCTTTTATTTAATTTATAAAAATAGTTAATTTGCGGCGGGACCCACATGTCAATGACACGGGGCCGCCCAGTCAGCATTGACCCGGTCAAAGGGGCCCAGTGGGGCCCTTTGTCAGCGGCAAAGAGGCGGGGCCCGCGGTGCCACGAGGCAGCCACGTCAGCACCGGCCACTTGTGAGGCGAGACGCGGCGGGGACGGCCGAAACCTCGCCGGAGTTCGCCGGAATCCCGTTGTGATGCACCGTTTGGCATGATTTTAGTCTTGTTCGAATGGGCGTCGAGCGCCGCGTCCGATGGTGGTCGCAGATGGCGCGGGGGTGCAGCGTAGCGACGACGGCGTTGAGCTGGGTGGCGGTGGCGTTCGGGCGCTCGACGGGTCGGTGGAGCGGCGCGCGTTTGGGATGAAAGGATGGAATAGGCGGCAGCTACGCGATGGCACGGACTCGGTGGCGCGCTCGGTTGAGCCAGAGCGGCACTATAGCAACAGCACGAGGTGCGGTGGCGGCGGTCAGAGCATGCAAGCTTGGCCGCGGCTAAAATGACGATAGGAGACGGTAGAGAGAGAGAGAGGGGTTGCGAGGCGGCGCTCACAGCGTTGACGGGAAGGCTCGGGGAAGCCGGTGGTGGTCGGAGATGAGCAAATCGGCGGTGGCCGTGGTGGATGGCGCCGGGGAAGAAGAGGTCGAGGCATCGTCGGTGGGGCTCCTGATGTTCGATCCAGGGGCGAGGTCGATGCAGCCAAGCTCGGGGAAGCCGCCGGAGTGCTTGGAACGGTGAGAGGAGGGTAGCGATGGCGCATTCGTGGCGGCGCCAGTCGAGCGGGGCTGAGAGAGGGGGAGAAAGAGAGAGTGGCGAGAGGAGAGCCAGGGGCGCATGGAGGGGCCCTTATCCCTTCTAGAGCACCCTGTAGCGGCGCATTGTCGCACGAGGAGGAGGGGGTGCCGACTGCGAAGCATGCGGGTGAGGCAGGGGAGAGCGACAGCGAGGGGGGAGTGAGCAGGAGGTGGCAGAAGACAGGCGGCGGGCTGGGCCGTTTCGGCTGACTTAGGCCCAGCTGCCCTGGGCCTTTTTCCTTTTTTGTCTTTTTTGCTTTTCTGTTTTCTTTTAACCAGAGAGCAAAACAAATAATTGAGCCACCATTTCATTTTTTAAAAATGTGGGAATTGGCCCAACAATTATGTTGCAATTTATGGCAGTGACAGAAAAAGTTTGGGGCCCAATTGACTTTATTTGAATTTTATACGAATAGAAAAGCATTTAAAAATGCCCTTTTGCACTGTTTTAAGTTGCTATGGCCCACCTTAGCTTGATGGTGATGTTGTTTTCATTAACAAATATTAGTTAGGGAATTTTTGCTAAGTGGTGAACATTTTTCCAGCAACTTTTGTGCAACTTCAAATTTCACTTGCAAATTTGAATTTGATTTTAAAGTGGAAATTCTAATGATATTTGAATCAAGGGTGATCAAGAACTATTTAGCAAAAGATTAGCTTAATCACTGAGGGTTACTGTAGCTCATTACAGAGGGGGTGTTACACTCGGGCTGGAGTAGTCTAAGGATGGGTGACCCGGTGGGAAGTTGCATATCTCTAGCTTTATTTAAACTCTATGATATGGTCATTATAGAGATAAATGTCTCTATATTGACCTATCATGGCAATTATATAAACCATGGGATCCTTGTTTTGCTAATTTGTAGACTATGTTTTTTATTGGTTATTTTTTGTTCTAAAAAAATCAAAGAATGATCGACTCTATAGTGACCTGTCATGGCGATTATATAAACCTTGGGATCCTTGTTTTGCTAATTTGTAGACTATGTTTTTATAGGTTATTTTTTGTTCTCAAAAATCAAAGAATGATCGACATCTATAGGCCCACACAAATTATCCCTTTGACTCAACGCACAAGAAGGGTTTACTCTTTGCTCTGTGTGCTAAGTTAGAGCAAATCAAGTTTCAGCACATGCGTTCAACGGCACCCGGCCCCTACCCCACCCGCCTCGAAGTTGCATTCCCGACATCGTACATCTTTAACCTGGCCGTGGTGGTACGATGTTCAGTTTGTAATGTTACTGATGTAGTTGGTGCCCCATTGAACTTGTGCTTTCGGGATTTGAGCAAATCACACACCAGACCCATACATTTTCTTTTGGTTGCATGCATGGTATAGGGGGGCCGGGTGTTCTGATCGAGCATGTCTCCCTTGTTCGGTTTATAGACGCCGCACATATTTGTGGGCTCCCCGAGGTATATAATTCTCCTAACGATAAAGGGGGGGGGGGGGGCACACACCAATGATCCCTTTGACCCAACATACGAGAAGGGTTTGACCATGATGGTTTCCTATTGCTATGTGTGCCATGTTAGACCAAATAATATTTGAGCGCATGCGTTGGATGACACCCCCCCTGTAACGCCCGGATAGTTAAGTTACAGCAACCCTCTACTAATGATACCACGTCATCACTATTTACGGTTGCTAAGCCCCACGTTGATTCAAACCAATTCAAATTTCAAATTCAAAATTAAGTCAACCAATTAAAGTTTTCAAAAGCCAAAACGAAAATGTTCTAAATGTGTCAACTAAATCATGGGTAATTAGGGTGGAGAAACCTCATTTTTTGTAAAGTGTTCTAATGCTCTTAAATAAATAAAACCATGGCCAAAACAATAAATTAAATGCTTTTTAAAAAAAATACTAAACTATTTTATTTAAACCCCAAACTAAATGTGGCAGTGGCCTAATTTTATTAAACTAAATTAGGTGCAATTTTATATTTTATAAAACTATTTTTGGTAGTTAAAATAATTAGAAACAGAAGTTTTAAGAAAAAGGAAAACTAAATAAGAAAAAGGAAATGAGAGAGAGGCCCCCTGTTCCCTGGACCCTAGCCCAATACAGTCGGCCTAGCCCAACCCCCACACCCGCGGTCGATCCCCTCCTCTCACTGCTCCTCCGACCGGGCGCCTGGGCGTGCTCCCGCCTGACCGCCTCGCCGGTGACGCCAGGAGGAGGATAAGGCCGCCCCTCCCCTCGGCCTCCTCGCCTCCCTCATCCACTTCCTCACTACCTCCTTGTCCCCTGGCAAACCCTAGCTTCGCCACTCCCCCCTCGCACCGCCTTCTTCTTCCTCACGCATGGCCGAACCACCATCGCCATGGATCTCCTCGCTCGCGTGCTCTCCGGCCACTCCACGCCCTAGGACTGTGCCAGCGAGCTCCACCATCGACCACTTCTTCGACTACAACCCCCAGCTCGAGCAGAGGAGCGCTGCATCGCCGGATCTGCCGCCGTCTTCCCCAACTGAGGAACCGCACCACATCACAGTCATCCGTCGCCAGATGCCGCTGCTCCGGGCCGTCCCCGACCCCCTCGAGCTCGCCAACGACTTCCATGTGAGCACCTCCACTGATTTTCCCCTTCCCTCATCGAACCCGTAGCCGTAGGCGCCGTACACCACCGCGGCTGAACTCTCTGGGCTCGCGCTCACTGCATCCGCACGCGCCCCTGCTAGCGAGCACGGGCCCTTGCGCGCGTGCCCCGCCCTCGCCCAGCGCCTTGCCTCGCGCGCGCTCGCAGCCATAGTTGCTGCTCCTACTGCGCTATTGCTCGTGCTACTACCGTCGCTGCTACCTCGTGCTACTGCCACTGCTCCGCACGCCCGCGCTCGGCCACTGCCACCTCCGAGCCCGCCACGCCAGGCCGCACCCGCTCCGCTCGGTCGCGCTCACTGCCGCCCGCGCGTGCCTCCGGCCTCCGCCTCTGCCCGTCACCGGCGCCGTTCCCGGCCACCCCCATCCTCCCGCGGCCGCGGCCGCCGCTGCTCCCGGTGGCCCCGACGAGCCACCTCGCGCGCGCCCTGACCCCCGGCCGCTCCCTGGACGTGCGCCGGTGTGCGCCGCGCGACTTCCTGGCTCCTGCCACTGGCTCTCTGCCAAGGCCGCCGCGCTCGCTCGCGTGCGTGCCCGACCGGCTAGGCTCTGCCCAGTAAGGCCGGCCCCTATTTGGACTTAGATTAGGATTAGTTTAATTTCTAATTAGCTTAATAGCAAATGACATGTGGGACCACTGCTAATTTAAAATAGATAATTAAAACCTGTTAAAAAATTAGTGTATGACAAGGGGTCCCACTGGACCGTTGACTAGTCAAACGTGGACCAGTCAACTGCTGACTTGGCAGTTGACTGGCCCCACCTGTCAACCTCATGTACACTTTGGCTGGGTACACTTTTGGGTATCCTTATCCATTTAGCTATTTACTCGAATTATTAAACGAATCTAGGAAATCCCAGAATATAAATAAAACTTTAAAAATGAATAGAAAATAATCCGTAACTCGTATGAAAATATTTTATATATGAAAGTTGTTCAGAAAAATTTGATGAATCTGCATATGCCATCCGTTCATCTGCCACGTGCCTCTATCATAGCGAAAATGAATCCCTCCCTTCTGATTCATCTGTCTGAAAAATGTCAAGCACTGGGAAAACATTCCCGGATGTTTTCCCTCTTCGTCTGTATCACCTAGCACCGCGTTAGATCACCCCTAGCGCCGCGTTTTGCCATGTTATGCCTTGTGATGCTTTGTTTGCATTATATTTATTGTTTTCCCCCCTCTTCTCTCTGGTAGACCCTGAGATCGCTGTCGATGCCACTGTGATCGACTACGTCGATGAGGACCCTTCCTTCTCAACAGAGCTTCGAGGCAAGCAAACCCCCATTGATCATTCCGATATCGCCCATTCCATTCTCTCTCATGCTTGCATTAGATTTTGCTACTGTACTTGATTGCTCCTATTCTAATGCATAGCCTGCTTTTGTAACCTGCTCTTGTACCTTACATGCTTATCCTAAACTGCTTAGTATAGGTTGGCTAGAGATCCACCAGTGACCCCCACCTTGTCCCAGTTGCCCCGCTTTATGTTTGATGACTCGATCAACGTGATCGACGTCCAGGCCTCGACACCGCACATCACCCCCCCCCCCTTAGTTGTACGACTCTACAGAGTTATTATCGAGTGCCAAGGGTGATACCTCGTCAGCACTTCTGATGTTAACCCTGTAGTGTAGCTATTCGGTCATGGTCATCGAGGGTGATTCCTCCTTCACCACTCCCGATAACGACTCTGTCGTGCAACCCCTCAAGTGTGGACCATCGAGGGTGATTCCTCCAAGTCCACCTTGATGGTTACATCGAGTGGGAGTCCATCGAGGGTGATTCCTCGGGTTTCCCCCTTGCTGTTTTGGACACACGGTTACTTTGACTTACCACAGAACCATGATGACATCAGGTCGGCCCCGAGGGGTACCCGCGAGTGATGTGAAGTCGGGTTGATCTGGAGGATACCCGCAAGTTTTCCACGCGGCGCGGCCGGGCATTCTTAGCCCTTGCCGCAAGTCCGTGAGACAGGGCGACGGGACCACATATCGTGGATCATTGATCGTTACCGCACGCTCCCAAGACACTAACAATTTGGATATTTGATCTGAGTAGGCCTCTGGTTTTTCGCACTAACCACCACGCGGGAATAAGTATGGGCACTCTGCGTCGTACGATTCTCCCGAATGCTCTTCAGACGCCACAGTTGAGCGGCACGCACCCGGGTGGTCCGCGTAAGCACCTACCTTGTATAAGGAGTTAGCCAGGACTGATCCCGGTCGTCCTCGCAACACGCAGGATTGCAAAGGACGATTGGCCCATGACCCCTTCGCATTTAGGATGTAGACCGGCGTGTGACCTCTCTGATGAGCCTAGGTAGGACTACGGCGTGTTGATCAGCCGAGGCCGGTCATGACCTGATGGTGTGTCCGGCCGAAGTTGATCGAGCATGTTGGGTAAGTTTGTGCACCCCTGCAGGGAAGATTGATCTATTCGAATAGCCAGGTCCACGGTAACGGACGCTCGGAGTTGTATCCCGATCGATACAACTAGAACCAGATACTGAATGCTGAGGCATGTTATGGATATGTGGCTCCGGGATTGCTTTCTCGCAGGGAGTCGAGAAAGGATCTCTGGGCGCTAATGTTACAACATACTTGTTAAATATAATATGCTATTCTGTACTCTTCTATATGCTGCAAGATGCTTGAAGATGCTAGTCTTTGATAGGCTAGGCCTCCCCCTTCTATTCTGGCATTCTGCAGTTCAGTCCACCGATACTATCCTTTTCATTGATACCGATGCATATGTAGTGTAGATCCTTGCTTGCGAGTACTTTGGATGAGTACTCACGGTTGCTTTGCTCCCCTTTTCCACCTCTTTCCATTCTTCTCGGATGCTGCACCCAGATGGTGGAGCCCAGGAGCCAGGTGCTACCGCCGACGACTACTACTACCCCAACGGAGCCTACTTCTACGTGGAGACCACTGACGACAAGGAGTAGTTAGGAGGCTCCCAGGCAAGAGGCCTTGCCTTTTCGATCAATGTTGCGTTTGTGCTAGCCTTCTTAAGGAAAACTTGTTTAACGTATGTCTGTACTCAGATATTGTTGCTTCCTCTGACTCTTGTGTATTCGAGCCCTCGAGGCCCCTGGCTTGTATTATAAAGCTTGTATTATTTTAATTTGTGTCTAGAGTTGTGTTGTGATATCTTCCCATGAGTCCCTGATCTTGATCGTACACATTTGCATGTATGATTGAATCACAGGCGTCACAAGTTGGTATCACAGCCGACTGCCTGTAGGTAGCCCTCTTTCTAACTCCTTGGCCGAAGTTGAGTCTAGTCTTTGCAAAAACTTTTACTAACATGGCTGTGCGGCTTATGGGCCCATGTCGCCATTGGGTGGTATTAGGATCTTTTATTAATCGTCTATACTCTGGGACTCTGATCTCTCTTCTATTCGGGTTTAAATGAATTTACTAACTCTAACATTAGGATCTCGTGATCACACCCACCCGAAGAGCCTCTTATTACAGATGATCGCCTGCTGCACCAGAAGATTCTGAAAATACTCTACGTTGTTCTCTCGAGACTTTGTGCCATCGCTTTTACGATTCCATTCCATCGATATACCCCCTATTGAAAACCACGTACACTTGCCATTCATACAATCATTCCCCGTTGATCTTGTTATTACAAGATACCCTGTAATACTTTCAGATATTTCAAGAATCCATTGTGCCTGCTACGTTGCAGCTCTTTCTCTGCATGAATACGTGTACGAATAATTCCTCACAATTACCGGGGATTCTTTCATCCCCAGTTGTTCATGTGTTTCACAAAAGTCTTCGAAATACCATTCGATCTTCCGAAAATCCTCAGCAGCCTATTGTTGTTGAAATTCTTGCTTGCTTGCATTATGGTTAATCCCATAAGTCTAGTAATCTTATTGGCATCCTTTGTCACTATCATTTTGAGTCCGTTGATTCAATATGTGGCAGATGCTCGCAATCCTCAGTCAAAACTAGCATTCGTCCTTTTGGCTCAGATGTCACTCTGGACATGAGCTGGTTCTCGGCAAATCAAACCTTGATTGATTATCGATATATTTCTATTCAACTTACTTATCTTTTGATCAGAGCCTCTGCTTCTGAACCCCCCAATTTGGAAATCATAATTCCTTTGTATTTAAGCTTTGAAATTATTCAGATGTCCCTATAATCCGATGCCTTTGCGTTATTTCTTCTTCTGGTTGAACATCGACACTCACATCGGATTCCTTGCGGTCCGCCAAATCTTTTGTTGGATAATTATCCGACACTGTCCTTCATACTCAAAAATCTTGTGAATTCTTTCCCTGATACATAATGCCTTTGGTAAATGGTATCCTCTGCTTTCACAACCATGCTCTACTATCGAACTTGTGTTATTTACTCTTGAAGTTTATGGCATATGTTCCTAAGATGCCCCAATGTGTTGAACCAATGCCTTCCCTAACCTGTGTGAACCTGAAAGATTTCACGGGTGATACTCATCTGGTATTTCACCAGGTAAATCTTCCAACACTAATGCCATCTCCAAAACGAGAAGTGAATGAAAGATTAGGCATTGAAGAAGTGGGAGTCGACCTTGAACTTTGTGTTCATGCCCATGGACCCGATGTGGAACTTATCGTGGAAGCTTCTTGTAAAAACAATAATAATCCCCTTGTTATAAGTTCATCTTGTATCTATGCTTGGTCCTTTGCAACCATGGTTACGACCATGATTGTTTTTCTATGATCCCATTTCTCGGACAAGTTAAAGCGCTTGTCTTCTGCAGATCAATACGCCTGCCCAACCTCGATTCTGCTCTACCTTTGAGTATTACCCTTTGGTATCTCGAGAATATCACGGAACTACATAACTTCTTATGAGTTCTTCCTCAACTATTTTCTCGACGATTCCAATTTTCCACGGGTTCTGAGTTGTTAGACACTCCAGGACACCGATAACCGAATCGAGTCCGCACTCCGATTCAATAACTCTAAGTAATTTTTGTTGTTTACGAGCTTAATAATCCTTCAAGTCATTCCTAGCCTGGTCGGCTATATCATTATCATGCCAAATTTTAACTGTGCTACTTGGTCCTTCTTCCCGGAGCACAATTTTCAACGATGAGCTAAGCTTACGTCGATCTTCCTCGTCATATCATTTTGCCTTGAACAACAAGCTTGATTTCAAGTTTGTGTCATACCCGTGGTTCCAATAACCTTTCGCTTCATCATTCCTTTGACTTGATGTCATCGCCGATCGATTACATCTTCATGAAATCTCACGACAAATGTCTCGTGATCATCATCAACATTCTGATGCTCTTCTAGGATATCAATTGAATTCATGATGAGAAATACCATCCTTGCCCCTCGATGATTTGGGTTATCATCGACAACATTCTTGCCTTCCCCCAACACAAACTTGTTCATATAATTTGGCATTACATCCTTTTGACATGTCGATGGATTGATGCTGAACCCATCGGCCACATCCTCATCTTTTCCATGATGAAATTGTATGAACTATTCTAGCAGTTCCTATGGGATCCTTTGTGAATCCAAAAGTCTGACTTTTACCTGATGACCATGTCAATGCTATCCCGAAGCATGTCTGTGGTACTCCGATCATCAACAAGAACATTGGAAGCGCAATGCTAAATGTTTCTTGATCGATTATCCAAACCCTGTTGTATGGGTAACAACATGAATTCCCTCGCCCCTTTACCTAGTTGGTTATCTACTTACTATCCTGCCATGGATATCATCCTCTGCTTGTCCTTGGGAAGGGAATACTCCTTACAATTGTGTTTAAACACATTTTCCTTTCTATTGTTTTGATTAAACTAAAAATCATATTTTCCGTTCCATTGTTTTGTTTAACCTTTCATATAAGTTATGAGATCTCAGCAGTAATAGTTCCCTGCTTATGGAAACACCTCGGTGTACAATTTGTCAATAAGACCCTGTTATTATTGCTGTTGACATTCCGGTAACCACCGATGGACGAGAACTTTGCCTATTGGTCTGCCTCGTTTCAATGAGCAGGAAAATGGTTCTCTTCGTCCCTCGCCCTCGGTACCAACGTTGTTGCCAACATAACTGACAGGCTATCCTCTGACATGCCTTGCTATCATGACCGCGCAAGATGTGAGCACCCTACCTACTTTTTAACCCACATGGTGGGCCAATAAGCCACAGTTCCATAGGATCGAAACCTGACTCTCCTGTACATCCCTGCTTCCAAAGTTATTCCTCAAGATTGGCTTCGTATGTAAATCATGAGCCACCTTCCTAGAGATGAACTACTCTGGTATCAAATGCAATGTTTATTCTCGTTGCTCTGAAACCCTTTCACGCTCTGTTTCAGGCATCGAACGATTAGCTATCTGCTTGAAGCTTCTTATTGTGCCTTCTTATTTCTGCTATCGACGTTTATCTTAAGTTCAATTCGAGAGATACTTTCTATCACTTTCCCTGAACTATCTACCAGATAAGCAACCTTGTAGAGGTCCGTTCTTCCGAAGTTACCCCTTATCCTTTTCGTAAGTACGATGAAGATGCCGAAGAAAGGATGACGACTTCATCATGATGACCTGGAGCAGAGAACTAAAGACGTCAACAAAAAGGATCAACTACTTCGGGAAGAGCAACCAAGACCGAGAAGCCTCGTTGAATTTCGTAACCAATTCCTTCCCCTTTACTCTACCTCTTAAATCTCGGGACGAGATTTCTTGTAGTGGAGGAGAATTGTAACGCCCGGATAGTTAAGCTACAGTAACCCTCTACTAATGATACCACGTCATCACTTTTTACTGTTGCTAAGTCCCACGTTGATTCAAACCAATTCAAATTTCAAATTCAAAATTAAGTCAAACAATTAAAGTTTTCAAAAGCCAAAACAAAAATGTTCTAAATGTGTCAACTAAATCATGGGTAATTAGGGTGGAGAAACCACATTTTTTTAAGTGTTCTAATGCTCTTAAATAAATAAAATCGTGGCCAAAATAATAAATTAAATGCTTTTTAAAAAAAATACTAAATTATTTTATTTAAACCCAAAACTAAATGTGGCAGTGGCCTAATTTTATTAAACTAAATTGGGTGCAGTTTTGTATTTTATTAAACTATTTTTGGTAGTTAAAAGAATTAGAAACATAAGTTTTAAGAAAAAGGAAAACTAAATAAGAAAAAGGAAATGAGAGAGAGGCCCCCCTGTTCCCTGGACCCTAGCCCAATACAGCTGGCCTAGCCCAATCCCCACACCCGCGGTAGATCCCCTCCTCTCACTGCTCCTCCGACCGGGCGCCTGGGCGTGCTCCCGCCTGACCGCCTCGCCGGTGACGCCAGGAGGAGGATAACGCCGCCCCTCCCCTCGGCCTCCTCGCCTCCCTGATCCACTTCCTCACTGCCTCCTCGTCCCCTGGCAAACCATATCTTCGCCACTCCCCTCTCGCGCCGCCTTCTTCTTCCTCGCGCATGGCCGAACAACCATCACCAAGGATCTCCTCGCTCGCGTGCTCTCCGGCCACTCCGCGCCCTAGGACTGTGCCAGCGAGCTCCACCGTCGACCACTTCTTCGACTACAAACCCCAGCTCGAGCAGAGGAGTGCTGCATCGCTGGATCTGCCACCGTCTTCCCCAACTCAGGAACCGCACCACATCACCGTCGTCTGTCACCAGATGCTGCTGCTCTGGGCCATCCCCGACCCACTCGAGCTCGCCAACGACTTCCCTGTGAGCACCTCCACCGATTTCCCCTTCCCTCGTCCAACCCGTAGCCATAGACGTCGTACACCACCGCGGCTGAACTCTCTGGGCTCGCGTTCACTGCGTCCACAAACGCCCCTGCTAGCGAGCCCGGGCCCTTGCGAGCATGCCCCGCCCGCGCCCGGCACCTTGCCTCACGCGCGCTCGCAGCCATAGCTGCTGCTCCTGCTGCGCTACTACTGCCGTCGCTGCTGCCTCATGCTACTGCTGCTGCTCCGCACGCCCGCGCTCGGCCGCTGCCACCTCCGAGCCTGCCGCGCCAGGCCGCACCCGCTCCGCTCGGTCGCGCCCACTGCCGCCCGCGCGTGCCTCGGGCCTCCGCCTCCGGCCGTCAGCAGCGCCGTTCCCGGCCACCCCCATCCTCCCGCGGCCGCGGCCACCGCTGCTCCCTGTGGCCCCGACAAGCCTCCCCGCGCGAGCCCTGACCCCCGGCCACTCCCTGGCCATGCGCCGGTGTGCGCCATGCCACTTCCTGGCTCCTGTCGCTGGCTCTCTGCCAAGGCCGCCGCGCTCGCTCGCGTGCGTGCCTGACCGGCTAGGCTCTGCCTAGTAAGGCCGGCCCCTATTTGGACTTAGATTAGGATTAGTTTAATTTCTAATTAGCTTAATAGCAAATGACATGTGGGACCACTGCTAATTTAAAATAGATAATTAAAACCTGTTAAAAAATTAGTGTATGACAAGGGGTCCCACTTGACCGTTGACTAGTCAAACATGGACCAATCAACTGCTGATTTGGCAGTTGACTGGCCCCACCTATCAACCTCATGTACACTTTGGCTGGGTACACTTTTGGGTATCCTTATCCATTTAGCTATTTACTCGAATTATTAAACGAATCCAGGAAATCCCAGAATATAAATAAAACTTTAAAAATGAATAGAAAATAATCCGTAACTCGTATGAAATTATTTTATATATCAAAGTTGTTCAGAAAAATATGATGAATCCGCATATGCCATCCGTTCGTCTACCACGTGCCTCTAGCGTAGCGAGCATGGATCCGTCCCTTCCGATTCATCTGTCAGAAAAATGCCAAGCACTGGGAAAACATTCCCGGATGTTTTCCCTCTTTGTCTGTATCACGTAGCACCACGTTAGATCACCCCTAGCGCCGCGTTTTACCATGTTATGCTTTGTGATGCTTTGTTTGCATTATATTTATTGTTTCTTCCCCCTCTTCTCTCCGGTAGACCCCGAGACCGTTGTCGATGCCACTGTGATCGACTACATCGACGACGACCCTACCTTCTTGACAGAGCTTCCAGGCAAGCAAACCCCCCATTGATCATTCCGATATCGCCCATTCCATTCTCTCTCATGCTTGCATTAGATTTTTCTACTGTACTTGATTGCTCCTATTCTGATGCATAGCCTGCTTTCGTAACCTGCTCTTGTACCTTACATGCTTATCCTAAACTAGTTAGTATAGGTTGGTTAGAGATCCATCAGTGACCCCCACCTTGTCCCAGTTGCCCCACTTTATGTTCGATGACTCGATCAACGTGATCGACGTCCAGGCCTCGACACCGCACATCACCCCCCCCCTTAGTTGTACGACTCTACAAAGTTATTATCGAGTGCCGAGGGTGATACCTTGTCAGCACTTCTGATGTTAACCCTGTAGTGTAGCTATTCGGTCGTGGTCATCGAGGGTGATTCCTCCTTCACCACTCCCGATAACGACTCTGTCATGCAACCCCTCAGGTGTGGACCATCGAGGGTGATTCCTCCAAGTCCACCTTGATGGTTACATCGAGTGGGAGTCCATCAAGGGTGATTCCTCGGGTTTCTCCCTTGCTGTTTTGGACACACGGTTACTTTGACTTACCACAGAACCATGATGACATCGGGTCGGCCCCGAGGGGTACCCGCGAGTGATGTGAAGTCGGGTTGATCTGGAGGATACCCGCAAGTTTTCCGTGCGGCGCGGTCGGGCATTCTTAGCCCTTGCCGCAAGTCCGTGAGACGGGGTGACGGGACCACATATCGTGGATCATTGATCATTACCGCACGCTCCCAAGACACTAAAGATTTGGATATTTGATCCGAGTAGGCCTATGGCCTTTTCACACTAACCACCACGCGAGAATAAGTTTGGGCACTCTGCGTCGTATGATTCTCCCGAAAGCGCCACAGTTGAGGGACACGCACCCGGGTGGTCCGCGTAAGCACTTGCCTTGTATAAGGAGGTAGCCAGGGCTGATCCCGGCCGTCCTCATGACGTTCAGGATTGGAAAGGACGATTGGCCCATGACCCCTTCGCATTTAGGATGTAGACCGGCGTGTGACCTCTCTGATGAGCCTAGGTAGGACTACGGCGTGTTGATCAACCGAGGCCGGTCATGACCTGATGTTGTGTCCGGCCGGAGTTGATCGAGCGTGTTGGGTAAGTTTGTGCACCCCTGCAGGGAAGATTGATCTATTCGAATAGCCGGGTCCATGGTAACGAACGCTCGGAGTTGTATCCCGATCGATACAACTAGAACCGGATACTGAATGCTGAGGCATGTTATGGATATGTGGCTCCGGGATTGCTTTCTCGCAGGGAGTCGAGAAAGGATCTCCGGGCGCTAATGTTACAACATACTTGTTAAATGTAATATGCTATTCTGTACTCTTCTATATGCTGCAAGATGCTTGAAGATGCTAGTCTTCGATAGGCTAGGCCTCCCCCTTCTATTCTGGCATTCTGCAGTTCAGTCCACAGATACTCCCTTTTCATTGATACCGATGCATATGTAGTGTAGATCCTTGCTTGCGAGTACTTTGGATGAGTACTCACGGTTGCTTTGCTCCCCTTTTCCACCTCTTTCCATTCTTCTCGGATGCTGCAACCAGATGGTGGAGCCCAGAAGCCAGGTGCTACCGCCGATGACTACTACTACTACTACCCCAACGGAGCCTACTTCTACGTGGAGACCGCCGACGACAAGGAGTAGTTAGGAGGCTCCCAGGCAGGAGGCCTTGCCTTTTCGATCGATGTTGCGTTTGTGCTAGCCTTCTTAAGGAAAACTTGTTTAACTTATGTCTGTACTCAGATATTGTTGCTTCCACTGACTCTTGTGTATTCGAGCCCTCGAGGCCCCAGGCTTGTAATATAAAGCTTGTATTGTTTTAATTTGTGTCTAGAGTTGTGTTGTGATATCTTCCCGTGAGTCCCTGATCTTGATCGTACACATTTGCGTGCATGATTAGTGTACGATTGAATCAGGGGCGTCACCCCCCCCCCCCGTCGCCTCGAAGTTGGGAAACCGACATCGTACGTATTGGACCTGGCTTGGGGTCGGGTACGGTGTTCGGTTTGTAATGTAGTTGGTGGCCCATCGAAGTTGTGCATTCGGGATTTAAACACATCACACACCACCGTACCCATAAATATTTTCGGGCCGCATGCAGTGTATATGCGGTCTTCTGATCGACCACGTCTCCCTTGTGCGGTTTTTTGTGACGACACGCATATCTATGTGGCCATGAATGGATTCCTCCTATTTCGTGTTAGGGCCGGTCACCGTCACATGTCGTTCAACCAAAGCTCAAGCTCATGCGTTGTCAGGATTCCCTCCCACATGCTCAGATTGCTGGGTTCGACCGACACCGTACCCTTTGTATCTCGTCCTTAACTACCTGGCTTTCATGGTTGTTGTCTGTATCGAGAGGCAGGCGCCACATCTAAATTGTACATTATTCTATATTGAAAACACACATCACCCCTTCCAACGTACATCATTTTCGGCAGCACGCAAGCGGTGCTGGTTTTGTGGTCCCTCTCTTGCACTTTTTTATGATGGTTCAATCTATTGATCCAAGCGGTTTATCGATAACAACATTTGTCATTTGACCAAACGATAGATTCACTGGTCCTTCTTATGGTAGGTCATGGCGACATGCATGTATGACCAAAGTATCATTACGTGCATCTGCCCCGCTGACACGAAGTGGGAGGTAGGTCAAGCACCCTAGCTAGCTACGACATTATGTCATTATAGATATATCCAAGGGTACTTTCGGGTTTGCGAGGCAGGTGCCACCAAAGTTGTGCATTGTGTATTTAAAGTTTCAAACATCACACACTACATTCCTACATATATTTGGCCACTTCCAGGTGGTTCTTGACTTCTGGCCCCTCTCATCGATCTTCGACGACGCGCCCAACCGTGGGCCCCCGCGGTCAAAGTTGTGCATTGGAATTTTGAACATCACAGACCACCCTTTTCACTCATATATATTTGGGCCACATGTTGGTGTGGCTGTCTTCTGACCCTCTCTAAAGTTTTTTTTTGCTGCAAAGACTCTGATGACGCTCAACGGACACGGGTATAATGTCTTAACTGTGTGCAATGCAAGTGCGGTGTGAATCACCACGACTGCACAAGCGCGAGCAAAGGTGGAGGTACTGGCTTAACCGTGCGCGATGCAAGTGCGCTGTAAAATCACCACCTGCGCAAGCTAAAGGTGGGTAGTTTATTTAGATTGAATTCCAGGTCTGTGTCTGAAAATTAGGATGAACCGTGTGTGATAGACCAGCTAGCTAGAAATCTAAAAACAAACTACCCGCCTTGAGCGTTGCAAAAATCGGCGGTTCCGCCACTTTTCCTTATTACCATACACGCATATTCTTATTGGACCGTGCGCGATCTTGGGTACTCCCGCCCCGCATCAATTCCTTTACCCAAATTTTAGTAGCCGCCGTACTTCAACCATTGCCCACACTCCTCCAGCACTGACCTTATAGTAAAATTGAAGTAGCCGAGGCATTTGAACCGTCGCCCTCCCTCGTCCACCACCATCTCCACCCACCATTACTAAAATTTTCATTAGCCGCGGTGTATCCTCAAACACCACCACCCCCTCCACAGTACCCCCCACCCGGCCCCCTCCCCCCTCGAACCCTAGCTC
The DNA here is from genome assembly GCA_011799875.1 of Thinopyrum elongatum. Taxonomy (NCBI): domain Eukaryota; kingdom Viridiplantae; phylum Streptophyta; class Magnoliopsida; order Poales; family Poaceae; genus Thinopyrum; species Thinopyrum elongatum. Next base: position 335,163,256 of record CM022302.1, on the reverse strand, counting down.
GCCACCGCCACTGCCAACCCCTGCCGGTCTGCCCGTTCCTCCTAGCTTAGATAATAAAGTTCAGGTTACCCAGCGATTTCCATACCGTCGCCCCACTCCCCTGAGTTTTTAGATGAGGCCTGCGGTGTCCCTCCCCGCCAGATCCACATCCCCTGCTCCAGAATGTCACAGCCTAAGCTCGACCACGTATCTCGGGGAGCCCGACGAGCGTTTGGCCAAGAAGAGGTTTATCATGGCCTCTCCGGCGGACGTTGGCGAGGTGGCCGCCGTTCGCCCCGACCTGTCGATCCTGGAGCAACACCTCACCGTGGAAGCCGGCAAAGACGTTGACTACGTTGCCATGTCGAAGGCTTCACGTCAGCGGGCTAGCGTATTACTGTATCTTGGGAAAGCTGGCTACGACATCAAGCTCGTCGACAGCGACGGCTTCACGCGGGCCATGTCACAGGTTAAGTGGTCCATCCCCAACCCCTCTGGTTCAACCGCCGTCGATCTCTTCGACGGCCCTGCCGCTGATCTCCTCCGCCACGCGGTCAAGGATTTGCAATCCTTGTACGCCATCGAGCCCATTTTGTCATTTCTGAAGGACACATTCTACGGCGGCGGCTTGGGATCCTCAATTGCCAAGTCAGATCTCATCGACCACGACCACGAGGAGGGCACCCACAAAGGTTCTTCCAAGGTGAAACAGCCCATCTGTGACATCAGAGAGCGCACCATGGGTCTGTGCTTTTCCAACTGGAAGGATCCTGTCCATGACATGTGAGGCAACATCCTATCAGCAAATCTTACCTTTTCTAGCTTGCCAACCCATACCCTTTGTTGTAGTAGCATTTGCCATGCGGTGTTTTAACTGTGCCATGTTTAATTATTTCAGTTATGCAAAAATGTATTGTTCAATTGGGCTATGTGATGTTTAAGTATGAATTGTCCACTTCAGTTTCACGAATGGCTATATTTGGTTGTTTATAGTGAGTAGATGCCTTGTTTATCTGTATTTGGTTGTTAGGTTGGCTGCAGTGAGCATTTTTTCAGTTATCGAGTAGATGCCTTGTTTATATGTATTTGGTTCTTAGGTTGGTTGCAGTGAGCATTTGTCCAGTTTTCAAGCAGATGCCTTGTTTATCTGTATTTGCTTGTTAGGTTGGTTGCAGTGAGCATTTGTCCAGTTTTCGAGCATATGCCCTGTTTATCTATATTTGCTTGTTAGGTTGGTTGCAGTGAGGCTCTGTCCATTTTTCAATGGCTATATTTGGTTGTTATACTGATCATTTATGCCTTGTTTATTTCAGTCATTCACAATGTGATGTTCATTATGTGCAAGTCGGAATTGTGCCACTCGACTGCATCAATACCAATTTGAACGGCTATATTTGGTTCCAGTTATGCCTGGTTTAGTTAACACATGCCCTTTATTTCTGTTTGACAAATATAGGTTCAACCATGAAAACTGGACAAATGCTCACTGCAACCAACCTAACAAGCAAATACAGATAAACAAGGCATCTGCTTGAAAACTGGACAAATGCTCACTGTAACCAACCTAACAACCAAATACAGATAAACAAGGCATATGCTTGATAACTAGACAAATGCTCATTGCATCCAACCTAAGAACCAAATACATATAAACAAGGCATCTGCTTGATAACTGGAAAAATGCTCACTGCAGCCAACCTAACAACCAAATACAGATAAACAAGGCATCTACTCACTATAAACAACCAAATATAGCCATTCGTGAAAGTGAAGTGGACAATTCATACTTAAACATCACATAGCCCTATTGAACAATACATTTTTGCATAACTGAAATAATTAAACATGGCACAGTTAAAACACCGCATGGCAAATGCTACTACAACAAAGGGTACGGGTTGGCAAGCTAGAAAAGGTAAGATTTGCTGATAGGATGTTGCCTCACATGTCATGGACGGGATCCTTCCAGTTGGAAGAGCATAGACCCATGGTGCGCTCTCTGATGTCACAGATGGGTTGTTTCACCTTGGAAGAACCTTTGTGGGTGCCCTCCTCATGGTCTTGGTCGATGAAATCTGACTTGGCAATTGAGGATCCCAAGCCGCCGCTGTAGAATGTGTCCTTCAGAAATGACAAAATGGGCTCGATGGCGTACAAGGATCGCAAATCCTTGACCGCGTGGCGGAGGAGATTAGCGGCAGGGCCGTCGAAGAGATCGACGGCGGTTGAACCAGAGGGGTTGGGGATGGACCACTTAACCTGTGACATGGCCCGCGTGAAGCCGTCGCTGTCGACGAGCTTGATGTCGTAGCCAGCTTTCCCGAGATACAGTAATACGCTAGCCCACTGACGTGAAGCCTTCAGCATGGCAACGTAGTCAACATCTTCGCCGGCTTCCATGGTGAGGTGTTGCTCCAGGATCGACAGGTCGGGGCGAACGGCGGCCACCTCGCCAACGTCCGCCGGAGAGGCCATGATAGACCTCTTCTTGGCCGAACGCTCGTTGGGCTCCCCGGGATACGTGGTCGAGCTTAGGCTGTGACATTCTGGAGCAGGGGATGTGGATCTGGCGAGGAGGGACACCGCAGGCCTCATCTAAAAACTCAGGGGAGTGGGGCGACGGTATGGGAATCGTTGGGTAACCTGAACTTTATTATGTAAGCTAGGAGGAACGGGCAGACTAGCAGGGGTTGGCGGCGGCGGCGAGCTAGGGTTCGAGGGGGGAGGGGGCCTGGTGGGGGTACTATGGAGGGGGGGCGGGGTGGTGTTTGAGGATACGCCGCGGCTACTGAAATTTTTAGTAATGGTGGGTGGAGATGGCGGTGGACGAGGGAGGGCAATGGTTCAAATGCCTCGGCTACTGCAATTTTACTATAAGGTCGGTGTTGGAGGAGTGTGGGCGACGGTTGTAGTACGGCGGCTACTAAAATTTGGGTAAAGGAATTGATGCGGGGCGGGAGTACCCAAGATCGCGCACGGTCCAATAAGAATATGCGTGTATGATAATAGGGATAATTAGATTTATGCCCCTAGTTGTGTCCCACTCGGCTGTTTTACCCCTACTTTCCAAAAGTCACCGGTTTTGTCCAAGTCACTTTGCTCCTCTTATGCTTTTGCCCTTTGACCGTTTGACTGTCAGCTTGAAAAATTCATAACTAATTCATACTAAGTCAGAAAAATGCAAATAAGATACCAAAATGTTCAGAAAAACATCACCTATATGTCAGTATCATTTGCATTCATGAAAAAAGTGTTGGAAAGTGTCCGTCCTAGTTTTAGCTCTTATGATACCACCATGAATAGTAAAATCCAAAAAAAAATCAAAAAATTCAAAAAAATGGTGGCAAAGAATGACAAATGTTTTAAGTGCTTGCCAAGTTTCATCAGGGAATGACATTCGTGGATGTCGTGGCAAAAAAACAATGCCACGACTTCCACGAATGTCGTTCCTGATGAAACTTGGCAAGCACTTAAAACATTTGTCATTCTTTGCCACCAATTTTTTTTTATTTTTTAATTTGTTTAGATTTTATTATTCATGGTGGTATCATAAGAGCTAAAACTCGGATGGGCACTTTCCAACACTTTTTTCATGAATGCAAATGACACTGACATATAGGTGATGTTTTTCCGAACATTTTGGTATCTTGTTTGCATTTTTCTGATTTAGTATGAATTAGTTATGAATTTTTCAAACTGACGGTCAAACGGTCAAAGGGCAAAAGCATAAGAGGAGCGAAGTGTCTTGGACAGAACCGGTGACTTTTGGAAATTAGGGGTAAAACAGCCGACTGGTACACAACTAGGGGCATAAATCTAATTATCCCATGATAATAAGGAAAAATGGCCGAACCGCCGATTTTTGCAACGCTCAAGGCGGGTAGTTTGTTTTTAGATTTCTAGCTAGCTGGTCTATCGCACATGGTTCGTCCCAATTTTCAGACACGGGCGTGGAATTCAATCTAAATAAACTATGCGCCTTTAGCTTGCGCAGGTGGTGATTTTATAGCGCACTTGCATCGCACACGGTTAAGCCAATACCTCCACCTTTGCTCGCACTTGCGCAGTCATGGTGATTCAAAGCGCACTTGCATCGCACACGGTTAAGACATTATACCCGTGTCCGTTGAGCGTCATCAGAGTCTTTGCAGCAAAAAAAACTTTAGAGAGGGTCAGAAGACAGCCACACCAGCATGTGGCCCAAATATATATGAGTGAAAAGGGTGGTCTGTGATGTTCAAAATTCCAATGCACAACTTTGACCGCGCGGGCCCACGGTTGGGCGCGTCGTCGAAGATCGATGAGAGGGGCCAGAAGTCAAGAACAACCTGGAAGTGGCCAAATATATGTAGAAATATAGGGTGTGATGTTTAAAACTTTAAATACACAATGCACAACTTTGGTGGTACCTGCCTCACAAGCCCGAAAGCACCCTTGGATATGTCTATAATGACATAATGTCGTAGTTAGCTAGGGTGCTTGACCCACCTCCCACTTCGTGTTAGCGGGGCGGATGCACGTAATGATACTTTGGTCATACATGCATGTCGCCATGACCTACCATAAGACGGACCAGTGAATCTATCGTTTGGTCAAACGACAACTATTGTTGTTGATAAACCGCTTGGGCCAATAGATTGAACCATCATAAAAAATCGCACGAGAGGGACCACAAAACCAGCACCGCTTGCGTGCGGCCCAAAATGACATACGTTGGAAGGGGTGATGTGTGTTTTCAATATAGAATAATGTACAATTTAGATGTGGCGCCTGCCTATCGATACAGACAACAACCATGAAAGCCAGGTAGTTAAGGATGAGATATGTAGGGTACGGTGTCGGTCGAACCCAGCAATCCGAGCATGTGGGAGGGAATCTTGACAACGCATGAGCTCGAGCTTTGGTTGAACGACATGTGACGGTGACCGGCCCTAACACGAACTAGGAGGAATCCATTCATGGCCACACAGATATGTGTGTCGTCACAAAAAAACCGCACAAGGGAGACGTGGTCGATCAGAAGACCGCGTATACACTGCATGCGGCCCGAAAATATTTATGGGTACGGTGGTGTGTGATGTGTTTAAATCCCGATTGCACAAATTTGATGGGCCACCAACTACATTACAAACCGAACACCGTACCCGACCCCAAGCCAGGTCCAATACGTATGATGTTCATTTCCCAACTTCGAGGTGGCGGGGGGGTGTCGTCCAACGCATGCGCTCAAATATTATTTGGTCTAACATGGCACACATAGCAATAGGAAACCATCATGGTCAAACCCTTCTCGTATGTTGGGTCAAAGGGATAGATTGGTTGGGCCCCCCTCATTATCGGTCAAGGATAATATATATACCTCGGGGAGCCCACATATATGTGCGGTGTCTATAAACCAAACAAGGAAGACATGCTCGATCAAAACACCCGGCCCCCTATACCATGCATGCGACCCGAAAAAAATGTATGGGTCTGGTATGTGATTTGTTCAAATCCCGAAAGCACAAGTTCGATGGGGCACCAACTACATCAGTAACATTACAAACTGAACATCGTACCCCCCTAGCCAGGTTAAAGACGTACTATATCGGGAACGCAACTTTGAGGCGGGTGTTGGGGGGGGGGTAGGGGCCGGGTGCCGTCGAACGCATGTGCTGAAACTTGATTTGCTCTAACATAGCACACGGAGCAAAGAGTAAACCATTCTCGTGCGTTGAGTCAAAGGGATAATTTTGTGGGCCTACAGATGTCAATCATTCTTTGATTTTTGAGAACATAAATTAACCAATAAAAACATAGTCTACAAATTAGAAAAACAAGGATCCCAAGGTTTATATAATCGCCATGACAGGTCACTATAGAGTCGATCATTCTTTGATTTTTTAGAACAAAAAATAACCAATAAAAAACATAGTCTACAAATTAGCAAAACAAGGATCCCAAGGTTTATATAATCACCATGATAGGTCAATATAGAGACATTTATCTCTATAATGACCGTATCATAGCGTTTAAATGAAGCTAGAGATATGCAACTTCCCACCGGGTCACCCATTCTTAGACTACTCCAGCCCGAGCACACTTAACTTCTGCATTCTATTCGACTAGGCTAGCGGATGGGAAGCTGCCCCTTGCTGATAGGAATTGCCTCCTTGCCTTTAAGGCGTTTCACGCTGGTCACCCTATAGGACCTACTCCCTACTATCACACACATTTGTGCTTTTAAAAACTGTGTGCGATATTTACATGGCCGGTGTGTCGCCACCTAGCCTTCAATGAGCACTGACACTGGCAGCAGGAAAACGATGGGAGAAGAGGCAGGAAACCGATGGGAGGAGTGGTGGGAAACGATAGCATGTTTGGATATATAACAACAATTATTATAGAGAACTTAGTAGAGAAGGAAGCGTGAGCTAGCATGACCCATGCGCACAGTGCTTACCCATATAAATAAGATCACAACCGGAACTGCATGTGCTATCGACAGGGATGAGGACTGTCATTCGATCTGGGAGCATCCAACGGTGCAGGCGTACGATCCGTGGGGTTTGGGTTCTGGCCAATCAGAATGCACGACTCAGATCGCGCGCGCAGCAGGGGGGCATCGGCCACAGTTTGGTAGGCGCACGGCTTTCGTGAGTGAACCGTGTGCTATTTGAAAACATTTCGTGAGAAGAATCTCGGTTTTTAAATCCCCGTAAATCCAAAACTCACCAGAAAATCGTGAAACTTGGCATGGTGTCATGACATGGCACATATGTGTCGAGGATTTTTTTTGGTCCATTTTGGCGCAAGTTTTATTACAAGCCTCTTACAAACCGGAGCTTCTCTCAAGAAGTCTCGTGGTTCTGATAGGGAAACGTGTCCCCCTTGTGGGCGAAACGATAATCACTGCCTCTTTTTGCCTTGTATTTTCTTCTACAGGCAACATGGAATGACAGGATATCCGTGCTGAAATTTAAAATTATTCTTGGTTCGTTTGGCCTTTTCATACACTAATTGAGTTTCCTAGGCATTTAATGTCCATAATTCAAATCTGAACTACAAATACATGCTCTAGTTCACCAAAATGGCTAGAAAAATTATACACGTGTCCTTGGGTGCATGTTTAGGTCCCATGCAAGGAATGGGAATGAACTACAACCATATCGGCGTCCTGGCTCGTCCTCAAACATTTGGAGTCTCGGTTTTTAAATCCCCGTAAATCCAAAATTCACCAGAAAGTCATGAAAGTTGGCATGGTGTCACGTCATGGCACATATATGTCATGGTAAAAACATTATCCAATTTGGGCCAAGCTTTATTACAAACCTCTTACAAACCGGAGCCTGTCGCAAGAACCCTCGTGGTTTCGATAGGGAAATGTGTCCCCTTGTGGGCGAAACGATAATCGCTCCCTCTTCTAGCCTTGTATTTTCTTCTACACGCAACATGGAGCAACGGGAGATTCGCGCTGAACTTTGAAATTATTCAAGGTTTGTTTGACCTTTTTTATTCATTAATTGAGTTTCCTAGGCATATAATGTCCATAATTCAAATCCGAACTACAAATACATGCTCCAGTGCACCAAAATGGAAAAAATGTACATGTGTCCTTAGGGTGCATGTTTAGGTCCCATGGAAGGAATGGGAATGAATTCAACCGTCTCGGCGTCCTGGCTCGGCCACAAACATTGCGAATCTCAGTTTTTAAATCTCCGTAAATCCAAAACTCACCAGAAAATCATGAAACTTGGCATGGTGTCACTACATGGCACATATATGTCGTGGTAAAATAATTGTCCAATTTGGGCCAAGCTATATTACAAGCCTCTTGCAAACCGAAGCTTCTCGCAACCCTCGTGGTTCCGGTAGGGAAACATGCCCCTCTTATGGGCGAAACAATAATCGTTGCCTCTTCTCGCCTTGAACTTTGTTTTCTATAGGCAACATAGAATAGCAGGAGTGTCGTGCTGAAATTTGAAACTGTTCAGGGTTCGTTTGGCCATTTTATATATTAATTGAGTTTTGTAGGCATTCAATGTAGTCCATAATTCAAATTTGAACTACAAGCACATGCTCCAGTGAAGCAAAATGGGTGGAAAATCATACATGTGTCATTGGGTGCATGTTTAGGTCTCATTGAAGGAATGGGAATGAATTACAAACTTCTCGTCGTCCTGAAACATTGAGAATCTCGGTTTTTAAATCCCAGTAAATCGAAAACTCATCCAAAAAACATGAAACTTGGCATGGTTTCATGACATGGCACATATATGCCGTGGTAAAAAAATCGTCCAGTTTGAGACAAGGCGCACACATTAATAGCCAATGAAGTCCTTTTGAAACAAATAGCTGACACGTTAATATCGCAAACGGTTGTATTATATGAACCGTGTGTTCCTGTAACCATTTAAGTGCGGCCACGCATCCCTCTTTTCTTATGGGATAGTACTACCTCCGTCCTCATTCATTGGTCATCATTGTATTTTGTGCCAAAATTTAACCATACTCGGTGGCGTGCGTGCAGCTATTTGATTAGACGGGACGAGCGCGAGACGTCCGCCGTGCAGGCTCGACGGGACGGGTGCGAGCAATCCACCGCGCAGGCTCGACGGGACATGTGCATCCTGTCCACCTCGCAGGCTCGACGGGACACGTGCGAGCAGCAAGGTCGCCCATTGATGTTTGCTTGAACTACGTCATTATTTCCCCAAAAAGGAAGGAATGATGCAGCACAGCAACGGCAGGTATTTCCCTCAATGATGAGACCAAGGTTATCGAACCAGTAGGAGAACCAAGCAACACTACGTAAACAGCACCTGCACACAAAGAACAAATACTTGCAACCCGACGTGTTAAAGGGGTTGTCAGTCCCTTTCGGGTAACGGCGCCAGAAATTGGCAAACGGACGTGAGATAAATTGTAGTAGATTGGATAAATAGATCGCGAATAAAATAAAGTGAAGCAAAATATTTTTGGGTTTTAGAAATATAGATCTGAAAATAAAAGTCGCAAATAAATAAAAAGGCAAATAGCAATATAGATCTGAAAATATATGATGAGAAAATACACCCGGGGGCCGTCGATTTCACTAGTGGCTTCTCTCGAGAAAAATAGCATACGGTGGGTAAACAAATTACTATTGGGTAATTGATAGAACTTCAAATAATTATGACGATATCCAAGCAATGATCATTATATAGGCATCACGTCCAAGATTAGTTGACCGACTCCTGCCTGCATCTACTACTATTACTCCACACATCGACTGCTATCCAGCATGCATCTAGTGTATTAAGTTCATGGAGAAACGGAGTAATGCAATAAGAACGATGACATGATGTAGACAAGATCTATTTATGTAGAAATAGACCCCATCTTGTTATCCTTAATAGCAACGATACATACGTGTCGGTTCCCCTTCTATCACTGGTGTCAAGCACCGTAAGATCGAACCCATCACAAAGCACCTCTTCCCATGGCAAGAAAAATCGATCTAGTTGGCCTAACTAAACCAAAGATTCGAAGAATAAATACGAGGCTATAAGTAATCATGCATATAAGAGATCAAAAGACTCAAATAACTTTCATGGATAAAAACATAGATCTGATCATAAACTCAAAGTTCATCGGATCCCAACAAACACACCGCAAAAAGAGTTACATCAAATAGATCTCCAAGAGACCATTGTATTGAGAATCAAAAGAGAGAGAGGAAGCCATCTAGCTACTAACTACGGACCCGTAGGTCTACAATGAACTACTCACGCATCATCGGAGAGGCACCAATGAGGATGATGAACCCCTCTGTGATGGTGTCTAGATTGGATCTGTGGTTTCTGGAACTTGCGGCGGCTGGAATTGATTTTCGTCGACTCCCCTAGGATTTCTAGAATATTGGGGTATTTATAGAGCAAAGAGGCGGCGCAGGAGGTGGCCGAGGTGGGCACAACCCACCTGGGCACGCCTGGGCCCCCAGGCACGCTCTAGTGGGATGTGCTCCCCTCGGAGCCCCCCTCAGGTACTTTCTTGGCCCAACTTGTGTCTTCTGGTCCAGAAAAAATCACCAAATAATTTTGCTGCGTTTGGACTCCGTTTGGTATTGATCTCCTGCGAAGTAAAAAACAAGCAAAAAACAACAACTGGCACTGGGCACTATGTCAATAGGTTAGTCCCAAAAAATGATATAAAGTTGGTATAAAATGATTGTAAAACATCCAAGAATGATAATATAACAGCATGGAACAATAAAAAATTATAGATACATTGGAGACGTATCACCCATGCTCACCGGGAAGCAAGCTCTTTGACCTCCATCCACCAGCCGCCCGCCTCGCTCACAATTTCTCCATTAATGGCGGCCTAGCTGTTGTTTAACACGCGGTTAATTAAAGCACCTGGACGGAGGGTGTTTGCTTGTGATCCCATGGCCCCGCTCAACGTTAGCACTTGCTTTGTTCGTGTTTTCAACTCATATTCCGGCCTAATTTAAAATGCCACATAGGGCAAAGGATAATACGACGACAAATAAAATGGCAACGTATAATACGATGACAAATTTACAATGGCACGAATAATAATTGTCTTACATATTCCAGATAATTTAAAATGCCACATGAGGCAAAGCCCGGAAACACGGGGGCAAGAGAAGAAGGAAATCGCAGACAACGATCTGGGTCACTACTGTCTCTACTCCTCGATGGATCGCCGGGCGACGACATCCTCCAGCTCCTTCTTCAATTCCTCACGAATTTGCTTGAAAGCAGCCACGGATTCCTCCATCTCCTACTCGCGCTCGATCCAGAGCTTCCTCAAGTCACCCGTCAGTTCCTCGACGACCACTGTCAGCGTCATCCCCGAGGCACTGCTCTGCTCATGCAGCATCTTCCAGCGGGCGGCCTCCTCCTCCTCCTCGGTGAGCGCATTGAGGAGCTTCGCATTGTCACCCATGAGTTGCTCGAAAAGGCCAGTCGCCTTCTCAACCGAGGCATCACTGATCTCAAGCAGCTTCCTCAAGCCGTCGACCAGCTCCTGCTGCTTAATGAGGCCAGCGAGAATGTCATCGTCGCCGGCCAAGGACTTCAGCAACGCCAGCTCATCGCGATCGCCGACGCAGGGAGTGCGCTTGTAAGAGCCCTCGCATGCCAGTGAGAGCTCGTTCGAGCGCTCCGCGGCGCACCAGGACATCTCTGTTGCGGCTGCCGCATGGCGACGGGACCTCTCTAGTGCTTCCGCGGCCTTGGTCTTTGCTCCCTGGTTATATGTCCACCCGAAATTCCTCCTACCGGTCATGGCGGAATGACTTGACAGGAAAGACCAGTTTTGTGGGTGATGAGGAGTGGAACTGTGAAGTAATTTTCGAGTGGGTAGTTTTTATAGCCCGGTGCTAAGTGTGAACACATATTGGTTTGATCAGTGTGAACAGATTTGCAATTACTTATTGCGTTGTAATCTGCAATGTGACGAGAAACAAGGTCACAATTTATTGATGGTTCTAGGCCTACAAAGCCCGTTTCTGTTGTTCTGGCTCATCGCAAACAGTTCTTATGGATAAAACCATATGCCACGCATCAGAAGGCCAAAATGTGGGCCCGCGTTCTCGGATGTACGTGTCTGCCCACTATCACACACGGTCAAGATATCACCATCGTGTCTGATGGATGCGCTGTCGCGCCTCCCACGGGGTGCCCGAAGGTTGTCCACGTGGTTGCTCGCCGTTGAGGCGGCCGCGGCACGCTCTGCTCATCGTTGAGGCAGCCGCGGTGCGCTCTGCTCGTGTTCATTCGCGCATTTGGTTCGCAATTGAGGCGGCCGCGGCGCGCTCCGCTCTGGCGTCCCTGCGCGCGCTCTGCTCGCTGTTGAGGCAAATTTACAATGGCAACGGTTATTAGTTGTCTTACATATTCAGGATAATTTAAAATGCCACATGCGGCAATACCCAACACACTCACGACCTACATATGCATACAATTATAATAAAATATAGGCTAAAAGGCTGAGCTGGCGGCCTTCCGACGATGGTCTTCTCGGACTCCATGATCGGCATAGCACCCTTGCGGCCATTCATTCCAAGTGTCCCGACCCGCCTCCACCTACGGAGCTGCTGGCGTTGGGAGGCTCTTGGGGCTGCTGGGCCTCTTCCAGAAGAGCTTGACAGCGTGCAATCGCGCACAAGATATCTCCGCGGAACCGCTCCATTTCCATGTCTTTGGCTTGGTAGCAAATTCTGTTCATCACCTACATCCTCAAGGTATCACGTTTGCGATGTTCTACTTCGTCTGGGATGTCAACTCCGCCAAGGATGCGCTCAAGCCTGGCCACCACATCGTCAGGATCGAGGTTGACACGGCCGCCACTGGCAATGATGAAGCCGCAGGCTGGCTGTGTCTTGACTGAATCGCAGAGGTCCTCTGCCCATTCCTTGCGGGGCATCAGGCTCTCGATGAGCACTGGTGACGGCGGCTCTTCGGGTGGGTCATCGATCATGCCGTCGAGCAGCTCCATATCTTTTGCACGGTGGATGGCAAACTGCTCATCACACCTCCTCTGCAATATGTCGATTCTGTGCCCAAGGACTGTCACGCCGATATCGCTGCCGATGGGCCATGGTGCCTGCACCGACTGATGAAGTTCTTGCTCCCCGACCTGCTCCGGCTTGTTCTCCTCGCCGAAGATGTAACGCAGGTAGGGGTCGACGTTGAAGCTTTGGTCGTTGCCTGACATGCTTGGAATAACTAATGGTAGATGGGAGAAGAGTAGATCTGCGCAGAGTGTTGCGACGGTGCGTTGCCGCCTGGGTTATATGCAGCAAGCCATTAGCTGGTGGCGGGAAACCGATGAGGGAAGAGGCATGGATTTTACAATTGACCCATGTGGAGCGCGGGAAGCATTCACTGGAGCACGGGAAGACTAAGTGGAGCACAGACACAACCCGAATATCGTATGCGGTGCCACGTGTTATTTATCACACACGTGTTAACATAAGGAAACGTATGTGTAACTTACTGATCATCGCACACGAGTACTTGCAGACGCATCGTGTGCGATACTCCTAGCCACCGCAAGCAACTAGTTTGCATTTTTCAAGTTTTTTGTACAAACAGAATCGCACACGAACTAACTATAGTAACCGTCTGTGTTATAATTTCTCATCGCAAATAGTTCATCTGAGTGGGCTGTTTGCTACATATCACACACATCTTGTTTACACAAAACGTTTGTGTTCTTTTGGCTCATCGCAAACAATTCATCTATGTGAACTGTATGCCGCATATCACACACATCTTGTTAATTTGAACCATTTCTGTTCTCCTCCTTAATCGAAAACAGTTCGTCCGAGTGAACCATATGCCGTATATCACACACTCCTTGATCTGGCTGACCGTTTTTATTGCATTCCCTAATAGCAAACAATTCATCGGAGTGAACTGTATGCCGTATATCGCACACACATTCATATGGCTGCCCGTTTCTGTTCTTCTGTCTAATCACAAACAGTTTGTATGGATCAACCGTATGCCCTGCATCGCACACGTAACTAAAATCTGAACCGTGTTTGATGTCTCCGCCATCACAAACGTTTTGCATCTTTTTTGACGGTTTTTTTACATCCTCGTTTGTGATTAATGCATCACACACAATTTCGTCAGAGGGTCTCTGATCGTAGTGTCGCGTTAGCAGCATCCGGCAGTAGTGCGATGTTCTTCAATACAATGTTCTCCTTGATGTTCTTGGAGTTCTATCCGATGTAATTCTTTTTTGCGATGTGTTTGTTGAGATCTGATGAATTGTGAGTTTATGATCACATCTATCCATGAATATTAGTTGGGTTTTCTCTGAACTCTTTTATGCATGATTACTATAGCCTCGTATTTCTTCTCTGATATATTGGTTTGGTTTGGCCAACTAGATTGATTTATCTTGCCATGGGAAGAGGTGCTTTGTGATGGGTTCGATCTTGCGGGTCTCAATCCCAGTGACAGAAAGGGACATGTGTGGGGAACGTTGCATGGGAAACAAAAAAAATTCTACGCTCACCAGATCAATCTAGGAGATGACCATCTACGAGAGGAGAGACTGGATCTACATACCCTTGTAGATCGCTAAGCGGAAGCGTTAAGAAACGCGGTTGATGTACTCGGTCGTCTTCGCGATCCAATCACGATCCGTCCCACGAACTCCTGATCAAGTGCCGAACTGACGGCACCTCCGCGTTCAACACACGTACATCTTGGTGACGCCGTCACCTACTCGATCCAGCAAACAAAGATGAAGTAGTAGCTCAAGTTCCCGACAGCACAATGGCGTGGTGGCGGTGATGCTGGAGCAATCTCAGCAGGGCTTCGCCAAGCGTCTGCGCGAGGTGGAGGAGGTGTAACGGGATGGAGACGGGCAAGGGTTGAAGGGTTGCTGCCCCCAACATCACCCCACCTTTATATAGGCGTGGAGGGGGCTGGTGGGTTGCCCTCCAAGGCCCTAGGGTCATTGGCCAAAGGGGGAGGAAGGAAATCCCTCCTTTCCTTCCCCACCGATCGCTATCCCCCTTTTTAGGGATCCTGATCTTATCCATTTGGGATATGATACTATTCCATTTAAGGGAGGATCTTGGTGCGCCTAGACCAGGGTTGTGGGGACTTTCCCCACTACCCACGTTCATGTGGGTCCCCCATGTAGGTGGCCCCCACTCTGGAACCTTCTAGAACCTTCCCGGTACAATACCAAAAAAACTTGAAATTTTTCTGGAATCCCGATAGCAACTTTCCATATATGAATATTTACCTCCGGACCATTCTGGAGCTCCTCATGATGTCCGGGATCTCATCCGGGACTCCAAACAACCTTCGGTCACCAACACAATAACTCAACTATACTTGGATTATCACCAAGCGTTAAGTGTGTAGACCCTGCGGGTTCGAGAACTAGACATGACCGAGACACCTCTATGGTCAATAACCAATAGCGGGACCTGGATGCCCAAATTGGTTCCTACATATTCTACGAAGATCTTTATCGGTCGAACCTCGATGTCAAGGATTCATCTAATCCCGTATGCAGTTCCCTTTGTCCATCGGTATGTTATTTGCCCGAGATTCGATCGTCGGTGTCTCTATACCTAGTTCAATCTCGTTACCGGCAAGTCTCTTTACTCGTTCCGTAATACAAGATCCCGTGACTAACTCCTTAGTCACATTGCTTGCAAGCTCATTGTGATGCTGTATTACCGAGTGGGCCCCGAGATACCTCTCCGTCATACGAAGCTACAAATCCCAGGCTTGTTTCATGCCAACTCAACAGACACCCTCGGAGATACCTGTAGAGCATCTTTATAGTCACCCAGTTACATTGCGACGTTTGATACACATAAGGTACTCCTCCGATGTCAGTGAGTTGCATGATCTCATGGTCATAGGAACAAATACTTGACATGCAGAAAGCGATAGCAATAAACTTGATACGATCATATGCTACGCTTATAGTTTGAGTCTTGTCCATCACATCATTCTCCTAATGATGTGATCCCGTTATCAAATGACAACTCATGTCTATGGATAGGAAACCATAGCCTTCTTTGATCAACAAGCTAGTCCAGTAGAGGCTCACTAGGGACATGTTGTTGTCTATGTATCCACACATGTATTTGAGTTTCCAATCAATACAATTATAGCATGGATAATAAACGATTATCATGAACAAGGAAATATAATAATAACCACTTTATTATTGCCTCTAGGGCATATTTCTAACATTTTCCCACTTGCACTAGAGTCAATAATCTAGTAATGCATGGTAATGAATCTAACACCCATAGAGTTCTGGTGTTGATCATGTTTTACCCGTGGAAGAGGTTTAGTCAACGGATCTGCAACATTCAGATCCGTATGTACTTTGCAAATGTTTATGTCCTCCTCCTTGATCGCATCGCGGATGGAATTGAAGCTTCGCTTTATGTGTTTGGTCCTCTTGTGAAACCTTGGTTCCTTGGCTAGAGCAATGGCACCAGTGTTGTCACAGAACAGAGTCATTGGGTCCAGTGCACTGGGCACAACTCCAAGATCTGTCATGAACTGCTTCATCCAGACACCTTCCTTTGCTGCCTCTGAGGCAGCTATGTACTCCGCTTCACATGTAGAATTAGCTACCACGCTTTGCTTGGAACTGCACCAGCTTACCGCTGATAACCCACAAGTATAGGGGATCGCAACAGTTTTCGAGGGTAGAGTATTCAACCCAAATTTATTGATTCGACACAAGGGGAGCCAAAGAATATTCTCAAGTATTAGCAGCTGAGTTGTCAATTCAACCACACCTGAAAGACTTAATATCTGTAGCAAAGTAGTATGGAAGTAACGGTAACAGTGGCCAAAGTAACAGTAGCAGTTTTGTAGTAATTGTAACAGTGGCAACGACAAAGTAACATAGCAAAGATCAATATGTGAAAAGCTCGTAGGCAATGGATCAATGATGGATAATTATGTCGGATGGCATTCATCTTGCAACAGTTATAACCTAGGGTGACACAGAACTAGTTCCAATTCATCAATATAATGTAGGCATTTATTCCGAATATAGTCATACGTGCTTATGGAAAAGAACTTGCATGACATCTTTTGTCCTACCCTCCCGTGGCAGCGGGGTCCTAATGGAAACTAAGGGATATTAAGGCCTCCTTTTAATAGAGAACCGGACCAAAGCATTAGCACTTAGTGAATACATGAACTCCTCAAACTACGGTAATCACCGGAAAGAATCCCAATTATTGTCACCTTGGGGTATGTGGATCATAACACGTAATAGGTGTCTACAGCTTGCAAGATAGAGTCAAGAACACATATATATTCATGAAAACATAATAGGTTCAGATCTGAAATCATGGCACTCGGGCCCTAGTGACAAGCATTAGGCATAGCAAAGTCATAGCAACATCAATCTCAGAACATAGTGGATACTAGGGATCAAACCCTAACAAAACTAACTCGATTACATGATAAATCTCATCCAACCCATCACCGTCCAGCAAGCCTACGATGGAATTACTCACGCACGACAGTGAGCATCATGAAATTGGTGATGGAGGATGGTTGATGATGACGATGGCATCCATTTTCCCTCTCCGGAGCCTAGAACGGACTCTACATCTGCCCTCCCGATGAAGAACAAGAGGTGGCGGCGGCTTCGTATCGTAAAACGCGATGAATCCTTCTCTCTGATTTTTTTATCCCTGAACGTGAATATATAGAGTTGGAGTTGAGGTCGGTGGAGGTCCAGGGGACCCACAAGGCAGGGGGCGCGCCCTCCACCCTTGTGGACAGCTGGTGGGTCCCCTCTGGTTGATTCTTTCACCAATATTTTTTATTTATTCCAATAATATTCTCCGTGAAGTTTCAGGTCATTCCGAGAACTTTTATTTCTGCACAAAAATAACACCAAGGCAATTCTGCTGAAAACAGCGTCAGTCCGGGTTAGTTCCATTCAAATCATGCAAATTAGAGTCCAAAACAAGGGCAAAAGAGTTTGGAAAAGTAGATACGACGGAGACGTATCAACCGCTCCCCCATTTAGAATATATACGTATCCGATTTGAGACTTAGAGTCATCCGGATCAATGTTAAAGCTTGCATCGATGTAACCCTTTACGACGAGCTCTTGATCACCTCCATTTTTCAGGTACTTAAGGATATTCTTGGCTGTTGTCCAGTGTTCCACTCCTGGATCACTTTGAAACCTTCCGGCCATACTTATGGCAAGGCTGACATCTGGTCTCGTGCACAGCATCGCATACATGATAGAGCATATGGCTGAAACATAGGGGATGACACTCATCTTTTCTCTATCCTCTGTAGTCGTTGGGCGTTGAGTCTTACTCAACTTCACACCTTGCAAAGCAAGCAAGAACCCCTTCTTGGACTGATCCATTTTGAACCTCTTCAAAATCTTATCAAGGTATGTGCTTTGTGAAAGTCCTATTAATTAAGCTTCTCGATCTATCTCTATAGATCTTGATGCCCAATATGAAAGCAGCTTCTCCTAGGTCCTTCATTGAAAAACTCTTGTTCAAATATGCCTTCACATTTTCCAAAAGTTCTATATTGTTTCCAGTCAGCAATATGTCATCCACGTATGATATTAGAAACGCTATAGAGCTCCCAATCACTTTCTTGTAAATACAAGCTTCTCCATAAACTTGTATAAACCCAAATGCTTTGATCACCTCATCAAAGCGAAGATTCCAACTCTGAGATGCCTGCACTAGTCCATAAATGGATCGCTAGAGCTTGCACACTTGTTCAGCATTCTCTGGATCGACAAAACCTTCCGGTTGCATCATATACAGCTCTTCCTTAAGGAAACCATTAAGGAATGTTGTTTTGGCATCCATCTGCCAGATTTCATAATCGAAAAATGCAGCCATTGCCAACATGATTCTGACGGACTTAAGCATCGCTACGGGTGAGAAAGTCTCATCATAGTCAACTCCTTTAACTTGTGAAAATCCCTTTGCAACAAGTCGAACTTTATAGATAGTGACATTACTATCCGCGTCCGTCTTCTTCTTGAAGATCCATTTATTCTGAATGGCCTTTCGCCCTTCAGGTAATACTTCCAAAGTCCATACTTTGTTTTAATACATGGATCCCATCTCAGATTTCATGGCCTCTAACCATTTGTCGGAATCCAGGCCCACCGTCGCTTCTCCATAGCTCGTAGGTTCATCGTTGTCCAACAACATGACCTCTAAGATAGGGTTACCGTACCACTCAGGAGCAGTATGTATCCTTGTCGACCTACGAGGTTCGATAGTAACTTGATCCGAAACTTCATGATCACTATCATTAGCTTCCTCTTCAACTGACATAGGTGCCACAGAAACACCTTTCTGCGCTACGCTACTCTCTAGTTGAAGTGAAGGTTCAACAACCTCATCAAGTTCTATCTTCCTCCCACTCAATTCTTCCGAGAGAAACTCTTTCTCGAGAAAGGACCCATTCTTAGCGACAAACACTTTGCCCTCGGATCTGAGATAGAAGGTATACCCAACCGTCTCCTTCGGGTATCCTATGAAGATGCATTTGTCCGCTTTGGGTTCGAGCTTTTTTGGCTGAAGCCTTTTGACATAAGCATCGCAGCCCCAAACCTTAAGAAACAACAGCTTAGGTTTCTTGCCAAACCATAGTTCATACGGTGTCATATCTATAGACTTAGATGGTGCTCTATTTAAAGTGAATGCAGTTGTCTCTAATGCATAACCCCAAAATGATAGTGGCAGATCGACAAGAGACATCATAGAACGCACCATATCCAATAAGGTACGATTACGATGTTCGGACACACCATTACGCTGTGGTGTTCTAGGTGGTGTTAGTTGTGAAACAATTCCACATTGTCTTAAGTGATTGCCAAACTCACAACTCAGATATTCTCCCCCTCGATTGGATCGTAGGAATTTAATCTTCTTGTTACGATGATTCTCAACTTCACTCTGAAATTGCTTGAACTTTTCAAACGTTTCAGACTTATGCTTCATTAAGTAAATATACCCATATCTACTCAAATCATCGGTGAAGGTGAGAAAGTAACGATATCCACCGCGCGCGTCAACAACATCGGACCGCACACATCAGTACGTATTATTTCCAACAAGTCACTTGCCCGTTCCATTGTTCTAGAAAATGGGGTTTTGGTCATCTTGCCCTTGAGGCATGGTTCGCATGTGTCAAGTGATTCAAAATCAAGTGACTCCAAAAGTCCATCAGCATGGAGTTTCTTCATGCGCTTTACACCAATATGACCTAAGCGGCAGTGCCATGAGAAAGTGGTACTATCATTATCAACTCTACATCTCTTGGCATCAATGTTATGAACATGCGTATCATCACTATCGAGATTCAATAAGAATAAACCCCTCACAATGGGTGCATGACCATAAAAGATATTACCCATATAAATAGAACAACCATTATTCTCTGATTTAAATGAGTAACCGTCTCACATTAAACAAGATCCAGATACAATGTTCATGCTCAACACAGGCACTAAATAACAATTATTTAGGTTTATCACTAATCCCGATGGTAATCGAAGAGCGAGCGTGCCGACGGTGATCACATCAACCTTAGAACCATTTCCCACACGCATCGTCACTTCGTCCTGCGCCAGCCTTCGTCTATTCCATAGTTCCTGTTTAGAGTTGCAAATGTGAGCAACCGCACCGGTATCAAATACCCAGGCACTACAACGAGAGCTGGTAAGGTACACATCAATAACATGTATATCATATATACCTTTGTTGACGTTGGCCCCCTTCTCGTCGGCCAGATACTTGGGGCAATTCTGCTTCCAGTGGCCAGTTCCCTTGCAATAGAAGCACTTAGTTTCTGACTTGGGTCCAGCCTTGGGTTTCTTCACGGGTGTCGGTGTCAAAACTGGCAGACCTCGGGGTAAGGGGTCCCAAGCTGTAGATCTGGGATCGATGGGGAACAAGGGACGACGAACACAGTGTTTACCCAGGTTCAGGCCCTCTCGAAGAGGTAATACCCTACGTCCCGCTTGATTGTATTGGATGTATAATGTGGTTTATAGAGTTGATCTACCTCGAGATCAGCATGAGCTAAACCTTAAGGAGATGAGGTGATGAATGTAGCTCTAGCCCTAAAGACTAAAAATCCTCGGTTTATATAGACACCGGTAGGGTTAGGGTTACCGAAGATAGATTACAATAAGGGTTTAAAGAGATCCTGCGCCTTCTTGACTTGGAGGGCACACCACGGCTTCGTAGATCTCCTATCATTATACGGCTTCCACCAGTCCGGCCCATGTACAATGGACCGTCGCCCCGAGGAGCCCTTAGTCCATGACTCCCTCAGTAGCCCCTGAACTTGCCTCCAACGCCAAGACTTGTATCCGGCATCCACTCACCCGACCAGTATTCGGCTTGCGAGGCAAGTTCTTCAGTATGTTTTACCCATATTCAGAACCTAGTGATGTCCGGGATCTGAAACGGCAGCTTTACTTAATACCGAAGGCAATAATAAACAAACACCATTCAAGTGTAAATGGTGCCTTCATCTGGCAACTTTTTCTCCTCCAACGAAGAGTCGCTTCTGGCCATAACGCCGAGCAGTTACTATTTCTCGAAGCACGGCTCAAGGCCGATGCCTCATTTGGCATGTCCCCTCGAGGTGGAGATCATGTCCCGTTTTTTGGGGGATATGGTTAATGATTTTGATCCCCCTCCCCGCACATAACGTCACGGGCATATCAGGAAGTGGAGAAGCCAAGGGCGTGGAAAAAGGAATCCCAGGCCTATCAACAGTCTATAAAGGGAGAGCTATCATAATCAGCAACCCACGCCTTCTTCCACCTCCCGCTCACACAGATCCTCAGAGCTCCAGTGCCCCTTTCCTCTGCTTCCACAACAAACCCTGTCCCGTCTCCTTCGACCATGGCAAGATCAGGCGCCAACGGGGAGTGGGAAGCCTCCTTCGTCATCGACGACAACATCGTGCGGCTGAAGCAGGCCGGATATTTGCCGGCCGACGTTGCTCATCGAGCCCCCGAAGAGGGCCAGATCATCCCCATGCCCCGGCCGGGCGAGAGGGTCGTGTTTCTTCCCCATTTCCTTAGGGGGCTAGGATTTCCCCTGCACCCCTTTGTGCGGGGGCTGATGTTCTTCTACGGGCTAGATTTTCACGATCTAGCCCCCAATTCCCTCCTCCACATCTCGACCTTCATCGTCTTCTGCGAAGCGCTCCTTCAAGTTCAGTCGCACTTCGGTTTATGGCTGAAGGTGTTCAATGTCAAGCCCAAGGTGGTTGGCGGTGAGCATGCGGACTGTGGAGGGGCCATGATTAGTAAACTGATGCAGGTCAGTGGTCGGACGACCACTTCGTCGACACCGTCCGGATGTGGCAAAAGGAGTGGTTTTACATCACCGAGCCGAGGAAGGCCGCCTGGGGAGCGGCCCCCGCATTCAGGTCCGGACCCCCTACCAGATTGGCCTCATGGACCACCAAGAGCCCGGACTGGGGGTGTGTCGCTCACATGAAGGCATTGCAGAAACGCGTCGACAGCATAATAGAGACCGACGCGAAGCTGGTTGACGTGGTCCAGATCATGCTCCATCGCTGGCTCCTCCCTTTCCAGGAGAGGGCCAAGCCTATGTGGGAGCATGAGCCCGAGGATCCGGCCACCGTGCGATACCTCTATGGCACGACTCCTGACAAAATATGGGGCCAATTATTCCAGCCCCAGAAGGAGTGGCCGGTCGAGGGGAAGGACATCGGCCTCGACGCCGCGAACCCCCCAAAGAAGGTGAGCGGCGCTCTTCTTCGAGGAGTGTTCAGATATTCATATCGCGTTTGGTTCGGCCTGACCTGGTTATGCGGATTTTGCAGGGCTGGCTTGCCAAGGCCAAGAAGATCAGCGGCCCGGCGCCACTGCCGGAAGGGCCGTGATCAGAGCAGCTGGAAAAGGTGCTGGTCGTAGTGCCTTATAAGGCGCCCGTCAAGAAGGGCAAGAAAAAGAAGTATCGGAGGCCAGGGGGGCCTCTACCGCAGGGTTCGTCTGGGCAACCGGTCCGGAGATGCTGCGGCCTTATCCGTGCAGGATGGGGACGAGGATGAGGATGAGGAGGAAAGCGCCTCCTCATGCTCCAAAAAGAGGGCGGTGTCCGAGGACGTCGTGGAGGTCCAACCTTCTCCGGCCCCGAAGAGAAGATGCTGGCCTAAGCTGGTCCTGTCCGACAACTCGGACTCCAACAAGGAGTCCGAGGCATCCGAGGAGATCCCGCAGAAGGGACCCAGGGTCAAGCCCCCAGCCAGCAGGTAAGGCGTTGGTATTTTTAGCTATCCTATTTTCAGTAATTCGTTTTAGTTGAAGGCTAACCCTTCTGAATTGGAGCCCCCCACATGAACGCCCCACCAAGAAGACTTCGAAGGGGACGTCTTCGCCCACTGAACTAGCGGACAGTGGGTATATGGCGCACTCCACGCCTCCCCTAGTCCCCGAAGAGGTTGAGGAGGTGTGGTCCCGAAGGACGCCTCCTCCTCCGAACACAGGGGGAGAGGCCGACGCCGTAATGGCCGAGGTTAACACCTTGGTCACCGAAGACTAGGAGGGAGCATCCCTCCTGGCTGACACGGGAAAGGAGTCCGGACCCCATCCGTCAACCGCTCCCGAGCCCCCAAGGCCTTCGACGGCCCAGGCTCCTCCCAGCGGGGAAGGGGTCTTGGAGCCAACATCAGCACCGAACACCTCCACACGGGCGGCGGCTGGCTAGCCAGACATGCTGGAGGAGCTGGTAAACAACTCCGCCATCATTGACAGGCACCGCACTCTTATGAGTGTGGTTATGCAGGGTGTTTGGTCCGTCCAATCCAGACTGAACGACGCTGTCCAAGGCCTTCTAACAGGCTTTGAGGTAAGTCAATTAATGCTCTTTCCTCATAGTGCGGTTGTAATTGTTAGTTTGGGTAGGCCGTATACATAGCAGCCCCCGAAACTCTGCAAGGACTTCGAAGAAAACTGTAGAGGATCAAATTCGGTAGGCCGATTAATGATGTCGACATTTCTTTTGCTGACGCAGGCATCTTCCGTGGCCGCGGCTGCTAATGCCGCGGCGTTAGAGGAGATGGATCGGAAGCTCAAGCTTTCCGATGAAGAGCTTGACCTCGTCAACAAATGGCTTGACGAGGCGCAAGGTAAGTCCTGTGAGAAGATGTGTACTTTGCTTGACGCCGGATATTGACGATCCGGACTGTATGCTAATCCTTTATCTTGATGATCCTGCAGCTGCTGCCGCCAAGGTCGAGGGTTTGAGGGAGGCCCTGAAGAAAGCTGAGGCCGAGGTGGCTGCGAAGAATACGGCCGCTGAGAAGGCGGTGGCCAAGCTTGAGAAGGCCAAGCTTGCTGCTGAGCAGCACGAGGCTCGGGTGACCGAAGTCCAAGTGGAGCTCCAGGATGCCACCGAGAAGCTGGAGGCCCTTGAGAAGGGGCAGGAGGAGCAGTCCTCCCATCTATCAGAGGCAGAGAAGGAGCTCCAGGAGGCGAGGACTGACGCATGAGGTGTCTGGGAGGAGCTCCGCCAAGCCGCGCAAATTGCAAATGGTAAGAAGTACTTACTGCAGAGTGTGTTCGAAGGCAACAGGTTTGCCCTGCTGATGCGGGCGTCTTCGCCGAACTTCTGAAGAATGTGGCGGCCGCGGCGAGGCACTATGCCAGCCTCGAGGAGTACTCCATGCAACGGCTCTTCTGGTCACAGTTTTCAGATTCCGAGCGTCCTCCCCTCCTCAGTGATCAAATGAAGCAGTTGATGGAGATGCATCGGATGTCCGAGCTGGCCGTGAAGGACCTCTGTGTCGGTCTGTAGCGTGCCAAGCCCCTTCCAGACACCTACTTCAGCCTTGTGCAGAAGCTGTGGGAGGCGCCACTCTGGATTGACGCCATAAAACGGTCAGCGTGCCTTGAGGGGGCGAGGCTTGCATTCGCAAAGACCATGGTGCATTGGTCGAGGATCAATCCGATGGAAATGGCCACTGGTCCTCCGCCCAAGGAAATGGAGCATCACCGCCCTGAGCAGTACTTTGCACAGGTGATGAAAGGCGCGCGGGCGATAGAGGGCCAGTGTTTGAAAAATGTAGTGCTTGAGTGATTGTATTACTTTTGTATTAAGCGGACCTCATGCTTTATAATGCATCTGCCTGACTTGCTTTATGTTGTCATGATTTAATTTTGACTCCTGTGTGGCCGTATGTTTATTCTGAAAGCTACCAGTCATCGGCTTCAGCCCCCAAGTGAATATCACGAGGGGTGTTTCGTCTCTGCACTGTTACCCTTAGCCAATGTCTTGGTACCCGGAGGCAGTAGTGCGGGAGCAAAACCAGGCAATCAGGCTATTCTGTTTTATTGATTTCACTTAGCTATAGGAGCTTGACGGTGGGGACTAGGGACTAGCCCCCGGTGTATTGTTATGTACTTGGGGATCAAAACCTACCCTTTCCAATCACATGGTTTGTGTTAAGACGAACCCTTCGTGTGACACGGCGAAATCGCCAACGATTTTTGGAGTCGAAACTCGTCGTCGGATCGCTGATCGGTTCGTGCTTACCATGATGGTCAGTTTTCAACTTTCTCCTCCTGAGGTACTTGACCGGGCGAGCTAGAAGTACAATCGCAGGGGTTCTCCCTTTGCCCTCTTAGACGAACATGCGGAACATAAGGGGCAAGCACAGGAGCCGGGCAACCCAACTATTGACCTAAGACATGGTTCGGAACTTGATGCATATAATGCAATATCTGAGACGCCGAACACCTAGCGGAAAGTGGTGCCGGACATGAAGATATTGAGCTGATATATAAATCGAACTCTTGACTAGTTAATGTATTTTCATGCCGGGCTGTTCGAAGAGCGAGGGGAGAAATCTGAAAGGGAATAGACAAATCGTAGGATGCGGATATCCGAACACCATAAAGGGTATTTTTATTATTTCTCGTAAGCTCGAGACGTCTATCTGTACAATTCAAACTGCGAAGGCAGTACTTGCGGAAGAAAAAGAAAGTTTACAGAGTAAAGGTTGACGCAGAGCCTTATTGCGTGAGTTGAAGCCTTCACTGTGCCCTGCTGCACATCTGCGCCTTTGGTTCTGATAGGTGGGGGTTGGGACCTTCGATGAGACCTTGATGGGCGAGGACCCTGCCGATGAAGCTTTATGCTTGGGGTTATCCGGAATTGGTCCCTGGGTCGTCCGAAGACGAAGTAATTCCGAAGTTCGGTTTAACCGAACATGCACTTCGGATTCATTAATGTATGCCTCACGGATGCCCATGGTATTTTGAGTGTGAAGTTGTGCTAACGAGGCACGTGGAGCGTGAAGAATGTGGGCGTGTTGTGGGGCGCGTATCCCTATTTGCGGTGAACGCATGCCGGTTCCCATGACGAGGAACAGGTTCGAACCCGTTTACTATTGTCGCCGGCCTTTACGGCGGGTCGGCATCCGGACCTATATGGGCTAGTGTAGTCTTCGGCCACTAGGGCCGCAGTGTGCTCTTCGGTTCGAAGTGAGTGTTCTGTGTTGCCGTTGATGGTTATGACGCCTAAGCGACCAGGCATCTTCAACTTGAGGTACGCGTAATGCGGGACGGCATTGAATTTGGCGAATGTTGTTCAGCCGAGTAGGGCGTGATAACCGCTTCGAAAAGGCGCTATGTCGAAGATCAAGTCCTCGCTTCGGAAGTTAGCCGGAGATCCGAACACTACTTCAAGCGTCACAGTGCCTGTGCAGTGGGCCTCTACTCCCGGAATGACTTCCTTAAAAGTGGTGTTACTAGGTTTGATCCTTAATGGATCGATCCCCATTTTCCTCACTGTATCTTCGTATGTCAGATTGCGGCTGCTACCTCCGTCCATGAGGACTCTAGTGAGGTGGAATGCATCGATGATAGGGTCGAGCACTAAGGCTGCAGATCCTCCATGGCGTATGCTGGTCGGATGGTCCCTGCGATCGAACATGATCGGACAGGTTGGCCGTGGATTGAACATCGGCGCTGCTGGCTCGACGGAATATACGTCTCATAGCGCTCGCTTCCTCTCCTTCTTCGGTATGTGGGTTGCGTAGATTATGTTTACCATCTTGACCTCGGAAGGGAAGGGTTTCTGGCCTCCACTGTTTGGCCTGCGGGGCTCATCATCATCCTCGCTTCGTGGGCTTTTGCCTGAGTCTTCGGCTGTGAGCTTGCCGGCATGTTTGATCACCCAACAATTTCGGTTGGAGTGGTTGGCAGGCTTCTCCGATGTGCCGTGGATCTGACAGCGCCTGTCCAGAATTGTATCCAGTCTGGACGGGCCGTCACTGTTGACTTTAGGGGCTTTCTTTCGGGGTCCGGACTTCTGGTTTCGGAATCCGGCATTTACTCCCGTATCCTCGCCCTCGCCATCATTGTGGCGATGTTTATTCTTGCTGCATCGAGGCTTTCCATTTCCGTCCTGAACCTCGGAGGTATCGGGTGTGTCTGGGTTGGTGTTTTTGCGAGCAAGCCAACTGTCTTAGCCTGCGCAAAAGCGGGTCATGAGGGAAGTAAGGGCTACCATAGTTCTTGGTTTGTCCTGGCCGAGCTGCCGTACGAGCCATTCGTCCTTGACACTATGCTTGAAAGCGGCCAAGGCTTCAGCATCCAGAGAGTCGATGATCTGGTTTTTCTTGGTCAGGAATTGGTTCCAAAATTGTTGGGCAGATTCTTCGGGTTGTTGTGTGATGCGATTTAGGTCGTCAGCATCCAGATGCCGGACATAGGTGCCCTGAAAGTTTGCTCGGAAAGCATCCTCGAGCTCTTCCCAGTAGCCTATAGAGTCATCGGGAAGGCTGTTCAACCAGTGTCGAGCTGGACCTTTAAGCTTTAGCGGCAAATATTTGATGTCATGGAGGTCATCTCCTCGCGCCACGTGGATGTGGAGGTGGAAATCCTCTATCCATACAGCTGGATCTGTGGTTCCGTCATATGATTCGATGTTCACAGGCTTGAACCCTTCCGGGAATTGGTGTTGCGTTACCCTCTCTGTGAAGCACAAAGGGTGTGGGGCGCCCCGAACACGGGCTACATCGCGTCGAAGGTCTTCGGCCCTCCGAATCTACTGCTGCTCCCGGATTCTATCGTTTCGGTTTAGCCGATTGTAGTAT
The DNA here is from genome assembly GCA_011799875.1 of Thinopyrum elongatum. Lineage (NCBI taxonomy): Eukaryota > Viridiplantae > Streptophyta > Magnoliopsida > Poales > Poaceae > Thinopyrum > Thinopyrum elongatum. The sequence continues at coordinate 335,135,627 of CM022302.1, read as the reverse complement.
CCTTCCCGGTAAGCGGGCGGGTCTTCTCTGGGTCCGTAGATGGACCTGGTACGGCCTCCTCGAGCGTCTAGGTCATGGCGGAGGTTGTACTCATAAGTGGGCCGCACTTGGTCCTTGCCGTGACGACGAGGTGGGGCGGCTGGGTGTTCGGCCTCGTTAGCTTCCCTGTCCCGCCCTCTAGGGTAGCGGTTCGGTTGTTTGGCGCTTGTGTATATCGGGCGTGTGGGCTCTATGGCCTCGTCGTCGAACTGCGGCAGGAGTCTTCACTTGGGATAACTTTTGGTTGGTTATCCGCGGCCATACCCTTCTTCGGCAGCTAGGACTTTAGTCCATCGGTCGCTGAGGGTGTCCTGTTCGGCTTTGATTTTGCGTTTTTGTTTTATTAGGCTGCGGACGGTGGCTAGAAGCCTCCGCTTGAATTGCTCCTGCTCCAGAGGGTCTTCGGGAATGATGAAATCGTCCTCCCCAAGACTGAACTCCTCTTCAGAGAGTGGGAGGTAGTTGCTATCCTCGGAGTCATCGGGGTTTTCTGAATTAAGCGGGTCCTCCTGCCCCACGGGGTCATCCTGATGATGTTCGAGGGTTGCGTCTCCGGTGAGGTCATCCGTATTATTTACGGTGCCATTCTCCGCAGAGTCCATGTTGCTCGCATGGCTTCGATGTGGCTTTGATCGACGGCGCTATTTTCGGCGTTTGGGCGGCTCGTCTCTGGGCTTGCCCCGAACCTGATCAGGAGTGCCATCGTCGTCCTAGGGGGTGTCCACCATGTAAATGTCATAGGTGGATGTGGCCGACCAGCGACCGGTGACGGGAGGGGGCGACGTCAGTATTGACCGTGGGTCCGCCCTCCTCGTCCATGTATTTGGTATTTTCCAAATTGTAGTCTAGCATATCGGTTAAATCGTCGATAGTGGCTACCAAGAGTGGGTGGTGGGTGGGACGCAAAATTCCCTATGGTACGCCTCGAAGGGTTGATGATTGAAGGCGGAGGGCAGGTGATGTTGGCTTGAACTACGTCGGTATTTCCCCAAAGAGGAAGGGATGATGCAGCACAGCAACGATAGGTATTTTGAACTAGTAGGAGAACCAAGCAACACTACGTAAACAGCACCTGCACACAAAGAACAAATACTTGCAACCCGATGTGTTAAAGGGGTTGTCAATCCCTTTCGGGTAACGGCGCCACAAATTGGCAAACGGACATGAGATAAATTGTAGTAGATTGGATAAATAGATCGCGAATAAAATAAGTGAAGCAAAATATTTTTGGGTTTTTAGAAATATAGATCTGAAAATAAAAGTGGCAAAAAAAGCCAAATAGCAAAATAGATCTGAAAATATATGATGAGAAAATAGACCCGGGGGCCGTAGATTTCACTAGTGCTTCTCTCGACAAAAATAGCATACGGTGGTTAAACAAATTACTGTTGGGCAATTGATAGAACTTCAAATAATTATGACGATATCCAGGCAATGATCATTACATAAGCATCACGTCCAAGATTAGTAGACCGACTCCTGCCTGCATCTACTACTATTACTCCACACATCGACCGCTATCCAGCATGCATCTAGTGTATTAAGTTCATGGAGAAACAGAGTAATGCAATAAGAACAATGACATGATGTAGACAAGATCTATTTATGTAGAAATAGACCCCATCTTGTTATCCTTAATAGCAACGATACATACGTGTCGGTTCCCCTTCTGACACTGGGATCAAGCACCATAAGATCGAACCCATCACAAAGCACCTCTTGCCATGGCAAGAAAAATCGATCTAGTCGGCCTAACTAAACCAAAGATCCAAAGAAGAAATACGAGGCTATAAGTAATCATGCATATAAGAGATCAAAAGACTCAAATAACTTTCATGGATAAAAACATAGATCTGATCATAAACTCAAACTTCATCGGATCCCAACAAACACACCGCAAAAAGAGTTACATCAAATAGATCTCCAAGAGACCATTGTATTGAGAATCAAAAGAGAGAGAGGAAGCCATCTAGCTACTAACTACGGACCCATAGGTCTACAATGAACTACTCACGCATCATCAGAGAGGCACCAATGAGGATGATGAACCCCTCCGTGATGGTGTTTAGATTGGATCTGTGGTTTTTGGAACCTGCGGTGGCTGGAATTGATTTTCGTCGACTCTCCTAGGGTTTCTGGAATATTGGGGTATTTATAGAGCAAAGAGGTGGTGCGGGAGGTGGCCGAGGTGGGCACACCCCACCTGGGCGCGCCTGGGCCCCCAGGCGCGCCCTGGTGGGTTGTGCTCCCCTCGGAGCTCCTCTCAGGTACTTTCTTGGCCCATCGTGTGTCTTCTGGTCCAGAAAAAATTACCAAAAAGTTTCGTTGCGTTTGGACTCCGTTTGATATTGATTTTCTGCGAAGTAAAAAACAAGCAAAAAACAGCAACTGGCACTGGGCACTATGTCAATAGGTTAGTCCCAAAAATGATATAAAGTTGCTATAAAATGATTGTAAAACATCCAAGAATGATAATATAACAGCATGGAACAATCAAAAATTATAGATACGTTGGAGACGTATCAGCATCCCCAAGCTTAATTCCTGCTCGTCCTCGAGTAGGTAAATGATAAAAACAGAATTTTTGCTGTGGAATGCTGCCTAACATGTTCATCACATATTCTTTTCTTTGTAGCATGGACATTTGGACTTTTATATGATTCAAAGCAATAGTCTAGTTTTGACATGAAGATTTCAATAGTCAAGCATATCAACAAGCAACCATGTCTTTCAAAATATCAACACTAAAGCAAGTTATCCCTAGCCCATTATGCTCAACCATTGATCCATTCATGAAACACACTCGCATATTAGCTACACCCAATGCTCAAGTACGATCATAGTGCCCCTTAGTTGGTGCTTTATAAGAGAAGATGGAGACTCAAAATAAAATAGAAATTGCATAAAGTAAAAGAAAGGCCATTCGCAGAGGGAAGTAGGGATTTGTAGAGGTGCCAGAGCTCAAAGCGAAAAAAGTAGAGATAAAACATTTTGGGTGGCATGCTTTTCCTGTCAACAAAAACGATCGAGTAGTTCCCAATACTTTCCATGCTAGATATATCATAGGCGGTTCCCAAACAGAAAATAAAGTTTATTCCTTTTTCCACCATACTTTCACTTTCCATGGCTAGCCGTATCCACGGGTGCCCTCCATACCAACACTTTCCAAGGAATTTATTATTTGACAACATAAAGTAAATTCATTTTTCATTTCGGGACTGGGCATCCCTAATACCTTTGTCGTACTCTCATGCAATGACAAGTGAATAAACACTCATCTTGAGAATAACACATCTAGCATGGAAATATATCAGCCACCCCCCATCGTTTCATGAGCGGTACGAGCACCTAAAAGAGAAAATTATTTTGAAATTAGAGATGGCACATACAAATTTGCTTAGAACGGCACTGAAATATCGCATATAGGTAGGTATTGTGGACTCATATGGCAAAACTGGTTTAAGGATTTTGGATGCACAAGTAGTGATCATACTTAGTGCAAATGAAGGCTAGCAAAAGATTGAGAAGTATCCAACCAAGAAACGAAAAATCTTATAAGCGAGCATTAAGCATAACTAACACCGAATAATGCACCACAAGTAGGATATAATTTCATTGCATAACTATTGACTTACGTGCTTGCATAGGGAATCACAAACCTTAACATCAATATTCTTACTAAGCCATAATTACTCATTAACATGACTCGCATATTATATCATCATATCGCAAAACTATTACAAGGAATCAAGTTTCTTTTGTCCAATGATCTTCATGAAATTTTTTATTATATCCCTCTTGAATATCTATTACTTTGGTACTAATTTTATAAGTTGCTTTTGATAGCTCAAACAAATCCAAGTGAAGAACATGAGCATAAAATTTTTCTTCTCTCAAAATAATTTAAGTGAAGCAAGAGAGAAATTCTTAAAAAAATTACTAACTCTCAAATAAATCTAAGTGAAGCATGAGAGCATTTCTTCAAAAATAGTAAAGCATACCGTGCTCAAAATGATATAAGTGAAGCACTAGAGCAATTCCATAGCTCATAAAGATTTAAGTGAAGCATAGAGAGCAATTCTAACAAGTCATAGCATAATTTTGGCTCCCTCAAATAGGTGTGTCCCGCAAGGATTCATGACTTAAAATAAAAAGCAAAACAAGCAAAGACTCATATCATACAAGACGCTCCAAGCAAAACACATTATATGTGACGAATAAAAATATAGCTCCGAGTAAAATACCGATGGTCGTTAGAAGAAAGAGGGGATGCCACTCGGGCATCCCCAAGCTTAGTTGCTTCCTTCTCTTTGGATAATGGATTGGGGTGCCATGGGGCATCCCCAAGCTTAGGCTCTTCTTACTCCTTATCCCTTCATCCATCGTAATCTCACCCAAAACTTGAAAACTTCAATCACACAAAACTCAATAAAACCTTCGTGAGATCCGTTAGTATAAGAAAACCAATATTTACTTTAAGTACTGTAGAAAACCCATTCAAATTTTGTTATTGCATTATATCTACTGTATTCTAACTTTACCATGGCTTATAACCTCCAATACAAACCATAGATTCATCAAAATAAGCACACAATGCAAACAAAACAGAATCTGTCAAAAACAGAACAGTCTGCAAAGATACGAATTGTTCTCATACTTCTGTAACTCCAAAAATTCTGTAAAATTAGGACAGCAGAGGAAATTGTATATATATCGGATGTAAAAAATTCAGAAATTTTTGTCGCTTATGTGAATTTATAAAATTATTTTACTGGACGCAAAAGTTTCTGTTTTCCAACAAGATCAAATCAACTATCACCAAAGCTATCCCAAAGGCTTTGCTTGGCACAAACACTAATTAAAACATAAAGAACACAATAATAACAGTAGCACAATTGTGCAAACACCCAAGAATAGAAAGAAAAAGACAAAAATAAATTTTATTCATTGGGTTGCCTCCCAACAAGCGCTATCGTTTTATGCCCCTAGCTAGGCATTGATAATTTTAATGATGCTCGCATGAAATACAATAATTGAAACACAAAGAGAGCATCATATAGCATGTGAAAATAAAATTTAAGTCTAACATACTTCCTATGCATAGGCATTTTATAGGGAAAATATCTATCAAGACAAGCAAAAACTAGCATATGCAAAGAAGAGGAAAGAAACAATATCAATCTCAACATAACGATAGGTAGTTTAGTAACATGAAAATTTCTACAACAATATTTTCCTCTCTCATAATAATTACATGTAGGATCATAATCAAATTCAACAATATAACTATCACATAAAATATTCTCTTCATGATCCACATGCATGCAAAGTTGACACTCTTCCAAAATAGTGGTATCATCAAATAAAGTCATGAACTCTCCAAGCCCACTTTTATAAAAAAAAATCATAAGATTGATCATTCTCCGAAGTAGTGGGATCATTATTACCTAGAGTTGACACTCTTCCAAACCCACTTTCAATATTATCGCAAACATTATTATCAATAACATATTCATCATGAGGCTTAAATAAATTTTCAAGATCATAAGAATCATTATCACCCCAATCATGATCATTGCAATAAGTAGTGGATATAACAAAACAAGCATCCCCAAGCTTGGGGTTTTGCATATCACTAGCACAATTGACATTAATAGAATTTATAATAACATCATTGCAATCATGCTTTTCATTCAAGGAGCTATCATGAATCACTTTATAAATTTCTTCGTTTAACACTTCATCACAATTTTTAGATTCATAAATCTCAAGCAAAACTTCATAAAGATAATCTAGTGAACTCAATTCACTATTGATTGGTTCATCATAATTGGATCTTTTGAAAATATTAGCAAGTGGATGAGGATCCATATCAAGAGATTTTTAGCAAGCGAAGATGCAAGCAAATAGAAGACACATGGCACACAAGCAAAGAAGAGATCTGACGAGAAAACAGCGAACAAAAAAGAGGGCGAATAAAATGGCAAATTTTGGTGAAGTGGGGGAGATGAAAATGAGAGGCAAATGGCAAATAATGTAAATTGCAAGGAGATTAGATTTGTGATTAGGAACCTGATAGATGTTGATGATGTCTCCCCGGCAACGGCGCCAGAAATTGGCACGTGGCCGGGAGACTATCTTGACATGATCCTCCCCGGCAACGGCGCCAGAATATTCCTTTTGATGTTGGCTTGAACTACGTCGGTATTTCCCCAAAGAGGAAGGGATGATGCAGCACAGCGACGGTAGGTATTTCAAACTAGTAGGAGAACCAAGCAACACTACGTAAACAGCACCTGCACACAAAGAACAAATACTTGCAACCCGACGTGTTAAAGGGGTTGTCAATCCTTTTCGGGTAAGAGCGCCAGAAATTGGCAAACGAACGTGAGATAAATTGTAGTAGATTGGATAAATAGATCATGAATAAAATAAAGTGAAGCAAAATATTTTTGCGTTTTTAGAAATATAGATCTGGAAATAAAAGTGGCAAAAAAAGGCAAATAGCAAAATAGATCTGAAAATATATGATGAGAAAATAGACCCGGGGGCCGTAGATTTCACTAGTGCTTCTCTCGAGAAAAATAGCATACGGTGGGTAAACAAATTACTGTTGGGCAATTGATAGAACTTCAAATAATTATGAAGATATCCAGGCAATGATCATTATATAGGCATCACGTCCAAGATTAGTAGACCGGCTCCTGCCTGCATCTACTACTATTACCCCACACATTGACCGCTATCCAGCATGCATCTAGTGTATTAAGTTCATGGGGAAACTGAGTAATGCAATAAGAATGATGACATGATGTAGACAAGATCTATTTATGTAGAAATAGACCCCATCTTGTTATCCTTAATAGCAATGATACATATGTGTCAGTTCCCCTTCTGTCACTGGGATCAAGCACCGTAAGATCGAACCCATCACAAAGCACCTCTTCCCATGGCAAGAAAAATCGATCTAGTTGGCCTAACTAAACCAAAGATTCGAAGAAGAAATACGAGGCTATAAGTAATCGTGCATATAAGAGATCAAAAGACTCAAAAATAACTTTCATGGATAAAAACATAGATCTGATCATAAACTCAAAGTTCATCGGATCCCAACAAACACACCGCAAAAAGAGTTACATCAAATAGATCTCCAAGAGACCATTGTATTGAGAATCAAAAGAGAGAGAAGAAGCCATCTAGCTACTAACTACAGACCCATAGGTCTACAATGAACTACTCACGCATCATCGAAGAGGCACCAATGAGGATGATGAACCCCTCCGTGATGGTGTCTAGATTGGATCTGTGGTTTCTGGAACTTGCGGCGGCTGGAATTGATTTTCGTCGACTCTCCTAGGGTTTCTGGAATATTGGGGTATTTATCGAGCAAAGAGGCGGTGTGGGAGGTGGCCGAGGTGGGCACAACCCACCTGGGCGCGTCTGGGCCCCCAGGCGCACCCTGGTGGGTTGTGCTCCCCTCAGAGCCCCTCTCAGGTACTTTCTTGGCCCATCGTGTGTCTTCTGGTCCAGAAAAAATCACCAAAAAGTTTCGCTACGTTTGAACTCCGTTTGGTATTGATTTTCTGCGAAGTAAAAAACAAGCAAAAAATAGTAACTGGCACTGGGCAATATGTCAATAGGTTAGTCCCAAAAAATGATATAAAGTTGCTATAAAATGATTGTAAAATATCCAAGAATGATAATATAACAGCATGGAACAATCAAAAATTATAGATACGTTGGAGACGTATCAGCAGGTCCTTCGGGATGGTCATGTTCTAAATTCGGTCCAGCGCCTCGTTTAACATTGCGAGGGTCGCCGAGCTCGAGGGCTCCGAGCCACATACTGTTGTAATGGCATGGGGGGCGATCAATGCCCTGGCCAGTCCTTGGTTTCCGCTGGCCGTGCTGAGCTTGGGATGCGGGGCTGGATCCTAGAAGGGGTCCGGGTCGTCACTGGAGGTCAAGGATGGGCTTTGGTCCTTGCTTGTGGCTTCCCCGTCGGGGTTCGAGATCGAGCTGCTTTGGGCTGGGGGTGACCCCTGGCCGCTAGCTGCCGCTTTGTCGTAAGGGCTCAAGGCCAAGCGAGCGTTGAGAAAGGAAGGTTCAGCCAAGATTGACTCTTGGCCTCTGCCTCCAGATTCTACCTCGAAGGTCGAGGATAGGTCTTCCGCAGTCATGACATGTCTGGACGGAGGCTGAGTTTGGCCCCTGCTCGAAGTGGAGCTCTCCTGGTTGATGCTGGCGAGGCCGATCTGCCGATCGGATCGGAAAGGAACTCCAGAGCGGGCGTGGCGAGGGCGCGGGAGGGGAAAGTGAATCCGGTGAAAACCAGATCGCCCCGTGCGTCCGCAACGTATTCCAGACCACCAAATCGAATCCGGTGTCCGGGAGCGAAGGCGTCAACCTGACCCAGACGACCAGTCGGGTCTGCGTGCAGCACAATGCTGCCAAACGTGAAGAGTTGTTTGGGGACAAAGAAGTCCCCGGATCCAATGCCCTCTCCTATGATCAGGTGAGCCATCGATCCTTTGGGCGACCCTACAGCGGAACTCTCAATGAAAGCACCAATGTCGGTGTCAAAACCGGCAGACCTCAGGGTAGGGGGTCCCGAGCTGTGGATCTGGGATCAATGGGGAACAAGGGACGACGAACACAGTGTTTACCCAGGTTCAGGCCCTCTCGAAGAGGTAATACCCTATGTCCTGCTTGATTGTATTGGATGTATAATGTGGTTTACAGAGTAGATCTACCTCGAGATCGGCATGAGCTAAACCTTAAGGAGATGAGGTGATGAATGTAGCTCTAGCCCTAAAGACTAAAAAGCCTCGGTTTATATAGACACTGGTAGGGTTAGGGTTACCGAAGATAGATTACAATAAGGGTTTAAAGAGATCATGCGCCTTCTTGACTTGGAGTGCACACCACGGCTTCGTAGATCTCCTATCATTATACGGCTTCCACCAGTCTGGCCCATGTACAATGGGCCGGCGCCCCGAGGACCCCTTAGTCCATGACTCCCTCAACGGGAGGAGCAACTGCTTTGCCACCCTTCTTGAAGTTTCCCTTCTTTCCCTTGCTCTTCTTTAAACTAGTGGTTTTATTGACCATCAACACTTGATGCTCCTTCTGGATGTCTGACTTAGTGACTTTCAGCATCACGAACAGCTCGGAGACTGACTTCTTCATCCCTTGCATGTTATAATTCAACACAAAGCTCTTGTAGCTAGGTGGTAGCGATTGAAGAACTCTGTAAGTGACCGCCTCAGGTGGGAGCTCAATTCCCAACTCAGCCAGACGGTTGTAATACCCAGACATTCTGAGTATGTGCTCACTGACAGAACCGTTCTCCTCCATCTTGCAAGCATAGAACTTATCAGAGGTCTCATACCTCTCGATCCGGGCATTCTTCTCAAAAATAAACTTCAACTCCTGGAACATCTCATATGCTCCATGACGTTCAAAACGCCTTTGAATTCCCGGTTCTAAGCCATACAACATGGTGCACTGAACTATTGAGTAGTCATCAACATGCAACTGCCAGGCGTTCACAATGTCCACAGTCGCTGGAGGGGGTAGCGCACCAAGCGGTGTATCAAGGACATAAGACTTTTGGGCAGCCGTGAGGATAATCCTCAGATTACGGGCCCAGTCCACAAAGTTGCTTCCATCATCTTTCAGCTTAGCTTTCTCTAGGAACGCATTGAAATTCAGGGGAGCTACTGCGCGAGCCATTGTTCTACAACATAATTTGCAAAGGCAACTTTAAACTATTGTTCATGATAATGAGTTCAATTAATCTTATTATCTAAGAACTCCCACTCAAATCAACATCCCTTCGGTTGCCAGAGTGTAACATGATCCAAATTCACCAACCCAAGTCCGATCATCATGTGAGATGAGGTGGTTTCAATGGTGAACATCTCCATGTTGATCATATCTACTATATGACTCATGTTCGACCTTTCGGTCTCTTGTGTTCCGAGGCCATGTATGTACATGCTAGGCTCGTCAAGTTTAACCCAAGTGTTACGCATGTGCAAAACTAGCTTGCACCCATTGTATGTGAACGTAGAGTCTATCACACCCGATCATCACGTGGTGCTTCGAAACGACGAACTTTCGCAATGGCGCACACATGGGGAGAACACAATTTTTATCTTGAAATTTTAGTGAGGGATCACCTTATAATGCTACCGTCGTCCTAAGCAAAGTAAGAGGCATAAAAGGATTAACATCACATGCAAATCATAAGTGACATGATATGGCCATCATCTTGTGCTTTTGATCTCCATCTCCAAAGCACCGGCATGATCTCCATCGTCACCGGCATGACACCATGATCTCCATCATCGTGTCGCCATCAGGGTTGTCATGCCAACCATGCTTCTACAACTATTGCTACTGCTTAGCGATAAAGTAAAGCATTACATAGCGCTTAATGATTGACACGCAGGTCATACAATAATTAAAGACAACCCTATGGATCCTGCCGGTTGTCATATTCATCGACATGCAAGTCGGGATAATCTATACAAAGCATGATCATCTCATACATCAAATATATCTCATCATGTCTTTGGCCATATCATATCACAACATATCCTGCAAAAACAAATTATACGTCCTCTACTTTGTTGTTGCATGTTTTACGTGGCTGCTATGGGTAACTAGTAAGAACTGTTCTTACCTACGCAAAGCCACAACGATGATATGCAAGTTGCTATTTAACCTTCTACAAGGACCGCCTTTGTCGAATCCGATTCAACTAAGGTGGGAGAGACAGACACCCGCCAGCCATCTTTATGCAACAAGTTGCATGTCAGTCGATGAAACCGGTCTCATGTGCGTGGACATGTAAAGTTGGTCCGGGCCGCTTCATTCCACAATACCACTGAATCAAGAAAAGACCAAGGAAGGAAGCAATCTGAATATCAACGCCCACAAACTCCTTTGTGTTCTACTCGTGATGTTATCTACGCATAGTCCTAGCTCATGATGCCAGTGTTGGGGAACGTTGCATGGGAAGCAAAAAAATTCCTACGCTCACCAAGATCAATCTAGGAGATGACCATCTACGAGAGGAGAGATTGGATCTACATACCCTTGTAGATCACTAAGCGGAAGCGTTAAGAAACACGGTTGATGTAGTCAAACGTCTTCGCGATCCAATCATGATCCGTCCCACGAACTCCCGATCAAGTGTCGACCGGACGGCACCTCCGTGTTCAACACATGTACGGCTTGGTGATGCCTTCACCTCCTCGATCCAGTGAGAAAGGATGAAGTGGTAGCTCGAGTTCCCGGCAGCACGACGACGTGGTGACGGTGATGGTGGAGCAATCTCAGCAGGGCTTCGCCAAGCGTCTGCGCGAGGTGGAGGAGGTGTAACGGGCAAGGGTTGAAGGGTTGCTGCCCCCAATGTCTCCCCACCTTTATATAGGCGTGGAGGGGGCTGGTGGCTTGCCCTCCAAGGCCCTAGGGTCGTTGGCCAAAGGGGGAGGAAGGAAATCCCTCCTTTCCTTCCCCACCGATCGCTATCCCCTTTTTAGGGATCCTGATCTTATCCCTTTGGGATATGATACTATTCCTTTTAAGGGAGGATCTTGGTGTGCCTAGACCAGGGTTGTGGGGACTTTTGATACGTCTCCGTTGTATCTATAATTTTTTATTGTTTCATGCCAATATTATACAATTTCCACATAGTTTTGGCAACATTTTATATGATTTATTGGACTAACTTATTGATCCAGTGCCTAGTGCTAGTTCCTGTTTTTTTGCATGTTTATTATTTCGCAGAATATCCATATCAAACGAAGTCCAAATGCAATAAATTTTTATGAAGAATTAGTTTGGAATATTTGTGAATTTTCGGAGGTGGAATCAACGCAAACGGAGGCCCACAGTGACCACAAGACACCAGGGCGCGCCCCAGGCCCCTGGCGCGTGGTGGTGGGTTGTGCCCTCCTCGAACATCGGTTCGAGCTATACTTCGAGTGCAAGGGAGCTTATATCCGGGGAAAAATCATGTTAAAGTCTCAGCGCAATTGGAGTTACGGATCTCCGGGAATATAAGAAACGGTTTTCAGCCAGATCAGAAAAACGTGAAACAGAAGAGAACAGAGAGGGAGATCCAATCTCGGAGGGGCTCCCGCCCCTCCGCCGCCATGGAGGCCATGGACCAGAGGGGGAACCCTCCTCCCATCTAGGGGGGAGGCCAAGGAAGAAGAAGGAGGGGGGCTCTCTCCCCCTCTCTCCCGGTGGCGCCGGAACACCGCCGGGGCAAGGATCATGACGGTGATCTACATCAACAATCTTGCTACCGTCAACACCAACTTTCTCCCCCTCTATGCAGCAGTGTAACACCTCTTCTCCCCGCTGTAATCTCTACTTAAACATGGTGCTCAACTCCATATATTATTTCCCAATGATCTATGGTTATCCTATGATGTTTGAGTAGATTTGTTTTGTCCTATGGGTTAATCGTGGTCTTGGTTGGATGATTGTATATTTTATTTATGGTGTTGTCCTACGGTGCCCTTCGTCTTGCGCAAACATGAGGGATCCTTGTTGTAGGGTGTTGCAATATGTTCATGGTTTGCTTATTGTCGGTGTTGCGGGGGTGACAGCAGCCTAAACGCGGATAAGTGGGTTATGGCGTATGGGAGTAAAGAGGACTTGATACTTAATGCTATGGTTGGGTTTCACGGCCTTAATGATCTTTAGTAGTTGTGGATGCTTGCTAGAGTTCCAACCATAAGTGCATATAATCCAAGTAGAGAAAGTATGTTAGCTCATGCCTCTCCCTCACGTAAAATTGCAAGAATGATTACCGGTACTTGTTATTGATTGCCTAGGGACAAATGACTTTCTTGTTGACAAAAGCTATCCACTTTTATTACCTTGCAATTTATTCGTAGTTCTATTCTCGCAAAGTACTCATAGTTTTATTCTTGCAAAATAGTTTCATACTTGTTCTAGGTAAAGCAAATGTTAAGTGTGCGTAGAGTTGTATCGGTGGTCGATAGAACTTGAGGGAATATTTGTTCTGCCTTTAGCTCCTCGTTGGGTTCGACACTCTTATTTATCGAAGAAGGCTACAAATGATCCCTTATACTTGTGGGTTATCAAGACCTTTTTCTGGCGCTGTTGTCGGGGAGCAATAGCGTGGGGTGAATATTCTCGTGTGTGCTTGTTTGCTTTATCACTAAGTAGATTTTATTTTCTATTCTAAGTTGTTCTTTATCTTTAGTTATGGATATGGAACACGAAACACCAAAAAAATAGTTGTACTTGCTTCTCATGGAGATGGGGAACCTCCTAAAACCCTCGATGCTCATTATGTGAAAAATATTATGCACTACTTTGATAATCCTGAGAAAACCCCATTCAACTTGATAATGGGAGTAACATTGGATCAACGTGAATACTTTAGGGATTATCGCTTGACTCAAAAAGGAAAACTTTTATGGGATCAAATTGATATGTTTCATTGGTATGCTTGGAATTTATGCCAGAGATATGATTATACTTGTTGCTCTAGGATGAACGCTCCACACCTTCCCTTTTCATGTAAATTTAATGATACTGAAACCTTAGCTTCTTATGCTAATGGTAGATATGATTACTATGATGTGGAACGAATAGAAGAATTTGTTGCTTTTAAGGGTGCTTATGAAATTGAATCTTTGTTTGAAAAGTATGAAGCTTTTGATGATGATGTTTATAGGCCTAAAAATTTTGCTATACTTAAATATTGCTATGATAATTATAAATACAATTCCGATATTGATGCATTTATTGAGAAAGTCTCCGCTGTCCAAGAAGAGACTAATATTTTGCAGGAGTCCATGGAAGAAGGAATTGATGAAACTGTGAGCTCATTGGATGAAAAAGATGAGGAGGTGAGCGAAGAACAAAAGGAGGAAGAGCGGATTGATCACCTGTGCCCACCTTCTAATGAGAGTAACTCTTCAACTCATACATTGTTTAATGTCCCTTCATTCTTACCGAAGGATGAATGCTATGATAATTGCTATGATCTCATTGATTCATTTGAAATATCCCTTTTTGATGAACTTGATGCTTGCTATGCTTGTGGCTATGATGCCTATATGAATTATGCTTATGGAGATGAACTTGCTATAGTTCCTTATGTTAAGAATGAAATTATTGCTATTGCACCCACACATGATAGTCCTATTATCTTTTTGAATTCTTCCAACTACACTATATTGGAGAAGTTTGCACTTATTAAGGATTACATTGATGGGTTGCCTTTTACCGTTGCACATGATAATTTTGATGAATATAATATGCATGTGCTTGCTGCTCCTACTTGCAATTATTATGAGAGAGGAACTACATCTCCGCCTCTCTATGTTTCCAACACGATAAAAATGCAAGAAACTGCTTATGCTATGTATTGGCCTTTACTTGATGTGCATGAATTGTTCTTGTATGACATGCCGATGCATAGGAAGAGAGTTAGACTTCATCATTGCATGATATATGTTGCTTTGTGCTCACTACTAAATGCCAAATCATTGCTAATTAAAATTGGCTTTGATATACCTTGGGATCCGGGTGGATTCATTACTTGAGCACTTTATGCCTAGCTTAATGGCTTTAAAGAAAGCGCTACCAGGGAGACAACCCGGGAGTTTTAGAGATTCATTTATTTCTGTAGAGTGCTTTTATAAAGTTTAAAAACAAAAATATATAGAGGGGAACCTAAAAACTTCACAAAAAGAGAAGTGATTGAAAGGTGATGCATTGGAGAAGTGAGGGTCGACCTTGAACACTTGTGTTCATGCTCATGGAACCAATGTAAATTTTTCATGAAGTTTCTCACAAAAATATTTATCCCCTTGTACAAATCCATTGTATTATAAAAATAATGTGCCAAGATTTGCCTTTAGGATGATTAGATTGCTTGTTGGTATGTGCGGTGCAAAAACAGAAACTTTGGCTATAGTGCGCGATTTTACATTTTTTACTGGAACATCAAAATTTTCTGAAACTTTTTGCACAGTATTTCTATACAAAAATTTTATTTTTTCCTAATTTTTCAGAATTTTTAGAGTTACATAAGTATGGTGAATGTTCATATTACTATAGACTGTCCCTGTTTAAGACAGATTCTGTTTTTGATGCATTGTTTTGCTTGTTTTGATGAAACTATCGATTTTTATTGGTGGTATAAGCCATAGGAGAGTTATATTACAGTAGCTACATTGCAAAAACAAAATATGAATTGGTTTGCAACAGTACCTAAAGTAGTGATTTGCATTATTATACTAACGAATCTCATGAGGTTTCTGTTGAGTTTTGTGTGGATGAAGTGATCAAAGACCGAAGAGGTCTCGATATGAGGAGAAGGAGGAGAGGCAAGAGCTCAAGCTTGGGGATGCCCAAGGCACCCCAAGCAAATATTCAAGGAGACTCAAGCGTCTAAGCTTGGGGATGCCCCGGAAGGCATCCCATCTTTCTTCAACAAGTATCGTATGTTTTCGTCTTCGTTTCGTTCATGTGATATGTGTGAATCTTGGAGCGTCTTTTGTGTTTAGTTTTCATTTTTTTTATGCACCATGCTGGTATGAGATAGTCCATGGTTGATTTATAGAATTCTCATTGCACTTCACTTATATCTTTTGAGTATGGCTTTATAGAATGCTTCATGTGCTTCACTTATATCATTTGAAGTTTGGATTCACTAAAAAAAAGAAACATCCGTGACATTTTGGGCCAAACGGATTTTTTTTCTATCATGCTTATGACACTTCTATGACGATAATTGTGACAAAAGCACGTATCATCATAGATGTGGTGGGCTCCTACTTCTATGACAAAAAATCATGATAGAAAATGGGCTTTTCGTCCTGGGCAGGCTGGGGACGCACCTGCATGACATTCTTTGGGCCGTCCATGACCGAAAAAATCGTGGTAGAAGCGAGGGCGAGGAAAATTTTGAGGAGTTCCTGGTTACGGTGGGTGATCGGGGCCGAGCGATGCACGAAGGGATTACGCGTTTCTCTCGTACACGTATGTGCGTGTGTGCGAGGCGTTGGGCTCTAACTAAACCCGAGCGAGGCGTTCACTTACTGAACCCGAGCGATTGCACTATATACATTACTGAACGCGAGCGATCGATCCCTGGCTGTTAACTGAACCCGAGCGATTCCTTCGGTACTGCTGCTAACTGAAGCCGATCGAAGCTGCCTCTTGATGAATAGTCCCCGGTGGGGGTTGGATGAACAGTTCCCGGTGGGGGTTGGATGAACAGGATCCCATGGTAGTAGAGGCCGTTGCCGCTGGATGAACAGGTCCCCGATCGAGGAGGTGGGGGTGGATGAATAGTAGCCGGTGGAGGGACCCCGTGGAGGGCTGGTTGAACAGTAGCCGATGGAGGCTGGTTGAACAGTAGCCGATGGAGGCTGGATGAACAGGACCCCCGTGGATGAACAGTAGCTGGTGGAGGCAGGGGGAAGTCAACGGTGGATGAACAGTAGCAGGTGGAGGCTGGAGGAAGTCGACGGTGGATGAACAAGAGCCCATGGAGTCCCGTTTTGCGGTACGCCACACCCCTCCCGATGAACAGGACCCCGTTTCGACCGTAGGCGCTCCAACACAAGTCTTTCCTCCATTTTGCGGTACGCCACACCCCTCCCGATCAACAGCACCCCGTTTCGATCGTAGGCACTCGTACAGAAGTCTGTTTCCTCCGTTTTGCGGTACGCCAGACCATTTCCGATGAACAGGACCCCGTATCAACCATACGCGATCGAACAGAAGGCTGTTTCCTCCATTCTGCGGTACGCCAGACCTCGTTTCGGCTGTTCCGTCCAAGCCGGTTGGCTCCCGATGAACACGCGACGCTGTTTACTCCATTCTAACCCAGCCGGTTGGCTGCCGATGAACAGGACGACATCGTTGTACGTGTTAGAGACCCCGCCCGTATGTACGTACATAGCCGTATTTACTATCTTGCAGCATGGCCGTACATACGTGTACACGATATAGACGGGACTGCGTGACTTGCTACGTCGGTGCCTCTACTTCAACACGTGCCGCTCCTTACTCAGCCACGATATGTCGCTGCAGAGAGACTGATCGACCGCTATGTACGTACACGTTCACGGCCGGACAGATAACGCTACCTTCGCTTCAACCTGGTGGGTCCCAGCTATCAGGGGGTAAGAAGGCAGTTCCTTCCATGCGAAGATAAAGCCGGTGGGTCCCAGCTGTCAGGGGGGAACGTTTTTTATGCGAAATACAGAGGCCCTTCTGGTAGGTCCGAGCTGTCAGGTGGAGGAATCATTATTTTGCACGTAATAAGGAGGCACTTCCTTGCGTGCGGCCATGGACCCAGCTGTCAGCCTCTCCACTTACAGACCTCTTCTGATGGCTGTCATTCGTTGACCGCGTTGACGACGCCGTACCGCCCGAGAACACCAAGGTGGTGGACGACGGCGCGACCTGGAAGGGAACGACCCGGAGCCGGGGAATACGCAGCAGTGGATGCCCACGTGGAGGGGAGTACGATGGTTGACTGCTTCGGCTGCGTTTTGAGGCTGTCGTCGCCGGAGAATAACAGGGGGTGTGGGTGAGTAGAGGGAAGGCCTGGCCAGCGATGGGAGTAGGGTGGGGCGGTGAGGCCTGCATGGCAGCACAGCCGGCCATGGGAGGCAGGAGCAGGCGGCACGACCGGCGCTGGTTTGGGCAGCTGGAGCAAGAAGACCAGAGGTTGAAGAAGCACGACGACCGTTGGATGAACATCGTACGGTCACCGCAGCTAGAATCATTTATATTGACTAAGTTGACAAAGCCCTGCGTCCGCATCAACTTAGTAGGCCCACAAGTCAGCCTCCAAATATGGTGGGACCGACCTAGCAGCGGGGGTATTCATTATTTTTGTGCATAATAGCTGGTGGATCCGAGCTGTCAGCGGGGGGAATGTTTTTTTCGCGAAATACAGAGGCCCTTCCGGTCGGTCCCAGCTGTCAGGAGGAGGAATCATTATTTTGCGCATAATAAGGAGGCACTTCCTACTCACAAAAAAAAGGAGGCACTTCCTTGCGTGCGGCCGTGGACCCAGCTGTCAGCCTCTCCACGTACAGTCCTCTTCCGATGGATGTCGTTCGTTGACCACGCCGTGCCGAGAGCACCAAGGTGGTGGACGACGGCGAGGCCAAGTAAGGGAATGACCCGATGCCGAGGAAGACTCGGCAGTTGTTTCCCACGCGGAGTGGGTATGAGGGTTTACTTGTTCGGCCGCAGTGTGAGGCTACAGTCGTCGGAGAATAACAGGAGGTGTGGGTGAGTAGAGGGATAGCCAGGCCAGGGATGCGAGTATGGTGGGGCCGTGAGGCCTGCCCGGCAGCACAGCCGACCACGGGAGGTGGGAGCAGGCGGTTCTGCCGGCGCTGGTTTGGGCGGCTGGAGCAGGAAAATCAGAGACTGAAGAAGCACGATTGCCATTAGATTGACATCTAATGGTCTGACGCTGGTAGAGTCGATTGTTGACTAAGTTTCTTTTTTTTTTGAGAAACCTTGTGTATGCATGAACTTAGTAGGCCCACAAGTCAGCCTCCAAATCTGTGGCAGACAACATAGAGCCCATTTGCTATTTGTTTTAATAATTTGCAGCCCATTTGCTCATTCTTAAGGAATTTATTACAGCCCATTTTCTGCCCAGGACCACGGTCAAAAAGTTCAACCTTATTTTGCATATTTCGGTGGAGTCCGAACTATTTTAATCCAGAAATGATAAACATTTATTTTTTAAGAACTTCTTGATTTGCCAAATAAAATATCATTTTTGTTTTTGTAAGCTAATAAGACGTGGGACAATTGAGTTGGTTTTAGGGAAAACCAGTGGTAAAAAAATCAGCGTTGGGAGGGAAAACAACAAAAAAAAATAAGGATGTAAAGATGAAAAGGGAACTTTATGTATTTTCAATATAATAATATGTGTATATGAACTAGTAAAACTATAGGTAGAGATTAGAAAACGGAAGTAGGATATGGCGTTTCAAGAGGAAAATAGAACTGGGACGTGTGTTTGATTTAGTAAAAAAACTGCCTGCGGATGTTCTAAGAGAAAATATAACTAAGGCTGGCGGGCCAGAGGCCAGCTGCTGGATCTTTGTGCCCCGTTGTCGTCATGGGCTGGGCCTATTAAAAACAAAACAAAGCCTAGGCAGTCTACAGCCCAGTTGAAACTTGCTCGACCTGAAAGAAAAATATACCTGCTGGATCCCAGTTATCAGTCTGTACTTGCAGAATTCTCTCGTTTATTGACTACGTTGAAAACTTCATGGGTTTCACCGTCTCAGACATCAGCATTATTTTTCCATCGTGATAATAAGTGCATGCACTTGCTTGCGTACGGCCATGGACCTGCTGGTTCCGTACGGTTAGGCTCTGTATGGACAGCCGTCTTGTGGTTCCACTGACGAATTTCATGCAAATCGGATGGTTTCAGTGAAAGCAGATTAAATTCATTGCATTTTACATATTTCTTTTCATTATAGAATATTTTACATATTTCAACTAATAATAACGGACTAGGCCTTTTTTTAGTCCATGGGAGGCGCTTCACGATCGGGGTCGCGACACTTAACTGTTCTGGAAGGCCCAAATCCATCGCTCCTCTCTTTTAACAATTTGCAGCTGGGCTTGGCATGCCACAGCCCAGTTCCGACGTGCTACGTCCAACTATCAGCCTGTGAAACCGGATGGATCCCCTGCGTACTTCGAAGATGTAAAAAATTTGGAGAACTGCGAATTCGAACGGCAGGTGCTTATGCTACCCATCAAATAAAAATCAGGTGCCTGAAAATTCGTTTCGAAACAAATGATTCAGCTTTATATCCATGTCGACCCTCGACATGATGGTTGGAAGCAAATTCCAAGTTCATACCGAAAGATCCTTAACAACAATACCAACTTGCAGACGGCCAGGTAGTACAAGTACCAATACCAAACTAACTTATAATCTTTTTAGTCCTAGCCCTAGTGTTCGTCTGGTAGAAAATCTTGCAGAGGACCAGCTCCCGCTCCTTCTCTTGCTCCAGGTCCCCGAGGTGGTACTGGTGCATCACCCAGTTGGTCCTCTGTTGGTCGAAGTTCTTGTTGGTGTGCAGCACCAGAACCTTTTTGCTGCCCGTCTGCCGGCCGTTGACCATCACCGGCAAGGTATTGCCGGTCTTGTGCCACATCGCATGCATGCCGCACTCCGACTGTATCTTGCGACGCGTCCGTGTGCCCCTTTTGAACGCCCTGGAGTTGCGCTGGAAGAAATGCTTGCTTAGGCCACTCAGTGTGATACCTGTAGTATTGTCGAATACAGGTTTTAGTGTACATAGTTGGCATTTTCATAACATCTTTGGCATGTTGCAGTCACTTGTTTCACTTTTGATTAACTGTCAAATTGTAATTGCTTCACTAGGTCTGCGTCTAAAAAGAAAAATAGAGCTATAAACAAAGGAATATGTTTGTGCAAGTAGACGGCCGATCGGTGTCTCACCTGGAAGTTTCTCAGGATGGGTGTAGCATATGCTGTGCTCGCTGTCGATGGTTGGTATGAACAAATCGATGAGAGGGTGAGATCTCGCGCTGTCAGCACTCACTTTGGCCTCAAGGTGCTCGATCAGCTCCTGATCCGTGGGATCGAACTTGACGCCAGCCGGCAGCACCGGCCAATCCTTCTTGGACTTGCATTGGTTAATTCCAGTTAAATGGTACTCAATGTATGGTCAATCAACTGTTTTAAGTAAATGATGAAAGATTTCGACAGATAAGTGGTACTCCAAATCTGAAGTCCACAATACCCGAACAAACTGGGGTCTCGGCTTCATTACTACATGTAGACTCTAAAGACTTGAAAACCCCCATAAAGATCGAAATCATAATACAGGGCGACAGGACGAATACTCACAGGAGCGGCCTCGCTGGTTCCTTCCTTCATCCGGCTAGCTTGAAGAGCATCCTTGTTGAGATCAATTTTTTTAGCATCTTCCTTTTGACTACTTGCAATGAAGTATAGCAACTCCAGTAGCTCATCGCTCATCGTACCAAATGGATCGGAACAAGGCGGCGGTTGGGAGGTGGGGAGACCGGGAGAGAATGGAAGAGTGATTTTGTAGAGAATACGAGAGTGCTGTTGTAGTACGAGAGGGGTGAGGCTCACTTTGGTGAACCGAACATGCCGCCGGGACTCTTGTGTCACCTCACGCGCAGCGTGTTGTCACGTCAATTCAATGTGAGGACATGATGAATAATTTGACCGATGTATACTAGTACTACTACTGTACTACTTACTAGTCGTATTTAGTGTCACATTTTAACCATAGGTTTAACTAACAAAATGGCAATGCATGTCACCGAAAATTATACCATTGGAAACTATGTTCAAATACGAATCCAACGATATAATTTTTTGTGACATGCATTAACATTTAGTTAGTTAAATTTAAGGTCAAAATTTGACACAAATTACGAAGGGGACCAATAAACCAGGAGGGAGGTAGTAGTACGAGTAGCGCAATATACGGTATAGAGGACTAGTACAAATTTAGAAATGGAGTACGAAGTTACAAGGCTGTGCGACAGACTTTGTAGGCTACATGAGTAATACAAAATATAATTCCCATTGGACAACACTTTCACCAACAAGTACGCACTTGAAGCCTAATTGATATATATATGGCTTCTGCACAGCATCTCCATCATCATTATCAGTACATCCTATGCAGGTGAGTTAGGATGCACTTGATCCCAGAAAGGTATCTATCCTTCAAACTAACTACAGTACATAATATCCAACAAAAGAGGGTCATGCTACAGCAGCAGGATACATGGCTCAGTCTAGATATCACTACGAATCAAGTTGTGCATATTTGCTGTTGGCATGAACCACATCGCCGCATGTCGGGTTTGCAAAAGCCATTCATCACTTGGAAGCTTGATGCCTTTCACACACTGAAGATTATCTGGCAACAAGCTATGTCGACGAATCTCTGGATATGGTGATTCATGAAACCCATGGTACGATGTGTAAACACAGTTCCCCCTGGCGAATGGAAGTTGCATAGCACGGTAATCATCGTCGGTGATATGATCGATGATTGGTTGGATGATCGGATAATTGAGCCCGAGGAACATGGAGTGGTTGTCGACGTTGTAAACCCGCCTCCAGTTGAATACACCTGGCCCAACAGAGCTGGAATCTTTCTCGAACACGAAGCAGCCATAGCCATCACAGTCATGAACGCCCCAGGCATTGTACTGCATGTGGTTTGATGAAATGGTTTGGTCAATTTGGTACGTGCGAATGAGCATCAAATGACCGCCGTCAGTTGAACGAGCGATAAACCACCACGCATTGACTTGTATATTTCCAGGTCCTAGAATTATGAAGGCCAGCGCATTTGCGTCTGCTCCAACAAATCAAATTGGAGACCAAAAGAACAAAAATATACAATCATGTTCAGAGTATGTGTGGAATTAAGATTATTATAACAGTGACACAGATCATAGACAGAGAATTGCAATGCCGTGGTCATAATCATACCCCAAGTTAAAAAAATTAAGCCAATGGCTTTCATATTCTAGCAATATGTCATGGTTCAAATATCATGTAAAAATGAGAGGAAAACATCTATGACAGGGCCTACTCATATTCTACCATAGCAGTTACTACTGTTCTCA
Organism: Thinopyrum elongatum; assembly: GCA_011799875.1. Taxonomy (NCBI): domain Eukaryota; kingdom Viridiplantae; phylum Streptophyta; class Magnoliopsida; order Poales; family Poaceae; genus Thinopyrum; species Thinopyrum elongatum. The sequence continues at coordinate 335,112,875 of CM022302.1, read as the reverse complement.
TATCAACTCTAACAATAACATGCGTGGTTATAAAAATCTTGGAAATGAGAGTAACATATAGAAATCATGAGGTTATACTGATAATATCTATTCTAACAATCATTAGATGCCAAATGTTCTCATATCAACTCTAACAATAACATGTGTGGTCATAAAAATCTAGGAAATGAGAGGAACATATAGCAATGATGTGGTTATAGACAAACTATCTATTCTAAATTTCTAATAATCAACAGGCAGTCGTATTCATAAGGTAAAGATGAGATGAGATAGAACAATTACACGACGATAGATTCCACTAGTATAGGCAGCCAATATGTGCGTCGACCGCGTAAACGATGCCATCGTGCACTATAGCATCAGACAGAAATGGAGGCTCAACAGGATTGATGATGAGCCATAACCATGTATGGCGACCGGATTCCAGATAGACTAATCCCATGTCGAACAAGGCAATGAGCTTGTAATCCATGTAGTCTTCTGATGGTGTGGGCACTTCCCAGATTACAACCTTCAGCAAACGGAGGTCGCACCAAAAGCTCGACGCGTCTCGTGCGTAGTAGGCAGGAGTGTCCGGCGGGCCACGAGGCTCGATGCCGGCGGTATCCAACGATGGAAGGGTGATCTCTCGCTGGGTGTAGATATCCACGAGACGCCACAGACTACCGGATTGGTGGATGAGGACGATCCAGTTGGCCTTCATGCCCGCCTAGTAGTGGCGCATGAAGGACAGGTGGACGGGTAGTGGTAGCATGTCGAGGGGCACCACGGCAACCTCCGTAGGATCGTCAAGTCGGTGTCTGGGCCACCTACGAGGATCAGGCATCAGCAAGCAGGGTGTCTTGAAAAGGGTCGACCGGTTGTAGACGAGTAGAAGGTACAAAGACACCGAGCATGTGGCCAGACGCACGGTGCTGAGCAGGTCCATACGATTACAGATCTGCTCCAAGAGAACATCGGGGAGGGAATTCCAATCGCGGCTCTGTGTGTCAGTTGGTTCTGCCATTGGGTTTTTTAGGGCGCTGAGTGATTGGGGTTTTCGATGCCTGCGAGCGAGCGGTGAAGTGGATTTGGGCGGGTGAGCGAAGAAGATGGCGTGTGTGGCCGAGTAGTGAGCGGGGGGATATGGTACGTGCGAGCTACCAAGGAAGATGGCGCGGGTGGGCGAGCAGTGAGCAGGGGGAAATGGTGTGCGGCCGACGATGGGGAAGAGAGGAGGAAGAAGAGGGAAAGACGGGGAAGAAAATGCATTAAATCTCAATTCTACTAGTACTACTACCAGGATATACCGTCCTTCGGAGTGTAAATAGTTAAGCCGATGACATGTGGGTCTACCTCAAGAGGGCCCATATGTCAGTTAATGGAAGAGAGAGGTGTGTAGGCATATTTGCGGAAGCGTGCTCCACTGGCAAACATGATGGCAGTACTGGGTAAGGCTGATTTAGTAACACTAACACGCTGGTTCAGCTTATTAATTAAGTGTCCCATCTGCTGCTGCGTGTATTGTCACTTCACTGTGAAGACTAGTTGAATAGTTCTCTCTGACCGAGATGGGGAATAATGGATTGCCAAGACTTCCTATCCACAGTATCCCTATGCCTCTACTCTCATCCTGTCCAACAAGATGAAACATTGGCCAAGGCACCCGGCGCCAATAATGTAGGAGTACTAGTAGTATTTTGTGTCAAACTTTGACCATCTATTTAACTAATAAAATGTTAATGCATGTCACCAAAAATCATATCACTGGATTCGTATTTGAACATAGTTTTTAATGGTATAGTTTTTTACGACATGCATTGACACTTTGTTAGTTAAATTTACGGTCAAATTTTACAGTAAGTACGAAGGGGACCATTAAACCAGGACGGAGGTTTATATACAGGTCAATAAAAAAATCATCAACCATGGTGGTAGTAAATGATGAGTGCCCGAATATTTTTTTTCCGAAAGTACTCAATAATGGGCTCATTTTCCTCAAGAAAATTGTGTTTACAAACGTATTAATTGGAATGCATGCATGAGGAACAAATGACCAGAACTTTTACACGCATTGGTGAGTTTTCTCTTAATTCTTGCATGCAACGTTTTAATGAAGCTTGAAATATGAACATGTCAATTGGAGGGAGTAAAAGCCTCATGCATGCATGCAACATGCAACACTCACACGTACACATGCACGCACGCAACACTCACGCATCCATGCGGCACACAGCACACGACGCAACACATACGCTCACGCTCAAGTGCTCAACCTACTCCCTCCGTCGGTGAAAGAATGTACATATAGAGATTTACACATTGACCAAGAGGAACCGAAACTTCATGGCATAATTAACGCCCAAAAGTAGCAGACTTATGTGTGCATGAGACCATTGAGAGAAGAAGATTAAATGAAGGTTGTTGCATGCTGTAATTAAGGATAGACATGTAGCCTATAGCTAGAGAACAAGTTGGTGCATTAGTCAATCAATATCGATTAGATTAAAGGCTAAGTGCATTAGAAGTGTAGATGTACACTCTTTGTTGGAAAAATTTCTAATGCTAGATGTATAGTTTTTCACGGACCGAGGGAGTACACGTGCATGCACTCACATACACAGCCAGGGTGGTTCGCGCGCAAGGGTTGGACTCCTGTCGCGCCTGCGTAAAGTTTTGTTTAACTGATTTCTTTGCTCTGCCAACTGACAGGTGGGACCCAAAAACCAGGTGTCAATTTAACCAGTCAACAAAGTGCCACGTCGACTATGTGGCCGATCAGTAGGGTGCAATACGGTGCTCTACGGTGGGCTAGTGACCGTATAATCATCGCAAAACTATATAGTGACCGTAATGAGCGTATTGTTACATACGTTGACCGCCAGTGTATTTTTCTCGTTCCAAATTAAACCATATTAACCGGAAAGGACACAGTATGGACTAGTACTACTTTGATGTGTCCCGTCAACTCACCGAACGAGGAGAAGCTTGCTTACTACGCCCTCTCCCTCGCCCTCGCGCGGTGGCTCACAGGACGAGGAGAAGCTTGCTTACTACGTACGCCTATGCCCTCTCCCTCGCCCACGCGCGCGGTGGCTCACAGGACGAGGAGAGGGTTTTGACTACAGCGCCCTCTCCCTCGCCCTCGCCCTCGCCCTCACGGTGGACGTGCAGCAGTTCATTCGGTGTCAGATTGCCAGAAGCATATTGTACTGTAGTATCATCATTGTTGGACCTTCCGAAGAGGCGAAGAGCCAAGTGCAAGGTTCACAGGAGTACGAACTATTGAACCTCCCGAAGAGGCAAACAGCCAAGCGCAAGGTTTTATAGGAGTTGTCGTCCTAGTAGGAGTACTACAACTATAGCGAACGATGCTACTGTATGATGCCGCCACGTCACCTATATCCAAAGCTATGCCACCTTTTTTCTCACAGAGTGTGTTGGAGCCCGTGCAACTGCCACACAAGTTGCACGTACACATAACATATTTACTAGTAATAAATTCTAAAGGACAAATGCCATTATGCCACACAAGTTCATGTCCACTTCATGTGATAAATTTGTGCATGACTAGTCTACATATATTCACAGCGCTAACATTCACAATTTACCATACTCCACTTACATGTTATAGATGGGCTCCATGTCCTCCTCCAGGTTCCAGTCCCAGGTGTTCTTCATAGATGGCACGATCCATAGCGGTGGGCAACGGGAATCATTGTCGCAGCTTTCTAGTCTGGTTCCACACGATGGAGACTCATCCAAGCTGAAGCGGCATAAATCAGGGATAACGTGTCCCAGCATGTCGTTCATCCGGCGGTGCGCACTGAAGACAAAACCATGCTTCATGAACGGCGGGCCTTCGGTGTCGTGCACGGAAGGTGGCATCCGCTTCACAATGGGGTAGCTGTCCCCAATGAAAAGCGAGTACTCTCCAAGAGTGTTCCTCGGCACCCACATAGCATCACGGGGGTCGAACTCGGCGCCGTTCATCTGGTACATGCGGCATCTCAGATCTGGACACATGGTGACGTACATGGTCAAGGTCCATGCATAATAATGTTGTGCTCAAATATGGCGGTCAGTAATATTGTGTAGCAAATAGTACTACTCCGGTATAGAGGAAGTAAAATAACCGGCTTATTATATATAGCCACTCTTGGCTACATGGATGAGATAGTAAGACATGGAAAAACAAAAATGGTGGGAGCTAGTGGGTTCATGTCTTCAAGGGCCTAGCTAGCTATACGCGTCCTCCAAGGTAAAAAGTACTAGTACTAGTAAGTAGTACTACAATGAAAGAGAAGGCAAGAGGGTTAAAAAATATAATACTAAATTGTAGTAGTAGTACAGTAAACATGTCCCAGTCAAGAAAAGAAAATAACTAACAAGTACTACTACTCTAACACACAACAATGAGAAAATGGAAGACCTGGGTAGATGGTGACGGTCCGATCGTGGTAGATTGTGTGACCATGTTGCACATCAGTGGTACCATGGGTAACGACTGCTAAGATAGTTGATCCCAATATGCCAAAGTCAGCTACAAGGTTCCAGGTTAGACCGAATCGCGGATACAAATGCACATCCAGGATCGGCGATCTTATTTTGATCGGGGGATGACTGGTCCCTGCAAAATAATGGAGTACCGTTAGGGATGCAAATGATGGTTTGTGCATTCCGTTTGTAATCTACCGTACCGTAGGATGGCAACCAAATGAAACAAGTCCCCTGGCTTGTCACCGCGAAGATGCGGCCTACATGGCACACGGCGTCTTCGAACGTGTAGGGGTACAAATCTGCCGCAGCCAACATGTGCCAGCCTCTGCCGTTACTGCCTTTTGTATTGATGGCAATCCTTATGTCGAATACCACGATGAGATAGTAATCGTCGTAGCCGCGTCGCTTTGTCGGCGGGTTGGCAATTGCTATCTTCTTCAATCTCATGTAGGCATCATCATACGTATTCAAGCCCAGCCAGTCCGGAAGGCCGATCCCAATGGTGGAGAAGGGGTCTACGGGAACGGCCGCACTGTTGTGGATGTTGTGCAAAATGATGGTGGTATCCGGCCGGAGGTATGCAAGCCAATCTTCGTTGGCACCAACCCAGACCTATATATAAGACGGTGGGCAGCAGAGAAATTATGGGATGGAATAACTAAGTACTATATTTAGAATATACACTACATGATCAAACTCCATGACTGACCTGCTCATCGGACAAAATCCGACTACCTCTCAACGTCGGCAACTCTAGCGGAGTCAACGTGCAACCATGGCCAGGGAGCAGTGGACTGTTCGATGGATTGTCCCATAGAATAACCTTCTCCTCGAGGACGCATGGAAGACCAACAAGCATGGCCTTTTCCCAAGCCTGTTTAAGCACCGTCTTAAAATAGTTGGTGCAGGAAGCACCGAGTCTTGCGGCGGTGAGGACGTCAGAGCGGCGTGCAATTTCTCCCAGAGGATCGTCGTCCAAGGTCTCCCAGCCCCGATGAGGAGGAGAACCGCCTAGAGAATCCATGGGAGCAGCGAAGAACTGCCTTGGTCTCTTCAAGGGGGAGGGGAACTGGCGAGGAGGAGATAAGAGTGTAACCGCAGGGCCTCGTCCCTTCGATAAGGAAGTTATGCGGGCACGCATAGTGGTAGTGCCTCGCGCCCCGCGATGGTGAGGCTATTATTTACTACGTAGTACTGTAGCAGTAGTACTACTACTTTCTCAACTAGTAGTGCGATGTACTATACTTCTATAGTGCACGAGTTTTGAACTCTTGAATCTCAAGGCCAAGGAGCTACAGTTGCAAGTGGAGGGTACTACTATTCTCTAGAACCATCGCTGTACTATCAATGCAGGAAAAGTACACCTGCGTAGTGCATACTCTCCATGCTCTATTCAAGCGCGTAGCTGGCCTACTCAGCCGCTCCTCTCACGCACACACTAGCAGCTTGTTTATCAGCAACGGTTACTGCGGGGGTAGAACATTTGAGTTCTTTGATACAGCGAGTCTAGGCTTTTCGCTTCCATTTGTGGAGGTGTAATAGATCTCGTCGAACTTTGTTAGTTCCTTCTTTATGAATGCGATGAGGCAAAGCTTTTGCCTCTGTTTCAAAACAAAAAAAATCACGTCAAGAGGAATTTCTTTTATAGAGCCGATAATGGAGCGAAGTCCATGCGTGCAACGCCACAAGCTATAGAGTAGTAGAGTAGCACTTTACGTACAGAGCCATATTACACAGTTCCCAATGTTGCGCCAGGCTTTTCCGGCTCCTCGGGCTTAATTGCGAGGCGCTAGTTTAAATATGGTAGCTGATGAGGAAGCTGCAAGCGAGGTGCGGCTAGGGCGAGCGCGCAGGCGAGAAACTTTGCATGGTGTGAATTGATATATAGGAGTACTACTCTAGTACGCGAGCCACGAGATGATGGGAGGGAAAACCCGTTCACGTGGCTGGGCTATCCAGTGCACCCAGATTGTGGTGCGACACGTCCGTTCGACTTCAAAAGTCAAACTACCAGTGTACAATATTCGCTCGCAGCGAGGTTACTATTTAAAAAAAGGCCGCCATGTGTTCGGTCGGGATCGAACCCACAAAACGAGCTATACACTCCCGCGACCACTAGTAGTACTCGTTGGAGTACAACGCAACCTAGAATCGCCTTTTGTCGCTAGTACATTGTTCCTTACAAGAAACCACTAATACCAAGAAACTACCACTTACCAACAAGCCCTACCAAGAAACGACTACTCTACAAAGTGCCGTTATAGGCACGTTTCAACACATGTCTCCCCTTAAGTCAACGCCTTCTATTCGACCGGCAAGTTAGGCGTTATGACTTATGGGACCTACATGTCAGTCTGGATAAAAATCTCCGAGTGACCTCCTACCTCCGGCCCGTCCACCTAGTCATCCTCGGCCATGGGATGTAGCTACCGCCGCCGGCAGAAGGCGAGGTGAAAAGCGCCGGCGGCGCGGAGCCCATCTTGCGGCAGCCCGGATGCCAGCTCCGTCCGGCGCTTGCGGCCGCTAGCTAGCCAAGATAGCACACACCCTGCTGGATGCATCCAGCTGCTTGTCTGCAAGGTTTGCTAGCTAGGTTGGCACGGCGGTGCGGCGGCTTGCTCGCGCGCGCCGCGCTAAGGCCATCCATCTGGCTCGAGCAAAGGCCAGCGCGGCGGCTTGCTCGCGCGTGAGCCACACTCGGGCCAGCCAGCCAACCCGTGCGGAGGCCAGCGCGGCGTCCGGCCCGTCCGGTGGAGCGGCGGCCAGCTCGCTCATCACCGGCGCCACCGACGAACACGCATAAGAACTGTTTGAAGTAATGTTCAGTAAAAATAATGATTGGAGGAGGAAGAACTGGATAGAAGGTCAGATGTGGGTCCCTCGTGTCAACGGTCAAACAAAATGTGTTGGTTTAAGCTGGCTCGTCAGCACGGACGTGTGGGCCAACCCTGTCATAAACGGGTTTAAACGAGCCTAATCGGCACTAGGTAATAGTTTTTTGGCGCGGATTAAGAAATTTTGGGTATGGTTTTTGCTATTTTTTGTATAATAGTTTCTTCCTAGGGCAGGTTGAAAGTGGTAGTTTTTTGTTAAATACTCTACATACTGTAAGTAGGAGTGAAAAATAAGCTTTGGAAGCCAATAAGCACGGCTAGTTACATAGTGCCTATGTGTACGTAATTCAAACTAAATATCAACCATGAGTGACTAATATCTTGATGGAAAACTCGAAACTATGGAAATACTAGCAAAAAAATTTTTGCATGGTTGGAAATACTAGCAATGTTCACGTGCGTTGCAACGGATCATAATTAGAATAATACTTATTCACAAGCTTGATAGAAAACACTCTAATTTTGATATACATATATCACTAGAAATATATTATGTTTCAATCAGAATATATTCCTTGGGCTGTTTTGGTGAGGTGAGGGAGGGAAGTGGTTGGTTTTAAGATACTAATTAAGGGTTTTTCTGCAAATTGGTAGAGAAGTGGGATGTTGTTGAGAAAAGGCAACAACTTACCTCACAGTCGTTAGATGTAGATCTAATGGTCAGGAATGACGGATGGCAGATACACCATCATCACCAACTAAGTCTTCTGTAGGAGTACTGGCAAGATGCCCGTGCATTGCACGGAACATCAAGATGCATTTTTTTTATAAAACACCTGTTGTGATTGACCCATGCGGGAGTAATCCCATGTGTAAAAACTAATGATATCTCAAGAAAGAGGAGAGATAAGGTGAGGAGGAGTGGGGCGTGGTGGTGATTGGTGGTCGGACTGAGCGGAGGCATGGGGATGGACGACGCCGGCAGCGACCACCATGCCAGTTTGTTCCAGAGGCTTCCTTTTTTAATTTCTCAACAATGAGGTTGTGGGAGATAAGGATGAATGAGGGAAGGCCTTGTCTGCAAATGTGGAGAGAGGTGCAGGTATCTTTTAGTTTAATTTCTATTCGTCAGATATAGATCGGACGGTCTATATTGCAAGATGGCAGGCATACCATCATGACCAACTCGGTTTTTTTATAAGAGAAGAGATATAAGTATGGAGATACAAATGTATTATCGATACTTGTTTCCATAAACTTGGATCTACATTCTATTCAACGGCTGAGCATGTGGGGCCTTAGCACGATGACTTCTCGACTATGTAAAACAAAGGTTTTCCCGTCGCTGATAAGGAGGGGGTGACGGTGGCGCGCTTTCGGCTTGCTCTAGTCCTAGTAGTCATACTAGGTGGTCTACGTACGTGTAGATTTATTCTTTTTCACGTCTCATGTTCGTTGTACTGCCACGACTGTTGATGAATAGATGGTAATTTATTCACGGGAAAACCTTTGTTGAGCATGTGTGCGAGAGAGAGACTGCGTGCGTGTGTGATATGTGTAGAGACTGAGGCAATGATAAGAGATTCTTTGTGTCTCTGTGTGTGGAGGATAGAGAGAGACATGTGCATGGGGCTTTGTGTTGTGTAACATGGAGACACATAGACATAATCAGAGAGTGAGTGTGTGAGATACACATGCGGACATGGGGAGAGATGTGTGAGTTAGAGAGATGGAGAATTTTGGTGTGCATGTGAGCTAGAGAGAGGGGGGATATATACATACCTAGAGCTGGAGAGAATATGCAAGGGTGTGTGTCTTAAAAGAAGGATCCAGATAGATGGGTGTTTGTGCGTGTCTGTGTGTGTTTGTGCGCGCGTGTGTGTGTGAGAGGGAGTGTGTGTATGTGGAGAAGAGAGACCACTAATGATGTAAACCTAGTAGGGAAGGGGGAATGGTGTGACATGTGTGTCAAAGAGAGAGAAAGGCATGTGTAGTAGCGGGATAGCATGGGTGCGGGCGGGGAGCATACTATTTGGAAGAGACATTGAGTGTGTGTGGGAGAGGGGTGTGAGAGCGAGCGAGAGAGAGCTAGCGAGGGAGAGAGAGAGAGAGAGAGAGAGGAAGAGAGGGGGAGAGAGAGGGGTCGTTTGTGTGCGGAAGTGGCGTATAGATAGGGAGACAAGGTTGATGTTGTTCGAAAGTGGCCTATGTATGGAGACGCAAGGGAAGCGAGTCATTGTGTGTGTGACAGAGACTTCATGAGAGATCTATAATAGATGGTGTAGAGAACAACATGCGAGATTGAGAACGATGATACGTTAGGGAGCTATGGAAAGAGTCACGACATATATGTATATAGGGAAGGAGCTGGGGCGGGTCCACATGTGGGAGAGATAGAAAGAGGAGAGTGGTGCACAAGGAGACAAAGGGTGCTTGTTTGCACTGGGGGTGGTGAGTGAGGTGAGTGTGCGAGAACCACATAACTAGGGAGATAGACGTTTGGGGCGACATTTTGTGTGTATGGGAAAGATACACTCTATATAGTGCGTGTGCTTGGGAAAGAGAAATGCCGGGAGACCTAGAGAGTGGGGGAATAGATGTGTGCATGCCCGAGGGACAAAGTGATAGAGACCTATATTGGGGTCCGGACTTTAGAAGAGAGGGGGTGTTAATGTGCTCCTGTGTTCGTGTCCGGGGGAGAGAATGACTTGTGGGGGGGGTGGCTTCAGATAAAGAGTGAGGTGTCTATATTTGAGAGACTTTAGCGTAATTGAGAGATATATGGTCAATAGTGTGTGCACTCATGGTTGATCAATTTGTTTCACAGTTTGGACTATGAGATAACGATACTTTTGAACATGTGTGATATACTTTGAAGTATCAGAATTACAAACCTAAGATTGGAATTTTGGAATTCGACTCCATCATTAGCTTTTGTAATTCATTTAAGAGGAGGTACATTTTTTAAGCCGGGATTTTGTGATTTCAAATTCATATATCAAACCTAGAGATATACACATACGAGCATGTTCAAACCTTATAATCATCCACTTTATTCATACACATACACTTTTTTTTTGTCATCATATTTAGGATAAACACATTTGGAATTTCATTTGAATTGGACCATATGATGGTATTTGCTTCCACTAGCTCAATGATCCATATTTTTTTGTCTTGATAATTTGTTTGCCTACAAAATGCCTATGCATAGGAATTATGTTAGACTTAAATGTGTTTGTCACATGTTTTATGATGCTCTCTTTGTGTTTCAATTATTATCTTTCATGTGAGCATCAATAAAATCTCAAGCCTGTCTTAGTGGCTATAAAGAAAGAGCTTGTTGGGAGACAACCCAATAGTTATCCTTTCTATTTTTTATAAATACACATTTATGCTTATGTTATTTATTTTGTTTTTATGTTTTAATTAGTTTTTGTGCCAAGTAAAGCCTTTAGGATGGTTTGGGTGATAGTTGCTTTGATTATGTGCATTAACAGAAACTTTTACGTCCAGTAGAAGAATTATTAAAAAATCACTGGAGCGACGAAAAATTCTGAATTTTTGACGCATGATTGATATACAAATTGCCTATGTCTTCCTAATTTTTCAGAAGTTTTGGAGTTACAGAAGTATCGTCAAAGTTCGGAGTACTACAGACTGTTCTATTTTTGACAGATTCTGTTTTCGTTGCATTGTGTGCTTATTTTGATGAATCTATGGATTGTATCAGGGGTAATAAGCCATGGTAAAGTTAGAATACAGTAGGTATAATGCAATAATAAAATATGAATGGGTTTGCAACAGTACCTAAAGTGGTGATTTGCTTTATTATACTAACGGATCTCACGAAGGTTTTTGTTAAGTTTTGTGTGATTGAAGTTTTCAAGTTTTGGGAGAGATCACGATGGATGAAGGAATAAGGAGTGGCAAGAGCCTAAACTTGGGGATGCCCATGGCACCCCAAGGAAATATTCAAGGACTCCCAAGCAACTAAGCTTGGGGATGCCCCGTAAGGCATCCCCTCTTTCTTCTAACGACCATCGGTAATTTTACTTGGAGTTATATTTTTATTCGTCACATATCAGGAGTTTTGCTTGGAGCGTCTTGTATTATATGAGTATTTGCTTGTTTTGCTTTTTAGACAATCATCCTTGCTGGACACACCTATTTGAGAGAGCCATAATGATATTATGATTTGTTAGAATTGCTCTATGTGCTTCACTTAAATTTTTTGAGCTAGGCAATTGCTCTATGTGCTTCACTTAAATCTTTTTTAGCACGGTGGTTGCTACTTCTTGAGCTTGCATTGGTTTTTCTGTTGAAGAGGAAAGAGTGATGCAGCAAAGTAGAGATAAGTATTTCCGTCAGTTAGAGAACCAAGGTATCAATCCAGTAGGAGACAACACACAAATCACCAATACCTGCATAAACAATCAAACACTTGCACCCAACGCGATAAAGGGGTTGTCAATCCCTTCACGGTCACTTGCAAAAGTGAGATCTGATAGAGATAGATAAAACTAAACAAAAGATAAAGTAAATATTTTTAGGGTTTTTGGTTTATAGATCTGAAAATAAAAGATTGCAAAATAGTAGATATGATGGAAAATAGACCCGGGGGCCATAGGTTTCACTAGAGGCCTCTCTCAAAATAGCAAATAATACGGTGGGTGAACAAATTACTGTCGAGCAATTAATAGAAAAGTGCAAAGTTATGACGATATCCAAGGCAATGATTATGAAATATAGGCATCACGTCCGTGTCAAGTAGACCGACTCCTGCCTGCATCTACTACTATTACTCCACACATCGACCGACTCCTGCCTGCATCTATAGTATTAAGTTCATGAAGAACAGAGTAACGCTTTAAGTAAGATGACATGATGTAGAGGAATAAACTCAAGCAATATGATGTAAACCCCATCTTTTTATCCTCGATGGCAACAATACAATACGTGCCTTGCTGCCCCTACTGTCACTAGAAGAGGACACCGCAAGATTGAACCCAAAGCCAAGCACTTCTCCCATTGCAAGAAAAACCAATCTAGTTGGCCAAACCAAACTGATAGTTCGAAGAGAATTACAAGGATATCAAATCATGCATAAAAGAATTCAGAGAAGATTCAAATAATATTCATAGATAAGCTGATCATAAATCCACAATTCATCGGATCTCGACAAACACACCACAAAAGAAGATTACATCGGATAGATCTCCAAGAACATCAAGGAGAACGTTGTATTGAGAAACAAAGAGAGAGAAGAAGCCATCTAGCTACTAGCTATGGACCCGTAGGTCTGAGGTAAACTACTCATGCTTCATCAGAAGGGCAATAGAGTTGATGTAGAAGCCCTCCGTGATCGAATCCCCCTCCGGCAGGATGCCGGAAAAGGCCCCAAGATGGGATCTCAAGGGAACAGAAGGTTGTGGCGGTGGAAAAGTGTTTTCGTGGATGCTTCTGGTGGTTTGGGAATATATGTGAATATATAGGAGGAAGATCTAGGTCAGGGGGTCACCGAGGGGCCTACAAGGCAGGGGGCGCACCCTCCCCCCTTGTGGCCGCCTCGTGGCTCTTCTGACTTGCACTCCAAGTCTCCTGGGTGTATTCTGGTCCAAGAAAAATCATCGCGAAGGTTTTATTCCGTTTGGACTTCGTTTGGTATTCCTTTCTGCGAAGCTCAAAAACAAGGAAAAAAACAGAAACTGGCACTAGGCTCTAGATTAATAAGTTAGTCCCAAAAATAATATAAAATATCATATTAATGCATATAAAACATCCAAAACAGATAATATAATAGCATGGAACAATAAAAAATTATAGATACGTTGGAGACATATCAAGCATCCCCAAGCTTAATTCCTGCTCGTCCTCGAGTAGGTAAATGATAAAAACATAATTTTTGATGTGGAATGCTACCTAACATATTTATCCATGTAATTTTCTTTATTGTGGCATGAATGTTCAGATCCATAAGATTCAAAACAAAAAATTAATATTGACATAAAAACAATAATACTTCAAGCATACTAACAAGGCAATTATGTCTTCTCAAAATAACATGGCCAAAGAAAGTTTATCCCTACAAAATCATATAGTCTGGCTATGCTCCATCTTCATCACACAAAGTATTCAAATCATGCACAACCCCGATGACAAGCCAAGCAATTGTTTCATACTTTTGGTGTTCTCAAACCTTTTCAACTTTCATGCAATACATGAGCGTGAGCCATGGACATAGCACTATAGGTGGAATAGAATATGGTGGTTGTGGAGAAGACAAAAAGAGGGAGATAGTCTCACATCAATGATGTCTACTATGCAACCTTCTTCGTGTAGACGTTGTTGGGCCTCCAAGTGCAGAGTTTTGTAGGACAGTAGCAAATTTCCCTCAGGTGGATGACCTAAGGTTTATCAATTCGTGGGAGGCATAGGATGAAGATGGTCTCTCTCAAACAACCCTGCAACCAAATAACAAAGAGTCTCTTGTATCCCCAACACACCCAATACAATGATAAATTGTATAGGTGCACTAGTTCGGCGAAGAGATGGTGATACAAGTGCAATATAGATGGTAGATATAGGTTTTTGTAATCTGAAAATATAAAAACAGCAAGGTAACTAGTAACAAAAGTGAGCGAAAACGGTATTGCAATGCTTCGAAACAAGGCCTAGGGTTCATACTTTCACTAGTGCAAGTTCTCTCAACAATGATAACATAATTAGATCATATAATAATCCCTCAACGTGCAACAAAGAGTCACTCCAAAGTCACTAATAGCGGAGAATAAACGAAGAGATTATTGTAGGGTACGAAACCACCTCAAAGTTATTCTTTCTGATCGATCTATTGGGCTATTCCTATAAGTGTCACAAAGAGCCATAGAGTTCGTACTAAAATAACACCTTAAGACACACATCAACCAAAACCCTAATGTCACCTAGATACTCCAATGTCACCACAAGTATCCGCGGGTTTGATTATACGATATGCATCACACAATCTCAGATTCATCTATTCAAACCAAAACAAAGAACTTCAAAGAGTGCCCCAAAGTTTCTACCGGAGAGTCAAGACGAAAACGTGTGCCAACCCCTATGCATAAGTTCACAAGGTCACAGAACCCGCAAGTTGATCACCAAAACATACATCAAGTGGATCACGTGAATATCCCATTGTCACCACAGATAGGCACATGCAAGACATACATCAAGTGTTCTCAAATCCTTAAAGACTCAATCCGATAAGATAACTTCAAAGGGAAAACTCAATCCATTACAAGAGGTAGAGGGGAGAAACATCATAAGATCCAACTATAATAGCAAAGCTCGCGGTACATCAAAATCGTGCCAAATCAAGAACACGAAAGAGAGAGAGATGAAACACATAGCTACTGGTACATACCCTCATCCCCGAGGGTGAACTACTCCCTCCTCGTCATGGAGAGCGCCGGGATGATGGAGATGGCCACCGGTGATGGATTCCCCCTCCGGCAGGGTGCCGGAACAGGGTCCCGATTGGTTTTTGGTGGCTACACAGGCTTGCGGCGGCGGAACTCCCGATCTAGGTTTTGTTTTGGGGTTTTTGGGATTTATAAGAGGTGTTGGCGTTGGGGATAAGTCAAGGGGGGCCCACGAGGTGACGACAAGGACGGGGGGCGCGCCCTAGGGGGGCGCCCTCCACCCTTGTGGTGGCCTCGGGACTCCTCTCTGATTTCTTTTCGTTCCAGTAATATTCATATTTTCCAAAAATATTCTCCGTAAATTTTCGGGCCAATTGGACTCCGTTTGATATTCCTTTTCTGCGAAACTCAAAAACAAGGGGAAAACAGAAACTGGCACTGGGCTCTAGGTTAATAGGTTAGTCCTAAAAATCATATAAAATAGCATATAAATGCATATAAAACATCCAAGATGGATAATATAATAGCATGGAACAATCAAAAATTATAGATACGTTGGAGACGTATCAAGCATCCCCAAGCTTAATTCCTGCTCGTCCTCGAGTAGGTAAATGATAAAAACATAATTTTTGATGTGGAATGCTACCTAACATATTTATCCATGTAATTTCTTTATTGTGGCATGAATGTTCAGATCCATAAGATTCAAAACAAAAGTTTAATATTGACATAAAAACAATAATACTTCAAGCATACTAACTAGGCAATTATGTCTTCTCAAAATAACATGGCCAAAGAAAGCTATCCCTACAAAATCATATAGTCTGGCTATGCTCCATCTTCGTCACACAAAATATTCAAATCATGCACAACCCCGATGACAAGCCAAGCAATTGTTTCATAGTTTTGATGTTCTCAAACTTTTTCAACTTTCACGCAATACATGAGCATGAGCCATGGACATAGCGTTATGGGTGGAATAGAAGGTGGTTGTGGAGAAGACAAAAAGAGGGAGATAGTCTCACATCAACTAGGCGTATCAACGGGCTATGGAGATGCCCATCAATAGATATCAATGTGAGTGAGTAGGGATTACCATGCAACGGATGCACTAGAGCTATAAGTTTATGAAAGCTCAAACAGAAACTAAGTGGGTGTGCATCCAACTTGCTTGCTCACGAAGACCTAGGGCAATTTGAGGAAGCCCATCATTGGAATATACAAGCCAAGTTCTATAATGAAAAATTCCCACTAGTAAATGAAAGTGACAACATAGGAGACTCTCTATCATGAAGATCACGGTGCTACTTTGAAGCACAAGTGTGGTAAAAGGATAGTAACATTGCCCCTTCTCTCTTTTCTCTCATTTTTTTTGGGCCTTCTCTTTTTTTTGGCCTCTTTTTTTCGTCCGGAGTCTCATCCCGATTTGTGGGGGAATCATAGTCTCCATCATCCTTTCCTCACATGGGACAATGCTCTAATAATGAAGATCATCACACTTTTATTTACTTACAACTCAAGAATTACAACTCGATTCTTAGAACAAAATATGACTCTATATGAATGCCTCCGGCGGTGTACCGGGATGTGCAATGAATCAAGAGTGACATGTATGAAAGAATTATGAACGGTGGCTTTGCCACAAATACGATGTCAACTACATGATCATGCAAAGCAATATGACAATGATGGTGCGTGTCATAATAAATGGAACGGTGGAAAGTTGCATGGCAATATATCTCGGAATGGCTATGGAAATGGCATAATAGGTAGGTATGGTGGCTGTTTTGAGGAAGGTATATGGTGGGTGTATGGTACCGGCGAAAGTTGCGCGGCACTAGAGAGGCTAGCAATGGTGGAAGGGTGAGAGTGCGTATAATCCATGGACTCAACATTAGTCATAAAGAACTCACATACTTATTGCAAAAATCTATTAGTTATTGAAACAAAGTACTACGCGCATGCTCCTAGGGGGATAGATTGGTAGGAAAATACCATCGCTCCTCCCCGACCGCCACTCATAAGGAAGACAATCAATAAATAAATCATGCTCCGACTTCATCACATAACGGTTCACCATACGTGCATGCTACGGGAATCACAAACCTCAACACAAGTATTTCTACAATCCACAATTACTCACTAGCATGACTCTAACATCACCATCCTCATATCTCAAAACAATCATAAGGAATCAAACTTCTCATAGTATTCAATGCACTTTATATGAAAGTTTTTATTATATCCCTCTTGGATGCCCATCATATTAGGACTAACTTCATAACCTAAGAAAATTACCATGATGTTTAGAGAGACTCTCAAAATAATATAAGTGAAGCATGAGAGTTCAACACTTTCTTCAAAATAAAATCACCGCCGTGCTCTAAGATATAAGTGAAGTACTAGAGCAAATGACAAACTACTCCACAAGATATAAGTGAAGACCAATGAGTAGTCGAATAATTATGTAACTATGTGAAGACTCTATAACATTTAAGAATTTCATATCTTGGGATACTATTCAAATAGCAAGCAAAACAAAATAAAATGACTTTCTAAAAATAGCACACATCATGTGAAGAAGTAAAAACTTAGGCTCAACCGATACTAACCGATCATTGTTGAAGAAGAAAGGTGGGATGCCAACCGGGGCATCCCCATGCTTAGATGCTTGAGACTTCTTGAAATATTAACTAGGTATGCCTTGTGCATCCCCAATCTTGAGCTTTTGTGTCTCCTTAATTCCTTTTATATCACGGTTTCCCTAAATCTTAAAAACTTCATCCACACAAAACTCAACAAGAACTCGTGAGAAAAGTTAGTATAAATCAAATGCAAAACCTTATCATCTATACTGTAGCAAATCACTAAAATTATTACTTGACATTGCATACTAAATGCTTCTGCATATTCAATACTCCTATCCTCAAATAGAATCTGTAACACCCCCGGTGATTAGCAACAGTAATCACTTTTGATAATGACATGTTAGCATGATCAACAGTGCATAATCATCATTAGCATCATATTGCATTTCAACTCCTAAGTCAAATTCAAATTTAAATGAAAGTGGAATATAAAAGTTGTCCAACATAGGAGCTAAAATGTCAGATAAATAACAAATATTCCAGAGGCTATTCTAAAATTGAAACCAACATCATTGGAATTGGATAAGTGACTCGAACAACCTCAAACAGTGGATAAAGATAATATTTAGTAACCATTTATTAAATCTGAAATAAATATGGAATTATGTTTTGCCCAAACTAATTTTAGGTGTTAAGGTAGAATGCACTGGTATTTATGAACTAGGTTATGTTTTACAAAAACCATTTTGAGGCCTGACTATTACTAAACTGAGAAAGGAGAATAGAGAAAAAGATAAAAGAAAAATGAAACAGAAAAGAAGAAGAAGGACCCCCCCCTCCGGCCCACTGGGCCGAAGCCCAGCCGGCCGGCCCACTTGTGCCCCCCCCCCTCATGGCCTATTGGCCCCAGCCGGCAAACCCTAAATCCCCACCACCACTCCCTCGCTCCTCTCCTCACCCCATCAGTCTGGATCGGGATCTCCCGATCACGTCCGCCCCGTCCCTACGCCGTCGCCGACGCCGCCCCGTCGCCGCCTCCCCCTCGTAAGCCCCCACCTCCCGATCCAGATGGGATCGCGGGGAACGGCCCCGGTCGCCGACGCCGATCGCCGTCGCCGTTGGACGACGCCGCCGGAGACCGCGCCTCCCCGCCGGCCGGCCACCTGTCAGAAGAGAAGAGCGAGGAAAAGCAGAAGAAAAAAGAAAAAAAGGCCCGTCTAACCTGACCCGTCCTACGAGCACGGTTTGAGGCCTCGGGCCCTTCCCCCCTCTCTGCTCACGCACCTCGCCGCGCGCAACCGCGCCCACGTGCCCGCCGCTAACCGCGCTAGTGCGCGAAGCTCATAGCGTCGGGCGCCCCGGCTTTCTGCGCTCGCCACGGACCCGCGCTTGCGCGCGCCCCCGCTCGCGCCCACTCCAGCCGCCGCTTGCGCTCGTCCTCAGCCTTCTGGCCTCCGCTCGCGCGGCCACCCGCACGCGCGCGCGCCCACACACTCGCCCGCAGCGATCGGTCGCATCGCGCGCCGTGGCCCGCGCTCACCACCGACCCGTCAAGCCGGCGCTCGCCGGCGACCGTGGACAGGCCCGGGCGCCCCCTGGACGCGCCGCTCGGCTGAGCCCACGCCCGCACCCGTGTGGCCCGTACTGGGCCATGCCCGGTGGGCCCTTGCCCCCCCTTGTCCTGCGCTGAACAAGATGGGGGGCCCCCGCCTAAAAACAACTATTTAAAGAATAGAAAAAATAAAAATAAATAAAAACTAATTAATTAAATAATAATTAGTTAATGTAATTAGTTAATTAAGTCCGATAGGTAATCTATTAAACTAATTGAGTGTATTAGTCAGTAATAAATTAATTAAACCTGAACTTAACCTAAACAGCCTATGATCAGGTGGGACCCACCTGTCCAGTGGCTGTCTGACGTCAGCAGTGATGTCTGCTGACGTATCACAATCACGTGTTCGAAATGTTGAATTGAAAATAATTAATTAAATTTCAGTAAATTAATCAAAACTTTAGAAAAATCCATATTAATATAAAACCGTAAACTCGATGAAAATACTTTTGTACATCACAAAACTTGATCGAGAACGCTACGCCCCCACCCCCTACGAACCCGGATACGGCCTCCGTATTTCCCCGTCCAGACGCCCGCAGCTATAAGAACATTGAACTTTAGACCGATTTCAGTAAATGAATAGTGCCGACTTTAATTAAATAATCCAAATAATTCCTAAATTAACTAAATCGTTTAGTTAGGCAGAGATAGAACAACCCGGCATGTCCATACTATTGTTTGCATTATTGCCGTGAATTTATTGTTTTCCTCCCCCTCCTTCTCTCTCGATAGACGCCGAGACCGACGACGCTGCACCAGGTTACGACTACTCTACCGACGAGCAGCCGTTGACGACCTCCCTCTCTTGCCAGAGCAACCAGGCAAGCCCCCCCCACTTGAGCATTCCAGATATCGCCCATTATTCTCTGCTTGCATTAGATTTCGCTACTGTTAATGTATGCTCCTATTCTGATGCATAGCCTGCTGTTGTAACCTGTTCATTGCTACCTTACATGCCTATGATAAACTGTTTGTATAGGTTGGTATTGAACCCATCTGTGACCACACCACCTTACTTTGTCGCCCCTGCTGTTCATCGACACTCGATCAACGTGATCGTCGTCAGAGACAGACGCCTCACTTCACACCCCCTATGTGTACGACTCTGCGTAGTAACTACGAGTGCCGAGGGTGAACCTCGTAACGCACTCCTGATGAATACCTGCAGCATAGCTGTACGGTCGTGTCATCGAGGGTGATTCCTCCTTTCCATGGTCCGATACGACTCTGTCGTGCAACCCCTCAGTGTGAACCCGAGGTGTATACCTCTACGTCTCACCCTGATGATTAGACCACACGGTTACTGACCTTTTTCACAGGCGGGTCCACCTGGTGGTACCCGCTGGGGATCTATGATTTCGGGTGTGCCGGAAGGCACTCGAGTGTGACATTGTGGCGGAGCATCAGAGACTCTGATTGTCCTCGCTTGATACTAATTGAGCCTATTGGATTTGGGTGTGTGATTGAGTGGGTCGACGTGCCCTATACGCACTGCCACCACGGGGATAATGGTTATGGGGCCCTCGCGATGTACGTTTCGCCGAAAGCTTATCAGAAGTCACGATTCACCGTGCGGGCTGATCGTCGGGATGGGCTGGATACTTCACTGGCGAGTTCAGTGTCGCGCCTGCACCCCGGCCAGCCACGCAACGCGCAGGGTGCCCAGGGCGAGGGCCGAGACCCCGGGTGCATAGGTTAGTCCGGCGTGCTGACCTCTCTGCTGAGCCTAGGTAGAGCGCTGCTTCGTGTTGATCTTCCGAGGACAGGGCATTACCCAGCAAGTATGTCCGGCCAGAGTTGGCGAGCGCTGTTGGGGTAACAGTAGTGCACCCCTGCAGGGATGAATCTTCTATCGATAGCCGGTCCTACGGTAAAGGACGCTCACGTTGTGTATCCCGATCTACTACTACTTAAACTGGATACTTGTACTTAATTGAAGCTTCGGGATACTTTCGCTGGGGGGTCGAGGAAGGATCTTTGAGTGTACTTCAACATGTTTGCTAAATAAAATGCATTCTACTCTCTTCTACTGCTGCAAGATGAGGCTTTGAGAAGATGTTTGAAGATGCTAGACTTCGATAGGACTAGGCCTTTCTCTCTATTCTGGCATTTCTGCAGCCCAGTCCACATATACAGCCTTTTCTCCATTGATAATGTTGCATATGTAGTATAGATCCTTGCTTGCTGAGTACTTCGGATGAGTACTCACGGTTGCTTTATTTTCTCTTTCCCCCATATACCCCACCTTGATGGATACACCAGACGATGGAGTCCAGGAGCCAGACGCCACCACCGGAGCCTACTACCAGGCGGGGCCAGAGGGCACGTACTACTGGATCGAGCCATCTGAACAGGAGTAGGATCGGAGGCTCCCAGGCAGGAGGCCAACGCCTTTCGATCTAGTGTCGCTTGTTTGTTGCTAGCCTTCTTAAGGCAGAACTTGTCTAACTATGTCTGTACCCAGATATTATGTTTATGACTGACTTATGTATTCGGATCTTCGGATCCCTGCTGGTCTGTAATATTGTGGACCTCCGTTTATTTGTTTAGAGTTGTGTTGTGATATCTTCCCGTGAGTCCCGGGTTTGATCGTACACGTTTGCGTGTATGATTAGTGTACAATTGAACCGGGGGCGTCACAAGTTGGTATCAGAGCCGACTGCCTGTAGGAAGCCCCCTCCAAATTCCTTGGCCGAATGAAGTTGAGTCTAGAAACCGAGAAACTAATCTACTAACTGGCTGTGTGGCTTACGGGCCCACGTCGCCAACTCGTGTATTAGGATCTTTTATTCCTCGTCTATACTCTGGGACTCTAATATCTCTTCTATTCGGGTTAAATAAAGTTTACTAACGCCGACACTTAGGATCTCGTAAATCCCGTCTACCCGGAGAGTGGATATGTGCGATTTCCCTGTCGTTGATCGATTAGCTTGATAATCTTTCCTTTCCATTGTTTTGTTTAACCTTTCTCTCGAGTTGTGTTAAACTTCTCGTGTGCATTTGACAAATCTGAATTTCCTCTGTTTCAGATGGACCGTTTGTTTCCACCGCGTCCTATGACACAGCTTGTGCTTCGCACTTGGGCTCGTAATACCCTGGGTTTCCGGCTGTCCTGATCGCTCTCATGACCAGACTTGGCTACCGCTGGTACCCTGAGTTCATGGTTTACGAGGATTACCGCGAGTTTAATCAGGAGCAGTACCATGCTGATGTTCGTATCTATGATTGGCAGAATGACTCAGACACCGACTGCACCTTTTCCACGGTATCGGCGTGACGATTGAGATGGCAGTACATGATGCCGCCTACTCTGCTGTCGCAAGTCTTCGAGGACAGTTCAGTGATATCTTGGATGACTCTGAGTTCGATACATTCCGTATGCCCCTGCTGGAATGCTACCGGATACTACACAGCTATCTGTGCCCCGTACGAGCCCGCCGATATGACCACCCGTTCTGATTCAGTGCACTCAGGCTCTGGATCGCACTGTTCGGGCTCTCGCCGTCGAGTTGGTTGCCACTCGAGCACGTCTCTACGATGCATAACGCAGTTTCGCAACTCTGACAAGCCCCGGATGCCGATGACTGGCTCCGCGACATCACTCACGAGATGGGTAGTCTGCTAATGTCGCCCCCGCCAACTTTGTCACCTTCGCGGCCTTTTTCTTAAAGGGCCCTGCTGCTCAATGGTGGGACACACACAAGCGTATCTGCCTTGTGGAACAGTCATCACTTGGTATGAGTTCCAGGCTGCTTCCGTACATGTTACATCCCTCAAGCAATTATGGAACGCATGAAGACCCAGTTCCGCAACCTCACTCAGGGCAATAAAACCGTCGAGCTTATCAGCGGGAATTTCTTGATCTCTCCCGCTATGCTGAAGAAGACATCGCCACAGATGCTCGCAGACAGGAGAAATCCGTAATGGACTACACCCTGACCTCAAGCTTGCACTAGCTGCTCAAGACATCAATGACTTCTCAACTTAGTGAACAAGGAGATCTCGTTGAGACCGCTCAGATGGAACACAAGGACTCGCAGAAGCGCTATCGTGATGCTGGCTCATCTTCGGGCTCAGCACCGAAGCGTAGAGTTTGGATTCCCAACAACGCGTTCGTCCCAATGCCTCTGTGCCAAAGAACAATGCTGCATACGTCTGCCTCCTCCACCACCGAGGCCGTCAAAGGCTCAAGCTATTCAGAACAATGCCCCCTCTTCGTCCATGAAGATGGTTTGTGTTTCAAGTGCCGCAAACCAGGCCACCAGCCTAAAGACTGCCGCCAGACTCAGAATCAGTTAGATTTCCTCGTGCTGGCCGTGGATATGGCCGTGGCAACAATCAGACCCGCAACATATAATACTGTGTCTGCTTCACGTGTCGTGGTCAAGCTTACAACATTGACATTGAAGAAGTCCAGGATCAACCTGCTACTGTGATGGGTACCCTTCTTGTTAACTCAGTACCTGCTTCGTGTATTATTTGATTCAGGAGCATCGCATTCATAGTCTGAAGCATTTGCATTATCTCATGACATTGCATTCGAAAAGATGAACCTGCCAATAGTTGTCCGTACCCCTGGAGGCCAATGTCAAACCACTACGATGGCACATAATGTCCCCGTTGAAATCGAGGAATTTGAATTCCTAGCTTCCCCTATTATCCTGAAGTCTTCCACCATAGACCTCATACTCGGAATGGATTGTTGAAAGCTCACATTGCTTCGATCAATTGTGCACACTAAAGTCGTCCAACTTCTTCACCCCACCGATGAGATAGTGAACTATACCGCCCGCATTACTCGAGACGCTGAAGCTGAGATATATGTTATGAATGCTTTGAACGCCTCACCTCTGGAAGGGATCGAGAACGTTCCTGTCGTTCGAGATTTTCCAGACGTCTTTCCAGAAGAACTTCCAGGAATACCCCGGCTAGAGCTGTCGAGTTCGTCATCGACTTGAAGCCTGGCACCGTTCCTATTGCAAGCGACTTATAAGATGCCTCCGCCATACCTCCTTGAGCTTAAGGAAGAAATCGACAAGTCACTTAAGAGTGGGTTCATCCGCCCCCAGTTCCTTGCTTGGGGAGCACCTTCACTCTTCGTTAAGAAGAAGGATGGAACTAACGATTGGTTCAGGATTACCGGCCCATTAACCAAGCCACAATCCAGAATAAAACCCATTGCCCCGGATCAAGATTTTATGATCAACTCGCTGGATCATCGGTGTTCTCTAAACTCGACTTGAGGTTGGGTTATCACCAGATCCGTGTCCGTGAAGAGGACATTCCCAAGACTGCATTCGTCACTCGTTATGGCTCCTATGAATACACCGTCATGTCATTTGGCCTAACGAATGCTCCAGCTAGTTCTCCCGCCTGATGAATATATATCATGGATTACCTCGACAAATTCGTCTGTGGTATATTAGATGATATTCTGGTCTATTCTAAGAATAAAGAGGAACATGTTGAACATCTCTGCCTTGTTCTAGAAAGGCTCCGAGAACACCAGTTGTATGCCAAGTATTCCAATGCGAATTTGGCTTCCTGAAGTAACTTACCTTGGGCATGTGATTTCCAAGGATGGGATTGTGTTAACCCCGAACGAGTTCAGGCTATTCTCCGACTGGGCTCCCCCAAAGAATGTTAAGCAAGTCAGAAGTTTTCTCGGACTCGCTAGTTATTGCCGTCGATTCGTTGAGAACTTTTCCAAGATTGCAAAACATTGACAAATCTGCTTCACAAAGGTGTTAAATTTGAGTGGACGAGAAAAATGTCAAGAAAGCTTTCAGACACTAAAAGATAAATTGACATCTGCCCCAGTACTAGCACCCCCGGATTCCCAAAAGGATTTCGTGATATACTGTGATGCATCTCGTCAAGGATTAGGCTGTGTCCTAATGCAAGAGCGCAAATTGTGGATATGCCTCCCGGCAATTGCGTCCTCATGAAGAAAATTATCCGTGCATGATCTTGAACTTTCTGCGGGTATCTATGCCTTGAAGCTATGGCGACATTACCTTCTCGGTAACCGTTGCGAGATATACACGGATCACCAAAGCTTGGAAGTATTTATATACTCAACCAGATCTGAACCTTCGTCAACAAAGATGGCTCGAAACAATTGCCGATTATGATATGAATATTTCATATACCCCCGGCAAGGCTATGTAATGGCCGATGCTTTGAGTCGCAGTCCTATAGTAACAATCTTATGGTTCAAGAAACACAACCTCTTCTCCATGAAGAGCTTTGCAAATTGAACCTCCATATGTTCCACAGGGTTATCTCAATACCTCGTTGTCGAACCAGATTTAGAACACGGCATTAAGGTTATGCAAGGGTATGACACTGAAGTTGAAAGATCAAGCGATACTCGAGAAAGGAAAGCCGTCGGAATTCCATCTTGATGCAGATGGGATCCTATTTTCCAACACCGTCTTTTGTTACCCAAGTTCAAGAATGAGAGGGAAAACGGTATGAAGGAAGCTCATGACACTCCCTTGTCCATTCACCCTGGTAGCACAAAGATGTACCGTGACATTTGTCAAAGATTCTGGTGGCCTAATATGAAGCGAGACATTGCTCGTTATGTTTCTGAGTGTGACGTTTGCGCCGCGTTAAAGCCCAACATCAAAGGCCCGCAGGAACTCTGCAACCCCTGGAAATTCCTGAATGGAAATGGGACAAGGTCCAAATGGATTTCATTACTGGTTTTCCCAAATCCCAGAAGGGTAATGATGCTATATTTGTTGTCATTGACCGATTCTCTAAGGTTGCCCACTTTCTGCCTGTTAAGGAGACAATCACTCTAGCCAGTTAGCAGACTTGTATGTTTTCCGAATGTGTCACTCCACGGTGTTCCGTTGGAGATCAGTTCTGATCGTGGCAGCCTCTTCACCTCCAGATTCTGGAATAGTTTCCAAAGAGCTATGGGGAACATCTGTCTTTCAGCACCGCTTTTCACCCTCAGTCACAGGGTCAAGTTGAACGGTAATCAAGTGCTCGAAGATATGCTTCGAGCTTGCGTCATCTCCTTCGGTAAGAAATGGGAGGAATCTCTCCCGTATGCCGAATTCTCTTACAACAATAGCTATCAAGCTAGTCTGAAGGCTGACGTTTGAAGTTCTATACGGTCGTAAGTGTCGAACCCCTCTGAATGGTCAGAAACTGGGGAACGCTCACTCGTCGGACCGGACATTATTCGGCAAGCTGAAGAACAAGTCGCATTGTTCGTGAACATTTGAAATCTGCTCAGTCTCGTCAGAAGAGCAACTATGACCGAAAGCACCAGGAAATAGTCTATCAACCTGGGAGCAAGCTTACCTCCGCGTCACTCCGTTGAAAGGCACTCATCGGTTCGGAATCAAAGGCAAGTTAGCCCCTCGCTACATTGGCCCGTTCCGTATTCTTGCCCGTCGAGGAGAAGTGACATATCAGTTGCAATTGCCGCCAAACCTTTCTCAAGTACATGACGTCTTTCATGTATCCCAACTCCGCCGCTGCTTCAAGGATCCTATTCGAGCTGTGGATCATGAAGTGCTTGAATTACGGGAAGATCTGTCATATCCAGAATATCCCATCCGTATTCTTGATCAAGCTGAGCGTCGAACACGTCAAAAGTCAATCAAGTTCCTCAAGGTTCAGTGGTCAAATCATTCTGAAGATGAAGCCACTTGGAGGAACGCGAGGATCGTCTTCGCGAAGAATACCCTCTCTTTCTTTCAGTCTTCCTCTTAATTCTCGGGACGAGAATTCTTAATAGATGAGGAGAGTTGTAACACCCCCGGTGATTAGCAACAGGAATCACTTTGATAATGACATGTTAGCATGATCAACAGGGCATTCATCATTAGCATCATATTGCATTTCCACTCCTAAGCAAATTCAAATTTAAATGAAAGTGGAATATAAAGTTGTCCAAAATAGGAGCTAAAATGTCAGATAAATAACAAATATTCCAGAGGCTATTCTAAAATTGAAACCAACATCATTGGAATTGGAAGTGACTCGAACAACCTCAAACAGTGGATAAAGATAATATTTAGTAACCATTTATTAAATCTGAAATAAATATGGAATTATGTTTGCCCAAACTAATTTTAGGTGTTAAGGTAGAATGCACTGGTATTTATGAACTAGGTCTCATGTTTACAAAAAACCATTTTGAGGCCTGACTATTTACTAAACTGAGAAAGGAGAATAGGAAAAAGATAAAAGAAAAATGAAACAGAAAAGAAGAAGAAGGACCCCCCCCCCCCTCCGGCCCAACTGGGCCGAAGCCCAGCCGGCGGCCCACTTGTGCCCCCCCCCCCTGGCCTATATGGCCCCAGCCGGCCCAACCCTAATCCCCACCCCCACTCCCCTCGCTCGTCTCTCCTCCCCCTCGTCTGGATCGGGATCTCCCGATCCCGTCGCCCGTCGCCTACGCCGTCGCCGACGCCGCCCCGTCGCCGCCTCCCCCTCGTCAGCCCCCACCCTCCGATCAGATCGGGATCGCGGGAACGGCCCCGTCGCCGACGCGCTCGCCGTCGCCGTTGGACGCCGCCGCCCGGAGCCCGCGCCTCCCCGCCGGCCTGCACTCGTCTCCGTCGCCGTCGTCCCCGTCGACCGCCCCGACCCCCCGCTGCCCCGTCCCTACGAGCACGGTGAGGCCTCGGGCCTCTTCCCCCCTCTCTGCTCCCGCACCTCGCCGCGCACACCGCGCCCCGTGCCGCCGCTCACGCGTGGCGCCGCTCCGCACGCCGCGCGTCGCCCAGGCCGCGCGCGAGCTTCGCTCAGCCCTGCGCTACTGCGCTCGCGCGCCCCCGCGGCCTCACTCAGCCGCCGCTGCCCGCTCGTCCTCTGCTTGTCGCTGGCGGCCCCGCGGGCGCCCACACCGGACCCTGCGCGCGTCGCATCGCGGCCGTGGCCCGCGCTCACCACCGACCCGTCCAGCCGCGCCTCGCGGCGCCCGTGGCCAGCGCCGGGCGCACCCTGGACGCGCCGCTCGGGCTGCGCCCACGCCCGCCCCGTGTGGCCGTATGGGCCATGCCCGGTGGGCCCTGCCCCCCTGTGCCGCTGACAGATGGGGCCCACCCCCTAAAAAAACGATTTAAAAGGAATAGAAAATAAAAATAAAAATAATAAAATAATTAATTAAATAATTAATTAGTTAATTAATTAGTTAATAATCCTGATTAGGTTAATCTATTAAACTAATTAGTGTTAATTAATCAGTAATTAAATTAATTAAACCTAATTAACCTAACAGCCTATGACAGGTGGGACCCACCCTGTCAGGTGGCTGCTGACGTCAGCATGATGTCATGCTGACGTCATCAATCACTGTTCGGATAATGTTGAATTAAATAATTAATTAAATTCAGAAATTAATAAAACTTTAGAAAATCATATTAAATAAACCGTAACTGATGAAAATACTTTGTACATGAAACTTGCTCAGAACGACGAACGAACCCGGATACGCCCTCCGTATCCCGTCAGACGCCCGCAGCTATAAGAACATTGAACTTTTAGACCGATTTCAGTAAATGAATAGTGCCCGACTTTAATTAATAAATCCAAATAAATTCCTAAATTAACTAAATCGTTTAGTTAGGCAGTAGAACACCCCGGCATGTCATACATATTGTTTGCATATTGCGTGAATATTATTGTTTCTCTCCCCCTCCTTCTCTCTCGATAGACGCCGAGACCGACGACGCTGCACCAGGTATACGACTACTCTACGAAGAGCAGCCCGTTGACGACCTCCCTCTCTTGCCAGAGCAACCAGGCAAGCCCCCCCCCCCCCTTGAGCATTCCAGATATCGCCCATTCTATTCTCTGCTTGCATTAGATTTCGCTACTGTTAATGTATGCTCCTATTCTGATGCATAGCCTGCTGTTGTAACTGTTCATTGCTACCTTACCTGCCTATGATAAACTGTTTAGTATAGGTTGGTATGAACCATCTGTGACCCCACACCTACTTGTGCCCCTTGTTCATCGACGACTCGATCAACGTGATCGTCGATCAGAGACAGACGCCTCACTTCACACCCCCTTGTTGTACGACTCTGCGTAGTAACTATCGAGTGCGAGGGTGATACTCGTAACGCACTCCTGATGAATACTCTGCAGCATAGCTGTACGGTCGTGGTCATCGAGGGTGATTCCTCCTTCTCCATGTCCATACGACTCTGTCGTGCAACCCCTCAGTGTGAACCTCGAGGGTGATACCTCTTACGTTCACCTGATGATTATGACCACACGGTTACTTGACCTTTTCACAGGCGGGTCCACCTGGTGGGTACCCGCTGGGGATCTATGATTTGGGTGTGCCGGAAGGGCACTCGAGTGTGACATTGTGGCGGAGCATCAGAGACTCTGATGTCTCCGCTTGATACTAATTGAGCCTATTGGATTTGGGTGTGTGATCTGAGTGGGTCGACGTGCCCTATACGCACATGCCACCACGCGGGATAATGGTTATGGGGCCCTCTGCGATGTAGTTTCGCCGAAAGCTTACAGACGTCACGATTCACCGTGCGGGTGGATCGTCGGGATTGGGCTGGATACTTCACTGGCGAGTTCAGTGTCGCGCCTGCACCCCGGCCAGCCACGCCAACGCGCAGGGTGCCCAGGGCGATGGCCGAGACCCCTGGGTGCATAGGTTAGTCCGGCGTGCTGACCTCTCTGCTGAGCCTAGGTAGAGCGCTGCTTCGTGTTGATCTTCCGAGGACGGGCATTACCAGCAAGTATGTCCGGCCAGAGTGATCGAGCGTGTTTGGGTAACAGTAGTGCACCCCTGCAGGGATGAATCTTCTATCGATAGCGGTCTACGGTAAAGGACGCTCAGTTTGTGTATCCCGATCTACTACTAAACTGGATACTTGTTCTTAATTGAAGCTTCGGGATTACTTCTCGCTGGGAGTCGAGGAAGGATCTTGAGCTGTACTTCAACATGTTTGCTAAATAAAATGCTATTCTACTCTCTTCTACTGCTGCAAGATGATGGCTTTGAGAAGATGTTTGAAGATGCTAGACTTCGATAGGACTAGGCCTTTCTCTCTATTCTGGCATTCTGCAGCCCAGTCCACATATACAGCCTTTTCTCCATTGATAATGTTGCATGTAGTATAGATCCTGCTGCTGAGTACTTCGGATGAGTACTCCCGGTTGCTTTATTTCTCTTTTCCCCATATACCCCACCTTGATGATACACCAGAGATGGAGTCCAGAGAGCCAGACGCCACCAGGAGCCTACTACCAGGCGGGTCCAGAGGGCACGTACTACTGGATCGAGCCATCTGACCAGGAGTAGGATCGGAGGCTCCCAGGCAGGAGGCCAACGCCTTTCGATCTAGTGTCGCTGTTTGTGCTAGCTTCTTAAGGCAGAACTTGTCTAACTATGTCTGTACCCAGATATTATGTTATGACTGACTTATTATTCGGATCTTCGGATCCCTGGTCTGTGTAATATTGGGACCTCCGTTTATTTGTGTTTAGAGTTGTGTTGTGATATCTTCCCGTGAGTCCCTGGGTTTGATCGTACATGTTTGCTGTATGATTAGTGTACGATTGAAACGGGGGGGGTCACAGAATCATTAAATAAGCAAACATATGCAAACAATGCAAACATAACAGCAATCTGTCAAAACAGGACAGTCTGTAAATAGTGCAATTGTACTCATACTTCCTAACTCCAAAACTTATGAAAATTACCACACTGTAGAAAATTTATTTATACTAATTGTGATAAAATTTCAAGATTTTATTATGTTCTGACTTTCCATAAGAATTCATACAACAGATAGAAAACTTTCTGTTTTCAAAACAGCAACATATAGACTTGCAAAATAAGCATGGTAAAGGCTAAACTTGACACTTTTATTGAAAAAAGATGCAAAAGATTATTCTAAATAACATAAAGCAACCCTAATAAAAGAAAATGATGCTCCAAGCAAAACACATATCATGTGACGAATAAAAATATAGCTCCAAGTAAGGTTACCGATAATGTTGGAGACTAAAGAGGGGATGCCTTCCAAGCATCCCCAAACTTAGTTGCTTGGGTCTTCCTGATATTACCTTGGGGTGCCTTGGGCATCCCCAAGCTTAGGGTTTTACACTCCTTATTCTCCTCATATCGATATCTCACCCAAAACTTGAAAACTTCAATCACACAAAACTTAACAGAACTTCGTGAGATGGGTTAGTATGATAAAACAAAAATAATTCACTTTGGTACTGTCAAGACAAGATTCAAAAATTTTATCACATGATTCCTACTGTACCCTATCATTTCTACAATTTAATTAAGCAATATAAGCCATAGAAACTAGAAAACAAGCAAACATGCATCGAAAACGAATCTGTCAAAAGCAGAACAGTACGTAAAGATCTGAAATAAGGTCATACTTTTGTTACTCCAAAAATTCTGAAAAATTAGGAAAACATAGAAACTTTGTATACCAATCAACTGTAAAATTTCAGAAGTTTTCCACGTTCCAGTAAAATATAGGAATTTCTGTACTGGACGTAAAAGTTTCTATTTTTGCACAGAATCAAATCAACTATCAACCACACTATCCCAAAGGCTTACTTGGCACTTTATTGAAACAAAAGATATAAAACATGATTACTACAGTAGCTTAATCATTGAATACACAAAAACAGTAGGTATAAATATGGGTTGTCTCCCAACAAGCGCTTTTCTCTAATGATTTTAAGCTAGGCATGATGATTTCCATGATGCTCACATAAAGGATAAGAATTGAAACATAACGGGAGCATCATGAAGCATATAATAGCACATTTAAGTCTAACCCACTTCCTATGCATAGTATTTTGTGAGCAAATAACTTATGGGAACAAGAATCAACTAGCATAGGAAGGCCAAAACAAGCATAACTTCATGATTTTCAACACATCGAGAGAAAACTTGATATTATTGCAATTCCACAAGCATATATTCCTCCCCATAATAATTTTCAGTAGAATCATGAATAAATTCAACAATATGACCATCACATAAAGCATTCTTTCATGATTCATAAGATAGAAATTTTATTACTCTCACATAAGCAAAATATTTTCATGAATGTAGTGGGAGCAAACTCAACAACATAACTATCATATGAGGTATAATCCAATTGAAAATTAAAATCATGATGACAAGGTCCATGGTTATCATTATTTATAGCATTACATGTCGTCACAATAATCATCATAAATAGCAACTTTGTTCTCATAATCAATTGGAACCTCTTCCAAAATAGTGGATTCATCACTAAATAAAGTCATGACCTCTCCAAATCCACTTTCATAATTATTGCAATAGATTCAAACACCCTCCAAAATAGTGGGATCATTACTTCCTAAAGTTGGCACTCTTCCAAACCCACTTTATCAATATAACATCATAAATAGGAGGCATGCTATCATCATAATAAATATTCTCATCAAAATTTGGGGGGGGACTAAAAAATCATCTTCATCAAACATAGCATCCCCAAGATTATGGCTTTGCATATCATTAGCATAATAGATATTCAGAGAATTCATACTAATAACATTGCAATCATGCTCATCATTCAAAGATTTTATGCCAAACATTTTATGAACTTCTTTAACACTTGAGCACAGTTTTCCTTTCCATCATTTTCACGAAAGACATTAAAAAGATGAAGCATAGAGGCAACCTCAATTCCATTTTTTGTAGTTTTCTTTTATAGACTAAACTAGTGATAAAACAAGAAAACTAAAAGATTCGATGCAAGATCTAAAGATATACCTTCAAGCACTCACTCCCCGGCAACGGCGCCAGAAAAGAGCTTCGTTGACGGGATGTGAGTGTCGCTTACCTAGCCTCCCGGCAACGGCGCCAGAAAGAAGACTTGATGTCTACTACGCAACCTTCTTCTGTAGACGTTGTTGGGCCTCCAGGTGCAGAGTTTTGTAGGACAGTAGCAAATTTCCCTCAAATGGATGACCTAAGGTTTATCAATCCGTGGGAGGCGTAGGATGAAGATGGTCTCTCTCAAACAACCTGCAACCAAATAACAAAGAGTTCTTGTGTCTCCAACACACCCAATACAATGATAAATTGTATAAGTGAGCGAAAACGGTTATTGCAATGCTTCGAAACAAGGCCTAGGGTTCATACTTTCACTAGTGCAAGTTCTCTCAACAATGATAACATAATTAGATCATATAACAATCCCTCAACATGCAACAAAGAGTCACTCAAAGTCACTAATAGCGGAGAATAAACGAAGAGATTATTGTAGGGTACGAAACCACCTCAAAGTATTCTTTCTGATCGATCTATTGGGCTATTCCTATAAGTGTCACAAACAACCCTAGAGTTCATACTAAAAACACCTTAAGACACACATCAACCAAAACCCTAATGTCACTAGATACTTCAATGTCACCACAAGTATCCTTGGGTTTGATTATACGATATGCACACACAATCCCAAATTCATCTATTCAATCCAACACAAAGAACTTCAAAGAGTGCCCCAAGTTTCTACCGGAGAGTCAAGACGAAAAAGTGTGCCAACCCCTATGCATAAATTCACAAGGTCACAGAACCCGCAATTTGATCACCAAAACATACATCAAGTGGATCACGTGAATATCCCATTGTTCACCATAGATAAGCACGTGCAAGACATACATCAAGTGTTCTCAATCCTTAAAGACTCAATCCGATAAGATACTTCAAAGGGAAAACTCAATCCATTACAAGAGGTAGAGGGGGAGAAACATCATAATATCCAACTATAATAGCAAAGCTCGCGGTACATCAAGATCGTGCCAAATCAAGAACACAGAGAGAGAGAGAGAGAGAGATCAAACACAAGCTACTGGTACATAACCTCAGCCCGAGGGTGAACTACCCCCCTGTCATGGAGAGAGAGTCGGGATGATGGAGATGGCCACCGGTGATGGATTCCCCCTCGGCAGGGTGCCGGAACAGGGTCCCGATTGGTTTTTGGTGGCTACACAGGCTTGCGGCGCGGACTCGGAACTCCGATATAGGTTTTGTTCTGGGGTTTTTGGGATTTATAAGAGGTGTTGGCGTCGGGGACAAGTCAAGGGGGCCCACGAGGCGACGACAAGGACGGGGGACGCCCTAGGGGGGCGCCCTCCACCCTTGTGGTGGCTCGGGACTCCTCTCCGATATCTTTTCGGTCCAGTATTATTCATATTTCTAAAAATATTCTCCATAAATTTTCAGGCCAATTGGACTCCGTTTGATATTCCTTTTTTTGCGAAACTCAAAAACAATGAAAAAATAGGAACCGGCACTGGGTCTAGGTTAATAGGTTAGTCCCAAAAATCATATAAAAGTGCATATAAATGCATATAAAACATCCAAGATGGATAATATAATAGCATGGAACAATCAAAAATTATAGATACGTTGAGACGTATCAATCAACTAGGCGTATTAACGGGCTATGGAGATGCCCATCCATAGATATCAATGTAAAGTGAGTTGGATTGCCATGCAATGGATGCACTAGAGCTATAAGTTAATGAAAGCTCAAAAGAAAAACTAAGTGGGTGTGCATCCAACTTGCTTGCTCATGAAGACCTAGGGCAATTTGAGGAAGCCCATCGTTGGAATATACAAGCCAAGTTCTACAATGAAAAATTCCCACTAGCATATAAAAGTGACAACATAGGAGACTCTCTATCATGAAGATCATGGTGCTACTTTGAAGCACAAGTGTGGAAAAAAAGGATAGTAACATTGCCCCTTCTCTCTTTTTCTCTCATTTTTTTTGTTTGGCTTCTTGGCCTCCCTTTTATTTTTTTCCTCACATGGGACAATGCTCTAATAATGAAGATCATCACACTCTTATTTACTTACAACTCGTACATTGAACAAAAATATGACTCTATATGAATGCCTCCGGCGGTGTACCGGGATGTGCAATGAATCAAGAGTGACATGTATGAAAGAATTATGGAAGGTGGCTTTGCCACAAATACGATGTCAACTACATGATCATGCAAAGTAATAGACAATGATGGAACATGTCATAATAAAATGGAAATGGTGGGAAAGTTGCATGGTAATATATCTCGGAATGGCTATGGAAATGCCATAATAGGTAGGTATGGTGGCTGTTTTGAGGAAGGTATATGGTGGGGGTTTATGGTACCGTGTGAAAGTTGCGCGCAATAGAGAGGCTAGCAAGGTGAAAGGTGAAAGGGTGAGAGTGCGTATAATCCATGGACTCATCATTAGTCATAAAGAACTCACATACTTATTGCAAAAACTATTAGTCATCGAAACAAAGTACTACGCGCATGCTCCTAGGGGGATAGATGTGGTAGGAAAAGACCACGCTCGTCCCTGACCGCCACTCATAGGAAGACAATCAAAAAATACTCATGCTCCAACTTCGTTACATAACGGTTCACCATACGTGCATGCTACAGGAATCACAAACCTCAACACACAGTATTTCTCCAATTCACAATTACTCACTAGCATGACTCTAGTATCACCATCTCTATATCTCAAAACAATCATAAGGAATCAAACTTCTCATAGATTCAATGCACTTTATATGAAAGTTTTTATTATATCCCTCTTGGACGCCTATCATATTAGGACTAAATTCATAACCAAAGCAAATTACCACCGTGTTTAGAGACTCTCAAAATAATATAAGGGAGCATGAGAGTTCAAAATTTTCTACAAAATAAGGCCACCGCCGTGCTCTAAAAGATATAAGTGAAGCACTAGAGCAAAAACTGCGAGCACAAAGCTATAAGGAAGCACCAGAGAGGATGCATAGATCCTTGCTTGCTGAGTACTTCGGATGAGTACTCACGGTTGCTTTATTTTCTCTTTTCCCCCATATACCCCACCTTGATGATACACCAGACGATGGAGTCCAGGAGCCAGACGCCACCACCGGAGCCTACTACCAGGCGGGTCCAGAGGGCACGTACTACTGGATCGAGCCATCTGACCAGGAGTAGGATCGGAGGCTCCCAGGCAGGAGGCCAACGCCTTTCGATCTAGTGTCGCTGTTTGTGCTAGCCTTCTTAAGGCAGAACTTGTCTAACTATGTCTGTACCCAGATATTATTTGTATGACTGACTTATGTATTCGGATCTTCGGATCCCTGGTCTGTAATATTGTGGACCTCCGTTTATTTGTGTTTAGAGTTGTGTTGTGATATCTTCCCGTGAGTCCCTGGGTTTGATCGTACACGTTTGCGTGTATGATTAGTGTACAATTGAACCGGGGGCGTCACAAGTTGGTATCAGAGCCGACTGCCTGTAGGAAGCCCCCCTCCAAATTCCTTGGCCGAAGTTGAGTCTAGAAACCGAGAAACTAATCTACTAACTTGGCTGTGTGGCTTACGGGCCCACGTCGCCAACTCGGTGGTATTAGGATCTTTTATTCCTCGTCTATACTCTGGGACTCTAATATCTCTTCTATTCGGGTTAAATAAAGTTTACTAACGCCGACACTTAGGATCTCGTAAATCCCGTCTACCCGGAGAGCTGGATATCTGTGCGATTTCCCTGTCGTTGATCTGATTAGTCTGATAATCATTTTCCTTTCCATTGTTTTGTTTAACCTTTCTCTCCGAGTTGTGTTAAACTTCTCGTTGTCATTTGACAAATCTGAATTTCCTCTGTTTCAGATGGACCGTTTGTTTCCACCGCGTCCTATGACACAGCTTGTGCTTCGCACTTGGGCTCGTAATACCCCTGGGTTTCCGGCTGTCCTGATCGCTCTCATGACCAGACTTGGCTACCGCTGGTACCCTGAGTTCATGGTTTACGAGGATTACCGCGAGTTTAATCAGGAGCAGTACCATGCTGATGTTCGTATCTATGATTGGCAGAATGACTCAGACACCGAGCTGCACCTTTTCCACGGTATCGGCGTGACGATTGAGATGGCAGTACATGATGCCGCCTACTCTGCTGTCGCACGTCTTCGAGGACAGTTCAGTGATATCTTGGATGACTCTGAGTTCCGATACATTCCGTATGCCCCTGCTGGAGATGCTACCGGATACTACACAGCTATCTGTGCCCCGTACGAGCCTCGCCGATATGACCACCGCGTTCTGATTCAGTGCACTCAGGCTCTGGATCGCACTGTTCGGGCTCTCGCCGTCGAGTTGGTTGCCACTCGAGCACGTCTCTACGATGCTATAACGCAGTTTCGCAACTCTGACAAGCCCCTGGATGCCGATGACTGGCTCCGCGACATCACTCACGAGATGGAGTCTGCTAATGTCGCCCCCGCCAACTTTGTCACCTTCGCGGCCTTTTTCTTAAAGGGCCCCGCTGCTCAATGGTGGGACACACACAAGCGTACTCTGCCTGTTGGAACAGTCATCACTTGGTATGAGTTCCAGGCTGCTTTCCGTACATGTTACATCCCTCAAGCAATTATGGAACGCATGAAGACCCAGTTCCGCAACCTCACTCAGGGCAATAAAACCGTCGAAGCTTATCAGCGGGAATTTCTTGATCTCTCCCGCTATGCTGAAGAAGACATCGCCACAGATGCTCGCAGACAGGAGAAATTCCGTAATGGACTACACCCTGACCTCAAGCTTGCACTAGCTGCTCAAGACATCAATGACTTCTCAACTCTAGTGAACAAGGCTATTCTCGTTGAGACCGCTCAGATGGAACACAAGGACTCGCAGAAGCGCTATCGTGATGCTGGCTCATCTTCGGGCTCAGCACCGAAGCGTAGAGTTTGGATTCCCAACAACGCGTTCCGTCCCAATGCCTCTGTGCCAAAGAACAATGCTGCACTACGTCTGCCTCCTCCACCACCGAGGCCGTCAAAGGCTCAAGCTATTCAGAACAATGCCCCTCTTCGTCCTGAAGATGGTTTGTGTTTCAAGTGCCGCAAACCAGGCCACCAGC
Organism: Thinopyrum elongatum; assembly: GCA_011799875.1. Taxonomy (NCBI): domain Eukaryota; kingdom Viridiplantae; phylum Streptophyta; class Magnoliopsida; order Poales; family Poaceae; genus Thinopyrum; species Thinopyrum elongatum. Next base: position 335,075,032 of record CM022302.1, on the reverse strand, counting down.
CTAAAGACTGCCGCCAGACTCAGAATCAGTTAGATTTTCCTCGTGCTGGCCGTGGATATGGCCGTGGCAACAATCAGACCCGCAACTATAATACTGTGTCTGCTTCACGTGGTCGTGGTCAAGCTTACAACATTGACATTGAAGAAGTCCAGGATCAACCTGCTACTGTGATGGGTACCCTTCTTGTTAACTCAGTACCTGCTTCTGTATTATTTGATTCAGGAGCATCGCATTCATTCATGTCTGAAGCATTTGCATTATCTCATGACATTGCATTCGAAAAGATGAACCTGCCAATAGTTGTCCGTACCCCTGGAGGCCAATGTCAAACCACTACGATGGCACATAATGTCCCCGTTGAAATCGAGGAATTTGAATTCCTAGCTTCCCCTATTATCCTGAAGTCTTCCACCATAGACCTCATACTCGGAATGGATTGGTTGAAAGCTCACATTGCTTCGATCAATTGTGCCACTAAAGTCGTCCAACTTCTTCACCCCACCGATGAGATAGTGAACTATACCGCCCGCATTACTCGAGACGCTGAAGCTGAGATATATGTTATGAATGCTTTGAACGCCTCACCTCTGGAAGGGATCGAGAACGTTCCTGTCGTTCGAGATTTTCCAGACGTCTTTCCAGAAGAACTTCCAGGAATACCCCCGGCTAGAGCTGTCGAGTTCGTCATCGACTTGAAGCCTGGCACCGTTCCTATTGCCAAGCGACCTTATAAGATGCCTCCGCATCACCTCCTTGAGCTTAAGGAAGAAATCGACAAGTCACTTAAGAGTGGTTTCATCCGCCCCAGTTCCTCTGCTTGGGGAGCACCTTCACTCTTCGTTAAGAAGAAGGATGGAACTAACCGATTGGTTCAGGATTACCGGCCCATTAACCAAGCCACAATCCAGAATAAATACCCATTGCCCCGGATCAATGATCTTTATGATCAACTCGCTGGATCATCGGTGTTCTCTAAACTCGACTTGAGGTTGGGTTATCACCAGATCCGTGTCCGTGAAGAGGACATTCCCAAGACTGCATTCGTCACTCGTTATGGCTCCTATGAATACACCGTCATGTCATTTGGCCTAACGAATGCTCCAGCTACGTTCTCCCGCCTGATGAATTATATATTCATGGATTACCTCGACAAATTCGTCGTGGTATATCTAGATGATATTCTGGTCTATTCTAAGAATAAAGAGGAACATGTTGAACATCTCTGCCTTGTTCTAGAAAGGCTCCGAGAACACCAGTTGTATGCCAAGTATTCCAAATGCGAATTTTGGCTTCCTGAAGTAACTTACCTTGGGCATGTGATTTCCAAGGATGGGATTGCTGTTAACCCCGAACGAGTTCAGGCTATTCTCGACTGGGCTCCCCCAAAGAATGTTAAGCAAGTCAGAAGTTTTCTCGGACTCGCTAGTTATTGCCGTCGATTCGTTGAGAACTTTTCCAAGATTGCAAAACCATTGACAAATCTGCTTCACAAAGGTGTTAAATTTGAGTGGACAGAAAAATGTCAAGAAAGCTTTCAGACACTAAAAGATAAATTGACATCTGCCCCAGTACTAGCACCCCCGGATTCCCAAAAGGATTTCGTGATATACTGTGATGCATCTCGTCAAGGATTAGGCTGTGTCCTAATGCAAGAGCGCAAAGTGATTGCTTATGCCTCCCGGCAATTGCGTCCTCATGAAGAAAATTATCCCGTGCATGATCTTGAACTTTCTGCGGTTATCTATGCCTTGAAGCTATGGCGACATTACCTTCTCGGTAACCGTTGCGAGATATACACGGATCACCAAAGCTTGAAGTATTTATATACTCAACCAGATCTGAACCTTCGTCAACAAAGATGGCTCGAAACAATTGCCGATTATGATATGAATATTTCATATACCCCCGGCAAGGCTAATGTAATGGCCGATGCTTTGAGTCGCAAGTCCTATAGTAACAATCTTATGGTTCAAGAAACACAACCTCTTCTCCATGAAGAGCTTTGCAAATTGAACCTCCATATTGTTCCACAGGGTTATCTCAATACCCTCGTTGTCGAACCAGATTTAGAACACGGCATTAAGGTTATGCAAGGGTATGACACTGAAGTTGAAAAGATCAAGCGATACCTCGAGAAAGGAAAGCCGTCGGAATTCCATCTTGATGCAGATGGGATCCTATTTTTCCAACACCGTCTCTTTGTACCCAAGTTCAAGAATGAGAGGGAAAACGTTATGAAGGAAGCTCATGACACTCCCTTGTCCATTCACCCTGGTAGCACAAAGATGTACCGTGACATTTGTCAAAGATTCTGGTGGCCTAATATGAAGCGAGACATTGCTCGTTATGTTTCTGAGTGTGACGTTTGCCGCCGCGTTAAAGCCCAACATCAAAGGCCCGCAGGAACTCTGCAACCCCTGGAAATTCCTGAATGGAAATGGGACAAGGTCCAAATGGATTTCATTACTGGTTTTCCCAAATCCCAGAAGGGTAATGATGCTATATTTGTTGTCATTGACCGATTCTCTAAGGTTGCCCACTTTCTGCCTGTTAAGGAGACAATCACTGCTAGCCAGTTAGCAGACTTGTATGTTTCCCGAATTGTGTCACTCCACGGTGTTCCGTTGGAGATCAGTTCTGATCGTGGCAGCCTCTTCACCTCCAGGTTCTGGAATAGTTTCCAAGAAGCTATGGGAACACATCTGTCGTTCAGTACCGCTTTTCACCCTCAGTCACAGGGTCAAGTTGAACGAGTGAATCAAGTGCTCGAAGATATGCTTCGAGCTTGCGTCATCTCCTTCGGTAAGAAATGGGAGGAATCTCTCCCGTATGCCGAATTCTCTTACAACAATAGCTATCAAGCTAGTCTGAAGATGGCACCGTTTGAAGTTCTATACGGTCGTAAGTGTCGAACCCCTCTGAATTGGTCAGAAACTGGGGAACGCTCACTCGTCGGACCGGACATTATTCGGCAAGCTGAAGAACAAGTCCGTATTGTTCGTGAACATTTGAAGTCTGCTCAGTCTCGTCAGAAGAGCAACTATGACCGAAAGCACCAGGAAATAGTCTATCAACCTGGCGAGCAAGCTTACCTCCGCGTCACTCCGTTGAAAGGCACTCATCGGTTCGGAATCAAAGGCAAGTTAGCCCCTCGCTACATTGGCCCGTTCCGTATTCTTGCCCGTCGAAGAGAAGTGGCATATCAGTTGCAATTGCCGCCAAACCTTTCTCAAGTACATGACGTCTTTCATGTATCCCAACTCCGCCGCTGCTTCAAGGATCCTATTCGAGCTGTGGATCATGAAGTGCTTGAATTACGGGAAGATCTGTCATATCCAGAATATCCCATCCGTATTCTTGATCAAGCTGAGCGTCGAACACGTCAAAAGTCAATCAAGTTCCTCAAGGTTCAGTGGTCAAATCATTCTGAAGATGAAGCCACTTGGGAACGCGAGGATCGTCTTCGCGAAGAATACCCCTCTTTCTTTCAGTCTTCCTCTTAATTCTCGGGACGAGAATTCTTAATAGATGAGGAGAGTTGTAACACCCCCGGTGATTAGCAACAGTAATCACTTTTGATAATGACATGTTAGCATGATCGACAGTGCATAATCATCATTAGCATCATATTGCATTTCAACTCCTAAGTCAAATTCAAATTTAAATGAAAGTGGAATATAAAAGTTGTCCAACATAGGAGCTAAAATGTCAGATAAATAACAAATATTCCAGAGGCTATTCTAAAATTGAAACCAACATCATTGGAATTGGATAAGTGACTCGAACAACCTCAAACAGTGGATAAAGATAATATTTAGTAACCATTTATTAAATCTGAAATAAATATGGAATTATGTTTTGCCCACTCCAGCCGCCGCTGCCGCTCGTCCTCTCGCCTCTGCCTCCGCTCGCCGCGGCCACCCGCACGCGCGCGCGCCCCCACACCTCGCCCGCGCGCTCGTCCGCATCGCGCGCCGTGGCCCCGCGCTCACCACCGACCCGTCCAGCCGCGCCTCGCCGGCGCCCGTGGCCAGCGCCCGGGCGCACCCTGGACGCGCCCGCTCGGGCTGCGCCCACGCCCGCCCCGTGTGGCCGTATGGGCCACTGCCCGGTGGGCCCTGCCCCCCCTGTGCCGCTGACAGATGGGGCCCACCCCCCTAAAAACGATTTAAAAGAAATAGAAAATAAAAATAGAAATAAATAAAATGATTAATTAAATAATTAATTAGTTAATTAATTAGTTAATTAATCCTGATTAGGTTAATCTAATTAACTAATTAGTGTTAATTAATCAGTAATTAAATTAATTAAACCTAATTAACCTAACAGCCTATGACAGGTGGGACCCACCCTGTCAGGTGGCTGCTGACGTCAGCATGATGTCATGCTGACGTCATCAATCACTGTTTCGGATAATGTTGAATTAAATAATTAATTAAATTTCAGAAATTAATAAAAACTTTAGAAAATCATATCTTTTAAACCGTAACTCCGATGAAAATACTTTGTACATGAAACTTGCTCAGAACGACGATACGAACCCGGATACGCCCTCGGTATCTCCGTCAGATGCCCGCAACTATAAGAACGTTGAACAATTAGACCGATTTCGATAAATGAATAGTGCCCAACTTTAATTAAATAAATCCAAATAAATTCCTAAATTAACTAAATCGTTTAGTTAGGCAGTAGAACACCCCGGCATATCATTTAGGCATGTCATACATATTGTTTGCATTATTGCCGTGAAATTTATTGTTTCTCTCCCCCTCCTTCTCTCTCGATAGACGCCGAGACCGACGACGCTGCACCAGGATACGACTACTCTACCGACGAGCAGCCCGTTGACGACCTCCCTCTCTTGCCAGAGCAACCAGGCAAGCCCCCCCCCCCTTGAGCATTCCAGATATCGCCCATTCTATTCTCCTGCTTGCATTAGATTTCGCTACTGTTAATGTATGCTCCTATTCTGATGCATAGCCTGCTGTTGTAACCTGTTCATTGCTATCTTACCTGCCTATGATAAACTGTTTAGTATAGGTTGGTATGACCCATCTGTGACCCCACCACCTTACTTTGTCGCCCCTGCTTGTTCATCAACGACTCGATCAACGTGATCGTCGATCAGAGACAGACGCCTCACTTCACACCCCCCTTAGTTGTACGACTCTGCGTAGTAACTATCGAGTGCCGAGGGTGATACCTCGTAACGCACTCCTGATGAATACTCTGCAGCATAGCTGTACGGTCGTGGTCATCGAGGGTGATTCCTCCTTCTCCATGTCCGATACGAGTCTGTCGTGCAACCCCTCAGTGTGAACCTCGAGGGTGATACCTCTTACGTTCACCCTGATGATTATGACCACACGGTTACTTGACCTTTTTCACAGGCGGGTCCACCCTGGTGGGTACCCGCTGGGGATCTATGATTTCGGGTGTGCCGGAAGGGCACTCGAGTGTGACACTGTGGCGGAGCATCAGAGACTCTGATTGTCTCCGCTTGATACTAATTGAGCCTATTGGATTTGGGTGTGTGATCTGAGTGGGTCGACGTGCCCTATACGCACTGCCACCACGCGGGATAATGGTTATGGGGCCCTCTGCGATGTACGTTTCGCCGAAAGCTTATCAGACGTCACGATTCACCGTGCGGGCTGATCGTCGGGATTGGGCTGGATACTTCACTGGCGAGTTCAGTGTCGCGCCTGCACCCCGGCCAGCCACGCAACGCGCAGGGTGCCCAGGGCGATGGCCCGAGACCCCTGGGTGCATAGGTTAGTCCGGCGTGCTGACCGCTCTGCTGAGCCTAGGTAGAGCGCTGCTTCGTGTTGATCTTCCGAGGACGGGCATTACCCAGCAAGTATGTCCGGCCAGAGTTGATCGAGCGTGTTGGGTAACAGTAGTGCACCCCTGCAGGGATGAATCTTCTATCGATAGCCGGTCCTACGGTAAAGGACGCTCAGTTTGTGTATCCCGATCTACTACTTAAACTGGATACTTGTTACTTAATTGAAGCTTCGGGATTACTTTCTCGCTGGGAGTCGAGGAAGGATCTTTGAGCTGTACTTCAACATGTTTGCTAAATAAAATGCTATTCTACTCTCTTCTACTGCTGCAAGATGATGGCTTTGAGAAGATGTTTGAAGATGCTAGACTTCGATAGGACTAGGCCTTTCTCTCTATTCTGGCATTTCTGCAGCCCAGTCCACATATACAGCCTTTTTCTCCATTGATAATGTTGCATATGTAGTATAGATCCTTGCTTGCTGAGTACTTCGGATGAGTACTCACGGTTGCTTTATTTTCTCTTTTCCCCCATATACCCCACCTTGATGATACACCAGACGATGGAGTCCAGGAGCCAGACGCCACCACCGGAGCCTACTACCAGGCGGGTCCAGAGGGCACGTACTACTGGATCGAGCCATCTGACCAGGAGTAGGATCGGAGGCTCCCAGGCAGGAGGCCAACGCCTTTCGATCTAGTGTCGCTGTTTGTGCTAGCCTTCTTAAGGCAGAACTTGTCTAACTATGTCTGTACCCAGATATTATTTGTATGACTGACTTATGTATTCGGATCTTCGGATCCCTGGTCTGTAATATTGTGGACCTCCGTTTATTTGTGTTTAGAGTTGTGTTGTGATATCTTCCCGTGAGTCCCTGGGTTTGATCGTACATGTTTGCGTGTATGATTAGTGTACGATTGAACCGGGGGCGTCACAGAATCATTAAATAAGCAAACATATGCAAACAATGCAAACATAACAGCAATCTGTCAAAACAGGACAGTCTGTAAATAGTGCAATTGTACTCATACTTTCCTAACTCCAAAACTTATGAAAAATTACCACACTGTAGAAAATTTATTTATACTAATTGTGTAAAAATTTCAAGATTTTATTATGTTCTGACTTTCCATAAGAATTCATACAACGATAGAAAACTTTCTGTTTTCAAAACAGCAACATATAGACTTGCAAAATAAGCATGGTAAAGGCTAAACTTGACACTTTTATTGAAATAAAAGATGCAAAAGATTATTCTAAATAACATAAAGCAACTCCTAATAAAAGAAAATGATGCTCCAAGCAAAACACATATCATGTGACGAATAAAAATATAGCTCCAAGTAAGGTTACCGATAATGTTGGAGACTAAAGAGGGGATGCCTTCCAAGGCATCCCCAAACTTAGTTGCTTGGGTCTTCCTTGAATATTACCTTGGGGTGCCTTGGGCATCCCCAAGCTTAGGGTTTTTACACTCCTTATTCTCCTCATATCGATATCTCACCCAAAACTTGAAAACTTCAATCACACAAAACTTAACAGAACTTCGTGAGATGGGTTAGTATGATAAAACAAATAATTCACTTTGGTACTGTCAAGACAAGATTCAAAAATTTTATCACATGATTCCTACTGTACCCTATCATTTCTACAATTTATATTAAGCAATATAAGCCATAGAAACTAGAAAACAAGCAAACTATGCATCGAAAACAGAATCTGTCAAAAGCAGAACAGTACGTAAAGATCTGAATTAAGGTCATACTTTTGTTACTCCAAAAATTCTGAAAAATTAGGAAAACATAGAAACTTTGTATACCAATCAACTGTAAAAATTTCAGAAGTTTTCCACGTTCCAGTAAAATATAGGAATTTCTGTACTGGACGTAAAAGTTTCTATTTTTGCACAGAATCAAATCAACTATCAACCACACTATCCCAAAGGCTTTACTTGGCACTTTATTGAAACAAAAGCTATAAAACATGATTACTACAGTAGCTTAATCATTTGAATACACAAAAACAGTAGGTATAAATATTGGGTTGTCTCCCAACAAGCGCTTTTCTCTAATGTATTTTAAGCTAGGCATGATGATTTCCATGATGCTCACATAAAGGATAAGAATTGAAACATAACGGGAGCATCATGAAGCATATAATAGCACATTTAAGTCTAACCCACTTCCTATGCATAGGTATTTTGTGAGCAAATAACTTATGGGAACAAGAATCAACTAGCATAGGAAGGCAAAACAAGCATAACTTCATGATTTTCAACACATCGAGAGAAACTTGATATTATTGCAATTCCTACAAGCATATATTCCTCCCTCATAATAATTTTCAGTAGAATCATGAATAAATTCAACAATATGACCATCACATAAAGCATTCTTTTCATGATTCATAAGCATAGAAATTTTATTACTCTCCACATAAGCAAATTTATTTTCATGAATAGTAGTGGGAGCAAACTCAACAACATAACTATCATATGAGGTATAATCCAATTGAAAATTAAAATCATGATGACAAGGTCCATGGTTATCATTATTCTTTATAGCATACATGTCGTCACAATAATCATCATAAATAGCAACTTTGTTCTCATAATCAATTGGAACCTCTTCCAAAATAGTGGATTCATCACTAAATAAAGTCATGACCTCTCCAAATCCACTTTCATAATTATTGCAATAAGATTCAACACCCTCCAAAATAGTGGGATCATTACTTCCTAAAGTTGACACTCTTCCAAACCCACTTTCATCAATATAATCATCATAAATAGGAGGCATGCTATCATCATAATAAATATTCTCATCAAAATTTGGGGGACTAAAAATATCATCTTCATCAAACATAGCATCCCCAAGATTATGGCTTTGCATATCATTAGCATAATAGATATTCAGAGAATTCATACTAATAACATTGCAATCATGCTCATCATTCAAAGATTTTATGCCAAACATTTTATGAACTTCTTCTAACACTTGAGCACAGTTTTCCTTTCCATCATTTTCACGAAAGACATTAAAAAGATGAAGCATATGAGGCAACCTCAATTCCATTTTTTTGTAGTTTTCTTTTATAGACTAAACTAGTGATAAAACAAGAAACTAAAAGATTCGATTGCAAGATCTAAAGATATACCTTCAAGCACTCACCTCCCCGGCAACGGCGCCAGAAAAGAGCTTCGTTGACGGGATGTGAGTGTCGCTTACCTAGCCTCCCCGGCAACGGCGCCAGAAAAGAGCTTGATGTCTACTACGCAACCTTCTTCTTGTAGACGTTGTTGGGCCTCCAGGTGCAGAGTTTTGTAGGACAGTAGCAAATTTCCCTCAAATGGATGACCTAAGGTTTATCAATCCGTGGGAGGCGTAGGATGAAGATGGTCTCTCTCAAACAACCCTGCAACCAAATAACAAAGAGTCTCTTGTGTCTCCAACACACCCAATACAATGATAAATTGTATAAGTGAGCGAAAACGGTATTGCAATGCTTCGAAACAAGGCCTAGGGTTCATACTTTCACTAGTGCAAGTTCTCTCAACAATGATAACATAATTAGATCATATAACAATCCCTCAACATGCAACAAAGAGTCACTCCAAAGTCACTAATAGCGGAGAATAAACGAAGAGATTATTGTAGGGTACGAAACCACCTCAAAGTTATTCTTTCTGATCGATCTATTGGGCTATTCCTATAAGTGTCACAAACAACCCTAGAGTTCATACTAAAATAACACCTTAAGACACACATCAACCAAAACCCTAATGTCACCTAGATACTTCAATGTCACCACAAGTATCCTTGGGTTTGATTATACGATATGCATCACACAATCTCAAATTCATCTATTCAATCCAACACAAAGAACTTCAAAGAGTGCCCCAAAGTTTCTACCGGAGAGTCAAGACGAAAACGTGTGCCAACCCCTATGCATAAATTCACAAGGTCACAGAACCCGCAATTTGATCACCAAAACATACATCAAGTGGATCACGTGAATATCCCATTGTCACCATAGATAAGCACGTGCAAGACATACATCAAGTGTTCTCAAATCCTTAAAGACTCAATCCGATAAGATAACTTCAAAGGGAAAACTCAATCCATTACAAGAGGTAGAGGGGAGAAACATCATAATATCCAACTATAATAGCAAAGCTCGCGGTACATCAAGATCGTGCCAAATCAAGAACACGAGAGAGAGAGAGAGAGAGATCAAACACATAGCTACTGGTACATACCCTCAGCCCCGAGGGTGAACTACTCCCCCCTCGTCATGGAGAGAGTCGGGATGATGGAGATGGCCACCGGTGATGGATTCCCCCTCCGGCAGGGTGCCGGAACAGGGTCCCGATTGGTTTTTGGTGGCTACACAGGCTTGCGGCGGCGGAACTCCCGATATAGGTTTTGTTCTGGGGTTTTTGGGATTTATAAGAGGTGTTGGCGTCGGGGACAAGTCAAGGGGGCCCACGAGGCGACGACAAGGACGGGGGCACGCCCTAGGGGGGCGCCCTCCACCCTTGTGGTGGCCTCGGGACTCCTCTCCGATATCTTTTCGGTCCAGTATTATTCATATTTTCTAAAAATATTCTCCATAAATTTTCAGGCCAATTGGACTCCGTTTGATATTCCTTTTCTGCGAAACTCAAAAACAATGAAAAAATAGAAACTGGCACTGGGCTCTAGGTTAATAGGTTAGTCCCAAAAATCATATAAAATGGCATATAAATGCATATAAAACATCCAAGATGGATAATATAATAGCATGGAACAATCAAAAATTATAGATACGTTGGAGACGTATCAATCAACTAGGCGTATTAACGGGCTATGGAGATGCCCATCCATAGATATCAATGTAAGTGAGTTGGGATTGCCATGCAATGGATGCACTAGAGCTATAAGTTAATGAAAGCTCAAAAGAAAACTAAGTGGGTGTGCATCCAACTTGCTTGCTCATGAAGACCTAGGGCAATTTGAGGAAGCCCATCGTTGGAATATACAAGCCAAGTTCTACAATGAAAAATTCCCACTAGCATATAAAAGTGACAACATAGGAGACTCTCTATCATGAAGATCATGGTGCTACTTTGAAGCACAAGTGTGGAAAAAAAGGATAGTAACATTGCCCCTTCTCTCTTTTTCTCTCATTTTTTTTGTTTGGCTTCTTTGGCCTCCCTTTTATTTTTTTCCTCACATGGGACAATGCTCTAATAATGAAGATCATCACACTCTTATTTACTTACAACTCGATACTTAGAACAAAAATATGACTCTATATGAATGCCTCCGGCGGTGTACCGGGATGTGCAATGACTCAAGAGTGACATGTATGAAAGAATTATGGAAGGTGGCTTTGCCACAAATACGATGTCAACTACATGATCATGCAAAGTAATATGACAATGATGGAACATGTCATAATAAAATGGAACGGTGGAAAGTTGCATGGTAATATATCTCGGAATGGCTATGGAAATGCCATAATAGGTAGGTATGGTGGCTGTTTTGAGGAAGGTATATGGTGGGTTTATGGTACCGGTGAAAGTTGCGCAGCACTAGAGAGGCTAGCAAAGGTGAAAGGGTGAGAGTGCGTATAATCCATGGACTCATCATTAGTCATAAAGAACTCACATACTTATTGCAAAAATCTATTAGTCATCGAAACAAAGTACTACGCGCATGCTCCTAGGGGGATAGATTGGTAGGAAAAGACCATCGCTCGTCCCTGACCGCCACTCATAAGGAAGACAATCAAAAAATACCTCATGCTCCAACTTCGTTACATAACGGTTCACCATACGTGCATGCTACAGGAATCACAAACCTCAACACAAGTATTTCTCCAATTCACAATTACTCACTAGCATGACTCTAGTATCACCATCTCTATATCTCAAAACAATCATAAGGAATCAAACTTCTCATAGTATTCAATGCACTTTATATGAAAGTTTTTATTATATCCCTCTTGGACGCCTATCATATTAGGACTAAATTCATAACCAAAGCAAATTACCACGCTGTTTAGAGACTCTCAAAATAATATAAGTGAAGCATGAGAGTTCAAAATTTTCTACAAAATAAGGCCACCGCCGTGCTCTAAAAAGATATAAGTGAAGCACTAGAGCAAAACTGCCTAGCACAAAAGATATAAGTGAAGCACATAGAGTATTCTAATAAATCACGATTCATGTGTGTCCCTCTAAAAAGGTGTGTACAGCAAGTATGATTGTGGCAAACTAAAAAGCAAAGACTCAAATCATACAAGACGCTCCAAGCAAAACACATATCATGTGGTGAATAAGAATATAGCCTCAAGTGAAGTTACCGATAGACGAAGACGAAAGAGGGGATGCCTTCCGGGGTATCCCCAAGCTTAGGCTCTTGGTTGTCCTTGAATATTACCTTGGGGTGCCTTGGGCATCCCCAAGCTTAGGCTCTTGCCACTCCTATTCCATAGTCCATCAAATCCTTACCCAAAACTTGAAAACTTCACAACACAAAACTCAACAGAAAATCTCATAAGCTCCGTTAGTATAAGAAAATAAATCACCACTATTGGTACTGTTGTGAACTCATTATTTATTTATATTGGTGTAATATCTACTGTATTACAACTTCTCCATGGCTCACACCTGTAACACCCCTATGTAATAGCCACTGTGATTAGCTGCTAATAATGCCAAGTCATATCATTTGCAGTGCCAAGTCATAGAGGTTAACCAAAATAAATCAATTCCATTTTAAAAATCAACTCAAATTACAAAGTGAAATATGAAGTTGCTCAAAGCTTGTGGGAAAAATGTTCACATTATTGCAAATATTCCAAAACAATTATATGTTAAGGAACACAACATCACACTTGAGCAAAGATGAGCTTTATCAATTAAAACAGCACCATTTCAGCATTTTTAAATGCTATTCTATTTATGAAGAATCCCAACAGATTCAAATAATTCTCAAACTTGATGTGACAGTGTAGAAAGGTGCTCCGAGATTATTGGACCATGTTCCATAATTTTCCCGAGTGATTTGGAGGCCCCACAATTCCTTTTCCATCTCTGCTAAATTAAATAAAAAGAAAAACAGAAGAAAAGGGAAAAGAGGAGAGCGCTTACCTGTAACTGGGCCGAAGCAACAGTGCCCGTGGCCCAGCCCAGCTCACCTGCCCCCCTCGCTGTCGGCCTCCCCATGGCTGGGCGCGCACGCACCGGTGGGCGTCTGACACGCCGACGGCCACCGACGGACGGAGAGGATAAGGATGGCGCCCATCCACTCCCCCTGGTCACCGCATCGATTTCTCCCTCTCTCTCCCATGCGCGCGCGCTCTCTCTCTCTCCCTCTGCTCACCAGTGTCGAGCGCCATCGCCGCCGTTCGTCCCGCGCCACCGCGGCGACCGCCGTCCCCGCCTCACTACGACGTTCCTTGGAGCTTTGCCTTGCTCGGCTACGTCGAGCCGCGCCATCCGTTCGAGCTGGGGGCCACGGCACTGCGGGGATCGAGCCACCCCCTTCCTCTCGGACTCCGGCGATCCCCGACGACCACGGCCTTCCCCTGCGCTCCCGTTCACTCGAGGGCCTTCGTGTGCCGCTCCGTAAGTTCCTCCTTCCCTCCTCCCTTCTCCATTCGCCTGCGCGTGCTCACCAGCGAGCTGACCGCGTTAGCCGGAGCTCACCTCCGCCGTGCTAGACGCCGGTGAGGTTCCAGTGGACGGTTGGCCTGGCGCGCGTGTCCATCGTGCTTACCAGTGTGCGTAGATGCCCCCTGAACCTTCCGTTTGGTCTAAACATGGCTAAATCACCACTTCACCGACCACCCAAAATGCCACCGCCGCGGGCCTCGACGCCGGCAACTTTTTCGGCTGCTCCGCGGTCGACTACCACCACCTTCGGATGCGCGCGAGTCCCCTGAGGCCGTAGATGCAAACCGCGTCCAAAATGGCCCATCGCACGTGAATTCCGAGCTCGTCGGAGCTCTATGCCGCGTCCGGCGCTCGCCGGAGTAGATTTCGGCGCCGGTGATGACCTGGCGAGATGCGGGTCCCGCCCCCAGTCGCTGTCATGCGGGCCCGTGTCGCGGTTGACCGCGTTGACCACGGTCAACGCCGCTGACGTGGCCACCTCTGACACTGACTAGTGGGACCTCTTCTGTAATTAGTCTAATTAACTGACTTTAGATAAAACTAATTCAGATTAACCTAAATAGTCACTGACAGGCCGGGCCCACAAGCTAATTAACCTGTTAGTTTGAATTAAACTCTAGTAATTAACTACTGCCTATGACATGTGGGTCCCAGTGGTCAGTTTAACCTGGACCGGCCAGTGTTGACTGGTGACGTCACCCTGGCGTAATGCTGACGTCATAAATCATTTCTGATAATAAAAATAATTCCAGGAAATCCTTTAATCTTTAAAAATTCATATCTTTTAAACCGTAGCTCAGATCGAAAAAGTTCAAACATGAAAGTTGCTCAGAACGATGAGACAAATCCGAATACATGGTCCGTTCGTCCGTCGCACGTCCCTAACTATCCGAACATGGAACCGATCCCCTCCGGTCATCTGTCTGACAAATGTCCGGAACCGGGAAAACATTCCCGGTTGGATTTCCCCTTTTCTAGTTGACGAGCAACCATACGTTAGTACACACCCGGCACTATTTATTGTCATGTCATACTTTGTGTAGCACTTGTTTGCTTTATATTTATACTGTTTCCTCCCCCTCTTCTCTCTCGATAGAGCCCGGTGCCGATGCAGCATCGGTGATTGGCTACACCACCGACGGCCTTGCCCTTGCCGCCGAGCAACCAGGCAAGCCCCCCCCCCTTTGATCATCCCGATATCGCCTATTCTATTTTCTCATGCTTGCATTAGAATCTGCTACTAATACTGTTATCCTATATCTGCTGCATAGCCTGATTATTGCAACCTGCTGTTGATACCTTACTGTTCATCCTAAACTACTTAGTATAGTTTGGGTAGAGCCCGACTAGTGACCCCCACTTTATCCCGACTGCCCCGCTGGAGTTTCAGAAGACCCGACCAACGGGATCGAAGATCAGACCCCTAGCACCGCACCTCACTTCCCCTTCGTTGCTCGACACTACTGGGTTACTATCGAGTGCCGAGGGTGATACCTCGTCAGCACTTCTGATGATAACCTTGTAGGTTAGCTAATCGGTCGTGGTAAGCGAGGGTGATTCCTCCTACACCACCCCCGATAACGACGAAGTCGAGCAACACCTCACGTGTGGACCTCGAGGGTGATGCCTCCTATGTCCATCTTGATGTTACATCAGGTGGGAGTCCAACGAGGGTGATGCCTCCTACGTCCATCTTGATGTTACATCAGGTGGGAGTCCAACGAGGGTGATGCCTCGGATTCCCCTTGATACGGTGACCACACGGATGCCTTACATTATTGTTGATACTGATACTTGAGAAGGCGGGTCGACCCTGAGGGGTACCCGCGGATGATGGATAGTTACCCGTGAGTTATTCCACGAGGCACGGCCGGGCATTCTTAGCCCTTGCAGCAAGTCCTCGAGACGGGGCGACGGGGTGACATCTTTCGTGAGTCTCTGCTCGTTTCCGCAAGCCACTAGGACACTACGATTTGGATAAATGATCTGAGCCGGCCTCTGGTCGGATAGCACTAACCATCACGTGGGCATAGTATGGGCGTTCTGCACCGTAGCATCAGCCGAAAGCTCTGTCAGACGTCCATTTCAGCATTGTGGCACGGTCGGATCGTACCGGCCTTTCGAGGCGGTGCTGGTATCCACCTTGCACACAACGACCCGGAGGGCGAGGGGCGATGGCCCAAGACCCCCTTGCGCTTAGGAGGTAGACCGGCGGGGACCTCTCTGCTGAGCTGTAGGTAGGATTGCGGTGTATCGTTTGGCCGAGGCCGGGCATGACCCAGGAAAGTGTGTCCGGCCGGAGTTAATCGAGCGTGGTGGGTAAGTTGGTGCACCCCTGCAGGGAAGAACACATCTATCGATAGCCGGTCCTACGGTAAAGGACACTCGGAGTTGTATCCCGATCGATACAACTAGAACTTGAGATGATACCTGGATATGTGGCTCTGGGATCGCTTTCTCGCAGGGAGTCGAGGAAGGATCTCTGGGCGAGACTGTTACCTGATTCTACTACTACTTACATTATGCTACCCTGTACTCTTCTAAATGCTGCAAGACGCTCGAAGATGCTGGAAGATTCTTGAAGATGCTTGTCTTCGATAGGACTAGGCTTTCCTCTCTATTCTGGCATTTCTGCAGCCCAGTCCACATATACAGCCATCCCTTGATAATGTTGCATATGTAGTGTAGATCCTTGCTTGCTGAGTACTTCGCAGTACTCACGGTTGCTTTGCTTTCCTTTTTCTACCTTATCAGCTGTCGTAACCGGATGACGGAGCCCCTGAGATTGCTGCCCCGCCGTCGACTATTTCTACCACCCCGAGGACGACTACTACTTCGAGTTGGCTGTCAACCAGGAGTAGGTTCGGAGGGTCCTAGGCAGGAGGCCTACGCCTTTCGATCGTAGTGTTTTATTTTTACCCCGCCTTTTTAAAGGCCTTTCTGTTTTCTTTTATATCTGTACTTAGATATCTGATGCTTCCGCTGACGCTTGTATGCCATCGAGCTATGTATTCGAGCCTTCGAGGCCCTGGCTTGTAATATAAAGCTTGTATGACTTTATTTACGTTTTAGAGTTGTGTTGTGATATCTTCAAGTGAGTCCTTAGGCTTGATCGTGTGCATTTGCGTGTATGATTAGTGCACGATTAAGCCGGGGGCGTCATAGGTTGGTATCAGAGCCGACTGCCTCTAGGAAGCCCCCCCCCTTCCAACTCCTTGGCCGAAGTTGAGTCTAGTGGTCCGAAAACTGTTTTACTAACTTGGTTGTGTGGCTTACGGGCCCACGTCGCCGAATGGGTGGTATTAGGATCTTTTATTCCTCGTCTTTACTCTGGGACTCTGTTCTCTCTTCCTTTCGGGTTAAATTTTTTTTTACTAACTCTGACATTAGGATCTCGTAATCACATCCACCCGGAGTTCTGAAATATTCCCCCCTTGCTTCAAGATTATGGGCCAGGTTCTGCTTACAGGATCCTCTTATCGAGGGCACCCTGTGTTGTCACTTGCAGATTCCTCGCTCCTACAGTTTTCTCCGACGTTGATGTAGCCTTTGCTATGTCTCATTGTGTACTTCCTTACCGCGTGCCTGCGCGCCGCCTAGTTGTCTAGCCTTCTCTTTTCAGTTGTCGTAATGCCGGATTGTAACCGAGGCTATGTGTGGATTTGAATGTCTGGTGCGAATATGATGAAGTATCTATTGCACTTCCTTCTGTTGTGCACCTTACTTCATGAATCATTCCATACACCTGCAGTTTTCTTGCTAAACTGCCCCTGTTGATTTGGCAGGATGGCTGACGATCCTCCACCTCCATCTTATATTGCTGAAATGAGGCAGCAGTTTGAACTCAACCGTCAGTTTATGACCGGAGTATTGGCTCAGTTCCCAAGTCAAAATGCTCAGCAACAGACTGCTCCAATAACTTTGCCAGAATTCGTGCACCTCAACCCGTCTGTTTTCTGTAGCTCCACCAATCCTATGGATGCTGATGATTGGCTTCGTGACATCATGTTTGAGATGGAGTCAGCTAATGTTGCCCCTGCCAGTTATGTCACCTTTGCGACATTTCAATTGAAGGGTCCAGCTGCTCAATGGTGGGAAAGCCACAAGAGTATGATGCCTGCTGAATCTGTAACTACTTGGCGCGAATTTCAGTCAGCTTTTCATGCACGGTACATTCCTCAAGGTCTGATCGACCAGAAGAAACAGGAGTTCCGTAAACTCACCCAGGGCACGATGACTGTGGATGAATATCAGAGGAAATTTCTCGAATTATCCCGCTATGCTAAAGATGATGTCGACACTGACGCACGTAAGCAGGAGAAATTCCGTGAAGGACTACGTTCCGATATACAGCTCGCACTTCTTGTCCATGATTGTGAGGACTTTGCGACACTTGTCAGTCAAGCCTACCGAGTTGAAACTGGTCTGGCTAAATATCAGGAGTTGCTCAAACGCACTCGTGATGTAGGCTCATCCTCGGGTCAGCCTGTTCAGAAACGTCGGGTTTGGATTCCACACAATATTCATCATCGACCTGCCCCAACACCAAGACCGTCTTATATTGCACCTCATCTGCCTCTGCCGCCGAGACAGCTAACGACTCAGAGTGGACAGCTCAATACCATGGCTCCCCCCCCCCAAATGATGGTTTATGTCGCAAGTGTGGACAATCAGGACACCTTACCCTTGATTGCCTCCAGGGTCAGCCGCAGAATGCTTCTTGTTCTCCTGTTGGTCGAAAGAAGAGCTGTCGAAACCGCCGATTCAGAAACCGTAATGTCTTACCGTCTACTGTTGCACTTGGCCATGCCAATCACATCGATGCAGAAAAGGCTCAGAAGGAACCGACTATTGTGTTGGGAACACTCTCTGTGAATTCAGTACCAGCCTCTGTTCTTTTTGATTCTGGAGCATCGCATGATTTTGTGTCACAACAATTTGCTCAGTCACATGATTTATACCTGGAAAAATTACCCACTCCTCTAATGATTCAGTCCCCGAGATCCAAGTGGCAAACCACAATGGTAAGCCCTCACAACCACATCGAGATTGGAGGTCTACTTTTTTCGGTTTCTCTCATTGTACTTGGACCTTCCGACATAGACGTCATTCTTGGTATGGATTGGTTGACAGCCCATAATGCTTTGATTGACTGTGCTGCTAAGACAGTCCAGCTCACTCATCCTTCCGGCCAGACAATCAGATACTCAGCTCGGACAGCTCAGGATGCTGAGAATCAGATTTATGTTCTGAATGCATTGAATGCTTCACCTCTTGAAGGCATCGAGAACGTTCCAGTTGTTCGTGATTTCCAAGATGTCTTTCCAGAGGAACTTCCAGGAATTCCCCCTGCTAGAGCTGTCGAGTTTGTCATCGACTTGAAACCAGGCACTACTCCTATTGCAAAGCGTCCGTATAAGATGCCTCTGCATCGCCTTATTGAACTTAAGGAAGAAATCGACAAATCACTTAAGAAGGGTTTCATCCGCCCCAGTTCATCTGCTTGGGGAGCACCTTCCCTCTTTGTCAAGAAGAAGGATGGTACGAATCGTTTGGTTCAAGATTACCGACCTATCAACCAAGCAACAATTCAGAACAAGTATCCGCTTCCCAGAATCAACGATTTGTATGATCAACTTGCTGGTTCCTTCGTGTTCTCTAAGCTTGATTTGAGATTGGGATACCACCAGATCCGAGTTCGTGAAGAGGATATTCCGAAGACAGCATTCGTTACTCGCTATGGTTCTTATGAGTACACAGTCATGTCCTTCGGCTTGACTAATGCTCCAGCAACCTTCTCCCGGTTAATGAACTACATCTTCATGGATTATCTCGACAAATTCGTCGTGGTATATCTGGATGATATTCTGGTATATTCGAAGAATGAAGAAGAACATGCCGAACATCTTCGGCTTGTACTGGAAAAGTTGCGTGAACATCAACTGTATGCCAAGTATTCCAAATGCGAGTTCTGGTTATCTAAAGTGACATATCTCGGCCATGTGATTTTGAAAGAAGGCATTGCCGTTAACCCGGAACGAGTTCAGGCTATTCTTGAATGGACTCCACCGAAGAATGTCAAGCAAGTCAGAAGTTTTCTCGGCCTTGCAAGCTATTGCCGTCGCTTTGTCGAGAATTTCTCAAAGATTGCTAAGCCTCTGACTGATCTGCTTCACAAAGGCGTTAAGTTTGAATGGACAGAAAAATGTCAGGAAAGTTTTCAAACACTCAAAGACAGGCTGACATCTGCCCCAGTACTTGCTCCTCCAGATTCTCGCAAAGATTTTGTGATATATTGTGACGCATCCCGTGAAGGATTAGGTTGTGTCCTAATGCAAGAGCGTAAAGTAATTGCCTATGGCTCTCGTCAGTTACGCTCGCATGAAGAGAATTATCCGGTACATGATCTAGAACTAGCTGTTGTCATCTATGCACTGCAGTTGTGGCGGCATTACCTCCTCGGTAATCATTGCGAGATATACACGGATCATAAAAGTTTGAAGTACCTGTTCACTCAGCCATCTTTAAACCTTCGTCAACAAAGATGGATGGAGACCATTGCGGACTATGATTTGGGTATTTCTTATACCCCTGGCAAGGCTAATGTAATGGCTGATGCATTGAGCCGCAAATCCTATTGCTGTGAACTTGAAGTCCAGCTAGAGCAGCCACTCCTGTATGAAGAGCTTCGAAAGCTAAATCTCGAGATAGTTCCTCAAGGTTACTTAAAAACCTTGGTTGTTGAACCAGACCTTGAGAAGGCCGTTAAGAGTGCGCAAGCTAAAGATGTTGAAATTGATCTCATGAAGAAAGATCTTCACCTGGAAAACTACAGGGATTTCTCGCTGTCTGAAGATGGAACCTTATATTTCAGAGACCGCATTGTCGTACCTCGCTTCGAGCTAATGACTGACAAGGTCATGAAGGAGGCACATGATACACCGCTGTCTATTCATCCGGGTAGCACCAAAATGTATCGTGATCTCCGTCAAAGGTACTGGTGGTCTAGAATGAAGCAGGACATTGCTCGATATGTTGCTGAATGTGATGTTTGCCGTCGCGTTAAAGCAGAACATCAGAAGCCTGCTGGAATTCTGCAACCGCTCCCTATTCCCTTGTGGAAGTGGGATAAAGTGCAGATGGATTTCATTACTGGTCTTCCCAAGTCTCAGAAAGGTCACGATGCTATTCTTGTCATCGTCGACCAACTTTCTAAAGTTGCACATTTTCAGCCTGTCAAGGAGACGATCACTGCTAGTCAGTTAGCAGAATTATACATCTCCAGAATTGTTTCACTCCACGGTATTCCGAAAGGGATCAGTTCGGACCGTGGCGGCCTTTTCACTTCCAAGTTCTGGGAAAGTTTCCAACAAGCTATGGGAACTCATATCACCTGGAGTTCAGCTTATCATCCTCAATCCCAAGGCCAAGTCGAACGAGTAAATCAAGTGCTTGAAGACATGCTGCGAGCTTGTGTTAGTTCTTTCGGCAAGAAGTGGGAAGAATCTCTCCCGTATGCCGAGTTCTCTTATAACAAGAGCTATCAAGCCAGCTTGAAAATGGCTCCCTTTGAAGTTCTTTATGGACGTAAGTGTCGAACCCCTCTGAATTGGTCAGAAACTGGGGAACGACCGCTCATGGGTCCGGATATTATCCAACACACTGAAGAGCAAGTCCGCATAGTCCGAGAGAATCTCAAAGCAGCTCAAGACCGCCAGAAGAACAATTATGATCGCAAACGATGGGGTTTGACTTATCAACCTGGTGATCAGGCTTATCTGCGAGTCACTCCTATGAAGGGCACTCACCGTTTTGGAATCAAGGGAAAGTTAGCTCCTCGCTATATTGGTCCTTTTCGCATTGTTGCCAGACGTGGACAGGTGGCTTATAAATTGGAGTTGCCGCCGCAATTCTCTCATATCCACGATGTCTTCCACGTATCACAGCTTCGTAAATGCTTTAAGGAGTCTCCGCACAGAGCAGTGGATCACGAGATGCTCGAATTGCAAGATGATCTATCTTATAAGGAGCATCCCATCCGCATTCTCGATGAAGCTGAACGTCGAACCCGTCAGAAGGTCACCAAGTTCCTGAAAGTGCAGTGGTCAAATCATACCGAAGATGAAGCCACTTGGGAACGCGAGGATAACCTCCATGCTGAATACCCCGACCTTTTTCCTTCTACCTCTTGAATTCTCGGGACGAGAATTTCTTTTAGAGGAGGAGAACTTGTAACACCCCTATGTAATAGCCACTGTGATTAGCTGCTAATAATGCCAAGTCATATCATTTGCAGTGCCAAGTCATAGAGGTTAACCAAAATAAATCAATTCCATTTTAAAAATCAACTCAAATTACAAAGTGAAATATGAAGTTGCTCAAAGCTTGTGGGAAAAATGTTCACATTATTGCAAATATTACAAAACAATTATATGTTAAGGAACACAACATCACCCTTGAGCAAAGATGAGCTTTATCAATTAAAACAGCATCATTTCAGCATTTTTAAATGCTATTCTATTTATGAAGAATCCCAACAGATTCAAATAATTCTCAAACTTGATGTGACAGTGTAGAAAGGTGCTCCGAGATTATTGGACCATGTTCCATAATTTTCCTGAGTGATTTGGAGGCCCCACAATTCCTTTTCCATCTCTGCTAAATTAAATAAAAAGAAAAACAGAAGAAAAGGGAAAAGAGGCGAGCGCTTACCTGTAACTGGGCCGAAGCAACAGTGCCCGTGGCCCAGCCCAGCTCACCTGCCCCCCTCGCTGTCGGCCTCCCCATGGCTGGGCGCGCACGCACCGGTGGGCGTCCGACACGCCGACGGCCACCGACGGACGGAGAGGATAAGGATGGCGCCCATCCACTCCCCCTGGTCACCGCATCAATTTCTCCCTCTCTCTCCCATGCGTGCGCTCTCTCTCTCTCCCTCTGCTCACCAGTGCCGAGCGCCATCGCCGCCGTTCGTCCCGTGCCACCGCGGCGACCGCCGTCCCCGCCTCACTACGACGTGCCTTGGAGCTTTGCCTCGCTCGGCTACGTCGAGCCGCGCCATCCGTTCGAGCTGGGGGCCACGGCACTGCAGGGATCGAGCCACCCCCTTCGTCTCCGACTCCGGCGATCCCCGACGACCACGGCCTTCCCCTGCGCTCCCGTTCACTCGAGGGCCTCCGTGTGCCGCTCCGTAAGTTCCTCCTTCCCTCCTCCCTTCTCCATTCGCCTGCGCATGCTCACCAACGAGCTGACCGCGTTAGCCGGAGCTCACCTCCGCCGTGCTAGACGCCGGCGAGGTTCCGGTGGACGGTTGGCCTGGCGCGCGTGTCCATCGTGCTTACCAGCGTGCGTAGATGCCCCCTGAACCTTCCGTTTGGTCTAAACATGGCTAAATCACCACTTCGCCGACCACCCGAAATGCCACCGCCGCGGGCCTCGACGCCGGCAACTTTTCCGGCTGCTCCGCGGTCGACTACCACCACCTTTGGATGCGCGCGAGTCCCCTGAGGCCGTAGATGCAAACCGCGTCCAAAATGGCCCATCGCACGCGAATTCCGAGCTCGCCGGAGCTCTACGCCGCGTCCGGCGCTCGCCGGAGTAGATTCCGGCGCCGGCGATGACCTGGCGAGATGCGGGTCCCGCCCCTAGTCGCTGTCATGCGGGCCCGTTTCGCGGTTGACCGCATTGACCACGGTCAACGCCGCTGATGTGGCCACCTCTGACACTGACTAGTGGGACCTCTTTTGTAATTAGTCTAATTAACTGACTTTAGATAAAACTAATTCAGATTAACCTAAATAGTCACTGACAGGCCGGGCCCACAAGCTAATTAACCTATTAGTTTGAATTAAACTCTGGTAATTAACTACTGCCTATGACATGTGGGTCCCAGTGGTCAGTTTGACCTGGACCGGCCAGTGTTGACTGGTGACGTCACCCTGGCGTAATGCTGACGTCATAAATCATTTCTGATAATAAAAATAATTCCAGGAAATCCTTTAATCTTTAAAAATTCATATCTTTTAAACCGTAGCTCAGATCGAAAAAGTTCAAACATGAAAGTTGCTCAGAACGACGAGACGAATCCGAATACATGGTCTGTTCGTCCGTCGCACGTCCCTAACTATCCGAACATGGAACCGATCCCCTCTGGTCATCTGTCTGACAAATGTCCGGAACCGGGAAAACATTCCCGGTTGGATTTCCCCTTTTCTAGTTGATGAGCAACCATACGTTAGTACACACCCGGCACTATTTATTGTCATGTCATACTTTGTGTAGCACTTGTTTGCTTTATATTTATACTGTTTCCTCCCCCTCTTCTCTCTCGATAGAGCCCGGTGCCGACGCAGCATCGGTGATTGGCTACACCACCGACGACCTTGCCCTTGCCGCCGAGCAACCAGGCAAGCCCCCCCCCCTTTAATCATCCCGATATCGCCTATTCTATTTTCTCATGCTTGCATTAGAATTTGCTACTAATACTGTTATCCTATATCTGCTGCATAGCCTGATTATTGTAACCTGCTGTTGATACCTTACTGTTCATCCTAAACTGCTTAGTATAGTTTGGGTAGAGCCCCACTAGTGACCCCCACTTTATCCCGACTGCCCCGCTGGAGTTTCAGAAGACCCGACCAACGGGATCAAAGATCAGACCCCTGGCACCGCACCTCACTTCCCCTTCGTTGCTCGACACTACTGGGTTACTATCGAGTGCCGAGGGTGATACCTCGTCAGCACTTCTGATGATAACCTTGTAGGTTAGCTAATCGATCGTGGTAAGCGAGGGTGATTCCTCCTACACCACCCCCGATAACGACGAAGTCGAGCAACACCTCACGTGTGGACCTCGAGGGTGATGCCTCCTATGTCCATCTTGATGTTACATCAGGTGGGAGTCCAACGAGGGTGATGCCTCGGATTCCCCTTGATACGGTGACCACACGAATGCCTTACATTATTGTTGATACTGATACTTGAGAAGGCGGGTCGACCCTGAGGGGTACCCGCGAATGATGGATAATTACCCGTGAGTTATTCCACGAGGCGCGGCCGGGCATTCTTAGCCCTTGCAGCAAGTCCTCGAGACGGGGCGACGGGGTCACATCTTTCGTGAGTCTCTGCTCGTTTCCGCAAGCCACTAGGACACTACGATTTGGATAAATGATCTGAGCCGGCCTCTGGTCGGATAGCACTAACCATCACGTGGGCATAGTATGGGCGTTCTGCACCGTAGCATCAGCCGAAAGCTCTGTCAGACGTCCAGTTCAGCATTGTGGCACGGTCGGATCGTACCGGCCTTTCGAGGCGGTGCTGGTATCCACCCTGCACACAACGACCCGGAGGGCGAGGGGCGATGGCCCAAGACCCCCTTGCGCTTTGGAGGTAGACCGGCGGGGACCTCTCTGCTGAGCTGTAGGTAGGGTTGCGGTGTATCGTTTGGCCGAGGCCGGGCATGACCCAGGAAAGTGTGTCCGGCCGGAGTTAATCGAGTGTGGTGGGTAAGTTGGTGCACCCCTGCAGGGAAGAACACATCTATCGATAGCCGGTCCTACGGTAAAGGACACTCGGAGTTGTATCCCGATCGATACAGCTAGAACTTGAGATGATACCTGGATATGTGGCTCTGGGATCGCTTTCTCGCAGGGAGTCGAGGAAGGATCTCTGGGCGAGACTGTTACCTGATTCTACTACTACTTACATTATGCTACCATGTACTCTTCTAAATGCTGCAAGACGCTCGAAGATGCTGGAAGATTCTTGAAGATGCTAGTCTTCGATAGGACTAGGCTTTCCTCTCTATTCTGGCATTTCTGCAGCCCAGTCCACATATACAGCCATCCCTTGATAATGTTGCATATGTAGTGTAGATCCTTGCTTGCTGAGTACTTCGCAGTACTCACGGTTGCTTTGCTTTCCTTTTTCTACCTTATCAGCTGTCGTAACCGGATGACGGAGCCCCTGAGATCGCTGCCCCGCCGTCGACTATTTCTACCACCCCGAGGACGACTACTACTTCGAGTTGGCTGTCGACCAGGAGTAGGTTCGGAGGGTCCTAGGCAGGAGGCCTACGCCTTTCGATCGTAGTGTTTTATTTTTACCCCGCCTTTTTAAAGGCCTTTCTGTTTTCTTTTATATCTGTACTCAGATATCTAATGCTTCCGCTGACGCTTGTATGCCATCGAGCTATGTATTCGAGCCCTCGAGGCCCTGGCTTGTAATATAAAGCTTGTATGACTTTATTTATGTTTTAGAGTTGTGTTGTGATATCTTCAAGTGAGTCCTTAGGCTTGATCGTGTGCATTTGCGTGTATGATTAGTGCACGATTAAGCCAGGGGCGTCACAACACCCCCCAATACTACCCATATATTCATCAAAATAAGCAAACAACACATAGAAAACAGAATCTGTCAAAAACAGAATAGTATGCTAAGATCTGAATTGTTCTAATACTTATGTAACTCCAAAAATTCTTAAAATTTAGGACAACATAGTAAATTTGTATATAAATCTTTTGTAAAAAATTCAGGGCTTTTACACACACTAGTGAATCTAAACAATTATGTGACTGGACGCAAAAGTTTCTGTTTTTCAGCAAGATCAAATCAACTGTCACCGTAAGCCATCCCAAAGGTCTTACTTGGCACAAACACTAATTAAAACACAAAAACACATCTAACCAGAGGCTAGATGAATTATTTATTGAAAAACAGTAAGGATAAATATTGTGTTGTCTCCCAACAAGGGCTTTTCTTAAAGCCTTTTTAGCTAGGCATTGAGATTTCGATGATGCTCACATAAAAGACAAGAATTGAAGCACAAAGAGAGCATCATAAAACATGTGACAAACATATTTAAGTCTAACATACTTCCTATGCATGGGAATTTTATAAGCAAACAAATTTTTGAGGCAAGCAAAAACTAGCATATGCAAGGAAGAAGGAAGAAATAATAGCAATCTCAACATGACGAGAGGTAATTGAGTAACATGAAACTTTTTACAACCATATTTTCCTCTTTCATAATAATTACATGTGGAATCATATTCAAATTCAACATTATAGCTATCACATAACATATTCTCAACATGATCCACATGCATGCGAAGTTGACACTTCCAAAATAGTGGGATCAACATTAACTAAAGTCATGACCTCTCCGAACCCACTTTTATGAAAATTTTCATAAGATTGAAAATTCTCCAAATATGTGGGATCTAAAGTTGACACTCTTCCAAACCCACTTTCAATATCATAGCAAACATATTCATCATGAGGCTTAAATAAAATTTCAAGATTATAAGAAGAATCACCCCAATCATGATCATTGCAACAAGTAGTGGACATAACAAAATTAGCATCCCCAAGCTTAGGATTTTGCATATTATTAGCACAATTGACATTAATAGAATTTATAGTGGAACCATTGCAATCATGCTTTTCATCCAAGGAGCTATCATGAATCACTTCATAAATTTCTTCTTTTAACACTTCATCACAATTTTCAGATTCACGAATCTCAAGCAAAACTTCATAAAGATAATCTAGTGCACAAAACTCACTAGCAATTGGTTCATCATAATTGGATCCTTTAAAAAGATTAGCAAGTGGATGAGGATCCATAAACTCTTTGGTTTCTGATTTTTAATAAATACACAATTATACCAACCAAACAAGCAAACGAGCCAAGTAAGACATAAAGGCAAACGAAAAGACGAACGGAAGAAGGGCGAATAAAAAAAATAAAATCTTTTCGAAAATCGTTTTAGAAGTGGGGGAGAGGAAAACGAGAGGCAAATGGCGAATAATGTAATGCAAGAGATGAGAGTTTATGATGGGTACTTGGTATGTCTTGACTTGACGTAGATCTCCCCGGCAACGGTGCCAAAAATTCTTCCTGCTACTTCTTGAGCTTGCGTTGGTTTTTCCCTTGAAGAGAAAAGGGTGATGCAGCAAAGTAGAGATAAGTATTTCCCTCAGTTAGAGAACCAAGGTATCAATCCAGTAGGAGACAATGCACAAATCACCAATACCTGCACAAACAATCAAACACTTGCACCCAACGCGATAAAGGGGTTGTTAATCCCTTCACGGTCACTTGCAAAAGTGAGATCTGATAGAGATAGATAAAACTAAACAAAAGATAAAGTAAATATTTTTAGGGTTTTTGGTTTATAGATCTGAAAATAAAAGATTGCAAAATAGTAGATCGGAAAATAATATGATGGAAAATAGACCCGGGGGCCATAGGTTTCACTAGAGGCTTCTCTCAAAATAGCAAATAATACGGTGGGTGAACAAATTACTGTTGAGCAATTGATAGAAAAGCGCAAAGTTATGACGATATCCAAGGCAATGATTATGAAATATAGGCATCACATCCGTGTCAAGTAGACGACTCCTGCCCTGCATCTACTACTATTACTCCACACATCGACCGACTCCTGCCTGCATCTATAGTATTAAGTTCATGAAGAACAGAGTAATGCTTTAAGTAAGATGACATGATGTAGAGGAATAAACTCAAGCAATATGATGTAAACCCCATCTTTTTATCCTCGATGGCAACAATACAATACGTGCCTCGCTGCCCCTACTGTCACTGGAAGAGGACACCGCAAGATTGAACCCAAAGCCAAGCACTTCTCCCATTGCAAGAAAAACCAATCTAGTTGGCCAAACCAAACCGATAGTTCGAAGAGAATTACAAGGATATCAAATCATGCATAAAAGAATTTAGAGAAGATTCAAATAATATTCGTAGATAAGCTGATCATAAATCCACAATTCATCGGATCTCAACAAACACGCCGCAAAAGAAGATTACATCGGATAGATCTCCAAGAACATCAAAGAGAATGTTGTATTGAGAATCAAAGAGAGAGAAGAAGCCATCTAGCTACTAGCTATGGACCCGTAGGTCTGAGATAAACTACTCACGCTTCATCGGAAGGGCAACAGAGTTGATGTAGAAGCCCTCCGTGATTGAATCCCCCTCCGGCAGGATGCCGGAAAAGGCCCCAAGATGGGATCTCACGGGAACAGAAGGTTGTGGCGGTGGAAAAGTGTTTTCGTGGATGCTTCTGGTGGTTTGGGAATATATGTGAATATATAGGAGGAAGATCTAGGTCAGGGGGTCACCGAGGGGCCCACAAGGCAGGGGGCGTGCCCTCCCCCCTTGTGGCCGCCTCGTGGCTCTTCTGACTTGCACTCCAAGTCTCCTAGGTGTCTTCTGGTCCAAGAAAAATCATCGCGAAGGTTTTATTCCGTTTGGACTTCGTTTGGTATTCCTTTTCTGCGAAGCTCAAAAACAAGGAAAAAACAGAAACTGGCACTGGGCTCTAGGTTAATAAGTTAGTCCCAAAATAATATAAAATATCATATTAATGCATATAAAACATCCAAAACAGATAATATAATAGCATGGAACAATCAAAGATTATAGATACGTTGGAGACGTATCAGTGGTGGTTAAATTTTTGAAGAAATGCTCTCATGCTTGACTTAGATTACTTTGAGAGTTAGTAAACTTTTGAAGAAATGCTCTCATGCTTCACTTAGATTATTTTGAGAGTTAGTAAAATTTTGAAGAATTATGCTCTCATGCTTCACTTAGATTATTTTGAGAGTTAGTAAACTTTTGAAGAAATTCTCTCATGCTTCACTTAGATTATTTTGAGAGTTAGTAAAATTTTGAAGAAATATGCTCTCATGCTTCACTTATATTATTTTGAGAGTTGAAAAAGTACTTATTTTGAAGAAATTTATGCTCTCGTGCTTCACTTAAAATTATTTGAGAGCTTGATAGTAGCAATGGTAATTTGCATAAGAAATGAATTTGGTCCCAAAGTGATAGATATTCAAGAGGGATATAATAAAAACTTTCATGAAGATCATTGGATATTATAAACTTGATTCCTTGTAATAGTTTTGCGATATGGAGATAGTGATATATGAGTCATGTTGGTGAGTAATTATGCTTTAGTAAGGATATTGGTGTTAAGGTTTGTGATTCCCTATGCAAGCATGAAAGTCAATAGTTATGCAACGAAGTTACATCCCACTTGTGGTGCATTATTCAGTGTTATTTATGTTTAATGCATGTTTATGATCGTTTTTGTTTTTTGGTTGGTCGCTTCTCAATCTATTTGCTAGCCTTCATTTGTACTAAGCGGGAATACTGCTTGTGCATCCAACTCCTTAAACCAAAGTTGTGCCAAATGAGTCCATCATATCTACCTATATGCGGTATTTCCATGTTGTTCCAAGTAAATTTGTATGTGCCAACTCTAATATTCAAAATAAATTTTCATTTTGTGTGCCCGTACCGCTCATGAAGCGGTAGGGGGTGGCCAATATTTTCCATGCTAGGTATGTTATTCTCAAGATGACTGTTTTTTCACTGGTCATTGCACGAGAGTGTGGCAGGTAATGGGGATGCCCGGTCCCGAAATGAAAAAAAATTATATATGTTGTTCATAATAAATTTCTTGGAAATTGTTGGTATGGAAGGCACCCGTGGATACGGCTAGCCATGGATTGTGAAAGAATGATGGAAAGGAAATAAACTTTATTTTATGTTTGGGAACCGCCTATGATTTATCTAGCATGGAAGATATTGGGAATTCTCGGTCGTTTTCGTTGATAGGAAAAGCATGCCTCTCAAAATATTTTTTGTCTCTCAATTTAAACTATGAGCTCTGGCACATTTTCAAATCTCTGCTTCCCTCTGCGAAGGGCCTTTCTATTTACTTTTATGCAATTTTTATTTTTATTTTGAGTCTCCATCTTCTCTTATAAAGCACCAACTAGGTAACACTATTGTCATACTTGTGCATTGGATGTAGCTAATATTTGAGTGTGTTTCTTGAATGGATCAATGACTAAGCATAATGGGCTAGGGATAACTTTCTTTAGCGTTGATATTTTGAAAGACATGGTTGCTTGTTGATATGCTTGAGTATTAAGGTCTTCATGTCAAATTATAGACTATTGCTTTGAATCATTTAAAGTCCAAATGTCCATGCTACAAAGAAATGAATATGATAGGTAGAATTCCACATCAAAAATTCTGTTTTTATCATTTACCTACTCGAGGAAGAGCAGGAATTAAGCTTGGGGATGCTTGATACGTCTCCAACGTATCTATAATTTTCTATTGTTCCATGCTATCAAAGTATCAATCTTGGATGTTTTATATACATTTACAAGCAACTTTATATCATTTTTTGGGACTAACCTATTAACCTAGTGCCCAGTGCTAGTTGTTGTTTTTGCTTGTTTTTGGTTTCGTAGAATATCAGTACCAAACAAAGTCCAAATGCCACGAAACTTTTTGAAGATTTTTTTCTGGACATAATGAACATTAGATGTTTCGGGAGAAGACGAGACATGGGAGCATGGGCCCACCACCCACCAGGGCGCGCCCTGATGGGTGGTGGGGCCCCTGAGGCTTTGTCTGACCTAATTTTGCCTCTATAAATACCCATAAATCCCAAAACCCTCAGGGGAGTCCACGAAATACTTTTTCTGCCACCGCAAGTTCCAGAACCACGAGATCCAATCTAGAGGCCTTTTTCGGCACTCTGTCGGAGGGGGAAACGATCGCGGAGGGCTTCTTCATCAACCTCATTGCCCCTCCAATGATGCGTGAGTAGTTTACCACAGACCTACAGGTCCATAGTTAGTAGCTAGATGGCTTCTTCTCTCTCGATGTTCTTCAATACAATGTTCTCCTTGATGTTCTTGGAGTTCTATCCGATGTAATTCTTTTTTGCGGTGTGTTTGTTGAGATCCGATGAATTGTGAGTTTATGATCAGATCTATCCATGAATATTATTTGGGTTTTCTCTGAACTCTTTTATGCATGATTACTATAGCCTCGTATTTCTTCTCCGATTTATTGGTTTGGTTTGGCTAACTAGATTGATTTATCTTGCCATGGGAAGAGGTGCTTTGTGATGGGTTCGATCTTGCCGTGCTCAATCCCAGTGACAGAAAGGGACATGACACGTATGTATCGTTGCCATTAAGGGTAAAAAGATGGGGTTTATTCATACATGAGTTTATCTTGTCTACATCATGTCATCTTGCCTAATGCATTACTCCGTTTTTCCATGAACTTAATACACTAGATGCATGCTGGATAACGGTCGATGTGTGGAGTAATAGTAGTAGATGCAGAATCATTTCGGTCTACTAATCTTGGACGTGATGCCTATGTATGATGATTGCCTTGGATATCGTCATAATTATTTGCTTTTTTATCAATTGCTCAACAGTAATTTTTTTACCCACCATATATTATTTTCTCGAGGGAAGCCTCTAGTGAAAACTATGGCCCCCATGTCTATCTTTTATCATATAAAAATCCTAAAAATACCTTGCTGATTTTTTTTGCAATTTAGTTAGATCTATTTATCAAATCATATACAATTTAATCTTGCTCATAACCGTTGAGGGATTGACAACCCCTTTACGCGTTGGGTTGCTAGTATTTGTTGTTTGTGTGCAGGTGCTATTCACATTGTGTTTCTTGGTTCTCCTGCTGGATTGATATCCTTGGTTTCATAACCGAGGGAAATACTTACCTCTGTTGTACTGCATCATCCTCTCCTCTTCGGGGAATTACCAACGCAGATCACAAGTAGCAGCGATCAGTGCTTTTATTTACCACTTACACACTCCCTTGGGGAAGGTCAATCATTTACCACACAATCCCCAAGTTTGTGATGGAGTTGCAGTTACTTGAATTATCTCAACATATAGCAACAGGACGTAAAGCCATCCTAGGGCTGGACCTCCACGATTTAAGTACTGCGAATAAATTTTGGCATATCCTCAACCACTTCGAATATTCATCCCTCTAAACAACTCCATCAATAGGTGTCATCAAGTCAATCAAAATCAACATGTGGAGTTGAATTACTTAAGTACTCGTTCTCTTCGAAAGTTCCTGTCCTCTAAAATTTCAAATTTCCATTGAAACAAAAACATGCTCTCCCGCAAGGTTTGACTAGCAAAATTTGAAATTGGGAGTTATGACTAGATGATATTCAACTAACTCGGGGAACTAATGTAAGTGCAGCGACTCAACTAAAAATTCTTTCTCAAATAATATTGCGAGACAAGGGATTATGTATATGCTATACCTTCTCGCGCTGGCTCACTCTTCCCCTTCATCAAGTCCCAATTCATTTTCTTCATTTCCTCCCGCTAGGTGAGAACAAACTTGTAGGCTCAAAGAAAACAAATGAAGAAAACTACAACAAGAGAAGACCAAAATGTGCTCCTCATTTTATTATGCAAACTGAAAATAAACATGCAAAATAAAAAACAAATAAAGGAAAAATAAATATGCATGCATGAATAACTAGGGGATGACCTCCCCCGAGCTTAGGCTCTTGGCCTACTCTCTAGTCCATGTCCTCATCATCATTACCCCGTGGCTGAAGTGTGGCCACTGGAAGCATGGGGTACTCGAGGACAAACCTCCTGCTCCAGGGTGTGGCTGCCGCAAAGAAAAGAGGGACTGCATGTTCCCACTCAGTAGGTTAATGTTGTTGTTGGCCTCATGGAGGTCCATACGGATCCCTCCTACCTATTGTTGTAGCTGCTGAAATTCAACCCTGGGCACATAGTCATATGCCTTCCCAAAGTGAACTTGTGGTGCATATTGTGGTGCTGGTTGTGGTGGAAAGTTGGGTGCATGCTGAGGGGCATTGCCCCATGCGTCCCAACCATGGGCAGGGCCTCCTGCTGCAGCCTACCACTCTGGTGATGGTTCGGGTTGAGCAATGTTCCCGAAACCAGCTGCGTGGCGGTACTCATTGATCTCGTCAACAAAGAGCATCCACATATCACGTGTAGAAACAGTAAATGCTTGCGGCAAGGGCAAGCGAACATCAACAATGTGTGTGTTAGGTAGGGGGCATTGGTAGCAATGCTCCCTCTGCACGGGCCCAATGAAGTGAATGTTGGTCATAATCCTACGGTTGAGTGTCGTAGGACCCGGGACGTGCTGCATGGCATCAATATCGAGGCCAAAGTTCTCGGCAAGCCGAGTCACTACGCCTCCCACAACAATAACTCCCCTCGGCTGCTTGTGCTGCCGGCCGAGGTGGTGCATAGGAAAAGCTCCCAAGTTAGGCTTGGGGGTGTAAGCAGGGTGGAGTGTTGCGTGGAGCACACACATGTCATAGCTCGACATGCCCCCGATGTTCTCCCTACCAAAAATAGTGTTGGCAAGAAAGATCATGAAGTAGCGAATGGCGGGGTTTTGGATACTCGATACCTTCCTCCCGGAGAGGTCATGTTCATCCTTGACGGAGATGAGTTCCCACGAACCCAATGCGTCAGCAACCGGCGTGCCCCTGGTGTCGAGAACTCCTTGGTTCATGAAACCGAAGGCATCGCAAAACTGCTGCAACTTCATAGTGCGCTGGACTCCCCCGAGCATGAATGAGCAGCTTGGTTCCACCTTCGAGTCATTGAGAGTGTGGGAGAAGGTGGAGATGAGCTCCACGGTGATGCTGCAGTACGTTAGGTGATGGAAGTTACTGAAAACTCCCATCCCAACATTGTCTGCAAGCCATGCGAAGTCATTGTGAAGCCCTTGGGACTCCAAGAACGCGTCACCCTTCCCCTTCATGGGGGGTCATCCCCCAGTTGTTCGCATGTTGGAAGTCCTTGTTTGCAGCAGCATGGAGTTCATCACCCTTGTTCCGGGCATGCTTAGAGCGTGAGCCCACAGCCTTCTTCCCCGCAAAAATCACTGATTTCATGATTTTCTACACACAACAAAAATAACAACAGAAAAATGTAAGTTTAATATGGGGATCGAGTTCTAATACTACCTAGGATCGATTCTAACCTATTACTTTGAATCCTAACATGCAAATCGACCGGAAATCAAAAATATTATGCATCTCATCTAGGACATGAACATTGATGAAACCACCACCAAAACTTGCAAATAAACCATGGACCGGAGGAGAAACTCACCGAGGATGAAGATGCACAGATCACACAAACAAAATCCGTGAAGAAATGAAGGTTTTGAAGGATTTTGGTGAGGGTTTGAGAGAGAGATGTGAGAGCTTTGGGCGTTGGGAGGAAGAAGAAGAAAACCCCCCAGCACCGGCGGCTCAGATTTATTCAAATTCAGACGAAACGGGCACTCATACGGGCGTGTGCGTCCGTATGGAACGCCGTCTCACGTTCAAATCAGAAGATCTAGGGTTTACATACATGAAACGAGCGCTCAAATGGGCGCACACGCTCGTTTGAAACGCCATCGTCAAACCTGTTGATAGATGGATGTTTTGGGCGAAGGGTGAAACAGGTGCCCGAATGGTCGCTGGCGCTCGCTTGGAGGCCTTCTTTCATTCTATTCCCACGAACGCTCCCTGTCAAAGAACAAAACGACCGATAAAGCGGACGCTTGCCCCGTTAGGAACGCCATCCTTCGCTCTATGAGTTTTGACTGATTTCGACGAGAGTGTCATACGACCACGCAAACGAGGTCTTGCGGTCGTATGAAACGCCCTCTATCTCCATGTTCTTTTCTGCGTTTCTTCTAAACTTTCACATGACCGCACATGCGGGCGCCGGTGCCCGTTTGATATGCCTTCGTTCTCCCTGTTGCTTTCCTCCTTTTGTTTCTTCTCCTAGTACCTCTTTTCAACACTTCTCCTTCAACAAAAATATTAAAAACAACTTTCTCGAGGGGTTTTCATCAGTTTACTAATGAGAGCAAAATATTGACTTAAACAAAGATATTTTTTTACCGAAAAAGATAATGGGTTGCCTCCCATTAAGCTCTGGTTTTGAGGTTGCTTAGCTCAACCTCTTACCTTGGCACTTTATCAAGTATCAGGTGGTCGTGGGTTTTCTCTGCTCACCGTACATAATCGTTTAGGCGATGGCACATACCTCACCCTTGCTCCTAGCTTCTTCGGGAAGTACTTGACTATTTCTTCTTCACGAATTCTAAAGGTTACCTTCCCTTCTGAGCAATCTAGCGATGCACCTGCAGTATTAAAAAATGGGCTACCAAGGATAATCGATAACTTTTTGTCCTCGGGCATATCTAGAATAATAAAATCAGTAGGTATAACATGCCCGTCCAATCTCAACGGAACGTTTTCAGCCATCCTCGCTGGCTTCTTTTTGGATTTGACTGCCATCTGTAGAGTTATGCCTGTGGGTATGCATTCAGATAAATCTAACTTGTGATAAAGGGTTAGAGGCATCACACTTACCCCTGCTGCTCCATCACAAAGAGCATTATTTATATCAAGATTACCAATAGAACAAGATATAGTGGGTATACCTGGGTCTCCCAATTCCTCTGGTATCTTTTTTATCGAACGGACACTCCGTTATCATGGCAACCTGTTCCTTAAGAGTCATACTCCTTTTATTGTTCACAACATCACGCATGAACTTAGCAAAAGTAGGAATCTTTAACATATCAGTCACATGCATTGACATTTTAAGATCAGCTATGGCTTGTAGAAAAGTAGAATATAATGCATCATTTGAGGGTGGTCTTATAGCCTTGGGATAAGGGAGAGTTTTCTTAATTTTACCTTTACCTTTCTCTTTCTCTTTGCCTTTCCCTTTGTTTTTCAATGCTTGGACACTAACCTTGTTGGTTGGATCAAGTGGTTGTTTATTTCTCTCCACCCTAGGCTTTTCCTCTTCTTCTGCTTCCAGGTTCTTCTTCATTGTTATTGCCATCTGTTGTTTTTGCATCAGATTCAACTTGTTTTTCAACTTCTGCTTCATCTCCCTAAGTATCTTGGTGGGCCTGTTCTTTAGGTTCTTCTTCACCAAAGAGCAATTCTCTATTCTCTTGAGTTTGACTTTGGCTCTCCATTCTTCTTGGTTCTTGCTCTTTTTCATACCATTCTAGGCCCTTGGGATCCCGCGTTCTCTTACCACTTCGAGTAGATATTTCATTAGTAGATACAGGATTATCTAACTATTTTGTGATTTTTAAATTTTTACCGACAATTAAAGAAAGAAAACAAGAAAAAGAATAAATAACTACATAGTGATAAAAACAAACAAGCATACACAAAAATATTCAGTCTACGTTATTGCTCCCCAGCAACAGCGCCAGAAAAGAGCTTGATAATCCTCAAGTGCAAGGAATTGTCGTAGCACTTTCCAACAATTCAATCTTTGTTTAGATTTTTTTTACAAACATTCTAATTTTTTTGCTATTTATTAAAAAAATCACAAATTTAGAAATTTTCGCGTTTCCAAGTAGTGTTCGAAATTTTAAAAATGTTCCCATTTTCAAAATTTGTTGATAGATCCAAAAAAATGTTCGTGCTTTCAACTTTGTCTGGGTTTCCACGAATCTTTCCATTTTAAAAAAATGTTAATGTTTCCAATTTTTGTTCAAAATTTTGATATTGCCCTTTTCACAAATTGCTCAAAGATTTTAAAAATTATCGTGTTTATTTTTCTACATCTTTTCAAATTTAGTTCAAAATTTCAATAACAATGTTCCCGTGTTGCGAAATGATTCAAAGATTAAAAAATGGTTATTTTCTCAAAAAAATATTCAAGTTTTTGAAAAACTATTTGTATTTTAAAAAATTATTCACAATTTTGGAAAAGGTTTGTGGTTCATAAAATATTCACTTTTTTCAAAAAGGAAATTTCGTTTTGAAGTATCTAAAAGTGTCTCAGATATGTCGTTGGTGATAGTTCCTAATGATGCATGCCGCCTATATGCCACTAAATCTCATCAGTTTATAGGACCTCTCAGGTCGACGGGTAGCCATGACAGATCCTATATGACGCGTAGGGTGCCCCCTAGTGCCATGGCGCGTACCCCACAGCTCACTTGCACCCCTTCTGGGCAGGCCCATGTGGGGCGCGAGGTCCCCCAGTTTTTTTTTTCTTTTCTCATTTCCTTTTCTTTCTATTTCCCTTTTTCTTTCCTCTTTTTTTTTCATCTTTACTTTTTCACTTTTTTGCCAAATTTTTTTTCAAATTCACGAACACTTTTTCGTTCATCGAATTCAACTTTTTTATTTATCGCATCTAAAAAATGTTCACCAAATTCAAAATTTGTTCACCCACCTAAAAAAATGTTCATTAAATTGAAATTTTGTTCATCATTTTCAAAAAATGTTCATTCAATTCCATTTTTTGTTCATTCAATTTAAAAAATGTTCACCAAAATTCAAAAAAAGTTAACCGACATAAAAAATGTTCATTAAATTCAAATTTTGTTTATCATTTTCAATAAATGTTCATCGAATTCAACTTTTTTGTTCATCGAATTTAAAAAATGTTCACCAAAATTCAAAAAGTGTTCACCAACCTCAAAAAATGTTTGTGGAACTCAAAATTTGTTCATTGATTTCAAAATTTATTCATCCATTTTTCAGAAAAAATGTTCTTCAATAAATTTTTTATTCATCAAGTTAAAAAATTGTTCATCAAATTCAAAGCTAGTTCATGAAATATAAAAAATGTTCATCATTATTAAAAAATGTTCATTAAAATGAAAAAAATTCATTTGTTTGAACCACAAACATTTTTGTATTCAAAAACTGTTTTTATGAAAATTCACAATATTTTGAATTTTAGAACCAATCCCGAGTTATTTTAATATAGAATAAAACAAAAGGAGAAAATAAAAACAAGAACGAAAAAAAACGGGGGCGACGGCTCCGCGCATGGGCCGGCCCAGCTGGGCATGCGGGGGGCGCGGGGGTGCGCGCTGCCCGTGACTGGGGGGGCGCCCCACGCGCCATATAGGAGGTCTCGGGTAGCATGTAAAATACACGATTTTTGCATGATATTTTGAATCATGAAAACTTTTTCAAAATATGGGAACAATTTTAGGAAATTTGGAACATTTTTTAAGCAAAACCACGAGAAAAAAAAATGAAATGGAGGGAATACTTTTTCACACACATTGTA
Organism: Thinopyrum elongatum; assembly: GCA_011799875.1. Lineage (NCBI taxonomy): Eukaryota > Viridiplantae > Streptophyta > Magnoliopsida > Poales > Poaceae > Thinopyrum > Thinopyrum elongatum. Next base: position 335,036,633 of record CM022302.1, on the reverse strand, counting down.
CATTTTTTATATGTGGAAGTAGTATTTTTATACGGGTTTAACTTTTTAAAATTAATGATTAACTTTTTTTGAAATATATGTTTTATTTTATACACACATGTACATTTTTTTATAAATAAAAACATTTTTATACACATTTTATTTTATTTGAAATACATGATTAACATTTTTCTATAGTAACACATAACTTTTTATTGAAGCACTTGAACATTTTGTATTTACACGAGGTTCATATTTATATACATAAGTAACATTTTTTTATACAAGTTAACATTTTTTACACACATGATTGTTTTTAAAATATACTTCCTCCGTTCCATAATATAAGAGCGTTTTCCAAATGCTTAATTAACATTTTTCAAACACTTGCTTAACATTTTTTAATATTCTTGATTAATATTTTTAAAATAAATGATCAAATTGTTTCATACACATTTTTTGTATACTTTTTCATATATGTGATAAACAATTTTCTATAAACAGTTAACATTTTTCAAAAGCTTGATCGACATTTTTAAAATGTTTATGTAGAGTGTTTTTTCTAATATATTTGTTTAGAATATTTAAAAGTATAAACAAACGTAAAAAAGGAAAGCAGAAAAGGAAAACAAAAAATGCGGCACTTGTTCCCGTGCACCTAGGCCGGCCCAAATCGCGCACCCTTCAGTGATGGTCGTTCCTACCACCTCGCTGAACGTGAGATATAGGGGTGGCCGCGCCTTAGCCTCTCACGCCTTGTACAACGCATGTGCTTATACGGGTGCTTGAGTAAAATAACCTGTTTTTTTACATTGGTTTTGAACTAGTGCTCGGGAACGGAAGGGGAAGCAAATTTTTGCTTCCGTTGCCAGCCGGTGCTTGCGAAAATAACTGCTCCATTCAATTCACAGGTGCTTCAGCCTAGTGCCTCAATCTTCTTCCCGCACAACTGAACAAATGTTGGGAAATCATTGGTCTTGGCTTGTTAGAAGAGGATGATAGCATGGGGGAAGGAAGGGAGGGAAAGGAAGGAGGAAATATTATCCGAACAACAGCTCCATCACCCATGTCTGCCCGCCTTCGGAAGCACCTCCGGGCCCAAATTGCTTTCCTCGTGCCCGCTCAAACAATCAATCTGTCCAACCATGGCGTTGAAGGAAATATGCCCTAGAGGCAATAATAAACTTGTTATTTATATTTCCTTATATCATGATAAATGTTTATTATTCATGCTACAATTGTATTAACCGGAAACTTGATACATGTGTGAATACATAGACAAAACAAAGTGTCCCTAATATGCCTCTACTTGACTAGCTCGTTAATCAAAGATGGTTAAGTTTCCTGACCATAGACATGTGTTATCATTTGATGAACGGGATCACATCATTAGGAGAATGATGTGATGGACAAGACCCATCCGTTAGCTTAGCATAATGATCGTTAAGTTTTATTGCTATTGCTTTCTTCATGACTTATACATATTCCTCTGACTATGAGATTATGCAACTCCCGAATACCAGAGGAACACCTTGTGTGCTATCAAACGTCACAACGTAACTGGGTGATTATAAAGATGCTCTACAGGTGTCTCCAAAGGTGTTTGTTGGGTTGGCATAGATCGAGATTAGGATTTGTCACTCCGAGTATCGGAGAGGTATCTCCGGGCCCTCTCGGTAATGCACATCATATGAAGCCTTGCAAGCAATGTGACTAATGAGTTAGTTACGGGATGATGCATTACGGAACGAGTAAAGAGACTTGCCGATAACGAGATTGAACTAGGTATGATGATACCGACGATCGAATCTCGGGCAAGTAACATACCAATGACAAAGGGAATAACGTATGTTGTTATGCGGTTTGACTGATAAAGATCTTCGTAGAATATGTAGGAGCCAATATGAGCATCCAGGTTCCGCTATTGGTTATTGACCGGAGATGTGTCTCGGTCATGTCTACATAGTTCTCGAACTCGTAGGGTCCGCACGCTTAACGTTCGATGACGATTTGTATTATGAGTTGTGTGTTTTGGTGACCGAAGTTTGTTCGGAGTCCCGGATGAGATCACAGACATGACAAGGAGTCTCGAAATGGTCGAGAGGTAAAGATTGATATATTGAAATGTTATGTTCGGGCACCGGAATGGTTTCGGAAAGGTTCGGACATTTTTTCGGAGTACCGGGAGGTTACCGGAACCCCCCGGGGGACTATTGGGCCTTCATGGGTCCTAGTGGAGAGAGGAGGCCGGCGGCCAGGTGGTGGCGTGCGCCCCCCCAAGCCCAAACCGAATTGGACTAGGGGTGGGGGGCGCAGCCCCCCTTTCCTTCTTCTCATCCACCTCTTTCCCCTTCCCCACTCTCCGGAAAGGAAAGGGGAATCCTACTAGGACTGGGAGTCCTAGTAGGACTCCCCCCTTGGCGTGCCCCCCCCTAGGCCGGCCGCCTCCTCCCCCCCTCCTTTATATACGGGGGCGGGGGGCACCCCAAAAACACACCAAGATTTCTCTTAGCCGTGTGCGGTGCCCCCCTCCATAGTTTACTCCTCCGGTCATAGCGTCGTAGTGCTTAGGCGAAGCCCTGCGCGGATCATATCACCAACATCGTCGCCACGCCGTCGTGCTGACGGAACTCTCCCTCGACCCTCTGCTGGATCAAGATGTAACACCCCTATGTAACTACCACTGTGATCAACTGCTAATATTGCCAAGTCATATCATTTGTAGTGCCTAGTCATAGTGGTTAACCAAAACAATTCAAACTCCATTCTGAAAATCAACTCAAATTCAAAAGTGCAAAATAAATTTTGCTCAAACACTGTTGAAAAAATGTTCATTAATTGGCAAATAATCCAGGGACATTTATAAAATCATCATCAGGATAGTTGGAGTAAGCTAAGTGACTCAAACAAATTGAAACAGCACCAAAACAGAGTTATTAAATCTATTTAAAATCATATTAAATTCAAACGAAATCCAAATCTGTCCAAACAAGTTTTTGGTGAAGCGTAATATTGCAATGCATTATTTGGACCAAGTTCCATATTTTACAAAAGTGCATAAGTGGCCTAACTAATTCCAAACAGAAAAGAATAAAGGAAAAAGGCAGAAACAGAAATAGAAAATGGAAAAGGCCTACACTTCTACTGTGCACTAAAGTCTATGTACTACAGTACCTGGCCCAGCCCACCAACTACAGTCGCTGTCCTCCTCGTGCGCTGTCGCGCGCGCTCGCCGACACGACGACGGCCGCCGCACGCATCGCCCATCCGCCGTCGCCCGCGCGCAGATAAGATACCCGAGCCCCCTGGCTCAAACCCTAGCCCCCCACAAATCCCTCACCCACTCGCTCGCCTCTCCTCCCTCTTCCTCTCCTCAGATCCGCCGCGCTCGAACGCCACCGTTGCCGTGGGCTTGCGGAAACCGTGGCCATCGACCACCGCACGCCTCGCCGCCACGACGTAGAGGATTGCCGTTGTCCGCTGCGTCTCCAGACGCCACCAGTTGGAGCCGGGAGCCACTGCTCCGAGCCCGGCGACATCGTTTTCTTCCTCGGGCCGCCGTCGTCCGTCTTTGATTACAGTCGCCACGCTGTGCTACTAAGCCTCCGACGGCCACCGTGTGCCCCGCGGTGAGCTTCTCCACCTCCTTCCCCTCTCCATTCGGCCACGCACGCTCGCTAGCTAGCTACTGCGCTACGCCCGAACACACTGCCGCCGACGAGCTCACCGCCGTGGCCTCCGTCGCAGTCACGCGCAGCCGAGACCAGCATAGAGCTCCTGGAGCTCGTGCGAACTCAACGCGACCCCTAGCACGCTTTCCTGTGCCGTGCAGCGCTGGATCCACTGACGCCCGACTCCGGCGTCCGCCGGCGACGATCTAGCGCTCGGGTCCAGCCGTTTTAGCTCGCCTTAGTGCCGCAGATCGACGCGGAATGTTGTCCCCGTTCGAATGAGACCAACCGCCGTCGTTTTGGGCTACGGGCGGCGATTTCCGATGAGATCCGTGGCCGCGCCGCCGTGGAAATGGTCACCGGCGTCTAGCCGCCGGCGTGCTGACGTGGCTGCGTGGTTAGGCGTTAAGTACTCCCTCTGTTAGACTGACGTGTGGGCCCGCGTACTGTAGCCGTTAGATTAACTAATTACGCTACTAATTAACCCGCTAACTACAGTCAATGACAACCGGGCCCCACCTCCCTAATAAACTGGTTAGGTTAATTAAAATGCGATTAACTAAACAGACACTGACAACTGGGCCCCACCGGACCCAGTTGACTAGTCAATTTGCTGACTGGGCAGTACACAGTCTATGACAGGTGGGCCCCACTGGACCCACTGTCCAGTCAATGATGACCCAGTCAACTGCTGACTGTGCAGTTGACCGGGCCCACTGTCAGCCTCTGTGATGCACACTGGGTGCAGTGCACCGGGTGCACCCAGCGATTCCGGTTACTGTTTAAATTGAATTAATAAATAAATTCCAGAAAATCATTTAAACTTCGAAAATTAATAACTTTTAAACCGTAGCTCAGATCGAAAAAGTTAAAACATGAAAGTTGCTCAAAACGACGAGACGAGTCTGATCGTGCCGTCTGTTTCCTTGTCGGAACCCCCTACGTAGGAGAACTCGTAACTCCGAGCCCGATTCCGGTAGATGAATAGTGCACACACACCGGTTAATAAATCCCCGGTTAAATCTAAAAATAACTAAAATGACTTAGAGGCATATTTAGGCAACCCTGCACTGCATCATAGCATCGCACGCACTGTGTTGCATCTGTTTGCATTATATTTACTTGTTTCCTCCCCCTCTTCTCTTCCGATAGACCCCGACGTTGCCGTAGCTCCTGAGGCAGACGCCACTCCGGAGTACGACTACGTCCCCGACAACCCCGCCCTTGCCGTCGAGCAGACATGCAAGCACCCCCATTTTGAGCATTTCGATATCACCTATTCTCTTCCCTCTTATGCTTGCATTAGACGTTACTGCTACTGTTACTATCCTATATCTGTTGCATAGCCTGATTACTTGTAACCTACTGTTGATACCTGCCTGATATCCTAAACTGTATAGCATAGGATGGGTAGAGCCTTATCAGAGACCCACTTGTCCCGACTGCCCCGCTGGATTCTCAGAAGACCCGAACAACGGGATCGAAGATCAGACCCTGGCACCGCACGTCACTTCCCCCTTAAATTGCTCGACACTACTGGGTTACTATCGAGTGCCGAGGGTGATACCTCGTCAGCACTTCTGATGATAACCTTGTAGGTTAGTTAATCGGTCGTGGTAAGCGAGGGTGATTCCTCCTACACCACCCCCGATACCGACGCCGTCGTGCAACTGTTCAAGTGTGGACCTCGAGGGTGATTCCTCCTTCGTTCACCTTGATGATATCATCGAGTGGAATTCCATCGAGGGTGATTCCTCAGGGTTCCCTTGGTGTCAGACACACAGTTACCTTTGATACTGTGACTTGTACTGAACCATGTTACTAAAGACGGGTCGGCCCTGAGGGGTACCCGCGCGAGCATGAATGCGAAGTGATGTGAAGTCGGGTTGACCTGAGAGGTGCCCGCGAGATAACAACGAGGCGTGGCCGGGCATTCTTAGTCCTTGCCGCAAGTCCTCGAGATGGGGCGACGGGGTCACATCGATCGTGAGTCTCTGCTCGTTTCCGCGCGCTCCTAATTCACTAACGGTTTGGATATTTGATCCGAGGGGCCTCTGGCCTGATAGCACTAAACATCACGTGGGCATAGTATGGGCGTTCTGCATCGTATACTTCAGCCGAAGCTTAATGGATGTCAGCGATTGGGCGGCGTGCGCCGAGTTGGACTGGTTACGCAACTGCGCTTGTATTAAGGGGTTGCTAGGTCTGCTCTCGGCCGTGAACGTAACGTGCAGGAGTTCCCGGGGCGAAGGCCCAAGACCCCTGGGGGCATAGGTTTAGTCCGGCGTGCTGACCTCTCTGTTAAGTATTTGGTTGGGTTGCGGCATGTTGCATAGCCGAGGCCGGGCATGACCCAGAAAAGTGTGTCCGGCCGGAGTTAAGCGAGCGTGGTGGGTAAGTTGGTGCACCCCTGCAGGGAAGAAACTTCTATCGATAGCCTGTCCTACGGTAACGGACACTCGGAGTTGTATCCCGATCGGTACAACTAGAACATGACTTGAGATGAGAACTGGATAGTACGGCTCTGGGATTGCTTTCTCGCAGGGAGTCGAGGAAGAATCTCTGGCCGAGGATTGATGACACTGCTATACTTTACATTATGTTATTCTGCTCTCTTCTATTGCTGCAAGACTGTTGAGGATGCTGAAGATGCTAGTCTTCGATAGGACTAGGCTTTCCCCCTCTATTCTGGCTTTTCTGCAGCCCAGTCCACATATACAGCCCCCTTTGAAAATGATGCATATGTAGTGTAGATCCTTGCTTGCTGAGTACTTCGGATGAGTACTCACGTTTGCTTTATTTTCCTTTTCCCCCCTTTATTCCTTTGTCGCATCCAGACGACGGAGCCCCGGAGCCAGTTGTCCCGTTCGACGACCACTACTACTACCAGCCCGGAGAGTATTACTACTACGAGGAGCCGACCGACGACTAGGAGTAGGATTCGGAGGGTCCAGGGCAGGAGGCCCACGCCTTTCGATCGTAGTATTTTATTTTGCCCCGCCTCTGTGAAGGCCTATCTCTCTGTTCTGTAATATATCTGTACTCAGATATCTAATGCTTCCGCTGACACTTGTATGCCATCGAGCTATGTATTCGAGCCCACGAGGCCCTGGCTTGTAATATAAAGCTTGTATGAATTTATTTATGTTTTAGAGTTCTGTTGTGATATCTTCAAGTGAGTCCTTAGGCTTGATCGTGTGCATTTGCGTGTATGATTAGTGCACGATTAAGCCGGGGTCGTCACAGGTTGGTATCAGAGTTGACTGCCTCTAGGAGTCCCTCTTTCCAACTCTTTGGCTGAAGTTGAGTCTAGTGGTCGAAAACTGTTTTACTAACTTGGCTGTGTGGCTTACGGGCCCACGTCGCCAACTGGGTGGTATTAGGATCTTTTACTCCTCGATCTTTACTCTGGGACTCTGACTTCTCTTCTATTTGGGTTTAATAAAATTTACTAACACCGACACTTAGGATCTCGTAAATTCTATCCACCCGGAGAGCTAGATTCAGTGCGATTTCCCTGTCTTTGATCTGATTAGTCTGATAATCATTTCCTTTCCATTGATTTGTTTAATCTTTCCATTCGAGATCTTCTATATTTCTCGTCGTCGAATGACAATCCTGAATCTTCTCTGTTTCAGATGGACCGTCTGTTTCCACCTCGCCCTACGACGCAGCTTGTGCTTCGCACCTGTGCTCGAGACGTCCCTGGGTTTCCAGCTGTTCTGATCGCCCTCTTGATCAGGCTGGGATACCGCTGGTGCCCCGAGTACATGGTCTACGAGGTTTATCGTGAGTTCAACCAGGAACAGTACTATGCTGATGTTCACATCTACGATCAGCAGGACGACTCAAACACTGAGCTACACCGTTTTCACGGAATCGGCGTGACGATTGAGATGGCAGTCCATGATGCCGCCTACTCTGCTGTCGCACGTCTCCGAGGACAGCTCAGCGCTGACTTGGATGCCTCTGAGTATCGGTACATTCCGTATGCCCCTGCTGGAGATGCTACTAGATACTACACAGCTGTTTCTGCCCCGTACGAGCCTCGTCGCTACGATCAGCGAGTTCTGATTTACTATACTCAGGCTCTGGATCGCACTGTTTGAGCTCTTGCCGTCGAGTTGTTTGCCACTCGAGCACGACTCTACGAGGCTATGACGCAGTTGCTACCAGATGTTCATGCAGGGATACATCCGGAGGACATTCTTTACCCGAGCAGGACCGAGATGCCATCAGGGATCGATTGGCCTGCTGTGGGAGGTCACACGCCTGCACGTGGACCTCTTCTTACAGTTCGAGACCGGGTTCTGCATCAGAGTGCACATGGAGCGCAGGATCCTTCTGCGACGAACGTCCATCGTCCGCACTTGCAGCTACCCCGTTTCAGTGGTTTTCTCCGACGTTGATGTAGCCTTTGCTATGTCACGTTGTGTACTTCCTTACCGCGTGCCTGCGCGCTGCCTAGCATGTCTAGCTTTTAAATTTGCGCCGTTATGTTGCCCGAATGTAACCGACTCTGTATGGATATGTATGACTTGATGATTAATATTAAGCATCTGTTGTACTACTTAAATTCCATCGCGTTACATCATGCATGTCGCTAAATACTCGCATTGGCTTCTGCTAAACTACCCCTGTTGACTTAGCAGGATGGGTGATAACAATCCACCTCCGCCGCCACCGCCTGACTATATGGCTGCAATGATGCAACAGTTTGAACTCAACCGCCAATTCATGACGGGGATTATGCAGCAATTCCCCCGTCCCAATGCCGACCAGCCGCCACCTTCCATCACCTTGCCAGAATTTATGCGACTTAACCCGTCGTTCTTTCGCAACACCGTCAATCCATTGGATGCCGATGATTGGCTGCGTGACATCTCCCATGAGATGGGGTCTGCTGGTGTCACCCCGGTCAATTATGTCACCTTTGCGACATACCTTCTGAAGGGTCCCGCATCACAATGGTGGGCCACTCACCGACAGACCCTACCACCTGGTACCGTCGTCACTTGGGCAGAATTCAAGATTGCTTTCCGTGCCCGCTATATTCCTCAAGCTGTCATAGCACGGAAGAAGGCCGAGTTCCGTAGTCTCGTTCAGGGCAACAAGTCTGTGGAAGTTTATCAGCGCGAGTTTCTTGACTTGTCTCGCTACGCTGAAGAGGACGTTCCCACTGATGATCGAAGGCAGGAGAAATTCCGTGAAGGGCTGCACCATGACATTCAGTTAGCCCTTCTTGTTCAAGACTACCCTGATTTCGCCACCTTGGTGAATAAGGCTATTATGGTCGAGACTGGATTGAAGAAGCACAAAGAAGCGACCAGACGCACCCGTGAGGCGGGCTCTTCCTCCCAGAAGCGCCGCATTTGGATACCACAGAGCATGTATCGTCCAGCAGCACCAGTGCACAGGCCTTCCTATGCTGCACCACGTCTGCCTCCTCCACCACCAAGACAGCCTCTGCAAGCTCCAGCACCTCGAGCTCCTGCACCACGTCCTGACAATGGACTATGCTTCAAGTGTGGCCAGTCAGGTCACTGTGCCAGAGATTGCTCTCAGAATCAGAATCAGTTGGCTCTTCCTTCTGCCGGCCGTGGTAATGGCCGTGGGAATTCTCAGTCTCGCTACAACAATGGCAGACCTTCTTATGGTCGTGGGCAGGTCTTCCATGTCAACATGAATGAAGACCCCGAACAACCAGCAACTGTGATGGGTACACTTCTTGTTAATTCAGTTCCTGCAACTGTTTTATTTGATTCAAGAGCATCGCATTCATTCATGTCAGAACATTTTGCACTCATGCATGACGTTAAAAGTGAAGCGCTACACCATTCATTAGCTGTGAACACTCCCGCGGGCCAGTGTTGCGCCTTCGTGTTCAGCCCCGATGTCATCATTGATATTGAAGGGTTGAAGTTCCGCGCTTCTCCCATTATACTCAAGTCCTCCTCGATTGATCTTATCTTGGGAATGGATTGGTTGAAGGCTCACTACGCCTCAATCAATTGTGCCACTAAAGTTGTACACCTCCTTCATCCATCCGACGAGTTAGTGAACTACCGAGCTCATGTCACTCAGAACGCCGAGGCTCAGATTTATGCCTTGAATGCGTTGAACGCTTCTCCGCTTGAGGGGATCGAGAACATCCCAGTTGTCTGTGACTTCCCGGATGTTTTTCCACAAGAACTTCCAGGAATACCCCCTGCTAGAGCTGTTGAGTTCGTCATCGACTTGAAGCCTGGCACCACTCCTATTGCGAAGCGTCCCTACAAGATGCCACCACATCACCTTATTGAGCTTAAGGAAGAAATCGATAAATCTCTTAGGAAGGGCTTAATCCGTTCTAGTTCCTCTGCCTGGGGAGCACTGTCTCTTTTTGTCAAGAAGAAAGATGGTACGAATAGGTTGGTCCAAGATTACCGTCCTATCAACCAGGCAACCATTCAGAATAAATATCCGCTTCCCCGGATCAATGACTTATATGATCAACTTGCTGGATCTTCGGTGTCCTCTAAACTCGACTTGAGGTTGGGTTATCACCAGATCCGTGTCCGCGAGGAGGATATTCCAAAGACTGCATTCGTTACTCGATATGGCTCCTATGAATACACCGTCATGTCATTTGGCCTAACGAATGCTCCAGCTACGTTCTCCCGTCTGATGAATTACATATTCATGGACTACCTCGACAAGTTCGTCGTGGTATATCTGGATGATATCCTAGTATATTCGAAGAATAAGGAAGAACATGCCGAACATCTTCGCCTTGTTCTGGAGAGACTTCGAGAACACAAGTTATATGCCAAGTACTCCAAATGTGAATTCTGGCTTTCCGAAGTGACCTACCTTGGACATGTGATTTCCAAGGACGGTATTGCCGTTAACCCAGAGCGTGTTCAGGCTATCCTTGACTGGACTCCTCCGAAGAATGCCAAGCAAGTCTGAAGCTTCCTCGGTCTAGCCAGTTATTGTCGCCGATTCGTTGAGAACTTCTCCAAGATTGCCAAGCCCCTGACTAATCTGCTCCACAAAGGCGTTAAGTTTGAGTGGACAGACAAGTGTCAGGAAAGTTTCCAGACCCTCAAGGACAAGCTTACTTCTGCTCCAGTGCTTGCTCCTCCTGATTCTCGCAAGGACTTTGTGATATATTGCGACGCCTCTCGTCAGGGATTAGGCTATGTCCTAATGCAAGAGCGAAGAGTGATTGCGTATGCTTCACGTCAATTGCGTCCACATGAAGAAAATTATCCAGTGCATGATCTTGAACTTGCTGCAGTAATATATGCATTGAAGTTATGGCGACATTACCTTCTTGGTAATCGGTGTGAGATTTATACCGATCATCAGAGTCTGAAATACTTGTTCACTCAACCAGATCTTAATCTCCGTCAGCAACGATGGTTAGAAACAATTACAGACTATGACTGCGGTATTTCATATACCCCGGGCAAGGCTAATGTAATGGCTGATGCCCTGAGCCGCAAGTCATATTGCAACAACCTCATGGTTAGGCGAGCTCAATCTCGTCTTTATGCGGAATTGAGTCAGCTGAATCTGTGAATTGTTCCCCAAGGTTCTCTTAATAACCTTGTGGTACAGCCAGACCTTCAGAAGGCTGTTAAGGAAGCGTAAGCCAAAGATGCTGAAATTGACTTGATGAAGAAAGAGCTTCACCTTGATAAGTACCGGGATTTCTCAGTTGCTGAAGATGGAACATTATATTTCAGAGACCGCATCGTAGTACCTCGCTTCGAGCTTATGACTGACAAGGTCATGAAGGAGGCTCATGATACACCACTGTCTATCCATCCGGGTAGCACCAAGATGTATCGCGATCTCCGACAGAGGTACTGGTGGTCCAGAATGAAGCAGGACATTGCTCGTTATGTTGCTGAATGTGACGTATGCCGTCGCGTGAAAGCAGAACATCAGAAGCCTGCTGGAATTCTTCAACCACTCCCTATTCCTCTATGGAAGTGGGATAAAGTGCAGATGGATTCCATTACTGGTCTTCCCAAGTCTCAGAAAGGTCACGACGCCATTCTTGTCGTCGTCGATCAACTTTCCAAGGTTGCTCATTTTCTGCCTATTAAGGAGACTATCACTGCTAGCCAGCTAGCAGAGCTGTATATCTCCAGAATCATTTCACTCCACGGTATTCCGAAGGAGATCAGTTCGGACCGTGGCGGTCTTTTCACGTCCAAGTTCTGGGAAAGTTTTCAAGAAGCTATGGGAACTCACATTACATGGAGTTCAGCTTATCATCCCCAATCCCAAGGCCAAGTCGAATGAGTAAATCAAATGCTTGAAGACATGCTTCGCGCTTGTGTTATATCATTCGGTAAGAAGTGGGAAGATTCTCTCCCGTATGCCAAGTTCTCTTATAACAACAGCTATCAAGCCAGCTTGAAAATGGCCCCCTTCGAAGTTCTCTATGGACGTAAATGTCGAACCCCTCTGAATTGGTCAGAAACTGGGGAACGACCACTCGTTGGACCAGACATTATTCAACATGCTGAAGAACAAGTCAAAATTGTCCGAGAAAATCTCAAGGCAGCTCAGGACCGCCAGAAGAGCAACTATGATCGCAAACGATGGGGTCTGACTTATCAACCAGGTGATCATGCTTATCTTCGTGTCACTCCTATGAAAGGCACCCGTCGTTTCGGAATCAAGGGCAAGCTAGCTCCTCGCTATATTGGTCCCTTTCGCATCGTGGCTAGACGTGGACAGGTAGCATATAAATTGGAGTTGTCGCCACAATTCTCTCATATTCATGATGTCTTCCACGTGTCGCAACTTCGCAAATGCTTCAAGGAATCTCCGCACCGCGCAGTGGATCACGAGATGCTTCAGTTGCAAGATGACTTATCTTATAAGGAGCATCCGATCCGCATACTCGATGAAGCTGAACGTCGAACTCGTCAGAAGACGACCAAGTTCCTTAAAGTGCAGTGGTCGAATCACACGAAAGATGAAGCCACTTGGGAACGAGAGGATCATCTTCGGAAAGAATATCCCGACCTCTTTCCTTCTACCTCCTAAATTCTCGGGACGAGAATTTCTTTTAGAGGAGGAGAATTTGTAACACCCCTATGTAACTACCACTGTGATCAACTGCTAATATTGCCAAGTCATATCATTTGCAGTGCCTAGTCATAGTGGTTAACCAAAACAATTCAAACTCCATTCTGAAAATCAACTCAAATTCAAAAGTGCAAAATAAATTTTGCTCAAACACTGTTGGAAAAATGTTCATTAATTGGCAAATAATCTAGGGACATTTATAGAATCATCATCAGGATAGTTGGAGTAAGCTAAGTGACTCAAACAAATTGAAACAGCACCAAAACAGAGTTATTAAATCTATTTAAAATCATATTAAATTCAAACAAAATCCAAATCTGTCCAAACAAGTTTTTGGTGAAGGGTAATATTGCAATGCATTATTTGGACCAAGTTCCATATTTTACAAAAGTGCATAAGTGGCCTAACTAATTCCAAACAGAAAAGAATAAAGGAAAAAGGCAGAAACAGAAATAGAAAATGGAAAAGGCCTACACTTCTACTGTGCACTAAAGCCTATGTACTATAGTACCTGGCCCAGCCCACCAACTACAGTCGCCGTCCTCCTCGTGCGCTGTCGCGCGCGCTCGCCGACACGACGACGGCCGCCGCACGCGTCGCCCATCCGCCGTCGCCCGCGCGCAGATAAGATCCCCGAGCCCCCTGGCTCAAACCCTAGCCCCCCACAAATCCCTCACCCACTCGCTCGCCTCTCCTCCCTCTTCCTCTCCTCAGATCCGCCGCACTCGAATGCCACCGTTGCCGTGGGCTTGCTGTAACCGTGGCCATCGACCACCGCACGCCTCGCCGCCACGACGTAGAGGATCGCCGTTGTCCGCTGCGTCTCCAGACGCCACCAGTTGGAGCCGGGAGCCACTGCTCCGAGCCTGGCGACATCGTTTTCTTCCTCGGGCCACCGCCGTCCGTCTTCGATTACGGTCGCCATGCTGCGCTACTAAGCCTCCGACGGCCACCGTGTGCCCCGCGGTGAGCTTCTCCACCTCCTTCCCCTCTCCATTCGGCCGCGCACGCTCGCTAGCTAGCTACTGCGCTACGCCCGAACACACTGCCACCGACGAGCTCACCGCCGTGGCCTCCGTCGCAGTCACACGCGGCTGAGACCAGCATAGAGCTCCTGGAGCTCGTGCGAACTCAACGCGACCCCTAGCACGCTTTCCTGTGTCGTGTAGCGCTGGATCCACTGACGCCCGACTCTGGCGTCCGCCGGCGACGATCTAGCGCTCGGCTCCAGCCGTTTTAGCTCGCCTTAGTGCCGCAGATCGACGCGGAATGTTGTCCCCGTTCGAATAAGACCAACCGCCATCGTTTTGGGCTCCGGGCGGCGATTTCCGATGAGATCCGTGGCCGCGCCGCCGTGGAAATGGTCACCGGCGTCTAGCCGCCGGCGTGCTGACGTGGCTGCGTGGTTAGGCGTTAAGTACTCCCTCTGTTAGACTGACGTGTGGGCCCGCGTACTGTAGCCGCTAGATTAACTAATTACGCTACTAATTAACCCGCTAACTACAGTCAATGACAACCGGGCCCCACCTCCCTAATAAACTGGTTAGGTTAATTAAAATGCGATTAACTAAACAGACACTGACAACTGGGCCCCACCGGACCCAGTTGACTAGTCAATTTGCTGACTGGGCAGTACCCAGTCTATGACAGGTGGGCCCCACTGGACCCACTGTCCAGTCAACGATGACCCAGTCAACTGCTGACTGTGCAGTTGACCGGGCCCACTGTCAGCCTCTCTGATGCACACTGGGTGCAGTGCACCGGGTGCACCCAGCGATTCCGGTTACTGTTTAAATTGAATTAATAAATAAATTCCAGAAAATCATTTAAACTTCAAAAATTAATAACTTTTAAACCGTAGCTCAGATCGAAAAAGTTAAAACATGAAAGTTGCTCAGAACAACGAGACAAGTCTGATCGTGCCGTCTGTTTCCTTGTTGGAACCCCCTACGTAGGAGAACTCATAACTCCGAGCCCGATTCCGGTAGATGAATAGTGCACACACACCGGTTAATAAATCCCCGGTTAATTCTAAAAATAACTAAAATGACTTAGAGGCATATTTAGGCAACCCTGCACTGCATCATAGCATCGCACGCACTGTGTTGCATCTGTTTGCATTATATTTACTTGTTTCCTCCCCCTCTTCTCTTTCGGTAGACCCCGACGTTGCCGTAGCTCCTGAGGCAGACGCCACTCCGGAGTACGACTACGTCCCCGACGACCCCGCCCTTGCCGTCGAGCAGACAGGCAAGCACCCCCATTTTGAGCATTCCGATATCACCTATTCTCTTCCCTCTTATGCTTGCATTAGACGTTACTGCTACTGTTACTATCATATATCTGTTGCATAGCCTGATTACTTGTAACCTACTGTTGATACCTGCCTGATATCCTAAACTATATAGCATAGGATGGGTAGAGCCTTATCAGAGACCCACTTGTCCCGACTGCCCCGCTGGATTCTCAGAAGACCCGAATAACGGGATCGAAGATCAGACCCTGGCACCGCACGTCACTTCCCCCTTAAATTGCTCGACACTACTGGGTTACTATCGAGTGCCGAGGGTGATACCTCGTCAGCACTTCTGATGATAACCTTGTAGGTTAGTTAATCGGTCGTGGTAAGCGAGGGTGATTCCTCCTACACCACCCCCGATACCGACGCCGTCGTGCAACTGTTCAAGTGTGGACCTCAAGGGTGATTCCTCCTTCGTTCACCTTGATGATATCATCGAGTGGAATTCCATCGAGGGTGATTCCTCAGGGTTCCCTTGGTGTCAGACACACGGTTAAATTTGATACTGTGACTTGTACTGAACCATGTTACTAAAGACGGGTCGGCCCTGAGGGGTACCCGCGCGAGCATGAATGCGAAGTGATGTGAAGTCGGGTTGACCTGAGAGGTGCCCGCGAGATAACAACGAGGCGTGGCCGGGCATTCTTAGCCCTTGCCGCAAGTCCTCGAGATGGGGCGACGGGGTCACATCGATCGTGAGTCTCTGCTCGTTTCCGCGCGCTCCTAATTCACTAACGGTTTGGATATTTGATCCGAGGGGCCTCTGGCCTGATAGCACTAACCATCACGTGGGCATAGTATGGACGTTCTGCGTCGTATACTTCAGCCGAAGCTTAATGGATGTCAGCGATTGAGCGGCACGCGCCGAGTTGGACTGGTTACGCAACTGCGCTTGTATTAAGGGGTTGCTAGGTCTGCTCTCGGCCGTGAACGTAACGTGCAGGAGTTCCCGGGGCGAAGGCCCAAGACCCCTAGGGGCATAGGTTTAGTCCGGCGTGCTGACCTCTCTATTAAGTATTTGGTTGGTTTGCGGCGTGTTGCATAGCCGAGGCCGGGCATGACCCAGAAAAGTGTGTCCGGCCAGAGTTAAGCGAGCGTGGTGGGTAAGTTGGTGCACCCCTGCGGGGAAGAAACTTCTATCGATAGCCTGTCCTACGGTAACGGACACTCGGAGTTGTATCCCGATCGGTACAACTAGAACATGACTTGAGATGAGAACTGGATAGTACGGCTCTGGGATTGCTTTCTCGCAGGGAGTCGAGGAAGAATCTCTGGCCGAGGATTGATGACACTGCTATACTTTACATTATGTTATTCTGCTCTCTTCTATTGCTGCAAGACTGTTGAGGATGCTGAAGATGCTAGTCTTCGATAGGACTAGGCTTTCCCCCTCTATTCTGGCTTTTCTGCAGCCCAGTCCACATATACAGCCCCCTTTGAAAATGATGCATATGTAGTGTAGATCCTTGCTTGCTGAGTACTTCGGATGAGTACTCACGTTTGCTTTATTTTCCTTTTCCCCCCTTTATTCCTTTGTCGCATCCAGACGACGGAGCCCCGGAGCCAGTTGTCCCGTTCGACGACCACTACTACTACCAGCCCGGAGAGTATTACTACTACGAGGAGCCGACCGACGACCAGGAGTAGGATTCGGAGGGTCCAGGGCAGGAGGCCCACGCCTTTCGATCGTAGTATTTTATTTTGCCCCGCCTCTGTGAAGGCCTATCTCTCTGTTCTGTAATATATCTGTACTCAGATATCTAATGCTTCCGCTGACACTTGTATGCCATCGAGCTATGTATTCGAGCCCACGAGGCCCTGGCTTGTAATATAAAGCTTGTATGAATTTATTTATGTTTTAGAGTTCTGTTGTGATATCTTCAAGTGAGTCCTTAGGCTTGATCGTGTGCATTTGCGTGTATGATTAGTGCACGATTAAGCCGGGGTCGTCACACAAGAGTTCGAGGGACGTCATCAAGCTGAACATGTTATGAACTCGGAGGTGCCGTATGTTCGGTGCTTGATTGGTTGGATCGCGAAGACGTTCGACTACATCAACCGCGTTAAGCTAACACTTCCGCTTTCGGTCTACGAGGGTACGTAGACACACTCTCCCCTCTCGTTGCTATACATCTCCTAGATAGATCTTGCGTGAGCGTAGAATTTTTTTGAAATTGCATGCTACGTTCCCCAACAGTGGCATCCGAGCCAGGTCTATGCGTAGATGATATGCACGAGTAGAACACAAAGAGTTGTGGGCGATAATAGTCATACTGCTTATCACCAACGTCTTACTTTGATTCGGCGGTATTGTTGGATGAAGCGGCCCGGACCGACATTACATGACCGCGTTCATGAGACTGGTTCTACCGATGTGCTTTGCACACAGGTGGCTGGCGGGTGTCTGTTTCTCCAACTTTAGTTGAATCGAGTTTGACTACGGCCGGTCCTTGTTGAAGGTTAAAACAGCACACTTGACGAAAAATCGTTGTGGTTTTGATGCGTAGGTAAGAACGGTTCTTGCTAGAAGCCCGTAACAGCCACGTAAAGCTTGCAACAACAAAGTAGAGGACGTCTAACTTGTTTTTGCAGGGCATGCTGTGATGTGATATGGTCAAGACATGATGTGATATACGTTATTGTATAAGATGATCATGTTTTGTAAAAGTTATCGGCAACTGGCAGGAGCCTTATGGTTGTCGCTTTATTGTATGAAATGCAATCGCCATGTAATTGCTTTACTTTATCACTATGCGGTAGCGATAGTCGTAGAAGCAATAGTTGGCGAGACGACAACGATGCTACGATGGAGATCAAGGTGTCAAGCCGGTGACGATGGAGATCATGACGATGCTTTGGAGATGGAGATCAAAGGCACAAGATGATGATGGCCACATCATGTCACATATTTTGATTGCATGTGATGTTTATCTTTTATGCATCTTATTTTGCTTAGTACGGCGGTAGCATTATAAGATGATCCCTCACTAAATTTCAAGGTATAAGTGTTCTCCCTGAGTATGCACCGTTGCGACAGTTCGTCGTGCCGAGACACCACGTGATGATTGGGTGTGATAAGCTCTACGTTCACATACAACGGGTGCAAGCCAGTTTTGCACGTGCAGAATACTCGGGTTAAACTTGACGAGCCTAGCATATGCAGATATGGCCTCGGAACACTGAGACCGAAAGGTCGAACGTGAATCATATAGTAGATATGATCAACATAGAGATGTTCACCATTGAAAACTACTCCATCTCACGTGATGATCGGACATGGTTTAGTTGATATGGATCACGTGATCATTTAGATGACTAGAGGGATGTCTATCTAAGTGGGAGTTCTTAAGTAATATGATTAATTGAACTTTAATTTATCATGAACTTAGTACCTGATAGTTTTTTGCATATCTATGTTGTTGTAGATCAATGGCCCGTGCTATCGTTCCCTTGAATTTTAATGTGTTCCTAGAGAAATCTAAGTTGAAAGATGATGGTAGCAACTACACGGACTGGGTCCGTAACTTGAGGATTATCCTCATTGCTGCACAGAAGAATTACGTCCTGGAAGCACCGCTAGGTGCAAGACCCGCTGCAGGAGCAACTCCAGACGTTATGAACGTCTGGCAGAGCAAAGCTGATGACTACTCGATAGTTCAGTGTGCCATGCTTTACGGCTTAGAATTGGGACTTCAAAGACGTTTTGAACGTCATGGAGCATATGAGATGGTCCAGGAGTTGAAGTTAATATTTCAAGCAAATGCCCGAGTTGAGAGATATGAAGTCTCCAACAAGTTCTATAGCTGCAAGATGGAGGAGAACAGTTCTGTCAGTGAACACATACTCAGAATGTCTGGGTACCATAACCACTTGACTCAGCTGGGAGTTAATCTTCCGGATGATAGTGTTATTGACAGAGTTCTTCAATCACTGCCACCAAGCTACAAAGGCTTCGTGATGAACTATAATATGCAAGGGATGAATAAGACAATTCCCGAGCTCTTCGCTATGCTCAAAGCTGCGGAGGTAGAAATCAAGAAAGAGCGTCAAGTGTTGATGGTTAACAAGACCACTAGTTTCAAGAAAAAGGGCAAGGGAAAGAAGGGGAACTTCAAGAAGAATAGCAAGCAAGTTGCTACTCCCGGGAAGAAGCCCAAGTCTGGACCTAAGCCTGAAATTGAGTGCTTCTACTGCAAAGGGACTGGTCACTGGAAGCGGAACTGCCCCAAGTATTTGGCGGATAAGAAGGATGACAAAGTGAACAAAGGTATATTTGATATACACGTTATTGATGTGTACCTTACTAATGCTCGTAGTAGTGCCTGGGTATTTGATACCGGTTCGGTTGCTCATATTTGTAACTCAAAACAGGGGCTACGGATCAAACGAAGATTGGCTAAGGACGAGGTGACGATGCGCGTCGGGAATGGTTCCAAGGTCGATGTGGTCGCCGTCGGCACGCTACCTCTACATCTACATTCGGGATTAGTTTTAGACCTGAATAATTGTTATTTGGTGCCAGCGTTGAGCATGAACATTATATCTGGATCTTGTTTGATGCGAGACGGTTATTCATTTAAATCAGAGAATAATGGTTGTTCTATTTATATGAGTAATATCTTTTATGGTCATGCACCCCTGAGGAGTGGTCTATTTTTGTTGAATCTCGATTGTAGTGATACACATATTCATAATATTGAAGCCAAAAGATGCAAAGTTAATAATGATAGTGCAACTTATTTGTGGCACTGCCGTTTAGGTCATATTGATGTAAAGCGCATGAAGAAACTCCATGCTGATGGGCTTTTAGAATCACTTGATTATAATCACTTGATACTTGCGAACCATGCCTCATGGGCAAGATGACTAAGACTCCGTTCTCCGGAACAATGGAGCGAGCAACTGACTTATTGGAAATAATACATATAGATGTATGCGGTCCGATGAGTGTTGAGGCTCGCGGCGGGTATCGTTATTTTCTGACCTTCATAGATGATTTGAGCAGATACGGGTATATCTACTTAATGAAACATAAGTCTGAAACATTTGAAAAGTTCAAAGAATTTCAGAGTGAAGTTGAAAATCATCGTAACAAGAAAATAAAGTTTCTACGATCTGATCGTGGAGGTGAATATTTGAGTTATGAGTTTGGTCTTCATTTGAAACAATGTGGAATAGTTTCGCAACTCATGCCACCTGGAACACCACAGCATAATGGTGTGTTTGAACGTCGTAACCGTACTTTATTAGATATGGTGCGATCTATGATGTCTCTTACCGATTTACCACTATCGTTTTGGGGTTATGCTTTAGAGACGGCTGCATTCACGTTAAATAGGGCACCATCTAAATCCGTTGAGACGACACCATATGAACTGTAGTTTGGCAAGAAACCTAAGCTGTCGTTTCTTAAAGTTTGGGGCTGCGATGCTTATGTGAAAAAGCTTCAACCTGATAAGCTCGAACCCAAATCGGAGAAGTGCGTCTTCATAGGATACCCAAAAGAAACTATTGGGTACACCTTCTATCACAGATCCGAAGGCAAGATATTTGTTGCTAAGAATGGATCCTTTCTAGAGAAGGAGTTTCTCTCGAAAGAAGTGAGTGGGAGGAAAGTAGAACTTGATGAGGTAATTGTACCTTCTCTTGAATTGGAAAGTAGTTCACCACAGAAATCAGTTCCAGTGATGCCTACGCCAATTAGTGAGGAAGTTAATGATGATGATCATGAAACTTTAGATCAAGTTACTATCGAACCTCGTAGGTCAACCAGAGTACGTTCCGCACCAGAGTGGTACGGTAATCCTGTTCTGGAAGTTATGTTACTAGACCATGACGAACCTATGAACTATGAGGAAGCGATGATGAGCCCAGATTCCGCGAAATGGCTTGAGGCCATGAAATCTGAGATGGCGAGAACAAAGTATGGACTTTGGTTGACTTGCCCGATGATAGGCAAGCCATAGAGAATAAATGGATCTTCAAGAAGAAGACTGACGCTGACGGTAATGTTACTGTCTACAAAGCTCGACTTGTTGCAAAAGGTTTTCGACAAGTTCAAGGGATTGACTATGATGAGACCTTCTCACCCGTAGCGATGCTTAAGTCTATCCGAATCATGTTAGCAATTGCCGCATTTTATGATTATGGAATTTGGCAAATGGATGTCAAAACTGCGTTCCTTAATGGATTTCTTAAAAAAGAGTTGTATATGATGCAACCAGAAGGTTTTGTCGATCCTAAGGGTGCTAACAAAGTGTGCAAGCTCCAGCGATCCATTTATGGACTGGTGCAAGCATCTCGGAGTTGGGATATACGCTTTGATAGTGTGATCAAAGCATATGGTTTTATACAGACTTTTGGAGAAGCCTGTATTTACAAGAAAGTGAGTGGGAGCTCTGTAGCGTTTCTAATATTATATGTGGATGACATATTATTGATTGGAAACAATATAGAATTTCTGGATAGCATAAAAGGATACTTGAATAAAAGTTTTTCAATGAAAGACCTCGGTGAAGCTACTTATATATTGGGCATCAAGATCTATAGAGATAGATCAAGACGCTTAATTGGACTTTCACAAAGCGCATACCTTGATAAAGTTTTGAAGAAGTTCAAAATGGATCAGTCAAAGAAAGGGTTCTTGCCTGTATTGCAAGGTGTGAAGTTGAGTAAGACTCAATGCTCGACCACTGCAGAAGATAGAGAGAAAATGAAATTCATTCCCTATGCCTCAGCCATAGGTTCTATCATGTATGCAATGTTGTGTACCAGACCTGATGTGTGCCTTGCTATAAGTTTAGCAGGGAGGTACCAAAGTAATCCAGGAGTGGATCACTGGACAGCGGTCAAGAACATACTGAAATACCTGAAAAGGACTAAGGATATGTTTCTCGTTTATGGAGGTGACAAAGAGCTTGTCGTAAATGGTTACGTCGATGCAAGCTTTGACACTGATCCGGATGACTCTAAGTCGCAAACCGGATACGTATTTATATTGAATGGTGGAGCTGTCAGTTGGTGCAGTTCCAAGCAGAGCGTCGTGGCGGGATCTACGTGTGAAGCGGAGTACATAACTGCTTCGGAAGCAGCAAATGAAGGAGTCTGGATGAAGGAGTTCATATCCGATCTAGGTGTAATACCTAGTGCATCGGGTCCAATGAAAATCTTTTGTGACAATACTAGAGCAGTTGCCTTAGCGAAGGAATCCAGATTTCACAAAAGAACTAAACACATCAAGAGACGCTTCAACTCCATCCGCGATCAAGTCAAGGAGGGAGACATAGAGATTTGCAAAATACATACGGATCTGAATGTTGCAGACCTGTTGACTAAGCCTCTTCCACGAGCAAAACATGATCAGCACCAAGACTCCATGGGTGTTAGAATCATTACTATGTAATCTAGATTATTGACTCTAGTGCAAGTGGGAGACTGAAGGAAATATGCCCTAGAGGTAATAATAAAGTTGTTATTTATATTTCCTTATATCATGATAAATGTTTATTATTCATGCTACAATTGTATTAACCGGAAACTTGATACATGTGTGAATACATAGACAAAACAAAGTGTCCCTAGTATGCCTCTACTTGACTAGCTCGTTAATCAAAGATGGTTAAGTTTCCTGACCATAGACATGTGTTGTCATTTGATGAACGGGATCACATCATTAGGAGAATGATGTGATGGACAAGACCCATCCGTTAGCTTAGCATAATGATCGTTAAGTTTTATTGCTATTGCTTTCTTCATGACTTATACATATTCCTCTGACTATGAGATTATGCAACTCCCAAATACCGGAGGAACACCTTGTGTGCTATCAAACGTCACAAACGTAACTGGGTGATTATAAAGATGCTCTACAGGTGTCTCCAAAGGTGTTTGTTGGGTTGGCATAGATCGAGATTAGGATTTGTCACTCCGAGTATCGGAGAGGTATCTCTGGGCCCTCTCGGTAATGCACATCATATGAAGCCTTGCAAGCAATGTGACTAATGAGTTAGTTACGGGATGATGCATTATGAAACGAGTAAAGAGACTTGCCGATAACGAGATTGAACTAGGTATGATGATACCGACGATCGAATCTCGGGCAAGTAACATACCGATGACAAAGGGAATAACGTATGTTGTTATGCGGCTTGACCGATAAAGATCTTCGTAGAATATGTAGGAGCCAATATGAGCATCCAGGTTTCGCTATTGGTTATTGACCGGAGATGTGTCTCGGTCATGTCTACATAGTTCTCGAACCCGTAGGGTCCGCACGCTTAACGTTCGATGACGATTTGTATTATGAGTTGTGTGTTTTGGTGACCGAAGTTTGTTCGGAGTCCCGGATGAGATCGCGGACATGACGAGGAGTCTCGAAATGGTCGAGAGGTAAAGATTGATATATTGGAAGGTTATGTTTGGGCACCGGAATGGTTTCGGAAAGGTTCGGACATTTTTTCGGAGTACCGGGAGGTTACCGAAACCCCCCGGGGGGCTATTGGGCCTTCATGGGCCCTAGTGGAGAGGGCAAGCCAGCGGCCATGTGGTGGCGCGCGCCCCCCCAAGCCCAAACCGAATTGGACTAGGGGTGGGGGGCGCGGCCCCCCTTTCCTTCTTCTCCTCCACCTCTTTCCCCTTCCCCCCTCTCCGGAAAGGAAAGGGGAATCCTACTAGGACTGGGAGTCCTAGTAGGACTCCCCCCTTGGCGCGCCCCCCTAGGCCGGCCGCCTCCTCCCCCCCTCCTTTATATACGGGGGCGGGGGGCACCCCAAAGACACACCAAGATTTCTCTTAGCCGTGTGCGGTGCCCCCTCCACAGTTTACTCCTCCGGTCATAGCGTCGTAGTGCTTAGGCGAAGCCCTGCGCGGATCATATCACCAACACCGTCGCCACGCCGTCGTGCTGACGGAACTCTCCCTCGACTCTCTGCTGGATCAAGAGTTCGAGGGACGTCATCGAGCTGAACGTGTGCTGAACTCGGAGGTGACGTACGTTTGGTGCTTGATCGGTTGGATCGCGAAGACGTTTGACTACATCAACTGCGTTAAGCTAACGCTTCCGCTTTCGGTCTACGAGGGTACGTAGACACACTCTCCCCTCTCGTTGCTATACATCTCCAAGATAGATCTTGCGTGAGCGTAGAATTTTTTTGAAATTGCATGCTACGTTCCCCAACAGGCGTGCGGGGGATTCTTCGAATGTGTCCTCAAGCAACAACTGTGGGCTAGACGCGTCCCATCGACGTGCTTGCCATTGGCGAAGTAGGCGCCGAGCAGCTCGAGGAAGAATGTGTGCCGTGGGATCACTTGGTAGGGGGGTGCCGCTATGCTGCCATGGAGCAGCCATCGGCAAGGTGTGTTAGCGAGTTGTCTTCGACACCCTCATCACTTTATTCTGATTGCCGAAGATCCGACGTAATTGCCAGCTGAATGGCGGCAAACTGCGTTGTAGGATATCTCGTTAGACGCTACACAGTTAGCACCGGTGTACAAGCACTCAACATTGTACAATGCCTCATCCCCGCGTCTTTTAGTGGCCTACTCTGCCTATGAGAAAATATAGTTATGCGAAATCCAGCGAGAACCATCGGCCCAGTCTTCTCTTTCGAGATACGTGCTTCCTTTCGTGCGAAACGCGAGAGCTTCTCGCATTAAGCGAGACAGATGGATCTCTCGCGTCGAGCGGTACAGTAACGGGCCGGCCCATTGACACAAACTTAAAACAAGAAATAAAGTGGAGAGAAAATGGGTGCACGAGGGTTCGAACACAGGATCTCTTTGATGAGAGAAAGCGCTGCTAGCCATCTACTCCATTTCGGGCTTGTGATGAGCTAGTAGGGCGGACCTACTTGAAGTGAAGTAGTTGGGTTTTTTGTGGTTCGTGATCAACTAGTAGGAAAAATAAATGTTTTTTCTGTCTTCTTCGTTTTTCTTTTTCTTTTATCGTCTCTTTTGTTCTTTTGGTTTTCTTATTTCTTCTTTGGTTTTCTTATTTCTTCTTTGGTTTTCTTTTTTCGTTGTTATACTTTTTTTATTTTTTATTTTGGTTTCTTTCATTTATGGTTTTTATCTGTTTTTCTCTTCCTTCTCATTTTTCTTCTTTTTTATTTTCTTTCTCTCTTTTCATTTTTTAATTTTCCTTTGTTTTTATTGGTTTTCACAGTTTTTCTATTCTTTTTGCATTTTTTTCTTTGCTTTTTATTTTTCGTATTCTTTTTATTTTCATTTTTTTGTTTTTTTATTCTTTCTTTTGGTTTTCATAATACATTTTTCGTATAAATCAAGAACATTTTTCTAATATATGTTTGATGTTTTACAAATACAAGTTTAACATTTTCAGAATACATGGTCAACATTTTTTTAGAAAGATTTTAAACATTTTTAAATGCTTGATTAACATTTTTCAAATACAAGATTAACATTTTTTGAATACATGTTCAACTGTTTTCTATAAATTTTTAAATCTTTTCAAATACTTGATTAACAATTTTCAAATTCAAGATTAACATTTTGTTAATACATGATCAACATTTTTTCTATGCTATTTGTCATTTTTCAAATGCTTGATTAACATTTTTTAAATACAATATTAACATTTTTTTAACACATGGTCAACATTTTTTATAAACACATTCAACATTTTTCAAATACTTGTTCAACTTTTTTTTCAAATGCTTTATTAACATTTTTATATACAAGATCAACTTTTTCCATCATTTTTTAATACATGGTCAACTTTTTTGTATAACATTTAACATTTTCGAAATGATTTATTAATTTTTTCAAATACTTGTTCAATATTTTTTAAAATGCTTGATTAACATTATTATACATGATCAAAAATTTCATTATTTTTTAGTACATGGTCAACATTTTCTATACACATTTAACATTTCCAAATGCCTGATTAATATTTTTCAAATACTTGATCATAATTTTTTTCAAAATGCTTGATTAACATCTTTATATACATGGTCAAAACATTTTTTTATACATGATTAACAATTTTTGTATACACATTCAATATTTTTTCGAATGCTTGATTAACATTTTTCAAATACTTGTTCATTATTTTTTAAATATCTATTATAGAGAGCATTTTGTAGTATATATATATTTAGAATATTGAAAACTATAAACAAAAATACAATAATAAAGCAAAAAAACAGAAGAAGAAACAAAAAAGAGGCGATGGCCTGCCGCGCGCATGGGCCGGCACATCTAACTCGCATTGAGCGAGTCGGAAGATGGACTCGCTGAAGGCGAGATATAGGGGCGCCACGCGCGAAACACCCAGCAGGGCACGCAGCACGCACGTGCTTCCACGTGTCAACAGCCTTCACCTAAAAGTCACCCCGCCCTCCGCGTGTACCCAGATCCAGATCCCGCGGGTTCGACAAAAGACGGCCGCTCCCCAGAAATTATCGAACCGCACGGAAACCTACCAAAATCCAATGACATGCGGGCCCGGAAACCTTGTCGCCCCCGATACATCGTCAGACAGCGCGCGATCCTTGTCCAAACATAAACCTTGTCGAACAAAGTCAAAGAGCGCCCCCGTGCACGTCACGTCGGCCCCGGCGGGCCCCGCGCCCAGATCTCCCCGTCCGCCCGTCCGATCCCCGCCAACCGACGGCCAGGATCCGGCACGCACCGCCCCACGAACCCCCCGCACCTATAAATACCCACCAAGAGAGCGCCCACCCCGCGCGCGTCAAGTCGCATTCAACCGGATCGTTTCGCTCCGTCCCGCTCCACTTCGGGTCTCGACCAGCCTCGTGCGCAGGAACCAGATCCAACTCCACTTCGGGCTCGGTCGCTTCGGCAAGGAAAAAGATTGGCAGCGCGACGAGAGACGACTGGAGGCGCGAGGAAAGGAGAACAAGAGAGAAGATAAAAGGAAAGAGGATAAGGGGGAGGCGACTCGAACCCGCGACGGCCACCGGGCGCGCTCTCCAGATCCGCCCTTCTCCCGCGCAAGTCCAGCTCGCTGCCGCGCTCACCAAGGGAGAAGGACGCCTCTCTCCGGAATCCCGACCTAGAGTTCCCCGCGCCTCAGATCCAGCCTCCAGGTCCGTCCTCTTTCGCTTCGAATTGTTAGGCTGTTATGATTTGGGGGTTTTCGCTTTCGGGTCGGTAGGCGTCTGGTTCTGGGCGCGAATTAGAAGATTTGAGCGTTAGGCTGTCGGATTTGTGCTCTATCGCTCGGTACGGATTGGTAATGTTAGGGTTTTGCTGCAGAGCATTTGAACACCTGTAAATTTCGGTTTGTGTGCTTCCATTTAAATCCCTGCGAGGTTTCAATTCGTTGTGTGTGTGTGTGTGTGTCGTGTGTGTCTGAAGCTGTTTGTCATTATTCAGCAGATCTTGTGCCACCTCGCTGGCGCCTGGTAACATGACACCAACGGTCCTCATGGAGTTTGCGCCGCAGAGGCAGATTAAGCGCAGCTATGATGAAATGGCCTACCGGGGCGTGCCCCGTGGGTATGCAGAGACTGTTGGCGAGTCAGGCAGCCCCGTTCGTGTTGACTCCCAAGATTCGTCTGCGCCAAAACGCAAGTGCATCAGCCTTAACAGTGATGGCTTTGGTGTGAAGCGAGAGATCTTTGTCCCGTCTAAGATGTCGTCGTCTGAGCGGCGGTACCTCCGCAAGAGATTCCGGTCAGAGCTTGATTCGGTCCGGGATCTCCTTAAGAAGCCAGAGTTTTTGGCCATCATGCCTGTCAGCAGAGCACCTGCGTACTCATCCTCTGCTGCCCCTCGAGCTAAAAAAGTGCAGCGGGGGAGCCATGTTCTCCGTGGTGCCAAGGGGCGCTTCTTGCCTACAAAGCCCCGGCCTGAAACGTCTATGGTGTTGCCCGAAGCTACAATTCTGCAGATGTGTGAAGGTATTCTGAAGAAGCTCATGACTCAGAAATGTAGTCATATTTTTAATGTTCCGGTAGACGTGGAAAAGCTGAACATTCCAGATTATAATGACATTATCAAGCACCCGATGGACCTTGGGACCATCAAGAAGAAGCTAGATTCTGGTTCGTACACAAGGCCATCTGATTTTGCAGCTGATGTCAGGCTGACCTTTAGCAATGCGATAACTTACAATCCTCGAGGGCATGCAGTGCATGATATGGCCATTCAACTGAATAAAATGTTTGAGTCTAGATGGAAGACAGTTGAGAAGAAGTTGGCTTCTGCTGCAACAAAGCCACATGTTGAGGTTGATAGGGCCGACTCAAAGAGGAGAAAGACCCCTCCTGTTGACTGCAGTGACTTGTCAATAGAGCGTGTCAGGCCAACTGAGATTATGAAGCCGAAGATGACATTTGAGGAGAAAGAATCCTTTGGAAACTGCTTAGCTTCTTTGTCCGAGGAGCCAGAATTATTACCTGGTCACATCATTGATTTGTTACAGCAGTGTATTGACAACAATGCAGATCAGCCTGGGGATGGAGAGATAGAGATTGATATCCATGCACTCAGTGATGACATGCTATTAGAACTGAAGAAGCATGTGGACAAATATTTGCAAGAGAGAGATAACCAGCAGAAAAAATCAGAGCCCTCTGAGAATGAGGCTGTGAACGTTCCTGGCCTCAGTCACTTGTCCACAAATCCCTGCAAAGGTATTTTGTCATGTACCCTTTGAGGTTCTCAATAGATATAACTTTGACACCATCAGTGCACTTATTAGAGATTGACTTTTTTGTGCACTCAGGTGGTGAGCCTGTTGAGGAGGATGTGGACATTTGCGGCAATGCATCCCCTATATTGATAGAGAAGGACCCACAGATCAGAACTAACAAATGTGGTAGCCCAAGTAGTTCCAGCAGTGACTCAGGATCTTCATCCAGCGGTGTGTACATATGAGTTTTAGTTATCTACATTTGTGTTCGCCATTGGGTACATCCTTGTAAAACATGTTTCTCTTCATGCCACTGCTCTGACAACTTTGACCATCTCTATATTTCCCTTCTCATGTTCATTTTATAGAGATTTGTGCTTATGCCTAGTCCATATTTTTATTTATGTCTTTGGCTAAACGTCATTGAAATTTGATTTTACGAGTTTACATAAGGTAGTGATGCAAAAGTTGAGAAGCAAACAATTTTTACAGTAGGTGAACCATCGGAAATTCAGAATATTATACGAGATTGACATGTGCTGCAAATTTGTTCTTTTCATTTATTTTTTACAACCAATATTATCTTTCAGGAGACGTAGCAGAATCCATAGAAACTTAATGAAATAGTTAAAATATCATGATGTCAGTGTCACCCAGGATGACAGTGCCATCCTGCAATTATCTCACACTGATTCTTATAGTAAACTGATATGTGGTGCAAGGGATCATACATAGCTGCAAGGGCACCATAAATGCTTTTTAGAGATTATTATTGGAAACTACAGATTCTTTGTACCAATTAATTATTTTAAACAGCCAATCCCAGTCGTCTACAAGACCCTACTGCATTTGATATATTTATCATGGTTTGTAAATGTGTCCTCAGATCGTATTTCCTATGTTGGTAATGCAGATTCTGACTCGGGCAGTGATTCTGAAAGCGAATCAGAAAAGGTCGGTAGCCCAGCAAAGCTTGCGAAGGTACTTTGGCAATTTTTTACTGGGTGATCCTTCGGTTAAGCCAGTTAATGCATAAGGACTATCTTATTTAGTGAAGATATGGACCAATGAAGTGTGTTAGCAGGATGAAACCCACCAGTTCTTTCTCTCCTTAGCTCTCTACATTCATCCATTATTCGCTTGTCATTTTCTTTACCGCCTCTGTAGTCACCAGCCCTTCTGTTCGCAACTTGACCCTCCTTGTCCAATTTATTTCTGACAGTACCACGCCTTGTCAGTGGCCACGGTTAGCTTCATAGCTTGTATGGTTGACTTGCTTTAGTCAGACTGTACCAGATCACAGAACGGGTGATCTCAGTGTCAGTGTCTGCGGTTAGGTTCGTAGCTTGTACTTCATTGGTGACTCGCTTTAGTGAGACTGAACCAGATCGCAGAATGGGTGATCTGGTTGTGTTGATCTTTATGATACTCTGGGTCAACTTTGATCAGTAATCATGATATCCAGTTCTACTAATGTTGTGGCAAGAGTTTGTTGTTTCATTTCCATTGGCTGGCCAACCTCTTATATTTGCTACCTTGTTGTGTTGCAATAATCGGTTTCTTCTTTGCAGGCTATTAAAATACCAGAACAACCTGCAGAGCAAGAAAAGAGTGATGTTATTAACCCTGTTGATGCTAACCGTAAGTTTTATCCCCAATGCCCCCTTTGGCTACATGTTGCGAGGAATCTGCTTTTATTTGTCATACTTAACCAATTACCATTGGTTAAATCGCAGACACTGCTGGTGATGTGGAACTCCGTGAGCAGGACAATGAGTCCAAGGCTGCACCTGAGGGTAAGCATGATTATGTAAGCAGGTTCATATGAGACCACTATGGGGTCTTGGTGCATTGATCTGGTCGGATCATCTGATCCTTTCCCAATGAACATATAGGGGAGAATGCAAAACCAGACAGGCAAGTCTCCCCGGACAAGCTTTTACGAGCAGCTCTTTTGAGGAGCCGTTATGCTGATGTAATTGTTAAGGCTCGTGGGATTCTCAGTCAGGTTTGGTAGCTTTTACATCTAGCTTTCTTTCCTTCATTATTCGCTGCACCTCTTTCTGACATGTAATTACCTAATGAGCTCAGGGTGAGGGTGGAGATAAACAGGAGGAGCTGGAGAAACTGCAGAAGGAAGGTAAAAGGCATATATATCTGTTTGTTTGCTGCCAAGTAGTAAGCTCCTGCTTTTCTAAGAATTGTCTTGCCTATGGACACAGAGAAAGAACGGCTTTTGGCTGAAGGTAATGCAGCTATGGAAGCTCGCAGAGCTGAAGCCGAAGCTGAATCTAAGCGTAAGCGGGACCTTGAGAGGGAAAAGGCTCGTCAGGCCTTGCAGGAGGCAAGTGAATGAACTGCATTTGCTGGTGCTATGTGACTCATCTTTTGTCTTATCGCTAAAAGTTTGTTTAAACCTGATGCAGATGGAGAGAACTGTAGAAATTAATGACAGCGTCCATCCCAAGGACCTAGAAATGCTTGGTACAGTCACCACGGAACATATTGTAAGTTCTGTTGATGAGACGAGTCCTGAGCATTCCCAGGACGGCATGCCCAGTTTTCTTCCTGGTTCTAGCAGCATGTTGGAAAAACTTGGACTATTTATGAAAGTAGATGAGGAAGAAGAGGAAGATGAGCCATGCAGTTTTCCTAGCAGCACAGATGTTGAGGAAGTAGAAATCGACTAATGTCTCTCGACATGTTGGAGCCTTCTCGTCAAAGACAGAACAATCGCCTGTTTCAGCTGATGCGTATGGGGAAATTGCAGGGTAGCTGTGCACATATCAGACATTTTTTTCTGAAACGGTGCACCGAATTCCCTCGTCAAATTTGATGCCGCTGGAGGTGTTAAATCATGTGCTTGCAGGATGCACGCCCTTGGAAGGGAGGATAAGAGATCGAGGCCACCATGTTTTCCTGCATGGGCCCTTGGAAGGGAGGATAGAGATCGAGGCCACCATGTTTTCCTGCATGGGCCCTTGGAAGGGAGGATGGAGATCGAGGCCAGGCCACCATGTACAGCTGCAAATGAAAATGTGAGTTCATCTCCCAAATGAACTATTTGTCCCAGAATCGAGACGCGTAGCTGGGAGCTGTTGTCGGGTGTATTAATCTGATAAAGCTCATGTAGAGCCCTGGAAATACATGAGGACCAAATGGTTCTGTCACACTGCTCGTGTGTTTTCCCCTAGCGGCTAGTTGTTTCCTCAGCATAGCTTCTCTTATTAGTTTTGGATGTTTTGTTGCTTCCTGCTGTAAATTCAAATTTTGATGTAGTCGAGGAAGTGCTTTAGTTGTTTGCTGGGCATCTGTGATGAACAGCTCCTGCTGTTCTTGTAACAGGAAAAACGTGTGCAAATGTGATACTACTTAATCTAGTTCAATGTTGTGAACTCCCTCCACCTTCAGTGCTCCAATGCTCGAATTAACAAATTTTTGCTGCAAAGGGATCGTCTGGTATCTTTGAGATCACGTGTAAGCAGCGATGCTATTAGGGCATGGCCACGTAGGATCGGATGTCAGAAAAGTAGCTTCGGATGGAGAAGCGGGATCCTCTGCACGAGGCAGCCTTGAAGATAAAAAGTGTGATCCGGTGCATAAAGCTGAAAAAAGGTTGAAGTGAAGAGTAGAGATGCATGTCTTTATTTTCTATTCCTTGATGAGGCATACTAGTAGTAGTTTGCATTGGGAGAAAAAATCAATATAGATGTCTCAAGCTACTCTTTATCATGGGGCATCAGTATTCATATGCCATTATTGTACATGCCCTTAGCGGAGGCTGAAGAGACTATGCAAAGCATGAAGCAGACTCGTTTTGTGAGCGAGGCGTATGTAGCCCGACATTTTCTAAAGATGTTATTTTTCAGGACATGAAAACTGGGCATCTTTCTACTCCTCTCACGCCATTGGTTCTGGCTGTTCGTTGGATGACTGTCGAATCCTGGCCATTAGTGGTTCTGGCCGTTGGATTTCACCTCCGGGATATTCCTGGTCGTTGGATGATGTTGAATCCTGGCCATTAGTGATTGGATATTCCTGGTCGTTGGATGACTGTCGAACCCTATGGTTAACCCCTATGTCGGTCAGATCTTAAGTCAGGTAAAAAAAAAAACAGCGCTTCCGGCCGATGCGGAGCGCAGCCGATCGGCCTCCTATTTCGCCAACGTACTTGCACCGGCCGAGAGGTGCTCGGTACCTCCCCCGGCACCCCTTTCCATTGCTACGTACGGGCCACGGCAGCGACCGATAATGGCGGCGATTGAAGCTCATCCGTCGACTTCCTGTAACCGTCGTTGTACTGAATGTACTGCTTGAACCCTCCATATAATTTGCTTCTCTGCGTCTCACTGGTGGATTTGCTCTTTTTGGACTGAACATCTAGGAGCGTGCTGCCGTGCCTGGTCTCTGTTTGTAAGAATGTCTTCCGTCCGGGTACGTTTGTTTTTCCTCCCATCGTTTCTCAGTTTTGCTCTACCAGTTGTATGCTCCTGTTCATTCTGTGTTGCACATTCATTTTTCATGCCATGTAGTGGATTGTTTTGGAGCTTCCATAGTTCATATATGCCACAAGGGGTAATTTCATCGGGTTATCCCTTTTCTTGCTTGTATTGTGTAAAGTAAGTAAGGAGCTTTATCAGAGCATTGGATTTTGAGCTGTACACATAGTTATTATGTTTTTCACGTCATTCATGAAACATAAATTACGATGATACATAAAGCTGCTTGGATCTGCGTTGTTAAAACTTGTTCTGAGTTCCTCATGCTGTGCTACATAGATGTATACCGTTTCAAGTTTTGGACTTGCTTCCTTATACTCCCTCCGGCTCAAAATTTGTCTTAAATTTATCTAGATACGGATGTATCTAGTCACGTTTTAGTCTTAGATACATCCGTATCTAGACAAATCTGAGACAAGAATTTTATGACGGAGTGAGTACCTCATAGCATTGTTTCAACCGAAGGCTTTGACTGGCTGTGCAATAATTTATTTCAATCCCATGTGACCATGGAACGTCTTGGTCAATATTTCTATCTTCTTTGTTCTTTCCAATTTTTTATTGCAATTAACATATACTCCCTCTGTAAAGAAATATAAAAGCGTTTAGATCATTAAAATAGTGATTTTAGATCATTAAAATAGTGATCTAAACGCTCTTACATTTCTTTACGGAGGGAATACTAGTCAAACCTTGTGAGTTTTTACAATTGGTATCTTTGCAGAACTTAGTACAAAAGCATGGAAAATTAAGGTAATCAAAGTGAAATTGGTAATTAGCATATGTCGAAATCATGTTCATGATTTTTTTTTGAACTTTCTCTTGGAAATTGATCTCAGGTCTAACTAACCGAGAGAAAAGGGGGGGGGGGGGGGGGGGGAGCTGTGGGGGGGACGTAGTAATTCAAAAAATTTCCTGAACCGAATCCGCAAGATCTATCTAGGAGAAGCATAGCAACGAGCGGGAGAGTGTGTCCACGTACCCTCGTAGACCGAAAGCGGAAGCGTTTAGTAACGCGGTTGATGTAGTCGAACGTCTTCACGATCCAACCGATCCAAGTACCGAACGTACGGCACCTTCGCGATCTGCACACGTTCAGCTCGGTGACGTCCCTCGTACTCTTGATCCAGCTGAGGCCGAGGGAGAGTTTCGTCAGCACGACGGCGTGGTGACGGTGATGATGAAGTGATTCTGGCAGGGCTTCGCCTAAGCTCTCCGAAAATATGACCGAGGTGGAAATCTGTGGAGGGGGGCACCGCACACGGCTAAAACAATTAACTTGTGTCTATGGGGTGCCCCCCTCCCCCGTATATAAAGGAGGGGAGGAGGGGGCCGGCCGGCCTCAAGGGGCGCGCCCAAGGGGGGGAATCCTACTCCTACTAGGAGTAGGTTCCCCCCTTTCCTAGTCCAACAAGGAGGGGAAGGAAGGAGGAAGGGGAGAGAAGGAAGGAGGGGGGCGCCGCCCCCACCCCTTGTCCAATTCGGACTGGGGGGGCGCGCGCCACCTCCTGGCCGGCCCTCTCTCCTCTAAGGCCCATGGTGGCCCATTAACTTCCCGGGGGGGGGGGGGGTTCCGGTAACCCTCCGGCACTCCGGTTTTATCCGAAACTCTCCGGAACACTTCCGGTGTCCGAACAACATGGTCCAATATATCAATCTTTATGTCTCGACCATTTCTAGACTCCTCGTCATGTCCGTGATCTCATCCGGGACTTCGAACAACCTTCAGTACATCAAATCACATAAACTCATAATACCGATCGTCATCGAACGTTAAGCGTGCGGACCCTACGGGTTCGAGAACTATGTAGACATGACCGAGACTCATCTCCGGTCAATAACCAATAGCGGAACCTGGATGCTCATATTGGCTCCCACATATTCTACGAAGATCTTTATCAGTCAAACCGCATAACAACATACGTTGTTCCCTTTGTCATCGGTATGTTACTTGCCCGCGATTCGATCGTCGGTATCTCAATACCTAGTTCAATCTCGTTACCGGCAAGTCTCTTTACTCGTTCCGTAATGTATCATCCCGTAACTAACTCATTAGTCACATTGCTTGCAAGGCTTCATATGATGTGCATTACCGAGAGGGCCCAGAGATACCTCTCCGACAATCGGAGTGACAAATCCTAATCTTGATCTATGCCAACTCAACAAACAATATCGGAGACACCTGTAGAGCATCTTTATAATCACCCAGTTACGTTGTGACGTTTGATAGCACACAAGGTGTTCCTTCGGTATTCGGGAGTTGCATAATCTCATAGTCAGAGGAACATGTATAAGTCATGAAGAAAGCAATAGCAACAAACTAAACGATCATCGTGCTAAGCTAACGGATGGGTCTTGTCAATCACATCATTCTCTAATGATGTGATCCCGTTCATCAAATGACAACTCATGTCTATGGCTAGGAAACTTAGCCATCTTTGATTAACGAGCTAGTCAAGTAGAGGCATACTAGTGACACTTTGTTTGTCTATGTATTCACACATGTATTAAGTTTCCAGTTAATACAATTCTAGCATGAATAATAAACATTTATCATGATATAAGGAAATATAAATAACAACTTTATTATTGCCTCTAGGGCATATTTCCTTCAGTCTCCCACTTGCACTAGAGTCAATAATCTAGATTACACAGTAATGATTCTAACACCCATGGAGTCTTGGTGCTGATCATGTTTTGCTCGCGAGAGAGGCTTAGTCAACGGGTCTGCAACATTCAGATCCGTATGTATCTTGCAAATCTCTATGTCTCCCTCCTTGACTTGATCGCGGATGGAATTGAAGCGTCTCTTGATGTGCTTTGTTCTCTTGTGAAATCTGGATTCCTTTGCCAAGGCAATTGCATCAGTATTGTCACAAAAGATTTTCATTGGACCCGATGCACTAGGTATGACACCTAGATCGGATATGAACTCCTTCATCCAGACTCCTTCATTTGCTGCTTCCGAAGCAGCTATGTACTCCGCTTCACACGTAGATCCCGCCACGACGCTTTGCTTAGAACTGCACCAACTGACAGCTCCACCATTCAATATAAATACGTATCCGGTTTGTGACTTAGAGTCATCCGGATCAGTGTCAAAACTTGCATCGACGTAACCACTTACGATGAGCTCTTTGTCACCTCCATAAACGAGAAACATATCCTTAGTCCTTTTCAGGTATTTCAGGATGTTCTTGACCGCTATCCAGTGATCCACTCCTGGATTACTTTGGTACCTCCCTGCTAAACTTATAGCAAGGCACACATCAGGTCTGGTACACAGCATTGCATACATGATAGAACCTATGGCTGAGGCATAGGGAATGACTTTCATTTTCTCTCTATCTTCTGCAGTGGTCGGGCATTGAGTCTTACTCAACTTCACACCTTGTAACACAGGCAAGAACCCTTTCTTTGTTTGATCCATTTTGAACTTTTTCAAAACTTTATCAAGGTATGTGCTTTGTGAAAGTCCAATTAAGCGTCTTGATCTATCTCTATAGATCTTGATGCCCAATATATAAGCAGCTTCACCGAGGTCTTTCATTGAAAAACTTTTATTCAAGTATCCTTTTATGCTATCCAGAAATTCTATATCATTTCCAATCAACAATATGTCATCCACATATAATATTAGAAATGCTACAGAGCTCCCACTCACTTTCTTGTAAATACAGGCTTCTCCAAAAGTCTGTATAAAACCATATGCTTTGATCACACTATCAAAGCGTTTATTCCAACTCCGAGATGCTTGCACCAGTCCATAAATGGATCGCTGGAGCTTGCACACTTTGTTAGCATCCTTTGGATCGATAAAACCTTCGGGTTGCATCATATACAACTCTTCTTCCAGAAATCCATTCAGGAATGCAGTTTTTACATCCATTTGCCAAATTTCATAATCATAAAATGCTGCAATTGCTAACATGATTCGGACGGACTTAAGCATCGCTACGGGTGAGAAGGTCTCATTGTAGTCAACTCCTTGAACTTGTCGAAAACCTTTTGCAACAAGTCGAGCTTTGTAGACAGTAATATTACCGTCGGCGTCAGTCTTCTTCTTGAAGATCCACTTATTCTCTATGGCTTGCCGATCATCGGGCAAATCAACTAAAGTCCACACTTTGTTCTCATACATGGATCCCATCTCAGATTTCATGGCCTCAAGCCATTTTGCGGAATCTGGGCTCATCATCGCTTCCTCATAGTTCGTAGGTTCATCATGGTCAAGTAACATGACCTCCAGAACAGGATTACCGTACCACTCTGGTGCGGATCTTAGTCTGGTTGACCTACGAGGTTCGGTAGTAACTTGATCTGAAGTTTCATGATCATCATCATTAGCTTCCTCACTAATTGGCGTAGGTATCACTGGAACTGATTTCTGTGATGAACTACTTTCCAATTCAAGAGAAGGTACCACTACCTCATCAAGTTCTACTTTCCTCCCACTCACTTCTTTCGAGAGAAACTCCTTCTCTAGAAAGGATCCATTCTTAGCAACGAATATTTTGCCTTCGGATCTGTGATAGAAGATGTACCCAATAGTCTCCTTTGGGTATCCTATGAAGACACATTTCTCCGATTTGGGTTCGAGCTTATCAGGTTGAAGCTTTTTCACATAAGCATCGCTGCCCCAAACTTTAAGAAACGACAACTTGGGTTTCTTGCCAAACCACAGTTCATAAGGTGTCGTCTCAACGGATTTAGATGGTGCCCTATTTAACGTGAATGCAGCCGTCTCTAAAGCATAACCCCAAAATGATAGCGGTAAATCAGTAAGAGACATCATAGATCGCACCATATCTAATAAAGTGCGGTTACGACGTTCGGACACACCATTACGCTGTGGTGTTCCGGGTGGCGTGAGTTGCGAAACTATTCCGCATTGTTTCAAATGAAGACCAAACTCGTAACTCAAATATTCTCCTCCACGATCGGATCGCAGAAACTTTATTTTCTTGTTACGATGATTTTCCACTTCACACTGAAATTCTTTGAACTTTTCAAATGTTTCAGACTTATGTTTCATCAAGTAGATATACCCATATCTGCTCAAATCATCTGTGAAGGTCAGAAAATAACGATACCCGCCGCGAGCCTCAATATTCATCGGACCGCATACATCAGTATGTATTATTTCCAATAAATCTGTTGCTCGCTCCATTGTTCCAGAGAACGGAGTTTTAGTCATCTTGCCCATGAGGCACGGTTCGCAAGTACCAAGTGATTTATAATCAAGTGATTCCAAAAGTCCATCAGTATGAAGTTTCTTCATGCGCTTTACACCAATATGACCCAAACGGCAGTGCCACAAATAAGTTGCGCTATCATTATCAACTCTGCATCTTTTGGCTTCAACATTATGAATATGTGTATCACTACTATCGAGATTCAACAAAAATAGACCACTCTTCAAGGGTGCTGTGACGCCCCCGACTCAATCGTGCACTAATCATACACGCAAACATGCACGATCAAGCACAGGGACTCACGGGAAGATATCACAACACAACTCTAAACACAAATAAACGGAGGTCCACAATATTACAGACCAGGGATCACGAAGATCCGAATACATAAGTCAGTCATACAAATATTATCTGAGTACAGACATAGTTAGACAAGTTTTGCCTTAAGAAGGCTAGCACAAACAGCGACAGTAGATCAAAAGGCGTTGGCCTCCTGCCTGGGAGCCTCCGATCCTACTCCTAGTCGGCTGGCTCAATCCAGTAGTAAGTGCCCTCTGGACCCTCCTGGTAGTAAGCTCCGGTGGTGGCATCTGGCTCCTGGACTCCATCGTCTGATGTATCATCGAGGTGGGGTATATGGGGAAAAGAGAAAGTAAAGCAACCGTGAGTACTCATCCGAAGTACTCAGCAAGCAAGGATCTATACTACATATGCAACATTATCAATGGAGAAAGGCTGTATAAGTGGACTGGGTTGCAGAAATGCCAGAATAGAGAGAAGGCCTAGTCCTATCGAAGACTAGCATCTTCAAACATCTTCACAAGGCCATCATCTTGCAGCAGTAGAAGAGAGTAGAATAGCATTTTATTTAGCAAACATGTTGAAGTACAGCTTAAAGATCCTTCCTCGACTCCCAAGCGAGAAAGCGATCCCGAAGCTTCAATTAAGTAACAAGTATCCAGTTCAAGTAGTAGATCGGGATACACAAACTGAGCGTCCTTTACCGTAGGACCGGCTATTGATAGAAGATTCATCCCTGCAGGGGTGCACTACTGTTACCCAACACGCTCGATCAACTCTGGCCGGACACACTTGCTGGGTAATGCCCGTCCTCGGATGATCAACACGAAGCAGCGCTCTACCTAGGCTCGGTAGAGAGGTCAGCACGCCGGACTAACCTATGCACCCAGAGGTCTCGGGCCATCGCCCTGGGCACCCTGCGCGTTGCGAGACTGGCCGGGGTGCAGGCGCGACACTGAACTCGTCAGTGAAGTATCCAGCCCAATCTCGACAATCAGCCCGCACGGTGAATCATGACGTCAGACGAGCTTTCGGGAGAAACGTACTTCGCAGAGGGTCCCATAACCATTATCCCGCGTGGTGGTAGTGCGTATAGGGCACGTCGACCCACTCAGATCACACACCCAAATCCAATAGGCTCAATTAGTATCACGCGGAGACAGTCAGAGTCTCTGATGCTTCGCCACAATGTCACACTCGAGTGCCCTTCCGGCACACCCGAAATCATAGATCCCCAGCGGGTACCCACCAGGGTGGACCCGCCTGTAACAGAGGTCAAGTAATCGTGTGGTCATAACATCAAGGGGGAAACCCGAGGAATCACCCTCGGCGGATTCCACTCGACGAAATCATCAGGGTGAACGTATGAGGTATCACCCTCGAGGTTCACACTGAGGGGTCGCATGACAGAGTCGTATCGGAAGTGGAGAAGGAGGAATCACCCTCGATGACCACGACCGAACAGCTACACTGCAGAGTATTCATCGGGAGTGCGTTACGAGGTATCACCCTCGGCACTCGATAGTTACTACGCAGAGTCATACAACTAAGGGGGTGAAGTGATGTGTGGTCTCTGGTCGACGGTCACGTTGATAGAGTCGTCGATGATCAAGCAGGGGCAACAAGGATAAGGTGGTGGGGTCACTGATGGTTCATTCCAACCTAAACTAAACAGTTTATCATAGGCAGGTAAGATAGCAATGAACAGGTTACAACATCAGGCTATGCATCAGAATAGGAGCATACATTAACAGTAGAAAATCTAATGCAAGCAGGAGAATAGAATGGGCGATATCTGGATGCTCAAGGGGGGGGGGGGCTTGCCTGGTTGCTCTGGCAAGAGAGAGGGGTCGTCAACGGGCTGCTCGTCGGTAGTGTAGTCGTACCCAGGTGCAGCGTCGTCGGTCTCAGCATCTATCGAGAGAGAGGGAGGGGGGAGAGAAACAATAAATTCACGGCAATAATGCAAACAATATGTATGTCATGCCTAAACGATATGCCGGGGTGTTCTACTGCCTAACTAAATGATTTAGTTAATTTAGGAATTTATTCAGATTTATTTAATTAAAGTTGGGCACTATTCATTTATCAAAATCGGTCTAAAAGTTCAATGTTCTTATAGCTAGAGGCATTTGACGGGAATACGGAGGACGGATTCGGGTTCGTATCGGAATTCTGAGCAAGTTTCATGTATAAAGTATTTTCATCGGAGTTACGGATTATTTAATATGATTTTCTAAAGTTTTTATTAATTTCTGGAATTTAATTAATTATTTAAATTAACAATATCCGAAATAGTGTTATGCTGACGTCAGCATGACGTCAACATGACATCAGCAGGCGTCCTGACACGTGGGTCCCACATGTCATAGACTGTTAGGTTAATTAGTGGTTAACTAATTAATTAATATTTAATTAAACTAATTAATCTAAACAGGGTTAAGTAACTTAATTAATCACTAATTAATTATTTAATTAACTAATTATTTTTATTTATTTTTTAAACGTTTTGGGCGTGGGCCCCGCGTGTCATAGTCAGGGGGGCACCGGGCCCATCTGTCGGTGGCCCTTAGGGCCACAGAGGGCGCGAGCGTTGCGGGCGCCGCTCGAACGGGCACTGGGCGCGGGCGGGGCAACCCGAGCCAGTGGCGGGGCGCCGGCGCGGCGTCGGTGGAGCAAAGGGCGACGACGCACGGCCGTGGCGCAGCAGCAGCCGCGGGCGCCGGCGGCGAGCTGGGCCGAGGGGGGTGGCCAAGGGGGGGAGGTAGAGCGGTGCAGGATGTCGAGTGGGGAGAGCGCCGTGCGGGCGCGGCAGGGCGCAGCGAGCGTGAGCGCGCAGGCGATGCGCGGCGGGCAGCGGCGCCGAGTGTGGGCGAAGCAGGGCGAGGCGGGGCGGTGAGCACGGCGGGTGGCAGCGCGAGGGGGGGGCGCGGGCGCGTGCAGGTGGTAGTGGCGCAGCAGCAGCGCGGTGAGTGCAACCGCAGCGGTGAGCGGCATGCGGTGAGCGGGCACGGGAGAGGCCGCGCGCGGGCGCGGTGCGGGGTCGGGCGAGCGCGCGACGGGTGAGCCGGAGCGCGGCCAGAGGGAAGAGGAGGCCGGGGGGTTCCTCACCCTCGATGCAGAGAAGAGGGCGGCGAGGCTCGGTGGAGCCGGCGATGGCGAGGCGGGGTAGTGCAGTCCGGCGAGGTGGCGGCGGCGACGGGGCGGCGGCGTCGAGCGGCGCGAGCGCGCGAGCGAGGGCGCGGGCGCGGGCCCGATCCAGATCGGGGGGGGGGGTGTCGTTGGGTGGGTGGGGGAGGAAGTTAGGGTTCGGGGTCTCCAGGGGGAGGCCATATAGGCTCGGGGGTGGGCCGGGAGCTGGGCCGGCCGGCTGGGCTGTGGCCCAGTTAGGCCGGGGTGGGTTCTTTCTCTTTTTTTTTTTCTTTTTCTGTTTTGTTTTCTTTTGCCTTTTTCTTTTTATTTAATCACATCTCCTGTTTAGTAAATAGTTGGGCCTCAAAATGATTTTTGTATAACATAGGAATTGTTCCAATAATTACTAGGCATTACCTACCACTACAAAAAATTAGTTTGGAGTTAACTTGAGTTCACACAAATTTTTATAATAATTAAAATGCATTAATCCTTACTGTTTAGGTAATGTTAGT
Source organism: Thinopyrum elongatum (assembly GCA_011799875.1). NCBI lineage: Eukaryota > Viridiplantae > Streptophyta > Magnoliopsida > Poales > Poaceae > Thinopyrum > Thinopyrum elongatum. Next base: position 334,994,329 of record CM022302.1, on the reverse strand, counting down.
GCCACCTAATTAATTTATTAATTGTTGGTTTCAATTTTAGAATAGTCTCTGCAATATTTGTTATTTACTGAACATTTTAGTTTCTATGTTGGACAACTTTTATTTTTCACTTACATTTAAATTTGAATTTGAGTTAGGAGTTGAAATGCAATATGATGCTAATGATGATTATGCACTGTTAAACATGCTGACTTGTCATTATCAAAAGTGATTACTGTGGCTAATGACATGGGGTGTTACAATTCTCCTCATCTATCAAGAATTCTCGTCCCGAGAATTAAGAGGAAGACTGAAAGAAAGTGGGGTATTCTTCGCGAAGACGATCCTCGCGTTCCCAAGTGGCCTCATCTTCAGAATGATTTGACCACTGAACCTTGAGGAATTTGATTGACTTTTGACGAGTCCGACGTTCAGCTTCATCAAGAACACGGATGGGATATTCTGGATAAGACAGATCTTTCCGTAATTCAAGCACTTCGTGATCCACAGCTCGAATAGGATCCTTGAAGCAGCGACGGAGTTGGGATACATGAAAGACATCATGTACTTGAGAAAGATTTGGCGGCAACTGCAATTGATATGCCACTTCTCCTCGACGGGCAAGAATACGGAACGGACCAATGTAGCGAGGAGCTAACTTGCCTTTGATTCCGAACCTATGAGTGCCTTTCAACGGAGTGACGCGGAGGTAAGCTTGCTCGCCAGGTTGATAGACCATTTCCTGGTACTTTCGGTCATAGTTGCTCTTCTGACGAGACTGAGCAGTTTTCAAATGTTCACGGACAATGCAGACTTGGTCTTCTGCTTGCTGAATAATGTCCGGTCCGACGAGTGAGCGTTCCCCAGTTTCTGACCAATTCAGAGGGGTTCGCCACTTACGACCGTATAGAACTTCAAACGGTGCCATCTTCAGACTAGCCTGATAGCTATTGTTGTAAGAGAATTCGGCATACGGGAGAGATTCCTCCCATTTCTTACCGAAGGAGATGACGCAAGCTCGAAGCATATCTTCGAGCACTTGATTAACTCGTTCAACTTGACCCTGTGACTGAGGGTGAAAAGCGATGCTGAAAGACAGATGAGTTCCCATAGCTTCTTGGAAACTATTCCAGAATCTGGAGGTGAAGAGGCTGCCACGATCAGAGCTGATCTCCAACGGAACACCGTGGAGTGACACAATTCGGGAAACATACAAGTCTGCTAACTGGCTAGCAGTGATTGTCTCTTTAACTGGCAGAAAGTGAGCAACCTTGGAGAATCGGTCAATGACGACAAAAATAGCATCATGACCCTTCTGGGATTTGTGAAAACCAGTAATGAAATCCATTTGGACCTTGTCCCATTTCCATTCAGGAATTGCAAGGGGTTGCAGAGTTCCAGCGGGCCTTTGATGTTGAGCTTTAACGCGGCGGCAAACGTCACACTCAGAAACATAACGAGCAATATCTCGCTTCATATTAGGCCACCAGTATCTCTGACAAATGTCACGGTACATCTTTGTGCTACCAGGATGAATTGACAGAGGAGTGTCATGAGCTTCCATCATAACGTGTTCTCTCTCATCTTTGAACTTAGGTACGAAGAGACGGTGTTGGAAAAATAGGATCCCATCATTATCAAGATGGAACTCCGACGGTTTTCCTTTTTCAAGGTATCGCTTGATCCTTTCAACTTCAGAGTCATACCGTTGCATAGTCTTGATGCTTTGTTCTAAATCTGGTTCGACAACTAGGGTATTGAGATAACCCTGTGGAACAATATGGAGGTTCAATTTGCGAAGCTCTTCATAAAGCATAGGTTGTGATTCCTGAACCACATGGTTGCTGCAATAAGCCTTACGACTCAAAGCATCGGCCATTACATTTGCCTTGCCAGGGGTGTATGATATATTCATATCATAATCGGCTATTGTCTCGAGCCATCTTTGTTGACGAAGGTTCAGATCCGGTTGAGTATATAAATACTTCAAACTTTGATGATCCATATATATCTCGCAACAGTTACCGAGAAGGTAATGTCGCCATAGCTTCAGGGCATAAATAACCGCAGAAAGTTCGAGATCGTGCACTGGGTAATTTTCTTCGTGAGGACGCAATTGTCAGGAGGCATAAGCAATCACCTTGCGTTCTTGCATTAGGACACAGCCTAATCCTTGACGGGAGGCATCATAGTATATCACGAAATCCTTTTGGGAATCCGGGGGTGCTAATACTAGGGCAGATGTCAATTTATCTTTTAGTGTCTGAAAGCTTTCTTGACATTTTTCTGTCCACTCAAATTTAACACCTTTGTGAAGCAGATTTGTCAATGGTTTTGCAATCTTGGAAAAGTTCTCAACGAATCGACGGCAATAACTTGCAAGTCCGAGAAAACTTCTGACTTGCTTGACATTCTTCGGGGGAGTCCAGTCAAGAATAGCCTGAACTCGTTCGGGGTTAACAGCAATTCCATCCTTGGAAATCACATGACCAAGGTAAGTTACTTCAGAAAGCCAAAATTCACATTTGGAATACTTGGCATACAACTTGTGTTCTCGAAGCCTTTCTAGTACCAAACGGAGGTGTTCAGCATGTTCTTTTCTATTCTTAGAATATATCAGGATATCATCCAAATAAACCACGAGAAATTTGTCGAGGTAATCCATGAATATATAATTCATCAGACGAGAGAAAGTTGCTGGAGCATTCGTTAGGCCAAATGACATGACGGTGTATTCATAGGAGCCATATCGAGTGACGAATGCAGTCTTGGGAATATCCTCTTCACGGACGCGGATCTGGTGAGAACCCAACCTCAGGTCGAGTTTAGAGAACATCGATGATCCAGCGAGTTGATCATAAAGATCATTGATCCGGGGCAGGGGGTATTTATTCTGGATTGTGGCTTGGTTAATGGGCCAATAATCCTGAACCAAACGGTTAGTTCCATCCTTCTTCTTAACGAAGAGTGAAGGTGCTCCCCAAGCAGAGGAACTGGGGCGGATGAAACCACTCTTAAGCGACTTGTCGATTTCTTCCTTAAGCTCGAGTAGGTGATGCGGAGGCATCTTATAAGGTCGCTTGGCAATAGGGACGGTGCCAGGCTTCAAGTCAATGACAAACTCGACATCTCTAGCCGGGGGTATTCCTGGAAGTTCTTCTGGAAAGACGTCTGGAAAATCTCGAACGACAGGAACGTTCTTGATCCCTTCCAGAGGTGAGGCGTTCAAAGCATTCATAACATATATCTGAGCTTCGGCGTCCCGAGTAATGCGGGCGGTATAGTTCACTATCTCATCGGTAGGGTGAAGAAGTTGGACGACTTTAGTGGCACAATTGATCGAAGCAATGTGAGCTTTCAACCAATCCATTCCAAGTATGAGGTATATGGTGGAAGATTTCAAGACGATGGGCGATGCAAGGAATTCCAACCCTTTAATTTCGATGGTAACATTAGGTGCTATCACGTCAGCATGACAGTGACCTCCGGGAGTTTTAGTGACTAACGGGGTATGCATTTTCTCATATCGAATGCCATGCATGAATGCAAATTTTCCAGAGATGAATGAATGTGATGCTCCTGAATCAAATAAAACAGAAGCAGGTACTGAGTTAACAAGAAGGGTACCCATCATAGTAGCAGGTTGATCCTGGACTTCTTCAATGTCAATGTTGTAGGCGTGTCCACGACCATGTGCAGCAGACCCAGTATTATAGTTGCGGGTCTGATTGTTGCCACGACTATTGCCACGGCCAGCACGAGGAAAAGCTAACTGATTCTGATTCTGGCGGCAGTCTTTAGCCTGGTGAGACGCCCCCGACTCAATCGTGCACTAATCATACACACAAACGTGCACGATCAAGCACAGGGACTCACGGGAAGATATCACAACACAACTCTAAACACAAATAAACGGAGGTCCACAATATTACAGACCAGGGATCACGAAGATCCGAATACATAAGTCAGTCATACAAATATTATCTGAGTACAGACATAGTTAGACAAGTTTTGCCTGAAGAAGGCTAGCACAAACAACGACACTAGATCGAAAGGCGTTGGCCTCCTGCCTGGGAGCCTCCGATCCTACTCCTGGCCGGCTGGCTCAATCCAGTAGTAAGTGCCCTCTGGACCCTCCTGGTAGTAAGCTCCGGTGGTGGCATCTGGCTCCTGGACTCCATCGTCTGATGTATCATCAAGGTGGGGTATATGGGGAAAAGAGAAAGTAAAGCAACCGTGAGTACTCATCCGAAGTACTCAGCAAGCAAGGATCTATACTACATATGCAACATTATCAATGGAGAAAGGCTGTATAAGTGGACTGGGCTGCAGAAATGCCAGAATAGAGAGAAGGCCTAGTCCTATCGAAGACTAGCATCTTCAAACATCTTCACAAGGCCATCATCTTGTAGCAGTAGAAGAGAGTAGAATAGCATTTTATTTAGCAAACATGTTGAAGTACAGCTTAAAGATCCTTCCTCGACTCCCAAGCGAGAAAGCGATCCCGAAGCTTCAATTAAGTAACAAGTATCCAGTTCAAGTAGTAGATCGGGATACACAAACTGAGCGTCCTTTACCGTAGGACCGGCTATTGATAGAAGATTCATCCCTGCAGGGGTGCACTACTGTTACCCAACACGCTCGATCAACTCTGGCCGGACACACTTGCTGGGTAATGCCCGTCCTCGGAAGATCAACACGAAGCAGCGCTCTACCTAGGCTCGGCAGAGAGGTCAGCACGCTGGACTAACCTATGCACCCAGAGGTCTCGGGCCATCGCCCTGGGCACCCTGCGCGTTGCGAGACTGGCCGGGGTGCAGGCGCGACACTGAACTCGTCAGTGAAGTATCCAGCCCAATCCCGACAATCAGCCCGCACGGTGAATCGTGACGTCAGACGAGCTTTCGGGAGAAACGTACTTCGCAGAGGGTCCCATAACCATTATCCCGTGTGGTGGTAGTGCGTATAGGGCACGTCGACCCACTCAGATCACACACCCAAATCCAATAGGCTCAATTAGTATCACGCGGAGACAATCAGAGTCTCTGATGCTCCGCCACAATGTCACACTCGAGTGCCCTTCCGGCACACCCGAAATCATAGATCCCCAGCGGGTACCCACCAGGATGGACCCGCCTGTAACAGAGGTCAAGTAATCGTGTGGTCATAACATCAAGGGGGAAACCCGAGGAATCACCCTCGGCGGATTCCACTTGACGAAATCATCAGGGTGAACGTATGAGTATCACCCTCGAGGTTCACACTGAGGGGTCGCACGACAGAGTCGTATCGGAAGTGGAGAAGGAGGAATCACCCTCGATGACCACGACCGAACAGCTACACTGCAGAGTATTCATCGGGAGTGCGTTACGAGGTATCACCCTCGGCACTCGATAGTTACTACGCAGAGTCATACAACTAAGGGGGAGAAGTGATGTGTCGGTCTCTGGTCGACGATCACGTTGATAGAGTCGTCGAGGATCAAGCAGGGGCAACAAGGATAAGGTGGTGGGGTCACTGATGGTTCATTCCAACCTAAACTAAACAGTTTATCATAGGCAGGTAAGGTAGCAATGAACAGGTTACAACAGCAGGCTATGCATTAGAATAGGAGCATACATTAACAGTAGCAAAATCTAATGCAAGCAGGAGAATAGAATGGGCGATATCTGGATGCTCAAGACGGGGGGTGAGCGGGGGGGCTTGCCTGTTTGCTCTGGCAAGAGAGAGGGGTCGTCAACGGGCTGCTTGTCGGTAGTGTAGTCGTACCCAGGTGCAGCGTCGTCGGTCTCAGCGTCTATCGAGAGAGAAGGAGGGGGGAGAGAAACAATAAATTCACGGCAATAATGCAAACAATATGTATGTCATGCCTAAACGATATGCCGGGGTGTTCTACTGCCTAACTAAATGATTTAGTTAATTTAGGAATTTATTCAGATTTATTTAATTAAAGTTGGGCACTATTCATTTATCAAAATCGGTCTAAAAGTTCAATGTTCTTATAGCTAGAGGCATCTGACGGGAATACGGAGGACGGATTCGGGTTCGTATCGGAATTCTGAGTAAGTTTCATGTATAAAGTATTTTCATCGGAGTTACGGATTATTTAATATGATTTTCTAAAGTTTTTATTAATTTCTGGAATTTAATTAATTATTTAAATTAACATTATCCGAAACAGTGTTATGCTGACGTCAGCAGGCGTCCTGACACATGGGTCCCACATGTCATAGACTGTTAGGTTAATTAGTGGTTAACTAATTAATTAATATTTAATTAAACTAATTAATTAAATTAGATTAATCTAAACAGGGTTAATTAACTTAATTAATCACTAATTAATTATTTAATTAACTAATTATTTTTATTTATTTTTTAAACATTTTGGGCGTGGGCCTCGCGTGTCATAGTCAGGGGGGGCATCGGGCCCATCTGTCGGTGGCCCCTAGGGCCACAGAGGGCGCGAGCGTTGTGGGCGCCGCCCGAACGGGCACTGGGCGCGGGCGGGGCAACCCGAGCCAGTGGCGGGGCGCCGGCGGAGCAAAGGGCGACGGCGCACGGCCGTGGCGCAGCAGCAGCCGCGGGCGCCGGCGGCGAGCTGTGCGAGTTGGGTTTCCAATGGTTTTTAGGCATATCGGTGCAAGTATTCTATCTGGGTGCTTCCTCCTTCGTTCTCTTCATTTCTCCCTATGCTCTATCTCTTATTCTATTCTCTTCTTTCAGAACCTTCTCCTATTTTTTTCTAATCCTTTCATTCTTTTCTTCTTACTTCAACACTTCTTTTTTCCCACTCTTTTTTTACTTTTGCTTCTTTCTCTTTCCTTTTTTCTTTTCTCATCAATCATCTCTTTTTATCTCAACTCTCTTCTATCATTCATTCTCTCTCTTTCACTTTCTAGCTTCATCTCTCTTTTCCTCTCTTCTGTTTTCTTTCTCTATCTCTACTTTTTAATCCTTATCTCCTTCCCTCTTTACATATTATTCCTGTTTTTTCCTCACTCCCTATTCATATCGATCTTTTCTTGTCTCTTCCTCTGTTTCTCCTTCCTTTTCTATTCTTTTATAGTGGCAGTCCGGGAGGTGGCGGGCGATGGGTTGGGCGGCGTCATCGGCGGAGCCCCCCCCCCCCCCCCCCGCAAAGGCACCCCCCCGTCGGTGGCGCGTCGTTCCCGATCCATATCGGTGTCTGTTTTTTTTTTTTACGATTTTGTGTGTTGTCGTGGTTGGAGGGGAAGTAGGTTCAGGGTCTCCAGGGAAGTCCTATATGCGCGGGGGTGGGCCGGGAGCTGGGCCGGCCGGCTGGGCTGTGGCCCAGTTAGGCCGGGGTGGGTTCTTTCTCTTTTTTTCTTCCTGTTTTGTTTTCTTTCGCCTTTTTCTTTTTATTTAATCACATCTCCTGTTTAGTAAATAGTTGGGCCTCAAAATGATTTTTGTATAACATATGAATTGTTCCAATAATTACTAGGCATTACCTACCACTACCAAAAATTAGTTTGGAGTTAACTTGAGTTCACACAAATTTTTATAATAATTAAAATGCATTAATCCTTGCTGTTTAGGTAATGTTAGTGCCACCTAATTAATTTATTAATTGTTGGTTTCAATTTTAGAATAGTCTCTGCAATATTTGTTATTTACTGAACATTTTAGTTTCTATGTTGGACAACTTTTATTTTCCACTTACATTTAAATTTGAATTTGAGTTAGGAGTTGAAATGCAATATGATGCTAATGATGATTATGCACTGTTAAACATGGTGACTTGTCATTATCAAAAGTGATTACTGTGGCTAATGACATGGGGTGTTACAGGTGCATGACCATAAAAGATATTACTCATATAAATAGAACAACCATTATTCTCTGATTTAAATGAATAACCGTCTCGCATCAAACAAGATCCAGATATAATATTCATGCTTAACGCTGGCACCAAATAACAATTATTCAGGTCTAAAACTAATCCCGAAGATAGATGTAGAGGTAGCGTGTCGACGGCGATCACATCGACTTTGGAACCATTTCCCACACGTATCGTCACCTCGTCCTTAGCCAATCTTCGCTTAATCCGTAGTCCCTGTTTCGAGTTGCAAATATTAGCAACAAAACCAGTATCAAATACCCAGGCACTACTGCGAGCATTAGTAAGGTACACATCAATAACATGTATATCACATATACCTTTGTTCATCTTGCCATCCTTTTTATCCGCCAAATACTTGGGGCAGTTCCGCTTCCAGTGACCAGTCCCTTTGCAGTAGAAGCACTCAGTATCAGGCTTAGGTCCTGACTTGGGCTTCTTCACTTGAGCAGCAACTTGCTTGCCATTCTTCTTGAAGTTCCCCTTCTTCCCTTTGCCTTTTTTCTTGAAACTGGTGGTCTTGTTGACCATCAACACTTGATGCTCCTTTTTGATTTCTACCTCCGCAGCCTTTAGCATTGCGAAGAGCTCGGGAATTGTCTTATCCATCCCTTGCATATTATAGTTCATCACGAAGCTTTTGTAGCTTGGTTGCAGTGATTGAAGAACTCTGTCAATGACACTATCAACCGGAAGATTAACTCCCAGCTGAGTCAAGTGATTATGATACCCAGACATTTTGAGTATATGCTCACTGACAGAACTATTCTCCTCCATCTTGCAGCTATAGAACTTATTGGAGACTTCATATCTCTTAATCCGGGCATTTGCTTGAAATATTAATTTCAACTCCTGGAACATCTCATATGCTCCATGACGTTCAAAACGTTGTTAAAGTCCCGGTTCTAAGCCGTAAAGCATGGCACACTGAACTATCGAGTAGTCATCAGCTTTGCTCTGCCAGGCGTTCACAACGTCCGGCGTTGCTCCTGCAGCGGGTCTTGCACCTAGCGGTGCTTCCAGGACGTAATTATTCTGTGCAGCAATGAGGATAATCCTCAAGTTACGGACCCAGTCCGTGTAGTTGCTACCATCATCTTTCAACTTGGCTTTCTCTAGGAACGCATTAAAATTCAAAGGAACAGTAGCACGGGCCATTGATCTACAACAACATAGACATGCAAAATACTATCAGGTACTAAGTTCATGATAAATTAAAGTTCAATTAATCATATTACTTAAGAACTCCCACTTAGATAGACATCTCTCTAATCATCTAAGTGATCACGTGATCCAAATCAACTAAACCATGTCCGATCATCACGTGAGATGGAGTAGTTTTCAATGGTGAACATCACTATGTTGATCGTATCTACTATATGACTCACGCTCGACCTTTTGGTCTCAGTGTTCCGAGGCCATATCTGCATATGCTAGGCTCGTCAAGTTTAACCCGAGTATTCTGCGTGTGCAAAACTGGCTTGCACCCGTTGTATGTGAACGTAGAGCTTATCACACCCGATCATCACATGGTGTCTCGGCACGACGAACTGTAGCAACGGTGCATACTCAGGGAGAACACTTGTACCTTGAAATTTAGTGAGAGATCATCTTATAATGCTACCGCCGTACTAAGCAAAATAAGATGCATAAAAGGATTAACATCACATGCAATTCAATATGTGACATGATATGGCCATCATCATCTTGTGCTCTTGATCTCTATCATCGAAGCACCGTCATGATCTCCATCGTCACCGGCGCCCCAGCATGATCTCCATCGTCACCGGCGCTCCAGCATGATCTCCATCGTAGCATCGTTGTCGTCTCGCCAACTAATTGCTTTTACGACTATCGCTACCGCTTAGTGATAAAGTAAAACAATTACATGACGATTGCATTGCATACAATAAAGCGACAACCATATGGCTCCTGCCGGTTGCCGATAACTCTGTTACAAAACATGATCATCTCATACAACAAATTATATCACATCATGTCTTGACCATATCACATCACAGCAAGCCCTGCAAAAATAAGTTAGACGTTCTCTACTTTGTTGTTGCAAGTTTTACGTGGCTGCTACGGGCTGAGCAAGAACCGTTCTTACCTACGCATCAAAACCACAACGATTTTTCGTCAAGTGTGCTGTTTTAACCTTCAACAAGGACCGGGCGTAGTCACACTTGATTCAACTAAAGTTGGAGAAACTGACACCCACTAGCCACCTGTGTGCGAAGCACGTCGGTAGAACCAGTCTCGCGTAAGCGTACGCGTAATGTCGGTCTGAGCCGCTTCATCCAACAATACCGCCGAATCAAAGTATGACATGCTGGTAAGCAGTATGACTATTATCGCCCACAACTCTTTGTGTTCTACTCATGCATATAACATCTACGCATAGACCTGGCTCGGATGCCACTGTTGGGGAACGTAGTAATTCAAAAAATTTCCTACGATCACGCAAGATCTATCTAGGAGAAGCATAGCAACGAGCGGGAGAGTGTGTCCACGTACCCTCGTAGACCGAAAGCGGAAGCGTTTAGTAACGCGGTTGATGTAGTCGAACGTCTTCACGATCCAACCGATCCAAGTACCGAACGTACGGCACCTCCGCGATCTGCACACGTTCAGCTCGGTGACGTCCCTCGTACTCTTGATCCAGCTGAGGCCGAGGGAGAGTTTCGTCAGCACGACGGCGTGGTGACGGTGATGATGAAGTGATTCTGGCAGGGCTTCGCCTAAGCTCTCCGAAAATATGACCGAGGTGGAAATCTGTGGAGGGGGGCACCGCACACGGCTAAAACAATTAACTTGTGTCTATGGGGTGCCCCCCTCCCCCGTATATAAAGGAGGGGAGGAGGGGGCCGGCCGGCCTCAAGGGGCGCGCCCAAGGGGGGGAATCCTACTCATACTGGGAGTAGGTTCCCCCTTTCCTAGTCCAACAAGGAGGGGAAGGAAGGAGGAAGGGGAGAGAAGAGGAAGGAGGGGGGCGCCGCCCCCACCCCTTGTCCAATTCGGACTGGGGGGGCGGCGCCCACCTCCTGGCCGGCCCTCTCTCCTCTAAGGCCCATGGTGGCCCATTAACTTCCCGGGGGGGGGGGGGGGGGGGGTTCCGGTTACCCTCCGGCAATCCGGTTTTATCCGAAACTCTCCGGAACACTTCCGGTGTCCGAAACAAATGGTCCAATTTATCAATCTTTATGTCTCGACCATTTCTAGACTCCTCGTCATGTCCGTGATCTCATCCGGGACTCCGAACAACCTTCGGTACATCAAATCACATAAACTCATAATACCGATCGTCATCGAACGTTAAGCGTGCGGACCCTACGGGTTCGAGAACTATGTAGACATGACCGAGACTCATCTCCGGTCAATAACCAATAGCGGAACCTGGATGCTCATATTGGCTCCCACATATTCTACGAAGATCTTTATCGGTCAAACCGCATAACAACATACGTTGTTCCCTTTGTCATCGGTATGTTACTTGCCCGCGATTCGATCGTCGGTATCTCAATACCTAGTTCAATCTCGTTACCGGCAAGTCTCTTTACTCGTTCCGTAATGTATCATCCCGTAACTAACTCATTAGTCACATTGCTTGCAAGGCTTCATATGATGTGCATTACCGAGAGGGCCCAGAGATACCTCTCCGACAATCGGAGTGACAAATCCTAATCTTGATCTATGCCAACTCAACAAACACTATCGGAGACACCTGTAGAGCATCTTTATAATCACCCAGTTACGTTGTGACGTTTGATAGCACACAAGGTGTTCCTTCGGTATTCGGGAGTTGCATAATCTCATAGTCAGAGGAACATGTATAAGTCATGAAGAAAGCAATAGCAACAAATTAAACGATCATCGTGCTAAGCTAACGGATGGGTCTTGTCAATCACATCATTCTCTAATGATGTGATCCCGTTCATCAAATGACAACTCATGTCTATGGCTAGGAAACTTAGCCATCTTTGATTAACGAGCTAGTCAAGTACAGGCATACTAGTGACACTTTGTTTGTCTATGTATTCACACATGTATTAAATTTCCGGTTAATACAATTCTAGCATGAATAATAAACATTTATCATGATATAAGGAAATATAAATAACAACTTTATTATTGCCTCTAGGGCATATTTCCTTCAGGAGCCCCCCACGTCTGTGCAATGATCGGAAGCACGCCAACAGTTATGGTTTTGGTCCCTGGTCCACCTAGCGAGATATATAAGAGGAGGAGGTTGTATCCATGAGGGACACACATATACGTACGGGAAAGTAGTCCCAACTCCTAACCATCGATCCAAAAAGAACGCTATGGGGACTCAGAAGGCCGACTACCACCGCCGGCCACCGCAAGGTCAGCGCCGGCGGCCATCTCCTACAGCGGCACTCCTGCTGCTTACCACGAGTTCCTGTTCCTGCACCTCTTCCCCGACCATCTCCATGTTGCGACGCAAGGTGTAGCCATAGGCCACACGAGGGGTGCATCGAGCAGGAACATGGTTTTCGTCAGAACCTGTAAGATCTCACGAACCTCTCTGTTAATTTGTTTTAGGTGGTCTAATGCTAGGCTTAAGATCCTTGTGACGATTATCACTAAAGATTGTTTCTAACATTTTCATGTTCATGAAACTTCATTTGTCTTCTTCTGATTTTCTACAGGCGGACATGTTCTCGAAGCTTCTTATTCAGGTCTTGTAGATGGGCGAGCCTGTTTGGTGCATGCCGAGAGCTGTAGAAAGCATGTTTGTTCTCAAAAGCAGGTTATTAATCCGCTGACTAGGTTCCTTGTGTTCATTCTTTCTCATCATTATACTTTTGACATGTTAGAGCATCTTCAATAGCCTTTGTATATTGGATTGCTAAAAACTTGTTATAGCAAGAGGAGAGAGAAGATTTACAAAGCCAACATGTCTTTTGCTTTGGTAGCCTTTGTATATTGGATTGCTATATTTGCACAAAACACACAATGACATGTGGGGACAGTTTGTCATAGACACATTGCACACTAGCATACGCACATGTATATGTATACTAGCACAACTCGCATACACATACACATGCACACACGCGTACACTTACACACACACAGCACACACCCGCGTACACTATACACACATGCAGCACACACACATACGTACACATGCAGCACACACACACACACACACACACACACGCGCACACACGCGTACACGTACATAAAAAAACACGTACACATACACACGCGCACACACACACACATAGCGCACGCGCAGCACACACACTAGTACACGGACCCATCTGTCATTGAGACAAAGTGAGGCTTTAGGAGGCTTGCTAAAAATTTACAAAGTGGCCTTTGGCTTGGCAAATATGCAAAGTGTGGGTGCAAATATAGCAAGCTTTGTAAAAAAAATTGGTGGGGGACCACTTATACAAAGGCTGTTGAAGAAGGTTTTTTGGCCAAAATTTGTAAAATAGCAAATGAGTGCAAATATACAAAGACTGTTGGAGATGCTCTTAGTATCTTCCCTTGCTATCTACTCCCTCCGCCCCATTAATGTAAGACGTGTTTTGATGGGACGGAGGGAGTACAATCTTCACTAGGTTTTTTAGCTCTACTACTATATTGTGCTCACGCGTTACCATCAATGCAATCTCTCTGAAAGTAATATAGGCTTTTTCTGATTTTGTATGATAATTATCCAACTATGTTTGTTACCTACACAGTGCATACCTTTAGCTAAACCGAATCCCCTCGTTAACAACATAACTATTCAGGTAAAATTTACAAAGAAACAAGTTCTTTGCACAAACATATAATGCATGCATGTAAAACTTTTCAGATTCTTTTGGAACTTCAATCAAATTATTTCCGTGCTTTCTAAACGGGCTCCAAAATGCATCTCCATCGTAGCTAGCCCGTGTTGTTTGAGCCTAAGTTTGCTTGGTACAGCTCAAACATTTCGTGTATAAGCTTGATGATAGCAAGCTCAAGCCCTTGCAAAAATCAAGCACGCCTTACTATGATACATACACGGAATTTATCTCATTAAATCAACCACACCTCGCTCTTGTACGCGGAGCAGAATGCCAAACCAAATCAAACCAAACCAAACCAAACCGAACCGGGGGAGTTCAACACACACACACACACATAGTATATCGTAAGCCGAACGCAGGCCAGGTCAGGACACCCGGAGGCACTGCTGCTTGAACATCTTGCTCGTCTGCTGCCCGCTGGCAGAGTCTTCCACCGTGAGCCCCTGCGCGCCGAAGCAGATGTTGATGAGCCTCCCGTTCCCGCAGCCGTGGTTCCTCCGGGCGGCCACGCCGACCCCCTCGTCGGCGAAGGACGAGTTCGAGCACGACGGGTCGTCCGCGCCGTCGTCGTTGTCCAGGATGATGTCCTTGAGCTTGCCGAACGGCGGCGTCACCATCGTGCTCTCGTCTTCTTCGAAGCAGATGTCCTTGAGCTTGGTGGACGTCGGCGCGGATGACATGGAGGACCTCGGGAGCGTGCTCGGCGGGGACCGGGTCGATGCTGACGACGCCGCGAGGTGCGGCATGGCCTCCATGATGCCGTGGATGAGCTTCTTCTTGCTGGCCGAGCTGGGGGCGGAGCTTTTGACCGCGAGCGTGCGTTTGTTGTTGAGCGCCGTCGTCTTGGTGAAGGCCTGCCTGAGCGGAGTCGGGGTGTCGGCGACATGCTTGTTCAGCTTCTTGATGGTGTCCAGCGGGCCGCCGTCCTCGGATTTCCTCGGCGTCCTGGACATCTTCTCCCTGTGGCGAGGCCACCGCAGCATCATCTTGAGACGGTCCTTGGCTCGGCTGGCAGAGCTGAGCCTCTTCTCCGACGATCCATGGTTCTCATCACCTTCGCCGTTTGCATCCACATGTACAGGGTCACACTTGCCATCGCTAGAGCACGAGCTAGCCCTTCGAGACTCCGTCGCCGCAATGCCCGAGTGCAACAATATCTCCGCATCCGATATCTTGAACATGGTGCCCGGACTGATCGCAATCCCTCCCCGCATCTTTATCTGCGAAACGACGGCCGACCGGCTTCTGAGCACACTAGAGCTCAGCACCCCTCCGGCAGAGACTATCTGTTTGATGAGTCTCTCCGACGTGGTTGAGCGTAGCTGCTCCTTCAGCAGCGCCAGCGGGGTCATGCCGTCAGCGTCTTCGACATTAAGGTCGATGGAGGGCGTGGTCATGAGGAGCTCGACGAGGTCCGGATGCACGCAGCCAACCACAGCCATGTGTAGGGCGGTAAGGCCCGCGTCGTTTCTCAGGTTGATGATCTTCCGGATGTCTGCGGCTCTCTCTCGAATGAGATGCTTGGTGAGCTCCAGTTGCCGGTCGAGCCGGCGGAACCCCGGGGTTCTGAACCCTGCGATCGCCGAGTGGAGGAACGTATCGCCTGCATTGTTGACAGCTGATGTGGTCGATGGAGATGCAGCAACCAGTGCGTTTACAACGGGCAGATGCCCTCGGTAGGCCGCTACATGTAGTGCAGTGTTCCCTTGGTTGTCGGTTGAGTTGATCATGTCGAAAGAGGCCATCAGGTACTTGACAACCTGCATAAGATATTCTCTAATTTTCAGATTGCTGGACCTTTGCATACCTAACAATTCAATGACACCAGTAGCAAGAACGATCACATGTGACATTAAGAAACAGAAGGAAAGTTGGCTGAATATCACCATCAAGAAAACAGAAAGGAAGTCGTAGATCTAAAAGTTGTTTGGTACCAATTCTTTTTCTATCTGGACAGAAGTAGAAGTACATTCACTTTTGCCTCAGTTTATTGGAAGGGGGTCTCATGATTGGAGCTTTGACGTTTCAGTATTGTGTACTGGTACCAATCTTCTAACAAGAAAAAGTTGGATCATAAATTGTTCGAGCTGATCCAACTAAGGAAGGGAATCAAGTGCCTATTGATGATGGACCTCTCGTTCCCAAGTGTTGATCACGATGGTAGTAACAATAACAGTTTTGCTAAAGCACATCTAGATGTGCCATAAGTATTGCACATCTAAGTCCTATGTCATTGATCCTAACAATAATACCTTTACTATGATTGTTGTATTAAATCATAGTGCTCGTCTGTTAAAGTTAAGTATAGTTAATTATCATAAATAACACATTGATTATCCTTGAATGACACTAGACACTTCATTTTGGATAGTGGACACAATTCCAATTATCCACCGGAAAGGCGAATATACCTGAAGCAAACCGATTATTGCGCACCAAAATTCCAAGCATGCAAGCATACTTTTCTTTACTGATAACGAGATCTAAACTACACGATGAACACAAACTAAACAAATACATGTACAGAAGAAGATGTAAGCAATGGCAGGAAACAGGTGGCTCACCTCCAGCTGCCCTCTCCCGGCAGCTGCATGAAGCACGGTGGATCCACGGATATCAAGATACGCCGACACGTCGGAGCGACCGTCGATGAGCTCCCTCAGCATCCGCACGTTCCCTCCTCTCGCGGCAGCGTGGACAGCCCTGCTCATCATCTCCAGCCGGAACACCGAGGCGCGGCCGCCGGCGCCGGCGCCATCCCCGTCGCGACCATACGTCGAGCACCTCGGGGACATGGCGTGGTCCAGCAGCATCCTGAACAGGTCGGCGTTGCCGCCCCTCGCCGCCGCGTAGAACATGTCCGTGACGCCGTACTCGCCCTCGCCGAAGACGAGCAGCGGGTCCCTGTCCAGCAGCTCCTGCACGAAGCCCGCGTCCCCCGCGGACGCGGCCGTGTAGAGCAGCCAGCCGCCGTAGCCGGCCCGGAGCAGCGTGTTCTCGGCGCCGTGCTTGCACTCGCACTCCAGCAGCAGGCCCCGGGCGACGGAGGCGCGGTGGCGCGGCGCGTGCACGAAGCGGGCGTCGTCGTCCCAGAGCGCCTCGAGGCGGCGGATCCGGCGGAGCGAGGTGAGCTTGATGAGGAGGTTGGGGTCGAGGTGCAGCAGCTGGCGGACGATGTCGTAGTGGCCGTCGGCCGCCGCCCAGTCGATGGGCGAGGCGTACCACCACTGGTCGCCGGTGCTCTCCCACCGCAGCGGGAAGTAGCAGGACCGGTCCATCGATCTCGGAAGGACAGATCCAATCCACCGGTGCCGTGCTGTCAGTCCGGAGTGAGGCGAGCTCTGCTCAGCTCAGCTCAGGCGCACATCACATGGGAGCAGCTGCATCAAAGGTGGAAGAAGATTAGAAGAAGGAAGGAATGTGCATGGGCAAGGCGCCATGTGGGCTGAGCAAATCTATGGAGGCGAATATGGTTTCTTTATTGCTTGTGATGAGATTGGGATGCAACTGCAGCTGCAAGCATCTGTGAACTGCAAGGGAGGCATCATGCAAACAGATGGAAATGGATAAATCCGGGGCTAAAGCAAAGCACCTTGTGGACGACGCAGCTTCGTCCTCGGCCTCGCCCGGGAACGAAACGAAGAAGCACGAGGGCCTGCGACACTTATCAACCGAGCTGAAGAGATCTGCTGGACTGGATTAGCAGGAGCATTATTATGAATGAAGCATTTAGGCCGCCAAAGTGGTTATGCATTCTTGTAGTGGCACAGTGCGAAGGTGGCACGCAGTTATGGACGAGTGGGGGAAGGAAACAGTGAGGCAGCGACAGTGACAGAGAGAGCATCGTGGTCCTTCTCCTCTGCCCTTTGGAAAAGGAAGTGCGGAGACATCACATGGTATAGAATTGAATGGATGCTTTTCCGTTGATCGAACAAAGTGCACCGGAGAAGGAGAGGAGAGGAATCTTTGGGAGGGGCTGGCTGGCTGACTAGTAAAGGTGGAACAGGACCATCAACGGGGAGAGACAGCTTTTGCACCAGAATCAACAGGACAGAGGCCAATATAGTACGGTGCCATGCGGAGGGATTAGGCCAACTCTAACTTACGACCCTCGAATGTACGTCAGTTTCGTTCGAATTTCGTTCGTTTGGGATGAAAATGTAGCGGCGTCCGATTGTGGATGCGCTGACTGTGCGCTCAACACGTGCCCTCATTTTGGCCCTATCTCGTCCGCATTTTTTTTTTTTGGACCGAATTTTTTATATTATTTCATCAATGTTTTTTTAATACCTTGGAGTACATTCACCAATTCTTGACTAGAACAGTAAGATCAAAGAAAACAAGAACCACAAGTAGATATTTTAAAAGATATCTAACTTCCGTAACTGCTTCCATAAGTTGGATTATTATCTTCTCGATGCCTTCATTGTTGATCTGCGGATTCTCGGTCTTGCATATACTTCTTTTTTCTTTGATTTTAAAGAAGTAGACGTTGCTTCGTGGCTAGTCTCATCTCTAGCCTCTATTTTAGCAATGAGTGCACGAACATCTATCGAATTTCGTTCTACCAATAGATCGATGTATTATTCTTCCCAATATCAAAAGTTGAATCCATCCTACAACAAAAAGTTGAGTATAAGCAAAGAGCTATCGAAAATGCGCAGAATCCGGGAGCACAACTGAAGCATAACAAGCACATACCCATCGTTTTTGCACTTGACAAACACCCATCCGGGATGTTTCGGTGTTGTAGGCACACGGCGCACGACCTTCCGCGAACAGTCGTCGCACTTTATGAGCGGTAACGGTGCGCCTACGAGTCTTTGGGCCAGCACCGAGCCCGGACGACGGCCGGGCATGTCTTTGACGGCGAACCGCAGACGGGATTGATCCAGGCGACTAGAGGCGGAGTCAATACTTGCATGCGGCATGGAGGCGTTACCGGGGTTGTGCGGATCGATACCCGGCCAATCCATGGCAAGACGCACCCTTCGGCGACCGGGTGCGCTCAAATCCGGCCGGATCTGCTCCAAATCCGGCGGCCGGATGCGCTGAAATCAGGCGGCCGGGGCTGGACAACTCGGGGGCGAGAAAATGGGGGCTGTGGCAAGGGTAGGGGGGCGGGTGTTGGGGATCGGTGTAGAAATTAAAAAATTTCTACGCATCACCAAGATCAATCTATGGAGAGACTAGCAACGAGAGAGAGGGGAGTGCATCTTCATACCCTTGAAGATCGCGATGCGGAAGCGTTGCAAGAACGCGGTTGGAGGAGTCGTACATGCAGCGATTCAGATCACGGTTGATTCCGATCTAAGCGCCGAACAACGGCGCCTCCGCGTTCAACACACGTGCAGCCCGGTGACGTCTCCCGCGCCTTGATCCAGCAAGGAGGAGGGAGAGGTTGGGGAAGACAACTCCGGCAGCACGACGGCGTGGTGGTGGAGCTTGCAGTTCTCCGGCAGGGCTTCACCAAGCTCAACGGAGGAGGAGGGGGTGTTGGAGAGGGGGAGGGCTGCGCCTTGGATGAGGTGCTGCTGCCCTCCCTCCTTCCCTCTATTTATAGGGCGAAGGGGGAAGGGGGCCGGCCCCTCTAGATGAGATTTAGAGGGGGGGCGGCGGCCAAGGGGAGGGGGCTTGCCCCCCAAGCCAAGGGGGGCGCCCCCTTTAGGGTTTCCCCCCAACCCTAGGCGCATGGGCCCTAGGGGGGATGGCGCCCAGCCCACATAGGGGCTGGTTCCCTTCCACATACAGCCCATAGGGCCCTCCGGGGCAGGTGGACCCTCCCGGTGGACCCCCGGAACCCCTTCGGTGGTCCCGGTACAATACCGACAAACCCCCGAATACTTCCGGTGACCGTATGATGACTTCCCATATATAAATCTTCACCTCCGGACCATTCCGTAACTCCTCATGACCTCCGGGATCTCATCCGGGACTCCGAACAACATTCGGTAATCACATGCTATTTCCCATAACGACTCTAGCGTCACCGAACCTTAAGTGTGTAGACCCTACGGGTTCGGGAACCATGCAGACATGACCGAGACATCTCTCCGGCCAATAACCAACAGCGGGATCTGGATACCCATGTTGGCTCCCACATGTTCCACGATGATCTCATCGGATGAACCACGATGTCGAGGATTCAATCAATCCCGTACGCAATTCCCTTTGTCCATCGGTATGTTACTTGCCCGAGATTCGATCGTCGGTATCCCCATACCTCGTTCAATCTCGTTACCGGCAAGTCTCTTTACTCGTTCCGTAGCGCATGATCCCGTGGCTAACTCTTTAGTCACATTGAGCTCATTATGATGATGCATTACCGAGTGGGCCCAGAGATACCTCTCCGTCATACGGAGTGACAAATCCCAGTCTCGATTCGTGCCAACCCAACAGACACTTTCAGAGATACCTGTAGTGCACCTTTATGGTCACCCAGTTACGTTGTGACGTTTGATACACCCAAAGCATTCCTACGGTATCCGGGAGTTGCACAATCTCATGGTCTAAGGAAATGATACTTGACATTAGAAAAGCTCTAGCAAACGAACTACACGATCTAGTGCTATGCTTAGGATTGGGTCTTGTCCATCACATCATTCTCCTAATGATGTGATCCCATTATCAATGACATCCAATGTCCATGGTTAGGAAACCATAACCATCTATTGATCAACGAGCTAGTCAACTAGAGGCTTACTAGGGACATGCTGTGATCTATGTATTCACATATGTATTACGGTTTCCGGTTAATACAATTATAGCATGAACAATAGACAATTATCACAAACAAGGAAATATAATAATAACCACTTTATTATTGCCTCTAGGGCATATTTCCAACAGTCTCCCACTTGCACTAGAGTCAATATTCTAGTTACATTGTGATGAATCGAACACCCATAGAGTTCTGGTGTTGATCATGTTTTGCTCGTGGAAGAGGTTTAGTCAACGGATCTGCGACATTCAGATCCGTATGCACTTTACAAATATCTATGTCTCCATCTTGAACATGTTCACGAATGGAGTTGAAGCGACGCTTGATATGCCTGGTCTTCTTGTGAAACCTGGGCTCCTTGGCAAGGGCAATAGCTCCAGTGTTGTCACAAAAGAGAATCATTGGGCCCGACACATTGGGAATAACTCCTAGGTCGGTGATGAACTCCTTCATCTAGACTGCTTCCTGTGATGCCTCCGAGGCTGCTATGTACTCCGCTTCACATGTAGATCCCGCCACGACGCTTTGCTTGCAACTGCACCAGCTGACTGCCCCACCATTCAAAATATACACGTATCCGGTTTGTGACTTGGAGTCATCCAGATCTGTGTCGAAGCTAGCATCGACGTAACCCTTTACGACGAGCTCTTCGTCACCTCCATAAACGAGAAACATATCCTTAGTCCTTTTCAGGTACTTCAGGATGTTCTTGACCGCTGTCCAGTGTTCCATGCCGGGATTACTTTGGTACCTCCCTACCAAACTTACGGCGAGGTTCACATCAGGTCTGGTACACAGCATGGCATACATAATATACCCTATGGCTGAGGCATAGGGGATGACACTCATCTTTTCTCTATCTTCTGCCGAGGTCGGGCATTGAGCCGTGCTCAATCTCACACCTTGCAATACAGGCAAGAACCCCTTCTTGGACTGATCCATATTGAACTTCTTCAATATCTTGTCAAGGTATGTGCTTTGCGAAAGACCAATGAGGCGTCTCGATCTATCTCTATAGATCTTGATGCCTAATATATAAGCAGCTTCTCTAAGGTCCTTCATTGAAAAACACTTATTCAAGTAGGCCTTTATGCTTTCCAAGAATTCTATATCATTTCCCATTAATAGTATGTCATCCACATATAATATGAGAAATGCCACAGAGTTCCCACTCACTTTCTTGTAAACACAGGCTTCTCCATAAGTCTGTGTAAACCCAAACGCTTTGATCATCTCATCAAAGCGAATGTTCCAACTCCGAGATGCTTGCACCAGCCCATATATTGAGCGCTGGAGCTTGCATACCTTGTCAACATTCTTAGGATCGACAAAACCTTCCGGCTGCATCATATACAATTCTTCCTTAAGGAAACCATTAAGGAATGCCGTTTTGACGTCCATTTGCCATATCTCATAATCATAGAATGCGGCAATTGCTAACATGATTCGGACGGACTTCAGCTTCGCTACGGGTGAGAAGGTCTCATCGTAGTCAACCCCTTGAACTCGTCGATAACCCTTAGCGACAAGTCGAGCCTTATAGATGGTCACATTACCATCCGCGTCTGTCTTCTTCTTAAAGATCCATTTGTTCTCTATGGCTTGCCGATCATCGGGAAAGTCTGTCAAAGTCCATACTTCGTTTTCATACATGGATCCTATCTCGGATTTCATGGCTTCAAGCCATTTGTTGGAATCCGGGCCCGCCATCGCTTCTTCATAGTTCGAAGGTTCACCGTTGTCTAACAACATGACTTCCAGGACAGGGTTGCCATACCACTCTGGTGCGGAACGTGTCCTCGTGGACCTACGAAGTTCAGTAGCAACTTGATCCAAAGTTTCATGATCATCATCATTAACTTCCTCTCTAGTCGGTGCAGGCACCACAGAAACATCTTCCTGAGCTGCGCTACTCTCCGGTTCAAGAGGGGGTACCTCATCAAGTTCTACTTTCCTCCCACTTACTTCTTTCGAGAGAAACTCTTTCTCCAGAAAGGATCCATTCTTGGCAACAAAGATCTTACCTTCGGATCTAAGGTAGAAGGTATACCTAATAGTTTCCTTAGGGTATCCTATGAAGACGCATTTTTCCGATTTGGGTTCGAGCTTTTCAGGTTGAACTTTCTTGACATAAGCATCGCATCCCCAAACTTTCAGAAACGACAGCTTAGGTTTCTTCCCAAACCATAATTCATACGGTGTCGTCTCAACGGATTTCGACGGAGCCCTATTTAAAGTGAATGCGGCAGTCTCTAAAGCATAACCCCAAAATGATAGCAGTAGATCGGTAAGAGACATCATAGATCGCACCATATCTAATAGAGTGCGATTACGACGTTCGGACACACCATTACGCTGAGGTGTTCCAGGCGGCGTGAGTTGTGAAACAATTCCACATTTCCTTAAGTGCGTGCCAAATTCGTGACTCAAATATTCCCCTCCACGATATGATCGTAAGAACTTTATTTTCCTGTCACGTTGATTCTCTACCTCACTCTGAAATTCCTTGAACTTTTCAAAGGTCTCAGACTTGTGTTTCATTAAGTAGACATACCCATATCTACTTAAGTCATCAGTGAGGGTGAGAACATAACGATAGCCACCGCCAGCCTCAACACTCATTGGACCGCATACATCAGTATGTATTATTTCCAACAAGTTGGTTGCTCGCTCCATTGTTCCGGAGAATGGAGTCTTGGTCATTTTGCCCATGAGGCATGGTTCGCATGTGTCAAATGATTCATAATCAAGAGACTCCAAAAGTCCATCTGCATGGAGTTTCTTCATGCGCTTGACACCAATGTGACCAAGTCGGCAGTGCCACAAGTATGTGGGACTATCATTATCAACCTTATATTTCTTGGCATTCACACTATGAATATGTGTAACATCACGTTCGAGATTCAATAAAAATAAACCATTGACCAGCGGGGCATGACCATAAAATATATCTCTCATATAAATAGAACAACCATTATTCTCGGATTTAAATGAGTAGCCATCTCGCATCAAACGAGATCCTGATACAATGTTCATGCTCAAAGCTGGTACTAAATAATAATTATTGAGGTTTAAAACTAATCCCGAAGGTAGATGTAGAGGTAGCGTGCCGACGGCGATCACATCGACCTTGGAACCATTCCCGATGCGCATCGTCACCTCGTCCTTCGCCAGTCTCCGCTTATTCCGCAGCTCCTGTTTTGAGTTACAAATGTGAGCAACCGCACCGGTATCAAATACCCAGGAGCTACTACGAGCGCTGGTAAGGTACACATCAATAACATGTATATCATATATACCTTTGGTATTGCCGGCCTTCTTATCCGCTAAGTACTTGGGGCAGTTCCGCTTCCAGTGACCGTTTCCCTTGCAATAAAAGCATTCAGTCTCAGGCTTGGGTCCATTCTTTGGCTTCTTCCCGGCAGCTTGCTTACCGGGCGCGGCAACTCCCTTACCGTCCTTCTTGAAGTTCTTTTTACCCTTGCCTTTCTTGAACTTAGTGGTTTTATTCACCATCAACACTTGATGTTCCTTTTTGATCTCCACCTCCGCTGATTTCAGCATTGAATATACCTCAGGAATGGTTTTTTCCATCCCCTGCATATTGAAGTTCATCACGAAGCTCTTGTAGCTAGGTGGAAGCGACTGAAGGATTCTGTCGACGACCACGTCATCCGGGAGATT
The DNA here is from genome assembly GCA_011799875.1 of Thinopyrum elongatum. Classification (NCBI taxonomy): domain Eukaryota; kingdom Viridiplantae; phylum Streptophyta; class Magnoliopsida; order Poales; family Poaceae; genus Thinopyrum; species Thinopyrum elongatum. The sequence continues at coordinate 334,970,271 of CM022302.1, read as the reverse complement.
AACTCCCAGCTGAGACAAGCGGTTGTGCAACCCAGACATTTTGAGTATGTGCTCGCTGACAGAACTATTCTCCTCCATCTTACAACTGTAGAACTTGTCGGAGACTTCATATCTCTCGACTCGGGCATGAGCTTGGAAAACCATTTTCAGCTCTTGGAACATCTCATATGCTCCGTGTTGCTCAAAACGCTTTTGGAGCCCCGGTTCTAAGCTGTAAAGCATGCCGCACTGAACCAGGGAGTAATCATCACGACGCGACTGCCAGGCGTTCATAACGTCTTGAGTTGCTGGGAAAACAGGTGCGTCACCTAGCGGTGCTTCAAGGACATATGCTTTCTTGGCAGCTATGAGGATGATCCTCAAGTTACGGACCCAGTCCGTGTAGTTGCTACCATCGTCTTTCAACTTGGTTTTCTCTAGGAACGCGTTGAAGTTGAGGGCAACATTAGCGTGGGCCATTTGATCTACAAGACATATTGTAAAGATTTTAGACTAAGTTCATGATAATTAAGTTCATCTAATCAAATTATTCAATGAACTCCCACTCAGATAGACATCCCTCTAGTCATCTAAGTGACACATGATCCGAATCGACTAGGCCGTGTCCGATCATCACGTGAGACGGACTAGTCATTAACGGTGAACATCTCTATGTTGATCGTATCTTCTATACGACTCATGTTCGACCTTTCGGTCTTCCGTGTTCCGAGGCCATGTCTGTACATGCTAGGCTCGTCAAGTCAACCTAAGTGTTTTGCATGTGTAAATCTGGCTTACACCCGTTGTATTCGAACATTAGAATCTATCACACCCGATCATCACGTGGTGCTTCGAAACAACGAACCTTCGCAACGGTGCACAGTTAGGGGAAACACTTTCTTGAAATTTTAGCGAGGGATCATCTTATTTATGCTACCGTCGTTCTAAGCAAATAAGATGTAAAAAAATGATAAACATCACATGCAATCAAATAGTGACATGATATGGCCAATATCATTTTGCTCCTTTTGATCTCCATCTTCGGGGCGCCATGATCATCATCATCACCGGCATGACACCATGATCTCCATCATCGTGTCTTCATGAAGTTGTCTCGCCAACTATTACTTCTACTACTATGGCTAACGGTTAGCAATAAGGTAAAGTAATTACATGGCATTTTCATTGACACGCAGGTCATACAATAAATTAAGACAACTCCTATGGCTCCTGCCGGTTGTCATACTCATCGACATGCAAGTCGTGATTCCTATTACAAGAACATGATCAATCTCATACATCACATATATCATTCATCACATCCTTTTGGCCATATCACATCACACGGCATATGCTGCAAGAACAAGTTAGACGTCCTCTAATTGTTGTTGCAAATTTTTACGTGGCTGCTATAGGTTTCTAGCAAGAACGTTTCTTACCTACACCAAAACCACAACGTGATATGCCAATTTCTATTTACCCTTCATAAGGACCCTTTTCATTGAATCCGATCTGACTAAAGTGGGAGAGACAGACACCCGCTAGCCACCTTATGCAACTAGTGCATGTCAGTCGGTGGAACCTGTCTCACGTAAGCGTACGTGTAAGGTCGGTCCGGGCCGCTTCATCCCATGATGCCGCCAAATCAAGATAAGACTAGTAACGGCAAGTAAATTGACAAAATCGACGCCCACAACAACTTGTGTTCTACTCGTGCATAGAAACTACGCATAGACCTAGCTCATGATGCCACTGTTGGGGATCGGTGTAGAAATTAAAAAATTTCTACGCATCACCAAGATCAATCTATGGAGAGACTAGCAACGAGAGAGAGGGGAGTGCATCTTCATACCCTTGAAGATCGCAATGCGGAAGCGTTGCAAGAACGCGGTTGTAGGAGTCGTACACGCAGCGATTCAAATCGCGGTTGATTCTGATCTAAGCGCCGAACAACGGCGCCTCCGCGTTCAACACACGTGCAGCCCGGTGACGTATCCCGCGCCTTGATCCAGCAAGGAGGAGGGAGAGGTTGGGGAAGACAACTCCGGCAGCACGACGGCGTGGTGGTGGAGCTTGCAGTTCTCCGGCAGGGCTTCGCCAAGCTCAACGGAGGAGGAGGGGGTGTTGGAGAGGGGGAGGGCTGCGCCTTGGATGAGGTGCTGCTGCCCTCCCTCCTCCCCTCTATTTATAGGGCGAAGGGGGAAGGGGGCCGGCCCCTCTAGATGAGATCTAGAGGGGGGCGGCGGCCAAGGGGAGGGGGCTTGCCCCCCAAGCCAAGGGGGGGGCGCCCCCTTTAGGGTTTCCCCCCAACCCTAGGCGCATGGGCCCTAGGGGGGGATGGCGCCCAGCCCACTTAGGGGCTGGTTCCCTTCCACATACAGCCCATAGGGCCCTCCGGGGCAGGTGGACCCTCCCAGTGGACCCCCGGAACCCCTTCGGTGGTCCCGGTACAATACCGGCAAACCCCCGAATACTTCCGGTGACCGTATGATGACTTTCCATATATAAATCTTCACCTCCGGACCATTCCGGAACTCCTCGTGACGTCTGGGATCTCATCCGGGACTCCGAACAACATTCGGTAATCACATACTATTTCCCATAACGACTCTAGCGTCACCGAACCTTAAGTGTGTAGACCCTACGGGTTCGGGAACCATGCAGACATGACCGAGACATCTCTCCGGCCAATAACCAATAGAGGGATCTGGATACCCATGTTGGCTCCCACATGTTCCACGATGATCTCATCGGATGAACCACGATGTCGAGGATTCAATCAATCCCGTACGCAATTCCCTTTGTCCATCGGTATGTTACTTGCCCGAGATTCGATCGTCGGTATCCCCATACCTCGTTCAATCTCGTTACCGGCAAGTCTCTTTACTCGTTCCGTAACGCATGATCCCGTGGCTAACTCTTTAGTCACATTGAGCTCATTATGATGATGCATTACCGAGTGGGCCCAGAGATACCTCTTCGTCATACGGAGTGACAAATCCCAGTCTCGATTCGTGCCAACCCAACAGACACTTTCGGAGATACCTGTAGTGCACCTTTATGGTTACCCAGTTATGTTGTGACGTTTGATACACCCAAAGCATTCCTACGGTATCCGGGAGTTGCACAATCTCATGGTCTAAGGAAATGATACTTGACATTAGAAAAGCTCTAGCAAACGAACTACACGATCTAGTGCTATGCTTAGGATTGGGTCTTGTCCATCACATCATTCTCCTAATGATGTGATCCCGTTATCAATGACATCCAATGTCCATGGTTAGGAAACCATAACCATCTATTGATCAACGAGCTAGTCAACTAGAGACTTACTAGGGACATGCTGTGATCTATGTATTCACACATGTATTACGGTTTCCGGTTAATACAATTATAGCATGAACAATAGACAATTATCACGGACAAGGAAATATAATAATAACCACTTTATTATTGCCTCTAGGGCATATTTCCAACAGCGGGAGCATGCCGTGCTGGACAACCGAGAAAAATGGCGGCGGCAGCGGCGGCTAGGACGAGAGAAATGGGGCGGGGGCGGTTGGAGTGGAAGGGGAATAGAAAAGGGGCATTTGTGTCCCCGACGGGCGGGCCAGGGAAGGACAAGGGCACGTGTTCCGCCCCGTCCACGCGTGTCCGTTTCGACGTAAACGCGGCCCAAATTTAGACCGTGAATGGGTCGAAAACTAATATTTGTCTGTTTGCTCCCGCGTGTTGGGCCGCATTTTCTGTCCGTTTATCTCCAAACAGACGCGGGTGTCCGTTTAGAGTCGTGCGTTGGAGTTGGCTTAGGAGGTGGTTTGGGTTGGCAATGATGCCAAAGGGTGGTGCTGTCCTGTGCTGTTCGGTGGTCTGTTTCCATTCGGCTATGGAGATCAGATCAATGTGTTGCATGGCTGGAGGTTTCTTTCCTTTTGCTCTTTTTTTTCTCAAGGCAATCCTTGAGATGCATCATGATGGTGTGCCTGCATCTGCATGGATGAATGGCGTGCCCAACTCAACTCATGATGCACTCCAAGGTTTGTTTTTCAAGTTGTAGATAATACTCCATCCGTTCTTAAATATAAATCGTTTTAGGGATTTCAATATAAATTACATATGAAGCAAAATGTGTGATTCTACACTTTAAATACGGCTATATACATCCATATGTACTTTATATAAAAATATTTAGGTTTGTTTTCCAAGTTGTAGATAATACTCCCTCCGTTCTTAAATATAAATCGTTTTACGGGTTCTAATATAAATTACATACGAAGCAAAATGTGTGATTCTACACTTTAAATACGGCTATATACATCCATATGTACTTTATATAAAAATATTTAAAAAGACTTATATTTTAAAACGGAGGAAGTATAATGGAATCATTGAAGCTGTGGCGCCGAGCTCAACATCCATCCATGCATATAAATATCTTAGAATTTGTAATTCCGCACTCGTGGAGTGTACCAAATATCTTAGAATTCGCGTTTCCTAAATGACCGTGCATTTATAACATTCGATGCGTGTCGCTTCTCTGTTGTTTTCTTGCTTGTTAGCGTCATCATCAAGACAAGATTGTGTTCCCGAGACCCACCTTGTTCGTCCACTCCTTGCTTCAGTTGCAAGCTACAAGGCCAGAGGGGGGGGCCAATTTGTCATTGTCAGATTTTACGCAACACTTGCAACAAGATCAAGCGTCATGTCGGCTCCACAGCTGGAATGTAAAGGAGTCGCCCTGGTTGATGGACGCAACTCTGTTCGTCCGATCAAATGGCAGTATGGTGTTGAGTCGATGATTCATCTCATATTCTCATCCAATTCGCGAACACCACAACTGTGTTGATCTCCTACGACGCTGATGTTGCAGCGACATCGATCGATTCATGCATGTGTATCATTGGCCAGCACATGTCACGCCATGCAACCCCGCAAAAAAAAATGTCACGCCATGCAACTGTACATGGGCCGTGGCTGGCTCTTAACAGTGGGCCACAAATACTGTGCGAAGATCGTGGTTGATTTTGACTTGCGAATTAGTAAAGATACATCCTATAACCTGTGTACCCGAAATACAGTTCTTAAACTTGCTCTAAGGTTCACATACGATCCATTCTAGGTTTTCTCTACGTATGCGCTGATTTGACACATGTCAACTCAATCCACTTGGTGGTTTGACTGGCCACGTCGTCTTAACTACTGGAATACGCAGGAAACCAATTTTTTTTTTTGCAAAATCGCCTGTCCACCGCCGTAGATCAGCCCACCCAATCCCCTCCCTCTGCCTAGTCAATAGACCAGCCCGCAACGGAATTCCGCCCGCAACAGACCAGCTCTTCCTCTGCTTTCCCTCCCGTCCAGACATGAGCCTGCTCCGCCGACCCAGTGGTCATGCCGTCGCCGTTGGCCTCGCTGGCTCCGTCGTCCCGCTCGCCATCCACCCTCCCCGCCGACCTTCGCGGCAGCAGGCATCGCCGGGGCCAAAGAGGACATGGCGGTCACGTCAATTGGATGATGCATTGGTGGCGGCAAGAACGACGGCTCGGACAGCTCCGACTGCTCGGCGTCCACGTCGGAGGCGGCGTCCGACGACGAAGGCGGCGAGGACCCCAAGAAGGGAGTCGGGAGATACAGCGGCTGGGGCACCCCACAGCACACCGCAAGAACAAGCACGAGCAGCAGCAGCAGCAGGCACCCGCGCCTGCGACGCTGGTGAAGGTGGACGGCGGCAACAGCGAGCTGGAGATGGAGACGCTGCTCAAGGGGTCGGTCTACATCCTCGGTGCCACCGGGTCGAGCATCGTGTACAAGGCCATACTCGCCGACGGCACCGCGCTGGCCGTCAGGCGCATCGGCAAGAGCGGCGACGCCGACAAGCTCAAGGACTTCGAGGCGCAGGTGCGCGCCGTCGTCTGGTTCCGGCACCCCAACTGCCTTCACCATTAAGTCCTACTCGACTCCATTGCTACAAGTACGAGCTTTTTTCTTCTTTTTTCTGATGATGATGATGATGGAATTCCATTGTTTCCAACTGAATTTCCATGGGATTTTCCAGTATGTAGCTGCATTATCTTACTGCAATTTGGTCAACAGCCTGTAATACTAGCGGATAGTACGGAGTACCCCGTCAACTGCATGATCCATTTATACTAAAAATTTGTGGCCGCAACGGCGTCAGTCCTTGGCAAAGGTGGCGCCTTTAGCCACAAGTACTGCTGCAATACACCTTCAATGCACAAAGTAGTACTGCTGTAAATCAAAGGAGTACGAGTTAATTGGCTATGGACAACGGTCATAATTCATCATAATTTGGCGCTAATGACCCAAAATCATTTGCCACTTTTAGCAGTAACTCTTGCTTGATTGTGATTACACTTTTATATTTTGAAACTTGACTACCTGGGGTACTCTTGCTTTGGTACTATAGTAGTACTCCTCTTCGGTCTTCACTTGCAAATGCAGCAGCTATTGATCGATGTTCATGTGTTTGATTGAAGCAAAATTAAGATGGAGATTTCAGGCAGCAAAAAAATAGTTTGTGATTCCTCTATGGACAAAAAGTAAAGCAGCTAATTGATTTTCATGTGTTTGATTGCAGGGCGGTTCGGCGCATCGCCGCCGATGCACCTGAACTAGCAGTGTTAATGAACTAGCTACATTGGCATTTAGATTTCAGAAACAACGGACAAAATCTCTACCTAAAAATGAAACGAGGGCAGGAACAAAATGGTAAACATGTACTATCAGACTTGCTTTAGTGCCAAGCTTGATAGAAACAATCTGCATGATCAAAGGTTCAAATGGCAGAGATCTTTTTTTATCGCATGGAAAAAACTCAGCATTACAATGTGTTCCGATGATCAGTATGTAGTGGCATATGAGATTGTAGGTGCTGAGACTGTAGTGAGGTGAATGAGATTGAACATCCGTATGCAGGGATAACTGAGAATGACAGATAGTCTACTAGTTATGCAGTCGGATCCACCACAGTCAACTGAAGATGCCAGGTAGTCTACTACTCCCTCCGTTCCTAAATATTTGTCTTTTTAGAGATTTCAAATGGACTATCACATACGGATGTATATAAACATATTTTAGAGTGTAGATTCACTCATTTTGCTCCGTATGTAGTCACTTGTTGAAATCTCTAGAAAGACAAATATTTAGGAACGGAGGGAGTAGTTAACAGCGAATTAGCCACATTGGCGTCTGTTTAAAGCGGGGGCTGAAGGAAATATGCCCAGGCAATAATAAAGTTGTTATTTTATATTTTCTTATTCATGATAAAGGTTTATTATTCATGCTAGAATTGTATTGATCGGAAACCTAAATACATGTGTGAATACATAAACAAACACCGTGTCCCTAGTAAGCCTCTACTAGACTAGCTCGTTGATCAAAGATGGTTAAGGTTTCCTAACCATGGACATGTGTTGTCATTTGATAACGGGATCACATCATTAGGAGAATGATGTGATAGACAAGACCCATCCGTTAGCTTAGCATAATGATCATTCAGTTTTATTGCTATTGCTTTCTTCATGTCAAATACATATTCCTTTGACTATGAGATTATGCAACTCCCGGATACCGGAGGAATGCCTTGTGTGCTATCAAACATCACAACGTAACTGGGTGATTATAAAGATGCTCTACAGGTATCTCCGAAGGTGTTTGTTGAGTTGGCATAGATCGAGATTAGGATTTGTCACTCCGAGTTTCGGAGAGGTATCTCTGGGCCCTCTCGGTAATACACATCATAAGTTTGCAAGCAAACGACTAAGGAGTTGGTCACGAGGTTGTATTACGGAACGAGTAAAGAGACTTGCCGGCAACGAGGTTGAACTAGGTATGAAGATACCGACGATCGAATCTCGGGCAAGTAACATACCGATGGACAAAGGGAATTACGTATGTTGTCATAACGGTTCGACCGATAAAAATCTTCGTAGAATATGTAGGAGCCAATATGAGCATCCAGGTTCCGCTATTGGTTATTGACCAGAGAGGTGTCTCGGTCATGTCTACATAGTTCTCGAACCCATAGGGTCCGCACGCTTAACGTTCGTTGACGATATAGTATTATATGAGTTATGTGATTTGGTGACCGAATATTGTTCGGAGTCCCGGATGAGATCACGGACACGACAAGAGGTAAATATTGATATATAGGACGATGGTATTCGGACACCGGAAGTGTTTCTGGGGGTACCGGATACTTATCGGGTCACCGGAAGGGGTTCCGGGCACCCCCGGCAAAACATATGGGCCTTATGGGCCAAGAGGGGAAACGCACCAGCCACAAGGGGCTGGTGCGCCCCCCATATGGGCCGGCCTAGGAGGAGAAGGAAAGAGGGGAAGGGAAAGGAAAGAGTGGAATAGGATTCCCCCTTCCTTCCCTCACCTCCTCTCCTTCCTTCCCCCTCCGACTAAATATGGCAGGGGGGCGCGGCCAAGGGAGACCCCAAGTAGGATTCGGCCTACTTGGGGCACCTCCTGGCAGCCTCCCTTCTCCCTCCCACCTATATATATGTGTACGGTCTACGAGGGTACGTGGACACACTCTCCCCTCGTTTCTATGCATCTCCATGGATAGATCATTGCGTGTGCGTAGATTTTTTTTTGTTTTCCATGCAACGTTTTTCAACAATGGTATCAGAGCCAGGTCTATGCGTAGATGATATGCACGAGTAGAACACAAAGAGTTGTGGGCGGTGATAGTCATACTGCTTACCACCAACGTCTTATTTTGATTCGACGGTATTGTGGGATGAAGCGGCCCGGACCAACCTTACATGTCCACGTACATGAGACCGGTTCCACCGACAGACATGCAACTAGTTTTGCATAAAGGTGGCTGGCGGGTGTCTGTTTCTCCTACTTTAGTTGAATAGAATTTGACTGCAGCCGGTCCTTGAAGAAGGTTAAAACAGCAAACTTGACGAATCACCGTTGTGGTTTTTGCCGTAGGTAAGAACGGTTCTTGCTAGAAGCCCGTAGCAGCCACGTAAAACTTGCAACAACAAAGTAGAGGACGTCTAACTTGTTTTTGCAGGGTATGTTGTGATGTGATATGGTCAAGACATGATGTGATATACGTTGTTTGTATGAGATGATCATGTTTTTGTAAGTTAGCGGCAACTGGTAGGAGCCTTATGGTTGTCGCTTTATTGTATGAAATGCAAACGCCATGTAATTGCTTTACTTTATCACTATGCGTTAGCGATAGTTGTAGAAGCAATAGTTGGCGAGACGACCACGACGCAACGATGGAGATCAAGGTGTCGAGCCGGTGACAATGGAGATCATGACGATACTTTGGAGATGGAGATCAAAAGCACAAGATGATGGCCATATCATGTCACATATTTTGATTGCATGTGATGTTTATCTTGTATGCATCTTATTTTGCTTAGTACGGCGGTAGCATTATAAGATGACCCCTTCACTAAATTTCAAGGTAAAAGTGTTCTCCCTGAGTATGCACCGTTGCTACAGTTTGTCGTGTTGAGACACCACGTGATGATCGGGTGTGATAGACTCTACGTTCACATACAACGGGTGCAAGACAGTTTTGCACATGCAGAATACTTGGGTTAAACTTGACGAGCCTAGCATGTACAGACATGGCCTCGGAACACTGGAGACCGAAAGGTCGAACGTGAATCATATAGTAGATATGATCAACATAGAGATGTTCATCATTGATGACTACCCCATCTCACGTGATGATCGGACATGGGTTAGTTGATTTGGATCACGTATCACTTAGATGACTTGAGGGATGTCTATTTAAGTGGGAGTTCTTAAGTAATTTGATTAATTGAACTTAATTTATCATGAACTTAGTCCTGATAGTATTTGCATATCTATGTTGTAGATCAATAGCTCGCGTATAGCTTCCCTGTTTTATTTTGATATGTTCCTAGAGAAAACTAAGTTGAAAGATGATAGTAGCAATGATGCGGACTGGGTCCGTGATCTGAGGATTATCCTCATTGCTGCACAGAAGAATTATGTCCTTGATGCACCGCTAGGTGATAGACCTATTGCAGGAGCTGATGCAGACGTTATGAACGTTTTACAAGCTCGATATAATGACTACTTGATAGTTTAGTGTGCCATGCTTTACGGCTTAGAATCGGGGCTCCAAAGACGTTTTGAACGCCATGGAGCATATGAGATGTTTCAAGAGCTAAAATTGGTATTTCAGACTCATGCCCGTGTCGAGAGGTATGAGACCTCTGACAAGTACTTTGCCTACAAGATGGAGGAGAATAGCTCAGCTAGTGAGCATGTGTTCAGAATGTTTGAGTACTACAATCGCTTGAATCAAGTGGGAGTTAATCTTCCAGATAAGATAGTGATTGAAAGAATTCTCTAGTCACTATCACTAAGCTACTAGAACTTCGTGACGAACTATAATATGCAAGGGATGACAAAAACGATTCCCAAGCTCTTTGCGATGCTAAAATCGGCGAGGGTAGAAATCAAGAAAGAGCATCAAGTGTTGATGGTTAACAAGACCACTAGTTTCAAGAAAAAGGGCAAGGGAAAAGGGAATTTCAAGAAGAATGGCAAGCAAGTTGTCACTCCCGTGAAGAAGCCCAAAGCTAGACCTAAGCCTGAAACTGAGTGCTTCTACTGCGAAGGAAATGGTCATTGGAAGTGGAACTGCCCCAAATACTTGGCAGATAAGAAGGATGGCAAAGTGAACAAAGGTATATTTGATATACATGTTATTGATGTGTATTTTACTAGTGTTCATAGTAGCCCCTGGGTATTTGATACCGGTTCAGTTGCTAAGATTAGTAACTTGAAACAGGAGTTGCAAAATGAATAGAGACTAGTTAATGACGAGGTGACGATGTGTGTTGGAAGTGGTTCCAAGGTTGATAAGATCACCATCGCACACTCCCTCTACCTTCGAGATTAGTGTTGGACCTAAATAAATAAATGTTATTTGGTGTTTGCGTTGAGCATGAATATGATTGGATCATGTTTATTGCGATACGGTTATTCATTTAAGTCAGAGAATAATTGTTGTTCTGTTTACATGAATAAAACCTTCTATGGTCATACACTCAATGTAAATGGTTTATTGAATCTCGATCATAGTGATACACATATTCATAATATTGATGCCAAAAGATACAAAGTTGATAATGATAGTGCAACATATTTGTGGCACTGCCGTTTAGGTCATATTGGTGTAAAGCGCATAAAGAAACTCCATGTAGATGGGCTTTTGGAATCACTTGATTATGAATCATTTGATACTTGCGAACCATCCCTCATGGGCAAGATGACTAAAACTCCGTTCTCCGGAACAATGGAGCGAGCTAATGACTTATTGGAAATAATACATACCGATGTATGCGGTCCGATGAGTATTGAAGCACGCGGCGGGTATCGTTATTTTCTCACCTTCACTGATGATTTGAGTAGATATGGGTATATCTACTTGATGAAACACAAGTCTGAGACATTTGAAAAGTTCAAAGAATTTCAGAGTGAAGTTGAGACTCATCGTAACAAGAAAATAAAGTTTCTACGATCCGATCGCGGAGGCGAATATTTGAGTTACGGGTTTGGCCTTCATTTAAAACAATGTGGAATTGTTTCACAACTCACGCCACCTGAAACACCACAGCGTAATGGTGTGTCCGAACGTCGTAACCGTACTTTATTAGATATGGTGCGATCTATGATGTCTCTTACCGATTTACCACTATCGTTTTGGGGTTATGCATTAGAGACAGCTGCATTCACGTTAAATAGGGCACCGTCTAAATCCATTGAGACGACACCGTATGAACTATGGTTTGGCAAGAAACCTAAGCTGTCGTTTCTTAAAGTTTGGGGTTGCGACACTTATGTCAAAAGGCTTCAACCTGATAAGCTCGAACCCAAATTGGAGAAGTGCGTCTTCATAGGATACCCTAAGGAAACAATTGGGTACACCTTCTACCACAGATCTGAAGGCAAGATCTTTGTTGCCAAGAATGGAACCTTTCTAGAGAAGGAGTTTCTCTCGAAAGAAGTGAGTGGGAGGAAAGTAGAACTTGATGAGGTAATTGTACTTTCTCTCGAATTGGAAAGTAGCACATCATAGAAAAACCGTTCCCGTGATGCCTACACCAACTAGAGAGGAAGCTAATGATGATGATCATGAAACTTCGGATCAAATTACTACAAAACCTCGTAGGTCAACCAGAACACGATCCACACCAGAGTGGCACGGGAATCCTGTACTGGAAGTCATGTTACTAGACCAAGGCGAACCTATGAAATATGAAGAAGCTATGATGAGCCCAGATTCCGACAGATGGCTTGAGGCCATGAAATCTGAGATAGGATCCATGTATGAGAACAAAGTGTGGACTTTGGTGGATTTGCCCGATGATCGGCAAGCCATAGAAAATAAATGGATCTTCAAGAAGAAGACTGACACTGATGGTAATGTTACTATGTATAAAGCTCGACTTGCCGCAAAAGGTTTTCGACAAGTTCAAGGAGTTGACTACAATGAGACTTTCTCACCCGTAGCGATGCTTAAGTCCGTCCGAATCATGTTAGCAATTGCCGCATTTTATGAAATCTGGCAAATGGACGTCAAAACTGCATTCCTTAATGGATATCTTAAAGAAGAGTTGTATATGATGCAACCAGAAGGTTTTGTCGATCCTAAAGGTGCTAACAAAGTGTGCAAGCTCCAGCGATCCATCTATGGACTGGTGCAAGCATCTCGGAGTTGGAATATACGCTTTGATGAGGTGATCAAAGCATATGGTTTTATACAGACTTTTGGTGAAGTCTGTATTTACAAGAAAGTGAGTGGGAGCTCTGTAGCATTTCTGATATTATATGTGGATGACATATTGTTGATTGGAAATGATATAGAATTTTTGGATAGCATAAAAGGATACTTGAATAAGAATTTTTCAATGAAAGACCTCGGTGAAGCTGCTTATATATTGTGCATCAAGATCTATAGGGATAGATCGAGACGCTTAATAGGACTTTCACAAAGCACATACCTTGATAAAGTTTTGAAGAAGTTCAAAATGGATCAGTCAAAGAAAGGGTTCTTGCCTGTGTTGCAAGGTGTGAAGTTGAGTAAGACTCAAAACCCGACCACGATAGAAGATAGAGAGAGAGAATGAAAGTCATTCCCTATGCCTCAGTCATAGGTTCTATAAAGTATGCCATGCTGTGTACAAGACCAGTTGTGTGCCTTGCCATGAGTTTGGCAAGGGGGTACAATAGTGATCTAGGAGTAGATCACTGGACAGCGGTAAAAAATTATCCTTAGTTACCTAAGAGGACTAAGGAAATGTTTCTCGGTTATGGAGGTGATAAAGAGTTCGTCGTAAAGGGTTACGTCGATGCAAGCTTTGACACCGATTCAGATGACTCTGAGTCTCATTCTGGATACATATTGAAAGTGGGAGCAATTAGCTAGAGTAGCTCCATGCAGAGTATTGTAGACATAGAAATTTGCAAAATACATACGGATCTGAATGTGGCAGACCCGTTAACTAAACTTCTCTCACAAGCAAAACATGATCACACCTTAGTACTCTTTGGGTGTTAATCACATGACGATGTGAACTAGATTATTGACTCTAGTAAACTCTTTGGGTGTTGGTCACATAGCGATGTGAACTAGATTATTGACTCTAGTGCAAGTGAGAGACTGAAGGAAATATGCCCTAGAGGCAATAATAAAGTTGTTATTTTATATTTCCTTATTCATGATAAAGGTTTATTATTCATGCTAGAATTGTATTGATCGGAAACCTAAATACATGTGTGAATACATAAACAAACATCGTGTCCCTAGTAAGCCTCTACTAGACTAGCTCGTTGAGCAAAGATGGTTAAGGTTTCCTAACCATGGACATGTGTTGTCATTTGATAACGGGATCACATCATTAGGAGAATGATGTGATGTACAAGACCCATCCGTTAGCTTAGCATAATGATCGTTCAGTTTTATTGCTATTGCTTTCTTCATGTCAAATACATATTCCTTCGACTGTGAGATTATGCAACTCCCGGATACCGGAGGAATGCCTTGTGTGCTATCAAACGTCACAACATAACTGGGTGATTATAAAGATGCTCTATAGGTATCTCCGAAGGTGTTTGTTGAGTTGGCATAGATCGAGATTAGGATTTGTCACTCCGAGTTTCGGAGAGGTATCTCTGGGCCCTCTCGGTAATACACATCATAAGCTTGCAAGCAAATGACTAAGGAGTTGGTCATGAGGTGATGTATTGCGGAACGAGTAAAGAGACTTGCCGGCAACGAGATTGAACTATGTATGAAGATACCGATGATCGAATCTCGGGCAAGTAACATACCGATGGACAAAGGGAATTACGTATGTTGTCATAACGGTTAGACCGATAAAGATCTTCGTAGAATATGTAGGAGACAATATGAGCATCCAGGTTCTGCTATTGGTTATTGACCAGAGAGGTATCTCGGTCATGTCTACATAGTTCTCGAACCCATAGGGTCCGCACGCTTAACGTTCGTTGACGATATAGTATTATATGAGTTATGTGATTTGGTGACCGAATGTTGTTCGGAGTCCCAGATGATATCACGGACAGGATGAGGAGTCTCGAAATGGTCGAGAGGTAAAGATTGATATATAGGACGATGGTATTCGGACACCGGAAGTGTTTCGGGGGGTACCGGGTACTTATCAGGTCACCGGAAGGGGTTCCGGGCACCCCCGACAAAAGATATGGGCCTTATGGGCCAAGAGGGGAAACACACCAGCCACAAGGGGCTGGTGCGCCCCCCATATGGGCTGGCCTAGGTTGATAAGGAAAGAGGGGAAGGGAAAGGAAAGAGTGGAATAGGATTCCCCCTTCCTTCCCTCACCTCCTCTCCTTCCTCCCCCCTCCGACTAAATATGGCAGGGGGCGCGGCCAAGGGAGACCCCAAGTAGGATTCGGCCTACTTGGTACGCCTCCTGGCAGCCTCCCCTCTCCCTCCCACCTATATATATATATATATGGGGGGGGGGGGGGGGCGCCCTAGCACAGACGAGACAATTGTTTAGCCGTGTGCGGCGCCCCCTCCACCGTTTACACCCCCGCTCATATTTTCGTAGTGCTTAGGCGAAGCCCTGCGGAGATCACTTCACCATCACCATCACCACGCCGTCGTGCTGAAGGAACTCATCTACTACCTCGACATCTTGCTGGATCAAGAAGGCGAGGGACGTCACCGAGCTGAACGTGTGCAGAACGCGGAGGTGCCGTATGTTCGGTACTTGATCGGTTGGAGCGCGAAGAAGTTCGACTACATCAACCGCGTTGTTAAACGCTTCCGCTTACGATCTATGAGGGTACGTAGACACACTCTCCCCCTCATTGCTATGCATCTCCATGGATAGATCATTGCGTGTGCATAGAATTTTTTTTGTTTTCCATTCAACCTTTCCCAACAGGAGCAAGTTCGAGTTTCGCCGCGCCTACGCCTCCTCCCGAGTCTCTCACCACCGCATGTTCAGCCGTAAGGAGGGTGGTGGCAGTTTCATGCACGGCAGCACTGCCACCGTCGGTGGACTGGCGGCAGAAGGGCATGGTGACCGTCGTCAATGACCAGGGGCACTGGGGCAGTGCTGCAGTTGCTGGGCTTTGTCGACGATCGCGGCCGTGGAGGGCATCAACGCGATCTGCACTAAGAACCTCACGTCTCTGTCCGAGCAGCAGCTCGTGGACTGCGACACGAAATCCAACCCCGGCTGCAACAGGGGCCTCATGGACTACGGCTTCCAGTACATCGCCAAGCACGGCGGGGTCGCCGCCGAGGACGCGTAACCCTATAAGGCGCGGCAGGCCTCCTCCTACAACAAAAGGCCGTCCGTCGAGGTAGGTCACCAACTCACATACGACATGGGAGGTTTCGAGCAGCAGCTCAAGGAGCTCGCGCCCTTGCGTTGCCGCGGCGCGCTGCTTGAGCGCTGTCCCTGAGGGCTGCGGATGCGGCGGCGCATAAGGCGGCGGTCTTGTCCCTAAGGTCGGCGAGCGGGGCACGCATGTGGCGGCGGCGGCGTCGACGCCCTTGAGGCGGGCGCTGAGGCTGATGAAGTCGGCGTAGCCGCGGTTGATGATGCTGACAATCTCGGCGCAGAGGACGGCGAGGTGGGAGCGCAGCTCGGCGGCGAGGCTCTCGAGGGGCACGTAGGAGCGCAGCTCGAAAAAAAAGGAGCGCGACTCGGCTGCGTGGGCTTCTGGTCCGACCATGGTGGTGTTGGGGAACGTAGTAATTTCAAAAAAAATCCTACGCACACACAGGATCATGGTGATGCATAGCAACGAGAGGGGAGAGTGTGTCCACGTACCCTCGTAGACCGAAAGCGGAAGCGTTAGCACAACGCGGTTGATGTAGTCGTACGTCTTCACGATCCGACCGATCCAAGTACCGAACGCACGGCACCTCCGAGTTCAGCACACGTTCAACTCGATGACGTCTAGCGAGCTCCGATCCAGCAAAGCTTCACAGGAGAGTTTCGTCAGCACGACGGCGTGGTGACGGTGATGATGATGCTACCGACGCAGGGCTTCGCCTAAGCACCGCTACGATATGATCGAGGTGGATTATGGTTGAGGGGGGGCACCGCACACGGCTAATAGATCAATGATCAATTGTTGTGTCTATGGGGTGCCCCCTGGCCACGTATATAAAGGATGGAGGGAGGAGGAGGCCGGCCCTCACAGGGCGCACCCAAGGTGTGGAGTCCTACTAGGACTCCCTAGTCCTAGTAGGATTCCACCTCCCACATGGAATAGGAAAAGGGGAAGGGAGAAGGAGAAGGAAGGAAGGGGGCGCCCCCTTTCCCTAGTCCAATTCGGACCAGTCCATGGGGAAGGGGCGCAACCACCCTTGAGGCCTTTCTCTCCTTTCCCGTATGGCCCATTAAGGCCCAATACGAATTCCCGTAACTCTCCGGTACTCCGAAAAATATCCGAATCACTCAGAACCTTTCCGATGTCCGAATATAGCCTTCCAATATATCGATCTTTACCTCTCGACCGTTTCGAGACTCCTCGTCATGTCCCCGATCTCATCCGGGACTCCGAACAAACTTCGGTCATCAAATCACATAAACTCATAATACCGATCGTCACCGAACTTTAAGCGTGTGGACTCTACGGGTTCGAGAACTATGTAGACATGACCGAGACACGTCTCCGGTCAATAACCAATAGCGGAACCTGGATGCTCATATTGGCTCCCACATATTCTACGAAGATCTTTATCGGTCAAACCGCATAACAACGTACGTTGTTCCCTTTGTCATCGGTATGTTACTTGCCCGAGATTCGATTGTCGGTATCTCAATACCTAGTTCAATCTCGTTACCGGCAAGTCTCTTTACTCGTTCCGTAATACATCATCCCGCAACTAACTCATTAGTTACAATGCTTGCAAGGCTTATAGTGATGTGCATTACCGAGTGGGCCCAGAGATACCTCTCCGACAATCGGAGTGACAAATCCTAATCTCGAAATACGCCAACTCAACAAGTACCTTCGGAGACACCTGTAGAGCACCTTTATAATCACCCAGTTACGTTGTGACGTTTGGTAGCACACAAAGTGTTCCTCCGGTAAACGGGAGTTGCATAATCTCATAGTCATAGGAACATGTATAAGTCATGAAGAAAGCAATAGCAACATACTAAACGATCAAGTGCTAAGCTAACGGAATGGGTCAAGTCAATCACATCATTCTCCTAATGATGTGATCCCGTTAATCAAATGACAACTCATGTCTATGGTTAGGAAACATAACCATCTTTGATTAACGAGCTAGTCAAGTAGAGGCATACTAGTGACACTCTATTTTGTCTATGTATTCACACATGTATCAAGTTTCCGGTTAATACAATTCTAGCATGAATAATAAACATTTATCATGACATAAGGAAATAAAATAATAACTTTATTATTGCCTCTAGGGCATATTTCCTTCAGGTGGGGGGCTGGGATTTTAGTTTTGTCAATTTTGCAAAACACCCCTTGGTTTCCTGCGTATTCCAGCAGTTAAGATGACGTGGCCTATCAAACCGCAAGTGGATCGAGTTGACATGTGCCAAATCAGCGCATACATAGAGAAAACCGTAGAGTGGACCGTATGTGAACCCCCAAAGCAAGTTTAGGGACTGTATTTCGGGTATTTTGAACCACAGGGACTAAAGTGGCCACCGACGCAAGTTATAGGAAATACAGTGAATTTTTCTCTAATAGTAAACAGGGAGCAACTAGTTGACGAGCGCTCCTTCGGGAGCCTCACAACGATCAGCGCCACTTGGCCCATTCTCAGCCGTTCGCCACGTGTCGCGCTCTAGGCGCTTCCTCTGGATTTTTTTTCGCACGCGTTTTTGGCTTTTTAAATGATTTTTTTTGGTTTTCTCCGACGTTTCGGTTTTCCACCGGTCTTCCTTAGCTTTTGGATAAAAAAACACATTCTTTTTTTACTTTCGCGAAAGTCACGGTTTTGCTTCCGCGAGAGGCACGGTTTTGCTTTCACGAGAGTCACGGCCGTGCCTCTCGGAACAGAAAAAAAACATGTTTTCTGTTTTTTTCCTTTCGCGAGAGGCACGGTTTTGCTTCCGCGAAAGGCACTTTTGTGCTTTCGCGAGAGGCACGGCCGTGCCTCTCGGAAACGAAAAAAAAGACATTTTCTTTTTTTTCCTTTCGCGAGAGTCACGGTTTTGCTTCCGCGAGAGGCACGGTTGTGCTTTAAACGCGTTTTCTGATTTTTTTTTCTTTCACGAGAGGCACAGTTTTGCTTCCACGGGAGGCATGGTTATGCTTTCGCGAGAAGCATGGCTGTGCCTCCTCGGAAACGAAAAAAAGGTGTTTTCTCTTCTTTTTTTTCCTTCTGCGAGAGGCACGGTTTTGCTTCTGCGAGAGGCATGGTTGTGGTTTCGTGAGAGGCACGGGCGTGCCTCTTTCGGAAAGGAAAAACCCGTGCTCCTGGTTTGATTTTTTTGTCCGTTTTTTTTCGTGAAAAAAATTCGTCAAAACCTATCAACATGGGATCTAGTTTTGAAGATCTCGACGCGAGGAATCCAACGGTGAAAGCGGTTCGAGATTTGGACGCATGGTTTAAGAGATAAAACGTTTTGAATAAAAGGATCTATGAAAAAAGGAAAAATTCCTAGGTTGCGACAAGTGGCTCACATGCAGCGGGCCACTTGTCGCAACCCGAGAAGGTGGGAGTGATCTTTGCAATGAGTACTACTCAATTAGTGCTTTCGTAGTAAACATGGTTGTTTGGAATGGATGTAATAGCACTATGGTCAAAGTTGCACGGTGTGACGTGTGCACCGGTGATCGTCACCGGACCGGGAAATTGCTTTTGGATCTCCATGGAGCACGGAATTTTGAAAAAAATATGAAATCCATATTTTGAAGTTTCAAAAAATTCTTAAAACGATTACACATGAACCTACGGATATATACTATACCTCCTAAATTGTCATGATGAAATGCGTTGTGGTTCAAGCTACATTGTCGCCCCAACGGGAACCAGGGTACCTTGGACCTGCGGGCCAAGGACTTGACGGTGGCCCCCAGCATGCGACCCCATCCCAAGCGGCGCGATGGGGGGTTTGACTTCTCTTCGAATCTGAAGTATGGGCGGCCAGGGTACCGTCCAAAGTACTCCGTGGGCCTCCAGGCTCCGGGAAGCGCCTCCTAGGGCCTCCCGAGAGGTGTCTGCTCAGCGTGACCCATCCTGCGAAGGGAGCGGGGAGTCCGTTTGTCAGAAGCATTGAATGCGCTCCATCCCCACCCCCTCACTGCTACCAGTGTCAGCGACAAGGATGGGACGCATCGGACCCGTCCTTGGCGCATGGGCTTCGGCAAGGCGCCCCATTCGCCGAGGTCATCAACAGTGATCGCTGGAGATTCACCTGCTTCGCACGCGACTACATGAGCAGTGTCCGGCAGCCACCCGCTCTGTACGGGCGGGCATGCCCCGATCGGTCGCCTCATGCTAGTACAAACAACTCCATCATTTCCTTTGTTTATACCAAGCCAATGGAGACTCCGGTAGCAGGGGTGAGACCCCGAGGCAGTATAAATAGGGGAAGGCCTCAGCCTAGGAGGTCGATTCAGATTCACGACAAAGAACACATATTGTAGCTCTCCACACAACAATATCATTCTAGAGCAGGAGTAGGGTATTACACCTACACGGTGGCCTGAACCTGGGTAGCTCCGGTGCACTCTTGTATCTTCTCCTCTCATCTCCGATGATCAATGAGTTAGGAAACTTGACGTGTTCAGTCCCTGGCAGAATTCTCAAAGGGTTGTAGCTAACAACCCAGTGTCTAGTTCCTAGACACCGACATTTAGCGGGCCAGGTAGGGGGCTGAGGCATTCCCTTTTCCTTGATCCGGGTCACTTGCCCTCCCGGACACATTCCCTCTTCGACGTCACCCTCGACGCCAACTCCTTGTTCACCGACCGCTCCTTCGACTTGAAGCGAAGATGGCTCAGGGTAGGCTGCCCCGGGCCACGGTGTACCGGCCCGGGCAAGGCACCACTAAGCCGCACAGTGTCGATGTGTTGCCTCCTTGGACAGTGCTTGGATGCAGAGGCCACCCCGCGAGGGACGTGTTGCCTCCGGGAGATCACAGGACGGCAATGCCAGCGAAGGAGCTCAAGGACTACATCCATCACTTCTGCCAGATGCACGACAGGCCCCATGGCATCCCTGAGGCAGCCGTCATCGCGGCATTCTTCCTGAACGTTCGTAGCATCGGGGTGCGTGATGAGATCGCCGCATAGTGGGTGCACGCCGTCCCCGACCTCTACCGTGTTGCGTACGACTACGCCTGGGCGCTGGAGGCGGGCGTTCCCCCGGAACCAGCAGGATCGGTTGCCTTGGGCCCATCCTCGCAGGAGAGCCAGTGGCTCGCGTGTTTGTGCGAACCAGGACTACCCACCCGACGGGACCTCTTGCTCCCCGCGAGGCGGCGCCGCGCACCCTCGGCGGACCCCATCAGCCCAGGGCCGTGTTGCGAGTCAGGAAGAAGCTCCTTCACCCTGGATATCACCATCGGCGAAGGCGCATCCCGCTGCATCACCGTTAACGTTGATTTCCCCATCGCGTAGGCCCGGGTGTTGCGCACGACTTCCCGGGACATGACGACGTCCTCCACATCAACAAAGGCGCCTGCCCGGGAGTCGCGGGCCACCCAATGAGCGGTGGCTCCATGAAGAGCCAGGCTCAGATCCTCCTAGCTAATGTTAAAAAGCTAAGTACCTCGACTGCCATGTATCCGGGAGCTCCCCTGTTAAGGAGCGCCATGGTGTACCAGTACTACATTGTTTTCGTTGTTCCTTCTGTCGCCCCGTTCTTGTTTCTCTACTTGACCAAGTACGCACGTGGAGCTGCGGCAGCACACCACACATGGTCACGAAGGACCCGTTCTCGGGACGCACCCCGTACGAACTTCCTTCCCCAAGTCATTGGATGTTGCCCCTCCCCACGTGTATTAGCCAAGCTAGGGTGGGAGCATGGGCCCCGTCGATCCAACTCAATGGGTCGTTCTTCACAAAGCGCTTTCATCCTATGCCAGGCCCGTCTGTGAAACAGGGGCTCCCCGGGAAGTGTCACCTCGTGAACTACTCCTGGGAAGTTCTGCCACCCCGAGAAGCAAAACCTGCACACTGCGTTCTGGATCCGCTCCAACGTATCCATGTTGTATGTTCTTGTGATCGGAGGCAGTCACCCCGGCAACGTGGGATTCTCCTAAACATAGAAAAAGACTTGGGGAGAACGACATTTCTTGCACACGCTTAGAATGAGTTAACAAGAGTTGCTGACAACAGCTCTTAACCTATTACTACAAACTAAGACATGCATACTGAACGACATTCTTGCTACTCCTGCGCCGCTATGTCGCAGGATTCTATTTCCAAAAATTGGACAAAAGGCTAGGGTAAGGAAGATTGCGCCATCCAGAAGAGGCGTGCCTGCTCCAAGGCGCCCATCATCATCAGCGACAACAACGACCACGTCGAGCTCGGTGTCAAGTGCACCAAGGAGGTGGCAGCGGCCATCCGGGGCGGCATCATCCTCGCTAGGACCCATACCAGCCAGCGCGCCCACTTCTGAACGACCACGCGCTCGCCCCCGGCAGCGCCTAGAGGTTTCCGAAATCCCCCTCCTTCTCTATCCGCACCGCACCAAATAGACATGGCTCTCCTTGGCCCTCTTTGACCTCTCGCGGTCCGCCGGCGCCAGCTCATCCATGATGGCGTCCACCGGGAGGAACGAGTTGCGGTGGTGGAGTCCGGAAAGGATGCGCGACGCCACGACCATGGTCGCCCGCACTCTCTCCTTGTCCAGCTTATCGCCCACAATCTCACGAAGGTGGGCGAGTTGGTCGGCGAGGTGCTAGAAGAAATCGACAAGGTCAGCTGGCCGGTGGTCGTTGAAGTCGACGTGATGGTCGTATGGCTTGAGCCCGATGGCGGACATCACACCACTTGCCTGGCAGTAGACCTCGCGTAGGACCTCGTGCTGCTTCCCGATCTCCACCAGCATACCTCTGAGATGCTTCTCGATCTCGTCCCGCTCCTTGCGCTCCCGCACGGCCAGGAAGGTCATTCGGAGAGTCTCTTGTGTGAGGTTGTCCCTCACCTCCTCCAGCTGCTTCGTCGTGGCGGCGAGCCATGACCGGAGCTCGCTATTCTCCCTCTCATGACACAACAGCATGTCGAGGGCGCGGGTTCGGAGCTCACTTAGAGCCGCATACCTCTCCACGAGTGCCTCGTCCTTCGCTGACAACTCTCTGTCTCTAGCGGCCAGCTCCCTGCGCAGCTGCACCACCTCACGAGCCAGGTTGCGAGCAGGGGCCATGGCAGCCAGGGACAAGGATAAGAAGAATGGCTCGGCACAGAAGTGGAAGCTGGAAAGTGGTGGGTGCAGGAGACGAAGGAGGAAGAAGAGTGAGGAGGGCGAGCAAGTCCCCCCTGTTTTATAGGCGAGGGAGTAAAACAGCCACCACCCTCGTGATTACTGCGCATCCCCCACTCCCTCCACTTCCCCAAGTGTCATGGCACGGGAGCCGAGGAGCCGTCTACTTTAACAGCGGTTTCACTGTGACCGTAAATGTGAAATGACCAGGACGGCGAAATGACCGGGCGGCGGGGGTGCGTTTTCCTAGGCAAAAGGCACACATTTGACATTTGACCTCAGGGCAAAACTATTTCACAAACTAAACTGTTTTTAAAAGTATTTCACCTAGCTGCCCTCATGTGCAGTGCTTGACAGCAAGATGCTTCACTCTACTGTGCAGCGCCTAACACTCAGGCGCCACACCTGTGTAGCGCTCGACAGCTAGGCGCTGCACTACTGTGCAGCGCCTAGCTGTAAGGAGCTGCACAGTAGAGTGTAGCGCCTAGCTGTCGGGCTCTACACAAAAGGTTCAGCGGTGTGAAATATTTTCAAAAATAGTTTAGTTTGTGAAATACTTTCGCTTTGAGGTCAAATTTGTCAATTTTGCCGTTTTCCTATCACGGGGCAACGCGTGCCACGCATCCTGGCTCTGCGGATTCTGGGCCCCATCTTCCACCGTGCCCTTTCTGATACCGCATGGAAGACATGGGCCCGGGGGCTGCACTGCCCACCACCAGCCCGGTATGGCGTGGCAGTCCGCGAGTTTCTTCTCGGCAGCTTCCTGGGCCTTCTCGCTAGCAGCCGCCGAAGACTGTGCCCCTGAACGGAGCCCTTAATCGGTTCTAGCTGCTTCTCCAAGTCCACGCATTTGGTCTTGAGGGCCATGTTTCTCTCCTCGAAGCACGCCTCCTGGAAATCCAGCTTCTTCTTGTACTCGACGCATGTGTCTTCCTTCTGCTTCACAAGGGCCACTACGAGGGCCTCCTTGTTCGAAGCCTCCAACTCGTCGTGTTTCTCCCTCAACTGGGCGTCGGCCTTGTCGACATTCTCTTGGAGCGCCGCCTCCCAGTTCGCGATGGTCTGCTCACGGTGGTCGAGTTTGGTGCGGTTGGCATGCAGCGCCTCCTGAAGCAGCTCCAGCCTGGCCCTCTCGGCACCAAGATCTGACGCCGTCTTTTCCGCCTCCTCGCGCGTCCTGGCGTCAGCCTCCAGCTTAGCTACGGCTTCCTCTTGGACGTCCATGTCGCGCTCCCGCTGATGGAGCGAACCTTCATCGGAGCGCCTCTTCCCTTCGCTGGATGTCACCAGCGCATGCGTTGGCGGCGTCCAATGCCGCTTGGGTCAGGCTCGGAGCCTCGTGAGCCTCGTCGGCTGCTTAGTATACGATCCCCTTGGCCTCCGCCAAGGCCTGAGCAAACTGTACGCGCGTGTTTTCATCCTTCTTGCGGACGCGCTTGGTGTGGGCGAAGAAGACCTTCCACACCTCAAAGAGGGAGTTAGAGCATCTACAACGGGGATGTACTAATTTGGATGCTCAAACGCCCACGGACACGCCCGAACAGTGACCGAGCGTGTTCGTTTTGACTCCTCATATTTTCTGCCAAATAACCACACCTCTCAAATTGTGCTCCTCATTTACTCACGCATTTCGATGAACACCTTGCGCGCGACATCGCAGAGCACACACGTGGCCAGCGGCTGGCTAGCAAGCACGGCATGGCCAGCGGCGGCTACAGCTAGCTACGTGGTACCACGTAGCGGCCAGCAAGCCAGCAAGTGGCCGCGGCCAGCGACTGGCTAGCTAGCACGACGTGGCCATCAGCGGCTAGCAGCTAGCACACGGTGGCCAGCAAGCCAGCAAGTGGCTGGGACTGCTGCTAGCACGCAAGCCAGCGGTAGCGGCGGCCCCGTCAGCACACATGCCAGCTCGAGCGCGGCGACCTGCCCACACGGTTGCTAGCGCACGCGAGTACAGTGGCTAGCATGAGTGCGATGGCCCACACACGCAGTTCCATGACCACGCGAGCGTACACAAGCACGGCGGTCAGCGCACACAGCTGCGTGAGCATGCCAGCGTGGCATCCACGACATAGCGCGGCAAATAGCAGGGACGAGCATGCGAGGTCGTGAGCGCACACAAGCATGGCGGCCAGCATGCCCAGCTGCGTGAGCACGCTAGCGCGGCGACAAGCATGGGCGGCACACACACCACACGGCGGAGGCTGGCCTCGCACGCGGCGGCCAGCATGCACACCACTCAGCTGTGGCGGCTGCGCTCTATACGCAGCTCGGGGGACGACGCCACAGGGAGCAACGCGTAGCACAGAGGAGGAGAAGGGCGCGTGCAACGGCAGTGGTGGGTGGAGTAGGAGCAGCAGCCGTCGCGCGTGCGCAAGCTTCGGCCCCGGCGCGTCTATGGCGTCCGGTGGGGCAGGCGGCGACCCGCAGGAGGGCGAGCCCAGCACAATGCATGCCCAAGCTCTGGCCCTGCGTGGCGCGTTCGCAAGCTGGTGACTACCGTTGCCACCACGGTCTTCTCTGTGGCTGCAGGTGGGGCCGTTTGTTCATTGCAGCTGAGGTGGAGTACTGCCCGGGCGTCACCGGGCAGCCTCATATTGCCCCTAGATTTGAGATACGCCGGCTAGTTCGGACGTTTAGGATGGAAATGAGAGGCCCGGTTGGGCTAATCTTTTTTTACCGGGCACTGACTGGGTGGACGTTTTGGATGTTTGAGGAGGATATAGGGGGTCCGGCTGTAGATGCTCTTATGGTCCCGAGCCAAGGCATTCTTCTCGGCCGCCAGACCAGTGTCAAGTCGATCGATGGCCCGGTGAGCAGCTTGGAATAATTCCTTGGTGAGCATGCCGGCACAACCGGCGCCGATGCTCCCCATGTCAAGCATAGTCCCAGGTCCTAGCTGGAGCCGGTCGCAGACGGTGGCGATGGCGGCCACCGGGGAGACCCCTCATTTTCTACGGGCGGGGAGGAGCTCTCTTTGTCATTCGCACCTTCCTCGCCCCGGCGACTCGGCTCCAGGATATCTTGGATGGACGGGGCTTGCCGGGACACGTGCTCTGCGGGCAGGAAATCGGTCGTTTCCACCAGCATTGGGATGATGACAGTCCATGTGTCGGCCGCAGTTCCAGAGGTCCAGTCAGCCCCCTCTTCGCCAGGAGCACCCGAGCCGCTGCCACCAGGGGTGTCTTCGCTCGCTCGGCCATCCTTCGCTGCCAGGCTGCCATCCTCAATCGTATCAACTACCGGGGCGTCCTCCGCCGCAGCCGAGCTATCGAAAGAGGCGCCTCCCGCGGTGGCACTCAGGGAAGCCCGGACGGTCTCCATGTCCCCGATGACGTGGGCTTCGAGGATCGCCGCAGCGTCCGTGGCACCAGCTACCGCAGCCTCCCAGGCGACCCTGGCGACGTCCTCATTGATGGCGTCAAGAACCTTGAGCCCGCCACAACAATCAATGTCGCGACACCATCATCTGGTGGAGTTGCGGGCGGTGCGTTTTCTTCGCCCCCGCCGGCGGCGGCGCCGCCGGTTGGATCTGTTGCTTCCTCGGTGCCGCCTCTTGACATAGAATCGTCCGCCACGACCGGGTTTACCTCACCGCCGCCCAGCGAGATGGCCCTCGGGGCGACACCTTCGCCACCAATAGCCATGTCGGCTCCGTGGGTACGGACGGACACCTCGCTCATAGCGATATCCAGAGCTGGGTGCTCCTCCGTGCCGCCTTCCGGGGCGGCGCCCATTGTCGGTGTCAGAACTGGCGGATCTCGGGTAGGGGGTCCCGAGCTGTGGATCTTGGATCAATGGGGGACAAGGGACTAGGGACACGATGTTACCCAGGTTCGGGCCCTCTCTAAGAGGTTAAACCCTACGTCCTGCTTGATTATATTGCTTGTGTATATGAGGATTACAGAGTCGATCTACCACGAGATCAGATGAACTAAACCCTAACTAGTAGGATGATGGTTGTTCTTCTAGCCTCTATGGCCTAAACCCTCTGGTTTATATAGACACTAGGGGTGCTAGGGTTACACATGGTCGGTTACAAGGAAAGGATAAACATGCCGATTCTTCTTATCTCGACTTGGAGAACACACCAAGGCACCAGAAAACCTCCTGCCCGGATACGGGGTCTCCACTTATGTTCGGCCACCAAGCATTGGCAATATGGCCCAATAGTCCGGCCCCAAGAGATAGGCCGGTAGGCCGAAGACCCCCTAATCCAGGACTCCCTTAGTAGCCCCCGAACTTGCCTCCAACGTCGGTGCTTCATTGTGCCTTGGGATCTTGATATACCCAACGTCTCCGGCTTGCAGGGTGAGTTCCTCTCCCTCTCCATGTTCGGCTCTATCTTCTTCCATCAAGTTCTCAAAGGTTTCTGAGCTAGAATCTGGCCATGTGCTAAACCAGGTAGTGTTCAGAATCCGAACTGTAGATATTACTTAACCTCGAAGGCTAACCACCCAAGTGTGAAGAGTATCATTGTCTGACAATTTTTCGGTGAAGGGTCACACACGGTCATATATATCGAACCATTGTAAAAACTCGATTCACTGTTTGAGGCAGTGCCTCTATTGGCACATCCTATCGAGGTGGAGATCGTGCCCATTTTTAAGGGATATGATTAATGATCTCAACCCCTCCATTCGCACATAACGTCGCGATAATATCGGGAAGTAGCGAAGCTTGTGGCACCGTTAAAGAACTTTTGGCATTCACAACAGCTTATAAAAGAGAAACGACACCGCGTACCTGGGCATGCCTTCTCCTTCCTCTCGCCATCGCTTTCCCCATTAGCAGAGCTTAAGTGCCCCCAGATTTCCTTTCCCCAAGCGCTCCTCTCCCGCCGTTCCCCAAATCTAGCCATGGCCGGATCCGGATCAGGAGGCAAGTGGGAGGCCTCTATCGTCACCAACAACGACATCGAGGACCTGAAGCGAGCAGGCTACCTTTCCGCTGACATCGTTCATCAGGCCCTAGAGGAGGGCCAGGTCATACCGACGCCACGCCTCAGAGAACGGGTGGTGTTTATTCCCCACTTTATCCGGGGATTGGGCTTTCCTCTCCACCCTTTTGTCCGGGGACTGATGTTCTTCTACGGGCTGGACTTCCATGGTCTGGCTCCGAATTACTTTCTTCATATCTCTGCTTTCATCACCATCTGCGAGGCCTTTCTCCGGGTCTAGCCACACTTTGGCCTATGGCTGAAAGTATTCAACGTCAAGCCGAAGATCGTCGACGGCTAGCAGACGGACTGCTGGGGGGGGGGAGGGGGAGATGGTGAGCAAGCTCACCCGAGTCGGGTGGCCAGAGGGCATGTTTATCGACACCGTCAAAGTCTGGCAGAAAGAGTGGTTCTACGTCACAGAGCCTCGTGGCAAGGCCTGGGCGGCCGCTCCGAAATTCAGATCTGGACCCCCAGAGAGGCTAACCTCATGGACCAATAAGGGTCTTGAGTGGGGGTCCGCTACAGAGGTGGAGGCACTGCAGAAGCGCGTCTCCAATATGATAAACGCGGGAGGCAAGCTAACCAACGTGGTCCAGATTATGCTCCATCGCCGCCTCCTTCCTTTCCAACTCTGGGCTACCTCGATGTGGTCCTGGAAGCCCGAAGACCCCCGCACCATGCAGCGCTTCTTCGACACCACCCACGAGAAGCTGTGGAAGGTGTTGTTCAAGCCACAGAAAACATGGCCGGCCAAGGAGGAGGACATCGGCCTGGACGCCGAGCACCCCGCTAAGGAGGTAACGAAAAATCACTCGTTTTGTATTCGAATTTGCAATTCTGCTAGGGCCCTTACCTTTTCCTTCTCATTTCTGAAGGGCTGGCTTAAGAGGGTCGCGCTGATTGCCAGCCCGGCCCCACTGCCCGAAGACCCCAGGTCAGCTCAATTAGAGGAGATGTTTGTAAGGGCATATTTCTCCCTAAGTGGTTTTGGTGATTGATGACAATGCTTTGCGGACTAATCGTGTGCATTGAGCATTTCAGATATCTCATGTCTAGGCACAAGACGATTCGGTGCCCCTCGGAGCCTATCGAAGATGGCGGTTCTCTACGCTTCTTTTCAGTGGATTTGAGTCGTAGGAAAGCCGTACTATTAAGAGGGGGTCCGCTTCGGAAAGGTTAGGGCGGAATCAACACGTACACATCTGTTCCTTTGCACCACCTTTCCTTCGCTTCAATGGAGCACCGTCCGTTTATCCTTGTCTCTACGAAATGAAGGCTTCCAAGTGCTAGAGTATCTATGGCGTGCGGTAGTACTGCTCCAGAGGGCAGTAATACCGCAGGGGCTTGCGGTAGTACCGCTCAAGGGAGCGGTAGTACCGCCGGGACCAGCGGTAGTACTGCTCCTAGTTAGCAGTAGTACCGTTGCCTCCAGCCCTGACACTGGCGCATGCGGAAGTAGGCGCGGAAGTAATTTTTTACTTCTGCCCCTACACGGTAGTACCGCTCCCTACGAGCGGTAGTACCGTGCCGGATTTTCGCACAGTCCTAAACTCAGCGAAAGTAGTCACGGACGTAATTTATTTAGTCTGTGCTTTTTCCAGGCCAGTAGAGCCCTGCCTTGCGGTAGTACCGCAGGGGCGCGCGGTAGTACCGCTCCGGCGGTTCTACTGCTCGTTGCCATGCGCAACAGGGCCTCGTCTGGTCACTACCGCGCAAGCGGTAGTACCGCACCCTCCAGCGGTAGTACCGCAACCCTTTGCGGTAGTACCGCGGCTGTTTGCGGTAGTACCGCACCGCGCGGGCTGAGTGGGGGGGTAATGGTTGGATCTTTCCCCCACTATATAAAGGGGGTCTTCTTCCCCAAGAAGATCACCTCTTCCCTCCCCAAGCTCCATTATTGCTCAAAGCTCCATTTTCGCCCGATCTCTCTCCCTAGCCAATCAAACTTGTTGATTTTCTAGGGATTGGTTGAGAAGGCCCCGATCTACACTTCCACCAAGAGAAATTTGATTCCCCCCACTAATCCCTTGCGGATATTGTTACTCTTGGGTGTTTGAGCACCCTAGACGGTTGAGGTCACCGCGGAGCCATATTCCATTGTGGTGAAGCTTCGTGGTGTTGTTGGGAGCCTCCAATTAAGTTGTGGAGATAGCCCCAACCTTGTTTGTAAAGGTTCGGTCGCCGCCTCCAAGGGCACCAATAGTGGAATCACGGCATCTCGCATTGTGTGAGGGTGTGAGGAGAATACGGTGGCCCTAGTGGCTTCTTGGGGAGCATTGTGCCTCCACACTGCTCCAACGGATACGTACTTCCTCTCAAAGGGAAGGAACTTCGGTAACACATCCTCGTCTCCACTGGCTCCACTCTTGGTTATCTCTTACCTTTACTTGTGCAAGCTTATATTGTGTTGTATCCCTTGCTTGCTTGTGTGCTTGTTGTTGTTGCATCATATAGGTTGCTCACCTAGTTGCATATCTAGACAACCTATTTTGATGCTAAGTTTAATTTGGTAAAGAAAAGCTAAAAATTGTTAGTTGCCTATTCACCCCCCTCTAGTCAACCATATCGATCCTTTCAATTGGTATCAGAGCCTCATCTCTTTATTAAGGACTTTACCGTCCAAAGAGTATGGGTGACACCGTAGACGAGGGGGAGGAGCACCCCGGTGTGAGTCCATCCTTGTCTATGGCCAATGGGGGATCCTCGGTCTCTCGTGAGGAGTTCAATGTGGCCTTGGACACATTGAAAACCTCCATGACGGCCGAGGTGAAAGGCATGCTTAAGAATTTTCTTGATGGTCTTAAATTATCCACCGCACCGTTGGAAGTGGTCGATCCCACTAACAAGGTGACGTATGCTAACTCCAACAAGGGGGAAGCTACTAGTGATCTAGTTCCTTTGCCTAGTGGTAGAAGTGGGAGTGGCATCTTTACCCAAGTTGAACCTCCACTTACTTATGGAGGACCGGTTCCCTCCACGCATATGAATCATGTTGGTCCTCCTCCTAAGCCTGTGAAAAATGAGGATTTTGCCTCTTGGGTATATCGCTTTAAACGTCATTTAAATCATAGTTCTACTAATCTTTGGAGAATTATTGAGCAAGGTTTCTACCCGCACGACCCAAGCAACTTCACTCCTAGAGAAGCCGATGATCATCAATTCAACGAGTCCGCTCTCTTCATTCTTCAAGAAGCCATTCCTCCCGAATATATTGCACACCTTCATCCGTTCACCGTGGCCAAGGAAGCATGGCAACATGTTGTTTCCATTTACAAGGGAAGCGCAAGCATTCAACGCTCAAACTTTGAAGTGGTGCAAGATGAAGCCGATGAGTTCACAATGATTGAAGATGAAGAACCTCGAGAGCTTTATCGGAGATTAACCACTCTCGCGGTCTCACTCCGAGATCATGGGAGCAAGGATATGGATGACAATTGGATCAAGCGCAAGTTTCTCAAGGCCATGATGCCTTACCATAAGACCATGTTCCGTTAAAGGCCGGACTTTCACGCCTTGTCCTCAAGTGAAGTGTTGGATGAGTTTATTGCAATGAGGATCTTGGATAAGACCGTCGACAATGCGATGTTGCGTTCTCAACGATCAAAGAAGCCCAACCTTGCTTTGAAAGCCAAGGCTAGTGTGGAAGAAGAAGGTGAAGAGGAAGAAGAGGAATGTTGCCCCGAAGATACCAAATATGCTTATCATGAGCACATGGCTCTCGCTTCACGGCAATTTTGGAGCAAGAAGAACTCGAGGCCCAACTTCAACAAGAACAACTCAAGTGGCGCCAAGGGCAAGCAACGTGTGAGGACATGCTATAATTGTGGCAATGTGAGCCACTTTGTTGTGGATTGCCCGTACGAAAAGAGGGAAGACAATGTGTAACACCCCCGGTGGTTAGCCACAGTAATCCCATTTTGATAATGCCAAGTCAGCATGATTATCAGTGCATGATCATCATTAACATCATATTGCATTTCAACTCCTAACCTCAAATTCAAATTTAAATGAAAGTGGAAAATAAAAGTTGTCCAACATAGAAACTAAATTGTTCATTAAATAGCAAATAAATCAGAGACAATTCTAAAATTGAAACCAACATCATTGGAGTTGGGTAAGTGACTCAAACATCTTCAAACAGCGACTAAAAACAATATTTAATAACCATTTATTAAATCTAATTTAAGTATGAAATGATGTTTTGCCCAAACTAATTTTAGGTGTTAGGAAATAAAGCACTGGTATTTATGGACTAGGTCTCCCTTTTTACAAAATTCGGTTTGGGGCCTAACTATTTACTAAACAGAGGTATATGAATTTATAAAAAGAAAAAGAACAAAGGAAAACAAAGCAACCGTGAGTACTCTGAAGTACTCAGCAAGCAAGGATCTACACTACATATGCAACATTATCAAGGGGAGGCTGTATATGTGGACTGGGCTGCAGAAATGCCAGAATAGAGAGAAGGCCTAGTCCTATCGAAGACTAGCATCTTCAGCGGTCTTGCAGCAGTAGAAGAGAGTAGATCATTACAATATAATGTAGTAGTAACATTAAGTCTCAACCTCACCCAGAGATCCTTTCTCGACTCCCTGCGAGAAAGCAATCCCAGAGCCATACAGTCATCAACCTCGTCCGGAGATCCCTTCTCGGCTCCCTGCGAGAAGCAATCCCAGAGCCATATATACAGGTCTCATCACAGGTATCCAGTTCTAAATTGTATCAATCAGGATACAACTCCGAGTGTCCTTTACCGTAGGACCGGCTATCGATAGAAGTGTTCTTCCCTGCAGGGGTGCACCAACTTACCCAACACGCTCGATTAACTCCGGCCGGACACACTTTCCATTTCCAAGGGTCATGCCCGCCTCGGCCAAACGACCCATCGCAACCCTACCTACAACTCCGCAGAGAGGCCCGCGCGGTCTACATCCTAAGCGCAAGGGGGTCTTGGCATCGCCCCTCGCCCTCCGGGTCGTTGCGTGCCGGGCGAACAGGCTCCACCCTCAGGATGGTGGCCGGCCCAGCCCGGCCGCAGTCTGAACTGGACGTCTGACAGAGTTTTTGGCTGATGCATACGATGCAAACGCCCATACTATGCCCACGTGATGGTTAGTGCTATCAGACCAGAGGCCTGCTCATCTCAAATATCCAAATCGCTAGGACTAGGGCTTGCGTAACGAGCAGAACTCATGAAAGATGTGACCCGTCGCCCGTCCTCGAGGACTTGCGGCAAGGGTTAAGAATGCCCGGCCGCGCCTCGTATTCACCACTCGGGCACCACACTGCAACCCCCTTCAATCACACACCGGGTACCCCTCAGGGTCGACCCCCTTTCCAAGTAACATTGTAAGGTCCAAGTATCCGTGTGTCCATAACATCAGGGAATCCGAGGTATCACCCTCATGAATTCCCACTCGATTGTACCGTCAAGGTGAACTAGGATGAATCACCCTCACTGGGTCCACACTGAGGTGTTTGTACGACAGCGTCGTTATCGGAAGCGGTGAAGGAGGATACACCCTCGATGACCACGACCGAATAGCTACTCTCAGAGTTAACATCAGAAGTGCTACAAGAGGTTTCACCCTCGGCACTCGATAGTAACGCTGCAGTGTCGTTACAACTAAGGGGGGTGATGTGCGGTGTCGGGGCCTGGTCTTCAATCCCGTTGATCGGGTCTTCTGACGATCCAGCGCGGCGTCGGATAAGTGGGGTCACTGATAGCGCTCTACCCAGCCTAACTAAATAGTTTAGGATTGCAGGTAATATCAACAGCAGGTTACATGTAACAGGCTATGCATCAAGAATAGGTAAGCACAGCAGCAGCAGCAATTCTAATGCAAGCATGAGAATATAGAATGGGCGATATCGGGATGATCAAAGGTGGGGCTTGCCTGGTTGCTCGGCGCAAGGGCAAGGTTGTCTATGTGTCTTCGGGATCCGAGCTGGTGGGGGGCGGGAGGGTTACGAGATGGATGAGGAGTCTGACGACGTCGGGGTCGGGCTATCGAGAGAAGGTGGGGAAAAGCATATAAATATATAGCAAACTGAGCATACAATACATACACGGTGCTAGGGTAGTCTAACGCGCATCACACGTACAACGAGCGGGAGAATATCTGACGATATTTCCCGGGTCTTGGAATTATCGGACAGAGATAAGAGGGGTGGTTGAAAGTTCGGATAGTTAGGGACGCGTGACGGGCGAACGGACCGCGTATTCAGATTCGTCTCGTTCTAGCAACTTTCATGTACAAAGTTTTTCATCTGAGCTCGGATTATTTTATATGATTTTCTAAAGTTTTTATTAATTTCTTGAATTTATTTAAATAGGTTGACTAAGTCAAATGGTCCAGTCAGCAATCCAGTCAGCGTTGACTGGGTCAAGGTTGACCATTCAACAGGGTCAAGGGGACCCACATGTCATAGTTACTAACACTAATTAACAGATTAATTAGACTAACTATTTAATTATTTTAATTAAACAGAATTAATTAAGTTAATTATTCTTTAATTAACTAATTAATTAATACTTATTTATTTTTTAATTCCGTTTTAAACAGGGGCTGGGCCCCGTCGGTCATAGGGCCGGGGCGGCCATCGCCGGCCTGTTCTGTTCGGGCACCGGACACGCCGGGCCAGCGCGCGCGTGCACCAGAGGCGAGCAAGGCCGAGCGCGGCGCGGCGGGCGGCCGGGCGGGCGCGAGGGGAGGCACGCGAGCGCGGGCGCGGCAGCCGGGCGCGGTGCGGCGTCGGGACCGGAGGCGGCGGGCGGCGGTGGCGCGCGCGGCGGCGAGCGGGGCCGAGCGGGCGCGGCCGAAGCCGCGGTCGCGCGTCACGGCGCGGGCGCGGCGACACGCGCGGGCCGGGCGGCGGCCGAGGCGGAGGCGAAGGAAGAGAGGGGAAGGTGGCCCTCACAGCGGGGCGCGAGGACGGCAGCGTCTCGTGGAGGGTGGCCGGAGGAGGCGGCGCCGGCGGCGGGGTCCGGGCGGCGGCGCGGCGCGGCGGCGGCGGAGGCCGCACGCGGTCGCTGCGCCGATCTGATCGGGGGGGTACGAGGGGGGGTCGGGGTGGGGGAGCGGCTAGGGTTCGGTCGGGTGGGGAATATGGGGGAGGGGAGTGGGCGCCGGCTGGGCCGGCCTGGCTAGCCCAGCGGCCAGCTGGCCGGCACCCGCGAGGGGGGGGTGGGCTTTATTTTCTTTTTTGTTCTTTTTCTTTTTATAAATTCATATACCTCTGTTTAGTAAATAGTTAGGCCCCAAACCGAATTTTGTAAAAAGGGAGACCTAGTCCATAAATACCAGTGCTTTATTCCTAACACCTAAAATTAGTTTGGGCAAAACATCATTTCATACTTAAATTAGATTTATAATGGTTATAAAATATTGTTTTAGTCGCTGTTTGAAGATGTTTGAGTCACTTACCCAACTCCAATGATGTTGGTTTCATTTTTAGAATTGTCTCTGATTTATTTTCTATTTAATGAACAATTTAGTTTCTATGTTGGACAACTTTTTATTTTCCACTTTCATTTAAATTTGAATTTGAGGTTAGGAGTTGAAATGCAATATGATGTTATGATGATCATGCACTGATAATCATGCTGACTTGGCATTACAAAATGGGATTACTGTGGCTAACCACCGGGGGTGTTACAAATCTCCTCTACTACACAGAATTCTCGTCCGAGAATTAAGAAGTAGAAGGAAAAAGTTTCGGGGTATTCCGCACGAAGATTATCCTCGCTTTCCCAAGTGGCTTCATTCAGTATGATTGACCACTGCACTTGAGGAACTTGGTAACCTTCTGACGGGTTCGACGTTCAGCTTCATCGAGAATGCGGATCGGATGCTCCTTATAAATAGTCATCTTGCAATTCAAGCATCTCGTGATCCACAGATCGGTGCGGAGATTCCTTGAAGCATTTACGAAGTTGCGACACATGGAAGACGTCGTGATATGAGAGAATTGCGGCGGCATTCCAATTATACCCACTTGACCACGTCTTGCAACAATGCGGAAAGGACCTGTAGCGTGGAGCTATCTGCCCTTGATTCCAAAACGGTGAGTGCCCTTCATAGGGGTGAACGAAGATAAGCTTGATCACCAGGTTGATAAGTCAAACCCCATCGTTTGCGATCATAGTTGCTCTTCTGGCGGTCCTGAGCCCCTTGAGATTTTCCCGACAATACGAACTTGTTCTTCGCTTGTTGAATATATCTGGACCCACGAGCGGTGCGTCCCCACTTTCTACCAATCAGAGGGGTTCGCACTTATCGTCCATAGAGAACTTCAAAGGGGTTCTAAATTGTATCAATCAGGATACAACTCCGAGTGTCCTTTACCGTAGGACCGGCTATCGATAAAGTGTTCTTCCCTGCAGGGGTGCACCAACTTACCCAACACGCTCGATTAACCTCGGCCGGACACACTTTCCAGGGTCATGCCCGGCCTCGGCCAAACGACACATCGCAACCCTACCTACAACTCCGCAGAGAGGTCCCCGCCGGTTCTACATCCTAAGCGCAAGGGGGTCTTGGCCATCGCCCCTCGCCCGGGTCGTTGCGTGCCGGGCGAACCAGGCTCCACCCCTCAGGATGGTGCCGGCCCAGCCCGGCCGCAGTGCTGAACTGGACGTCTGACAGAGTTTTCGGCTGATGCATACGATGCAGAACGCCCATACTATGCCCACGTGATGGTTTAGTGCTATCAGACCAGAGGCCTGCTCGGTCAAATATCCAAATCGCTAGGACTAGGGGCTTGCGTAACGAAGAGACGCACGAAAGATGTGACCCCGTCGCCCCGTCTCGAGGACTTGCGGCAAGGGTTAAGAATGCCCGGCCGCGCCCTATTTCACCACTCGGGCACCACACTGGCAACCCGCTTCACATCACACGCGGTACCCCTCAGGGTCGACCCGCCTTTCCAAGTAACATTGTAAGGTCCAAGTATCCGTGTGTCCAAACATCAGGGAATCCGAGGTATCACCCTCATTGAATTCCCACTCGATGTATCCGTCAAGGTGAACTAGGAGGAATCACCCTCACTGGGTCCACACTTGAGGTGTTGTACGACAGCGTCGTTATCGGAAGGCGTTGAAGGAGGAATCACCCTCGATGACCCGACCGAAGCTACTCTAAGAGTTAACATCAGAAGTGCTACAAGAGGTTTCACCACTCGCACTCGATAGTAACCTGCAGTGTCGTTACAACTAAGGGGGGTGATGTGCGTGTCGGGGGGCCTGGTTCTTCAATCCCGTTGATCGGGTCTTCTGACGATCCCCGCGGCAGTCGGGATAAGTGGGGTCACTGATAGTCTCTACCCAGCCTAGACTAATAGTTTAGGATATGCAGGTAATTATCAACAGCAGGTTACAATGAACGCTATGCATCAGAATAGGTAAAGCAGCAGCAGCAGCAGCAATTCTAATGCAAGCATGAGAATAGAATGGGCGATATCGGGATGATCAAGTGGGGCTTGCCTGGTTGCTCGGCGGCAGGGCAAGGTCGTCTATGGTGTCTCTCGGGTCCGGAGCTGCGTCGGTCTCGGGGACGACGTCGGGGTCGGCTATCGAGAGAGAAGGGGGAGGAAACAGTTATAAATAATAGCAAACATGACATGACAAATACGATACACGGTGCTAGGGGTAGTCTAACCAGCATCACACACGTAACAGACGGAGCGGAGAATATCGACGATATTTCCCGGGTCTTTGGAATTATCGGACAGAGGATAAAAGGGGAATGGTTGCAAGTTCGGATAGTTAGGGACGCGTGACGGGCGAACGGACCGCGTATTCAGATTCGTCTCGTCGTTCTGAGCAACTTTCATGTACAAAGTATTTTCATCTGAGCTACGGATTATTTTATATGATTTTCTAAAGTTTTTATTAATTTCTGGAATTTATTTAAATAGGTTGACTAAGTCAAATGGTCCAGTCAGCAGATCCAGTCAGCGTTGACTGGGTCAAGGTTGCACCTCAACAGGGTCAAGGGGACCCACATGTCTCAGTTTACTAACACTAATTAACGATTAATTAGACTAACTATTTATTAGTTTAATTAAACAGAATAATTAAGTTAATTATTCATTTAATTAACTAATTAATTAATACTTATTATTTTTAATTCCGTTTTAAACAGGGGCTGGGCCCCGTCGGTCATAGGGCCGGGGCGG
Organism: Thinopyrum elongatum; assembly: GCA_011799875.1. NCBI lineage: Eukaryota > Viridiplantae > Streptophyta > Magnoliopsida > Poales > Poaceae > Thinopyrum > Thinopyrum elongatum. The sequence goes on along the minus strand of CM022302.1, from coordinate 334,932,202 downwards.
ACATGTCCGGGCCGTGTCTGTTCGGGCACCGGACACCCGGGCCACGCGCGCGCGTGCACCAGAGGCGAGGCCAAGGCCGGAGCGCGCGCGGCGAGGCCGGCGGGCGCGCGAGGGGAGGACAGCGAGCCGGCGAGCGCAGCCGGGCGCGGTGGGCGCGTCGGGACCGGAGGCGCGCGGGCGCGTTGCGCGCGCGCGGGCGAGCGGTGCCGGATGCGTGCGGCGCCGAAGCCGCTTCGCGGTGGGCGACGGCGGCGGGGCGCGGCGAGCACGCCGGGCCGGGCGGCGGCCGGAGGCGGGGAGGCGAGGGAAGAGAGGGGAGGAGGGGCCCTCACAGCGGGGCGCAGGGACGGGCAAGCGTGCTCGGGGAGGGTGGGCCGGAGGAGGCGGCGCCGGCGGCGGGGTCCGGTCGGCGCGGGCGGCGCGGGGAGGCGCGGGGCAGCGCGGGATCGGCCTGCGCCCGATCTGATCAGGGGGGGAGTGAGCGAGGGGGGTGTGGTGGAGCGGCTAGTGTTCGGTCGTTGGGGGGAATTGCCTTTCCTCGCAGGGAGTCGAGAAAGGATCTCTGGGTGAGGTTGAGACTTAATGTTACTACTACATTATATTGTAATGATCTACTCTCTTCTACTGCTGCAAGACCACTGAAGATGCTAGTCTTCGATAGGACTAGGCCTTCTCTCTATTCTGGCATTTCTGCAGCCCAGTCCACATATACAGCCTCCCCTTGATAATGTTGCATATGTAGTGTAGATCCTTGCTTGCTGAGTACTTCAGAGTACTCACGGTTGCTTTGTTTTCCTTTTTTTTTTCTCCCCATATCAGTTTGACGTGACCAGAGGACGGAGCCCCCTGAGACAGATGCCCCGACGATCGTTACTACTACTACCCAGAGGATGGATACTACTACGAGTTGACTGACGACCAGGAGTAGGATCGGAGGGTCCCAGGCAGGAGGCCTTCGCCTTTCGATCGTAGTGTTTTATTTTGCCCCGCCTTTCTAAAGGCCTTTCTGTACTTTCTTTCATATCTGTACTCAGATATCTGATGCTTCCGCTGACGCTTGTGCGCAAGCTTATGAATTCGAGCCCTCGAGGCCCCTGGCTTGTAATATAAAGCTTGTATGACTTATTTATGTTTTAGAGTTGTGTTGTGATATCTTCCCGTGAGTCCTTAGGCTTGATCGTGTGCATTTGCGTGTATGATTAGTGCACGATCGGGCCGAGGGCGTCACAAGTGGGGAGTGGGCGCCGGCTGGGCCGGCCTGGCTAGCCCAGCGACCAGCTGGGCCGAGGCCCAGCGAGGGGGGGGGGGGGCTTTATTTTCTTTTGTTCTTTTTCTTTTTATAAATTCATATACCTCTGTTTAGTAAATAGTTAGGCCCCAAACCAAATTTTGTAAAAAGGGAGACCTAGTCCATAAATACCAGTGCTTTATTTCCTAACACCTAAAATTAGTTTGGGCAAAACATCATTTCATACTTAAATTAGATTTAATAAATGGTTATTAAATATTGTTTTTAGTCGCTGTTTGAAGATGTTTGAGTCACTTACCCAACTCCAATGATGTTGGTTTCAATTTTAGAATTGTCTCTGATTTATTTGCTATTTAATGAACAATTTAGTTTCTATGTTGGACAACTTTTATTTTCCACTTTCATTTAAATTTGAATTTGAGGTTAGGAGTTGAAATGCAATATGATGTTAATGATGATCATGCACTGATAATCATGCTGACTTGGCATTATCAAAATGGGATTACTGTGGCTAACCACCGGGGGTGTTACACAATGGTGGCAAGCTTATCCGAAAAGACAAGGCCAAGTCCTTCCGCAACAAGAACAACTTCACCAAGAAGACTCCTCCCAAGGGGTTGGTGGCACAATAAGAGTACAATGAGGATGATGATGATGATGAAGACGGTGAGACGGTTGCCATGGCCTCCGTTGCCATTGCAACACCTCCACGGGTGTCCCTATTCGACTCACCCAACGAGAACATCACCGCCAAGTGCCTCATGGCCAAAGCCACCAACAAGGTAACCCCCAACATCAAAACTACCATCACTACTAATCCTTCCTTGATGGATTGCATTGATGAAAGTGAGGGGACGAAGGAGGAGGAAAATGAATTTGAGTCTTTTATGAGTAAGCTCAAGGGTAAATCCAAGAAGCACTTTGTTGCTCTCTTGGAACAACTTGGTGAAGCCAATGACATGATCGAGGCTCACAAAGAAACCATCTCTAAGATGGAAGGGCATAGTCGTGACTATGCCGATGAGATATCAGATCTCTCTAATGCGCTTGAGGAAGAGCGTGGTCATCGTTTGGCTCTTGAGGAGTCACACAATGATGATCATGCTAAATTAAAGAAAGATCTTGATCATGCTCTTGTTGTATCTCGTGTGCTCAATTCCGAGAAGGCCAAACTTGGCGTTGACCATGCTAGACTCAAGGAGGAGTTTGATATACTTGACAAGGCTCACAAGGCCTTGAAGGGTGCTCATGCTAGCCTCAAATAGTCTCATGATCAACTCCAAGTGAAGCTAACCAAGGAGAAAGCCAGATTTCCTCATATGGTTTTAATTGATAATGCAAATGCTACTAACCCGTGTTGTGAGCATGTGCATCTTGTGGAGGAGAATGCCAAGTTGAAGGAGCAACTTGAGAAAGGCCTTGTGTCTTGCATACAAGGTGAGAAGAACCTTAACGACCTTTTGAGCAATCAAAAGGAAGTTGTGGGCAAGGAGGGAATTGGGTTTGCACCCAAGTCCAAGAATAAGAAGAAGAATGACAAGGCTAAACGACCTCCTCCTCTCAAGAAAACTTTTATGAAGGAGGGAGAGGGTGCTTCTAAGGAGAAGAAGAACAATGTGAAGGGTGGTGGTGTCAATAAGGGCAATGCCACTCCTTCCAACAAAGCCGGCGACTTTAACCCTACTTATGTGTTATGCCGTGCTAGTGATGGGCATGTTTATGCCAAATTTGTTGGTTCTTCTTATGAGTACATTGAATGGTCTATTTGGGTTCCTAAGACCCTTGTTACTAACATCAAAGGACCCATTACAAAATGGGTACCTAAAACCAAGCATTGATCTCTTGTAGGTGTTTGCTTCCGGTGGGGGATCATGGTTGCTCGATTGTGGAGCCACAAATCATATGACCGGAAGCAAGGACTTGGTGGTGGACGTGCACAAGTTCTCATCTATGCCCACCAATGTCGAGTGGGGTGATGCCTCATCTTCTAAGGTATTGGGTCTTGGCAAGGTTGTCATTTCTCATGATCTCACGATCGAGAAAGTCATGCTTGTCGAGTCCCTTGCATACAACTTACTTTCCGTTCGTCAACTTGCACTCATGGGCTTTGCCACTTTCTTTGATATTGATACCATGGCCCTCTTGTGGAGCAAGACTCTTAAAGTAGCCTTTGTTGGGCATGTCAAGAACAGTCTTTATGTGATTAACTTTTCGGAGCGACCCACTAAGACCGCGACATGCCTAATGGCTAAAGTTGACGTGGGATGGCTTTGGCATTGCCGTTTAGCCCACGTCAATATGAGATCTTTGCAAAGTCTTCTCAAGGGGGACCATGTCCATGGACTAACAAATGTTAGTTTTGCCAAAGATCGTGCTTGCAGTGCTTGTATCGAAGGAAAGCTACATGAGAAGGCTCACCCACCCACGACTATCATCTACTCGAAGAGGCCCTTGGAGCTCCTTCACATGGATCTCTTTGGGCCTCCATCCTTTGATAGTCTTGGGGGTAGAAAGTATTGCTTGGTGATTGTGGATGATTATTCAAGATACACTTGGGTATATTTCTTCAAGAGGAAGAGTGAGACCCAACAAACCGTCATCGACTTTGCAAATGAAGCTCAACATTAACACAATGCAAAGATCTTGACGATAAGAAGTGACAACGGCACCGAGTTCAAGAACTACACCTTGGATGAGTTTCTTAGTGATGAGGGGATCAAGCATCAATATTCCGCACCTTACACCCCTCAACAAAATGGTGTAGCGGAGAGGAAGAACCGGACTTTGATGGACGCGGCAAGAACCATGATGGCGGAGTTCAAGTCTCCATACAACTTTTGGGCCGAAGCCATCAACACCGCCTGTCATGCATCCAATTGGCTCTATCTCCGCAAAGGCTTGAACAAGACTCCATATGAGATACTCACCGGCAACAAGCCCAACCTCAAGTACTTCCGGGTGTTCGGGTGTAAGTGTTTCATTCTCAAGAAAGGTGTTCGTTTGTCTAAATTTGAGGCTAGAGCTCATGAGGGCATATTTGTTGGTTATGCTACAAACTCTCATGCTTACCGTGTCCTCAACAAGTCCACCGGACTCATTGAGGAGACGTGTAATGTGGAGTTTGATGAGAATAACGGCTCCCAAGTGGAGCAAAGTGGTACTTGTGATGTAGGTGATGAAATTCCTCCCCAAGCCATAAGAAGAATGGATGTTGGCTATATCCTACCCATTGAGGAACCCCTTGTGACCGAAGGAGAAGGACAATGTTCTACTCAAGTGGAACCATCACCAACCCAAGACCCACATGCTTCCGAAGAACAAAGTGAAGGCCCTCAACCAAATGAACAAGATCAAGGGCAAGATCAACCTCAAGATGATGGTGAACCACCAAGTGATGCCCAAGGTCAAGTTCTTACCACCAAGCAAGTTCAAGATCAAGAGCAAGCTCAAGATCAAGAACAAGCTCAAGACTACGCTCAAGATGATCAAGTTACCGCTCCTCAACTCTCTCTTGAGGAGAAATTGGAGCGTCGTGCTGCCAAGATTGCGTCCAAGCTCACTACCAAAGATCATCTCATGAAGAATGTGCTTGGAAGCTTAAGAAAGGGGGTAAGCACTCGTAGACAATTAGCAAACTATTGTGAACATCACGCGTTTGTTTCTTGTGTTGAACCCCAAAAGGTCTATGAGGCGCTCGAGGATCCGGATTGGCTTAATGCCATGCATGAAGAACTCAACAACTTCAATCACAACAAGGTGTGGAGATTGGTGCCAAGGCCAAAGGAGAACCATAATGTTATTGGAACCAAGTGGATATTCAAGAACAAGCAAGATGCTCATGGGATTATTGTTTGCAACAAGGCTCGTTTGGTGGCACAAGGCTACTCCCAAGTTGAGGGTATTGACTACGGTGAAACCTTTGCTCCCATTGCCCACCTTGAATCTATTCGTTTGTTGATTGCTTATGCTTCTTATCATAACTTCAAGTTGCAACAAATGGATGTGAAGAGTGCTTTTCTTAATGGTCCTATTAATGAGTTGGTGTATGTCAAACAACCTCCGGGGTTTGAGGATCCCGAGTTCCCCAATCATGTGTACCAACTCAACAAGGCACTCTATGGCCTTAAACAAGCCCCACGTGCGTGGTATGAGCACCTTACCGAGTTGTTGCAAGATCGTGGGTTTGAAAATGGGAAAATCGACCCCACTCTTTTTACTAAGAAGGTCAAAGGGGAGTTGTTTGTATGCCAACTATATGTTGATGATATTATCTTTGGTTCTCCTAACAAAGCTTTCAATGAGGAGTTTGCCGCTCTCATGACCTCGAAGTTCAAGATGTCCATGATGGGAGAGTTGAAGTTCTTTCTCGGGTTCGAAATCAAACAAAGAAGAGAAGGAACCTTCATCAACCAAGCCAAATACACTCAAGACATGCTCAAGAGATTCAAGCTAAGTGATGTCAAGCCAGCTTCTACTCTAATGCCCGTCAAATGCCAACTTGACATTGATCCCAATGGTAAAGCGGTGGATTAAAAGGTATATCGTTCTATGATTGGCTCCTTACTTTACCTTTGTGCATCTAGACCGGATATCATGTTGAGTGTGGGAATTTGTGCATGGTTTCAAGCCGCACCTAAGGAAAGCCACTATGTGGCGGTCAAGTGAATCTTTTGATATTTGGCTCATACCCCAAACTTTGGCTTATGGTACCCAAGAGGAGCAAACTTCAACCTCGTGGGCTTTTCGAACTCGGATTGGGTGGGAGACAAAGTGGATAGGAAGTCAACTTCTGGAGGGTGCCAATTTCTTGGTTGCTCTTTGGTGAGTTGGTCTTCTAAGAAGCAAAGTTGTGTGTCTCTCTCCTCCACCAAGGCCGAGTATGTGGCCGCCGGTAGTTGTTGTGCTCAACTTCTATGGATGAGGCAAACTTTAAAGGATTACGGTGTCATTTGTGACAAAGTGCCTCTTTGGTGTGACAATGAAAGTGCCATCAAGATTTCTCTCAACCCGGTGCAACACTTCAAGACGAAGCATATTGAGATTCGGTATCACTTCATCCGGGATCACATTAGGTGAGGGGAGATTGAGCTCAACTATGTCAACACTCATGATAACCTTGCAGATATTTTCACGAAGCCCTTGGATGAAGCAAGATTTCGCGAGTTAAGGCATAAGCTAAATATCATTGATTTGAGCAATGTGGCTTGAACCTTTGCACACCCCACCATACTCATCTTGATGTCTTGTTTAGGTGTAGGCATGGACATAGGGGGAGTGTTGTTCTCTCAATGAACTCTCCCTCCCCCCATTATGCATAAATTGATCAACTCTTTCACATTCACCATTGTTGATGGTACTTGTGCTTCAAAGACGGGTTTTGGTCATGGGCCCAAGGATAATTCTTCGCGGTGCCATACCAATTGACTCAAACATAGGTGGCTCCGGCCACCGCCCTCTCTTCTTGAGAGGTTTTGGTTCGTGTTTGGTCCTCATTGTCCTTTTGCTTTCTTTTGGGCCGTGTTTGTGTTTAAGTTGCTTCGTTTGTGCCCTTTTTGCGTGTCCGGTTGCTCGAAGTTTGCATTGCCAAGGCCGTGTTTTTCTGTTTCGTCGAAACTTGCACTTTCTTGGGCATACGGTACTACTGTGGCTCGCCACGGTACTACCGCTGGAGGTGGGTGGCATCTGTGCTTGCACAGCTGCGACCATGGCACGGTACTACCGCTCCCATCACGGCAGTAATTTTTTACTACCGCTGATAGAGCAGTACTACCGCCCTGGGCACGGTACTTCCGCCCAGGCGGTACTACCGCGATGACCCGCGGTACTACCGCGCTGTCGCGAGCGCGTGGGGGTTAAGTGCGGGCAGGGGGCGTTCCAACTCCCCCATACCCATTCATCCCTTCCCCTCACTTCGTCTCTCTCTCTCTCTCTCCTGCCCAAGAACAGCGCCGGAGGACCTCGCCGGATCTTCATCTCCGGCCGCTCTCCTCGCATTTCAACCGGTGGGATCGTTCCCCACCTCGCCCTCTTGCCATGGAACCCGGTATCTCCCTTAGTCCCTCTCTCTTTGCCCCATTGTTGTGCTTCTAGGTTTTGGGAGATGCATGTGTAGTTCTTGTGATTTTTGGCTAAATCTTTGCAAGAGGAGATTGTTGGAGAGTGCTAGTGCAGTAGATATACTATTTGGTGTGATACAACAACATAGTTTTGATCAACGGTAGTACCGATTCATCTTCACGGATGTTCTCAGATGCGTTTTGTGCCAGATCTGCCCCGTGCGGTACTACCGCCCGTTGTGGGCCTCGTACGGTACTACCGCTCCCCTGGAGCGGTACTACCGCCCGTCGCGCGGAAGTAAAAATTTACTTCTGCTCTAAGCGCGGTACTACCGTGACAACCCGATGCAGTACTACCGCGGCTAGAGCAGAAGCAAATAGTTACTTCCGCACCCTGGTCTAGTACTACCGTTGACTTAAAAATTACTTTGTTTTGTGACACCCAATCTCATTTCTACTTGTTTCGTTCGGTTTTGACCTTGGTCTTCGCAATAATCCTTCCCGCTCTTCTCGTGTGTTTGTGTTGTGTGTCATAGGTGGTGGCTCCGGTTCCAATGCAAGGCGCTCGAATCCCAGCCGTGACACGAGCTCCAAGCATCTTCGCAACCAAGAAGCTCCCGAGGGGTCCAGCGCCCCACAACGCAACGTCAAGACCACAGCTACCAAGACCAAGGAGCCAACTGTCGGCATGGATGAAATGCCTCAAGCAAAGTTTCTGATTCGAAGAAAGCTCAACCCCTACGTCAAGCCGAGGGAACTCAGCAGGGGCAATGACCTGTTTTGGACCAAGCAACAAAATCTCATCTACTCAGATGTGATCAAGGCCAAGCAAAACATCTACGTACCCGTCCAGTGGATTGACATGGAACATCTGAAGAAGAACCAGGCATATTTTGGTGAGCCTCTGGATTTGGTGGAGCAGTTTGATATTGAGGGGATCCTCACGTTCCACCTTGACTTTGACCCGGAGCTTGTGGCTCAGTTCTTTGCTTCTGTCCACTTCCACATGGATGAGAAGCGGACCATGACTTGGATGACAAATGGGAAGAGGATGTCTGCTGAGTGGAAGGAGTTCATGGATTTGTTGCATGTTCGTGATGAGGGGCTAGAGGTGCCCGTTGGTGTCCGCCCGCATGCCAACCCAGAGTCTGCGTCTAAGAACAAGCTTCAACCCTACCTTGTTGAGAAGACTCTACCCAATGGTAAGAAGTCTTTTGTGCTGAACCCGTTCCTTGACATCATGCACCGGATCTTCCGCAACTCTCTTTTTCCTCGCATAGGCGACAAGGACAAGGTGCACTCCTATCTTGTGGACATGATGCTTATTTGTGATGAAGCCCGTCTTCGCCAACCTGGACCACTGGATGTCTCTCATATCATGTGGTGTGAGCTTCAGTTTGCTGTGTTCCATCGTAAGGTGCCCATCTATGGACCTTATCTGCACCTCTTGATCTCGAAGACTTGGGAGAAGCTCTTTCCGGGTGAAGAGTTTCTTGCTCCCAACTGGATTCGCCATGAGCCCATCAAGCTGTGCCAGAAGAACAAGTGGGCTAACACCACTACCCGGGCTGAGGCCGAGGCTGCACGCATGGATGTTGATGATGATGAGTTTGAGAAGGAGGAGGCTGAGGACAGTTCTGAGGGGTATGCACCTCCCTCTACTGAGCCCTCTTGGGCTAAGAAGCTCAAGGCCAAGGTGAAGTCTCTGTTCTGCATGCAGGCAAAGGGGCAGTACCAGACCCACATTGCTCAGAAGGAGAGTCGCCAGCGCGACAAGAGGATCTTGAGGAAGCTTAGCGAGCAAGTCTCGAGCGGGTCCGAGAAGAACATCACTCCTGAGGCTGCCTGGATGACGAAGCAAGGCTATCAGCGGGCTGAGTCAGATGAGGGGTCCATTCCTGCTGCTGAGATAGATGAGGAGCTTGATGGGTGATCACGTCAGTGGGAGCTACCACCTATGTCGTAGGTGTCCTCTCTTCCTTTTTGGTGTCTCGATGCCAAAGGGGGAGAGAGTGTCGGATTTGCGAGTCTTGTGTCTCTTTGCTTTCATTTCGTTGAACCTTCATTGCTTTGGTTTGTTGGTTTGTGTTTGTTTGCGTGTGAGACCAGGAGACTTATTCTATCATATGGTGTGAGACATATGCCCTCAAGCTTATCCTTTATTGTCTAGTATGTTTAGTAGCCTGTGAGCTTGCTTTATCTTGTGCCCTTTACTTCATGCTCACTTACTTTACCTTGCCTCCATGCTTAGTGTCACTTATATTGTTGCAAGGATTGCCTTGTCTATAAAATATAGGGGGAGTGTTGATCCTAGTGTGTGTGTTGTGCAGTCCAAAGCATATCTATAGAATGCACACATCTAGGGCGAGCCTGTCTATATTTTATAGATTTTGGGTTTGCTTATGATCATTTTATATCTCTATATGCAAATCCCGTATTGTCATCAATCCACCAAAAAGGGGGAGATTGTAAGGGCATATTTCTCCCTAAGTGGTTTTGGTGATTGATGACAGTGCTTTGCGGACTAATCGTGTGCATTGAGCATTTCAGATATCTCATGTCTAGGCACAAGATGATTCGGTGCCCCTCGGAGCCTATCGAAGACGGCGGTTCTCTAGGTTTCTTTTCGGTGGATATGAGTCGTAGGAAAGCCGTACTATTAAGAGGGGGTCCGCTTCGGAAAGGTTAGGGCGGAATCAACACGTACACATATGTTCCTTTGCACCACCTTTCCTTCGCTTCAATGGAGCACCGTCTGCTTATCCTTGTCTCTGCGAAATGAAGGCTTCCAAGTGCTAGAGTATCTGTGGCGTGCGGTAGTACTGCTCAAGAGGGCAGTAGTACCGCAGGGGCTTGCGGTAGTACCGCTCAAGGGAGCGGTAGTACCGCTGGGACCAGCGGTAGTACCACTCCTGGTGAGCAGTAGTACCGCTGCCTCCAGCCCTGACACTGGCGCATGCGGAAGTAGGCGCGGAAGTAATTTTTTACTTCCGCCCCTACGCGGTAGTACCGCTCCCTGCGAGCGGTAGTACCGTGCCGGATTTTCGCACAGTCCTAAACTCAGCGGAAGTAGTCACGGACGTAATTTATTTAGTCCGTGCTTTTTCCAGGCCAGTAGAACCCTGCCTTGCGGTAGTACCGCAGGGGCGCGTGGTAGTACCGCTCCGGCTGTTCTACCGCTCGTTGCCATGCGCAACAGAGCCTCGTCTGGTCACTACCGCGCAAGCGGTAGTACCGCACCGTCCAGCGGTAGTACCGCAACCCTTTGTGGTAGTACCGCGGCTATTTGCGGTAGTACCGCACCGCGCGGGCTGAGTGGGGGGGGGGGGTAATGGTTGGATCTTTCCCCCACTATATAAAGGGGGTCTTCTTCCCCAAGAAGATCACCTCTTCCCTCCCCAAGCTCCATTATTGCTCAAAGCTCCATTTTCGCCCGATCTCTCTCCCTAGCCAATCAAACTTGTTGATTTTCTAGGGATTGGTTGAGAAGGCCCTGATCTACACTTCCACCAAGAGAAATTTGATTCCCCCCACTAATCCCTTGCGGATCTTGTTACTCTTGGGTGTTTGAGCACCCTAGACGGTTGAGGTCACTGCGAAGCCATATTCCATTGTGGTGAAGCTTCGTGGTGTCGTTGGGAGCCTCCAATTAAGTTGTGGAGATAGCCCCAACCTTGTTTGTAAAGGTTCAGTCGCCGCCTCCAAGGGCACCAATAGTGGAATCACGGCATCTCGCATTGTGTGAGGGCGTGAGGAGAATACGGTGGCCCTAGTGGCTTCTTGGGGAGCATTGTGCCTCCACACCGCTCCAACGGAGACGTACTTCCGCTCAAAGGGAAGGAACTTCAGTAACACATCCTCGTCTCCACCATCTCCACTCTTGGTTATCTCTTACCTTTACTTGTGCAAGCTTATATTGTGTTGTATCCCTTGCTTGCTTGTGTGCTTGTTGTTGTTGCATCATATAGGTTGCTCACCTAGTTGCATATCTAGACAACCTATTTTGATGCTAAGTTTAATATGGTAAAGAAAAGCTTAAAAATGTTAGTTGCCTATTCACCCCCTCTCTAGTCAACCATATCGATCCTTTCAATGTTGACCGTGCGCCCTATAAGGTGCCAGAAAAGAGGGAGAAGAAGAAGAAGAAGAGTGAAACAAGAGAGGCCAAAAAAGGCCTCCGCCCAAGAGTCTGTCTAGACACAAAGTCCGGGGACACCCCAGCCCCTTCCGCACATGAGGGGGAGCAAGAAGAGGAGGAGAACGATTCCTCCCGCACCAGGAAGAGAGCGGCGTCGGCCGACGCCGAGGAGGAGCAGCCTCCCCATGCCTCGAAAAGGAGCAAGGCCAAATTGGTCTCGCTTGATGACAACTCGGATTCCGATAAGGAATCCGCATCCTCCGAGAAAGTCCCGGAGAGGGTTCCCCGTGTCAAGCCCCGCGGCGAAATGTGAGGATCCGAAGACTTTTCAAGCGCCGGTTCTACTAGCTTGTTACTGAAAGCATGTATGTTTTTATGTTGTAGCCCGCCGCGTGATCTCCCCACCGACCAGGTCTCGGAGGGGACCTCTTCACCAGCTGACCTGGCGGAGAGTGGGAATGCGTCGCACTCCACACCCCCTCCGACCGTCGGGGAGACCGGGGAGGTGTTGTCCCGAAGGACCCCCCCCTACACTACGCACGGGGGGCGATGGAGACGTCTTAATGGCCGAGGCTGACGCTTCGGCCGCCGAACACCAGGAGAGGGAGCTCGGCCAGTACGAGACTTCCCAGAAGACAGCTTCGGAGCGCACAAGGCCCTCCGAGGCGTCACATCCTCCTTTCACTGAAGGGGGAGCCGGGGCCCCGCAGCCCGCGCCGAACACCGAAAATTGGGTTGCGGTAGAATGGCCGGATATGATGGAGGGGGCTGTGAATAGCTCCTCCATAGTTGTGGAACACCGTGCCCTGATGGGCGTGGTTTTGCAAAGCGTTCGGTCCGTTAATAGCGGACTGAAAGAGGATTTTTGCTGGCCTCCTGACAGGCTTTGAGGTAAGCAAAGTAATGCTCTCTTCATGAAAATGTATATTGTGAAAGAAATTTGAGCAGTCCTTGTAGGTAGCAGCCCCCGAGACTCTGGCAGGTTTTGAGAAAATCGGGCAGAGGATCGAAGACCGTCTACACAGTAGTTTTAAATGTGGTGCTCGTTGTATCTTTACAGGCTTCGGCATTGGCGGCTACCGCCAAAGCTGCGGAGCTGGCGAGATGAATCGGAGAATTAAAAGCTCCGATGATGAACTCGACCTCGTCAACAAGCGGTTTGATGAAGCACAAGGTTAGTCCATTCAAGACGTAGTACTTTGAATTGTCCTTGTCAAGCAGGGTATTCGGGACTATCCCTACGTAAGAGATGATTACCGATGATTGCAGCCATTGCCACGGAGGTCGAAGGCCTCAAGGTCGAGCTGACGAAGGCCAAGAAGAAATCAGCCGAACAAAAAGCGGTGGCCACCGAACTCACGTTGGTAAAAACCGACTGTGAGAGACATGAGGCCAGAGTGGCCGAAGTGCAATAGGAGCTCAAGGATGTCGTCACTAAATGTGAGGACCTTGAGAAGAAAAATAAGGATCATGCCACCGAGCTGGCGAAGATAAAGACGGAGATCCAGGAAGAGAGGACGGAGACATGGGGCGCCGGGAGGAGCTCCGGCAAGTAAAGCAAATTACAGATGGTAAGCCATATTTACTGGAGAGTGTCTTTGGTGGCCATAGATTCGCGCTGCTCACATGAGTCTGGCGTTCCGCAGGCGCATTTGCGGAGCTCCCGAGAAGTGCGGCGGATGCGGCCAGGCACTATGCAGCCCGGGAGGATGATGTCCTACATCGGCTGTTCTGGGCGTAGTTCCAGGCGCCTAAGCATCCCTCTCTCCTAAGCAACCAAATAAAGCAACTAATGGAGCTGCACCGGATGGCAGAGCCAGCCAAAGGACCTTTGTGTCCGGCTGTGGCCCTCCGAGCCGATACCGACCAGCTATTTCGGCTTGGTGCAGAAGCTGCGTGACGCCGCCGCTCGGGTTGATGCTGTTAAGCGCTCTGTGTGCATTGAAGGGGCTCGGATGGCGTTCTCAAAGACGATGGTGCACTGGCCGAGGATCAAGCCAGTCGAGATGGCCACCGGGCCTCCGCCTGCCGGAAAGGAACACTTGTGCCCCAAGCAGTACTTCTCTGCCGTGATGGACGGTGCTCGGGCAGTAGAGACATAGCGTTCGAAGGATGTAATCCTTGAGTAATTTTGTCATTTATGTATTAAATTGTGGTTGAACCTTGTGCTTTATAATGCGGCTCTTTTTGTATGGTTTATCATACATGTGTGCGTTTTTATTTGGACTCCTGTGGGGCCGTTTTATTCTGAAAGTTACCAGTCGTCGGCTTCAGCCCCCATATAGATGCTACAAGGGGTGTTCCATTCTCCGCACTATGACCCTTAGCCGACGTCTCAGTGCTCGAAGGTGGTAGTGTAGGAGAGGAACGAGGCAATCAGACTATGTGGTTTTATTACTTTCACTTAACCATAGGAGCTTGACTGCGGGGGCTGGTGACCAGCCCTCAATGAGTTGTGGCATTCAGCAAATTATGTATCACTTGATTTGTCCAAAGACAAACCCTTCGTGTTACACGGTACAATCACCAACGATTTTAGTTTAACACTTGTCATCGGATCGCCGACCAGTTCTCGCATATTATGACAGTCAGTTTTTGGCTTTCTCCACGGAGGTACTTGACCGGACTAGCCAGAAGCACAATCGCAGTGGTTCTCCCTTTACCGTCTTAGCCGAACAAGTGGAACATAAGAAGGTAAGCATAGGAGCCGGGCGACCCAACTATTGACCCAAGACATAATTCGGAACCGATGCATATAATGCAATACCCGAGACGCCGGACACACAAAGAAAGAAAAAGGTGCTGGAGTTGAGGCGTAGGGCGAATATTATGGTCGAGCCCCCGGTCTATTACCCGATTATTTCCTTAAGGAAAATTTGTGCCGAACTAGCTTATAATGGTGTCGAAGAGCAAAAGAAAGGTGCAATATAAAAAACTGTGAGAGGACCGTAAGAATTGGTCTTTATTACGAAGGAGCTCATGACGTCTATCCGTACAATTCAAATTGCCAAAGCATCTGTTACATGCACTTTATAAGCAAGAGAAAAAGTTTTACAGATGAAAGGTTTACATAAGGCCTTGAAGCGTGGGTTGATTTCCCTACTGTGCCCTGCTGTATGTCTGCGCCTTTGCTTCCGTAGAGGGTTTGAGGGTCGGCTGATGGGCCCTTGATTAAGAGCCATGAGCGGTCGCCGAGCTGTTCTGGCTTAATGCCATATTTGTCCGTAGTTGTACCCGTTCGACGTCCGAAGACGCGTAGGACCATAGTTCGGTTGAACCAAATACTTGGTTTTGGTTTGGTCCCCACAGCAGCCCATGGTATTTTAAGTGCAAAGTTGTGCTGAGGAGGCACATAATGTGCGAATTGGGTGGGTATGCTGTGGGGGGCGCATCCCTATTTGCGTGAAATGTAGGGATGTTCCTCAAACAGAGATAGAGCTCGGGCCCGTTTCCTTGCTTCCCGTGCCTTGACGGCGGGCTGATAATGGGGCCCCTCGATGTTTGTCTGAACTTTGGCCGCTAGGGCCGCTGTGTGCTCTTCGGTCCGGAGTGAGCGTTCCGTATTGCCATTTACTATAATGACGCCCTTAGGTCCAGGCATCTTTAGCTTTAAGTATGCATAGTGGGGAACAGCGTTGAAACGGGCGAACGCCATTTGGCCCAGGAGCGCGTGATAACCACTGCGAAAGGGGACAATTTCGAAGATCAAGTCTTCGTTGCGGAAGTTGTCTGGCGAGCCGAACACCACTTCCAAAGTTAAGGTGCCCGAGCAGCGGGCTTCCACGCCTGGGATTACCCCCTTAAAGGTGGTGTTACTGGGCTTGATCCTTGACGGGTAAATGCCCATTTTTCTCACTGTATCTGCATAAATCCGATTGAGGCTACTGCCCCCGTCCATGAGGACTCTCGTGAGGTGATACCCATCGATAATGGGGTCGAGGACCAGGGCCACTGACCCTCCGTGACGGATACTGGTCGGATGGTCTCTACGGTCAAAGGTGATCGAGCATGCCGACCATGGGTTAAATTTTGGGCTACTGGCTCTACGGCATAGACGTCCCGAAGTGCTCGTTTTCGCTCCTTCTTGGGTATATGGGTGGCGTAGATCATATCACTGTCTTTACCTCGGGAGGGAATTTTTTCTGGCCTCCATTGTTTGGCCTGCGAGCTTCCTCGTCGTTCTCGCTGTGGGGGCTTTTGCCTGCATCCTCGGTTGTGATCTTGCTGGCTTGCTTGATTACCCAACAATTGCGGTTGGTGTGGTTGGCGGGCTTATCAGGCGTGCTGTGGATCTGGCAGGGTCTATCCAGCATTGTGTCCAACTTGGTGGGTCCATCCTGGTTCCCCTTAGAGGGTTTCTTTCGCGGTCCTGTTTTGGAATTACGGAATCCAGCATTCACTGCCGTGTCTTTGGTTTCGCCGCTGTTGTGGCTGCGCTTATTTCTGTTGCGCTGCGGTTTTCCATTACCGTCCCAGACTTCCGAGGTGCCGGGGTCTTCTGGGTTGGTGCTTCTACGGGCCACCAACTATATTCCCCCACGCAAAAGCGGGTCATGAGGGAGGTGAGTGCTGACATCGTCTTTGGCTTATCCTGGCCGAGCTGGCGCGCTAGCCATTTGTCCCGGATACTGTGCCTGAATGCGGCTTTGCGTTTGCATCTGGACAGTCGACGATCTGATTCTTTTTGGTCAAAAACCGATTCCAAAATTGCCGAGCTGAATCACCGGGCTGTTGGACCACGTGGCTCAGGTCATCGACATCCGGAGGCTGGACGTAAGTGCCTTGAAAGTTAGCTTGAAAGCATCCTCGAGATCATCCCAACTCCCTATAGAGTTTTCGGGGAGGCTCTTTAGCCAATGCCTGGCTGGTCCTTTGAGCTTTAATGGCTAATACTTTATGGTGTGGAGGCCGTCCACTCGAGCCATATGAATGTGGAGAAGAAAATCTTTGATCCACATGGCCGGGTCTATAGTCGTGTCATATTGTTCGATATTTACGGGTTTAAACCCTTCAGGGAACTGATGCTGCATTACCTCATCGGTAAAGCACATCGGGTGAGCGGCGCCCCTAACTCGGGCTACATCATGCCGTAGATCGGTGTGCGTATCGGCCCGGTGGTGCTCCCGAATTCTGTCATTTCAGACACGCCATGATTGGTATCAGTCCCGTCCAGCCGGGGCATAATCTCGAGATCTGTAAATGGATCGTGTCTGTCCTGCTCTAATGGCGAGGTCATGACGGAGATCGTATTGGTATTCTGGCTGTGCCGCCTCCTTGCCTTTTCGGCGAGGGGGAGCAGGTGGGTATTCGGCCTCTCTAGCCGGCCTGTCCCTTCCTCGAGGTGGGCGGTCGGGCTCGTCTGCTTGTGTGTTTCTTGGTGGTTCGGGCGCAAGGGCCTCGTCGTCGAATTGTGGCAGCACCTTCCTCTTTGGGTAGCTTTTAGTCTGCTGCTGGTAGCCGTACCCTTCTTCGGCCGCGAGGACTTTAGTCCATCTATCATTGAGGGTATTTTGTTTGGCCTTCAGCTACTGCTTCTTCTTCTTCAGGCTCTGTGCTGTGGCTATGAGCTGTTGCTTGAACCGCTCCTGGTCCAATGGATCTTCCGGGACGATGAAATCTTCCACTCCGAGGCTGACCTCCTCCTCGGAGAGAGGCATATAGTTGCTATCCTCAGAATCGTTGGGGTCCTCGGGGTCATGCTGGCCCCCATGCTCCTCTGGTTCATTAGGCTATTGCTCGGGGGCGGGGTCACTGAGGTCTTCCGCATTGTCCAGAGTATCGTCCTCTCCGGTGCCCGTGTTGCTCTCCTTGCCTTGACGTCCCTTGGATCGTCGGCGTTGTCTTCGGCATTTGGGGGGCTCCTCGCCGGGCTTGTTACTATATCTTCTGGGGGTGCCGTACCCATTATTAGCACCGTCGCCGTCGTCCTTGGGGGTGTCCACCATGTAAACGTCATAGGTGGAGGTGGCCGTCCATCTGTAGGTGATGGGAGGAGCAGCGTGGGCCATGGCTTCGCTGTCGTCGTCCATGTCGTCGGCCTCCTCAGAGGCATAGTCCAACATGTCGGTTAAGTCTTCGACAGTGGCTACTAAATGGGTGGTGGGTGGGACGTAAAATTCCCCATGGCCCGCCCCAAGGCTTCGTTGAGCGTGACCCGAGGATGGGTCATCGACAATAATCATCATCTGGATCCGGTCGAGCACCTCGTTTAACAAGGCGAGGCTGGCCGGATCGGAGTTTGAGGTTTCTTTGGAGTCAACCACCAGAGTGATGGTGAAGCGAGGGGTGAATCTGGCCAGGGCTGTCTCCTGGTGTTTGGATGTCGAACTATCTCCAAGGCTTGAGGCCGGATTTGTGGTAAGGAGGGGGAGTCCGGCCAAGAATGATTCCCGGTCTTCGGACATTGTGTTGGTTTCCGAGCTCAAGGCCGGCCACGAGATAAGGGCCGATCCCGAGATTGGATCGGGGAGAGGCCCCAAGGTTGATGCTTCAGGGTCCGCAGGCGTCCCAGGTGAAGCTGAGAAGCCGGTGAAGGTCAGATCACCCCGAGCGTCGGTGACGTATTCCAAGTTACCGAACCTGATCTGATGCTCAGGGGCGAAACTGTCGACCTGGTCGAGATGATCGGTCGAGTCGGCGTGCAACACGATGCTGCCGAACGCAAAAAGTTGGCCGGGGAAGAAGATGTCCCCAGTGCTGATGCCGTCTCCGATGATCAGGCGAGCCATCGATCCTTCGCTGATCCAATAGTGGAACTCTCAATGGAAGCACCAATGTCGGTGTTAGAACCGGCGGATCTCGGGTAAGGGGTCCCGAGCTGTGGATCTTGGATCAATGGGGGACAAGGGACTAGGGACACGATGCTAACTAGGTTCGAGCCCTCTCTAAGAGGTAAAACCCTACGTCCTGCTTGATTATATTGCTTGTGTATATGAGGACTACAGAGTCGATCTACCACAAGATCAGATGAACTAAACCCTAACTAGTAGAATGATGGTTGTTCTTCTAGCCTCTACGGCCTAAACCCTCTAGTTTATATAGACACTAGGGGTGCTAGGGTTACACATGGTCGGTTAAAAGGAAAGGATAAACATGCCGATTCTTCTTATCTCGACTTGGAGAACACACCAAGGCACCAAAAAACCTCCTGCTAGGATACGGGGTCTCCACTTATGTTCGGCCACCAAGCATTGGCAATATGGCCCA
Source organism: Thinopyrum elongatum (assembly GCA_011799875.1). Taxonomy (NCBI): domain Eukaryota; kingdom Viridiplantae; phylum Streptophyta; class Magnoliopsida; order Poales; family Poaceae; genus Thinopyrum; species Thinopyrum elongatum. The sequence goes on along the minus strand of CM022302.1, from coordinate 334,913,553 downwards.
ATAGTCCGGCCCCAAGAGATAGGCCGGCAGGCCGAAGACCCCCTAATCCAGGACTCCCTCACCCGTCCCCGTCTCCGGGCCGATAATGCCAGCCTCCCATACCGCTGTGCCAGAAGAGGGCGCAGGTACGATGGGTAGGGGGCTGCGCAAACAAGGAGGCATGCACCATCACCACCTCGGTCGGCTGGACCATGGTGGAAGGGAGGGACCCCAGCCGCCCCTGTCATTGTGCCAGCGAAGGGCCGGAGCCTTACAAGCCTCCGCCGGTATGGTTCCTTACACCGTCAATGTTAATGCGGCGCCGCTCTTCTCTGAGTATTCTTCGCAGTAGCTCGTCCGAGTGCGACCGGCGGCCGGGGAGTAGATGGGTGCCCGCATGCTGTTCGCTGCAATGCCCAGAGCGGGGGAGCTGGTGTACGACGCGGATATTGATATGCTCGACATCATCCATAACAGAGGTGAGGGAGGAGGATGGGGCTATGAGGATGGGCAGGTGGAAGACTTGGATCTCACCCAGTCCAGCAACTACCAGCAGCAGCAGTCCTACACCCAGATGGCCACACAGCAGTCCTACACCCAGACCGACGATGGCACATAGCAACAACAACATTGGGTCGCTGGAGAGCAGCATCCGAAGGGGGAGGAGGATGGCGACAATGATGATCCGGATGATACAGCGGTGACCGAAGAAGAAGTGATGTAGGGTGGAAAGTTAATGGCCGATCTTTCACGATTTGAAGGGGAATTCTCAAAGAACACGATGAACACAAGAGAGGAAAACACTCAAATCAACGAGATCCAATCACACATGTGCTAAATCCACATACACAAAGGGGAGATACAAGATCCAAAGTCAACAAGGGAGGATACACAGTAACTGGTTCATCCCAATCTGTGAGGAAAGAGGTCTTGAATCCACTAGGGGGATCTTCCCTCGAAAGGGGTCTTGAATCCACTTGGGGGATCTTCTCCTAGGAGGTCTCGGTCTCCAAAGGCGTAGGGGTTAAGTGGATGAGCAAAGCTCTATCTCCAATGAGCTATCACATTGCTAAGCCTAGATGGAGAGGGGGGGAGGTCTATTTATAGTCTTAGTACAAGTTGGGGCGAATGGATGGGATACATGGGCCTTTGGGCCGTTCACTATGCGCAGACAGGGGCCAGATGTCCGGGCTGGCGAGGGCCAATTCCGGTTGCTCTCTGTACAGGAGGGGCCAAATTTCCGGGGCTGGGCCGAATGTCCGGGGTCGTCGGGCCGGATGTCCGGGCCCTGTAGCTTCGGTTGCTGGGTTGCTGCTGTTGCTGAGGTATTCAGGGGCCGAATGTCCGGGGCCAGGGCCAGATGTCCGGGTCCTGTAGACTTTCGGCGATCCTTTTCGTAGGTCCTCTTCATCCATGTACTTGGGGGCTTGTCCATCGTCACGAGCATCTCCAAGAGGGCCTTTTCCATACCTAATCACACATAGAATTCCATCTTTAGGTAGCAACCATGTCTCACATGGGTCTTATGGAATATCACAGAGAGGTGTCACCTCGGTCCCGATAGCTCTTGCACATGTTCGTGTCATCGGTCCACTAGGCACTTGGGGAGACGTAGGTAGGTCCATGGGATGACCGTAGGATGCTCTGCATCATCCCCCCCTTGGGAAAGATTCGACCTCGGATCGAAAGCCTCATCACCATGGTAGGGAGAGAGATCCTTGATGTTGACACTGGTACAGCGAGGAGCTATACAAACAGTTTTTAACCCCTTTCCACGATGGCATTTGGAACCGTCGCCAAGTGAGTGACTACAATAGGGGGGTCCTTCCCACACGACCCAGAAACCGCCGGGGATATGGAGCCATGATCCAGAGGCCTTGCAAAATGTAATCGTGTGCGATGCAGCACACACTAAATTCTTTCGCACGTGTGGGATCGGTGATTAAACGTTTCTAATGATGTAGTGAAACCAAATGGTGTGTCGTAATGAACCGTTTGGGAAATAGTATGTAAGGCACACGGGCCAACATATGAACTGTGTGCGATATGTGCCCCATCGCACACGAGTTTTCTGCGGAACCCGTCTGCCATGCAAGACTCCATCGCACATGTTTCCCAACAATTACCATGTGCGATAATGTTCTATCACAAACAGTTCAGGAGCCCCTTCGCACACATACAAGTGCTGCAGACCGTTTGTGATTTGTTGTGTATCACCGACGGTTGCGGCAAGAGTGACGTGTGCTTTTCGTTTGGGATCCCACACGTTTCCTAAAAAAATTACGACTGGGATTGTATTTTACATTGGGCACGGTTTACTCCGAGCTCTCGTGTGTGATAACGTGATATCACAAACGGTTCCGGAGACCCTACGCACACGTAGTAGCTCTGCAAATCATTTGCGATCTGCTGTGTATCACCGACGGTTCCGCTATGATTGACGTATGCTTTCCGATGTGGGTCGCACACACTCATTTAGTTGAACCGTGTGCGGAGCAATTGCCAGGTTAAAACAAAAATATCCCATTTTGAATCGGCATGCAAAAAGCAAATTCGCCACAATATTCAATTGAACAAATAGTGTCCACAGGAAGAACATTCAATTGAACAAATATAAGGGTTGCAGTGAAGACTTTTGGTAAATTTCATCATTGGAATAGTGAAGACCCATATCTGGCCAGGTCACTGGTTTTTGCTTCTTTTCCAGAGGATGTTCTGGTCCCTAGGGATGTAGTTTTCAATGATTATGCGGCTTGGGGAGGGGCAAGAGTTTCATGGACTGCTCCTATTTATATACTTGGAGCAAATTTTGCTGAACAAATGCCGCAGGATGTGGACTGGATGCCGATCAATGGAAATCCCCACCCTTTGCCTGGTGTGCCCTTTCCTGAGCTCCCCCAGTTCATACTGCCTCCATACCCTGCTTTAGGTTGGAATGATATTCCTCCACCGCCTCCACCTGCTGATCAGCCAGACATTGGTGACAACAATTGGGGCAATGCTGTTTGGGAAGATGCTGATGATCTTCAGGAAGAAGAGGTGGCAGAGCAGGAATCTATGGTGCTTGACCAATCTGATGATCAGTCTGTATCTGTGGAGCAGCAAAACAACCAGCCGAACTTTGTGCTTGTACATGATGTGGAACAGCCAGCTATGCCTGAAGTGGGGCCAGTTTTGCTCAATGAGGGACAGCTAGCTGTTGAGGAGCAAAATCACATTCAGAACCAACTGGCTCAGTTGGAAAATGCTCCAATTTATAACCCTGATGAGTGGGCTATGGTTGTTTATCAGCCAGCAGTGACTGCTATGGAAGAAGAACATCCATTGGTTATTTCCACAGATAGTAGTGCTAGTAAAGTGATTTTTGGGCCAGCATTGCCACCAGAGCTAGCTTTCAGGAGGTCTTTTGAGGCAATACTCGATTCTGACATCATCTATGAAGTTCCTAAACCTCTGCAGATGATGCCCTTTCAGTCAGTGATGCTTTCAAAAAGGAGCTGGGATTTAGCTTTCAATGATGTTCCAAGATTGACTTGGAGTGAGACCACGGAACATGTGCAGCGCCCTGTGGCAAGGGCACTTTTTCCAACTTTGCAGAACACTGTTAATCCTGTCATTGAGACACAGCAGCCTTCAGATGCAACTGATGAAAACTTCTCTTTTTCTGCACAAGGAAACAGAAAGGCCAGAAAGCCCAGGAAGACTTTGGCACCAGCACATGTAGTGGAAACATCAGTTAGAAGGTGTACTCGTGGCTCTTTGCAGAGGGATAGTTTCAAACCAACCTTTCAGGAATTACCCATGCAGTCCAAGAGGAGGAAACCAAAGGCAAAACCTTTCTCTGCTATACTGTCTGAGAACATGCAGGATGCTCCAACTGTTGACCTACCACCTCGAACTCCCATCAACAAGCTTCAGAAGATTGGTCAAGAGCTAGGCATTGCTGAGGATTTGATTTCTGTGGAGAAGCTTATGGCTGATCCATCTACTCCCACAAACACTGGTTCTAATGATTAGTTTACAGCTTGTTTATTGGGGGTGGCTGGATTTCTCTTCTACTCTACATATGATAGGGTCAATTCTTATGTCTTTTGTTGTGCCCTGTAATAATAAGACTGTAATGTTGGTAGACATGTGGTCTTTATGTTCTAGGTGGCACTATGTGTCATCATGCTATGTTCTTTACTCACATCTGTTTTAATGAGTAATGCATGTAAGAACTGGAATGTGCTCTGTTGGAATGTTAGGAGCCTAAATTCTGATGTTAGGCAAAGGGCTGTCAGGCAGAAACTGGATGAGAGTCAGTGTGCTGTAGCTTGCTTTCAAGAGACAAAATGTTCCTCTTTTGACTTCAGGTCTATTAGATCTTTTTGTCCTAAAAGATTTGATAGCTTTGCTTATTCTCCCTCTGTGGGTGCTTCTGGGGGAATCTTAATTGTTTGGAATTCTTCTATTTTCTGGGGCACCTTAATCGAGGTTCAGCAGCATGCTGTTGTGATGCAGTTTATATCCAAGCAGAATAATGAGCAATGGACTTTAATTTCTATTTATGGGCCCTGTCAAGGTGAAGCCAGGGACACCTTTGTCAGTTGGTTATAGAATTTGCAAATACCTGTGGGAGAGAACTGGCTTGTTGTTGGAGATTTTAACTTCATCAGATCAATTGAAAATAGAAACCTGCCTGGGGGAGATTTGAATGATATCTTTATTTTCAATGAAATCATTGCACACCTCGGCCTATTGGAATTGCCTCTAAAGGGAAGGGCACATACATGGTCTAACATGCAAGATAACCCTCTCCTAGAGCAGCTGGACTAGTTTTTTACATCTGCTGATTGGATTTCTTCTTATCCTATGACTGAAGTCCTACCTTTATCTAGAACAACCTCTGATCATGTGCCCTGTGTGGTGACCATCAAAACATCAATCCCTAAATCAAATATTTTCAGATTTGAGAATTATTGGGTAGAGCTTGAGGGGTTTATGGATTGTGTTAAGCAGTCATGGCAGAAACCATCAAATAAGTCTCACATCACTGCTCAGATTGCAGATAAGTTCAAAGCTCTGAGGGGGGCTCTTAAGAAATGGCAACTGAATATCTCCAAACTGAAAGCATTGATCTCAAAATGCAATCAGGTAGTTTTGTATCTTGATGGTTTAGAGGAGCTCAGGCCATTATATAGGCCTGAATTCAACTTTAGGAAGGTTGTTAAATTGCATGTGGAAAAATTGCTGCATCTTCAGTGTGTATACTGGAAAAAGAGGTGCACAATTAGATACATAAAAGTTGGTGGGGAGAACACCAAATTCTTTCATGCTATGGCTACTGAGAGGCACAGGAGAAATTCAATTGCTAGTCTGAAAGCTATGGATGGGTCTGTTGTTTCTCAACATGCACAGATGGAAGGTATCATATGGAATTGTTTCAAGAATAGAATGGGGGTATATGCTGGAATTGTAATGGGTTTTTACCTAAGTATGTTGCTCACACCAATTGATGGGTTAGAGTTTCTCACAGAACCCTTTAGCAAAGAGGAAATGGATGATACTGTGAAACACATGCCAATTGACAAAGCTCCTGGCCCAGATGGTTTTAATGGATTATTCTTCAAGAAATGCTGGCCAATTATTTGTCAGGATTTCTATGCCCTAGCTGAAGCTTTTTATAATGGTACTGCAGCCTTGGAAAACATCAATGGATCATACATCACTCTCATTCCAAAGAAGTTGGCTCCTAAGGAGGTTGGGGATTATAGACCAATTTCTTTGACTGGGATGGGACTCAAGTTTCTGTCTAAGATGGCTGCCAATAGGTTCAAAAGGGTAATTATGAAATGTATTCATAAAAACCAGTATGGTTTCATAAAAGCAGAACAATTCAAGATTGTAGTGGTTGGTCCCTTGAGTACTTGCATCAATGTCACCAATCAAAGAGGCCAATTGTTATTCTTAAATTGGATTTTGAGAAGGCCTTTGATTCCATTGAACATGAAGCTATTTTGCAGATCTTGAAGTATAAAGGATTCAATCAGAAATGGATTTCTTGGGTCAAGCAGTTGCTCTCCACTGGAACATCCTCAGTTCTCTTGAATGGAGTACCAGGTAGACAATTCCTTTGTAAAAAGGGTGTTAGGCAGGGAGATTGCCTCTCACCCTTGCTCTTTGTTATTGGTACTGACTTACTTCAATCAGTAGTAAATGATATGTTCAGAAACGGCATTCTTCAGTTGCCTATACCATGCCATGATCAAGATTATCCCATAGTGCAATATGCAGATGATACTCTCATTATTTTGCCAGCAGACAAAACCCAGTTGCTTGCTTTAAAAGATATGCTTCATGTTTTCTCCACCTCAACTGGTTTAGTGGTTAACTATCACAAATCTTCCATGGTGCCCATTAATGTTGATGAGGATACAACCACTAGTTTGGTTGCTGCTTTTGAATGTCAAGTTGGCAAAATGCCCTTCACATATCTAGGGTTGCCTGTGGGTACTACTAGGCCCAAAATGGTTGACTTCATGCCTCTTGTTGATTGCATGGAGAGAAGAATGACAGCAAGCTCTTCCTTCCTCAATCAGGGTGAAAGACTTCAGTTTTTGAATTCTGCTCTATCATCCATGCCCATTTTTTATCTTGGCAGTCTGCTAGTTCCTCCTGGGATTTTAAAGCAATTGGAGAGAATCCAAAGGCAATGTTTATGGAGAAAGCATAGAGATGAGCCCTCCCCATCTTTGGCAACCTGGGACCTAATTTGTAGGCCCAAAATCAAAGGGGGATTGGGCATTTTGAATCTGGGTGTCCAGAATATTGCCTTGTTACTCAAACATATGCACAAATTTTTGAATAGGATGGATCTGCCATGGGTCTCTCTTATTTGGGATACATATTATCATGCTAGAGTGCCTCAGGGTACAGCAAGCTGTGGTTTTTTCTGGTGGAAGGATATATGCAAATTGCTTGATCATTTCAGGAACACAACATGGGTACAAATTAACTCTGGGGATTCAGCTCTGTTCTGGTATGATAAATGGAAGATTGGTGATTCTGTGGCCCCTCTACAATCAAGGTTTCCAAGGTTATTTTCTTATGTGAGAGATCCTTGGATAACAGTGTCTGAAGCCTTCCAATCACAGGATATTGCTCAGATGTTTCACCTACCTTTGTCTGAACTGGCATATCAGGAATATATGACAATCCAGAATCTGATGACCAACTGCAGTAGAGATGTGGGTGTAAATGATATCTGGTATTGGCAAGGGACATGCAATGCTTTTAAACCCAAGTTGTTTTATTCTTTCATGCATTCTAACCTGTCTTTCAACCCTCTACTGTTATGGATATGGAAATCATCCTGCACAATGAAAATTAAAGTGTTTGCCTAGATGTTAATCATGGATAGGCTTAACACTAAGGATATGGTTGAAAGATGGCACTGGCATTTGGATGATGCAGTGAATTGTGTGCTTTGTCCACTGTTGACAAGAGAGACCAGGGATCACTTATTTTTCCACTGTAATTTCAGTGTGAGAGTATGCAATTATCTTCAAATCTCATGGTCTCATGGGGATGATATGACCACCATTGTGATGCAGGCTAGACAAGACTTTGCAAAACCTTTTTTCACTGAGGTGGTCTTTGTTGCTTGCTGGAACATTTGGATAATCAGGAATGCAAAGGTGTTTAGGCATGAAAGGCCTAGTTTTAATAAATGGAGAAGTGCTTTCATCCATGATATCACTCTCATGCAACATAGGGTCAAGCATAGATTTAGAGAGGAGTTGTTGAGATGGATTTCCTTTCTACCTCCTTGAGGTCTTGTATACTGGTTAGCTAGCTTCTTCCTTTTTCTCTCTGTTCTCTTTTTAGATTTTCTGATTACCTCTTGTAATCCTTGTACATTGTAACTTTAGATATTAATAAAGCTTGAATGCTATGGGGGGTTTTCCCTACAGTTACCAGTAAAAAAAAACAATTGCAATTGAACATATGGTAGTTAAATTCCAATGATTTGTCGACACATATATGCATTACATAATTAATCATAGTGTACGAAATACGAAGACCTCATCAGATGGAAAACAATGGATCCATGCATATATGTTTAGCGGCTAACTCTTACTCAATGTTTCAGGAGAACGCATGCTGAAATCTTCATTATCACCAGTGGGATTGATGTAGTGATTCAGGAAGAAGTCGCTGATAAATCTCCGAACCATCAGCAATTCACCAGCGGGGAGCGGTTCAGGGGTCCTTGGTTCTAAGATGAGCTGCAGTATTTTTAAGATCAGAATGTGCCATATGAGTGGAGTAGAAGATATTAATTAAGATAGACTTACTGGTACTAATTCGCGAGGATCTTCACAACTATCAGCAGATTTGCAGATGGAGATCATGTGTCTGCAAACATAGTATCCATAAAGGTTGGTCCCTGCTTGTTGCTGAGGACACTGAAATTTTTTGTACATAATTAGTCATGTATTTGTCCTGTTAGGAACAACCTAACCGGTGTTAGATGTATTTTTTTCTTTGGACAGAAATAGAAAGAGGTTTATTTAGAAGCTTGAACATTTGACTAGCGTAAGGAAAGGTATTTGCAGACTATTGGATAAATTTTCCGAAAATAACGGATTTCGGTGTGTTACCGGAGAAACGATCTCGTGCTGCAGAGGTAGTTCCCTCTTGAACAGGTTCCCTGGTTTAGTTTTCCACAATGCGAGCACACTGCAAATGAAGATGAATTTTGACAACATCAATTATTGAACCAGATATGAATGCAAATTAATTTCAACATCATAGAATTTCAATACCTATCCATGAATTGCTGAAGATGCGTCAGATCCTGAGCGTTTGTTGACTCTCTGAGAGAATCCATGTAGTAAACTGTGTTCTTGTTTGGAACGATGAATACCAATATCCAGTGATTGCTACATATTAAGAAAGCCATGAACTTACGAATTATGTCGAAATCTGAAAGACAATCTGTGTATGCGTGGTTGTTTACTTGACTTACCATTCATGATATGGCCAGAGAAATAGTTCTGCATGGGACGTGTTTTCGAAGATACGGACGACCGTGTTAATGGCCCAGTCCCGTAGGTCCTTACCATCTAATGTTGTGCCATTTGCTAATGTAGGATCTATGAAATACACACTTTCCCTTTTTCTTCTCTGCGCGTTCAATCCCCTGAGAGGAATAAAATGCAGTTAGTTGTTTATCATTTACAACCTTGTATGGAGAAGTTGATCAGAGTTTGATAAGTACTTACAAAATTAGGCATCTAACAAGAGTGGCATCGAGCTCGTTGAAGTTGAAGAAGAGATGTAAGTCCTCAAAATTCACATTGATGGAACCAGCATCGTGTCGGAAATTATCTCTGTTGTAGTGGACTAGCAGACCATGATGACCTGCTGACATTTGATCCATGCAATATTCATGTAACTCGCGGCAACTGGAGCTGCACTCATCAAAGTATCCGCCAACAAGAAATGGCTGGCCATGGACATAATTGCGTGCTTCAAGTATGTCTGCTTTATTTTTAGCAAGCACCAAATCTCTTTCTGCATCATTCATGCCGTCAGAAATAATATTACTCGCCGATTCGAACAACTTGCTGTTAATTTGGTTCTGGGTGATGAGTGCTTTAAGTAAGAGGCAATCGTTCTCTTTCCTCTTCGCTCTCCCGGCGCGCTTCCTCGGGGGTGCAGCCTTTTTGGCCGCTTCCTTCTTGGTACTTGAAGCATTTCTGGTAGAACATCTGGTTGGCTGAAAGGTAGACTGCCGAGCAGACAGTGAAGCTTCGACAAACTGCTTAGCAGACGGTTTAGCTATGCCGGACCGCTGAGCTGGCGGTGCTGCTATGACGGACTGCTGGGCTGTAGGAGCAGAGGCATCGGACTGCTGACCATGCGTTGAAGCTATGTCGGGTTTCTGCGCAGGTGGTGCCAACTTGTCGGTGTGCTAAGGAGGCCGTGCCAACGCGTTGGTTTGCTGAGCAGGAAGTGCTGACGCATTGGTTTGCTGATCATGCGACTGCGGACCGACGGACTGACGAGCAGTCGGTTCTGGACCTACAGACTACTTAGCAGGCGGTTCCGAAGCATCAGACTGCTTAGCAGTCCATTCCACCAGGTTAGTTTGATGAGCATGTGCTACAGCTGGGTCTCCCCCCGCTGCTTCAGCGGCGGGCATCTGAACAGGTGGTGCGTCTTCAGCAGTTGTAGGCCTTGCCACTGGCTGCTCTGGGGCGGACGATGACATGGCCTGTACGGCACAAAGTCAAGCTGGCTGATCACATGTTGATGCATCAGCCGTCGGATTACGAGTATTAGGTTCTTTGGGGGAAGCATGCGAGAGCTGCTGTGGCAAGGAGAGCGTCACTGGTTGAGGGGCGACATTGGTTGCTCTTGGCGGGGCTTCAGGGATCTCATCGATGAACTCTATTTCCTTTCGTGGGCACTGGATGTGATGTAACCGTGTTTCTCCCAAGGTCCTTTGCTCATCAAATTCTCCTAGAACATTCTTCAGGGCAAATTCATTGAATCCAGGCTTTACTTCAGTCACGTAGCACTTCACGCAGCCCGGCTTCAATGGCACATTGTCTAACAAGAGGCCCTCTTCCAAGAAGGGTGGGCAAACCTAGGCTGTTGCACATTTTAATGTACCTTCATAATGTGTAAGCACACCCTTCAGTCTGTCTTTCGTTCCAGATAGATCAGATATAGCATCATCATGAGCAGCTGCAGTCTCAGTGTTGCTGGGGTCAGCTGATGCACAGCTACTGTTGTGCGGTGTTGTCGCACAATAAGCATCATCCTCCATGCCCGTCTCCCCTCCCATCTGCTGGCTATCTATCAGTGTTAGAGTCTTCTGCATCATCATTGACTCCTCAATATCCTTTCGAACAGCCGGATACATGTCCTTTCTCAACCTTTCATACAATTCATTCTGCTTCATTTCACTCGCTTTTTTCATGTTGAGCCTCTCTTCTTTGCTGAGTGTGAAAGCCCTCTTGTGCGGGACATTAACACCTATACCCCTTGCACGGCCAGGGGGCTCTCTTGTTTCTAGAGCGTCGGACAGAATGTCACATGGCCCTGAGTTCCTGTAGAACCTTCCAGGGATCTTGGAAGCCTTTAACATCACTTGATACAGTTCTTCGTCACGTGAGTTTTCAAAGTAATAAGTTCCGTCATCATGCCTCCTTGCACATGCCCGCAAGTAGTCTCTAGCGTGTTCACCCCTGATTTCACTAAAGGCTGGTTTCCCACCCGCCGCTACTGCTTCTTTGTCCTCCTGGTCCCATATCGGTTTCATGCTGTAGTATCCTGCCACACCCATAAGGCGGGGGTGTGTGTTCCTCTTCTGAAGTTCCGATTGCTTGGCACTCTTCTCAGCAAACTCTGTAGTTGCCCTGACCCTTTTGAATTCTGCCTATCTGCCTTTGTAATTTGGGGGTACGCGGGGATTGGGTCCTTGCCTTCACTCAAGTACTTCTTGTACAGCTCGTGCTTCTAGTTTCTCCAAGCATCCCTAGCCATCTTTAGTGTAGCGTGTTCCACCTGGATTCTTCACTGCTCTAGAACGTTGAAGTGATCCATGATCTCCCGTACTTTCCTTTGCCGTGTTTCTGTGTCAGCCTTCCGAAACCTCGGCAGATTAATGTTGAGCCTTGCCCTGCCAACAAATCCACACACACTCCTGAACCTCGTGCATGCTTTATCTGGTTTAGTTGGAGCCCAAGACTTTAAATTGATCTCGGTTACTTCATATACACCTTTAGGCTGGTGTGTGGGCTTCCTTGGAGCGTTCCTCTGTGTCCTGACCGGAAGGGTAATTGCTGCAGCTCTATCCCATTCAAGATTACTTGATCCCTCACCATCTGCTGAGGACCTAGGGTTGTCGGAATCATATGAAGATACATCGCCTGAAGCATGAGTGCTGTCGCTGCTACTCGGCATCTACAGAGAACACATGCGAAACTCAGGAAAGGAGGATAAGCATAAAACTAACAACTTGGTATCAAGCTGTCTAAACATGTCATGCAATAATTTAGAAAATGTACGGCTTATTTGTTAAGTTTGTGTGACTCGGGCGCCCGCGATTTGTAAATCGGCAGTAACTTATTGGAACAAATACAACTTATATGTACTAGTTAGGAAGGTACATAATGAACATATATACGCTCTCCGTTATTTTATAGCCAATTTGGGAACATACGAAACGAAATAGGAAGAGGGATTGCGAGGAAATATGCCTCACCGCGATGGAGAGCAGTAACTAACAGGTTTCTTAATGCAAACCCGGCCGGACCACAGGAGAGGCGAGGGTTACAGGATCGATATGCTCGAGGGTGGCTGGCGAGCAAACAAAGATGGCGAGGCGCGGGCAGCCGCGTGTTGGGAACGACAGTGGTGGTAGGCTTGACGCCAAAGAGCGGGCACACGGCCGGGGTGAACACACCGGCGCCGAAGAGGGTTCTACTATGGATCTGGGGGAGAGGGGAGCTGGCGATGGAGATTGGGTGGACTAGTTGAGTGAAACGCGGGCGGGTGGTGGGGGGGGGGGTGTTGGCGGCCTAGGTGAAAAGGGTGAAAAAATATCCCCGGTCGCCGCGCGGAAAGGCCTATGCAAACGGTTGCCTCTAAGCGCTCGTGTGCACAAAGAGAATAATTTCTTTTGAAATGAAGACGTACTAATTTTGAAATGAAGACGTGAGTTCATCGTTTCGCCTCTAAATTTTTCAGACGTTAAGCAATCACCATTATACCACGGGTTTGATTTGCTGGCGCATTTCAGGTCTCGTGTGCTATATTTAAGACATTTTTTTGGCATTTACCGTGCATTTTGGCATATAAATCAAATCCTAGCCGGACTGCATTTGCTGTCGAAAGGGATGAGGATTGCCGTTCGATATGGGAGCATCCAACGATGCAGACATATGATCCGTGGGGTTTGGGTTCTGGCCAATCAGAACGCATGACTCAGATCGCGCGCGCAGCAGGGGGGGGGGCATCGGCCACGGTTTGGTAGGCACACGGCTTTCGTGAGTGAACCGTGTGCTATTTGAAAACATTTACATGAACTAACAGCATATTTTCGTTTGAATGAAAACAAGAGTTCATCGTTTCACCTCCAAATTGTTTTCCACGGTAAGAAATCACCATTGTACCCTATGGTTCGATTTTCTCGTGCATGTGAGGTATCTTTGCTATATTTGAGTCGTTTGCTATTGTCGCAACTACACGTGGGTGCTAGCTAGCAAGATCATTTGTGTGTCGCTTTGGGAGTTTTCATTTATTGTTCGAGAAATAGGAAAAACATTCAAACAGTTCGGCCGCAGGGTGCGGCCAGAGGCATAAGCCTTGTTGCTATTCTAATTACAGGAAATGCATATAGAGTCCGGAAATAACGAAAATCGGTGTGTCACCGTGGCGTGCTCTCAAGATCCCATGGAATTTTTTTGGTAAAGATGGCACAAGTTTTGATGCTCACACCTTCCAAATCGGATCATCTCACAAGAAGGATCATACTTTCCAAAAGGAGACGCGGCACTTCGGACTCCAATCATCAGTGACTACATAGTTCCGCCTTGAATTTTTTCACGGTAAACAATCACGTATATACCCTTGGTTTGATTTTCTGGCCCATTTTAGGTCTCGTATGCTATATTTAAGTCATTTTTTGCACTTACCTTGCATTTAGTGCATATAAATTCAAAACCGTTCTACAACTACATCTGGGTGTTAGTTAGCAAAGAAGGTGTACAAATCATTTGTGGGTCGCTTTGCGAGTTTTCATCCATTGTCCGAGAAACGGGGAGAAGTTTCAAACATTTCGGCCGCGAGGTGCGGCCACCGGCGTAGGCCTAGTTGGTATTTTAATTACAGGGAATTCAGATGGAGTCCAAATATCATCAAAATCGGTGTGTGCCCGTGGCGTGCTCTCACGACCCCGGGGAAAAAAATTGGTAAAGTTTGGCACAAGTTTTGATGATCGCTCCTTCCAAACCGGAGCATCTCACATGAAGGACCATGGTTTCCAAAAGGAGATGTGTCAATTCAAACTGCAGTAGCCGTTGACTTCATTGTTTGGCCTCATAAAAATTTCCACGGTACGCAATCACCATTATACCACGGGTTTGATTTTCTAACGCATTTCAGGTATCGTTTGCTATATTTAAGACATTTTTTGAATTTAACGTGCAATTTGTGGATATAAATAAAATCACAACCGGAACTGCATGTGCTGTCGAAAGGGATGAGGATCGTCATTCGATCAAGGTGAATCCAATGGTGCAGACGTATAATCTGTGGGGTTTCGGTTTCCGGCCAATCAGAACGCACGACTCAGATCGCGCGTGCGGCAGGGGGGCATCGGCCACGGTTTAGTGGGCACACGGCTTTCGTGAGTGAACCGTGTGCTATTTGAAAACATTTACATTAACTAACAACATATTTTCGTTTGAATGAAAACATGAGTTCATCGTTTCGCCTCCAATTTTTTTTCCACGGTAAGAAATCACGATTGTACCCTATCGTTCGATTTTCTGGTGCATTTTACCACGCGGCATGCCTGGCTAGCAATCTCAAACTTTGAATATGCAAAAAAAAGAGATATGTTTTGCTATATTTGAGTCATTTTTTGCACACACACACACACACACATATATATACATATATATATATATATATATATATATATATATATATATATATATATATATATAGTCGCAACTACACGTGGGTGTTAGCAAGATCATTTGTGTGTCGCTTTGCGAGTTTTCATTCATTGTCCGAGAAACAGGAAAAAACTTCAAACAGTTCGGCCATAGGGTGCTGCCAGAGGCGTAGGCCTTGTTCGTATTTTAATTTCAGGAAATGCATTATAGAGTCCGGAAAATAATGAAAATCATTGTGTCACTGTGGTGTGCTCTCACGATCGCATGGAAAAAAATTGGTAAAGTTTGGCACAAGTTTTGGTGCTCGCACCTTCCATACCGGAGCATCCCACAAGAAGGATCATAGTTTCCAAAAGGAGACGCGGCACTTCGGACTCCAAATCGCCAGTTACTACATCGTTCCGCCTCGAAAAAAATCATGGTAAAAAATCGCGGATATACCCTTGGTTTGATTTTCTGGCCCATTTCAGGTCTCGTCTTCTATGTTTAAGTCATTTTTTGCACTTACCTTGCATTTAGTGCATATAAAGTCAAAAACCCTACTACAACTACATGTGGGTGTTTTAGTTAGGCTATACTTAGGCTACTCATAGTGGAGAGTATCATATACTAGTATCATGCATATATATGATACTAGTGTATGATACTACCTTTAATTATAGTGCATAGTATAATAGAGTAGTATCATAGATGATCATATTTATTGCCATGCATGACACAAATTAACATCACATTTAACATGATACAGTATCTACCTATATGTTACTCTAACCCTCTCTATCTTCTTTAATTCCTTGCCACATCAGCGCATACTTGCTATTTCTGAGTGCATGATACCGACTATGATACCACCACTATGGCTAGCCTTATAGTGGGGAGTATCATATACTAGTATCATGCATATGATACTAGTGTATGATACTACGTACCTTCATAGTGCATAGTATCATAGATGACCGTATTTATGGCCATGCATGACACAAAGTAGTATAGCATTTATTAGGTTACGGTATCTACCTATGTTACTCTAACCCACTCTCCCTTCTTTAATTCCTTGCCACATCATCATATTTGCTATTCCCGAGTGCATGATACCGGCTATGATACCCCCACTATGGCCACCCTTAGCAAAGAAGGTGTACAAATCATTTGTGTGTCGCTTTGCGAGTTTTCATCCGTTTGTCCGAGAAGCGGGGGGAAGTTTCAAACATTTCGGTCGCGAGGTGCAGCCACTGGCGTATGCCTAGTTGGTATTTTAATTACAGGAAATTCAGATGGAGTCTGGACATCATCAAAATCGATGTGTGCCCGTGGCGTGCTCTCACGACCCCGTGGAAAAGATTTGGTAAAGTTTGGCACAAGTTTTGATGATCGCTCCTTCCAAACCGGAGCATCTCACATGAAGGATCATGGTTTCAAAAGGAGACGTGTCAATTCAAACTCCAGTGGCCGGTGACTTCATTGTTTGGCCTCATAAAAATTTCCACGGTACACAATCACCATTATACCACGGGTTTGATTTTCTGGTGCATTTCAGGTATCGGTAGCTATATTTAAGACATTTTTGGAGTTTAACGTGCATTTTGTGCATAAAAATAAATTACAACCGGAACTGCATTTGCTGTCGAAAGGGATGAGGATCGCCGTTCGATCTAGGAGCATCCAACGGTGCAGATGTACAATCCGTGCGGTTTGGGTTCTGGCCAATCAGAAAGCACGACTCAGATCACGCGCGGGGTTTGGTCGGCACACGGCTTTCATGAACGAACCGTGTGCTATTCGCAAACCAGATTGCATATTTTTGTTCACACATACTGTAGTGAGATCAATTGAGTGTGCTACCTCTATGATATAATAATAATAATAATAATAATAATAATAATAATAATAATAAGTTCATATTCATTACCTGAGCTGACAACATATCAAGGTCAACATATTAATGGTTCTTACATCAACAAAAAATCGGGCATAACTCACAAATTCAGTACACGTGACAGTTCTAAATTGAACGAATTAAGTTGCAGGGTAGGCATAAAGACTAGTCTTACGGCTTAATTCCCATGTACATGGGGGAACTGGGATCATTACATTGACCCCGAATGAACTTGGGTTTTCTGATAATTTTACGCTTCTCTGTTACATGGGTATGTGATCCCTTGGCTGGCAACTCAGCAAATTCATCGTACTCGTCCTCATCGGCAACATCCTCGACACCCAGTACCCTCCTCTTCCCATGCATCACTACATGGCAGTTCTTATGCAAGGGGTCTTCCGCATAGAAAATCTGGGTAGCATCGCTGGCAAGAATGAACGGGTCCGCGTGATATGCTATCGTTGTCCTGTTAACACAGGTCTTCCTGTAATCATCAACCTTTACATGACCAAGAGGAATCCATGCGCACCTAAATAATGCCACCTTAACTTTCACATAGTTAAGCTCCCAAATCCCTTTGATGGTTCCATAGTATACCCTTTTATCAGCTTCATCTACAGTCATGCATTCTATTCGAACAGAGCTGTTCTGATATAAGGTCTTCTCATCACGTTCCTCAGTGTAGAACGTGTATCCATTTATGTCATATGCTTGGTACGTCAACACTGTAGGTGATGGCTTTTGTGCCAACCACGTAGCAATGTCATCGATGGATCCTTGTCCCAAACGATTCTTCAACTATTCGGCGTAGTTCTTAGTGTGCTCCTTCATCTCCGCATCTGATGAAGGCACCATTGGTAAGAAGCTTTGGCGTATCTCCGCCAAGTGTTCTTCGGCATAAGCGTTGAGAACTGGGCTGTTAAGAAGTACCGTCAAATGGGCTTTCTCTGCCAATTCTCCGGGTGCAGCCATTTGCGTGCCAGCAAGGACCGGCTTACCTTTCAGCCTTCCCTCGTGGCGAGAGACGGGCAAACCTATAGGTCTTTGTTTCATGTATTCGGTGCAATACTCAACCACCTCCTCCGCCGTATAACCTTGTAGGATGCTTGCTTCTGGATGGTTTTGGTTCTGACAAAAGTGCTTAAGTATTCCCATGAACCGCTCGAAGGGATACATGTTGCGAAGAAACACAGGACCACAATACTTTATCTCGTCGACAAGGTGCACAGTGAGATGGACCATGACATCAAAGAATGACGGTGGGAAAAACATCTCTAGGTTGGACAATATTCTTGCAATATCATCTTGCATATGATCCAACTGTTCAGGATGTATAACTTTCTGCCATAGTTGGTTGAAGAAATCACAGAGCTCAATGAGTGTGTTTCTTATATCTTTGTCCATCAGATTCCTGATGGCCACCGGGAAGATTTGTGTCAACATTACGTGGCAATCATGTGACTTCATGTGTCCCAACTTCATTTTACCTGAGCTCACATCCACGAGACTTCTGATGTTTGCGGAGTAGGAAGAGGGTGTCTTAACTGACAACAAATAGGTGAAGATCTGTGTTTCTTCTTTTGTACTGAAATTGTAACTCTGGCGAGCTTTGATGAATTTGTCATCATCTTCTGCTTCACTCTTGCGTTTTGATTGATCAGCAAGCATATCCAGCCGTGAACCATCACCATCCTTTATTTTACCTTTAATCTTGAGTAGAGTACCAAGGATGCTTTCACATACGTTCTTCTCTATGTGCATGACATCGATGCACTGATGTACACGTAGAATATGCCAGTAAGGTAATTTCCAGAACACCAATTTCTTCTTAAACACTTGACCCTTGGGTGTTTGTTTCACCGTCAAAGCGTGCTTCTTGCCAAGCACAACATTAATTTCTTTAGCCATGTTGTGGACCACCTCCCCATCATAGGGTCTTGGGCCCACATCTACCTCTTTCGTACCATCAAATTCAGCTTTCATCTTTCGGTATGGGTGATTTCTCCGTAAGAACCTACGATGACACAAATACACGGTTTTGCGTGAGTTGGGAAGAAAACTGCTAGCTTTCCTATCCATGCATGTGACACACCCTACATCTCCCTTTGTTTTCTGCCCCGATGTGTTGCCTAATGCCGGCATATCTTGAATGGTGTGCACCAGCATCGCATGTAGATTGAAAATCTCCTTTCTGTAAGCATCATAACATTTTACAGCAGGCGCATCTATCCACACTGTCAGCAGTTCTTCTACCAGTAGCTGAATGTAAATGTCGATGTCATTTCCAGGTTGCTTTGGGCCTTGGATAATCATTGACATCATAATGTATTTTTTCTTCATACACAACCAAGGAGCTGGGTTATATATGCACAGAAGCACCGGCCATGTGCTGTGATTGGTGCTCATATCGCCAAAAGGATTCATCCCATCAGTACACTCCCCGAGCCTTATACTTCTAGGATCCTTGGCAAAGTCTTCAAACTTGTTGTCGATTAATTCCCACTGAGCCTCATCTTTCGGGTGCCTCATATACTTATCCGCAGTTCGCTCATCATGATGCCACCGCAACCTCTTTGCCTCTCTAGGGTTTGCAAACAAACGCCTCAACCTTGAAATTAAAGGCAAGTACCAAACAACCTTGAACAGGATTCCTGTCTTGATCTCGTCGTCCAATTTGTACTTGTCCTTTGCTCTTCTACGCTTGTATCATGCATGCTTGCATGTGGGACATGCACGCAAATCTTTGTACTCACCACGGTACAATATACAATCATTCACACAAGCGTGTATCTTCTATACTTCAAGTTCCAATGGGCAAACAATTTTCTTCGCTTCATTCGTGCTTCTGGGGAGCACATTATCTTCCGGAAGAATTTCTTTGAAAAGACCTAACATCTCTGTGAAGCCCTTGTTTGATAGACCATTTGCTGCTTTAAATCTGAGAAGCGCCAGGGTGGCACTCAACTTGGAATATTTATTTTTGCAACCTGGATACAATTCTTTCTTGGAGTTCGCATCAATGGTTGGCAGATCCTTGTACCCAATCATAGCCTTTTTTGGGCCCTTGAAATCTGCAATCATAGCAGCAAAATCTGGCATATCAAGATCGTCGTCATCTGCGTCGACGTCTTGGTTTTCCAGTGGGTGTTTCGGCTTTCTGTTGTTCCATTTGTAGCTTGACGCCTCTGCCCCGATGTTAGATTCAACATCCATGTGACACTGATTGGGGTTTGCCATCTTGCAGCCCTGGGTATATTCATCCATGACCTGCTCTTCACTGTGTCTGGTCCAACGTGTATATCCATCCATGAATCCCCGAGAGACTAAGTGCCACTGGACATATGCAACTTCACGTGACTCTGTATTGGCACAATTAGTACATGGACACAGGATGTAATCCGCATCACCAATTCTCCTCTTTGTACTTTCAGCCAAATTCATGAACTCTGTCACGCCACTGATAAAATCTGCGGTTCTCCGATTCTTCATCCATTGAGATCGTTCCATCTGCACCACACGAATGGTAATTTAAAACAAAACAACATCATTAATACACGGATTAACTACTGCCCAATGATGCGTGCATAAATCACAAGGTTTTATTTTCATAATTACCGAGGGCGCTCCATATTGTTATCTAGACGTGCAATGACAAAAATTAATGGCCAGTCAATTTACACGCAGAGTACTAGTACAACACTACCCTTAGGAATTGAATACCTTAATTAAGCCACTCACGAAAAGAATACCTTAATTAATTAGCCGCGCGGTGACCTCCACCCAGCAGACAGAGAAGCGCGATGCGGTGGCACGCTGAGACAGTAGGGTCGAGGAGCAAAGCTTAGTGCGGCTTCCGCCTAAAGTTCGACCTCCACTATCCCGCCATTGACCGTGATGGATGTGCTCGAATCACGCCGCCGCCGACCTTGATGGTTGAGCTCCTCCTATCTCCTGCCGCAGACCGAGGATTGACCTCCTATGACGCCGCCACCGCCCACCGACCGAGGATTGACCTCTTCTCCGGTAGCCGCTGCGTAGGCCACCGCCGCCATCTCTATATGCAGAGCGGCTATTTTATTTTTTGACGGATATCCGCAGAGCGGCTGTTTACACGGTATCACTATAACTCAATTATATGTATAGGGTAGTACATCACATATGGTTATGTAACGGCAACAGTATCTCACCTACGTTGTCTTCTCACATGGTTTGGTGCAGAAATCGTGTGTGAAGTTGTAATACCTAACACAAATGACATGTATAAACAGTGTGCCGTATACAACATATAGTGCCATAAGTAGTTCCCGACCGTTAGCTTATCCCCACAGTTTCCCCATTTCCCCCAAATCCCTAGATAGCCTCCAAATTCCTTCGCGTGGCGCTGACATTGGGGGAATGCGGACGAGTGGTGCTGATGGTTTCGATGCGGCTGCTCCTGCTCGTATCGCCGTCACGACGGCGGTCGCCGCCGAGCACTTGCCTAAGGTCATCAGAAGGCAGGTGTACTACGGATCTGAATCATCCTGTCAGGTTCCAATCTATCCTGATCTTTTTTAGCATGTCCAAAGTAGCTCCTTGCTGAATCCGTCCTGAATGACCCCCCACCAGGAAAGCGATCTGCCGTCGGATCCGGAGCATGACTCCAGACTCCCGCAACACGAGTTCGACTCCGAGTTTTGCGCCACCGATAAGTACCAAAAGCTGAGTTGTGTGCACGGGCACACTCCCGCTTGACGTGTATGCATGGAGGGATTCGACATTGGCAGGCGGTTTCTCAGTTGCCCCTTAGAGGTTAGTGCTAAGTTCATCATTTTACTTGAGTTAATGCCACCGCTCATCCTGAATACTATTTAACATTGGCAGGGATATGAGGCTTGTGCCTTTGTTAACTGGCTGGATGAAGAATGGCATGGTAGGGCTCGGAGTGTTATCACCAAGCTCGCAGAAGATAACGTAAAGCTGAAGAAGAAACTGGCTGATCTGGAATGTACAATCAGTACGATGAAGCAAGAAAGAATCAATCACAGGCAACAGATGAAAGCAAGAGACAAGAAGGAACTAGCATGTGTAGTTGTGGTTGTCGCATTAGCCATGTTCTATGCGCTGTTTGCAATGATGATTAGGGGTTTTGTTTGACAGTATTGCTAAAGCATATCTAGATGTGCTCTAAGTAATGCACATTTCAGTATAGGATCTCGTCATTTAGATTTGTTAGTTTTAGGTCCAAATTTGATCAATGACAAGTGGACCTCCCTTGTGCTGTTCCGATATTTCAGTATATGATGTTTTTTTTTGCACAAACACTTTGTGCGGTTAGTCAAGTTACGGCACCAGTTACACGTATTTTGCAAGTTTAGGAACAAAAATGACAGCGACATAGAATATCACATGCTCCCCGCAGCTTAGATGCTATGGTGATACAAGATTTTACGTCGTTGGATCTGAGATCCAATGGCTTGGGAGTAGTCTTTGTAATTATGCGCAATTTCCAAACTCTCCAAGGGTTTTTTTTGGAAAAAAACCATTCAGGCCTCGTGTGAGCCGCTAGATCTTGGATCCAACGGCTCCTAGTAGCTCATATTAGGTGCTCCTCGCAGCTTAATTAGCCGCTATGGTGATACGAACATCTAGGTCGTTGGATCTGAGATCCAATGCGTAGTATTTGTACTTTCTGCGCAATTCCCAAACTCTTTGAGGCCTATATTGCAAAAACATTCAAACCTCCTACTGCGAGCCATTAGATCTCCCAGGAACTCGTATCACCATAGAATCTACTGTGTGGGAGCACCTCATATTCCCCCGTGCGAGAAAACATCAGGTGCTCTCGCAGCTTGGATGATACGGTGATACGAGCTTCGAGGTTGTTCGATCTGAGATCCAATGGCATCTGAGTAGTCTTTGTGCTTGTGGGCTACACCCAAACTCTTTGGGGGCTTTTCTGGAAAAACATTTGAACCACCAAGGAGTCGTTGTATCTCAAATCCAATGGCTCCGAGGAGCTTGTATCACCACAGCATCTAAGGTGTGGTAGCACATGATATTCTTAAACACAAGAGAATATGAGGTCTTCCCTCATCTTAGATGCTACGATGATACAAGCTTCAACGCCATTGGATATGGGATCCAAGGGCATCTGAGTAGTTTTGGTACTAATTGTGTGCAATTCCCAAACTCATTAAGGTTTCTTGTAAAAATATTAAGACACCTTGTGAGCCGCTATATCTCAGATCTACACGCTCCAAGGAACTTGTATCACCATATAGCATCTAAGGTGTGGGGGCACGTGATATTCTCCCTAGGGGGTGTACAACCCATCGGTGTTTGGGAGGGTGGGGACAAATATAATGTTCAAAAAATATAATCTGTACAATCCTAAACAGAGCTTCACAATTTTATCTAAGGTCGAGGGGTTACCCCCCGACAATCTACATAGCTCCGCCTATGCAAGAGGTGTAGTGGGAGCGTCTAGGTGTGAGAGAGACGACGCGAGAAAGCGAGGTCAATCGAGTCATTTATAGAGGGAGAGATCGAGTGAGTGTGGCCTAGCGTACACTCGAATGTTAAAGACGATACACCAAGATATCATGCGGCGAAGCTGCAGTGAGGGCTGGAGGGAGATAGTTACCGAGAGTGTCCTAGATAGACTTTGTGTGTGTGCGCACGGTGAAGGTGTTTTACAAAGGCAACGTACGTTTCTTGAGAGAGAGGGAGGGTTTGTCATGGAGGTCACGACGAGATTGTGTGTGAGAAATACATTTGTTGAGAGTGTGTGGGCGGGTGTGACATAAATGGAGATTGAAACGTGAAGAGAAATAATGAGCGCGCGTGTGTCGGATACCAATAGCTCTATTAACAAAGAAATGAAGATCGATCGATACATGAAGTATGTGTGGAGGTTGGGGGGGTGTCGATGGAGAGACCTAAACACAACATTTGCATGTACATAGTACTAGACTTAATATTCATGTTTCAATTTATTATGCATTTTAAATATTGAATTGAGGACCATGCATGGCTTACATTTTAGTTTTGAATTCGTGTCATACATGCATGGTCATACATCGACGTTGAGATCACTATATCACAAACTCATTCTAATTCAAGAACTCATCATAAATCAATTACCGTGCTTTTGGAATGACTAGTTATTTGCAAGGGAAATACGTGCATTGTAATACATATAGATTCGTTCGGCAATTTAAAAAAAAAGATTCCTTTCTCATTCTCGAATGGTAGCACCCGACGGCGTACCAGCCAGACCCGGGCTCGTGTCCTGGTGGTGGCGTGCGTGGTACACACATTAGCCAACCCCAACCAAAAGAACCGCGATATTAAACTTCGTCCCTCCACTTGAGCCTCCGTGTTTCTAGTCGAAATATCTGGCGGCCAGAATTCTAGCCCTAGGAAATTCCCCTCATGTCCCCGGTCCATAATGACAAACGATGAATAATGGAGGCATGCTTTAGTAACTAGCCCACATTACCTACCGTGCCAAGCACGGTTCAATTCCCTTGGTCGCCGCTACCCAAGGTCACCCATCAACTCCATTGCCTAGTACTAATAGTACTACACTAGGTTGAGCACAAAATGGAGCTCCGTTTGTTGATTTTGTTCATGCGTTGTTCGTGCCTACTAGAGTTACTTTATCTTGCAATGCACTGGTACGGAGGGATTATCTTTTTACTCTGCATATATAACTTGTCTGAAGTCTAACTAAGCAAAATGTTTTACCAAATCCTTTCTTAAGAAATATTAACATCTACAACAGTAAAGATGTATGGCTTGAAATTTTATTTCATGATGCAGGTTATGATATTATTTCAAATCCTGGATTTTAAATTCTAGAAAATCCAAAACTAACCTGAAATTCATGAAACTGAGCATGGTCACATGATATAGCACAAATAGGCTGTCGTATTTTTTTGTTCAATTTGAGACAAGCTGCTTATAAAAAGTGGCACAAATGAAGAGCCAAGGTATTTTGGAACAAAGACATGTCACGTTAACGCGAACAGTTTCACTATTCAAACCATGGGCGTTAGACCTACGTGCCGCCATGAGTCCCGCTTCTCATTGGCAAGTGCCGTCCGAGCAAGCGTGTGAGTCGACGGGAGGCGTGCGAGCAGACCGCTGCGTCGGCTGACCGGGAGGCGTGCGAGAAGGCCGCTGCGCAGGCTCATCGGGAGGCGAGCCCTTTGACCAGGCTCCGCCGCCCACCTTCCTCTCAACTGCCCCCACTTTTAATGGCGCTGACACCACAATTTAAATCACCCCCGCACTCCCCGGTGTCGCTACAATCTTCTCTCTTCCTCTCGGATTCTCCTATCGTCTACCTCCAACCAGCCTGACCTCACCGTACGCCATGCCGCATCACGATGGTCTGCCCTTAGTCTTCCAGTTTCCTGAGGAAGACACCCAGCCGGAGTCTCAAGAACATAAGGCGCTTTGGGACGAGCTTGAACTGGCCTTGCGGGAAGACGTCGCACCTGTCCCCACTCCCTTTCTAGCTCCCGTCGCCCCGACTGCGCCAGCGCCCATCCCCGTGGCATTGATGGCCTGGGAGCCGCACATTGTCGCCGAGCTTGAAGCCACGGGGTTCCATGAGGTCCCCGCTGACTTTCACACGCCCGTCCACCTACCAGCGCATGCGCCTACGCGTGCACTGACACGCGCGCCCATGTCGGTGCCCGTGCATATGAATGTCTCTGCCGCGCCATTACCAGAGCCTGTCCCTGCGCCGGTGCCACTGCCCCCCTCAGCAGCATGGATCACCGCCCTCGACCGCTTCCTTGCACCAACGCCAGTCACCTCCTCCTGCCAGTTGACTGGCTCCTGGAGACCGAAGTCCAGAACTTTCTGGCCTTCCTTGAAGCTAGGGCCAATGTCCAGGAGTACACCAACAACGGCGCAAGATGCCGCCGTCGTTTCCAGTCAGTGGCCCGACGACACACAGAGCACGACAGAGGAGCTGCTTCCCGTCGCAAGACGCCTCCGCCGCCGCCGCGTGATCTAAATATGCCATGAAAAATGTTCGGATTGCCATGCTTAAAATCCGAACGTTTGGGATTTATCAGTTGCGTTTATTTTAGTTCAATCGTGGTATGAATGTAAAGTCACAGTCAGACTGAATGAAATCTATGGTTTGATCGATTGAATGTTCTGCTAGAGCCGTATCAAATTAAATATAAAACGTCATCAAGCGACATGTATTCCTTCTCATCGCAAACATTTCATATTAAATACCACGTCAATTCCAAATATTATTTTAGGGAAGTCGGTTCCAAATACTTGTAGGGCGCGAGCAGTCCCCTTGTTCGAGCACTAGGCGATACATTTATTTATCCACGCATTTAATTGTTAGTAGATACTACTAGCCTAACTTGTCTGTCATAGTCACTTTTGTTCCTAAACTTGTTACATACAATACTAGTACTAGTATTACGTGAAACTGGTGTCATAACTTGTGAACGCGTCCAGATTCGATCAACGGCCACACCGCCCGCGTGTTCTTCGTGTTTGCCCGTGCGTCTAAATGTAGAATGGAAGGAGAGAGAGAGAGCAAACATGAAACCCACCAGTAAGTGAAGTGGAATAGTACGTGCTCACGAGCCGGTCCCACTAATGTACTAAAGTTAATATAAAAACATGTTATCCATTAAATAGGCTGTGGTAATATAAAAACATTATATCAACAAAGGGGAGTACAACAAACGTTGCTACTATGTTGCCTATTGACGTGCGGCTTGAAGGCCCTGGTCGCATGTTCGATCCTCATCTTTTTTCATTTTTAATTTATACTAGTAAGGTACACGTGCATTGCACGCATGAGATTTGGCAACCAAATTATGAATAAATACCACACCATAGCATGTAAGTTTTGATTCATATATGCATGATGTAGATGTTCGTTTAATTCTTATAGTTCATCTCATTCAAAATCAATAAGTTTTATAAAAAAGTTAATCTATTTTAAGATTCATGGAATTGTGCATTGTAGAGCATAAAGTAAAAACAAATAATGGAAATTCATTTAGGAAAAAGAAAATTGGGCAATTATGATACAGAAGATTCCAGAACAAAGGAGAAGTGCTTGTGTTTTGAGGTTTGTGCGTTATGCTTAAGTTCAACCATGGAGTCTTCTAGATTGTACATGTGGTAGAATGTGGTGGAATGTAGAAGATATACAACGGCTAGTGGTGCTCGGATTTTCCATCTCTGCACCGTTGGATTGGCTTCATCCAACGACCATCTTTCAAAGTTATTCGCACACTATATAGGGGTGTAGATATGGGTCCAAATTTGCTCCATGACAGTTGGGCCCCCCGGTGTGTAGTTTGTAGCACTTTAATTTCTTGGTCAAAATTTGTTCCATTATAGGTGGACTCCAGGTGTGTAGTTTGTAGCTTATTTGTAATAATTAAAGAGAACACCAGAGTTTTTTTTTTGCAAAAATACCATGGTGCGACGTGGAAGGTTAGAAAGAGCGTGCGAGAGAGTGGTGACCGATCCAGAGGGAAAACATTGGGGGAGGGGCGGGGGTTGCAACGGTGTTTGGAGTAGTTGTAAGGCTAATGCTACAAAAATATAATCTAAACCCACCGGAATAAATGCCTTCACAAATTAATCGAAGGTTGGAGTCCCTCGCAATGTAAATAGCTCCGGCTCTGCGAGGAATGGAGAGGTAGCTTCAATGTGTGGAAGAGACGGTGTGAGAAAGCAAGGTCAATCGAGACATAGATAGAGAGACAAAGTGAGTGTGCCCCGACATTCGTTGAAAAGATATATATATGTTGTGGATAGATATTGTCCGATTTAGCTTTTGGGAAGGGTGAGGGCTGTAAGAGAGAGCTTGAGAGATGATCCAGTCACAGACAAATACACATATCATTTGTGCGTGGGAGGAAGCAAGGTCAATCGATACATAGATAAAGAGATAGAGAGAGAGAGATTGAGCAAGTGTGGGTCGTCATGCGATCAAAAGAGTGAGACAGGTTGGAGAGAGTGACCTAGATAGACAATGTGCGTGTGAGAGTATACACTATGAATATGTCGAATTAGGCCCAAACATGGAGATATATCATTTGTGTGTGAGAAAGAGCGAGGTCAATCGAGACATGCATAAATAGAGAGAGAGAGAGATTGAACGAGCGTAGGCCGCCATGAGCTCGAATGAGTGGAACAACTTGGAGAAACTGATCTAGATACACAATCTGCGTGAGAGAGTATAGAGTGTGTCGATCGAGGCCCGAATAGGGAGATATATCATTTGTGTGTGAGAGAAAGCGAGGTTAATCGAGACTTGGATAAAGAGAGAGAGAGATTAAGCGAGTGTGGGCCGCTGTGTGGAAGAAAGAGTGAGACGGTCTCTCGAGAGTGACCTAGATAGACAATGTGTGTGCGTGTGTACGAGAGGGAGTAGGTTTAGATAGGTAATGCATGTATCTACCGAGAGAGGGTGGGAGGGGGAGAGAGAGAGCTCAGCATGGAGTGCAATGGCGGGTGTGTGAGAGTTAGAGATCGAAACATGGAGAGAAAGAATGAACATGCGGAAACCAATAGCTTTGTGAGGTGGTTAGGAGAGAAAGATTGATCAATAGAGGAAGTATGTAGCGTGTGTGCCGAGGGGGGGGGGACTTAAAAACAACATTTGAATGTAGATAGTATTAGACTTAATATTGATGTTTTAATTTAGTGTACATTGTAAGATTTGAATTGAGGACCATGCATATGGCTTCCGTATTTATTTCGAATTCGTGCCATACTAGGTTTGGAAAAGTTGATATTGACTCGATTGTTGTGGTATTTTGTATGTGTGTGGTCATATGTTGAATCCATCCAAAGTTTTCTCACTACCATGGTGTTCATCTTATACATATATGATTTTGTATTAAAAAAGTAGCGTGGATACCGTGAAATGCGAAATCCATGTTAGAATTAGAGATCGCTATGTGACAAAAACACTCTAATTCAAAGAACTCCTCATTAATTAATTCATAGTATCTCGTTTCGAAGGACTAATTATTTGCAAGGAAAACACGGCATGGTAATACATAGTACAAGATTCGTTTGCCAATGAAAGAAGATCCGTTTGCATTGTCAAATGTAGGCGCACCAGGCAGACCAGGGTCGTGTCGTGGTGGTCGCGTGTGTCATATGGACGCTAGCACCCACCCCCCCTAAAAAAAGAACGACGACAACAAAAGTTCGCGCTTCCATGTTTCGAATTGAAATATCTGGCGGCCCCAATTCTAGCCCTGCAAAATCTCCCTTCTCCCCCGTCCCTTCCATGCCCAGAGCTCTCAAATCCCTAATTCACCGCCAACCCAAGCAAAATTTGAATCGCCCTTCGTCTCGTCTCTTGCCCCACATCTGTGCCAGACGATGACAACGAAGACGACGGTCACGCTTCACCACTGCACCGGAGCTACCTCATCTACCCCCTCGTCCACCGCACCGGGTGGTCCACCCACAACATCGGTCGCCGCAGCCGACGTGCCTCACAGACACCGACTTCCACTGCATCAGGTGCGCTTCACCGATGTCGTCTCCCACCTCACCGGGGCTACTTCCCCGAGAACATCGTCGCACCTCCACCCCCGACGCCGTTGGTGCTTCACCAACGGCCTCGTCCACCGCATCGTAGCGCTTCGCTGCCGCCCGAGATCTGCATCCGTACGCGGCCAGCCAACGCTAGTGCATCACCCTCAACGGCTCTGAAGTGACCCGCACTCTAGCTAGGCGAGCATGCCCAAACGCCGGCCCGAACTAGGTATCCACATATCACTCCCTTGTGCACTGTTCCAACGATGTTTGGATATCCTTTTACTGCTCTCTTAGCTTACATGCCTATGCAACTCTGACTTTAACTCTTATTTCTTCTGGAGATATCATCTGAAACAAGCAAAACCATTTTTTAGCGAAGCATGACGGTGCTACGGGATTTGGTACACATCCTGCACGCCAGTATAACCTTGTAAGTACCTGTCCTCTGGTACAACAGCAAGGTCGATTCCTCTCATTTGATCAACCATTCGCCGTGTCAAAAATGCAGAGGGGGATGCAAGGAGCACAAGGCCTGCACATCCAAGCAAGTGGTAACATGGACTTGTACATGGAACATCCCAAGCGCAAGCAGAGCTGCAGTGAGCCTGCACAACAAGCTAGTGTAAGTCCCTGCATTTCATTTAATTCGTACTGGCCTACGTGTATGATTTGTGTGCAGTGGCGGATCCATGAATTCAAGTTACCAGTGGCAAAAATTTAACCTAAAAAATACGAAGGCACTTGCACTCCGGAAATCAACATAACTTGAGAAATGTGAAGCTACATGCACTTTGAAAACTAGCTAATGATCCAAAGTACTTCCAGATTATAAAACACTAAATGATGTAAGAACCAAAAAACACAAAATGCAACATGGTGTGCAAGGATTAGTAACATGGACTGTACCTACTTGAATTATTGGTTCTCTGGCCGAAAATATCCAAGTGTAATTGCACCTATAACCAGTGCGCAAACTGCATATCAATAATATATCTATCCTGCACAGGTATGCCAATAGTTTCAAACAACAGATTAGAAAAGTATTTATGCTAGGTTGTCATGATATGGGGACTTTCTGGTAGATGGCCTCGACCTTTCCTCAATCCATGAAAATGTACTATAATTTGCTTGTCATCAATTCCTGCAAATCTCTATCTCTCGCTCAACATAGCAGATCATCATTAGACACTAAATCCTTCAATGGGAGCTTGCAAAATGCTTACATTAGATCCCTCATTAGACACTATATGTTCATCTCCAGGAGCATGTAAAATGTTTGCATCGAATCCTTCATTAGCAGTCTGTTCATTAGACACTTCAGGCTCAAGAACAACATGAGCTTGTATGTTTGCACCGGAAACTTGATTCGACACATCAGGTTCAGTCAGTTCTGTATTGATTGGGGGAGTTATAAAATAAGCAGTAATAATTGGTTTCATTTTCTTATAGATTCCCTACATACAAGCAGTTTTACAACACTGTCAGGTTTAACTATTGGCCAGAAATTAAACTGTTGAATTAGATATAATCAGGGATGTGATGTACCTGCTCATTGCTCATGCTGCTCTTGCAAGCTACGATTGTCCATTTGCGCAAGCTCGATGCCATGCCCGTGCTGCCACCGCTGCCTCCCATGCAGGCTACACCCAGGGTTGGATCTTCATCTTCTTTACCTTCCATTCGCTTGAAGCCCGGCGACCGGCATCCAACGAGGGCACGAGGAAATGCTGTGTCGGTCTGTCCAGCGGTGGCTAGGTTAGGAGCGAACCAGACTGGAGGCTGGAGCGAACAAATTGGGGATTTTTCATGCTGTATATCGATATGGGAGGCGCTCGTTTGGGCCGCGAGCCTGCTATAGAGCCTGCCTTGCACTTACGTTATTGGCCCATCCAAATTGAAATATTTTTCTTCATTTTTACATTGCCTGCTCGTGCGCTGGGACGAACAAAACTAGCCTGGGCCAACCTGGACGACTCAAACTAGATGCGCACTTTCCAGCCACCCGAGGCGGCCGCCCATACCAACCCCTATGGTGGCGTCGCCCCTTTTTGCGTGTATGATTGGGGTAGTGAAAAATATTCCAGTGGCGCTTTTGATTTACCCACAGAATGGTTGAATTGCTTGTTTCTATGAACTGAGTTCGCCAATAATGTGAAGGATACCAGTCTTTTCATCCTATTGTAGATTGCTTAGATCTTGATATGCCAAATGTAATCGCATGAAATATACAGTAAAAGCTAGTGTGATGTGTGTTGCTACAACTAGTCTGACAATCCGTCCTCATATAACATATCAAGGTCGCACCATCTTATCAGATTAACCATTCGACTTACCAATGCAATGTGGGAAGAAAGAAGTATTGGGACTGCGTATCCAAGCAATTGATGCCATGGACTCCTTCATAGAACCTTGTTGTAGCGACCCGACCCGAATGGATCGAAGTCTCTATGCATAAGTGTCATCCCTGGATCGGTAATGCTGACACACACAGTACTTGAAGGATTTATAACAGAGTGCAATCACACACTTATTACATCGAATGTCTCTAAAGAGAACTTATTACAATAATATAGCTTAAGGCCATCTAAATAAGATAACAGCGGAAGCATCGAAGGTAAATGAGTCCATCAACTCCAACGGCATAGCTGAGTGCACGACAGCGACCTAGCGCACCTTACTCTTCATCTGAAAAGTCTGCAACATGATATGTTGCAGCCCGAAATGGGTCAGCACATGGAATATGTTGGCAAGATAACACTACAGAGCAATGAACAAAGTAAATGCTATCACTATATGCATATGTGGCTGGTGGAGGCTCTAAGTTTAATTTTGCATAAAGCCAATTTTTCCCTACAACAAAGGAGTATATTTTATTTACTACTGAGTTTGTTGAAAACATTGAGAAGGTAACCCCAACTCAATCCCAATTAAAAGTTAACAATCCAATCAAATTAATTAAGTGATGAGATCAAATCAATAATTCAAGTACCAGATACTCAAGATGTCTATAACCGGGGACACGGCTAATCATGATTAGTTTGTACACTCTGTAGAGGTTTGCGCACTTTTCCCCACAAGACTCGATCTCCTCCGTTGGATTTCTTGCACTACATGGTGTTTGAGAAACGGATGATCGAGACACAGTCTTTCAGAAGCATTAATTCTTTCGACGGGTAAACCGTACCACCTACATCCCCTACATCTGCTAGTTTACCACTGAAAGAGGTCACACAACATACTCAACTATGCCAGAGCCCATAATGGCTTCTGGCAGCACACGGAAGTTTCTAGCTTGAATAGTCTTATGATCCCTTTGAGCCTGGGTGGCAAACCATAGGATGATCACACGGTAACCCCAGGATCTCCTAGGACAACACTGGATTCCCCAGGTGTCCGGGCAAGCCACTGGTATCCCCAGGGTGCCCCAAACCATTCCACCCAGATGTGTATTAAAGTAGCCACCTTAAGTTAAACCTTAGTTAACAATAACTCTCACATCTTTCATGGATACACTCAACCAATCCACGTCTACGAGCATAGCAAAGCAGTATAAGCATAACGTAGAAGTAACACCCAAGGTTTGATAATAAAGGGCAATAGGTTCTACCTCATCATCTACTTCCCAATACCCACAAGTTAAATCACATCCTAATCATGCAGTGTTTGAGGATTTCAACTAATGCATAAAAACTGGGTAATAAGGAAGTATGATCAATGTGTTACTTGCCTTGCTGACGATCTGCAAACCCTAGAGACTCGTAGTAGCATGCTTCGCACTCCGGGAATTCTATCGCAAACAAACAATAGCATACATAAGCAATCAAGCATAGATGCAAGGGTAAAACTCAGATGAGAAAGATCAAATTTGAAAGTTCAACTGAAAAGCTTCGATTTGCAAAAAGAATCAAACGAATCGGAGCTACGGAACTGAAACTACGGTCAAAAGAACTTCGAATTCAAAACTGCTTGAAACCAAATTTTAAATTGTCAAAACCATGTTCAAGTTGATTAACCAGAAAGAGGGGTTCGAGACGAAGATTTTGGCGTTGGTTTCACTGGATTTGGACGAACGGTTGAAAAGTTGCGAGGGTTTGAAGATCACGGGCTAATCTGCGATAAAAGTATTCGCGGACAAGTCCCTGGACGAAAATAAACAGAAAAAGAAAAACCTAACGAGCGAATGTTCGCTAACAAAAACTAACGAACGAAAAACGTTCACTAACAGATCTAAACGAACGAACGTTCGCTAATTAAACTAACCTAATAAAATAAACCGATCTAAAAAAAACCGAAACTAGAAAAAAAACCGGGGTGGTTTTCGACGGTTACCGGTTCGGTGGGAAAAACCGGCGGCGGCGGCGACGAGATCCGGCGGCGGTGCGGCATTGCGAGGCGGCGGGGCGGCGCGGCGCGGGCAGGCGGCGGCGGCGCAAGGCAGCGGCGGCGGCGCTGGCAGGCGGCGGTGGTTGCGGGGCTGGGTGGGGAGGAGAGGGGTCGGGGCGGGAGTATATATAGGTGGAGGGGGCGGCGCTGGCTTGGGGAGGGGGCCGGCGCGGGGTGGAGTTCGGCTCGTACTCCCCTCGGCGTCCGTGCGCGGCACGGCGACGGGGAAGGCGGCGCGCGGGAGTGGGCCGGCTGGGTTTCGGCCAAGTCTGTCCGGGAATTTTTTTTAAATAAATTCCGCCGAAGAAAAATCCTAATAGAATATAAAAAAATTCTAAAAAAAAATGCCAAAAACAATTTTCACCGTCTAAATAAAATATTTAGAACAAAGTGAACATTTTTCTGGCCTAAAATGCAATTTTCAAAAATGCATATTTTTCTAATTCAAATAAAATAGCAATAGAATCCAAATAAAATTATTTATTTGATTTTAACATTTTTCCTCCAATATTTCTTTTATTTTGGAGAAGTCATTTTATCTCCTCTCTTTTATTTTTGATATTGGAAATATTTTGGAGAGAAAAATTATTAAAACCAAAATGATCCTCTTTTCAAATTTGAGAAAAAATCAAATATAAAAAATATAAATGAAATCCCCAACTCTCTCCGTGGGTCCTTGAGTTGCTTAAGATTTCTAGGATCACAAACGAAATGCAAATAAAATATGATATGCATATGATGACCTATGTATAACATTCCAAATTGAAAATTTGGGATGTTACACTTGTAAGCAAAAAAGAAGTTGCAGTGTGCCTGTACAAAGAGCTAGCATAAGTTCAGTTACCTGCTTCTCGGAATTTTAGTTAGCCACTGATTGCAAAATTGTTCAATTATGTTGCTTGGCTTAATTTATTTTGCTACTGATTACATAATGCCATAGCCTGTTAATCCTATTATAGACTGCGCCTATCTATGTGTTTGATACTTACTGTTAAGAATTACCTATTTACCTGAACTGAAATAGCTACTTAAGCACGTAGATAGCTGGTCATATGTACTTCTAGGGTAATTTACATTCTGATACCCTGTTTGTTTAAATGGTTTGCTGTTATCATTTGTAGCACTAGTAATGTTTGCATATTCATAGACAAACAACTGTCAGGTTTATATGAGGGACGTCTTTTTAACTTATATATATATATGTGTGTGTGTGTGTGTGTGTGTGTCGGAATCATTTTGCTTACATCAAAGATATTTACAGATGTCTGTGTTGCTGGTAAACGGTACTAACTTGTTACTTTAATACGTTGCCAAGAACTTGTTAGTTTTACTAGTTCATGTGTAATTAAATACGTTGCCAAAACTGGTTAGTTTTACTAGTTTGGTGTTAGTTTCTTTTGGCTCTTGCAACACTTTATGATTGCTAACATTCAAGTTTGCAGGATCCAACTGAAACTCCGTTGGCACAACAGGTATGTTTTCAAAAACTTCCTTGTTTACCTGGTTTGCTGCTGTAACTTGTTGCTGTAATCTTCTTACCAACTTCAAGTTTTCAGGATCCAATTGGAAGTCCAATTGCACAGCAGGTACATTTTCAAAAATATATTTGTGTAACAGGTTTGCTACTGTAACTTGTTGCTCTAATCAAGTTACTGACTACTAAACTTTCCAGAATCCAAGAGAAACTCCAATGCCACAATAGGTTCCTTTTGCAAAACCTGTTTATTTAACTGCTTTGCTGCTGCAACCGGTTGCTCTAATCATGTTACTGGCTACTCAACTTTTCAGGATCCAAGAGAAACTCCAATGCCACAACAGGTACCTTTTGCAAAAACTTGTTTGTTTAACTGCTTTGCTGCTGCAATCGGTTACAATGATGTTAATAACTACTTTTCAACATCCAATCGAAACTCTTTAATTCCTTGTTTGTTTAACTGGTTTGCTGTTCTAACTCCCAGTTGAGATGTTTTGCTAACTTCAACCTTTTGGAATCCAATAGGAACTTTAATGGCAAAACAGGTTAGCCCCATGGATGTTGTATCATCCGACAGCAGTGGCACCGGCCCAATCGTGCATCATGAATTGCCAACTGCTGATGCTCTAGAGGCTAAACTATTGGTAGAAAGAGATTCTGCTTCCGCACTTAGAGATGAAGTTGACATGTTGAGGAAGCAAACAGCACAATCATAAGTAGTACTCAAGACAACTATTCAATATTTGGTGGATTTCAAAACAAAGCAAGCTGAGACTGACCGCATTGTTAAGGTCTTGAAGGAAAAAAGGAAATTAAATTCCCACTTGGTAAATCATAGATGAAATGTTTTTTCCATCGTTGAATAACCTTTGTGTTTGTTTGTTCATGTAATCAATCAAACCATTTGTTTTAGAGATCATGTAATAATTGTTTTTTGTTTTTTGGTTTGTAATTTTTTTAGCACGAGTCTGTATTAATTGATAAGACTCTGAGACATTTCATTTTGATTGCTATGCCAGACCTACAAATATTCCAATCAAGCTGAATGTGCATTCGGCAATAATAGTAGTATAGACGGTCCTTAAGTGGCACGCATCTGAAAGGGCCAAGATGATGTACTAGCTTTGCTAAAAAAAAGAGGCTCTTCTAGCAAAAAAAGTACAATGGCCTGGCTTATGTATGTTAGTTGATATTATTGATCCATATACTCTGTAAGTGTTTATATGTCTGTTAGTTTTGTACATTATTGGTTGATTGACTCAATATTTTGAATCTTGAGACATCGCTTGTGTACATATCTAAATGGGAGTACACTATATGCTGCATGTGTCATACATGTTACACTTGAGTTGGACTTAAAGTGGTTTCAAATATTCGAATTCACCTTAAACTGGATTCTACCTTCTGAATTCAAGTATCGGCATTTGTAAATCATATTCATATATGATAGTGGAATACATCTTTGTTGTGCTTTTGAAGATATATAAAAAAACATAGAATGATTTATAAAGATTCGTATAAGAATACAAAATGGATTCGAATTTAGTTGCCAGGGTAAACGTGAATGCTTATTGTCCCAAAATTTGAAAGAAGCGGCAAAATATCCACTCCCACATCGGCTGCCCGAAGCCAGTGTTTGCGAGATGGAAATTACTGTCTACCCCTTACACGGACAATCCATCGGCCCGATTTCCACTGCTCTCAATAGGGGTAGGTTAGTAACTTCAATTAGACGTGACACGACCGCCTCTGAGCCCATTCAGACATGGTGGGCACCAAACATGGGCGGCAAAACACATTTGATTCAAGCTCGTCTGAAAGACCTCTGTCTCTCACTCCATTTCCCCATTCATACACGATGGCCGGCAAAACAAACTCGACTCAGCCGAAATCGATGTAGGCAAATATTTTTAATAGGGGCAGGTTTGTAACTTCACTCAGACGTGACACAACCACCCTACCTGTCAGCCCCGTTCATACAACGTGGGCGCCAACCGTGGGCGCCAAAACACCCTCTCCTCGCCCGAAATCTCTCTGGGCAAATATTGGGGAGATGCGAGATTACCGTCCTATCCCCAACCGACGAGACGTCCAAATTTTAAACGGGGGTTAAGTTCATAACTTTCCCATATTTCAGACAGGCGCGTCGCAAAAGCATGGTTCCCTGTACCTCTCCCTCCATTTTCCCATTCATACACCGTCCGTGCTAGAACACCATCCCCACACCAGCCTCCTCCATCTGCCACCCCATCCATCGCCGACGTCCTCCACCCCATCCATCGCCGCCGTCCTCCACCATGCCAGAGCGCCTACCAAGACCGCGTCGTCCACTATTAGAGATGGACGTTTCTCATCCACGGCGATGGACCAGGAGCCTTGCATCGCGTCCTCTCGCTTCATCGGCGCCATCGTCCTCCTTGTCGGGGCCACTCCCACGACCTTCTCGTCCACCGCAACAGGACTTATCCCCCGATGCACCCGTCTACCATCGCAGATTTGCTTCAACACCACCGACAGCCATCGCACCCCCGATGCCTGCACGGTGCCGTAAGAGAGGTGGTACTACTTCATATCTGCTCAACTTTTTGATCTCAACCAGAAAATAGATCGTAACTTGGTTACTGTACTTTCTTTTCAGCTCTTAGAATTTAGTTCTTAGTTCGAAGCAAACAATGGTTGCTAAATAGCATTTCTGCGGTTTGCAGCTTCAAATCTGCCATGGCACAGTCATAATAGGGTTTAATTGATCATGCTTAGGGTTTCCCCCCTTTTATGATCACTATACGATCAGCCTACGTGCTTCGTGTCATAATAGCACTACTCCACCCATCAAGCTAAACAAGCTTAGTTGTTCAAATACGAATATGATATTATTTAAACAAAGTCATTTAATTGGTCAGCTAAATGTTCCTAATTTAGTTTCAAAAATGCATGTACGCCGCTGGGGTGTGGATCTACAGGGTGCCCACGGTGGGCCGCGGCCCACCCTGGGATTTTGGGTCGGCCCAGACCTCGATTCCCCTTTGTTCTGCTGCGCTTCCAATCTCTACTCGCCCCCAGCCGCCTGCCTCGCCGGCGACTTGCCGTCCCCGGATGGCATGACTCTAGGAGGAGATGCCGGACTAACAGGAGGTCAGAAGCCGCTCGCCCAATAGCGTCACCGCTGCCCGGGCGCGCCGCCGTGCCTACCTTCCCAGCCCGTTCAGGGCTCAGGCGTGCAGCACCCACTAAGCCAACCCGATTTATCCTGAGATACGTCCTCAACACTCAGCAGCCACTCCTCATCACCCATTTTCTAATTGATTCATTACTCATTAGGCAGGACTGTCATTAGGGTTTGTTGTGTACTGAGTGCTACCTACACTTAATGGTTCAGATATTTCAGTAATCTTTAGTACCTGTAAATTTCACAGGGTTTCAAAATTCCAGCCCTAGGAATAGACACTAGTCATGTTGGATTGTTGGTCATAGTGACATTGACCCAGATTACTACTGCAGGCCAGGTTTGTTGACAATTTTACTAGTCTTTCTTACTCATTCGATATGATATCCAATTATTCACGTCGATTAGTTGCAAATAATAAGTGCTAGGCCAACTTCTTGATTCAGATTTTGGACGGTCTCTTACTGCAGTTACAATTCTGCATACTTGTCATAGTAAGCTCACAAGTAATGATTGATTCACTACTTCTATGCTTGCCTTGTCATATTTGTTGTCAATATTCTTTTAGGGTGGACCATCCTGTTTCAAAATACTGGAACCGCAGACAAGAGTGAATAGTATTTCTCTGTGTGATCTCTTCCATCATGTGTGGGCAACGAACACTGCATTTTATAGAAAGAAAGTGTCATATCCACCTTTTACATAGACTACGATCTTTTACATGGAATACAATCTGCCTACGTGCTTTGTGTTGCACTACCAGCACTCCCCCCTTGAAGCTAAACATTATGCCACTCATAATTCCTTAGTTTATTTGTTCAAATACGAATTTGATATGATTCTAATGTTCATACTTCAGTTTTGAAATGTGTGTCCGCCTGTTATAGAGACATAAGAGGTTTGTATTTCTGTGTGTGGTCTGGTCAGCATGGTTGGGGGATGAACTTTGTCTGCGCAGGGGTTTGTAGGGAGACACTCTCCGAGTTGAATCCGCAATGCATTCCATAGATAATCTAATTACTTTTTATGTTTTCATGAATCTCATATACTGAACATCATCAAAATGATTATGAGCTTGCGCGCATGAAAAGAATAAAGCTGAACAATGCCATGGCTGTCAAACTTGGCATTAAGGGACTAAAATCAAGTCTGGATGCAATGCAATGCAAACGCTCTCCACCTACAGA
This sequence comes from Thinopyrum elongatum, assembly GCA_011799875.1. NCBI lineage: Eukaryota > Viridiplantae > Streptophyta > Magnoliopsida > Poales > Poaceae > Thinopyrum > Thinopyrum elongatum. The sequence continues at coordinate 334,874,267 of CM022302.1, read as the reverse complement.
TTCGTGCTCAGAATATGATCCTAACAATGATTCTGAGCTAGAGGGAGACCTAAGTCAATGTAGCTCCCTAGTGGAGGAGTCAGAGGCAGATGCCCTATCTTATTCACCCATCAAGGTGCTTGCTCTAACGTTCTAAGGTTATATTGGTCGCACATATCTTGTAACTGATGCTTTGCATTGCTTCTACTTTGTTGCACTGCATTAGCTTAGTTTACACATCGTGTATGTGAATACGCCCTGCCTATCCATTTTTAGTACATATTCTATCTATCATCATACCATATTTATCCATTCAAATGTTGTTCTTGTGTATCAGACATTCAAAAGGAAGAGGGCGATTGCTGACCACGGAGGAGCACGAACAAAGTATTTGGAAAAGGTAGTGACACTTGATAAATCAAATAGCCCATTAGGTATAGTTGCAATATCAACAGACCCACAAAACACGGCCCCAACTCTAGCAGACTCTAGCCCTACTACACTGATCATCTCTGATGCCCCAACTCAGGAGACCCCAACTGCAGCAAACAGTATGATGATGCCAGTTGACATAGTACCAGCTCTACGACGCAAAACCCCCATTCCAACAAAGAGTACACCAAATCCAGTTGCCAAATCCCTTTTTGAACAAGAGAGAGCCCCAATTGCAGCAAATAGGACCCCTGTTCCACTTCTTCCTAGTTTAGAAGATGAAGCTTATATTGTTGTCAGGAACTTTGTCCGCATCTTTCCTTCATGGAAAGATTATACCACAGACAAAGATCAATTTCCAGTCTTCCTCCGCAACTTATGTGTAAGTAATGTACTAATGTTATTCATGGTAATTAGTGCATATGTTTCTACTGACAGAAGACACAAGATTTCATTTTTTTAAATAGGCGAGGACCAAACTGGATAGTCAAGACGAGAAAGGGTTGGTTGCGCTTTTCAAGCACTCATTGATGAAGTATCGTTCCTACCTAAGGCAAGCGCACTTTGATGGCAAGCCTCTAAATGAAATTTCTGTAAGTCTCCGGTGCTACATTTATCAGACAGCTAGAATAATCTTGTTACACATTGGTTTCATCTGCAGCGTAAGGTACTATCTATGATATCACATCACAATTTGAACTACATTTCTGCATGTGCCTTACCATCTCACTTGTACGAAAAATGTTTGCAGAAGAACATCCATTCTCAAGGGACCACATAATCTCGCAACTATATTGCACAATGCATTTCTCTTGTGAGTACCTCTTGCCCTGTATGACCATACTTACTTTCATAGCTAGTTGATTATGTAGCATTACTGCACATGTTAGCCTCGTTATCCTCCATTTGGTGGACATTATAAGATCCATATCGACTCTTACATAAATTTAGAATCAACCCAATGCTTTTGAAGAGGTTTAGCTCTGCAGTCCTCTTGTAAGGACTGAAAGTCGTCTATCACTGTACTTACATTAACAACTACTCCCTCCATCCCATAATATAAGAGCGTTTTGTATAGTACACCAGTGTACAAAACACTCTTATATTATGGGAAGGAGGGATTGGTTCATTGTGTAGCATTCTGCATCTTATCTCCCTCGCCCACCATTTACTAAAAAATATCATATCTATATTTAATCTTACCAAAAAGTTGAATACACAGATAATGCCAGTGCAGAAGTGTAGCCCATTGCTCTTGTCAGTACATTTTGTCCTGTAACGCTTGTACTTACATGGATTGGTAGTTGATTATGTAGCATCAATCTGCATCTTATCTTCATTATCCTCTATCCCTTCTAGTATTATCATATCTATAATTACTCTCTACAAAATGCAGAGTACAAGCAATGCTTATGAAGAAGTTTCTGTGTTGAAATTCTTGAGTTATCCTTCCCTTGACATGGAGAAGGGCATTATAGAGCCGGTGTTAACTGTTAATGTAAGTCAGTCCTTCTAAAGCCTTTATCCTCAACTGCTGTTTAATTTGGTCATACTCCCTATCGTCAACTACTGTTTAGTTTGCTGTTTCTATCAAAATGCATGTTCGCAACAACTGTAAGTTCCAAGTTTTAGTTGTAAAACCAAATTCCTTATTCATACCATGCACATTACTCAGTACTCCCTATATGTATGCTTGTTTTTGTGGATCTATAATCCAGTGTGTGTCGAAGCAGCCCATGTTTGCACCTTGTCATCTCTTGTTTTATCTTACTGATGTGGCTGATGATATGAACAACATGCCATGCACATTAACCAAAATAGATACAATGATTGTCTTTGCCCTTCATCGATGCTTGTTTTGTTGACATGGTAATCCAGTAGTGTGGTGAAGCTCCCCGCATTATGAACAATGCCAAATTGTGCCATTGATATTTTGAACTGACTCTTTATTTTCTAATTTGAAATTGGAAGGAATTGACAGCACAGTTACCATCTTTGTTTATACACGTGCAAAACATGCCATCTCTCTGCTTGTTTCAGGGTAATATGCCTGATGGCATGCACAAGTCTGCTGAAGGCTGTGAGACAAACCCAACATATATTGCAGCAAAGAAGGCAAAACATCATGAAGATAGCGAGACAACCCCAAAGTCATGTCTTGATGCAGTGTTCAAGTTACTTGAGACTAGCAGTCAGACAAGCTCACATAATTCACTGTCTGAATCAGTTCGACTTCTTCAGTCCCAAGTTCAAGCAGAAAGGCATTCTGCAACTCAACTTCGACTTGAAGTCCTATCTATAAGGAAGATCGCAGAGAACACCAATGAGAACCTCATTGCTAAACAGCTACACCTGGAAGCTATGACCGACATGCTAGGCCAGTCTCACAGCCTTGTTCAGTAGCTTGTGTAGTAGCTCCCGCACAAGGCTAACCTTTCTTGAACTGTCCTGGAAGTGGTCTTGGTTCACTATTATTTTGTTACGCTGCAATGGCGCCCAGTTTTTGTAATCTGCTTCATCATTGCGCTTTATGATCATTGGTTGCGAACTTCGATGCCCAGTGGATGTAATATACCATAAATCCTTTATTGTATAGTGTAGGTTTATTCTAAGTTACTATGTCGTAATTTCTTTATTGTATAGAGTAGGTTTGTTCTTAATTCTTACTAGTTACCGTATATGCCATCATTCGCTATCTAAAAAAACGGCGAAAATCTGATGTAGACGACCGGGCCGAAACATTCGCCTCTAATGGGCCTGCATTTTAGCGGGCCACAATTGGGCCGGCCTGCAACTTTCTTGGGCCTGAAAGGCCATTGGGGCCTTCACACTTTGTTCCAGGCCCACAACTTACACAGGCCTACATTCGGTCCAAAGTTTAGTTGGGCCTTTAGTGGACCCAGTGACGATGACATGTACCTAGGGTAGGGTCTTGGGCCTGACCCATATTCCCTACCCAAGGTCACCACACGAGAGGCCAAGGCCTACGAAGACAGAAAGAAGATACCGACTGGAATCATCACGGAGTGCAACCCACTCGACCGAAGATCTACTCGGAGACTCCAATTCCACTCGACCGCCGTCAGTCACTCGAAGAACCAGAAGATCGACTCGAAGGGAGGAGGCCTAAGGTCGCCTGTAGATAGCAATGGTCAGTCATTCACTCCATCACCATAAAGGTCATTAAACACGAGCATTACCAGTAACGTTCATAGCATTACTCTCTCATTGAACCCTTGCGTAACTCAGGACTGCGAGGGGTCGGCGCACTCTATATAAGCCACCCCTCCCCTCTGGGACAAGGGTTCGCACCCCCTGTAACCCAACACTCCAATCAACAAGCCTCCGCGGCACCAAGACGTAGGGCTGTTACCTCCACCGAGAGGGGCCTGAACTCGTAAAATCTGAGTGTACAACCTCGCCATAGCTAGGCACTGCCCCCTCCTACGTACCCCCATCTCTACTGTCAGATCCGTTCCCACGACACCTAGCACTTAGTTGGGCCCATGTAGCTTTGGCCATTAATAGGCTGAATATTATTCTGGCCTGTTACGGCCCAGAAGATACCATGGGCCTTTAGCAGGCTGAAATGCATGTTGGGCCTCAATTTTAAATAGTCTTCCACTAGCCGTTAGTAGGCTGAAATGTAGACCGGGCCATTATTGGCCCAGTTATATGACGGTCCATTACTAGGCCGAAACATATCTCGGGCCTTAGTTGGCCCACTGATATCATGGGCCTTTAAGAGGCCGAAAGCTTAGTACAGGCATCAACGGGCCGAATTATACGACAGGCCTTTAACAGGCCCAAAGTCACGTTGGGCTGAACTATTGCCACCTTGATCACGGGCCGTTAGTGGGTTGGATGTCGTGTCAGACCATATATGGCCCATGGGCAGCACGGGTCATTCCCAAGCCGAAAGACACACCGGGCTGAAATGGGCCCATCTCTACATCGGGCCTCTAACAGGCTGAAATGTCACTGGGCCGTATTTGGGCCCAATTACTCGGTGCGCTCGCCTTCATCGCCGACGATTCGTCCCAGCTCCAGGAGGCCCCCCTCGACGTCGAGGCGCTCCCCGTTCATGGGTCGTCCCACTTCCGCGCGAGTGCCTGCGGCAGCCGTCGACTCAGTATCGGTCGGCTCCCACGACGTCTTCGCTTCCTGCTGCCCGTCGCCGCAAGCAATCCGGTCGCTCGCGGCTCCAGCGGTGGGTGAAGCACGCAGTGGCCCATCAGTCGGCCACGCCTCAAATCGCGGCAGTCGAGCCCGATGAGTCCCTTTATGGTTTGTTTGATCTGTCGACTGGCTACTCGGATACTCTTTCCGAGCGCGAAAGCAATGATCCTGCGGCGGAAGTCCTCATGGTTGGTCCCCAGTGCAGCCTGCTAGGATTCCCCCGTGACGGGGGCGATAGCGGAGGTCTGTCACTCGGCAACGACGAATACTATCCTCAAGCCCTCACTGCGGAGCAGAGAGAAGAGCTGCAGCACCGGAACGATCAAGCTCTCCAGACCCCCATCATTGGGGAGACCCCCCAGGCTCAGGCCTTGGAGGTTGCGCGCGTAGCCACTCTAGCTGAGCGTGCGCGCCTGGAGAATCTTCAGCGATCACTCAACGACCGCGCTCACAGGCAAATCCCAAGTTCCAGTCGACGGCAGTGGCAATTGTTCCCAACTGGACCTTGGGATGAGTGTCAGGTATACCGCACTCCAATCCAAAATGTTGCAGCGGCTGCACGTATTGCAGATTTGATCCAGCTGTCCTGTTCCGAGGCTGGTAGAGGCTTACAGCAGATTCGGCCACTGCTCATGGCCGCCGGGGAGCAGAATTCAGCTGTTTCCCAGTCGCGCAATAGGATTCATAGCAGGTCCATCATGGCGGACACAGTTCAGTCAGCACATAGCCCGAGATCGCCTCCGCGGCGTGAAGATCGTGGTTATCGCCAGTACCAGTACCTGGGTCGAGGCCACGGGCAGTTTGACCCTCGATACCACCGTGATGACCGCCGTCGAGTGCCTACTCCCCCTCCGAGGGGTGGTTCGTACGCGCCCCAGCGGTATGATGATAAGCACTCGTACGATGATGAGCGGAGGATTCCAGTCAACCCCCGAGAGCCCGGGTTTGATGCAAGGTCAGTCCTCGTTCAGGGCCTGGTTGACAGAGGCAGAGCTAACAGTGAAGGTCTGGACAGAGATCGCCCAAGTGGGAGCAGAGCGTTCGTCTCTGGGCTCGAGTGTTTTAGCAGAACCATTCGAGCTGCTGAGATTCCTCCCAACTTCAGATTGGCTGCAGGAGTGAGCAAGTTTACTGGCGAGTCAAAGCTAGACACGTGGTTGGAGGATTACCGAGTGGCAGTGCAGATTGGTGGAGGCAATGACGAAGTGGCCATGAAGCACCTGCCCTTGATGCTTGAGGGCTCAGCCAGGGCCTGGTTGAATCAGTTGGCTCCTGCTAGCATATACTGTTGGGAAGACTTGGCCCGAGTGTTTATCAAGACATTTGAAGGCACTTGCAAGAATCCCGCTGGGCTGTCTAAATTGCAGCATTGTGTCCAAAAGCCGAATGAAACTTTGAGAGATTACATCCAGCATTGGACTACACTTCACCATCTGGTGGAGAATGTTTCAGAGCACCAAGCAGTGTGCGCTTTCAAGGAAGGCGTATGGTACAGAGAGCTCACACTGAAATTTGGTCGCTCCGGAGCCATGACTCTGAATCGGATGATGGAGATAGCCACTCGGTATGCGAATGGCGAAGAAGAAGACCGACTCCGTAATGGCAAAGGGAAGACAGTCGACCCCGACGCTGGGGGTGGAAATCCCAGTCGGAAGCAAAAGCGCAAAGCAAAAGCCGCAGGGCAGACTGAAGCTGCAGTGGTGAATACCCAAGGAAAGTTCAAGGGAAATCCCAAGGGGCCATGGATACCCAAGAAGATCAAGGACCAGTCGGGCCAGGATGTCCTGGATTTACCGTGTGCCATCCACACAAAGAAAGATGAAGAGGGCAACTTGATTTTGCCCAAACACACCACTCGACCGTGCAGATTCCTTATCCAGTAGTTTCGTGAAGGTCAGCAGAGTGAGAAGGGCTCTGATAAGGATGAGGATGAAGAAAAGGCGGATGATTAGCCAAAGGTCAATGCAACCCTGGTGATTTTTGCTGACGTTGAGAGCAAAAGTCGACTGAAAGTCATCAACAGAGAGGTGAACATGGTTGCTCCGGCAACTACAACATACCTCAAGTGGTCAAAGACTCCTATCACCTTTGATCAGTCAGATCACCCATCTCACGTTGCTACCCCCGGGCGGCAAGCTTTGGTGGTTGACCCAGCCATTGGAGGCACTCGACTGCGTAAAGTTCTCATGGATGGTGGCAGTGGTTTGAACATTCTGTATGCTGAAACCCTTCAGGGGATGGGCATTCCGATGTCCCAACTCAGTGAGAGCAACATGCAGTTCCACGGAGTCATCCCAGGAAAGAAAGCAAAATCACTTGGGCAGATTGCTTTGGATGTGGTTTTTGGCGATTCAAAGAATTTTTGCAAAGAAATGCTGACGTTTGAAGTGGTAGATTTTCACAGTGCCTATCATGCTATTTTGGGCAGACCGGCGTATGCTCGTTTCATGGCCCGTCCATGTTACGTATATCTCAAACTGAAGATGCCCGGGCCCAAAGGTGTGATCACGGTCACTGGGAATAGACAGAGAGTAGAGGAATGCCTCCAAAAGGGTTCCAAGATAGCTGACGAGCAAATGGCGGTGGTGGAACTGGAAGAGTACAAGAAGAATGCTGATCTGAGTGACTTGCTCCGTTCCAAGAAGCCTGCTTCTGAGTCCGCATTTCAGTCAGCTAGCGAGACGAAGCCAGTTCACATTCACCTGGAAGATTCCACAGCTGCTCTGACCCACATCTCAACGACACTCGATAGCAAATAGAAAGCCGCGCTCATCCAGTTCCTCCGTGAGAACTGGGACATCTTCGCATGGTAACCATCGGACATGCCAGGTGTACCCAAGGGACTGACTGAGCACCGTTTGCGTGTCGACTTGAAAGCAAAACCTGTCAAAGAGCATCTCCGTCGGTCCGCCGCAGAGAAGAGGAAGGCAATTAGCGAGGAAGTGGCTCGGCTCTTGGCAGCTGAGTTCATACGCGAGATATACCACTTCGAGTGGCTCGCCAACATCGTCATGGTACCTAAGTAGGATAATTCACTCCGCATGTGCATTGACTTCAAGCATATCAATCGGGCCTGCCCGAAAGATCATTTTCCGCTCCCTCGCATTGATCAGATAGTCGACTCGACTGTGGGGTATGAGCATTTGTCATTTCTTGATGCGTATTCCGGATACCATCAGATCCGACTGTATGGGCCAGATGAAATAAAAACAACCTTCATCACCCCATTCGGGTGTTTTTGCTATATCACTATGCCATTCGGTCTCAAAAATGCTGGCGCCACATTCATGCGCATGATTCAGAAGTGCCTGCTCACTCAGATCAGCCGGAATGTGGAGGTATATATGGATGACATTGTGGTCAAGTCACGTAAAGGTTCTGACCTGCTGACTGATCTCGCTAAAACCTTTGCCAATTTGAGAAGGTATGGCATTAAGTTGAATCCATCCAAGTGCACATTCGGGGCACCCGGAGGCAAGCTACTCGGTTTCCTCATTTCCGAATGAGGGATAGATGCCAATCCCGAGAAGATCGGTGCAATTCTCCGAATGAAACGCCCTGTGTGTGTGCACGACGTTCAGAAGCTCACAGGTTGTCGCGCTGCATTGAGTCGGTTTATTTCACGACTCGGTGAAAAGGCTCTGCCTCTTTACCGACTGATGAAAAAGTCTGACATGTTCGAGTGGACTCCCGAAGCCGAAGCAGCATTTGTGGAGCTCAAAGCCCTGCTTTCCACCCAGCTGGTGCTTGCTGCTCCGAACAGCAAAGAGCATCTACTCTTGTACATCGCAGCTACTGGTCAGGTTGTCAGCACGGTGCTCATAGTGGAGCGAGAAGAAGAAGGCAAGACCTATAAAGTTCAACGGCCAGTGTATTATATCTCTGAAGTCTTGACTCCGTCCAAGCAAAGGTATCCACATTAGCAGAAGCTTGTTTTTGGAATTTACTTGACTGCGAAGAAAGTTGCACACTATTTCCAAGATCACTCGGTCTCAGTCGTCAGTGATGCTCCATTATCTGAGATCATGAATAATCGAGATGCAACTGGTCGAGTGGCTAAGTGGGCAATTGAACTTCTCCCTTTGGACATCAAGTTCGAAGCAAAGAAGGCGATCAAATCTCAGGCGCTCGCGGATTTCTTGGCCGAGTGGATTGAATAGCAACAGCCGACTCAAATTCACTCGGAACACTGGACCATGTTCTTCGATTGGTCTAAAATGTTGAATGGTTCTGGTGCCGGAGTGGTCCTGGTGTCCCCAAAAGGTGATAAACTCAGTTGTGTCCTCGAGATTCACTTCGATTCCTCCAATAACGAAGCTGAGTATGAAGCACTCCTCTACGGGTTGCGTATGGCTATCTCACTCGGCGTCCATCGCCTGATGGTCTACGGTGACTCGGATTTGGTGGTCAATCAAGTGATGAAGGAGTGGGACATTAGAAACCCTGCTATGACTGGATATTGCAACGCAGTGAGGAAGTTAGAGAAAAAGTTCGAGGGTTTGGAGCTTCACCACATTCCCCGACTCAAAAATCAAGCAGCTGGCAATTTGGCAAAGATAGGTTCCACTCGGAAGCCTATCCCCAGCAATGTGTTTCTAGAACACCTTCATGCCCCGTCAGTGCAAGAACATCCTTTCACTGAATAGCCTCCCCAGGCGAAAAGTCCCACCGATCCGACTGAAATCGAGATACCTGCTGTTATTGACTTGGTGATGGAGGTCTTGGTGATTACTCCCGACTGGACTGTGTTGTATTTGCATACATACTCAGGAAGGAGCTCCCAGAGGATGAGGATGAGGCACGTCAGATTGTTCGCAGATCCAAGGCTTTCACAGTGATAGGTGGACAGCTTTACAGGGAAAGTGTTACTGGCGTAGCTCAGCGATGTATTTCCCCAGAAGAAGGTCAACTGATTTTGGAAAAGATCCACTCGGGGACCTGTGGTCATCATGCGTCCTCTCGAACAATTGTGGCTAAAGCATACCGAGACAGGTTTTACTAGCCACGGGCCAATGAAGCTGCAAGAAAATGGTACAGCGGTGTGAAGGGTGTCAGTTCTACGCAAACATGTCTCACAAACCCACATCCACTCTGAAAACCATTCCACTCGTCTGGCCATTCGCTGTATGGGGACTGGACATGATTGGGCCCCTCAGGACTGGTAGGAGTGGCTTCACTCATCTGCTTGTAGCAGTCGACAAATTCACCAAGTGGATTGAAGCCAAGCCTATTAAGATGTTAGATTGAAGAACAACCATCAAGTTCTTGAAAGAATTGATATTCAGATATGGAGTTCCTCATAGTATTATCACAGATAATGGCTAAAACTTCGACTCGGAAGAATTCAGAAACTTCTGCGCCTCCCAAGGCACTCAGGTAGACTACGCATCTGTTGCGCACCCGCAGTCGAATGGACAAGCTGAGAGGGTGAACGGTCTTATTCTCCAAGGATTGAAACCCAGACTCATGCATGATCTTGAACATGCAGCTAGAGCCTGGGTGACTGAACTACCGTCAGTTCTATGGGGTTTAAGGACGACTCCAAATCGGTCGACTGATCGCACCCCTTTCTTCATGGTGTATGGAGCTAAAGTGTGGCGCCCCCGGCTCAATCGTACACTAATCATGCACGCAAACGTGTACGATCAAGATCAGGGACTCACGGGAAGATATCACAACACAACTCTAAAACATAAATAAGTCATACAAGCATCATAATACAAGCCAGGGGCCACGAGGGCTCGAATACAAATGCTCGATCATAGACGAGTCAGCGGAAGCAACAATATCTGAGTACAGACATAAGTTAAACAAGGTGCCATAAGATGGCTAGCACAAACAGGGATACAACAGATCGAACAGGCGCAGGGCCTCCTGCCTGGGATCCTCCTAACTACTCCTGGTCGTCGGCGTCCTGGACGTAGTAGTAGGCTCCGCCCTGGTGGTAGTAGTCGTCGAAGGTGGCGTCTGGCTCCTGGGCTCCAACATCTGGTTGCGACAACCAGCAAGGAGGGAAAGGGGGAAAGGAGGGGGAAAGCAACCGTGAGTACTCATCCAAAGTACTCGCAAGCAAGGATCTATACTACATATGCATGGTATATGTGTAAAAAGGCAATATCGGTGGACTGAACTGCAGAATGCCAGAATAAGAGGGGGATAGCTAGTCCTGTCGAAGACTACGCTTCTGGCAGCCTCCATCTTGAAGCAATAGAAGAGATTAGTTGGAATTTAACCAAACAACAACGTATAGCATAATCCTACCCGTCGATCCTCTCGTCGCCACCATGCGAGAGAGCGACCACCGGGTTATATCTGTCACTTGTAAGGCTGTGTTTTATTAAGTATCCATTTCTAGTTGTCATGAGGTCGGAATACAACTCCGGGTCGTCCTTTTACCGAGGGACACGGCTATTCGAATAGATAAACTTCCCTGCAGGGGTGCACCACATATTCCCCAACACGCTCGATCCCCTTTGGCCGGACACACTTTCCTGGGTCATGCCCGGCCTCGGAAGATCCACACGTCGCAGCCCCACCTAGGCTCAACAGAGAGGTCAGCACGCCGGACTAATCCTAGGCACTCTGGGGTCTGGGCCCATCGCCCAGTGCGCTCCTGCACGTTGCGTACGCGGCCGCGAGCAGACCTAGCAACCCACACGATCACGGCGGTTACGTTATCGCGGTCCAACACGGCGCGCGCCGCTCAGTCGCTGACGTCAAAAAGGCTTCAGCTGATACCACGACGCCGGGATACCCATAACTACTCCCGCGTAGTTGGTTAGTGCATATAGGCCAGTGGCCAGACTCAGATCAAATATCCAATCTCGTTAAACGTGTTATTATGAGATCACCGCGGACGACGACCAGGGCCAGGCCCACCTCTCTCCTAGGTGGTCACAACCTGCCCTGCCGCTCCACAACAAAGAGTCACTTAGGGGGCCGTCGAGGAGGCCAATCCTTTCAGCCCCCATTCGTGAATCACCTGCGGGTGCTCCTCGAGCCGACCCGACTTTAGTATCCATCTGATGTCACATGTAATAAGTAGTATACATATCCGCAATCGCCACCCGTGGCGAGCACGGCCCAATAATGTAGCATAGCAGACAGACGAGAATGTAGGGCCACTAATGACAAACTAGCATCCTACACTAGGCATTTAGGATTGCAGGTAAGGTATCAACAACAGTAGCAACAATGACAGGCTATGCAGCAGAATGGGATTAACCGAAAGCAGTAACAGGCTACACTACTCTAATGCAAGCAGTATAGAGAAGAATAGGCGATATCTGGTGATCAAGGGGGGGGCTTGCCTGGTTGCTCTGGCAAGTAGGGGTCGTCAACAACGTAGTCGGTCGGGGCACCAGCAGCTGCGTCGGTCTCGTAGTCTACCGAAGAGAAGAGGGGGAAGAAACAGTAAACACACGGCAATAATGCAACAGGGATGCATGACATGTCTAAATGATATGCCGGGGTGATATACAGCCTAACTAAGCGATTTAGTTAATTTAGGAATTTATTCGGATTTATTTAATTAGGGTTGGACACTATTCATTTATCGAAAACGGTCTAATTGTTCAACGTTCTCATAGCTGCGGGCGTCTGACGGAGATACCGAGGGCGTATCCGGGTTCGTATCGTCGTTCTGAGCAAGTTTCATGTATAAAATATTTTCATCGGAGTTACGGTTTAAAAGATATGATTTTCTAAAGTTTTTATTAATTTCTGAAATTTTAATTAATTATTTAATTCAACATTATCCGAAACAGTGCTGCGATGATGTCAGCATGACATCATGCTGATGTCAGCAGGCGCCCTGACAGGGTGGGTCCCACCTGTCATAGACTGTTAAATTAATTAGGGTTAACTAATTATATTACTGTTTAATTAACACTAATTAGTTAATTAAATTAACCTAATCAGGATTAATTAACTAATTAATTAATTATTTTTATTATTTTTATTTTTATTTTTATTTCCTTTTTATTAAAACGTTCTGGGGCTGGGCCCCACATGTCAATGGGCCAGGGGGACTTAACGGGCGCTGGGTACGGGTAACGGGCGGGCGAACCCGCTCGAACGGGCACGGGCGATGGGGCGCGCCAGGGCGCCATCGCCGGTCGCGGGAGATGGCCGCGAGGGTGCGCGGCCGGCGGCCACGGCGCGGCTGGAGCCGCGGGGGGGGGGAGGACCGGTGGCCGGAGGCGGCGTAGAGGGGCGAGGTGGGACTGGCGGCAGAGGTAGGCGAGGGTGAGGCGCAGGCAGCGCGCGGGGTAGTGAGTAGGGGCCGGCGAGGCAGAGAGGCCTCAGCGGGGCGAGGCGCTGGGCGCGGTGACCGCTGGGCGACGGGCACGGCCGGACGGCGCGGCGCATGGCCAGGGCACGGCCCGACCGCGGTGAGCGCGGGGCCGGAGCGCGCGAGGCGTGGTCACGGCCGGAGCGGAGCAACGGTGGGCGCGGCGGGAGCGCGGCAGGCGAGCGAGAGAGGAGGACCGGGGGCCTCACCGAGGGAGCGTAGGGACGGGGCAGTGGAGCGCGAGGAGGAAGACGGGGACGACGGCGGAGAGGAGAAGCAGGCCGGCGGGGGAGCGCTCCGGCGACGGCGTCCAACGGCAATGGCAACGGGGCGGCGTCGGGCGGCAGGGTCGGGGCGTCGCGGCGACCTCCACCTCTCGATCCCGATCCAATCGGGGGAGAGGGGGGGATATATCGGGAGAGGGGGGAAGTGGGGGGGTGGCTGGTTAGGGTTTCCCCCCCCATGGGGATAAGGCAGGGGATGGGGCTGGGCCGGCCAGTTGGGCCAGGTGGGTCGGCCAGCTGGGCCGCCTGGCCCAGTTGGCCAGGGGGGCCTTTTCTTTTCTTTTGTTTTTCTGTTTCTTTTCCCTTTTCTTTACTGTTAAATGTTTAGGCCCCAAATGGTTTTTGTAAAAAGTGTGACCTATTTCATAAATACCAGTGCATTATTCCTTAACACCTAAAATTAGTTTGGACAAAACATAATTCCATATTTATTTCAGATCTAATAAATGGTTATTATATATTATCTTTATCCACTGTTTGAGGTTGTTCGAGTCACTTATCCAATTCCAATGATGTTGGTTTCAATTTTAGAATAGCCTCTGGAATATTTGTTACTTATCTGACATTTTAGTTTCTATGTTGGACAACTTTTATATCCCACTTTCATTTAAATTTGAATTTGACTTAGGAGTTGAAATGCAATATGATGCTAATGATGATTATGCACTATTAATCATGATGACATGGCCTCATCAAAAGGGTGATCACTGTAGCTTAATACAGGGGGTGTTACAAATCTCCTCCACTACAAGAAATCTCGTCCCGAGATTTAGGAGGTAGAAAGAAACAAAGCGGGGTATTCATCGCGAAGACGATCCTCGCGTTCCCAAGTGGCTTCATCTTCAGAATGGTTTGACCACTGAACCTTGAGGAACTTGATAACCTTCTGGCGTGTGCGACGCTCGGCTTGATCGAGAATGCGGACCGGATGCTCTTTATAAGAGAGGTCTTGTTGCAGTTCAAGCAATTCGTGATCTACTCCGCGGATAGGGGCTTTGAAGCAGCGGCGGAGTTGTGATACGTGGAACACATCGTGAACCTGAGAAAGGTTCGGTGGAAGTTCCAACTGATATGCCACTCTACCACGCCTTTCAAGAACAGTGAAAGGACCAATATAGCGAGGAGCTAGCTTGCCCTTGATCCCGAATCGGTGTGTACCTTTCATCGGTGTGACTCGAAGATAAGCCTTTTCGCCAGGTTGATAGACCATATCTTTGTGTTTGCGGTCATACTGACTCTTTTGACGTGACTGAGCAGTCTTCAAATGCTCGCGGACAACGTGAACTTGATCTTCGGCAAGTTGGATAATATCCGGACCGAAGAGTGGACGTTCCCCAGTTTCTGACCAATTCAGAGGGGTTCGGCACTTTCGTCCGTACAATACTTCGAAGGGGGCCATCTTCAGACTGGCTTGATAGCTGTTATTGTAAGAGAATTCAGCATATGGGAGAGATTCTTCCCATTTCCTTCCGAAGGATATGACACAAGCTCGAAGCATGTCTTCGAGAACTTGGTTGACTCGTTCAACTTGTCCTTGAGACTGAGGGTGAAAAGCGGTGCTGAAGGACAGATGAGTTCCCATAGCTTCTTGGAAACTTGCCCAGAATCTTGAAGTGAATAAGCTGCCACGGTCTGAACTGATAACCAGTGGAATACCGTGAAGTGAAACAATTCTGGACATGTAGAGAGTTGCGAGCTGACTAGCAGTGATCGTCTCTTTGACGGCTAGAAAATGTGCAACTTTGGAAAGTCGGTCAATGACGACAAGAATAGCATCATTACCTTTCTGTGATTTGGGAAATCCAGTGATAAAGTCCATTTCAACATGGTCCCATTTCCATTCAGGAACAGCAATTGGTTGCAGAGTTCCGGCGGGCCTTTGATGTTCTGCTTTGACGCGACGGCAAACATCACATTCAGCAACATAGCGAGCAACGTCTTGCTTCATGTTTGACCACCAGAATCTTTGACGGATGTCTTGGTACATCTTGGTACTGCCGGGATGAATAGACAACGGAGTGTCGTGAGCTTCTTGCATGACCTCCTGAGTCATACCCAGGTTACCTTTAGAGGGGACCACTAGACGACTTTTAAAGAACAAGGTGCCAGTATCATCAATAGTGAAGAACGAAGGCCTTCCTTCAGCGAGATAGCGCTTAATCTTGTGGGCTTGAGAGTCATAACCCTGCAGCGTCTTGATGCTGTCCACGAGATCTGGTTTAACAACCAGGGTATTAAGAGAACCCTGGGAAACAACGTGGAGGTTCATTTTGTAGGAACCTTCAGGAGGGGGAGCGAGTGCTCCAGGAGGAACAATGTGGAGATTCAGCTTTCTGAATTCTTCAATAAGCGAAGGTTGAACTTCGTGAAACTGGAGGTGACTGCAATAAGACTTGCGGCTCAAGGCATCGGCCATTACATTCGCCTTGCCAGGGGTATAAGAAATACCCAAGTTAAAATCCGCTACGGTCTCCATCCATCTCTGTTGACGGAGGTTCAGGTCTGGCTGAGTGAACAGATACTTCAGACTTTGATGATCGGTGTAGATCTCGCAATGATTACCGAGAAGGTAATGTCGCCACTATTTTAGTGCATGGATGACGGCAGCAAGCTCGAGGTCATGTACTGGGTAATTCTCTTCGTGCGGACGCAATTGACGCGAAGCATAAGCAATTACTCTGCGGTCTTGCATTAGGACACCGCCTAATCCTTGACGGGATGCATCACAATAGATGAGAAAATCCCTCTGGGAATCAGGAGGGGCAAGCACTGGGGCAGAAGTCAGCTTGTCTTTGAGCGTCTGGAAACTTTCCTGACACTTTTCCGTCCAATCGAACTTGACGCCTTTATGAAGCAGGTTAGTCAGGGGCTTGGCGATCTTGGAGAAGTTCTCGACAAATCGACGGCAATAGCTGGCGAGTCCGAGAAAACTTCGAACTTGCTTGACGTTCTTTGGAGGAGCCCAATCAAGAATAGCCTGAACTCGCTCGGGGTTGATGGCAATACCATCCTTGGAGATGACATGCCCAAGGTATGTTACTTCGGGAAGCCAGAATTCACACTTGGAAAACTTGGCATATAGTTGATGCTCTCGAAGTTTTTCCAGAACAAGTCGAAGATGTTCAGCATGTTCCTCTTTGTTCTTGGAGTATACTAGGATATCATCCAGGTAAACCACGACGAACTTGTCAAGGTATTCCATGAATATATAATTCATCAGGCGGGAGAATGTGGCGGGAGCATTGGTTAAGCCGAATGACATGACAGTGTACTCGTATGAGCCATATCGAGTAACGAAGGCGGTCTTTGGGATATCCTCTTCACGAACACGGATCTGGTGGTAACCCAACCTTAAGTCGAGTTTAGAGAACACTGATGAACCCGCCAGTTGATCATACAGATCGTTTATCCGAGGAAGGGGATATTTGTTCTGGATGGTTGCTTGGTTGATAGGACGGTAATCTTGGACCAATCGGTTTGATCCATCCTTCTTCCTGACAAAGAGAGAAGGTGCTCCCCAAGCAGAGGAACTTGGGCGAATGAAACCCTTACGAAGTGAAGCGTCGATTTCCTCCTTAAGTTCAAGGAGTTCATGCGGCGGCATCTTGTAGGGTCGCTTGGCGATAGGAGTGGTGCCTGGTTTCAAGTCGATGACAAATTCGACAGCTCGAGCAGGGGGTATCCCTGGGAGTTCTTCTGGGAAAACACCTTGGAATTCGCGAACAACTGGAATGTTCTCGATGCCTTCAAGTGGTGATGCGTTTAACGCATTCAAGGCATAAAGTCTCGCCTCGGCATTTTGGATGATTTGAGCCTCGTAGCTTATTATTTCATCAGAAGGGTGTAGAAGATGGACGATCTTCGTGGCGCAAACTATAGAAGCAGTATGCGCTTTCAACCAATCCATTCCGAGAATGAGGTCGATACTACAAGACTTTAGTATGAAAGGGGAGGCGTGAAACTCCAGCCCTTCAATTTCAACGGTGACGTCGTTGCTACCCATGGAGGTTTGACATTGACCCGCGGGGGTGTGTATTACTATTGCAGTGTTCATGACCTCACATTTAATGTCGTGTTTGTATGCAAATTCTTCGGACATGAATGAATGCGATGCTCCCGAATCAAATAAAACAGAAGCGGGTACTGAATTAACAAGGAGAGTACCCATCACGGTGGCAGGCTGGTCCTGAGCTTCATTGAAATCGGTGTGGTTGGCCTGAATACGCCCATAGGACTTGGCATTGTTGTTGCGAGGCTGATTGTTCCTACGGCCAGTTGCAGGAAGTGCCAGTTGGTTCTGGTTCTGAATGCAGTTCCTGGAAAAATGACCTGGCTGCCCACACTTGTAGCACAGACTATCATTGGGATTGGGAGCAGGAGCTCGGGGTGGTGGAGATGGAAGTCCTGGCTGCCTAGGTGGTGGAGGCAGACGCGGTGCAGTATAGGACTGTCTTGGAGCAGGTGCAGCTGGACGGTACACGCTGTTTGGAATCCAGATCCGACGCTTCTGTGCAGGCTGGCTCGAAGATGAACCGGTGCCACGGTTGCGCCTAAGAGATCCCTGGTGTGCCTGCAGACCAGTCTCGACCTGGATAGCCTTGTTCACCAAGATGGAGAAATTATCGAATTCATGCACAAGGAGCGCTAGCTTGATGTCAGCTTGAAGTCCTTCGCGAAACCTTTCCTGACGGCGAGCATCAGTGGGAATGTCTTCTTCAGCATAGCGGGATAATTCCAGAAACTCCCGCTGATAAGCTTCCACTGTCTTGTTGCCCTGGGTGAGGTTGCGGAACTCCTGCTTCTTCCGGTCCATGATTCCCTGAGGAATGAAACGGGCACGAAAGGCAGCTTGGAAATCCGGCCAAGTGATGACTGTGCCAGCTGGTTGAGTGCGCCTGTGGCTGTCCCACCATTGAGCAGCGGGGCCCTTGAGAAAGAAGGAGGCGAAGGTGACATAGTTTGCAGGGGCAACGCCACCAGATTCCAACTCATAGGTGATGTCGCGAAGCCAGTCATCCGCATCCAGGGGCTGAGTTGAGCCGCGGTAGACGGTTGGGTTGAGGCGCATAAAGTCCTGCAGGGTCCCTGGGCCTGGATACTGGTTCATATTGGGACGAGGAAACTGATCCATGATCCCTTGCATGAACTGACGTTGCAGTTCAAATTGCTGCATCATTCCAGCCATATAGTTCGGCGGTGGTGGATCGTTGGCACCACGGCCACGACCACGACCAGCGGGTCTAACCATCCTGCTAAATTACAACAGGGGGTAGCTTAGTAAAAGCAAGCGCGAGTGCTTAGCGACAAGCATGATGTAACTCGACAATAGTTTAAGCAGTGCATCAAATACATAAAAGTAGTCAATTAAGACATACATATCCTTACACAAAGTCAGGTACATGCGGACAGCATAACGGCGCAAATCAAAAGCTAGACATACTAGGCGGCGCGCAGGCACGCGGTAAGGAAGTACACAACGAGAGATAGCAAAGGCTACATCAACGTCGGAGAGAACCACTGTAACGGGGTAGCTGCGAGTGCGGACGACGAATGTTCGTCGCGGAAAGATCCTGTGCTCCATGTGCACTCTGATGCAGAACCCGGTCTCGAGCTGTAAGAAGAGGTCCACGTGTCGGTGTGTGACCCCCAACAGTAGGCCAGTCAATACCAGCATACATCTGAGTCCTGCGCGGATAAAGGATGTGCTCCGGATGTATCCCTGCATGAACAGCGGGCAGCAACTGCGTCATAGCATCGTAGAGACGTGCTCGAGTGGCAACCAACTCGACGGCAAGAGCCCGAACAGTGCGATCCAGAGCCTGAGTGCACTGAATCAGAACGCGCGGGTCGTAGCGACGAGGCTCGTACGGGGCACAGATAGCTGTGTAGTATCCGGTAGCATCTCCAGCAGGGGCATACGGAATGTATCGGAACTCAGAGTCATCCAAGATAGCATTGTGCTCCCCTTGTAGACGTACGACAGCGGAGTAGGCGGCATCATGGACTGCCATCTCAATCGTCACGCCTAATCCGTGAAAAAGGTGTAGCTCGATGTCTGAGTTGTTCTGCTGATCATAAATCCGAACTTCAGCATAGTACTGTTCCTGGTTGAACTCGCGGTAAACCTCATAAACCAAGTACTCAGGGTACCAACGGTAGCCAAGTCTGGTCATGAGAGCGATCAGGACAGCTGGAAACCCAGGGGTATTACGAGCCCAAGTGCGAAGCACAAGCTGTGTCGTAGGACGCGGTGGAAACAAACGGTCCATCTGAAACAGAGGAAATTCAGATTTGTCAAATGACAATGAGAAGTTTAACACAACTCGGAGAGAAAGGTTAGACAAAACAATGGAAAGGAAAATGATTATCAGACTAATCAGATCAACGACAGGGAAATCGCACAGATATCCAGCTCTCCGGGTAGACAGAATTTACGAGATCCTAAGTGTCGGCGTTAGTAAACTTTATTTAACCCGAAATCTCCTCCACTACAAGAAATCTCGTCCCGATTTTAGAGGTGAAAAGAAACAAAGCGGGGTATTCATCGCGAAGACGATCCTCGCGTTCCCAAGTGGCTTCAATCCTCAGAATGGTTTGACCACTGAACCTTGAGGAACTTGATAACCTTCTGGCGTGTGCGACGCGCGCTTGATCGAGAATGCGGACCGGATGCTCTTATAAGAGAGGTCTTGTTGCAGTTCAAGCAATTCGTGATCTACTCCCGCGGATAGGGTCTTTGAAGTAGCGGCGGAGTTGGGATAACGTGGACCACATCGTGAACCTGAGAAAGGTTCGGTGGGATTCCAACTGATTGCCACCCTACCACGCCTTTCAAGAACAGTGAAAGGACCAATATAGCGAGGAGCTAGCTTGCCCTTGATCCCGAATCGGTGGGTACCTTTCCATCGGTGTGACTCGAAGATACCTTTTCGCCAGTTGATAGACCATATCTTGTGTTTGCGGTCATACTGACTCTTTTGACGTGACTGAGCAGTCTTCAATGCTCGCGGACAACGCGAACTTGATCTTCGGCAAGTTGGATAATATCCGGACCGAGAGTGGACGTTCCCCCCCATTTTCTGACCAATTCAGAGGGTTGCACTTTCGTCCGTACAATACTTCGAAGGGGGCCATCTTCAGACTGGCTTGATAGCTGTTATTGTAAGAGAATTCGGCATATGGGAGAGATTCTTCCCATTTCCTCCGAAGGATATGACACAAGCTCGAAGCATATCTTCGAGAACTTGGTTCACTCGTTCAACTTGTCCTTGAGACTGAGGGTGAAAAGCGGTGCTGAAAGACAGATGAGTTCCCATAGCTTCTTGGAAACTTGCCCGAATCTAGAAGTGAATAAGCTGCCACGGTCTGAACTGATAACCAGTGGAATACCGTGAAGTGAAACAATTCGGACAAGTAGAGAGTTGCGAGCTGACTAGCAGTGATCGTTCTTGACGGCTAGAAAAGTGTCAACTTTGGAAAGTCGGTCAATGACGACAAGAATAGCGTCATTACCTTTCTGTGATTTTGGGAAATCCAGTGATAAGTCCATTTCAACATGGTCCCATTTTCATTCAGGAACAGCAACATTGGTTGCAGAGTTCGGCGGGCCTTTGATGTTCTGCTTTGACGCGACGGCAAACATCACATTCAGCAACATAGCGAGCAATGTCTTGCTTCATTTTGACCACCAGAATCTTTGACGGATGGCTTGGTACATCTTGGTACTTGCGGGGAGATGAATAGACAACGGAGTGTCGTGAGCTTCTTGCAATGACCTCCTCCGAGTCATACCAGGTTACCTTTAGAGGGGAACCACTAGACGACTTTTAAAGAACAAGGGTGCCAGTATCATCAATAGTGAAGAACGACAGGCCTTCCTTCAGCAGATAGCGCTTAATCTTGTGGGCTTGAGAGTCATACACCTGCAGCGTCTTGATGCTGTCCACGAGATCTGGTTTAACAACCAGGGTATAAGAGAACCCTGGGAACACACGTGGAGGTTCATTTTGTAGGAACCTTCAGGAGGGGGAGCGAGTGCCCAGGAGGAACAATGTGGAGATTCAGCTTTCGAATTCTTCAATAAGCGAAGGTTGAACTTCGTGAAACTGGAGGTGACTGCAATAAGACTTGCGGCTCAAGGCATCGGCCATTACATTCGCCTTGCCAGGGGTATAAGGAAATACCAAGTTAAAATCCCTACGGTCTCCATCCATCTCGTGTGACGGAGGTTCAGGTCTGGCTGAGTGAACGATACTTCAGACTTTGATGATCGGTGTAGATCTCGCATGATTACCCGAGAAGGTATGTCGCCACTATTTTAGTGCATGGATGACGGCAGCAAGCTCGAGGTCATGTACTGGGGTAATTCTCTTCGTGCGGACGCAATTGACGCGAAGCATAAGCAATTACTCTGCGGTCTTGCATTTAGCACACCGCCTAATCTTGACGGGATGCATCACAATAGATGAGAAAATCCCTCTGGGAATCGGAGGGGCAGCACTGGGGCAGAAGTCAGCTTGTCTTTGAGCGTCTGGAAACTTTCCTGACACTTTTTCCGTCCAACGAACTTGACGCCTTTTGAAGCAGGTTTAGTTCAGGGGCTTGGCGATCTTGGAGAAGTTTTCTCGACAATCGCGCCAATAGCTGCGAGTCCGAGAAAACTTCGAACTTGCTTGACGTTCTTTGGAGAGCCCAATCAAGAATAGCCTGAACTCGCTCGGGGTTGATGGCAATACCATCCTTGGAGAGACATGCCCAAGGTATGTTCTTCGGGAAGCCAGAATTCACACTTGGAAAACTTGGCATATAGTTGATGCTCTCGAAGTTTTTTCCAGAACAAGTCGAAGATGTTTCAGCATGTTCCTCTTTGTTCTTGGAGTATACTAGGATATCATCCAGGTAAACCACGACGAACTTGTCAAGGTTATTCCATGAATATATATTCATCAGGCGGAGAATGTGCGGGAGCATTGGTTAAGCCGAATGACATGACAGTGTACTCGTATGAGCCATATCGAGTACACGAAGGCGGTCTTTGGGATATCCTCTTCACGAACACGGATCTGGTGGTAACCCAACCTTAAGTCGAGTTTAGAGAACCTGATGAACCCGCCAGTTGATCATACAGATCGTTTATTCCGAGGAAGGGATATTTTGTTCTGGATGGTTGCGTTTTGATAGGACGGTAATCTTGGACCAATCGGTTTGATCCATCCTTCTTCCTGACAAGAGAGAAGGTGCTCCCCAAGCAGAGGAACTTGGGCGAATGAAACCCTTACGAAGTGAAGCTCGATTTCCTCCTTAATGTTCAAGGAGTTCATGCGGCGGCATCTTGTAGGGTCGCTTGGCGATAGGAGTGGTGCCTGGTTTCAAGCGTGTACAAATTCGACAGCTCGAGCAGGGGGTATCCCTGGGAGTTCTTCTGGGAAAACACCTGGAATTCGCGAACAACTGGAATGTCTCGATGCCTTCAAGTGGTGATGCGTTTACGCTTCAAGGCATAAAGTCTCGCCTCGGCATTTTGGATGATTTGAGCCTCGTAGCTTATTATTTCATCAGAAGGGTGTAGAAGATGGACGATCTTCGTGGCGCAAACTATAGAAGCATTATGCGCTTTCAACCAATCCATTCCGAAATGAGGTCGATACTACAAGACTTTAGTATGAAAGGGGAGGCGTGAAACTCCAGCCCTTCAATTGGGGTTCCTTTATCCTTTTCTGTTTCTTTTTCCTTTTCTTTATTCTCTTTTCTCTACTGTTAAATGTCTAGGCCCCAAATGGTTTTTGTAAAAGGTGTGACCTATTTCATAAATACCAGTGCATTATTCCCTAACACCGAAAATTAGTTTGGACAAAACATAATTCCATACTTATTTCAGATTTAATAAATGGTTATTAAATATTATCTTTATCCACTGTTTGAGGTTGTTCGAGTCACTTATCCAATTCCAATGATGTTGGTTTCAATTTTAGAATAGCCTCTGGAATATTTGCTACTTATCTGACATCTTAGTTTCTATGTTGGACAACTTTTATATTCCACTTCCATTTAAATTTGAATTAGGCTTAGGAGTTGAAATGCAATATGATGCTAATGATGATTATGCACTATTAATCATGATGACATGGCCTCATCAAAAGGGTGATCACTGTAGCTTAATACAGGGGGTGTTACATAAAGCCATGCTGTCAAGTGACCTCTTCCACAATTCACCCCGAGTGGAGCTCTATTCGGAAGCAGAGGCAGAGCAGGCATGGCAGGACGCCGTTGATTTATTAGAAGAGGAGCGTGAGATGGCCCTAATTCGTTTGACTGTCTATCAGCAAGATCTTCGTCGATTCCATGCCAGGAACGTCAGAGGTCGAGCATTTCAAGAAGGAGATCTTGTGCTCCGAGTGGATCAACAGCGACCTCACAAGCTTGCCCCCTCATGGGAAGGCCCCTTCATTGTCACCAAGGTGCTATACAACGGGGCCTACCACCTCTACAACCTCGCGAAGAAGATCGACGAGCCACGCTCCTAGAATGCAGATCTTCTCCGACGATTTTATACCTAACACTCGGAATGTCGAGATGTAATAAGTGCACTTTTTTAGATCGTTTATCCAGACATGACTCCCGCAGTACTATGATGATTCCTCTCGCATAAGTGTGTGTTCAAAACCCCCAGCGGGTGACTTAGCTGCGAAACCTGCTTTCGCCTAAGTAAAAAAAACTACTGCGAGTGAGAGCATCCCTCCCACTCGGGGGCTTAGCCGTGAGCCCGTCCTCGCCTAAGTTAAAAAACTACTCCGAGTGAGAGCATCCCTCCCACTCGGGGGCTTAGCCGTGAGCCCGTCCTCGCCTAAGTTAAAAAAACTACTCCGAGTGAGAGCATTCCTCCCACTTGGGGGCTTAGCCGCGAGCCCGTCCTCGCCTAAGTTAAAAAACTACTCTGAGTGAGAGCATCCCTCCCACTCGGGGACTTAGCCGCGAGCCCGTCCTTGCCTAAGTTAAAAAACTACTCTGAGTGAGAGCATCCCTCCACTCGGGGCTTAGCCGCGAGCCCGTCCTCCCTAAGTTAAAAAACTACTCCGAGTGAGAGCATCCCTCCCTCTCGGGGGCTTAGCCGTGAGCCCGTCCTCGCCTAAGTTAAAAAACTACTCCGAGTGAGAGCATCCCTCCCACTCAGGGGCTTAGCCACGAGCCCGTCCTCACCTAAGTTAAAAAACTACTCCGAGTGAGAGCATTCCTCCCACTCGGGGGCTTAGCCGTGAGCCCATCCTTGCCTGAGTTAAAAAACTACTCTGAGTGAGAGCATCCCTCCCACTCGGGGACTTAGCCGCGAGCCCGTCCTCGCCTCAGTTAAAAAACTACTCCGAGTGAGAGCATCCCTCCCACTCGCGGCTTAGCCCGCGAGCCCGTCCTCGCCTAAGTTAAAAAACTACTTACACCTGAGTGGTGCATCCCTCCCACTCGGGGGCTTAGCCGCGAGCCCGTCCTCGCCTAAGTTAAAAAAACTACTCCGAGTGAGAGCATCCCTCCCACTCGGGGGCTTAGCCGCGAGCCCGAACTCGCCTAAGTTAAAAAACTACTCCGAGTGAGAGCATCTCTCTCACTCAGAGGCTTAGCCACGAGCCAGTCCTCGCCTAAGTTAAAAAACTACTCCAAGTGAGAGCATAACTCTCACTCAGGAGCTTAGCCACGAGCCAGTCCTCGCCTAAGTTAAAAAATCCATTCACACAAAGCATTCTGTAAACAGAAAAGCAATATTCGGATAAATTCATCAAGTTCAGAATCGCAAGCAAAAGTACTCGAGCAACGAGCCCGAACGAGTTTTACGATTACAGGATCACTCGGCATTCCGAGGCAAATAAAATTTAGATCATGAAGTTTTTCTCACTCGGCAGGTGGACTCGCGGGCTCGACAAAGGTGTCCAGATCAATGCCATCTGCAATCCGAGTAGCTGCATCAATGAAGGTCTCCATGAAATCTTCGAATTGGAGCTTCTTCGTGTTCGCCACCTGGAGGGCCTTCAGCTTTTCTTCTTTGGCATCCTTGCAATGGACTCGGACGAGTGAGAGAGCCACGTCGGCTCCACAACGAGCAGCTGACTTCTTCCACGCCACTCGACCAGGAATTTCATTGAGTCAAGTCATCAGTGACTCGAGGTCATTCTAAAGTACATCCTCTGGCCACAGCTCTTTCTCTATCCGTGTCAGTGCAACCTTCAGTCGAGCAATGTACTCCAAGACGCTGTCGAGACGAGCCTCAAGTCGCAATACATTCATTGCAGCTTCATCTTTGACGAGTGACTTTGTGGGGTCCAGGCCTGGTTCAATTCGTTCAGTTTCCTGCTCAAAGTTCTGACAGAACTCTGCACAAGGAGGGAAAGTATGAGTTAGCAGCAACATTATATAGAAGTTTTTTGGATTCACTCAGACAAAGAAGGATACCTTCAAGCATGATGTACATCTTCTTTGCAAGGCCCCCAAAGTAAACCTCCAGCTCGTCCCTCTTCCGAGTGAGTTGGTCCACCTTGTCAGCCAAGACAACTTTCTTCTCCCTCAGCTGCGCAGCTTCCTTTTTCACCTCGTCAACAGCAGTCTTCAGAGTCGTGTTCTCCTCCTCGAGCTTACCGACAAAAGCTAGCTTCCTCTTAGTTGCTTTCCGAGGTTTAGGTGGCTCGAGGGCACAACAACCTTGATCCTGGGCAAAGCCTTCCGAGGTTTAGGTGGAACGACCTTGGCTTGTTTAGCAGTTTTCTCAGTAGGGTCAGGAGTCGGCGTCCGAGTGCGCTTCAGGGTCTTGGCACTCGACACTCCAGCCTTGCACTGGCTAGCCGTGGGATCTTGGGTCTGCTTGGTACGACGTCCAGTGCGCGGTGGTGACTCGACCTCCTCGCTGTCTTCAGAGTCGTCACTGTCACCTTCACTATCGTCAGCATATTCGATGTCGGCGCTCCCGTCCTCACTCCCCTCTCCTCCAGTGAGTTGTTCCCCGTTCGGCACAGGCGAGTACATCTTCGTGAATACCTGCGAGACACAGATTATAAAGATCAGTCGGAATCCAATTCAG